>LR990293.1:3402500-5902500 GCA_905147355.2 Apotomis turbidana
CAAAACCATCGTCAAATTGTGAAACCTATACTGCCGGGAGCACAGGCTTGCTAAGCGTACAGGACGCAGCACGATGTAATTCCGTCTCACTCTAACATATGACTGCGTCCTGCACGCTTGCTAAGGCTTGGCAAGCGTGTGGCCGAACCTTACTTAAAGTTGACTAGGCCCGTGCTCTTCGCTTCATGTTTTATGTACTTGCAATTAATTATCGTAAGCTTAGCGTGATGGAGTACGTACCTACAGAGGCATTAGCATAAATCCTGCGTGATCACTGATCATGATCAATTAAGCGACACAGTTGGCTAAGGTCCATTGTTTGTTGCTGTTGGTGCATGGACTGTATTGGTCGAGTTACATGTACCAAATCATATGTGTATGTAGTACAATGTACATACAAGTGACAAGTAATTCATTTTGCTTTTAATTCCTTTTTTGTCTCCATTTGATGAAATATGATACGATATGAAACCGCGTGTTGTCTGCCGTAATTCAAATTATTATATTCGAGTTTCTAAACTTTTGTAAACTATTGGTGTGTAATAAATAAAGCTCATTTGTATCGTATTGTAGTATATTTATCCCATGAATGTTATCGCTTGCAACGGCTTATCATTTTCGATAGGGTAATAAAGTCATTAACACTTTATCAGCTCTATAATGAATGGCACGTGCGTTATACGTTTCACTTCTTCATTCTATTGTATTCCGAAGTACCCACGAGTTGTGCCGAATATGGTGTGCAGTCCCAGGATATTTTTGTATGACAGTCCCAGGAATTCCCGAAACCGCATATCCTACGCCAAATTGAACACAAATTATCGAACGATCAATCTGACTGGCTGTGATATCACACTTTACATTATGGTAAGTAAGGTAGATCGTTTACCCTTTACATTAAGGTAGATAGATCTTATGTGCGTAAAAGAATTATAACTTATTATTGAGCTATCTATATTGTTTAAGAATTGTAGGTACGTATCTTTGTAGCATTAAACGCGTGTCTAACATACCTAGATTGGTCTTGTGTGTTCCACTTCTGAGAACTGAATATTCATAAATCTCACCCCAAATCGTAAACAAGCAGGTTGGAAGAAGATATCAAAGGAAAACATCAAAAAACGTTTTGGAATGGAAAAAAGTAACGAGTATATTATAGATCCCGTAATCCGATATGTCAGGGAGGTAGGTTTCATACATTGTTTAACAGCCGGCCGTCTTGCTGGCTACCTTTTGATTTAAAGGGAACGAAGTGCTGAGAATGAGACTCGAATATTGAACCGTGAATGAGAGATGTAGATTAGCATTTAATTAGGTGAAACTTTGTAATATGCAAATTAAAATATATACTGTATTCCAATCCATTCCTTTGTTGCAGACGAATAGAAACCCTAAGGCATGTTGAAGCAACTGGTTGAAAGATTCAATGGCGCTGACATCTGGTTCGGTGGTGGTGACATCCGTTTGCTCATTTGCCCACTATGAGTAAAAAAAAACAGTCAGACAGATAAAGAACAGAGAGACATATTGTACATAATTGTAAATAAACACGTGATGATAAATTATTTCAAATCTATCCGTTAGCAAATAGAAAGAGACTAACAGATGAGACAAATAAAAGCTCGTATAATCATAATAAAATCCAAGGATTGTAATAAACGATAAGTTACAACTAGTACTTCTGTTACGCGGCCTGCGGCCATTTTTGATGCAAAGATCCGGATCTAGGTGGTTGATGCTGTCTGCCCGCTGGCAATCAATGGAAGGAATCAACAGGTTTTGGGGCAACTCTGCAATCATACCCAGCTGTTCGTGGTAGACTTAACAACAAATAATCAATACATGTTATGAACATTTTTAGCCATTTTGAAACGATATTATGTTTAATGGTGCCGCACCATGTAATCTACAGGTAAGGCTGTCTGTCCACTGAAGCTACTGAAACGGAGCGGAGAAAATTAATGTCTTTTGTTACTTATTAATGTCTTTGTGAAGCCCGAAGGAAGGGCATTTAAATCTGTGGCATCATTGGTCTTTTATACACCGATCCGCTCACTGTTCCGCTCCGCTCTTCCCAGAGAACAGGCAGCCTAAAATTGGGCATTTCCCAATTTCGCGAAGACATTTCGAATATCCTTTTGGTCAAAATAAAAAAAAAACATTCCAGTTCTATTTTTGGTAGTTGTGTAAAAATAGCATGTAATGCGTCCTTCCGATTTAGGTAATAATCCAAACCTAAATCTGTACACGATCAAGTGGAATTTAAAGCCTGTTTAAAGTGTCAAACGATTTGTTGTAGTAAACTAACCATGAAACTAACAATCCGTTGTACTATCATTATTTACATTTTATTGCACTTACAGTCTTAAACACGCATAGTAGAACAAACGGCAATATTTTGCTTCGTTGTATTTCTGTTGGCATTATTCTGTGAAGGATGGACAAATCAACAAATATTCGACACGAAGCGAATGAGTGTTTATTGCATGGATAAGGCAATATTGCTATGAAGAAGCCGCTGCGCTGGTGCGCAGAAATCATAGCAAATCGTCAATTCGTCCCGGGCTCGGTTTAATTCGCTGTAATCTAGATCTTGCGCGTGACAATGCCATATTGCTTCTGCTTTTTCCTCGTCTTGCTCACGAACACATTTCAAAGATTAAAGATATAGAGAAGGTTTTGTATTTAGATGGTTTAACTAATTGTGATATAGCTATTTTTGTACGACCTAGGGTCTTTATTTTTTAGGTAATATCGCATTTTTACATCTTAAGACTTTTATCCAGTCAGCATTGTGCCATATCAGCCGAAATACGCCCACTGCAAAACATGGACGCCCATCATCATCATAGGTCACGCCGAAAGCACTGCACGTTTCCGGTGATTTGACCAGATTGCTGGTCCAGCATGTTTATTAAGTTCATATAAACTCATACGCACTTTTATTTATATATGTATATTCATGTATCTCCCTCGCGTGTTAGATAAACACACTTCCGATTTGTTAAAGCGTTGAAATTGAAATCGCGGTAATTTGTCCGTTGGTTCCGCTACATCTATCAGAGCGTGTACGTGACAATAAGATATTGCCTCTGGTTTTTGCACGTCCATACAGCACATTAACGCTAATATCATTCAGCTATTTGTATTAAATATTCAGTAGAGTTATTTACTACACGTGTAAGACTCTGTGTTAGTGGAATATTCTATTATTTCAAAAGGGTCCATTCGATCTACTATTTGTCACAGAAGTGATTCCCACGTTTCAACTGAAAACGCACCGTTGGCTTCTTGTCAGTTATCATTGCAACTTGGGCTCCCCTCTTTCCTTACCATCAGGCGAAGTGGAGCTATTATGTGTGACAATATATAAAAAAAAGAAACAAAAATTGTAGCATTTTTGCTTCTGTGACTAAATTTAGTTTTGTGTTATGCATATAGGCTTTCGTAAAAATATATGGCAGGCGAAGAAAAGATGCACAGGCGAAGTTACGAACATTGACGGTCACACTACTACTCACAGAAAAACATACAAACAACACATAAAAATAATAAGTCAAGAGTTGAACACAAACGTAAACAACATAATCGTAAATAGTTAGGGAGGAACAACTTAGTCCTGATTATTGTAGTATGGTATTACATTGTTACAGATTGGATGCTTTTAGTAGATGAGTCGAATCGAATACAGGAATAAAGGCAATATATCAATAGGATTATGCATGAATAGGCACAGAGACATGCATCGTATCGCAGCAAGGTATTGAAGAGCATTTATGTACCAACATTTAATTAAAACCCGCAAAATGCTTCAAGAATCCAATTTCCTCAACTAATAGTTTAAGAATCCAATTTCCCTCCACTGCACTGCAGTGCGCTCTCCAAAGAAAAAGGCTAAGATCGAAACTCATACATACTTATTACGCTGTCCGCTTGGACGTTCAGCGGCTGCAATAAACTAAAGAATAAGGTAATAAGTGCCGTAAAATTTCATACAGACTTAATGCTCTGTAGTTTCAAGCGGAAGAGGAGAAGCACCATAGGTGTTAAGGAATGCAGCCGGGCGCGTTCCGAGCGTCGCTTGCGCAGCGAATGATTAATAGAAAACCTGTAGCGCTTGGCGGAATATTAGAATTACGCTTAACATCAAAGAATATACTTAATATCGCCGGAGACACGGTAGTGTTGTCACAACTTATATTTTTAAGCCACGCCTTTCGTGTTTTTACACTTAAGCATTTTCGTCAATCAATTCGTTTTATGTAAACTAATTCTGTAGCCAATTCAATCTTCTTAGGTATTCCTAAAGCTTAATTATGATATTCCGGTGACGCGTTCAAATATTTCTAGCCTTTATCATCCTTTCGGTTGGTGATGACTGATGACCACTTCCTGATATGACCACTTCTCATCAGTAAGTACCTACTAGTTTTTCAGAATCAGTCGCTCGCAAATACATGCTGAAATGTGTAAAATATTAATCACAAACGCAAAATCTATGACATCAAATTTGAAATTGAAAAATAGTTCAAAACACGTTTCAAAGTTCCATCGTTTTTTTAACTCTGCATTTTTTTATTTTTTTTATTTCTGATTGTCGAGTGAAACTGTCGACCAGCTGGTGAAGTGGTGAGGCAATATTTTCCTTATTCCCATCGGTTGACAGGTGTGTCAGTTACGTCATCAGTTTACGGAGGGAAGAATAATTACACCGGTTTATAAGTACTGTCTGCACGCCGCGTAATTCATAGCACTAAGCTTCTAATACAAAAAGACGCCTTTGATAGGGAAAATGCATCACTTACGACATTTTGTGAAACTGCGTTGTTGTAAATGGTAATCAAGATAACCATTATAAATACTATTCATTGCATGACAAACAGAATGTATCATAATCATAATATCACGGATGAACGATGTCAAATTGTCAGAAGCGGCCAACGAAAAGACTAATCGAGCTCTAAAAACGTTAAAGTAGGCAACCCTATAGACACAGAATTATTGACACCGATAGTGTCATCTAGACTTCGTGCCACTTTCGTGTGTAAAGTTATTTGTAAAGCTCTTCTTTGTGCTCGTCAACCCTTTCACACAGTGGCGTAGCTACCGCACGGCTAGCCAGTGCCCTTGGCCAAGTTCATAGGGACACTAGAGAACCCTCGAACTGATATGCGGAAATTTGGCTAGCGCGCCCATTTTATTTAGCCACGTGGCAGATCACCACTAGAATCTCAAAGTAGCCGCGGTAAGTTTGACCACGGATCCTAAGTCATGAGATACCGTCTTCTGCATACCTGCATTATGGCAACACCTAACCGCAACGCATGCGTGGAAGCATTACTTCGCATTCCTCATGTTATTTGAGTGCAAGCAACGAGGCGCTCGATATGCATTTTCATTCGAAAGGCCATTTTTTTTACGATATCAATCGTTCCTATTTTTTATTGGGATCAAATTTCTATAGATGACAATACATTTAGAGCACTGTAAAAGTCAAAAATTACTGTTAAAGTTCGACATTCTTACGGAGGGCTGAAAACGCTCCATACAAATAGCGAGCATGCTGTGACATGATCACCCCTAAATTATGATCGTGAAAAAGTGCGTTTAAGTATAATATAATATGAATAACATTATACAAATTCCTCAATTTTTTTGCTTATTTTTTCTTTCATATCATGACTTCTATGATTCAACATGAGTTGTATAATTCAAAATCCGTCAACCACCTATTGCTTACTCTTACTCTTTCGCAAGTCTCCATTATTATTTCTGAATTCGGAATAATATGGCAGAGCTACGCGCTGCTGCGCTAATCTCGTCGAAGTACGACGTCTTTTCCAATCAGAAGACTTCTGATAATCACGATATCAATTTATGAAGATCACGCAGGGAAGTGACAATTTAATGCACTTTAAAACAATAAACGATTAAAACAATACGTCATACGGAAGTCTTATAAATGTAATATTTAAACACGATCGTATCAGAGAAATCAGATCTTGGTTTCGTGGTTACAGTTTGGACTTTGGCCGTACTTATCTTTCTACCCTTCACCTTATCTTCGACTAGGGTCATTTTGTTCGATTGAGTTTGAAATCAGTGTCAACATTCCGTGACGTTTCCATATTTCAATCTTTATACGCGGGATAAATACAGGATTGGCTTAGGCCCTTTTGCATTATGAATAAGAATCCAGCCATTTGGTTAGCGTGTCTTTCGTAACTGCGTCGAAACTGTAGGTGTTAGTAGGAGTTAGCTGTTTAACAGCCCAGTGCCGTTTTGATGAGACGCGCTAATACGCAATTAGCACAAGTAAGAGTTGAACTCGGAGGTCTGTGGCCCAATTACGTCTCGTGCTGAATGAACTGGCCTGTGCTTGACGCACATCGACTTTGATAATGCAACCGACTATTCTTGTCTATGTTAGTGAGGGAGATAGTCAATGAAGATGTATGAACACTCAGGCAATAAATGCCACCATGAATGCTACAAAAGCTCTTTTAAATTGAAATTTTGGGTGTATACTGGAAATACGCAAAAGACGTCCTCAATACAACTTTTCAATCCCAACTGCCTTCCTTTTTGTCTTTCGGCGCTGCTATATTTCTTTTCTAGTCGTTTTAAACCTTCCATACAGTACGGTTAGAAATGGAATTGCAACTCCGTCACATTTTTTTGAAGACTTATCCATCCAGTGACTAGATGTTCAACATATCGCTGAATCTATTGAAAAATGTAATATCAAACCCTGTAATAGTTTACAGGCTTGTATGTTATATTTTCTTGGCTTGCTGTACCAAATAAGACTTCGTGTCACTACACATGACAATGTTTAATTTTAATTTGTTAAAAGCAAACTTGCAGTTTAAAGAACCTGGATAGGAACAAGATTAATGCTTTCAAGATGTGGTGCTGGAGAAAGATGCTCAGAGTCCCAAGGACCGCGTTGAGAACGAACGAATCCATCTTGCTATAACTAAACACCACCAAGCTGTTCTTAACAATTTGCCGGGAAAGGATAGTCAAGTTTTTCGGGCATATTATACGTTCAAATCGAAGGCAAGAGTTCTAGAAGTCGATCCCGACAAGATGAGCAGACGCCATGCTTGTGGTTCCATGCAGAGGGCAGCCCATTTGGCCCTTGAAAGCGCCAAATGGAGGGACGTTACTGTTGGGCACGATCCTCAGCCATGAGAGAACGGCTAAGAAGAATTATCTACTCTTCAAGCCTCTACATACAGAATATCACACTGCAACTTCAGTATCACCAACAGTCGACCGCCCACAGCTGTTTATTTACAACAATTGATAAACATGAATGTTGCAAGCGTCCATCCATCATTATCATGTCGCGAGTCAAGGTCCCCGTTTGACCCGCTAACAGGTCTCTGACTCATGTGATGATTTCGTGCCATTTGCTGATTAAATGATGAGGTCCTTGGCGTGTTTCCTTTGTTTCGAAGGAGTCAATTAGTGGTGACTAGAAGCCAGGAATAGAATAATCGCTATCAACACTAAAGGCTTGTCATGCAATTCTGAGTTGCTTACGCAATTTGCGAAAGCAATTTGTGATCTTGGTTTAGACTAGCGTTTGAGGCGATGCAGTATGTCACATATTTGTATAGTTTATTTAATCGTATGGCAGGGTTATACGTCGAATGCAGCTTATATATTAATTTTGAGACTCATTAGCCATTTGATGGCATCGTCGTTGAGGTTGATCAGGTCTTCGACAGGGCCTCCAGTGTAGCGAGTTAGTGAGTTATTTATAGCGAGTTATTTTTATAGTCGGTGAAGCAAACACTTTAAGTACTACATCCAAAAATTATATAGGTATATATATTTATAATACAGTGAAACTGCTCTTAAATTAATTAACAATTATAAAATTCTATAACCGCATTAAAAATCTGATTTCTATGGAGAGGTGTCATTATATTAGGAAAAATCTTAGAAGCGCGATGCAGGACTTCAATGGGCGCCGGCCTGCCCTACAGTGCCATCTGTGGCAAAAATATCTTTGGCCGCTCATCATGCGGGAAACAGAATTTTAACCTATTTTAGTTAAATTTTAACCTATCCAAAGATGGTTGTAGGATACTTTTCACCCGACTAAGGTAAAGGCGAACGAAGTTGCGGGCACCTTCCAGTATTCTATTCTATAACCGTATTGGTACCGAGAAGCGTCAATGTTGTCTCCACATTGTGTATACAGCAATGTTATATTTATCAACAAATTTATTGACACTGCCTTGAACGATCCATTTATCTAGTAGTACACATCACCTTAAGTGAGTCACATGAGACAACTAGATATATTCATCTTACTCATCGACTTAAGTTACTTACCAGTATTACGATGATATACCATGGATTTTACAATAAAAAGGTCGAAACACTCGTAACAAAGTATGTAATAACTCTATACATAATTTAATTCCACCGTAAGTAAAGATACTTGGTACTTTACAGTTAAAAGATCGTAAGAACCCAGTTCGTTAATTCTTCTTATGACATTGTCGTCCCAAATATTGATCTCTATAGTTATCTACTAGGCATTGAATCTCGTAATAACCCCTGTTACTGGAGCTGAGAGATAAGTGTAAAAATAGCTCCCATCAATGGGGCTCTGTGCAAGCGCACCCGTATAGCTACATTACTCGTCCTGCCGACACTTTGAAGCAAAAATGTCGTAAGAGCCACACATTTACGTAGCATTTAAGACTATTCTACCTCAAAGAAATAATCACTCGTCCTAGCAATGTAGAAAGGTCATAAAATACCATATGGTTATATGACTTTTACGATTTTTTCATCGCTAGGTATCGTATTGTTTATAAGCCTGGAAAAAATACCAGATTGTGAATGAAAATTGTAAATAGCATTCCGGTTTAGTAATAAATAGATTCTGTGAGTGTTTGTGGCACTTGTATATTTTGATAAAGCTCAGAAAGGGGGGATATTTATGGCGTAGTTTGCTTATTACCTGCTTGACTTACACTGTATTTCGAATAAAAGCAGTTAACAAAATGTGTTCTTTAAAATAATACGAAAGAATGACTTACTATTGAGTTTCTTTCGGCTTTCTTTTCAACAGCAGTCTTCTCTTGGGAAATGCCGGTAGATTCACAATCTGACTCGTAAAAGTGCCCTTACTTACTGGAGGAATTATTTCATTTCAACTAAGTACTTATAAAAGTTAACTATATCCAGCATTACCTCGCTGCATCGCAATACTCAAACGCTGAGCGAGAAAGCTTAGATCCATGATGTATTTCCATTATAAATATTAATTCCCATAGTTATGTTTCATGTTCAATTCAATACCTTTGATGTTTTGTGTTTATTTATCCTTCCTCACTTATTTATTATTAGGTAGCTTTGGCGTAGTTAAAATAACCGGAAATAATACTGTTTATGTACACACACACACACACACACACACACACACACACACTAGAATCGGTACCTTATCTAATCATAAATATTTGTTGAACAGAAATCGTAGGAAATGACCAGCATTATTACAACCAATTTTACTATGAGATTTTTTTGTCTTCGGTTGTAGGTAAAATCTGTACTGTATAATGTTATGTTGAACATATAACAAATGAGACTTATTTGCCAGTGAATACCTACACAAATTTTGCAGTTCTGGTGATTAAAATAATATTGATAGTAAAAAAGGAAACAGTAATCTCCAGCTAAATTCATCAGCAGTTAGTTATACATTCGCTTTTTGCAATTGATACATGTCACAATTGAGCGAATAAAAATAACTTAAACGGCATTTTAGGGTTAGAATAACAGTATTAATTTCATAAAAAATTTGGTAAGTAACTGGCTCTGATTTTATTCTCTCTTTAATTATTTGAACGACCACTTGGGGTAGACACCATAGAAAAATAATAAAAACTGATCCCAAATCAAAAAGTTCAGAGAAATAGATGAAGCAAATTAAATTACAATATTTTGATCATTAAAATTTGGACGTCATTTGACGGTGTTGGCGCCAGTGGAGCAATTTTCTGATGTTAAGATATAACAACCGTGGCGCTCAAAAGGTTAAATGCACAGCTAAGGGCTTGTGCACAAATCACGCGAGGTTCTATAGGGAGGTCACGAAAAAAACACGACAGATCACGTTGGGAGAGGGAGGGATATAAAGAGACCTCACGTGTATTTTTCTAAGAAAAAATCTACCCAGGGCCGGCCTTAGCCATAGAGGCGCCCTGGGCGAGTTATTCCGGCCGCTCCGGTAGAAAAAAAGCCGCCACTGAATCTACCACATACTTTTTCTCAGTTTCGTTAAAAATATATCTTCACTTGTTAATTTTTTTTTCAATTCTGGCAGAAAAATAAACGTGATTTTAAGAGAGGGGAGTAGTAATAAAGAACCTCACCAAATATCACCAGGGGGAGGGGGGTCAAACCTTGCGTGATTTGGGCACAAGCCCTAACATAAAACTAGAATTAAATTTACTTTCTATGTTCAAGGACATTTATTTTAAGCTCTATCTGTATTTATTAACCGACTTCAAGAAAAGGAGGGGGTTCTCAGTTCGGTTGTATGCTTTTTTTTTTTTTGTTTTTTTTTTTTATGTTTGTTACCTCATAACTTGGTCATTTATGAGTCGATTTGGAAAATTATTTTTAGGTTCATGAATAGACATCTCAAGGTTGGTCCCATAAAATTTTGGTGAAGATCGGATGACGAAATCCATGAGGAATCGAAGGAATTCCTGAAATTTTATAGACACTCATAATATTTTTCATATATTTTCTAAAACTATTTAAGTATTTGCATATGGTAGTCATCATCTTTCAATGCTGAACTGATGATGACTCCTTAACAGTTAGGAGTTAGGAGATAATTCAAACGAGATGCATGCCTTCAAGACCTCCCTGATCACCCCGCCATAAGTATTTTATATGAATCACTAAAAAGCAAAAAAAAAAAAACTAAAAAAAGAACCAACTTCAGTAAAACTAAAAAGCCAAAAATAACCCTTCAAGTACAGATTACATTTGAAGTCGGTGCCAAACCTCACGTTAACTTTACTATACATATAAATATAATAAGTGAGTGGTTTGGGATCGATTTCAAAGGTTGAGTCAAATGTAATCTGTACTTGAACGGGTTATTTTTGGCTTTTTAGTTTTACTGAAGTCAGTTCTTTTTTTGTTAAAAATTTTGTTCAAGTGTTGTTTTATTTTACTACATTTAGTAAGTATGCTGCATATCTGTTCCACAACTACAATAGATAAAAACAGGAAATGAAACATTTGGTGTCTTATCACATGCAACAAACTACTGAATGCTGCTAACGATTTCAACCTTATTGTCAGCAAAGTAAGTGTTATTTTGTTTAAACATTAAATAGGGTAATTACGAAATAGAATGTCGACTAGATAATTGTTACAGGAGATTTTGAAATGGAAACGGAGGATGTTGATGATAGGGTGCCTGGGTGATGTGACTATAAATGTTAGTACAAATTATTACAAATAGTAGTGTGCTGCCAAGAAAGTATTAATAAAATTTAATAATTTATTTAAACATTATTAATTACAAATGGATGCCAATAAAAAAAAAGTAATACCTATCACAGAATAATTATAAAATTTAAATTGTGTCTTCTCATTATATAATTTATATATTTCACCATGTTCAATGAGAAAATGACTTGCATACTTAATGCCATAAGGCATTCTCTACCAGTCAATGATTGGAATAAACAAAAATAGTTTTATAGTGCAGGGGCCTTTCAATATTTAGTTTTATTGCTTAAGAAGAAGGAATATTTTTTGTACAAACTAAGGATTAGGGTTGAAGTTTATAAATGTACATATTAGGTATGTTTGATTTTGAGAGGGCTGTCTAAATTAATAAACTGTTATAGTAGTATACATTAATGTCTTCATTTATATACCATATCTTCATCTGAATCCTAAATCCTAATTGGAAATTAAATTTCACAAGATTACAAAAATCTCTGAAACATGAAACTGAAACACAAAAAGTGTTTTTTGTTTCATTTATTAGCAAATGCTAATAAATGAAACAAAGAACACGTATATACAAATGTATTTACTTCATACAATTTTATTAACAAACATAAACAGTTTAGTGCTTTGGCAAATTAATTATTTTATGAGTAATACATGATTACTGTTTTTATATGACTGTAAACATGAACAAGTTAATTAATGAGATATTAGAACGGGTAATATAATTATACGGACGCAACTAGGCACAACTTAGACGCGAAACGGGTTTTACCGATATCTTGAATGAAACTTACAACTGGACAGCATTATAAATCAACCGATACCGCCGCTATCAAACGCAATATCGACGAAACAGAGCGCACGTAACAAAGTAATCCTTAACAGTAAACAAAATTGTTTGTAAACAATCTACCGGCGAATTATCGCCATTTTTCCGTTTCATCTCACCAGAACTTTGATGAATCTGCTCTCCAGCTCATCTCTGTCCGGCATTGGAGGCTTTGTGCGGTTCCTCGTCGACGCCTGGCGAACATGGTGACTCTTGGCCGGCCCGACTGCCGGCCCGTCCAACATTGTTTGCTCTCGCGATGTAATCAAACCCATTTTACACTAAACACTTGTAAAACACTAAACACATATTTCATGCATCAGGTCATTTTTATCACAGACAACAGCACTAATACACTGATTAATAAATCAACAGGTCACATCACACCGAGTGGCGGCGGTCGAGCCGATGTCGTTTAACAAACTGCAACAAAAGCGAAGCAAGCGGAGTTCCGAGAGTTCCTTGCACCGCGAGGCGAACACGACTCGGGAATTGTAATCAACGGCATGAAGTTAGTGGTTGACGTTTGACACTTTTGACAGCTTCGCGACAAATCGTATGTAGAGTACGTTCGAATACTGTTTTTTGAATCTGAATTGTTTTGTTAATTTTTTTCCTGTCGTTGTTTTATAAAAGTTAGCTGTTAGGCATGATTTGTCATCCAATATATTAGGTATTTTATGACGACATATTAAAGATGATTATTATAGGATAAGGCTTTAATAAATAAAATACATACACAAAAATAAGAAGTTTTTGAAAAACGTGTTTACAGTGTTGCTTACGCAAATAAATTAAGCTTTTTTCTATTTAGCTCGATTATTAATCGATGACTAAGTGAAATTAGGAAAAAATATTACAAACCATAATATTATGCGGTTTCTCACAAAAAAGGTTTAATTTGCAAGTCTTTAACAATTTAATTATTGAATAAAAGTAGATATGGTTAATAGTAAGGACTGGTAAGGACCGTTTACCGCTACTTTTTGCAGCCCAGATATGTACCTACAGTACTGTTTTTTTATTAATTTATCAAAAAAATTGATGTTGTCGAAAACTATTCATATAGGTAGCCAATATGTGCAAACGTAATTTATATACTGATACGCATTACAAAATGTCAGTAGCGGTATGTTAAAAACCAATTTCAAAACATTGCTTATCGGACATGCATAAGTGTTTGTAGCATAAGATTCTTGGTAGCGCCAATATTTCAGGGTCCAACCGCAACTAGTCAGGCTATTGTGCTAAGTACTTCATTAAAACCTCCGACGAAACTACTACCTAAGGACGAAACAAAGAATTGTAACCATATTGTAAGTAATGAAAGCAAATAAAATTGCAAGATATTCAGACATTATGTCAGTCTATGTTAAGTTCATCCTTACCCAAGATGTAGGCATATCGCAGTACTTAATTAGGTCACTGGAAATTTGTATTGTCAATTACTTTCTACATGTTTATTTTGCTCTACGTTGGAAGTATACTTCTAGCAAAATTATGATATGCAGTTATTTGTTATGCGAAAATATTATTTATCTTTCCAGTATAGGCATGAATAGTTTTGATAAGTATATAGTTTTTATCGATTGTGATCTCCAAATTTTGTTATCGATACGTATCACTTGTATAACTGATATTTTTTAAGTTAGGCATCATTTCTTCTTACCTGTCATTTTGTTTTCGGCGGGATGTCTAAAGTACCCAGGCATACACTACTCGCGTAGTTGACCTTGACCGAGGTTGGACGAATATGATAGTGTGGAGATGCACTTCGCGGCAGAACTTATACTTCGGCCAACATCGCCTCGGTCAACTTCGCGATAATGTAGAGGCGGGTCGGAAAAATAATTCAGTCATATTTTTCCAAATTCAGAAATACTAGTGAAAATCTTTTGAGCCTTTGTATTATAATAAAGAGGGTATCAGGAATTGATGTAATAAAACAAGAGCTCCTATTTAACAGTTTCTTTGCTTCCACATAACAAAATAAACTTATTGTATCTCATACAGCTAGCCCAGTTCATACATTACCACGTTGCTAAACACACACCAGAGAAATCACAAATAATCTTGCTTGTGAACAAATATTCAAATCTCATTGATATTCACTTTAATTACAACGCATGTGCCTTCAGTGCCACGGCTAAAATTCTGTTGTGACCGACGCAGCCAGTGTTCGGGATATGATTAATTATGCTACATAGGACTTTTATCTAAACTTTATTGCACAAAATACAAAAGTAAAACTACAAATGGCGGACATAATGCCACAAGGCCAGACCAGTCAACCATAGGACTAACAGAAACATTTGAGTATAGTGCAGGGTCTTTTATGTTATCTGTTTCATGAAACAAGTCATTAACACATATTACACCTTATATAAAATATATATGTATTCATAAACATAAACAATAAATGTATAATAAATTAATATCCCCGTTTACACTAATTTGCCATTCTGTGGCCCTTGCCAGGCAAAAGTTTGCCGGCCGCCGAATTGGGATATCCAGCACACTGACTTTTTGTCCTTGTTGTTTGGGGCACTTCAAAATAAATGCTACACTACACTCTATACGACGGTGAACATGTTAAATTCATTCAAGGTCTAATAAGATTAAACGGGTGTGTGTAAAGCTACAACTTACGACTACTTTACACTACATTACAGCTACGTCACTTCATTTGATACAAGCGACGACGTGAAAATAATCTCACTTTTTATATATAATTCACAAGTTTACAAGGTACCGTCCGATTAAATTAAGCAAGCCGTTTTGACATTGTTATTGTTACATCTGCTTAGAAGTGAATACATAATTACAAAGCAATTATTAGTATTTATATTCGTCTATTCACAACCAAACTCACTAAGTGACAAATAAATACTTAAAACAAAGCTCGTATCTCGGTATCGATCTACGAACTAGATACGAGGTTTTGAAGAGTAGTGACAGACATTTTAGTGAGTGTTGGTTGTCGCCAGGTGATATGTGGATACAAAAACTCCATTGAGAGCACACAAATACCACTTAGAAGACTAAAGCAGGTCGTTTTTAAGGTACTAAGCACAAGATTTTTCATTTATTACACACTTTTACAATCAAAACGGCATTGCATGTTACATTATCTATTTTATCAGTTTAGTAGTGCAGTCATTTCCAAAATTCGTTACGTTACTTTTCAATCTCCTAGCCTGGGAAGAGTCAAATCTCTATCATGGCTTATCCTGTAGGTGGGACATGACCCCATAGGCAAGATCGAGGTTCAATTCAGATATTTCTGCTACATGATCCCCTTCCCCCTGGCTCCACCTTGGAGAAATCCTTTGACCGTCACCAAGCCCAGACTTAGACGGCCAGGACCCCTAGGTACTTGGCATTTGGGGCCCTTCCCCTATCTTGAAACGATTTTGAGCAAATTAAATAGTATGTATGAGAACATAAGTATGGTGCAAGTACTGCTTTTGGGACTGGGGCCCATAGACTGGCTCGGCTTCTAGGCCTGGGCTTTGTGGGCCTAGGGGTGAATACGGCCCTGATAGTCACATGGCCAGTTGAGTGCAGCTTAACCTTTTACATGTCAAGCAGCGAAGCTGATGCCATACCAAAAAAAAAATATCTATAATCAACGGGGATTGGAAATACTAATAGCGGTTTGAATTAAATTTTTTAATCATTGAGTACGTCATTTTCACACAATTTCTGATGACGTAAGTTGCCTATAGTAACGTTGAATACCTTTATGTTCTGACGACTTCTGTTCAGTATTCAGAACATTTTCATTCCTATTATATTATTAATCCATTGTCAGTAAAGTTTTGTATACATGCAATGTGTAGCACACGCGATTTGAATTCATTTACAATCGTTATATACACCAATTGACAATAATAATTATTATTGTATTGAGCGGTTTACACTCACGTGGAATTGTTACGAACGACCCGAAGTACGGGTAGCAGTCCCTAATGAAGAGCTCCATACGAGTTCGAAACATGTCGGGCCGTTCCTGACAATTTCACGTGAGTGTAAACCGCTTAATACAATAATTAAATGTCTAAGATTAATAATCATGATGCAATTATCATACATTCGTGCCACAATTACAACTTATAATGTACATTGTTCATTAATTGCCTTGAATATAGCCAAGGTAGGTATGGTGGGACATTATAAAGGAACTAATGACGTCGTTATCGACATAGTTAAGAGATGATCCAACGCCAAAATGAGTAATAGTTTGAGCTTGTAAGTGCCCAAGTCATCATTTTCTTTAGGCCCGAGCCCCACTGCTGCGCACGCTACGCACGGACACGCTATACACGCCGCCCACGTGGGTCCATTGTTAAAATATTGGTATCAGTGACGTCATTTCGTGCGCAGCGTGCTCGTGCACTACTGTGGAAGTGTCTACCTACATTTTCATAGAAAGCGTTTTTGTACCCTCGTGTGTAGCTCGACCGTGCGCAACAGTGGGGCTCCGGCTTTAGGCTAAGGATACTAGTTTCGAGATCTGTCTTTGTAAATGCCTGGCGGCTACGCGGGACCAGCGGCAGCGGCGAGCGGTGAACACAACCATAGCGATATCTGTTGGTGTTTGGAATAACGATGTAGGAACTTTAGGAGGTGGTGGTGGTTTTCAATAAACGATATGTTTATTATTTGTAACAATTATGCCATAGTTTTTGGAACGTCAATAGTGAGTAATTAGTTTTTTTTACAGCCTGCTAAAGATATTTTTTTTCGTCATAAATCAATTATGGTGAGCTACAAAAAGGCTTTTAAAAAATTCGCAGTGTAGAAAACACTGCTTTTTTTTTTGGTTAATAAATCAATGGAAATTTGAATCAAAAAGAAGCTAATTTGATTCAAAGCATAGTTTGTTTTAAATTGTAACTTTTTATGGCAATTGTTGGTAGAAATTGAAAAATGTAAAAAACATTCTATAATAAAAAAAACTATCACATATTCGACTAAGACATATAGGATTCAAACTCTTCCAAATGATCACCTTTATCACCTCCTAAAGTTCCTACACCGTTATTCCAAACTCCCTTCACACGCCACAAGCCGTTGCGCGCGGTTGCCGCTCTATTTGTTCCCACGCCGTGCCCCTAAGGGCCTTAACACACTTGCGATTTGCGAGAGAAGAGAAGTATGAAGGCAATCGCACGTAGAAATCTCGCTCTCAAATTTAAGTGTGATAGGCCATACGACCATAGTCGCGCCCGGGCCGTAAAGTTGCTCTGCAAGACGATAGTTTGCCAAAGTAGTAATTGGCAGAACACATCACAATGTCAGAAGTACATGTACGTAAATAATATGAGCGATGTCTTCACGACAACTTCTTGTCTATGTCCACTTAAATCTTAAAACATAGGGCCTTCTCTCATGCACTAAACTATAGGTCAATTACTAAAAATACTAACTACATTACCTATTAAATAACAAATAATTATTATATCATAAAATAAAATAGTGAGATTGTCTAAATAATATTAACCGCGGAATGTCTAATACGAACAACGAAAATTAACTACTTACAACGAAAATATTTAAAAATAATCATAAATAATACAAAAATGTTGAATATGTACTACACTATGCGATTTTGAATCATTCATTTATTGTATATTTATTTTCTATTCCAGACACCATACAGTCAAGTTAATTTTGTCTATTCGAATAAAAATTGATATAACGACACAAGCATAAATACACCGTGAGGTATTAAAATTTAGCTATATATACGTCTCACTCGCTCTTGTGTGATCGAGATTTCACCCGAACCAGCCAGTCTAGCACAACTATGTTCCGTGACTCTTGTCGCGTGACATTATATCCGTCAATCTCTCACAGTACTGTACAGAAAGAGATAGGTAGAGTATCAAGCCCGAGAAAGAGTCGCAGTTGTGGTAGAGGTGCAGAATCTGTCAACAGAAGCAGAGCGGAGATAACTTTTTGTCACCCTAGGCCGTAAGTGTGATTTTCTGCCCACTCCGCGGGGAAAAACCTCACCCTTTGGCCAAGGTAAAACGTAAAAACATTGAAGACCATATTTGCGTATTTCAGTAACTCGTAACTATTTCTATACCCCATTCTTCGATTCTAAAATGTAATCGCATATTGTAGCAAATAATCACTTTGGTGGTTCGTTTACTCAGGGGTACTAAATGCTATATCTGTTGGAGTGAGGTTGCCTGCAACTTTCATACAATACTGTTGTTGTTGGCCACTTTTAAATGCACCAGATCAAAATCAAAGAAAAAACATTACATATGGATGAAACTTGTAGAATTACAACCATAAGTGGATCAGAATACACACACATTTATCTAATTTTTAATAAAAGCTATTTGCCCATATCAATGTGGGATAAATATTGTAACATAAATGTATTCTTGCGCTAGTTGAATAATATTTTTGAACGAAAATAAGTACTTGTTTAATTTAATCAGTTTATTACATGCATTTAGGTTTGCTCTGCATTGCGTACCATATTAATATTACTGAAGAAAACACCATTCCATAAAAAGAACTCTATGTTTATTCAGTTATATGGTGGCAAACTAATACTGTTAAATTGTATAGGTAAGTAAGCATTCTTTATATTTGTGAACATTCATTACACAATAACAGCGTTTGGTCTCTTATAAGTCTTATAACTTATACGGAAATCTTACATAGGTATAATTATTTTCAGGGATCGATACCGCTATTAATTAAAATTTGAGTATCGTTCTAATTTCGTATTTTTTTCGAATGTTATTAAATATAATTTCGTTATACTGAAATTAGCGCACTATAATATAAAAATGTGCTATAATAAGCAAAAGACCGAAATTGTATAACGGTATTTTGTATGGAGACGTATAACGGTATCCGATCCCTGGTTATTTTCGTAACATTTGTTATATTATACAAATTGTGCGATTTAGCTGACACTTTGAAGGCAAGGATCCGGATACATATAGCAGTTTTTTTTTTATTTACAGTCGAATTTCACAACAAATTGCAGAATCTTATTGGATTCAACCATTATCAAATGCAGATACACAATGACAAGTAACCTACAGTCCGTGACGTCTCTGGTCGGTCGGTCAGTCGTAGGACGCGTCGGCCGACTATCATTTGTTGGGCGTCGTGAGCCCGAGAGCGGCCGAGAGCAGTCGCACAACGTTCTTTGTTTCTTGAGTATCGTTTTCTGAAAATTATTGGACGTGTGTTTTATATTATGTGTATTATAGATTAATAAAAGGACTACGCCAGAGCGCCAGGCCCTCTTTCTGCTAGTGTTTGTTGTGGTGGTAACACGAGATGTGCGTGCGTGTGCATAATTGTAGTTCATATTAATCATGTTACAAAATAAAATGAAAATTACGAAATATGGCACTGTTAGTTTTCAAAATCCATACCAATATTACCAATGCGAGTGTGTCGGTCTGTCTGTTATCTCTTCATCTTAAACCGATGAACAGGTATCAATGAAATTTGTTATGGAGATAGTTCGAGTCTCGGGGAAGGACAGGACATAGAATACTTTTCATCTTTCCATGCAGACGAAGACGACGCGGTTGGCTCAGTTTGTAAGCACCTGCCTACTGAGCGGTAGGCTGAGGCGGTCCTGGGTTCGAATCCCGGTCAGGGCAAATATTTGCGTGATGAACTCGAATATTATAATGAGTAACCATTTACCATCGGCCCCGGTGACCTCCTTCTCCAGGTTGAGCTTCTCCTGCGCGACCTGGTAGATGCCCTCCTCGATGGTGCCGGCGCTCAGCAGCCGGTGGATCGTCACCGGCCGCGTCTGCCCCATCCGGTGACATCTGCATATGAAAAAAGGGTTTATCACATGTTTACCATGATGCGAAAAATTTAATGGTTCAGGCAGGGTTCTAATCTGCGTCTCCAACTTCCGGGCCAACACGGGCGTCCTACCTATAGGACGACTGAACCTGATGCGAGAGCCACTGAATTTTCAAGCAGTTGCTTCTTGCATGCCTTAGTATGGCATAGTAACGCCATCTACCGTAACGATTCAGACTTCATGATCGGTAACAATATGCTACACCCAAAGTAACAAATTTTTCGCTTCATTATAAACATCTGGTTTACACTAGCAGAGGTTACTGCTTTAATAAAAATAATTAGGGTTGATCACTCCTATAGAAGTACCGATATAGGAGGGACGAGGTATATGGGTATAAAGACCCTCGACTTGCCCCAGTATGAGGAAATGTCTTAAACAGGCATTATATTAGGGCTGACAAGGTGGTCAGAGACCGTGAGAGGCATCCATGCAGAGTAGAAGAGACGGGCCGGTTGGTCACGATCCTTAGCTATGAGGGAACAACAAAGAAAATACTGGTTCCTAACATTGGTGTTCAGTGTCCAATGTTCGTCTTTGACAAAAGCCTACAAGAGTTTGCTACCGATTCACTGAGTATGATACATTTGGGTAAATAACTTTATTCTGTTGCTCACTGCGCTGGTGATGCCCCCTGAGCTACTCTTTAAAACTATGATTTCATTGACTATATTCAAGAGCTTTGTGATTGCAACAGTTCTTATGAAATCCCCTGACAATACCAGTAATATAAATTATCAACACCCCTAGATCACACGACAGAACAAGAACATGAAAAAAGTTGATTATTTATATCTATGATATTAGAACTGAACTGCATGTAGCGGCTGTATTAAAATTAATCTCAAATGGAAGGAAGATGTTTGTTCAATATACGGTTGTTCATTACAGTATTCGTTGATGCCCTTGTTCCCTTTCTTATGATGACGTCGACAGACTGAATTGATACCTACTTAATTGTACTGTGATGACTTAATTGTACTTAATTGTCCTGGAAAACTGTACTGTGCCGGTATCCCGCGGGTAACCTTCCGGAGCTCACATAAGGTACGTGCATACGACGTGACGTTTATACATACTAATATTTTGGAAATTGTTTACCCCATTGTGCCTTAACCCCATATTGATCAACGGTAATAAGGGAAGGGCAAGGATAACGCACCTATCCTCGGCCTGTTTGTCGTTGTACGGGTTGAAGTCGATGTCGTGTATGATGACGGTGTCGGCTGCCGTCAGGTTGATGCCCAGCCCGCCGGCGCGCGTCGACAGCAGGAACACGAAAATGTCCTCTGTGTTGTACTGGTCTATTAGCTCTTGTCTGGAACGAAGACACACAGATCTAGATAGCCTTAGGAATAAATGCAATTGGAATATACCATTAAGAAAACTTTCTGGGAATAGGGTTCCAATACCTCAGTAAACAATTAAATTGTATCAAAATGAATCACGTGAAAAGTTAAAATACAAAGAAGTCGAATATGGCTCGGCATGTTTCGAATCGGTACAACGTGAGCAAACCCGTTTCGTATGCCTTTTAATATGCCCCAGACTCACGGGAGTTTCTTATATAAAATGTGAAAAGTTACTCATATCTATTTTTTCGAATTTCATTTGTTCTTGCCGTTTTGCAGTACAAGTCATTTCGAATAGTGACGTCACCACAAAATACACAGACCCAGTTCTTAGTGCACTCGGAACGGACCTGCCGTCGGCAGTAAGGTTTGAAATCATAACATAGCGACATGATGCCACGACGTGTCGTGTTGGTAAAGACTCAAAAGTCTTTGGAGTCTCCATTTATAAAACTCGACTTGATTTTTTAGACTAGTCATTGAATCGAAACTCGAGTCATTTTTATTTTGGGGCGACTTTGAGTCTTCTTTAGAGACTTAAGTCTTCTGTAACGAATAAGCGTCGCGGCGAACTTGCTGCGTGATTGATCTCATTCTTACAAATGTCTCTCGAAAATCGCATGTGTGATAAGGTCCTAACTCGAGTTCTAGCAATGTAGCCTTTAAGAACTCGAGTCTTTACCAAGACGTGTCGCTGCGGCATGTCTGCGGTCGGCTACGAACTAGGGGCGTAACGAATGTTGATTTTTGGACATTCGCGAATGCGAATGCGAGTATTGCCCATTATGTCAAGTCGTAAAAAAAATCAAACGGAACAAAGAGCGAAGAAATTAGCTTGAAAAATGTTAGTTTCTTGGTAAATTCATGTAATTTGCTTAAAACGGTGCATGTCAGAGGACTTGGAGGTTAAAGTGACTACTGACTACCGCGTGGGTCCCACCAAATAGAGGGCGGCGTCCCCGCAGATCTCGACGGAGGTGACCAGAGGACCCGAATGTCTTCCATAGGAACTAGCCCAAGACCGGGACACGTGGAAAAAATAGAGGGAGGCCTTTGACCAACATCAGCAATGGGACACCGTACCCTCTTAAATCAAATAAATAACGTAGCCAATGAAATTAAATAACGTATGTAGTAATATATGGGCAAATTTAAACCCATACAAAGAAGACACGTTTAGCAGTCTTTATCT
Source organism: Apotomis turbidana (assembly GCA_905147355.2). Taxonomy (NCBI): domain Eukaryota; kingdom Metazoa; phylum Arthropoda; class Insecta; order Lepidoptera; family Tortricidae; genus Apotomis; species Apotomis turbidana. The sequence goes on from LR990293.1 coordinate 3,425,258, forward strand.
TTTGTTTATTAATTTAAGAAGCCGAAAATTTATGAAAAATATTCGCATTTTATCGCAGATATTCTTGCGAATACGAATGCGAATATTCGTTACATCCCTACTACGAACCGATACCGTACTGCCTCACGATCGAGTTCGCCAACAGGCATTTGTTGCGCTGGATTTTAATATGACTGTTTCTTCTGACTCACCTGTCAGTGACCGCGGTCTGACCGTCCAGCCGCAGGTACCGGTAGCTGCGGTGGTTCAGGTAGGGCTCGATGATGTCCAGCATCATGGTGAACTGGCTGAACACCAGGACCCGGTGCCCGTCCGCCTTCAGCCGGGGCAGCATCTCGTCGAGTTTCAGGAACTTGCCAGAGTCCAGGATGAGGTTTATTGGTAGAGCGTATTGACTTATACTCTGAAAAAAGAATTATCAATTGTGAGAGTTACTGTTTATAGTTATAATTACTTAGATACGTTTGTTCTTATGCATAATAATGTATAAGTACGAACAATAAAATTTCCTATAGTGAAAACGATTATAAACTTGTACATATTTACTGATTAAATGTGTTATTTTTCTTTTTTATGTCATAGGGGGCAAACGAGCAAACCGTCGCCGATAGACACCTGCAACACTAGAGGAGTCACAAGTGCGTTGGCGGGTTTTCAGGTGGGATGTGAGTACGCTCTTTTCTTGAATGTTTAAAGGTCGTATCGGTCCGGAAATACCGCAAGCGACAATTCATACCACAATGCAGTCGTGCGAGGCAAGACATTTCTAAAAAACGAGCTGTGTTTAACATACAGTGCTAATACATCATCATTTCTAACGGATATTGTGTTCAGCGTCTCTCAAATACTACTTGCCTGCTAAATGCGGGCTGTAGTGTAGCAAGTTCTGAGCCCGGCCGTTTTGCTTACAGATGGCTCAAATTTCTGATTTTGTTTCTACTATTGTGGTCGTGTGTGCAAATAAATATTTATTTTTTATATTTCTTAATTGTAAGACCACCTCACAGTTCACAAGTCTTAAAAACGAATATGGACAAGGCCAACAATAGAAGACAACAGACAGTTGCCAGGCCATTCTATGTTAACTAGGTTACTAAAATACTTAAAAATCTATCTACTATAATATTGATATTGTAGGATTGTTCCTATAAAATCTGTAAGCTCACACTATGCGACTGGGTGAGCTGGTGTATCTGGAAGTCGGACAGGCACATGAGGTCCTCGAACGCGTACTGCTCGTTCTTCTCCTTGTACGTGGGGTCCCTGGCGAGCCGCGCCGCGATCTTGCGCACCTGCTCCGGCTCGTAGAAGTACCGCAGCAGCAGCGGATGGTTGGCCAGCTTGCGCATGTCCATCATCATGGATATGCCGCTTTGTTCTGTTGTTGCGTGGATCTGGAGAAAGTTAGGAAACATTAGGACACTTCTGGGAAGAGCGGAGAATTGTGACTAGCTTCGCGCGGTGTTACCCGCTCATTCCACGGGAACACTACATTTTTTCGGGATAAAAAGTAGCCTATATGTTAATCCAGGGTGTCAGCTACTTTCATACCAAAATTTATCAAAATTAGTCCAGCCGTTTGAGCGTGAAGAAGTGGCAAACATTCGCCTTTAGATATTAGTGTGATTAAGACACTTGTTCTGGGAAAACCGAAAACATGTGACATCTTCGTGCTTTTTTATTGCGTTTTCTATAATGGGACAAATTGAAGTGTCAAAAATCTGGGATAAAAAAGAAAACTGCTGTAAAGTAGTGCGGTAAGATAGCATAGAGGTCGCTAAAGTGTAAACCCTTTCGAATAAACAATGCAAAGACCGACACACAAAGCATAATGAAAAATTCGAAAGGTTATTTGGCGTTAGGGTGGTGGACAGGTTGACACGTTGCACGGTAATCCAGAGGTACCGGGGTCGTTTTCCGGGCTCTTCCGCCAGGTTACGCATTTAAATTTTTTGTGCTTTGATCTTTGTATCAATGGTACAGGTATAAATAAAAAATGTGGTGTACCCATATTAAAAATAATAAGACATTACATAAATTTACATCTAGATAAATTAACACTTAAGTTTGCACCATAATAGAACACACGCAATGAAATGGTCACTTCCATTACACTTCCTATAAGTAGTCTTACCGTGCCGTCCTTAGCCGCGAACCCGGCAATCAGATGCTTGTACAGCTTCTAGTCTTACCGTGCCGTCCTTAGCCGCGAACCCGGCAATCAGATGCTTGTACAGCTTCTAGTCTTACCGTGCCGTCCTTAGCCGCGAACCCGGCAATCAGATGCTTGTACAGCTTCTAGTCTTACCGTGCCGTCCTTAGCCGCGAACCCGGCAATCAGATGCTTGTACAGCTTCTAGTCTTACCGTGCCGTCCTTAGCCGCGAACCCGGCAATCAGGTGCTTGTACAGCTTCTAGTCTTACCGTGCCGTCCTTAGCCGCGAACCCGGCAATCAGATGCTTGTACAGCTTCTAGTCTTACCGTGCCGTCCTTAGCCGCGAACCCGGCAATCAGGTGCTTGTACAGCTTCTAGTCTTACCGTGCCGTCCTTAGCCGCGAACCCGGCAATCAGATGCTTGTACAGCTTCTAGTCTTACCGTGCCGTCCTTAGCCGCGAACCCGGCAATCAGATGCTTGTACAGCTTCTAGTCTTACCGTGCCGTCCTTAGCCGCGAACCCGGCAATCAGATGCTTGTACAGCTTCTAGTCTTACCGTGCCGTCCTTAGCCGCGAACCCGGCAATCAGGTGCTTGTACAGCTTCTAGTCTTACCGTGCCGTCCTTAGCCGCGAACCCGGCAATCAGATGCTTGTACAGCTTCTAGTCTTACCGTGCCGTCCTTAGCCGCGAACCCGGCAATCAGGTGCTTGTACAGCTTCTAGTCTTACCGTGCCGTCCTTAGCCGCGAACCCGGCAATCAGGTGCTTGTACAGCTTCTAGTCTTACCGTGCCGTCCTTAGCCGCGAACCCGGCAATCAGGTGCTTGTACAGCTTCTAGTCTTACCGTGCCGTCCTTAGCCGCGAACCCGGCAATCAGGTGCTTGTACAGCTTCTAGTCTTACCGTGCCGTCCTTAGCCGCGAACCCGGCAATCAGGTGCTTGTACAGCTTCTAGTCTTACCGTGCCGTCCTTAGCCGCGAACCCGGCAATCAGGTGCTTGTACAGCTTCTAGTCTTACCGTGCCGTCCTTAGCCGCGAACCCGGCAATCAGGTGCTTGTACAGCTTCTAGTCTTACCGTGCCGTCCTTAGCCGCGAACCCGGCAATCAGGTGCTTGTACAGCTTCTAGTCTTACCGTGCCGTCCTTAGCCGCGAACCCGGCAATCAGGTGCTTGTACAGCTTCTAGTCTTACCGTGCCGTCCTTAGCCGCGAACCCGGCAATCAGATGCTTGTACAGCTTCTCCTGTCGGTCCGACATGCAGCACAGCTCGGTGTGGTTGGTCTTCTTGGGCAGGTCCTGGAGCACGTCCCTCTTCAGTCGCCGCAGCACGAACGGCTTCATGATCCGCTTGGCCTGCAGGATTTGACTCTGTTCGAATGGCGGTGTATCGTCATCTTTGCTGCCGTCGCTCTTCTTGGTGGTTCTCGCTTTCTGCAAAATAATTTAAAAAGGTTAACTTTAACCTTTACAAACTTCGCAGACCATCTAAGTTCTATTTTGAATTGTATAGTCTTGATTTATTGCAGGCACCCTGGAGAAACTGTGAGCCTGGGACGGTTATTCAACAACCAAACGGTTAAAGATCTTGCCTTCTTTCCTGTTCTTTACATGCGAATTTCAGCAAATATTGTTACTTGTGCTAATTATAAATTGCACTGAGAAGATCGGGGGATCTCTGTCAAATTTAAAAGCAGCTAAGCCCAAAAGATCATACTGGCTCTCTTGATGACCAGGGTTCGTAAAATGCTAACAAAATTAATGGAAGTGCTAGGGCCGCCACCGGTTGTCATGTCATTTCAATCGATTTTGCTCGCATTTTACGATCCCTGTTGATAACATATACTATATCTATGTGAAGTCTCAGTTTAATCTGTACTAAACTGTAGTATCTGTCGCTCTTGGGTGTTATTGTTACAGTCCGACCAAAAGAGTAGAAATTAAAAAGTGGCAATACTGTAGTGTCGTCCCCGTTTTCTTATATTGATTACAAAGGGAGGACACTACAGCACGTCTAGCATAAATGAGAAATACTACCTGTCACTTTTCTGTCAATATCGTGCGATAGAGACAGGTGACACTGAGTCACGTTAAGTCCCACTGGGCAGAGAACTTCGTTAGTTGCGCAGCACCCCTAGCACAACTATGATACACGACTTTCTCACGCGAGATATTTATCTATCTCTTTCCGTGCAGTACTGTGAGAGAGTGACAGGTGACGTTATGTCGCGCTACAAGAGTCGCGAAGCATAGTTGTGCTAGACGGGCTGGGCATTTTCCGCAAGTCAACATCCATCGTGCCTATTTTGCGTGAAAAGGGGATATATATCCTCCTCCTGACCCTTTTCGGCCACGGCGACTGCTTCAGCTCCTTTGTTGGCGTTCGTGTGCTCTCATGTGGCTAATGTACCCGTTCTTGTTATTAAAGACCCGTGAGCATAACGGGCACGAGAGAACACCATTTACATAATTATAGCTGATCGAGTTCAGTACGACGACGGGATTCAAAATCGCCAGTGTGTTTCTCGACCAAAGATCTCCATCCAGGGCGGATGGCGGCCTGCATCTCCCACTGTAGTGGCTCAAAAGGGGATAGCGCTACTCTAAAGGCGATATCAGACGGTTCACTCGAATGAATGTTCACTAGAGTGATTGCTTCATTTTTTTTTCATTCCATGTTCACACTGTTTAGCTAGAATTACATAGAAATGAACATTCACCAATCTTTTCTGACAATACGGCGTCGAATAAAGTCGTGTGTCTTGGTATAAGTTTAGTTTGTGAACAATTGATCAAGGAGTTGACAAAAATAAAAACGTTCCGTGTGAACGTTCACTCCGTGTTCAGACCGTTCATTTTTCGTTCATTCGGAGTGCGAGTGAATGATGCCGAATGAACCGATCCAACATTGTTGGATTGATTCACTAGTGAATTCATTCGGCACTTTCGTTACACTCCGTGTTCAGACGTGTCACTTCGAGTGAATGATACCGAATGAAAGACGAAAATGAACGAAAAATGAACCGTCTGATATCACCTTTACGAGCCAAACTTCACGGGACAGAGAACTTACAGAATTCTTCTGGAACAGGCTCTTGAGGTCCTCGGTCTTGCCGGAGAACATGTGCGGCATCACGAAGCACAGCAGCGACATAAGCTCGAGCAGGTTGTTTTGGAGCGGTGTGCCCGTCAGTAGCAACCGGTGCTTCGACTGCGGAGGGAAAACAACTTGTACATTTAAAATATCGAGGCGATTATCGTCACTTAAGAGTAAAGGCTGATTTAGACGATGCCAATTTTGAGACGCCTAAATTACGGCGCCTCGAAAAGGCACCGTATAAACACTTTCCGCGCCATTTTTTCGCCGCGTGCCAGCGCTGGCGCGGAATAGAACACGAGCCTATTTTTTGGCGCCAGTGAACCCCCCTCCGCGTCTCTCGCTGCCACTAATGACTGGTACTGAAAAAAAGCACCGTGTAAACACGACTGGCGGCGAGATTTAGGCGGCTGAACATAGTCATTGTCTAAACGGTCGGAGGTGTGCTGTGCGGTAATCACTGGCGCCGTAATTTAGGCGCCTCAAAATTGGCATCGTCTAAATCAGCCTTAACTGTTAGAATAGTATGAAGCGCTTTTATGCATATTTTTATTAGGATTAGTAGGAAAATAAGCATTAATCGCACGATAAGTGGACTCTGAGGCAGAAAAACTGCAATCTAAAGATTCCAAATGAGCTTACTTGAGGACAAAATATAGAATACTTGCAATTATTAGGACCGCAGTCCGCCCTGCGTGAGGCCTTGCTAGTTCGCGTTTCGGAACTGTAAAATTCTATATGACTCTCTCTGTCTAGCTATTATCTCACATGGTGGTGGGGTCTCTTACATTGCTTCTCCACTTCGCCCTGTCATCGAGATAGACTTCGGATACTTGACACTCACCCATCAATAATCTAAAATATTATACAATTGTAATAATGAAATCTTTGTCCTTTCATCACGCCTAAACAGGTGGACCAGACAGGTGGCGCATCGCCAGATGGTTATAGTATAGGATACCTTTTACCCGACTACGGAGAAGCAAAAAATAGGGTTAGGTCTTCCACGCGGCCGAAGTTCCAGTGCGTGTTCTAGTTCCCCATAAAATTCTACATGACTGACCGTGCCCAATTAGTTTGAGATACAAACATACCTTGATCTTGAGCAGGTTGTCGTACCGCTGCGTGGACATGTTCTTCAGCATGTGAGCTTCATCGTAGATGACGTAATGTAGCGGAGTGATGCGGAACATCTTGCGCTCCTCCGGACAGCTGCTCACCATCGTGTACCTGATAAATTAACAGTATTTTAATCCATATCACTACACAGTATAACACGTCGCTGCCTGTTGTCTGTCCCTATGTATGCTTAGATCTTTAAAACTACGCAACGGATTTTGATGCGTTTTTTTTATAAATAGAGTGATTCAAGAGGAAGGTTTATATGTATAATACATGCATAGTATATTTAGTATCAGCATTGCACCCGTGCGAAGCCGGGGCGGGTCGCTAGTTCCATACTAAAAGTTAGAAGATCAAAGTGGTGCTGGACAGGTCATGTCATAAGAGGAAAGGAAAAATGGTGCAAGCTAGTTATAAAGTGGCACCCAAGGGAAGGAAAGAGAAAGGGAGGGAGACCATAAAAGAGATGGGAGGATTATATATGCTAGGTGGTAGGAAAAACATAGCATATCCACTAGATTGCTTTTGGTAACTACGGCTACCTGTCACCGCTCTTATTTTATTATATAAATAGAGTCCAACTCAAAATTCGAAGAAATTGAGTGGATAGAGTCGCACACGACAGAAAAGGATGGAAGAGGCTGAAGGAGGCCTTTGCCAAGGGGCAACGAAAGAGTAAAAGACAGATACTACAAGCAAACTAAATGAAAATAAAAACTAGAACAAAAAATCATATTCAAAAATAAAACGCAAGTATAGTGTTTGTTGAGGGAAGAGAAGACAAGATATAGTGTCTAATTTAAAGAATGATGCTAACATTTTACCATTGTGAGAGTGGCTGATCACTGTTAAAGCCCAAAAGAAGACTTATGTTCAGATGTGGAGATCATTATGTTACCATATAGCGGCAATGAATGAATGACGTAGAAGGTCTTACTAGCCAGTGTCATACCTTGGTGTCTTATACCATGGAATTACGATGGTTGTTGATCGTAATAATCATCGAGTACGACTTACGTGGTCAGTATGACATCGATGTTCTCCAAGCCGCGCGCGTATTGTATCCGAAGCTGTCGCCGCTCCTCCGGGTGCCCGTAGTACTTGCTCACGCGCAGCGCAGAACACCAGCGCGCTAGTTCGCCACTCCAGTTGTCTATAACGATACAAGAACACGATAATCTTTAGATATCCATTACATAAAAAAAGATTAAAGCCGTGTTTATATTTACCAGGGACGAGATGACTCGTAAATCATCAACATTCCCTTGCCCTTATCCATTGATTCAGGATCGCAGCAAAAACGTTAAGCATGAATGTGGGGATATAGAAGAAGAGGAAGACCAAAGAAAAGATGGATGGATTGTGTAAAAGATGATATGAATAAGAAGGAAGTAAATAAAGAGATGACGAGTAATAGGAGGCCGTAAAATGGAGAATGGAAACATGACTCGTAAATGAAAAAAAAAAAAAAAATGAAAATTATCGAGGAAATAATATTATGTCAATCACATCATCCATCCGAGCTACAGATACGAGCTACACTAAATTCCGTTATATTTACCGACAAATGCAAAGGTGTTAAAAATTGCGTTATAATAAGCAAGCTGGTGTACGGATAAATATTTCCGGCAATTAGCTGGAAACTTATATATGAATTAAAAACATATTTTAATTGAAAAATTTCCTTTAGAAATTTCCTATAAGAAATTTTGAGAAATTTTAGAAAATTTCTATTTCTTTACTAAGCTGGTGGGTATAGAGTAGAGTTCTTTAGATACCACACCCTATGTTAATTTCTACTTGACCAGAACTTATCCAATGGGCATAGATCTGGTTAGTTAAACTGGCCCGGCAGCGACATGCCCAGCCAGCAGCGCGACGATTGGCCGCCATAGGAATGAGTGAGACACCTATAAACGCTGCCCGTAGGGCATTCTCCATCAACTCACCAAGCGTAGAAGCCGGCACGACGACCAAATGCGTGCCTCGTGCCTGACCGGTTTCTTTTAAGTGAGCGAGGAAGGAGATAACTTGCACCGTCTTGCCCAGTCCCATTTCGTCAGCCAGGATCCCGGAGACTCCTTGTTTGTGGAGCACTGCCAGCCAGTTCAGACCCACCAGCTGGTATGGGGCTAGTGTTAAGCTGGAAAGGAAATAGAAGGATTAATTTCGTTTGTGTAAATTGTTGTAATAAAACATTATTATTGGATATCAAGAACTTTCTAGTACTTTAGCTAAAGATTTGAGTGCCCTGTAAAAGCAGGTGTTTATTTGTCTGTCTTATAGTAAGTGATGATGAATTGATGACTAAGTTAAATGTTAATATAACCACCAAAGTATGACCCGGCAAGTTGCGATTTGGTCCTGGCATAGAGGCTTTCATATGATAATATTGTATATGAATTACAAATGCCAGTAGCTGTAAAAATAAAACAATTAAAAAAATCGTTAAATGGAATATTACTCAATACTGCATTCTTCTTGCGAGAGACCGGGAATCGAACCCGGTACCTCTGGATTGCCGGTCAAGCGCGTTAACCTTTCCGCCACCCAAACGCCCAAGCAACCTTTCGATTTTTTCCTTATGCTTTGTGTGTCGATCTTTGCATTGTTTATTTGAGAGGCTTTGCACCTTAGTTACGCATTTTTTTTTTTGAGCTTCGATCTTTGAATCGATGGTTTAATTTAAAAATTGTTGTGCGTACCCAAATAAAAAAAAAAGTCATTACATGTTTCATAAATTAGTAATATTTTATTTAAAGTCTTCCTCATCGATTTCGATAACGGCGACCCAATGCAAGAACTATGGACTTCGTCTATTGTGGGCTCTGATACGGCTAGCTAAGCCCAATTTAGTTTTAAACTCTCTCTTGCACGTGTAGCAGTAGAGTTGGCCAGTGGAATAATATATGTGTTCGCGTAGGAGGGCTGAGGTTTCTCTTTGCGTAACTGGCGTTTTACGTTTAAAGTAAAATTTTACCTAGAGTCCAGTAGCTTGGGCTGCTTAAGCCGGCCCGCGCCGGCCGCCACCGCAGACTCCAACTGCTGTGCGAGCCCGACGCACTTCTTCATGAGCCGCTGTATGTTGTTCCTTGTTGTTAATAGTTCTTGCGTAGAGTTGAGCAGGTCAGTACTTAACATCTTGATGCTGTTGAATTTTTCTACCTGCAATTGGATAGAAGTTTTAATGATTTCTTGATGACATTTTCAATAATACAGGTTGGAATGGAAAGGGGATTTCCTGAAAATATATATAATTTTTTTTTTATATCCTGGGACAGTTCCACTGCTGGGCAAAGGCCTCTCGCTTAGTTTTCCACAGGTCCCTGTTTGATGTATCTTCGGACCAGTTGCTGAGGAATGCGTTCAATTTATTGGAACATATCATTTACGTGATGTAAATCCGTGAATCATACAATCATTGTAATAAAAAAAAATAGTAGTATAGTATTTTATAAAATTTGTACAACCCTACTGCTTCTATGTTTATTATTTACATTTCAAAATGGCAGATGACATATGGCTTTTTCATTGACCTGTAAATAGGGATGAAATGAAACACATAGTTATGCGTAGAACTGTGTGTTTCATTTTAAAACGTTAAACAAGCTATTAGAGAGATGCCACGCACGCGGTCTTAGCGGCAACTGGCGCGGCGGGCGATTCGTGTGTCTCGCTCACTTGTATCGCCGTCGCGCTCGGAGCTCTCGTTCAACCGCTCGCCGCGCCGCTAGTCGCGCGAAGTCGTGGCATCTCGGTTAGTCGTACCTACTGCTCACAACAACACAACGTCGCGTGCTATTGACCTAATTACTGTGACTATCTTCGTCATGCCGAATTATTATTGCCGTGCATGGCTGCACTCATTCTGCAATCCTTAACTGGTGGAACACTTACCATATCTAGCCAGCCTTTGAACGGTCTCTGGGCGATGATCGCCTCAGCCTTCTTCTGCGAGCAGCCGCTCAGGAGCGACAGCTCGTTGAGGTTGCTGTTGTTCAGGAACTCGAATACCTTCTTCTTGTCACCGATTAGGTCGTCTGTCACCTCGTTATCGGAGTCGTCACTGGAAGCAAATAATAAAACATTACCATGGTGACGAACACGAATTTTTGTGGCTGGGTCATGTACGAGGGGCGTCTGAAAAGTTCTAAGCCTAAGATAGAAAAAAACAATTTACACAAATGAACTCGTGTTTATTTTTCAATATAGTCTCCTCCTAAATCAATGCATTTTTTACATTTTTTATACAGTGCTTTTAGGCCATTAAAAAAATAATCTTCATTTTGCCCTTCAAAATGCTCCTGTACAGCCGCCTTCATCTCTTCGTCACTTCTAAATCGCTTTCCCCTCAACTCTTTCTTCAAATTATTGAATAGAAAATAATCGCTTGGGGCTAGATCTGGGCTGTAGGGTGGGTGGTCAATTTCGTCAAAACCAACTTCCTTCAGAGCACGCCTCGCAACATTAGCGGTGTGAACGGGTGCGTTGTCTTGCAAAAACAAAATGCCTTTCCTTAGTTTACCCCGCCTTTTCTCAACTATGGCTTGTCGCACCTGTCTTATTAGATTTGCATAATAAGTTCCGTTTATCGTAGAGCCTTTTTCTAAATAATCGATTAAAAGAATGCCATCACAATCCCAAAATACCGTAGCCATTAACTTAGAGGCCGACTTTTGCACTTTAAATTTCTTCGGCGGCCTTTCACCCTTTTCAATCCACTGCATCGACTCAGACTTACACTCCGGATCATACTGTCTGATCCATGTTTCATCAACAGTTACTATTCGGGAACAAACTTCATCTAAATCATCTTCGCACAATTCTAAAAACGCCCGAGAAGTTTCCACACGACGTACTTTATCGAAGGCCGTTAGCATTTTCGGTACCCAACGAGCACTGACTTTACTCATGTACAAATGTTCATGTAAAATTTCTCCGACTCTTTGTTTACTAATACCTAAGACCTCAGCTATTTGCCAAACCTTAATTCTTCTATCTTCTAATACCAGCTTTTTGACTTTTGCTACGTTTTCTTCGGTCACTACCGATATTGGCCGCCCTGAGCGGGGGTCGTCTTCGATCGATTCCCGTCCGAGTTTAAATAAGCGACTCCACTTTTTGACTGTGGCATAAGAAGGCCCAGAATCACCGTAAATAATAGCCATTTCCTCAAAAATACACTGCGGTGATTTGTCACTTTTTGTAAGGAATTTAATTACAGCACGGTGCTCAATTTTCGTAATATTCGTTGGTAATTCACACATGATGTACTTTTCCGTTGAATATCTCGAAACAGAATAATAAAAACGTGACATGTTATTTTTTAATAATTTGTTTTTAAATGGCCATTCTAGTGGCCAGTATCATAAACGCATATATAACCTCGAAATACCTTAGGCTTAGAACTTTTCAGACGCCCCTCGTATAATATTCTAAGTATTTATTTATCTATGGCAGTATGCATATTGTCGCCTATTGAATACCCATAACACAAGCCTTCTCGAGTTTAATTGGGGACTAGGTTGATTTGTGTGAGGTTGTCTGGTATTTATTATTTATTTACACGTGGAAGGGCGAGTCGCAAGAGATGGTTGAATCTATGAGCTATGTACGCCATCTACGGCCACTTAATAAAAGGAAATTATGGAAATGTTCCCATCAAAAACCCTTCAGATTAGCGCAGTTCACAACCGGCTACTCGGTGAGGGTGTTCCAGTTGCATTCGCGCCACTACGTGCACTTCAGCTCGTTTGTAGTGCGCGCTCCAGGAGATCATCGCGTGTGCTGATTTCTGGCCAAAAGGTGTCGTGTTTCGTCGGTTCTGGGGCAACCTACCAAATCCAATCCAACACCCGAAATGTCGGAACAACGGGGCCACGCCGTTTCGCCGTCTAAATAAACATCGTTCGGTTCATGACGCATTGGTGTCTACAATGTAATGTTATGTAACCTGTTTTTCAATAAATAAATAAATGAATCTGTACAACCATGGTGTTGTGGAGATACTTGGGAGTGGTACAGGTATCATAGTGAACATTAGGAAGGAAAAATTGCATAACATCCTTCTCATTGAGTTAAACCTTAAAGTGTGAGGTGAGAAACTTAAAGGGTAGGGACAAGACAATAACACCTAGGTTTAATTTTAATGTCTTACCTATCATATACCCTATCGTCCTTCCCCTTTCTAACTCCATAGTCATCATCCTCACTCCCGCTGCTACCTCTTCTTGCTCTTCCTCCTTGTGCTGCCAGTGGTTTCCTGACAACCACAACTGTACCCGCCCCACCTGTACTAGGTCTGCTAGTGACTCTGACCACTCCCATGGTGCTGGACCCATTGGGACGGGCGACTTGGCCGGAGAACCCGGGACGGGAGCCTTGGTATGCAGATGATGTAGGAGCTCTGTCATTGCTCTCTGGGTCATGCTTGAGAAGCTCATCTCTTGAACGCTCTTCATTCCAACCGTGCTTTACTAAAGTGTTCTTTATAAACTGGAATACAAAAAAAAGGGAAGCTGTTTGTGTCATTATAAAACTCATTAAATAAATAAGACTCCAGCAGTCTCCTTCTCACTTACTGTTTGACAACACATTCTAGTGTAAGTATTATTTGATAGATATGTTTTAACCCCTCGTATGCTTAGACACGGATCCGTGCATGACATTTGAACCTTACGTTAAACTATCAGTTGATTTCAATTTGATTAGCAAATTTTTGACATTGCATACGAGGGGTTAAGTGTTTAGCATTAAGTCCAATTGCAAGGCTTACCATAAGGACAAAATTTATTTGCATTATATATTACACCATTAACCTGTCAATCCTTATGGCAAGCTGCATAATGGGACCTTTTAACCGTTTGGTGTCACATATAAGATAATTTTGTAATGTGCTAATGCCAAAAACAATTACTAGTAGGAAGGAAGGAAGTGTCACAAAATTCATCACTATTTTTTTGCAAGCACGAAAAACAATTACTAGTAGGAAGGAAGTGTCACAAAATTCATCACTATTTTTTTGCAAGCACGGGATCATATTGAATTGAGCTACTTACCAAAGGAGAAATTTCCGGAAACATTTCCAGCATGTTCCTAAACCGCTTCTCCCTAATGGCAGTAGTGAGCTGCTGTGTGGCCTGCGACGTTGCCCCCGCAGGACTGCTGGTGACCACCACAGGACTACTGGACACCACTATCCGCTTGGCCGGGGATGCAGCATCATCCGAGTCAGAGTCCGCAACCCTGATGCGCTTGTACACAATAGGCCCGTTTCTATTTACAACTGTGTTCGGAGCTGGCATTCTGTTTTGAGGAGCTAGAACATGAAATAAACATAAATTTAGGTTATTATTTAGATAGGCGAGCCTTTAGAATGCAGAAGCGGGCGATACGAGCCATTATAGGCGTAAATGATGATGTATCGTGCAGAGACTTGTTTAAGGAGTTAAACATTATGCACCTTCCCTGCGAGCTCATCTATCAGGTAGCTCTCTTTACACACAATAACTTGGCCGTTTTCCGTGAGCGCGGAGTTAATGCATCCCGCGCAATGCGCAGCGACAAGTTTGCCTACCTCCTGGTAACGCCCGCACACAGGCTGCGTAAGTCAGAGAAATCGGTATACATCATGGGCCCGGCGGTTTATAATAGGCTGCCGGACACAATTAAAAGGGATGCAACTTCCACGGCGGTATTTAGGTCGAGGTTACGTAAATGGCTGCTTGACCATACATTTGATTCGATCGACGAGTTATATGAGCTTCCCTGAGTAATTGAATACTATAAATAACTTGTAGAATTAGAAAAATATAAATATATAAAGAATTTGTATTTGTATTTTTGTATTTGTATTTGATACCTCAGTGCATAATCATACTAACTTTGTGGAAAAAGTAGTTGCAATTAGGCCGTTATTGCATAACTCTATGTGGTTTAAATTAAATTAGCTAAAAAATTGTAATTAGTATGAGTGTGAACTAAGGTATTGATTTATTATAAGAAAGTTTCCTTTATTCTTAGTGGAAATAATGTACACAAAGTGCGAAACAGCCTGCATTAAGCGTAATGTAAACAAAACAAAAAAACTAGATACTATAAGAAACAAAACAAGAATAACAGGTGTTACTGTATCAAGAAACTAAAATGGAGATGGGCCGGTCATATGATTAGGAGCATCAAGGATAAATGGTCTAGAGACGTAACAGTGGTGCCCGAGACAACACAAAAGGAAAAGAGGGAGACAGCGTCGGAGATGGGAGGATGACATTAAGAGAGTGGCAGGTGTTACTTGGAGAAGACAGGCTCTGAATCGCACTCAGTGGCGAGCTCTAGGGGAGCCCTATGCTGGACATCAAGACAATCTTCGAAATGAAATGAAATAAAATTAAAGAATGTTAAATGAAAGATTGTTAAATAAAGGCTATTATTATTATTATTAAACAAATTTGTGCAGCAGTAATGGGACAGCAATTTTATTTAAGGCTTCTACAGTTATTTATACCCATGGTTGAAGGCTACATCACTGTACACTTATGAAGTTAATAGTTTATGTTCATTAGGTTTCATGATGTGGTTATAAAACTACTTTCAGTCATGGAAGGCCATTACATTAGTTAAAATGTAAGGGTGAATCAACTTTTTCGTGTTGTTTACTCTGTCCGCGTTGTCCAAGTGACATTTTCATACTGTTTCATAGAGAAATGCTTAGGTTGTCCGAGGGACAAATTTTGCGTAACCATAGCAACAAGGTGCACTTAAAAGTTGATTCACCCGTAAGCTTAATTTTATTTTAATTCTGACATTCCACTCAACATCAAGTGTTATTCACACAAAGTTAGTATTTCAGTTTATGATAATACTGTTTAGCTCTTATGTCTATGGGGATAAGGTTGCGAATAAAACTAAAATAGCCTCACCAATGGTAAAGCTAAATATGCAGAAAAAACAGCTGATCAATATTTTTGTTGAAGTTTTCTTAGTATTCCAGCTGATTGTAAAGGTAATTGTAACCTCAAAGTCTATATTTTAGAAGAGGAAAACCGTCTAACATAGACATCCAATGTATACTCAAGTAGTAAATTTACTGGCATTTATATCTCTTTATTACACTACATACCAATTTAAAACTTAACTCCTTTTTTTTATTCTATGATCTACTCAATATTAGAAATAGAGCAAGCAGTTATTTATTATACAATGCCATGTGAACAATACTCTTGACCCAATGATTGTATTTGGCTATCTGTTTCATTATTTATAAATGGAGTACTATTATATTAGAATTTACAGCAATAATGCGAACTTATAGGATGTATAACATTTCAGGTGTCTGATTAAGTGTTACAAATATCAATTGATCATAATGTAGGTACATAAAAGAGCCAAACCACGTCTAGATTTGAGCAATTGGAAATAACTTTTTGTATTTACATTTTTTATTATTAATACGTAGCTTTTTTTTTAAGGATAACCATGTTTTATTTTATAACAGCAATTCATTAATTGTAACTGCTTAATGCAATATGATGAAATTCAAGTCTCATTCATGGAGATAAAATGTTTCTACGATACTAGTTCTTGAGTAACAAGCGTAGCATTTAAATACGTCATCTCATGTGGATGTGCAAGCATCAGCTGTTAATTACCACCTACTGAAAATTGAAGCAGTAATCAAATTGCATAATGTAGGCATGTGCCAAAGATGATTCAGCAAATTATAGTATTTGACTTACTATTTAGTTTAAATTATGGACTTTCACACAGAGTTAATCTACCGGCTCACAAAAAAAGACCTTGAAAACGAGGGTCACTGGACACATTGCAAATGCTCATGGCATGAACTAGCACACGTGTGTTTTAAGTACTAAGGGTAAATTACAGAATATACTCACGGCCACTCGTAGAAGAGCCAGCTATCGTCACAATGTTGTTAACACCTGGTGCACTAGGTTTTTTTTGGAACCTGTACTGTCTTAAGTAACTTAGCACACTTGGGCTTGTGCTCTCGGACATTGTTCACAGACGCGTAACGCAATACGCAGTCAGTCAGACGATAAACACCTTTGTTAAATACACAATAGCTTCAAAAAGTTAGTCAATTAATTGCTATAAAAGTTTTACGAAAAAATATCACGCTAAGCACACCGAAGACAACAGTACGGCCATTTTTATCCGCGAGACTGGACGTTACTTTAGTTTTCAACCAATGACTAAGAGATCAAGCTGTCAATACACGTAATACACCAATAGTAGAGCGAGATTTTTTTTTCTAATTAGAGGAGACCAATGAAAGCATTTTTCAATTTAACGAGCCGGTAATGGTTGACGAAATTATTTTTTTCTACAGTTCCGGTTCAGTAACCGTTTCTAGCACTATCAGAGAAAAATATGTATTACAGTCTGAGCAATTATGATAAAAATTTACATTGAATTTGACATATTTAAGAACATCTTACCTGGTACTTTCAAATATACTCAATGTGATATAAGATATAAATAACCGATAAAGCAACCGATAAAACAATTTCCACATCCTTGAATAATGTTGCCACTATAGAAAATATTTCTTTGATGCCTGGAAAAAAAGTTTTAAATTGATTACATGTTTACTAAATAGTCTCACAATGAGGATACTGTACAAATAATTAATCAGTTGAACTTCGTTTAACTTCATTAATTTAAGGTACTTATCGCTCTAGCTACGTTTAGCAAATTTAATTACTATCTCTCTAATCAATTGTTAAGAGAATTACCCCGTAATTTTTTGGCCGTAATGTATTTTTGGGATTAGTAAATTCTCATATGGCTGCCCTCTACTGTTGCTGTCAGATTAATAGGTGCGGCCATGTTGATCTGTAGCGAATAAAATTGAATTATTTTGCTTTTAGGGAATAAAACTTGACACAATATGCCCAAATGCGACCTCAAAACGAGATACATCCCTGCGACGTTCGCCTGGACCTTGCTTTTGGGCACGACATCACTATTTTTTTATTTTCCGTGAGTATACATTCATGTCGATCTAGTACAAATCTCATTTTTGGTTTGACAACTTTCACGCTAGATCGTGGAAATTGTTGCTATTAATATCTTTGGATTCGATCTTTGCCATGCGTGGCGCCAACTTGTCGTGTTTCCTTTATCTTAAAGGGCAGAGGGATGTACAATAACGAGTATCGAACCTCAAACTCTGGGCTAGGCCATGCCAGAGTAATTAGTGTCATTCGTATATTAATTAAATTCTATTTGCATGCACTATTCAATATTCTTATGAGACGCTTTAGACATATTGCTTCAAAATTTATACATATAGTGGTATCTATTGGTAGATAAACAAAGGGTTTTGGTTGTCACTTGATGAGTCAATAATTCAGTAAGTGCCTGTAATGATTTGGATTAATTTGATGTGAGAAACATGTAAAGTAAACTAGTTAATATTCATTTCTAGTACCGCATAGTCATGGAATAAACATGTAAACTATGGGTTTTATGCTCAATAACACTGATGAGTAACTACACCTAAAGTTTACTTATTGTCATTGTTTGTTGAGAGAAAATAAAGATTATTTACTGAGTTACCAAAATCTCAGTCTCTGTAAACATGAAGGTACACATATAGATGAACAGTCTGTACAACAATGTTTATATTATGAAATAATAAAATGGTATTGATTTTCAAAACATTATACATTAGCAAAAATTTACCTGGTCCAAATTTTAGCTATTGTATGCTTTTAATAATAATAATAATAAATAAATAAATATCGGACAACCTCACACAAATCGATCTAGTCCCAAATTAAGCTCAAGAAGGCTTGTGTTATGGGTACTAGACGACGATATACATACTTATATAGATGAATATATACTTAAATACACAGAACAGCCATGACCCAAGCACAAATATTCGAGTTCATCACACAAATATTTGCCCCGGCCAGGATTCGAACCTGGGATCGCCGTATATTATTTATTTTTATAGACTTTGTTACTAGTTAACTATTCCATTCCAAGAACAATACTCATTCTATTAAATTTTGACTATAACCTCAATTTGAACTTAATGAGAAATAAGTCATAAGATTGAAGATGAAAAGATTCTTTATTGCACAAAAAAACTACAATTAAGTACAGCAAGAAATTGTGTATAGAAGCGTGCATAACATGTGAAATCCAGAATTACCAGGGGCCTGTATCGCAGGAGCCAACAATTCAATTAACGGCTTAATAGAATACAACATGTTAGCAAACAAACAAAATGATTAGGTATTCTACTGCTTACCAATAGTGAAAACAAATACAATAAAAATACAATTTAACATGGTTACAAACAAAACAGGTTAAGGAAACTAAAAATAATTCTAGGCTCTCTTTTCAAGGAGAGCCTCAGTTTTGTAGTAGTTCAGAGAACTAAGCCGGTCAAATAGAAGTCTTTTGGCCTTATGAATAGAATTTTGAGGCATGGTTTTGTTTTGTCTTACAGCACTATTGTATGTGTCATGCATTGCGACCTCCAAGATTATTGTTATTAAAAGTCATAGCACAGTTTGTATTTATGTTTAAGAGCAATATTATTTAGAAATATGATCCAGTTATATGCTGCTAGAATCGAATCAAAGTCTGGTCAAATCAAAATGTGGCAATAAGCATTCATAAATCAATTATTGCAATTATAATTCAAAGCAAATAATTTGAGGTTTATTGTATAATCCTTTTCATTGGAGGTTGCTTGTGTTAGATGACTGGAGTTACTATTTACCATTATTATGTTTAAGCTGTATGATTGGTTGTTTGTTATTTGTTGGTATTTCCCTTATAAGCAGACCTAGGAATCCGTGGGGCAAATTTCGTTGACAGGTAGGGACATCCTATATCGACAAATTAAACTATCGATGTTCGTTCTATATACTAGTGATCGCCCCCAACATTGTGTGTTTTTTTGTTCAATTGTTCAACATAGCATATTTTAAATAATCGCTAGGTTACAATATTTAATATAAAGGTAGGGTGTAATACCTATAGCACTACAAAATAGTTAATAATTATCTCAACCTCTTTTGATAATTCAATAGAAGTAAATTACCTACATAGACAATCGCTAACTCGCTATAAAACAATAGGTACTTGTCAATGTCGTCGGACAGTGTCATTTGTAAACACGTTATATTACATAAGTATTTTATATAAATAAATAATGCCTCCTAAAAAAATAGAAGAATTGCTTAAAAAACAACCTGAAATAATTAAACGTGGGTCCAAGCTATACTGTAACAAATGTCAATCCACCTTTCATCGCAAAAAATATTCTCTTCTCTTTAAAAACGAAGAAGAGTATTGAGTTATTACGTAATTATTATTTTTTACTTTTAATAAAAACATATTTTTACACTAGTATATAAAACGAACATCGATAATTTAATTTGTCGATATAGGATGTCCCTACCTGTCAACGAAATTTGCCCCACGGATTCCTAGGTCTGCTTATAAGTCATAGCTGGCAGTAGAAGAGGACTGATTTGTTTACCTACATCCTCAGCAAGTCCTCTTAAGTGAGATTCTCGTGTATGACGACAGTTTCAATGTTACATTCCATCATTAGTATGCAAACAGGAGTTACTAGTTTTTTTATGTGTGTTTTTAGGTTTCCGTAGTCAACTAGGAACCCTTATAGTTTCGCCATGTCCGTGTGTCCGTCTGTCCGTCCGTCCGTCCGTCCGCGGCTTAGCTCCGTGATCATTAGTACTAGAAAGCTGAAATTTGGTATGAGTATGTGTATGTATAACGCCGACAGAACAGTAAAATAAAATTGAAAAAAAAACTTTTTCAACACTGGTGTGTGGGGTGTCGTTGAATAGGTCTTGTAAAAATAATAGGGGTCTATTTACATTATTTTTTGATAAAGTCAGCAGTTTTGTAAATATTCGCTCCAAAAACAAAAAAAATAGTGCCCGCCCCTCTAACTTTTCAACCACGGGTCAAAAAAAATCGGAATAATTCATGTTAATGAGGCCTTATAAGTACTTTCAATGAAAACTATATTGAACAAAATCGGTCGAGCCGTTTTTGAGTTATCGCCAAATTTCATATTTTTTCTTTAAAAGGTCGTAAGTTGACTTCCAGAAGGTAATAAGTGATTACAGTTTCTAGGGCTTTTACGACGTTTTTATAGAGCTTAAAATCTTTCTTAACTTAAACCTCGGGCTTAGAACAGCAGTTTATTGTGAAGGATGAGCAACTACGGAACCCTACACTGAGCGTGGCCCGACATGCTCTTGGCCGGTGAAAATGCTTTTTATTGGAAAGATACTTATATCAAAATCTGATCAATTTACAAATTTCAAATCTTATGTTGACTGAGTTTGTGTACTTTCCTTGCAAGTTTTGATGCAAAAATACCAACCGGCATATAAATGACATAATATATAATTCTTAATGGCAATGGCTGGCAAATCTGTATGCACAACGGCCCGAATAATATACACGGGCTAATTTTATTGCGGAAAATGGAGCCCATAACTATAAGTTCTTTTTTTTTCTTTTAATTAAGGAGCTTAGATCATTTTGACAAACATGTCAGCTCCAGCAGGCCTACAAAAAGAGTTCTTACAAATGAAACTGTTTTCTTACAGATGCCAGTACTACCTACACAGCCACCCATGGGTCCCGGCGTATCAAGGTGTCATAACGTTTTTTGTTTTGGCCAATTTTACACTGGCCACTTTCATGGACCCGGGAGTTATACCAAAAGGTTAGTTTGTGTTATAATTAGTTATTTATTTAACCCTTTTGACGGCATAGATTGTTGTGTCAGACGGTGGAAAGTTGCTCCACTGTCGCCAACATCAAGTCAACCACAGCCACCCCAATTTCAAAGATCTAAAATTTAGTCAGTTTTCCTGTGAGTTACTTCTTTAAATTAAAAATAAATTCATACCAAAATGTGATGATCTGGAATAGAAATGTTGGGACATTTCTTTTCTTGTATGAGGTTTGAATGTTCAAACGAATCTGAATAAGTTGAACCTAAAGGATCAATTTTCTAAAAAAAAGAAATTGATTGTTGTGTCAGACGGTGGAAAGTTGCTCCACTGTCGCCAACATCAAGTCAACCACAGCCACCCCAATTTCAAAGATCTAAAATTTAGTCAGTTTTCCTGTGAGTTACTTCTTTAAATTAAAAATAAATTCATACCAAAATGTTGGGACATTTCTTTTCTTGTATGAGGTTTGAATGTTCAAACGAATCTGAATAAGTTGAACCTAAAGGATCAATTTTCTTTGCTCCGCTTCCGCTCATTTACTTTATTGTCAGCATTAAATAGTAGTGACCAAAGTAGCCAAATTTGGAACAGATCTTTATTTGCGTAGCAATAAGGATGGGGGATGAACTTTGGGGGAGGCCTTTGTACAGCAGTGGACGTCTATTGGCTGAGATAGGTGAAGGATGTGTTACGATATATTTGGCCATGTTACGATATGTTTTTGATTATTGAACAATTTTTTTGTTATAAATTTATGAACTCGACTGTACCTACTTAACATATTTCGAAGTGTATTTAATATTGGAATTAAACTTATATTTAGACATTTTGAATACTAAGTTAAGGATAAACTGAATCAAACGGGTTATCTACGTTTATAATGTATTCTTGACCTTTTGACCTTGACACTGATTCTACCGTAGCAACTAGACTGTAATTAAATGATTACGCCAGATTAGTTATACAATATTGCATTAGGTGACTGGTTACTAAATGTAAGTGAATAAACGAAATATAGTGAAATTGGTAGTTCAAAAAAAATCAAAACCAACAATAATTTATTCGAACTTATGTTATAAAAAATAGTGGCTAAAATGTACAATGCTAACCCGTCACACGTAATGTATAGTAAGATACCTTGTTATAATATACGTTAATTATATTATAACTCCGTGTACTAAGACATAGAGCGAATAATTAAAAGTTTTTTAAGGTAATGGTATGGCGCACTTTGATCTTAATAAAATGTCCAAACCATATTTTATCAGAAACAGCCCGTCTACCACAACTAAGCTCTTGTCGTGCGACATAGCATCAACCGTCACTCTCTCACAGTACAGCTAAGAAAGAGACAGGCAATATTTCGGCGAGAAAGAGTTGCGTGTCACAGCTGGGCTAGAGGTGCAAGATCTCATATCTTGGTGGTTGTCTATACTAGCTATTAGTTGTATGACTTATCATTAACCATGATTTGAAAAGTGTTCAAAAGCTTGATAAGGTAGTGTTCACACTAAATCAAGATGTTAAGTGACAGAGATAGCGTTATCGGCCATATCTCCCAGACCCATTATCTGTTTGATAAGGTTAGCGAGGGTTGACCTCAGCGTAGATATAAATACACCCCCTATGAGTTATTGCAATTTTTTGAATGATATCAGATATTAGCATCTTCGATTTTTATAGGTTCATCAAAAAGATTTGAAATGGACCTTTATGGTACGAATATGCCCTGCGACAGACAGACTGTCATACAGCTATTTCTCTATTGTCTTGGACACGGTTTATTTTTGAGAAAAAAGTATTT
Organism: Apotomis turbidana; assembly: GCA_905147355.2. Classification (NCBI taxonomy): domain Eukaryota; kingdom Metazoa; phylum Arthropoda; class Insecta; order Lepidoptera; family Tortricidae; genus Apotomis; species Apotomis turbidana. The sequence goes on from LR990293.1 coordinate 3,448,201, forward strand.
AGTTAGCTGTTTTGAAGTAATATGAAAAAAAATTGAAATTCGATCACGCGCGACCTCTCTATACAGTACGACAGAAAAGAGTAGAAATTAAAAAGTGGCAATACTGAAAAAGGGACGACACTACAGTATTGCCAATTTAATTTCTACTCTTTTGTGTCGTACTGTACTTTCAGTGGGACAGAGATTCGATGTTATTATTATTCCTCTATCTATTCCTAATCATTAGGGTGTGTCAGATTTTTTATCTTGTCAGATATTGCGAACTGCTAATATGCTTACCAGAAAAGGTATCTAATCCATTGATAATCGAGTCTTCTGGCTGATATCTGCGGGGTGTGGAATGACTCAATCGTTCGATAAATGGTATATAATAGGTACATGTCGATGTACATTACTAACTAATTACTTGCTTACGTTCATTTGTTACGTAATTGACTTTATACACGGATATGTCTATGGAATTAAAAAATACGCCGTGACACCACTTACGGTTCGGCCACGGCTTCGCGCGACCAGCGCATATCCACTATATCCAGGCGGCCATAGGAGTGAGTGAGACGCCGCGCTCGGACCTTCCGCTCCCACCTATGGCCGCCGCTGTTCGCGCGAAATCCGTAAGATGCGTAGCTTAGATCTAGTGGAAAAGCAGCTTAAGGCGCAAGCCAAACATAAGTAATTGCGGCTTCACACTACTCGCGAAGTTGCCCGTAGTAGGCCGAGGCACAGAATAAAGACACTACAGAAGCCGCACTCTTTTGTTATTTGTCGCTTTTGCAAAGGAATTAGCCTACTCGTATCTGATTGGCCATTTTTAATGACGTACGACGCTGTTGGCTGTAGCTTCTGTGGGGCGTCTCATACTCCTAGGGTTGACTACATTAGCAAAAGGGAAACTTACTTCTCTGTGTTTCTACTTATACGACCGACTACGATCTTTATAATGATGGGCTCTACTGGATTTTTGGATTGGTTTAACGTAAACATGTGCGGTTTTTGTTTTCAAACCATGAAGCAGAACGAAAAACACACTTGTCTACGTTGAACCAGTCCCGAGATCTAGTAGGCAAGTGCCCCATTATTAGATCATGTCTTAATGTCAATGGGAAAACCGTAGTAGTAACCGTATTCTCTTTGTAATAAAATAAATGAAAATTTATTTACACTTTACGGAGATAATTGGTGATCTTACGTACAAAACGATTCAATGTAGCGAACACTGAATCTCTTCCTTTTAAAGTCGGTTAAAAATATAAATAGAACGTAATAACATATAAATAATAAAAATATAATCGATGCGTTGTCTTCGCTTCGAACGTGCCGACCCTAGCCGAATAAAGGTGGAACGATGGGCGGGCCGGGGCACAATTGTGACCCGAAATTAATAGGTATAATTTTTGACACTTGGCGCGGAGTGAAACCCCCTTGGCCGAGGCGAAGTTGGCCGAAGTATGGGTTTCCGCAGCGAAGTGCCTCCTACACTTCATATTCGCCCAACTTCGGTCGACTTCGCGAGTAGTGCAGAGGTAGGGTAAGAGACGTACCGGGATCGTATACCGGTATTCGGCTCCATACAAAATACCGGTATTCGAATTCGGTATTTCGCTTATTATTACATATTTATATATTTTAGTGAGCTAATTTCAAAGCTTTATATCTATACCTAATTTAAATTTAGTAGCGTGTGAAATAAAACCTGAAATTAGAAAAATATTTGAATTTGAATGAATACCGGTAACGATCCCATGCGTAGGACAAAGACGTGTTGCTGACGCGATGCCCATTTAGGCTGCGTTTCCACCAGTGCAAGAATGCATAGCGAGAGTGAGAGATGTGTTAAGACGTGTTGCTGACGCGATGCCCATTTAGGCTGCGTTTCCACCAGTGCAAGAATGCATAGCGAGAGTGAGAGATGTGTTTAACCAAAGTTAGTTTTGTTGCGCTGAGCGAGGATAAGTGAATGAAGTTATTCCATTGGTTCACAAAAACGCATCCCTCGCTACGCATCCTCGCACATCTCTGGTGGAAACGCAGCTTTAATGAGTTTTCATACTAAATATATATAAGCGATTTGTGTAACTACCAGAGTACCGGATCCGCTGGATCGGATTTGCAATCCTTAGTTTTAGGATATTTTCTAGAAATGAGTAAGGGTTCTTATAAGCAACAGGCGTGTGTTACTGGTGTTATTGTAAATATATCCTCTGCTGATATAATATCAACGGAGGGGCAAGGACGTCCTCGCCCTGACTCTTCAGTCTATTTTGCGCATCGCGACGCTTCTAATACATTTTGTATCAAATTTAATTAAAAGGGCTCCCGTCTGCGTTGCGTCATCGTTCTACGTCTCTTCTGTTTGAATTTAATTTGGCGTGTCGGTATCATATCGTACAGTCAACCAATTTGATTCGTAGGCCTTCGTACCTTGTCACAGTGAACGTCAATATGAAAGCCGCTTGAAATCTCATATCATTGTCATTGTGACAAGGTTCTATAGTGGCCTAAAAATCAAATTGGTTGACTGGAAGATTTTTCTAGACATTCTCTTATGTTGTGTTTTATTACAACGTGAATTACATCCAGCAATCAGTCAACTGTCAACTCGGAACCCTAATTCCGCGAATCCAAATCGAACTTACCCCATTTATATTCAAACAACTTGACCCTCATTACTCGTCAGTACCCAATTGACACTGATTTGGACCGGTTTGTAAACAAAACTGTTTAACCAACAAATTATACAGTCACTTCATTACCAAAGGTCGCATTTCAATAGGTATCCCGATACAACACGCGGATATCGACTTTGTAGACTTATTGATAAAGTCTCTAGACCTCCGAGTTACGTCATAGTACCTATATTGTGTTTGTGTGCTCCTACCTACACAGTAATTATTAGTAAACATGCTTTTGGGCAACAATGTTTGCTAATAGTGTTAAATTTTCTATACTGGCTCAGAAGAATTATAATTGAATTAATCATCGATTTGGATCATTATAAATACTCGTTATTATTAAATACTTTACAAAACAAAGAACAGTACTTTACATACCTAGGGCAGTGAATTCTTGAATGCCCTAGATCGTAGTTGTTTTTAGCCCGAACCGAAGGTAAGGGTCATAAATATGCGATCTGGCGCTTTACGAGTTACCGCCCGTGGTTTGTCTAAAGTTTTACGTCTTACTTAGGCCAGCACGTCTAGCATAACTTTGACACGCGACTCATGTCGCGCGAGATAGCATCATCCGTCACTATCTCACAATACTGTACAGATAGAGACAGGTAGTATATCTCGCGCGAGAAAGAGTCGCGTCTCAAAGTTATGCTAGCCGTGCAGGAAGTGAGATTTTCTCGCCGGGCAGAAAATCCCACTTACGGTTTAGGATGTCGTATAAATTTTAAAATGTAGGGAGAGCGAATTTACCGACATAGCTCAGCGAATCAGCAAGCTGAAGTGTCAGTAGGCTGGCCAAAACTGTCGTAGAGCTGACGATCACTGACGGGCAAAGGAGTTTTATAGTGGAGACCGCGAATCGGCAAACGTAATGTAGGGCGCATGTAACAAGGTAGAGTGGCGACATTCGTATGGGTGGTGACTGGAGGAGACCTGAAAATTCAGCTCAGTGGCGTGCCATGGTAGAGAGGAGAGGCCTATGTCCAGCAGTTGACTGATACAGGCTGATTATGATGATAAGGGAGAGCTCTAAAGGTGTTGTTTATCCCTAAATAACGATTTCCGTAAAACCTTTGGGTAGTAAAGTAAGAGACGTGCAAACCGTATAATTTTGAGATGAACTCACCTTAAAACATTGCCCTCTCAGTATAATTCGAAATATTTAAGTGTGCCGCCGTAACTTCTATATTGTGTCCAACAGATATGGGCAAAGAGGTGGGAACCATACACATGGATGTTGAAGCACACGTCCAACAATTTATATATCCAATTTTATGTTTTCTGACGGATGACTTGAACGAGATAATTTTAGTTCTTATTACAATTCTGTTTAGGTACTAACCCTGCCGTACGTCCTATATTTAAAAACTGCAATTCCTTAAGGGTTATTAACTTATTAGGTACTTATTTTTGCCCCTATTTTTTATTCGGCTTACAAGATATTCAGTGACATTTAAATACGTAAATTGTTGTTTTAAATCAAGTTGCTTAACATTATTACATCGCAAATACACCACTAAACCAATTTGGCAACTCGTCCTCTGACTCCCGCCGCTGGACTAACGCAGTTAATGCTTAAATTCAATTATTATCTGACACTTTGCCTTTCCCGTAGCGGCTGCCTTTAAAGGGAGCTATCCGATATGGCTCAATCGCTCATTCAATATGAACAGCATTTAGAGACCGTTAAATGAATTCACTCGCCTAAATAAAGTACAAAATTCAACACATCAACTTCTTTTGATTTGGCGACTTCATTTAAAATTACCGTGCCCCAGACAAATAAAAAATGGGTTTGAACAATACTTCCATCGGTTTGATTTACAAAGTTTATGATCATTGAAATTTGGACGGCTGTGGAGCAGTTTTCCGCTTTCGCCACAGCAGTATCCACAGCGGCGGTTTTTGGCGTTTAAAACACTAAATCTAGTGAAGAGCCAGCGTAAAAAAAACGCATTCAAATGCGTACGCCTAAAGCTATGAATCAGAAATATTACAATGGTTGTCACACATATCAATCAGCTCGCGCCTGCCGCGCCTATTTACCCTAAGGTGAGGCAATGGCGTTACGGACATGCCACACCTTTCGGCGGCCATACGAGTGAGCGAGACACGTACCGCGCACCGCGCGCCGCTGCCGCTCGCCCCTAAGACCGAAGTCGTGGTCAGGCCGTATCGATGCTGATTACTGATTTCCGTATTGCGACACCGAGTAAGGCGGTCTATGTGTACGCTTGCTTCACTCCGCCATGGCTGAAGATGTGATGGAGTACGTCCGCCGGAAGACTGGCTTCTCGCTGAGGGTGCACCAGCTGCAGTCCCGCCACTACGTGCACTTCAACTCGTTTGTGGCGCGCGTGCCGCTGTCGCTGCAGGACACCATCACGAGTGTAGACTTCTGGCCGAAAGGTGTGTTTCGGCGGTTCCGGGGCAATCTGCCGAATCTCGCTCTAGATCAGACGACGTCGCCTAAATCAAGCTAAATTTAAGTTTTTAAATGTAATTTTGTAGTTTACAGTGCTTTGGTTTAATTATTGTAATGCTGTGTAACTAATTTGAATAAATAAATAAATTAGTGTGCATTTCAGATTGGAGCCTGATTATTCATTCATTCAAAGCGATTCATTATTCATTCACCTACAAAGTTAAGGCGGTGAATAATGCTGAAATATGTATATAAAAAACTTTTAAATACACATTGAGAGGATCGTTCCAAATATACCCGGTATTATACGATATTATATCATTGTACAGTCGCCATCAGGTATATCGCAGCATATAAGGCGTTCATAAATATTTGAACACGACTCTTATTGACTGGGCGTTACAGTAAATGTTCAGATATTTATGAACGCCTTATATGCTGCGATATATCTGATGGTGACTGTACAGGTTATCCGACCGTAACCTAGCGACCGACATTTAATTAGAATTTTAGAATGGAGAGTGAAACCTCTTAAGCACATTTGCCAAGAACAATTAATCTAAGTTGCAAAGCGTGCCACTTGCGGGGAATCAAGAATAGTTAAGAAAGGAGGGGAAAGGCCCAGTGAATAATTAGGTTTATTTTTTAATTTGATATCAAATAGAAACTGGTTTAAGCATGGTTTATAATGGTATATCATCACAGACAGTGAGGAATTCGTATTTCAAAGAGTTTAATGCCTTTTTTTACCAAATAATTATTTGGTATTGCCAAAAGCTAGAGAACATTTCAGAATTATTGGGACCATCATCTTGCATGGTCAAATCCGAAGTTAGGAGATCCGCACTAGTACCGAAGTCGTCAACGTTGCTCAGAGAGTTGCTTTAATCGTTGACTTAAGCAGCAGTTGTCGATCAATTGCACGTAGAACTCGTAGATTTGGTCAGGAATGCAGGAAACTGTTGGGTGAAGGCGGCGAACGAGCAGTCGTTAGGTCGTTACGGAGATGCAAAAACTTCTGCCTGTTTAGCACGACCACGCGAACTCTTGTCGCGCGACATAGCGTCGCCCGTCACTCTCTCGCAGTACAGCGAAGAAAGAGCTAGGTAATATTTCTCGCGCGAGAAAGAGTCGCGTGTCACAGTTGTTCTAGAGGTGCAGAAAGGCTATTCAGCGGTGGACGTCTTTAGGTTAAGGACTCAGAAGACCATCCGAAAGAAAAGACTATGACATACTTTACTCATTGAATTTTACTACATGCTGGACACAACAATAGGCACTAAGTATTTTGTATAGACATAAACTAAGGCTTATTATTTTCGCGGCGACAGAAAAATTAAAGAGCAGCAAACTATTTGCAACTAAAATAATAACTTGACAGCGATTAAATATTTTGGCAATCATTTATATTAAATGAGCTTTAAACTAAGGATATTTTAAAATTCAAATAATGGCAGCTACTTTAACCCTTTGACCGCCAAAGACGGCAAATCACGTCATCGGGAATTCTTGCCACTGACGCCAACGACGTCTATTGACGTCAAAATTTCAGTGGTCAAAAACATGCTAATTCAAACCACTATCTGTGTTTCTTAATCTCTGTTGATTTTGGAGCACTTTTTTTTTTTTTTTGGTTTGGCGTCAGTGGCACGGTGAATTGCTTTGCCGCTCGGCGCTCAAAGGGTTAAGGTAGCGGAAATAATAAACAAGATTACTGAAATCATAGGCGAGGTACTATAAATAATGACTTGGCGACTAATATTAGCAGAAGATCCGACTCTGCCGGGTTAGGTTAGGTTGGTTTTTTTTATATCCCTAAAAAGCGCTCCTTTTATTTTTTTTATGACCTTGATTTATTTTATATGCAATCTCCATTGAACAATTAGAGTAGGCCATTTTCAACTTTTTATCCGCTGTCATGTTTCCGCTTAATTAGTTAATTCAGTCGCCAAACTCGATGCTAGTTTATATTGAAACAAAGCCGAAAATTGATTACTTAGCTGCTACTTTTTACTTTATACTAGTCTCCGCAATTAGTCGCCAACTTATTATTTTTGCTACCCCCTTTAATTTTTTATAAATCCCTAAATCAGATTAATTTTTCGCCGCGTTAAATACATGCCATAAACTAATAGCACCTTCTTTTCACCAGCTCCACCTGACGAGGACCGAGAAGACGACTTCCGAGCGCCTCTATACCGCAGCGTGGAAATAAATGGCATAACGGTGCGGATGAAATGGTGCGTCACCTGCAAGTTCTACAGGCCGCCGCGATGTTCGCACTGTTCTGTGTGCAATCATTGCATAGAGGTGAGTGAAATGTGTGTTGAAAAAAAGACGCTTGCGTGATAACTGATCATACTCTTTTCTCAAACATGCAATGAAATATCGTTATAACGTGCGTCATAACAGGCTTCGAAGTATCACGTTTCGGGCGGAACAACTCGAGAGAACTGTAAAGGAATTTCATTCAAAATTTAAGGCCTAGGCCGGGAGGTATTTTTTTTCTAAACATGGCGTCTGTGTTCGTGAACACTTGAACAGGCTAAATAGCTGAACTATATTTTTTTAACGTTTTTATTTTTATTTTATTTCATTAAATATGTTTGAGAAAAGCACTATACATGCCTTCGCCGTGAAAAGGGCTTGCCGGCTTCGTATCACTATCCGGCCTCCCTACGGTCGGTCGTCTATACCTACTCACCCGGCAAGCCGTTCTTTCGCAGCGTCTGCAGTAATGTACTAATGTAATACTGTCCATGGTGTCACTTACGGGGCTTATGCGCCGAGGCAGACGGATGGCGGGCGGCGACCACGGTTGGGAGGGAGGGACCATGCTCCGATCTTTCACCCCAATGTTAGCCCCTCGCTGCCGATGTCGTTCGGGCCGTTGATCAGACAAGATCGCTGGACGCCCAATCGCGTCGTATATTACTCAAACAACCAATAAACTCCAGTGTCGGTTTAACTACTTATTAGTTTTAACTACTTTTACGAATATCAAGAGTCAACTTTTAGTAGTATTTAGTGATGAACCAAAGTAAATTTTTGAAATCACATCACCCGCGAAATGCTAAGTGTCCCCAGCAATAACTAGTAGCCAGTTAGGTCATCTGCGGCGTTAATCAGATTTCAGCGTCTCGTTAGCGAGACAGCGAGGACTAACTAGGGGCTACCTAAATTTGAGCGAGCTAAGGTTGCCATAGCAACTGAAACCCTGAACATCCACGTAATGATGTTATCCACAATAGCTGTTGTATTGCCTAATCCCCTGGGAGTAGACAACAGATTTTTTCATTCTTATATTTTTTAATGCTTGATAGTACATCATTTTGCTTCACTTCATTCTCACCTGTTGTTCAAGACCTCCCTCTTGAAGAGATAGAATTAATATAATTTCGGGGAAAAGTAATAGCAAGATTCATTAAAAGACTTGGATATTTGTAGTTTAAACCGGGTACATACAAGGTTATGAAAACATCTTGATTGACACGTAAAGCCTATTTAAATAATGGAAAGTACGTCAAACCGGCCACAAGCTCTCTTGGATTCCTATTTACTGACACTCTACCTTAATTGAAAAGTCACAGCTTTTATTCTATTATTAACGCCAAGTTCATTACTGCGTGAGAGTTCCATTGTGCGGTTAAGAACTTATTCAGACCCGCACAATACATCCTAACACAAACAAAGTAGGTATAGGTAAGTAGAATGAAATAAACATTTCACTTGTGACCTTTTCAGCTACACTTAATTGTAGCGTGTGTGAAAACAAACCCATTTTGTTCTAAATAAAGGGTCCTGTCCAAGGGTCAAAACAGACGCAACAAAGCTTAAAGCTAAGCTAAATATCGTGTAGATGCTGGTTGAGTATATCTTCTATTCAGAGTTGTGAGTCTGAGTCCCTGTAGGTTAGGTACAAATAAAACAAGTTACAAATTACAAGGGTCTGTTAGGCTTTACTAGTTATGATTATTTTAAAGAAATTATTTTGTAGGTACATATCGTCTGAGATAGTGCAATACCGCGTAAGTAACAAGTCAATAACGAATCAATATTCAAACAAATGCTAAGTATTTTATTGAAATGAGAACTTTATCGGCAGGTGTTATTTACGCGGTATTGCGATATCCCCAACGATATTTGTCTGACTTCCTAAATGATGCTTTTCGTTTTCCACGTTTATGTGTAAATACAGTATGAAAAATTTCACACTTTTACAATCGCAAAAGGTTTTAGAAATAAATACTACACTATTGGTAACGTCACTTAACTCCTATCCTTAGATCCTATTAACCTTAAAAATTAAATGTTTGAATATGTTTTTATCTGTATACTGAGATTACTGAGCGATATGTTTCAGAGAAATATTGTAGTTTGTCTTCTACTTTTATATTAGTCGTAGTGAAATTGTAGTCTCGCTTAAACGCTCTTATATTTAAGCGCTGATAAAAACGCTAGTCTCAAAGCGCCATTGGTAGCAATATGAAGGCGTTTTAGGCGTGTAAGTAGTTCAAATAGCCAAGTTTTAATTGGATATGCGCTTAATTATAACTTCCAACGTGAGTGTCAGGATTGATTTCGCAGAAATGTACCTTTCTAGGAATATTTTACTACTAACTGCGCTGCCCGGTGTTACCCGCTCATCCCACGGGAACACTACATTTTCGGGATAAAAAGTAGCCTATGTGTTAATCCAGGGTGTCGGCTACCTTCATACCATAATTTATCAAAATTGGTCCAACCGTTTGAGCGTGAAGAAGTAACAAACATACACATAAACACACTTGCAAACGTTCGCCTTTATAGTATTAGTGTGACAGCATTCTGAGTGTGGCGTTAATTTGTCACTGCTGAGTATTAGAAGTAAACCAAACTGTTAATGACTCGTTCAATGCTGTTTCGGTGCTCAGTCAATATGATTGAAGCCTGTGGTTGAGCAACTTGAATCGCACTTGATCACTGCAGTTGGAAACTGCTTCGCTCGGTTATACATACACGTTAATGCTCAGGATTCACTGTCAGCAACGCATATATACGTTCTCTGTTTCTCTAGACTCCGGCCCTTTGGCAGTGAATGTGTTAACGAAACGACCAGAGAAATCAGTTTGATCAGTATGGTAACTAACTGACGTAGTGAAATTTTGCCTCCTTGATTTTTGGAGCGGTTGACAATAAACAGCGAGCGGCGGCAATAGGTGGGAGCGGAAAGCAAAAAATCTACCCCACTGTATAGCGAAAAACGACGTGGAGTCTATTCTGTCAGAGGCATAGTCTTTCGTGAACGTAATTTGGTGTCTTTGACACCTCATCTTGACATCGAGATCCATATGTTTCCAAGATATTCAGCTTTAATTGGAACAAGTGACAAGATCTCAGCAAATATTGAAACTAAGATTCCAAATTTTGTAGTTATGTTCAGTTTCAGTAGCAATTTCTATATCACTCATGATTACCAGGTAAACATAATATTTAACTAATGGCTGTTTCTTTGTCCCCAGACGTTCGACCACCACTGCCCATGGGTGAACAACTGCATAGGGCGTCGTAACTATAGGTTCTTCTTCTTCTTCCTCATATCGCTGTCGATACACATGCTGAGCATATTCGGCCTCAGCCTGTACTTCATCATGAATAGCAACGGGAGGACTTTGACCGAAGTCGAGCCGATTGTGTCGTATCCTTTTTAATGTAACCACTGCTTCATATCCACGTCTAGCTATACTATGTGTTTTTTATTCAACACCGATCGATTGATTCTTGGATTTTCCAGAATTCGCTCGATGGTAAGTGGCTTAAATTATAAGCGGTAGTGGCTCATTCGGAATAGACGTGGAAAGACTGTTAAAAAAAGCAATGTGGGTCATAAAAAGTTCAAAAAACAAAAGTCGTCCCTTTGGTGGTCAAAAGTTAAGAACTTGTATGAATCCAGGTTGTATTGCTATTCCATGTTCCATCGCTTTATAGAAGAGGGAACGTTCTTTATTCTCGTATGAGTTTTATCAGAAAATTAGGCCCTGGAATCTGATTATAACCCATATTGCATGTGAAGCAATTCCGGTGAAAAAAAAAACTACTTTGGTAAGTTATTGGTAAACTATTCCAAGCTGAAGTATGAACAAGTAGTATCAATTAATACATTATACGTCCATATGGAATTGTGTCAGATAGATCTTTACTTCTAAGTACCTACTTTGATACAGCGTAATGTTATTGTGTAATTCAATATCTATATTTTATCAATTTAAAGTCTCTGTTCCACTTAGTACTGAAATACGAATAAAAGGCCCAATATTACTGGGTTCTATGTTACATTTTCAGAGTAGTTAAAATTTGACTTCATGTCATTATGACAATGTTCAAATCTGACCCGTGACACATAGAACCCTGTAATATCGAGCCAGCGATATGTTAAAAATATTCAATTATTTGTCCGCATCTTAACTCGATCACAGAATGGTAATAATGGGCGTGATAGCCCTACTAGCGATCCCGATATTCGGGCTGACGGGGTTCCACATGGTGCTCGTGTCTCGGGGCCGCACCACCAACGAGCAGGTCACCGGCAAGTTCACCGGTGGCTACAACCCCTTCTCTAAAGGCTGCTGGTACAACTGCTGTTATGCGCAGTTCGGTCCGCAGTATCCTAGGTGAGTCGTCAGTCTTTTTCAGGGTTCTCCTTGGTGCCACCAACGAGCAGGTCACTGGCAAGTTCACCGGTGGCTACAACCCCTTCTCTAAAGGCTGCTGGTACAACTGCTGTTATGCGCAGTTCGGTCCGCAGTATCGTAGGTGAGTCGTCAGTCTGTTTCAGGGCTCTCCTTGGTGGCACCAACAAGCAGGTCACCGACACATTCACCGGTGGATACACGCCTTCTCTAAAGGCTGCTGATACAACTACTGTTATACGCAATTCAGCCCGCAGTATAAGTTCCCGCAGCCATGTTTATCAGTGGCTACAACACCCTTGCCAAAGGATGCCAATGCAATTACTTCACACAGGAAGAAAAACTGATTTTCGGCCAAGTCCTGATACCGCGACTTGAAATTGTATTTCTCTTTTGAGAATCGGTAATTTTATTTATATATTTCGTCCTTCAGTAACGGAACTACGATGTGCTAGAGCCTTTCCCAAGATTTCTCGGAAACAATTAAGTCTTACGTGGAAAATTTTCTCGACAACGTTCTTGAAAATGGCATATCTCTGCGTGTGCATTAGTGTCCTGAATAGATCCCGTCCGTTTATAGATTTTACCCGCAACTGCGAAAGCAGTTTAAAATTTAATAGCAAAATACCATCTACAACGTTCTATTGTAGCCTATTTTAAACAGCCTTTCCCCTTTTCACCCACGCGTACGTTAAAAGAACAATTTGCGTTTCAAGGAAAACAAACCGTTTTCCTCTATTTTTAATTAACACAATTAGTGGGGAACCGGAGATTTCCTCCGTCACGATTAGGTTAATTAATCCTTGTGGAAAGGATGCCCTCCTGTCGTCTTTTGTTTTATTCTACGCCTTACGGACGGGAAACTGACGTTACAGTTTGGATATTTTATTAACTGGCGTGCTATAGCGTGCATATAGTAGGACGTATATACGCCGTATACATTTATACAGGAATACTGGATGCGTAACTTATCAATGGGGCATGAAAGAAATGCAGAGTACATTGAAATTTTCACTCTAAAAATTTCACAATTTTACCTATCAAACAAGCTAATATTTACATTTACAGATAGCTATATATCGCCACAGTAGCCTGACCGAAGTCACCGAGTAGATTTGTGTAAAAAAAAGTCTTCAGATACATACTACGCGCAACTATCAAAGACATTGAAAATGTAATTTAGAAACACATGATAGAATTTGTCAATTTTGTTTTCTGACCTTGCGCGTAAAGGACCGCTACCGCTTACATTTTTTGTCCTCCTGCCTCCTAAGATAGCTCAAACTGTAGCTTAATTCAGTTCCGAGATTCAATTTTACAGTTTCTTGAATTGCGAGCTCAAAAAATAGTTTAGGTATTCTCGAATCAAGTCAGTGAATTTTTTTTGAAATTTTGTAAAATTTTAGAAAATCTCGAAAAATTACCGACGGATTTTTGAAATTCAATTTTCACTTTGAAGCCTTTCGACGGACGCACATTTTAGCATATGGCTCATCCGCGTACCTCTCATATCTCCGAAACTACAGGCAAATGTCACAATTTGATAAATCGGTGCACTATACTCGATCAAAAACATAAACATTTTCAATGTTAAAAAGCTACTATAAGATTAATGTATTCGGTTTACGTGATTGAAAAGATAAAGGAACGATGTGTTCCATAAATGACCTTGATTGTAGTAATATTACATGTTATTATGAATACGAGTGTACCGGCATGTCATACCAATGTTAGGAATTTCATGTCGCGTTTCAAACATATCTGTTTGTTGAATCTGGTTCGATTTCGTATTTTATTGCCTGTCTCTGTACACTTTTCTACAGCTGACTGGTTCAATATATTCCACAATGTATTTTCTGTAATAGGGGACTTTCCACAGTTGAGGGGATGCGTGTAAATTACAAGATCTAAGTCCTCAATTTTTTTTTATTGAGCTGACGTAATCATTAAGGATTAAATGCCCCTAAACAATAAAGAGAAAAAAGTTTTTTTATTCGTTTAATCGCTCGCTGCCGAATGACGTCCACTGCTAGTCCAAGTAAATGCCTCCCCAAAAGATTTACATGATTACCGATGTTGCTCTCAGCATCCTTCATCCGGCTTTCCGCGAAACTCACAAGATGTTGGGGCCTCCTACGCTGTGATTTCCGGTTTGTGGTCGCCACTCGAGAGCCCCGTCGGCCTTCGGTTCTACGAGTTCCATTTTTGTTTTTTAATTATTTTTTTTTAATTTTCTTTTATACGTAGGTATTGAATAATTTGTTTCAGCCATTTCGTAATACCAGATTCAAGCCGTTACGTGATTTCACAGGCGTTTACTCGAAAACGCCAACGATTGGCCTCTGCATTGTACTCGGATAAAGAAGTAGCATTATTAGAAAAAAAGTACGTTTTTTTGTTTTGTTATTACCTCAGTTGGTAAACTAGCGTCTCATGGCTTCTTTCAAGAGCACATCTGAATGTTTTTATGCTGAGGCTCTAGTGACAAGGGGTATAAGTCACATTTAACGTAGGAGCAAAGGAGCTTAAGTCTCACGTTAGAGATATCACCTTTTGTCCCTGGTTTATATGTGACTTATATCCTTTTTACTAGACCTAGAGAGTAATTCCAAGTTGAAGTTGAGTTGCTTAAAAAACTAGTCCCATATAAGTAATCTTTGTAGAGTCCGAGTATACTTCTTGTGTAGTATTTTCAGTAAATAAGTAGCTTTTAAAAAGTGACTTAGAGTCTGTTGATAATAGTTAGCGCCCCTTTTTATGGAAATTGAAACTCAATTTGGCCATTTACCTTAAAGCATAAAGAAAATAAATATGTTCGAGTTATTTCATTAGCAAATAGATGAACGTACGTATTTATATTTAACTTAAAAAGTGAATCCTATTTTTATTAAAACTTTCATGAGACATATTTAATTATTGTATTAAGCGGTTTACACTCACGTGAAATTGTCAGGAACGAAACATGTCGGGCCGTTCCTGTCAATTTCACGTGAGTGTAAACCGCTTAATACAATAATTAAGTGAATCCTTAACCTATTTCAACATATATTTAAAATAGAGGGGACATTTATGGCCTCCACAGACCCTCGGAATTTTCGTTCGGTTCCGTACGGAATGACGTCAGTAAATGTATCTGTCTCTGTCTGTCATATGGGGATGTCTCGCTTGCTGGCGTCATTCACGGTAAGCGTTTCAATAGTATGGCATCTGATAAGTAGATTTTTTTTTATTGTAATAATACTAATAATATCTCCAGAGTTCACTTGCACCGCACCCATAATGCACACTTTTTTATATCATTGACGTATTATACTTTTGTTCTTTGTCGCAATAAACTACAATGGCTATATAGCATTTACTTAACTAACATTAAATTTTTCTAACCAGGCATTTTATCGATATTATGAAATAAAGGAGAAAAAATGAAATATTTTCATTTTCTAAGATATCCCAATTTGTGATTTAAAAATTCATTTGAACAGTTCCTCATTCTAAAAGCGCGTAGTCGACCAGTAATTGGTCACAGCGCACAAAATCTTACAGTAGGCCTATTACTTAGGCGGATTTAGTATAAAAATTGTAGCACTGTTATTTTTCCGTGTGTCAAACTTTCTACAAGGTGACGAGAGAGCCGATTTCTGGGAGATGTTGCTTTCACATTTTTTTAATACTTCAAAAACTAGTCTGTATAACCAAATAAAAATAATAGTCCTGGGTTCTGTGTTAATAAATTAATGAAATTAGTATAATCTTAACACTATTTGAACATTAGAAATGTTGTCAATTTGAATGTTAGGAGTCTAACTTTTAAGGCTCCACTGTTTCACTGAAGCCACAGCCTCGTGTGGAGCTCCTGTAAAGCAACATATCTATTTTCTACGCTATACAGACTAATGACACGCCGGGCCACATAATGGTGTGATAATATGCTAGTTTCATTCACACACATTTTACAAGACAATATAAAACAAATCTACGATAACCTAAATTCAAAATATAAAATACCCCGGACCCAACCAAAGATAGCTAAGAACCGTCCCGACAGACGATAAAAAACTTTCGATAAAAAAAATGCATTCAAATGGGACCATCTGTTCGGGAGCTACAATGCCACAGACAGACACACAGATATACATGCTCAACTTATAACACCCCTGTTTTTTGTCACGGGTTAAAAACAACATAACATAAATAGAATTTCAAAAGCAGTAACTAAACATCTGTGAAAATTTCAACTGTCTAGCTATCGCGGTTCATGAGACCCTGGTGACAGAGAGACAGATGGACAGACACCAGTGGAGTCTTAGTAATAGGGTCCCGTTTTTACCCTTTGGTTGGGTACGGAACTATAAAAGTAATTCTAACTTCTGCTGAGAGTTTAGTTGAAGAAAATGTCTAGTTAATTACTGTTTAACATATATCAAGATAAATCCATTTGGTGTAGGGCAGTTCGGTTCTTTTCGTTGTTAGTCAAGCTCTTATAAAATTCAAAGCTGCTAAATGAGCCAGTAAGAGCTATAACTGATAATTGTTATAACTAGGAATTATAATTCCTAGAGAAATATAATTCCTAGTGAATTCATAGAAATTGAATAATTCCTAATTCATTCAATTTCGAGATGTGTTCAACAGTATTGCGCTCTGGTAACCAACTTTATTTTGAAATCCACGAAGACGTTTATTGGATTTCTGAACCAATACGCTCCAATAAGCTCTTTGACCGACAGCATCGAAACGGAACTGTTGTAGTTTGTAGTATACTAGCATCTGCCTGCAGATTCGTCCGCAGCTGAAAATATCTACGAGTATTATCTATGGAAAACGTTTCCAGAAAATTATACTAGAATTACCATGCACATAATGCACCATATAAAACCGAAGTCACCTTTGAACGCCCCGAGCCACTAAAGTGGTCGTGTGCTGTCGTGCCTACCACGCCAACGACACTAAAGGGGTAATGGCGGAAGCTGACAAAGCAATTTTCCTGCTGACAGATAAGGTATATTTTCGCTCTTTCTTTTTTCAACTATTGGCGTATAGAGAGGAAAAGCGTTCTAAAGATTAAAAGGGTACTATTAGTACCTATACAATAAAGTAACTTAAATGTTAAGAGGATGCGTGTAAAATTGATTGAAATTTAGCCCTTTAAGGAGCACAATTCTAGAACAATGTTAATAATAGAAAAACACTCTATGATATTTTATTAATATTAAAGGCGCACCTTTTTTAATAGATGCTTTTTAAGGAAAATCCTTTCTATTTTCCCAGTATATCGAAAAAAGAAACAGAAAGAGTTCAAAGCACTGACGCGGAAAATTAGTTTTCATACGGTTGAAGGTTATCGAATAAAAATGTTGTCTTCCAATTATTATAGTACTTACTTGAGTACCGTCGTTCGATCCTCATTACTTTTTCGTATTACTTTGTGCCTTAAGGTATATTCCTTCGGTGAGCGTTGTGTACGATCTACTTAAAGGATACAAATCATTTTGTAACGACATTTTTGTGTCAGGTATGTTCAAGTTTGAATATAATGTATAAAGACACTGTATTGACATAAAAGTGTGTCCATGTGTTATACAATTGCTACGTCTCAGTGTTGTAATACCCGATTTCTTACAAGCCCGCGCATTCTGGTGAGTAGGAAAGAAATATGCGCGAGGCACGGATTTTCGTTCGCAAAAAATACGTATCATTTCTGTATCAGGATGAAATAATATGGCTTGGTGCAGTGACGCCGTATTTATTTCTCTAACTTCGAGTTATTGGGGCTCGGAAGAATTTGTTTCCGCATATATAATCCCAAGGAACGATATCGGATCACGATTCCCGCAACCGCGGAAGGATTGCGGTGAATCGGTTAAAGAGTTCGCGTCGAGTTGAGCGTAATCCTTCCCAAGCTGTTACGAAACGGTTTTATTAGTCAGTCGTGCTTAGGGCACGGAGTTGGCATAGGTACTAAAAATCGTTAACCCACTATCCCACTAATAATAAGTGTAAGTTTGTGTATATGTTGGTTACTTCTTCAAGGTGGATACGTATTTGCATTAAATATGGAACAGAGATAGTGTATCCTTAATTTAACACATACTTACATTTTTAGTCCCGAAAAAAAGCATTGTTACCGTAGGCTTGGAGCGAAGTCGGACGCGAAAGCTAATTAGTAGTCGTAGTATTAAACTATTAGGTTAACTTTAACTTATCGCAACTTTGGTTGTCGTGCTAGGCGACAAATATTTGCGTTTCTCTGGCTATACTGAGGGATATATAGCAGAAAGCGCATGTCACTGTTGCGTACAGATATTTTAATGGACTTTATCTTGTTTCCAGCCTAGTCCGACCATCGAAATACGTATACAAGGGCGGTAAGAAGCGGCGGGAGCTCCGGCCGCCCACCGACTCCGGCATAGCGACGATAGCGACCGACACGCACCAGGTAAAGACGTACACGGCCGACAACGGGACGGCGCACCGCGTGGTCGGCGCGCACGCACACTATAACAAGGTGAGAGCCAGACGCTTGGTGCTGTTGCCAGATTGTGAGGTTGAGGTCATGTTCCGAGCTGAGCGACAGACGGTACAGCGGGGGTGACAGTCATATGATATTATGGCCAGAGTTTATTCTGTAAATAGCGCCCAATGCACTTCTCGTGTTTTGAATTTAGAACCCCACTGTCATGTAGAGACTAACATTATTCAAAATATCCTTATTTTAGATATTTATACTTGCGAGGATAATTAATGGCATGGTTTTATTGCCGTAGCATCGTTCTCTGTCTCATGTGTTAGTCTCCAGATTGAAGAAAGAGAGGATGGTTATAAATATTGAAAATACAAAGAAATTAGTAAAAACCACCCGCCAATATGTTTACGTTCAAATAGATTATCAGATTATCACTTAAAGACCACCACTGTTTTTAAATTTGAAACGCGATTCTACTTTTTTCGAAACAGATTTCGCAAAGTCAACAAGTTTTTTATATATTCATGGTTTGTCGCTGTCGCTAGGTTCGGAACTCTAGTTATAAACTGTCTTGTAAATAATCGTGTCGTTTCATCTCAAATTCGCCACGCATAATGACAATAGAAATCGAACTTTTTCCTTATTTAAATAAAGGCTGTAGGCGATTTTGCTAGGAGACGACATAATTTAATTAGACTCCGTATTTTCAGTTAACATGAACTGGTAACGGCTTAGGGCCTGGCCACATGTCCACGACACGGCGTCGTAAATGTAAAACGACACGGTGTCGCGTCGGAGCGCGACACTTTATCCACCGTGCGAATATCCGTTGCCGCGTCGTGAAAACACACGACACGGCGTCGTAAACGTAAAACGACGCTGTGTCGCGTCGGAGCGCGACATAATTATCCACCGTGCGAATATACGTTGCCGCGTCGTGAAAACACACGATGCTGTGTCGCGTCGGAGCGCGACACAATTATCCACCGTGCGAATATACGTTGCCGCGTCGTGAAAACACATGCTGCACCGGGCACCGCAGGTCGCGCCGCGCGCCGGGCAGATTAACTTAGCTGTCTTGAGTAGATGCACGGTGCGGTGCCACGTTCGATTACGACGCCGCAGCTTCTCGTACATGTTCAAAATATTTTGCGATCAGTTTTCAATTCGACATGGATCCTATCACACGTATTCTGCTCTTGTTGCTTTTAAGAAGAAGCATGAAGAAAAAGCAGAAGAAACGAAAATATTGGATAAATCCATATCTTTCTATTATGAACCATGATGGCAGTCATTTCAAAAGGAAGTACGAGGCCTTAAAAATAAGTGATCACAAGTTTTATGATTATTTTAGAATGTCTGTGTCAAGTTTTGAAGAACTATTATGGAAAATATCGCCTCGTTTAAATAGGCAAAATGTATTTACCTGCGACCTGCGGTGCCCGGTGCAGCATGTGTTTTCACGACGCGGCAACGTATATTCGCACGGTGGATAATTGTGTCGCGCTCCGACGCGACACAGCGTCGTTTTACGTTTACGACGCCGTGTCGTGTGTTTTCACGACGCGGCAACGGATATTCGCACGGTGGATAATGTGTCGCGCTCCGACGCGACACCGTGTCGTTTTACGTTTACGACGCCGTGTCGTGGACATGTGGCCAGGCCCTTAGCCCGGTGGAAAGACGGAATAATGTGTGACAATAACATTTGAAATTGTAGCTTCACAATTATTTTTGGTGGCTACGGATACCTGTCAATGCTCTTATAAATAAATATCAGACAACCTCACATAAATCGATCTAGTCCCAAATTAAGCTCAAGAAGAGCCTTCTTGAGCTTTCATTATATAAATAGAGTTCATCCCAAAATTCGAAGCAAGTGAGCGGGTTTACTACCCTAATATTGCGATTCGATTATATGGGGAAAATACTGTCTAGCAAAGTTCTGTTAAAACTGTAATAAATGAAACATTCATTCAGAATAATTTCAGATGTATGACTGCGAAAACAAAACAGTGTTTACTAATTTTGTAACTGCTTCGCGTCACGATTAACTGGTACCAAGCCTAGTTTCAAGAAGTACCTCTCTAACTTAGGTATTTACTACCTCACATAAGTTGTGATGTTTCAAAGCTAAAAATACGGAGTCTATTCTTAAGAATAAGCTAAGGTCGCTGTGTTCACTCTTGTGCCTTTAAATCGTGATTTAAGATACTTTCCGAGAAGTGAGAGTATAATTTATGGTTACTGATATGAGTTATAATTAAAATTTCAGATTACTGCTTACGTCGTTACTTAAAACAGTTGCGTTTATCGTTTGCATATATTACGCGGTATTTAACCCTTAACATACAATTTGAATCGTAGGAAAATACCTAATTGAAAAGAAAACGTCACATTAGGCGCGTCCGTCATTTGAGTGTATTAAAAAAAACCAAGACCCTTTTTCTTCCAAAACTTGGCGTTTTTGGGTACATGCTACTCAAAATAAAATTAAATAACGGAAAAAGTGTCCTGCATTTGTCTGTTCCACTACGTCACGTTTGAATATGAACTTTTTTATTTGTACAAGCGTTACGTAATGCAAATTTTAAAATCCCATACAAATTTAGCAACGTTTATGTTATCGAAAGTACTATCAATTCTGAGTAAGGATTGATGAACCCAAAAGTGTCAAGTACTGGAAGAAACAGGGATATGGGTGTTTTTTTGGAAAAAAGCTCATTTACAAGTTTAATTGTGGATTACTTTTATTACTCGTTGTTGAAAAATTACTCATTGGCTACGGTTGTGAGAAATGTATAGTAAGCAAGTGTGTTGGTTAATGAATATGCCGAAAAAAAGGGAAATGTCTTCATCTGATATTTTTTTTAAATACTATTGTACAAATTGTTTAAATATAATAATTTTCTAATAGGCTACACGATCCTTCTTGCTTGAGGTATTGCACTGTTTTTACACGGTGGTGTATGTTAGTATAGTTTCAGTAACGAGTAATGCACAACCTTATAAATGTTTTATAATTCAGTTATATAGAAATATAAAAGGTAATATTGATAAAGCATGCGTTAGGCCCATTTTTCCATCTAATTTATCAAATAATCACATTCATTTTAGCGTCATTTCTTGAAATTTAAGGTTGTCATTGTGTTGTACTGGTCTAGATTGCTCATCAGCCATTTTAGATATATATATAATAGAAAAAAAGTAGGATGTTTTCATACAAAACAGCAGTTTGAAGAAAAAGGCTGTAAAGGACGTAGGTCGTTTTGAAACGCTGGCACGTACCTATTGTCTTTCTTTGTAAGGTCATCCATTCATTCTTTATGACATATTTCAACCGCGAATTTTAAGTTTTTAATCAAGATGATTCAATGAAGCCTTTGTCCTATACGTAAATGAAATACTGCCTCATTTACATACTGTATATAACTTATAATGTATATATTAATATTTTTATCTGCTCCGTGGCACATTTCATAATTTTAACCGCGCTATTTCTATATGATTGACATGAGAACTACTCGAGGGAGAACAATGTTAACTGATTCTTTGTCTAAATCGTAAGCGAGATTCAAAGGTCCTGTATTTATTACCACTGATAGACTATACTTGTACACAAAGTCCGACTCACTGGTAGGGTGGGCTAACAAGCTACAGTGCAAAACCTGTCTTAAAAAAACTACTACTAAGTTCTTAGTTAGTTTCTGCTGCTGACTGCACATTTCAAGCCGGTTGTGTGAACTACATCTGCTTTTTATTTTTCTATTGTATTATATCGTCTGTTGACAACCAAAACTCACTAACAAATACCTACTTTAAACAAAGCTCGCATCTCAGTATCAATCTACAAACTATATACGAGGTTTTAAAGAGTAGCGGCAGGAATTAGTGTTGACTGTCACAAGGCGATATTATACTCGTATATAGAGGTACACATATATAGAACATATAGTCTAAGATCCCTTTAAGAACGACCTTCACCGAGATGTTTATTTGATGAAATGTATTTTATATTTAATTTAATATGTCAATAAATATATTGCATATGGGTTGCCTAACAAATTTTAGTCCAGGGTATGTTTAATTAATGATTAAAAAAAATTTTTTTTTAAACATTTGATTATTAGATAAATTCTATACCAATCGAAAGTATGAAGCCCATAGAATATGCAAACGTTAGGTTGCCTATTCTTTTCCCGTCACAACTATCGGGTAGCCAGGTTTAAACTGGTAAATCTATACTAGCATTTTGCAACGGTCTAATTATTGAATTGAAATTAAATAACATTAAAGATTATTTTATTATGAACACGGTGGTATAGGGTTGCCTGCGAAAAATCAGTCCAGAATTCCGGTTGTCGAATTTTGAAAAGTAAAATATTGCAGCGAGTGAATGTGTGCGACTGAGAGGTCCCAACCAAAACCATCCCATACGATAGAAGAGGACACAGCATAGCAGCTGTTTGAAGTCCGCCCATTTAAAAAAAGAGAGTGCGCATGCTATTTTTGCTTGAAAATGAAAAGCATAGCGATAGACTCGTATATGCTGTACATTATTTTATAGTTATTTAACTTTTTTTTTAATCAATTAATTAATGAAATAATGAACTTTATTCTGCAAGTAGGCCACAAGGGCACTTTTACATGTCTGAGTCTATCGACATTTCACAAAAGGGTGACCACTGTTGAGAAGAAACTCCGAAAGATTAGATACATTACATTTGTTTTATTCTACTACCTATGTTTCTACTTGAATCACTTAAAATTAATGCCGTTTAAACACTTTTCACCGTTGGTTAAAATTCTCCAACATTTAAAAGTATGAGAATCTCTGAACACCATGATGACGTAGGCTTGTGTCAGTCACGTGGTTCGCGAGTCTCGGAAGAGAGTACCAGGCGGAGTATATTATTATACCATGCATTTTATTGTATCTATAGCGACAATCTACTCCAAAATAATGCACAGCATATACGAGTCTATCGCTATCCTTTTCATTTTCAAGCACAAATAGCATGCGCACTCTCTTTTTTTAAATGGGCGGACTTCAAACACCTGCTATGCTGTGTCCTCTTCTATCGTATGGGATGGTTTTGGTTGGGACCTCTCAGTCGCACACATTCACTCGATGCAATATTTTACTTTTCAAAATTCGACAACCGGAATTCTGGACTGATTTTTCGCAGGCAACCCTATACCACCGTGTTCATAATAAAATAATCTTTAATGTTATTTAATTTCAATTCAATAATCAGACCGTTGCAAAATGCTAGTATAGATTTACCAGTTTAAACCTGGCTACCCGATAGTTGCGACGGGAAAAGAATAGGCAACCTAACGTTTGCATATTCTATGGGCCTCATACTTTCGATTGGTATAGAATTTATATAATAATCAAATGTTTAAAAAAATATTTTTTTTAATCATTAATTAAACATACCCTGGACTAAAATTTGTTAGGCAACCCATATGCAATATATTTATTGACATATTAAATTAAATATAAAATACATTTCATCAAATAAACATCTCGGTGAAGGTCGTTCTTAAAGGGATCCTCTACTATAGATTGTTTAGTTATCATGCTTTTAGAGCAAACTATAACATACCTTCAATTCACTACATATGGTCGACTGCACTTGCACTTTTATGTTTTTCAACGTGAATTGAAGACATGAGTATGTCTGGCTCTCTACTTTCTAATGTTTCTTATACGCTTCTGGATACCAGGTGACTGTTAAGTTATTACTATATTTACATGGGATTTAATGGTGCTGTAACATTTATTAAAAAAAAAAAAAAATCATATAAACTGAGTTTTTGGGTCGGCTTTGAGATCGTTCTTGTTTTTTTTTTTAAGTAGACATTAACATTATATTAACGACCTCATATGTTGTATACGGTAGCTTATCGTATTTAGTTCTTTATTTTTTATTATATTCTTATTTGTACGTTGGTATTCTTGATTTGTTACTAGAAAATAATAAGGCCCTGAACGCTATAATTTCTTAGTCATTATTACGTTTTAAATCTGATAAACTTTGGTCATGGGATATTATTATTTTTTAATTTATATTTTCTTAAGTATGATCTGTACGATAATAACTGCACCGACTTTTATTTATTTTTTACGCAGGTTTTTTTCAAAAAGTCTGATTTACCGATGGATGATGTGATTTGTTTTGCGTTTCCCTTATCCCACGTGACCTTAAGTGTTTTTCTAGCGATTCTATGTTATTGGCTTTTTTTTCAAATAATACATCACTTCTTCTATCGGGCGATACTGTCCTCAGTCCTTCAATAACAGTCAAACAACTGACAGTTATACCATTTGCAAACGAATACTTCTTAGCCATCCAATGAGTATTAAAAAAATCTAAATATAAATAAGACAGGTTTATCGAAATAGAAGAATTTTAAGAAGAAATTAATCTTGAATCACTTGTCTCTGACTATAAATTGTAGCTATCCATTACAAGAATGTATTAATTAGGATCCATGGCGGTTGAACATAAATATCTTTGCGTATTTGGAGTTTGTGTTGCGTTATACGTCTATTTTTTCAAAAAAAAGTCCAAAACAAATTCGGTACGTCGAATCTGGACACCACTAACCGTGTAAGCCCCAACAGCTGTCTCCGGGGCGCGAAGAGCCGTCCTGCGACATGGAGGGCCCCGGCGCGTCGCAGTCGGCGGACTGCGAGCCCACGCCGCCGCCGATGCAGAGGCGGGGCTCCGCCGCCAACCTGTTCCCGCCGGCCGACGCGCACCACCACCTGCCGCCGCGGCCGCACCACTACCCGCGGCTCAGTCCGCTCTCTAGGAACACGAGGTGTGTCCACTAACTGTACAGCTGTCGGCGGACTGCGAGCCCACGCCGCCGCCGATGCAGAGGCGGGGCTCCGCCGCCAACCTGTTCCCGCCGGCCGACGCGCACCACCACCTGCCGCCGCGGCCGCACCACTACCCGCGGCTCAGTCCGCTCTCTAGGAACACGAGGTGTGTCCACTAACTGTACAGCAGTCGGCGGACTGCGAGCCCACGCCGCCGCCGATGCAGAGGCGGGGCTCCGCCGCCAACCTGTTCCCGCCGGCCGACGCGCACCACCACCTGCCGCCGCGGCCGCACCACTACCCGCGGCTCAGTCCGCTCTCTAGGAACACGAGGTGTGTCCACTAACTGTACAGCAGTCGGCGGACTGCGAGCCCACGCCGCCGCCGATGCAGAGGCGGGGCTCCGCCGCCAACCTGTTCCCGCCGGCCGACGCGCACCACCACCTGCCGCCGCGGCCGCACCACTACCCGCGGCTCAGTCCGCTCTCTAGGAACACGAGGTGTGTCCACTAACTGTACAGCAGTCGGCGGACTGCGAGCCCACGCCGCCGCCGATGCAGAGGCGGGGCTCCGCCGCCAACCTGTTCCCGCCGGCCGACGCGCACCACCACCTGCCGCCGCGGCCGCACCACTACCCGCGGCTCAGTCCGCTCTCTAGGAACACGAGGTGTGTCCACTAACTGTACAGCAGTCGGCGGACTGCGAGCCCACGCCGCCGCCGATGCAGAGGCGGGGCTCCGCCGCCAACCTGTTCCCGCCGGCCGACGCGCACCACCACCTGCCGCCGCGGCCGCACCACTACCCGCGGCTCAGTCCGCTCTCTAGGAACACGAGGTGTGTCCACTAACTGTACAGCAGTCGGCGGACTGCGAGCCCACGCCGCCGCCGATGCAGAGGCGGGGCTCCGCCGCCAACCTGTTCCCGCCGGCCGACGCGCACCACCACCTGCCGCCGCGGCCGCACCACTACCCGCGGCTCAGTCCGCTCTCTAGGAACACGAGGTGTGTCCACTAACTGTACAGCAGTCGGCGGACTGCGAGCCCACGCCGCCGCCGATGCAGAGGCGGGGCTCCGCCGCCAACCTGTTCCCGCCGGCCGACGCGCACCACCACCTGCCGCCGCGGCCGCACCACTACCCGCGGCTCAGTCCGCTCTCTAGGAACACGAGGTGTGTCCACTAACTGTACAGCAGTCGGCGGACTGCGAGCCCACGCCGCCGCCGATGCAGAGGCGGGGCTCCGCCGCCAACCTGTTCCCGCCGGCCGACGCGCACCACCACCTGCCGCCGCGGCCGCACCACTACCCGCGGCTCAGTCCGCTCTCTAGGAACACGAGGTGTGTCCACTAACTGTACAGCAGTCGGCGGACTGCGAGCCCACGCCGCCGCCGATGCAGAGGCGGGGCTCCGCCGCCAACCTGTTCCCGCCGGCCGACGCGCACCACCACCTGCCGCCGCGGCCGCACCACTACCCGCGGCTCAGTCCGCTCTCTAGGAACACGAGGTGTGTCCACTAACTGTACAGCAGTCGGCGGACTGCGAGCCCACGCCGCCGCCGATGCAGAGGCGGGGCTCCGCCGCCAACCTGTTCCCGCCGGCCGACGCGCACCACCACCTGCCGCCGCGGCCGCACCACTACCCGCGGCTCAGTCCGCTCTCTAGGAACACGAGGTGTGTCCACTAACTGTACAGCAGTCGGCGGACTGCGAGCCCACGCCGCCGCCGATGCAGAGGCGGGGCTCCGCCGCCAACCTGTTCCCGCCGGCCGACGCGCACCACCACCTGCCGCCGCGGCCGCACCACTACCCGCGGCTCAGTCCGCTCTCTAGGAACACGAGGTGTGTCCACTAACTGTACAGCAGTCGGCGGACTGCGAGCCCACGCCGCCGCCGATGCAGAGGCGGGGCTCCGCCGCCAACCTGTTCCCGCCGGCCGACGCGCACCACCACCTGCCGCCGCGGCCGCACCACTACCCGCGGCTCAGTCCGCTCTCTAGGAACACGAGGTGTGTCCACTAACTGTACAGCAGTCGGCGGACTGCGAGCCCACGCCGCCGCCGATGCAGAGGCGGGGCTCCGCCGCCAACCTGTTCCCGCCGGCCGACGCGCACCACCACCTGCCGCCGCGGCCGCACCACTACCCGCGGCTCAGTCCGCTCTCTAGGAACACGAGGTGCGTCCACTAACTGTACAGCAGTCGGCGGACTGCGAGCCCACGCCGCCGCCGATGCAGAGGCGGGGCTCCGCCGCCAACCTGTTCCCGCCGGCCGACGCGCACCACCACCTGCCGCCGCGGCCGCACCACTACCCGCGGCTCAGTCCGCTCTCTAGGAACACGAGGTGTGTCCACTAACTGTACAGCAGTCGGCGGACTGCGAGCCCACGCCGCCGCCGATGCAGAGGCGGGGCTCCGCCGCCAACCTGTTCCCGCCGGCCGACGCGCACCACCACCTGCCGCCGCGGCCGCACCACTACCCGCGGCTCAGTCCGCTCTCTAGGAACACGAGGTGTGTCCACTAACTGTACAGCAGTCGGCGGACTGCGAGCCCACGCCGCCGCCGATGCAGAGGCGGGGCTCCGCCGCCAACCTGTTCCCGCCGGCCGACGCGCACCACCACCTGCCGCCGCGGCCGCACCACTACCCGCGGCTCAGTCCGCTCTCTAGGAACACGAGGTGTGTCCACTAACTGTACAGCAGTCGGCGGACTGCGAGCCCACGCCGCCGCCGATGCAGAGGCGGGGCTCCGCCGCCAACCTGTTCCCGCCGGCCGACGCGCACCACCACCTGCCGCCGCGGCCGCACCACTACCCGCGGCTCAGTCCGCTCTCTAGGAACACGAGGTGCGTTCACCACTATACAGCAGGCACTCCCCTAATTCCTATCAGTTTTTCCGTGTCCTGGCACAACATTGTGTCTAGTTTCTCTCATTGCTCGATAAAACTCTACGAACAAATCTGTGGGTCTAGTGAAAAGGGGTATATATATCAATGGCGAAACCCTCTGTGAGACTCGAGCTTCTTTGCTCCTAGGTCAAATCTGACTAATACCCCTTTTCATTTCTGCGGCCCATCAGGGCCCTTCTGGGCTGCAGAAATGATCCTTATCGTCTAACGATTTGACCTTCTAACCCATAAATCCCCGATAACAACTCGCTCATTCATTTCCAGCCACGGCAACACGACGACGGGCTACCGCGTGGTGATGGAGCCGCTGCGCTACGAGCCGGGCTCGAACGGCGGCGCGCGGCCCTCGCCCACCATGCAGCAGCGCATCAAGGCGCTCGGCGTCGCCACGCCGCTCGCCGTCAGCAGCCCCGTCAGGAGGTAAGCGGGCCGGCCGGCTGCAGCTAAGTAAGGCTGTGGTCGTCCTCAAACGCAGCGGGCAGCGGCCCGTCGCGAGCTGCGTCTTTATGTTCGTAACTGTTCTGGAGCCGTCAAAAAGACACCGCGGGCGACGGGCCGCTGCGGATAGCGGGTGAGAACGACCAAGGCCTAAGTTAGGTTAGGTTATGTTCATCCGATAGCTGAGGAAAATAGAATACTCTCTATTGCACATCTTGATAAGCAATAAATTCAAACATAGAAAAACACATTACAATCTAGGTAACTATTGTGACCTCTGGATTAAAGACCTATGAAAATGTATTATAGGTACTTAGGTCTCCCTACAAGTCTCGAATTGGATACCTAATAGTGTCATCCTAAATTAGTATTTTCGTGTTTGGTCGAATTGACCCAAAAGTTATTCGATGCAAATGATTCAAGTTACCCTTGGAGAATGGCCGTAAATAGGACGGCTCCTGTATTTCTTCCTTAAATACCTGAGTACTAGAAAAGTTTGATTCCCATTCCATTATATGTGATTTTAAGGGTATTTTAATCAAATAACCGTTCTAGCTGCCACTTTTAGGCTGTCTTCCACTAGAGCTAAGCTCGTTCGAGCTTAGAGGGCTAATCCACCAATAAAGTCTACCGTTTTTGTTTTTGTAGTCACCATTTGGCATTACTGTCGAGTCAATGATCTAGTAAAACAGATACGCAACTGCGCAATGTGTACATACTTTTTCAGAACAATAAATATGTTGATTTTAAACTACACTTCGCTTTTTATACATTTCCATATCTATGTTTATAGACCCGTATTGTAGTTCTGATATTTACTAGAACAGCACAAAATTTACAATGATCACGAGTAAATTAGTGCAAATAGTGATAATAAAAAATTACCATAACTACTGATGTAGTTGTGTATTTGACAGTTATAATGACCTCACGCGACACTAATGCCCCTAGCGGCGAATTCATGCGCGGTAGCCCTCATCGCGAACCTCGCCGAGAGTGTGAACCTATTGGTGGATCTTGTCTTCGCACACTGCGCAGCTATATAGCTTAGCTCTAATAGAAATGCAGCTTTACAATAGCTTGAAACATTTTAACATAAGTGCCACATGTCGTGTGTTTTAGCTTAGGTTGGGGCCTCATTAAATTTCAGCTCAAAATATGATCAACTACCAATTTCAACAACTGTGGTGCCTGGCTACTACAAAGTCAATGCTGACACATGTCATCTCCATACATTTAACGTAAAAGTCGATTTTAGGTTAGGAAATGTATTGAGATGACAGCTCTCAGGATCAGGAATATAGGATTGACTTCTTATCGGCCGAGTACTATAATCATAGGTTTTTTATCGTTTGCCCGAATTTCATATATCATAATGTATCACTTGCCCTAATATTTATTTGCCATAAATCTATTTTTCTTTGTAAACTGATTTGTTTTAATTATTGTATAACATAACTAACCTAACGATTACTACATAAATAGTATTTTAAAAAATCCGAAGTGTAACGGTTTATGAAATAAAATGTTTATGCCAAAAGTAAATTATGGCAGGTGATACATTTAGTGCAAATTAAATTCGGACAAGTGAAGGTATTCGATAATCATCATAGCTGGGCATTAACTCGTTAATCGTTAATTAACTAAGTTAACATTTTGATTAACGGATTAACTTTTAAGTTAACTTTTAAAAATGTTAACGGACACGTTAACTTCCGTTAATATGCAGAAGTCCGTTAATCGTTAATCCAATGCCTACTATTTACCGCACGGCACCGCGGTGCGGCGCGAGAAACAGGTTCAGACAAGTGCCGGGCGGCGCGTGGCAGCGAGTGAAACAAAAACAAAACTAGATATATTTTGCCGGCGCGTGCGAGTGAGAAAACTGCGGAGATTTGTTTCGTTTGATCATTTCATTACTTAGCGCCGGTGCTAGAGAGTGACGAGTGTTTTGTTTGTTGTTATTATAAAATACTGTCAGTGATCAATTGCGAGTTGATAAAGAAGAGTGCAGTGTAATGTAATATAGTTAGATAGAAAAACTGTACTGTGCAGTGTAGTGATTAAAACCATATCATGGAAGACATGGAATCGGATTCCAGCGGTCCTGATGAGAATTCATGGCCACATTTAACTGAGTATGTTGAATTTGTATCCAGATCGAGCCAGCAAATACTTTTTGGCGGTTGGCTCAGTTTGTAAGCGCTTGCCTACTGAGCCGGCGGTCTCCGTTTTCGAATCCCGGCCAGGGCAAATATTTGTGGGATGAATTCGAATATTTGTGCTTGGTTCATGGTTGTTCTATGTATTTAAGTATATACTTATCTATAAAAGTATGTATATCGTCGTCTGGTATAGTAAAAATAATATAAGCTAAGCTAATCCACTTACCTGCATTCACAATAGCATTGTGTCTAATACAATCCTATCTGCTTTTGTTCTCTTAAGCGCCAACCTGGCGCCAACCAGTTAGGGGGCGTTCAAGTATTACGTAACGCAATTTAGGGGGGAGGGGGGTCTCGTAAAACGTTACGATGCGTTACAGGGGTGGGATGGGGTCTTTCTTACAACACGTTACGTAACATTGTTTCTCTTTTTTATAAAAAAAATGGGATTTAAAGCGCCCAAGTTGGCAACCCTTGTCGTTTATTTTACGGTCTGGTCGTCATTTTAATCATTTTAACATATCTTTTGTGACTTTTGGGTAAAAAGGGTCACTTTTTGTGTCACTTATGGTGTTACGTAATGTTTAGAGAGCGGGAGGGGGGGGGGGGGGGGGGGTTATCAAAAATCTTCAAAAATTGCGTTACGTAATACTTGAACGCTCCCTTACTTACAAAAAAAGGTTAGAACTACATTGCGTGGATATTGAATTTTCTTTCAACCTTATTCCTTGTTGAATAGGTTTAAAATGTTTGTTGACGAGAGATCATAGTCCTTTTTCAAGAGAATACGTTCTTGTGGAGGGTCGAACGGTAGTAAAATTCCAAAAAGTTATGATCACTATTATTCTGTTAGTGCATTTTGTAGTCTAATGTCCAAGGAAATAGAGTCGATAATCTAGATATTAACCTTCCAAGGTGGTTACAATCTGGTTTTACTACGAGCTCGTTATCTTAATTTGTGGTTTACCAGTTGTGGTTTGTTCAATGGTATTCAGTTCTTAAGTGGATTAGGTTAGCTGATATTATTTTTATTACTATACCCATAACACAAGCCTTCTTGAGCTAAATTTGGGACTACATCGATTTGTGTGAGGTTGTCTGATATTTATTATTAAGCGTCGTACGTAAGTTCACTAATGCAACGATATAAAAATGCAATTTTATACATATTAACGGATTAACGATTAACGTTAACTTGCGTTAATTCTTCGGTAATGTAACGCTTTAACGTTTAACGAAGCTAACTTTTTTTGTAGCGGATTAACGATTATCGAAGTTAACTATTTGATTAACGGTGCCCAGCTATGATAATCATAATGTGCTTTCGTGACTGTTATTAGATCAAAATTATAACTAAAGGTATAATTGGAGATGAGTCTAAGGAGAATTGTTACAATAGGTATTTATTATGATTTCCCATTACATCATGGCCTCTTCCCATTAACATTAACCACACTAAAATGTCGTTGATACTAAATCTCCCTATCCACACTGGATATGCATCGCTTTGTTTTTCTTTTAAAATGTGTGTTAGAGTTTTTTATTTGCATGTAAAATGGTTTGCATTCTCACATATTTAGCAGTGAATTAATATTTTTTTGGGAACACTTGTTTAATTTTTATAACAATTTTCGTGTCACTGGTGTACATTGCTTCGTCGATGTATGGAGAAAAGCTCTCATTCAGCCTTTGTAAGATATAGAACCTGAATATTAATTAAAACTATCAGAATTTTGGTTAACACAAAAAAGGCTAAATTAGAGCGATCCTCCTTGATGTCATGTTATATTTAGACATATATATGTGTATACATATGTTTATGTGTTTATAAATAATGGATATTGTATGATATCAAACTCTTCTAATATTGTATTGAAAAAGCTGAGCAGACACACAGAGCATATGTTTTTGCTAACAAACTGTTTCCAATAAATTTATTGCTTGAATTTATCATATCTGGGGGCACGGCAGTGCCCCCGCCAAGTCGAGCAAATCACTCTACTTTTTGGTAATTCCTTAAAGTGAAAAAAAGTACACAAAAATGCTTACATGCTGCGCTCAGTTTTTTGAAAATACTAACAAGTTTCCATTCTGACCCCGCTGTTCCTACTTAATGTTGCCTCCTGACCTGCAACGACCCTTAATATCTGAACAATAACAGTTTGTGTACATTGCATCCACTGTCGGCTCCAAAGAATCCACCTACTGATAAACGTCATAACTCAAATAAGCCCAAAACAGAATCACAAATCACAGTTAAAACATAACAGTACAAAAACTCCTTCTATTCTAAAGATACCACCGACTGAGGACGCAATGTCACAAACATGACATATAAAATCTGTACGTTTACCGCTTACGCGCGGCAGGTGGACCTAACGCATAGAGCCGACGTGTCGACGGTAACTCGTTCTTGTGTTTGGTTTTGTGTGTTCATAACCTTATATTATTAATAACTGAGCCCCATGTCGCGAAAGTTCAAGTGACTGTTTTATTGGTTATAAACTGGCAACACTAGACTGATAGAGATATCATTAATGATATTGGAGGCTTAAAAACATTCTCGATGCCACCATAATTGATATAGATCTCACAAAGGACCGGTTTTGTTGGTTGACAATTTCCTCTCAAATATTATTGATGATTTTCGGGAAGGGCTGAAAATTTTCAAAACACCGTTTTTTTGTTTATAGGTAGGAATCCCACCCACATTCTTAAAAAAAAATACTGTGGATGAAAATGTTTTTCCCGGTTATCTTAAGAATTGATAAATTTTTTTCGACTTTGCAAAGATGCTGCCGTGCTCCTAGATAATATAAATTGCAATCACTAAGCTACTTTCACGGTTCAGTTATAATTTTCCTAAATTATTCTACCTTAGGAGCACGGCAGTAAACCCTGCAAAGTTGAAAAAATTATCACTCGGATTAGTTTTCTTTACGATGCCCGCACAAGGGGGGAAAACATTTTCGTCTTGTTTAAGCTAGCTACTTTGTCTAGGAATGAGGGTGGGTTATGCATATATACCTATGAAAAAAAAACAAGATTATTGATTTTTTTAAATCATTCTCCATTGTAAATATGTCGAGCAATGTTGCCAGTTTATACTTTAAGAGTTATTACTTGTACTTTTGTGAAACTGGGCACATTTAATGGAATTCTGATAGCTTTAGCCTCTACAAAAAGCCAATACAATACAGTGAAGCATATTTCCCATATAATGTACAGTTTATGCTTGTTTGATATCAGATTTCCATTAAACATGTAAAATATATAAATATTCGCGGCTGCACTTGTTATTTTTGGGTTAATTGCTAAAATAAAATAGCTTATAAATACCTATCCGACAGGTTGGTTAATTAGGAAACAATTGAATTGGCTAATTTAAATTTATAGGTATGTATTTATCACTATCTACGGGTCTATGATGACGCGTATCACGCGAAAGATATATGATAAGATAAAGCATCCATTTCTCTCCCAGTCGGAAAATTTTGGAATTTTTTATCATATTTCAATATCGCGGTGAAAGCGACGATCATATACCTACTGGAGATAACAAAAAAATATGTAATAAAAACTTGATACAGGAAATCCAATGCTTTTTGTGCCCCTTGTATAGTGCACTTTCCATTCCTAAAGTATATTTTGTTTTAGTACAAACAGCATTGCTTTCTCATATATTTTTTTGTAAATTATTAGCATGTTGTTTGATATTGAGTGAGTGAACATTTTTATTTGAATTTGGAACTTTTTGAGTTCTGTCGTTGTAATTTGTGCTTAGATTTTGAGATGCTTTTCATTTGATTTGATCCCCTAGAAGTACACGGTTGTTGACCCTTTTTGACAGAACTTAAGATGTGCCTGGAGTATACTAAATGTTATATTTCGTTTTATTTGCAAGCTGTTGTGACAAAAAGGACCGCCGGCGTAGCGTGACGCACTATACTATGGCTGAATATCGGTACCATCTCTTGCCGATGGTCGAATTATGATCATAGACCGACATGAATCTGTGGTAATGGAATTTCAGTGTTTGTCAGTCATGTTTTTCTTGTCCTGTCTCTTTCGTGTTTTTTATCTCGTTACTATTTTATCGCTCAATATTTTTCTGCAAGTTTTTTAAGGCACAGTAATATTTGTTATTCACGATCTGTCTTTCTATTTTGTGATTTCCAATAATACTATATCTTTGTACAGATATGCTTGCTATATTTAGGTGTCCCACTTTGTACATATTGATAGTTATGGCCCTATTTTTTAGATGAATGTCGAACTTACAAACACTGCAGCCATTTTATGGTCGTTGCGCTGGCCTCGCGGGGTCGCGCTGTCCTGAAGAAACTGTTCTCAAAATAGATTTTAATCTACAGATTATTTTTGTAAATGTTTTCGTTACATTATTATATTGTTTTTGCTAGATATTTGTTTACTGCTAGAATTTACAGAAGTAGTATAAATTCAAACCTAGAGGGTTAGAGAAAATATGCGGCAGTATTAGATTTGTATTCTCAAACGGCATTCTTGAAAGTTTAGATTGAAAATTTGTCGGGAAGTTTGTTCAGGATAGCGTTAGTAGCTTGCGGTAGTGAGTAGTGTATATGATAGTGTATAATGTTGTACATTGAGGCATGTGGCGTTGGCATGCTCCCCGCAATACAGGCCGCCGCCCGCGGACCGGCGAAGTTCAGAAATGCGATACTTGATACTGTTAATGGTGAAGTGTAGTGTAGTTTTGATCTGCACAAGCATATTTTACTTTATGGTGTTTACTTGACGGAGTTACAAAATAATGATGTTGATAGTTATTGGACGATTAAATATCAGCCAAAATGTGGTTTTAATGATTTTACACGTGGTACAAGCCGCTGTATACTCTCGCCGCGACCGGGCGAGGCAATTGTGCCGTCTCTTTTTAATTCTATAACTGATCTGCACGTCTCGCCCGATCTCGGCGAGAGTGTACAGCTGGCATAACAGATTGGACGGGATAAAAAGTACAATAACAAAGACGCTCTTGGGGTTAATCATTTTGGCTTAAAAAACTGAATTGAATTTCGTTGACAGCAGTTTAATGCATATTTTAAGGCTATGATGTCAAAATTGCGTTGTGGTTGTAATTTTGAGCGTGACACCTATATTATACCTATCGGTGGAACGTGTTCTCGGTTTTAGTAATGTTTTGCAACTCCGTTTCGAAAGTACTTAAGTATTGAAGAGGAAAAGAGTAATAAAATAAAACTGTAAATAATATTCGGTCCGTTCTGAACCGGCCTTGTCCGGCGGCGGCTGCCGGTCGCGCGCTCGCACGTGCAAACGCTTCGCCCCGCAGCTCCCTTCTCCTTCTGTCCGTAGGCCGTACGATAACGATAGCTCGGGCTCCGACGAGCTCGCGCGATTAAACCCCTGACGTCGCGGCGCACAGGTCCAACCCGGGCACGCCCACCGCGCCGCGCCGGCCCGACTTCATCGGCGTCGCGTCCGGCCGCGCCTCGCCGCAGCGCCGCTTCCTGTCCGAGGGCGAGCTGCTGCGCGCCGAGCCGCCGCCGCCGCAGCCGCACCGGCCCACGGCCGACGACATCCGCGAGCTGGCCGCGTCCCCGCAGCGCGGCAACTACCTGTGGGCCGAGCGGCCTCCGCCCCGCGGCGGCGTGGCCGTGTTCCCGCCGCAGCCGGCGCCGCCGCCCGCGCCCAGCCCGCTGCCGCGCCGCCGCCCCGCGCCGCCGCCCGCCCGCCCGCTCTCCTTCGTGCGCGCGCTCGAGGTGCAGGACCAGCTCGAGGCGCGCGCGCCGCCGCCCGACCCGCCCGACCGCGCCTCCGTCTACGACTGCAACTACGAGATCTCCGTGTGAGGCCGGAGAGAGACGGGAGACGCCGCCCGAACAGTATTAGTGTGACGGCCCTTCGCGCGACGAGACGCTCCGTTATGTGTTCACCGTTCCGATGTTACCTTAGCGTGTGGATATCGCGGGACGATTGCGGTTCGTGTCCCGCGTCCGCGTTGACCGCCGCGCCCCCTAGTTCGCGTAGTGCCCCGACCCGCGGAGCGTCGGAGCGGTCGCGTGTGATTCCAAAGAACGTGTTTGTTATTTTTTGTTTAATGTTGTAACGCACAATGATCACTGAAATTGACCATGAAAAACCTAGAAAATCACCTATGTATAAATTATTAGATATTCGGATCGGAAACTATTGGAGTGTATCAGGACGACGGTCAGCATTTTTTATCCTCATGCCATAGAGTAGGGTCCGCGATGGGTAAGGAGTGATTGTGTAATGTTACTATATAGTCAATAGCGTTTAACTGTAAGACTCGGGTTATTGCTCGTAAGGTGTAATTAGAGTTTTATATGTATGTATATTTGTGAGCAATTTGTATTGTTGAATTATATTTAACTTTGTTGACAGAGCGTGTACATAGTCCCCCAGTGTTGTGATTCCGAGATGACAATTATAGAACTATATAGAAATTGTATCAACAATTGTGTGTCTCAATTATTGTGTAAAAAATATATTTATAAAAAGTTTTCTTTGAGCTGTTGTATGTTTTTCCTTTAGGTTTAATATATGCCAAGGAGACACATGGTTACGGAATTGACTGATTTGTTACTGCTTCAATTTTCTTAGGTTCACTCTATGTGAGTGCAGTGACGCAGATTTGATCTGTTACTTCTGTGACTCAGCGACTGTACAAATCTATGACACAAACTAATACAAATGACTCAGTATTGATATAGCACTATACGTAACACTTAGCAAATAAAATGCACACGGGTCCACCCATCAAATATATTAACGAAGTAAAAGATTGACTCTGGTAATGTATGTGCCAAATATTCCGTAGACACATAGCTTAGAGCGCAATCCGTTTCTAGACGCGTTCTTTGTTTTTGTAGTATTGCTGCTTGTCTGTGGCAGTTACGGCCATGCTATTTTGTACATATGATAAATACTCAATCGAATGAAAAAATTACAAGTAGGAGTCGACGAAGTCATTTATTTTATATAGTTGCCTTACAAAATCCTGGTCACGGCCCCAAATTGTAAATAAATCGTTTTTAAGAATTACAGCAGTAGAATACCATACTGACTATTGTACTAATATGGATGACTAAAACTGTCACAGATGCATTAATACTATCACGTATTAGAGTTTAGTTTCTAGTTAACATCGGGAACACGACCGTAGTGCATTCACAATGCAGAATTATACTTTATTACGTCAGATATAATTTACATGGTTTATTAACATATTCATTTTACTAGTTGACAACGCATAACATAGCGATTCGAAGGAGATCATTCTTATAGTTAAAATCTCATTCAGTAGGTACAATTTTACAAGATGACGTTAATGATAAATAATTTTAACCAATCATCAGCGATCACGAAGTTACAATAGCTTTAAATACAAAGGCTTGGCATTTTCGCTGTATTAGTTGGCAGCGATACGTTGCTGCAAAAATTGGCATCTAGCATGGACTTAGTAACATTTTTAAATTTGTCACAACGACGCAAAGTACATCTTACGTGGATGTAAGAAAAAAATGGGAGTGGTTAAATAGAGAGAGGACAATTTCTTATATGCGCGTGATAAAAAATATTCTAACTAAACCAGTTACCATGGTGTTGAGTAATTTCCTATAAAGGGATTATATTCTCAATGATCTCGATTTTCTAATTTGTTCGTCCTAATAACGCAATACTTAGTTTTATAATAGAGAGTTCATATACAGACATATTTTCTTCTTGCGAATTGTATCGAAATTGTACACGTGCGCTATAGCTAGGTAAATTGTATATCTACACTTAAATATTAATTGACATGTCACTCGCGTGCGGTGATCGAGATTATAATTGTTTGTGTACATACTAAATATTATGTAATAACACTCGTAATACTTCAAGCGATGGAAACAAACGGGCTATAGCTTGAGGTAATTCGTTCTTATATACTGCCGTGCTAAGGTAAAAGGCGACCTTTTTGTATGAAGCTCCATAGCCAAAGGCCGCCTTTTACCTTAGCAGGGCAGTATAGACCTGTAATGCCTCAGTTCACTAGGGAAGTATTTTAAGGAATACAAAATATTATCAATTGGTTTAAAAGTATTAACCGGTTGATGTTTATTACAGTTATAAATATAGACAACACTGAAAATAGAAAAGACATTGCCTCAGAAATGTCATTAAGTTCTAACGAGTCTGAAAGTACATTTCCCCTGGTGACGGCTAAAACTCACTAAAATTCTTCAAAACCTCGTATGTAGTAAGTAGATTGACACTGAGGTACGAGCTTTGTTTTAAGTAGGTATTTGTTACTTAGTGAGTTTTGGTTGTCATTAGACGATTTGTTCGGGCGCGGCCTTAGGGCCAAAGCATAAGTACAAGATACGACATGTACGACGCGACATCGTGTCGTAGAAATACATAAAGACAAAATCAAATTTATCCTTATGTAAAGGATTCAAAATATAAATACATTTTTGAATCTCGCGACGTCGTATCGTGGCGCGATGCGATGTCGTGTCTTGTAATTGTGTTTTGCACCCTGAAGGCTCGTAGGACTGTCTTTATTACGGATCCTAGTTAGATGAGAGCATTACTTAGCATGCAACCACTCGACATCAGCCGGGTTTGCTGATGTTTGATAAATGTGATCGTACGGGAAAGTGATCTGAATGTTTCAGATGCTTACGTATATCATCTATTTATAATAATAATAAAGAAAAAAACTACTTTCGTGATAGAGTATCATTGAGACCACTTCCCTGAATCGGTCACATATTGTACAGAAACCAATGTCTGTCTTTTAATTTATTAAGATTAAGTATGTAAATATCCTGCAATGTTAAACAGTACTAAGGATAATTTTGTATAGAATGTGTAATAGCCTTTGTTGTGAATG
The DNA here is from genome assembly GCA_905147355.2 of Apotomis turbidana. Taxonomy (NCBI): domain Eukaryota; kingdom Metazoa; phylum Arthropoda; class Insecta; order Lepidoptera; family Tortricidae; genus Apotomis; species Apotomis turbidana. The sequence continues at coordinate 3,487,673 of LR990293.1, forward strand.
ATACTATGTTTAATCACTATTTCTTCCTTATTTATTATTCGGTGCCAGTAACCCGCATTGATTGTTTTCCTAAACATATCAGATGTGTTAATTGTATGTAGAGTGTAAATTGTGCAAATATTAATTAGCCAAGCAGTGCTTAGATCGCGAACGGCCTATACCTAAATGGAAAGTTATCATTTGTCTCATATTATTTTGGCATTGTCTCATCAAGACACATTCCGATTTTCATTTACTATATATCTCATTTTGACATTTCTTCATCCATTTTATAATATAAGCAACTCACTAAAGGACTCATATTGAGTCGTGTTAGTAGGCTTGTAGGTATTTATTATTGGCATCATTATTATAGTAACTTAGATAGGTGGGATTGAGCATTACACTGCCATTTATCTGGCCTAACCCTTCTGGCTAAAAGGCAGTTCGAAAATGGATGAAGAAAACTATGTTTTTCCGTACGACCAACACAACGTGTAGTTTTTTAACCGCATATAAATGTGCTGGTAACAATATATTCATTCAATCCTTTGTCACAAACGGCGAATAAATTTCATGCTACGTATAGCGTCATGAAAATTATAGCCGAGACGTTAAAAAGGAGAAAGTATATAAGAAAGTGGCAAAGCATTTGTTATGACTGTGACGGTGCGTACTTAAATTATGTAATCGAACTCTTTAAAATACTTGAACTGTATCATAGTTACAAATTAGTTGCTACAAGTGGGTTTTTTAAAGAATATTTTATGTCCAAGGGAAATTATAGTACCTCAAGCAAGTCCAAGCAGTAGGTTAGACGAATTGATCAGTTAGAACGGTAAAGGATTATACATGGTGTTTTGTTTTAAGAAGGTAAAGTATTCATTTGAACATTTGAGTTTTTTTAAACAGGGTTATTCAATGCAAGGCGTTGTCGTGGGGATAGGAGCTAGAATTGTAAATTATCTCGAACGGATAACTTTGTTTATTTGAAACTAAATGTTAGGTTATGACATTGGAGATGTTTTGTTTCCGGCAATAAATGGAGCAGACGTGTTTAACACGTCTGGGATCAGCTGCGCTGTATAATATTGTGTATATTTTATTAGAACCTCCTCAAGTCGTTAATACCTAATTAATATGTATGTGACAGTGTTTTATTTTTGTATTTTGATAAAATTTGTGTAAATAATTTTCTTATTTTATTGATATTAAACTCAATTTAATCAAGTTTGGTTTTATTTAGACCGGTTACACACGATGACCTTTTACAGCGATACAGATGGATACAACAAATATAAAGATGCAATCGTGATACGGTAACGATGCAAACGCAATGCAGTATCAATATATAAACGTAATACCTTAACTACGGATATTGTCGATCATCGATACAAGTCTGCAGCGATTCATTGGCGCATTTCGCTGCAAAAAGTCGCCGTGTGTAACCGGCCTTAGATTTGCTTTCAATTGGAAGATAGATTTTTTTAACAAAATACAAAATTGGGCTGTTTTCTAATGACAAAGATGAAAACTCACGAATGTCCGAAGAGCACGCATCCAAACCAACACTTGAGTAGATACAAAAGAGAATATCCTCATAGAATTGGAGTAATAAGAAAACCATTTTTTTCGAGGCAATTCATAATTAAGTATAGATCATGGTTTTTTTTGTCACTATTGCCACTATTTATGTAATGAATTGACGCGTTTGGCTCGGTTGGTAGACACCTGCCTACTGAGTCGGCGGTCCCGGGTTCGAATCCCGGCCGGGGCAAATATTTGTGCAAATATTTGTTCTTGGGTCATGGATGTTATCTATATATGTATTTATATATTATGTATATCGTCGTCTAATACTCATAGTACAAGCTTTGCTTAGTTTGGGACTAGGTCGATTTGTGTATGATTGTCCCTTAATATTTAATATTTATTTATTTATTTTAAAAAGAAAGAATGAATTATGTTTTATTCTTGTTGAATTAAGTTTATTGCTAATAAGCAATAAATTTAATAGCGTAATAACGCTATAACCGAATATCAATTCTGATCTAAAGTTTATAGTAATCAATTTTCAATTTTCGGCAAGGAAAATACGTTTTAACTAAATAATTCAATTTATTTTTATATACAAAAGATAAATAGCCTAGAAAAATACATCTACGTAAACGTAACTTTAAAATTAAATGTATCTATAATTATTATCGCACTCTTATGGTATTCAGAACTTCTATCAATCCGGGATGTACTTTCAGCATGGCCAATTTTGTCTCGATCATTGTGAAATCACTCAGCTCAATCTGAAAAGAATGAAATGGAGTTGATTAAATCTGTCTATCGGAGATGCCACGACTATAGGGCGTCAGCGGGAGCGGCGAGGTACGTGTTGCTCGCTCACTCTTATGGCCGCCGCACTCTCGCTCAACCGCTCGCCGCGCCGCTGGTCGCGCAAACTCTTGGCATCTCCGTACATCAATTATTTGACGGGCGTAATTATAGCCTTTGACAACTGAGCATGGTGAAATCGAGTAAACGTTTTTCATTAATATAAAAAAAAAAAACTGCCGTATTCAAATATGCGATACAGTCATTATTTTCTTTTATGGAACTTTTCTGGCATGCAATATATATCAATATGCTTTGCACATTAAAATAAATAAAAAAACAAGAAGAAAACTGTAGACAACAGGCGGTATTACCGTTCAAGGGCGATCTCTTACAGGCAACATTTGGGAAGTGAGCTTTGTTTATACACGCTTTGTAGACGAAAGAAACAGACGTGCGGCGGAGTTAACTCCAAGCTATACAATACTAGCTGCGTCGCGTGTTATTATCCGCTCATCTCACGGGAACACTACATTTTTGGGATAAAAAGTAGCCTGTGTCAATTCAAAGTGCCAGTTACCTTCATACCACAATTTATCGACATTGGTTCAGCCGTTTGAGCGTGAAGAAATAACAAACATACACACAAACACTCACAAACTTTCGCCTTTCCAATGTTAGTGTGATGATCTTGGCGTCTTTCTGGACAAAGAATAAAACCTGTGTAAGGGTGGCTTATTAGTTCTGTCATATAACTTACCCCGTCGGGCGGGTCCTTATCTCTCGCCGGGAAGCGGCCGTACATTCGCTCGCAGATGGCGCACACTCCACACCAGGTGCGATACTTCAGTGTGTTCACGTCTGGCTGTCGACAAGACAAACACGAACATTTATTTATTGTATCACCAAGTATATTATGAAACCGTTACATTTATAAGTGCCCTAGGAATCTGTTCGATTGAGTGTAACCACGCTAACTGTCCAAATGCACTGTCAAACCATACATATAAAGTGAGTCAGTTTGTATGGTTTGACACTTACAGTTCATTTGCTTTGAAGAATTAGCGTGGTTTGACTCTACTTGGCCCCTTCCTGCTTTTGCCTTGCCTACAACTTTGAGGCCCATACTATTTATAGAGATTTGCCCATTCTTTTTATTCGTACTTTGCCCCCTTTAGGAGTTTGCCCCACTTTTGGTTTAGTCCCACTTGTTAACCAGATTTCATAGCCAGCTTCGAAATGGGACTTATGTGGGCCTCACACTTATCTACTAGGCAAAAGTAGGAAGGGAAATGTACCGTGTTCTCATTTTGTTTGAGTACCTCACCGATTTTTTTTAACCCAGTATGGAACTCACGAAGCGGCGGCCTTGCTTAGGTATGTGACACGTACCATTTAAAGCTACTTTCGATCCGATTTGATCGCATTACATATGGGAAAAAGTAATATTCCTCTACCTCCTCGCTATCCTTAGATCCGCGTCGTTCCCTCTTCCTATACCCCGTATCGAGTAGCGTTAACTTGATCTCATCAGGTATGTTCTCCTCCTCCTGGTAGCCCTCCCATTCCATGACACCACGGAACTGGTCAACTTGCTTCGGCGTGAGGATACCGCCCATCATCAGCGTCAGGCCTTCGCCGACGTCCTGGGTAAGTAAATTGCAGGGTTTAACGTTAAAGTGCCCTTTTACTTTTTTAGCCTATTATCAAAATTATAAAAATTGCATTGCCGGTGCGCCATCTACTGCTTGATGATTTCAGTCTGTGCACAACGTGTAAGTAACAATAGGCCTATTGAACGATCATATTGTCAATTCTAGAAACGGTTACTTTCTATGTTGGTTGCTAAAAGGTTAGGTACTACATCAATGATGGGTGTATTATGCTATGGGTTAGTAAAGCCTGACCAGAAATATATGAGGATGCGCCATATTGCGGAATTTCACTGGAACTAATTTCTTACAAATGGTTTGTCAACAATGTCATTGTCATTCGTGGTGGTTTCTTTAAAAGACAAATATTTGAAATTATCCAAAGAAAATGCCGAAAACTATTCATAGCCGTGAATGTAAGATTATAAAAAATGTGTACACGTGTTTACTACACGAAGAACAGTCAGGAAAAGAGTGCATTCCATTAATTATATTACGAGGTTAACATAGTGGAACTGACAGATACTTAACCTTTTGAGCGCCACAGTCGGCTGTGGCCGTCAGCAAAAAATCGTGCCTCTGACGCCACGTCGGCCACAGCCGTCCAAATTTCAATGATCAAAAACTTTGTAATTCTAACCGCTACGAGTATTTTTCAATCCCTGTTGATTTTGGGGCACATCTTTTTTTTTACTCTGGCGTCAGTGGCACGGTAAATTGCTAGACCGCTTGGCGGTCAATAGGTTAAACTAATGTCAGTATAGTGGGTTGCGATTGGTTGCAAAATTGTTGCCATATAAATCTTATAAATAGCGCCCTCTTGACAATCCTCATATATTTCTGGTCAGGCTTTACCTACCTGTATCGGCATCCTGTAGCCCTCTGGACGAAACTTCCTCAGCACGGTGAGGTATAACAGCTGCTTGGATTTCTTCAGCGTTACGAACCGTGCCGCGTACTGCATAGGCGTTATGGCTGTAACACATTATGGAGTGTTTTTATATGTTTGTTTTGTTAAAATTTCGTATGGTGTTAGCTGACACCTTGGATTAACACATAGGCTACTTTTTATCCCGAAACCCGTCGGATGAGCGGGTAACACCGCGCGGCGCAGCTACCTAGTCATAAATAAAATAAACATGATCTAATATTTCGCTGTCGTTAGGTTAGGGTTAGCATATAGCGCTCTGTTAGCCGTTAACACTTTCGACACCAACAACCCGGAGGCCGGGCGCTCGTAAACTTTGTTCAGATGCCGGCCAACCCGGTAGCCGGGTTGATGCTATAAACGTCGGCTCGGCCGGTATCGGGTTGCGAAAGTGTTAATAATAACGTTGTTTTCGCTATTATTGGATGAACATAAGTAAAAGAAGTGCATCCAGTACTGAAGTACATCCTGATACTTGTTCTCAAGCGCGCAGAGTCGATGTGCAGCGATTATACCGCGCTCTGACGCGTGAAAACCCGAGGGCGTGCAGCCAATCACCCAAACAGACTGCTGGTACTTTCAGCTCTCGTAGTAGGGTCTGCATAAAACACTTACTCTCCAAAGCAGCGGAGTCGATGGGCAGCGAGAATACCGCGCTCTGACGCGAGAAAACCCGAGGGATGTGCAGCCAGTCGCCCAAACTGACTGCTGGTACTTTCAGTTCCCGCAGTAGGGCCTGCATCTCTGCGCCGTGAGGGCGCTCCGGTCGCGTGCGTAGGGCTTCCTCGAGTACGTAGCGTCGCTGAAAGTTGCATGACGGGTAAGACTAAGATTAAATAATAAATAAATATTAAGGAACAATCATACACAAATCCATCTAGTCCCAAACTAAGCAAAGCTTTTTCTATGATTTCTTCAATTTCAATTTTGATTTCTTCAAGAGGGGGAGTTAATAGGTTCTTAAGGTTCGGCAATGCGCGTGTGATGCTCTTGGGGCCACAAGCGTATATAAGCGGCGGTAACTGTTTAACTTGACATCAGACGGGCCGCATACTTGGTTGCCACATACACATGCGTGTACGAATGGGGATTACAAAACCTGCGTTGGTTTTGAAAGTTCTGCCATTCACCTTTGTCATAAGTAGTACTTGTAGGTATAGGAGGGTTTTGATTTTGAGTGGGTCCTTCTGTTGAGGCCAGTGTGAAACATATCTTAAAAAGAAGCAAGAGTTATATATAGAGTATGTAGGGAGTAACCCTAACTGAATGTTAAATGATACATGATATATGCCGAGGCAAAGGTGCAGAGTAAAACCACAGCTTGATACTTAACGACAACTACTACCACCACAACCACCTTTAATTGATACTTAACACTTAATATATACATTATCCTACGTGAGCGACGTGACTTCCGCCATCACGTTGCATAATGATAATTTACAAGTTTTCCATGAATCTACAATAATAACTGATTAGCCTCGTCACGTATGAGACTTCTAACCATGTTCGCTTGCCGATACAGAGTATTTATTCAGTTTTACACCACACAAGTCGAAGGAAACCTGTGGGTTAAAAGAGCTGGAGCGCATCCATACGATTAATGAGTTCATTGGTGACGGCCATGCGCTTTATTTAAATAGTCTTTAAAACTTCTTTAATTGTTCTCACCTCCTGAGTGGTTTAGTGTAAAAAACGTAAGCAGCGCTATGTGTATGATACATAGGCCTTCTGTCGGTACCATTGGCGCCGTTCAATCATTTGAATACCCTGGCTAAACTAAGCTAAATAGCGCAACTACTTAAATTCAATAAATAAAAAACGACGATATACGTACTCATATACATAAATATATAATGAAATACATAGAACAACCAAGCCCCAAGCACAAATATTCGAGTTCATCACACAAATATTTGCGCTGGCCGGGATTCGAACCCGGGACCGCCGGCTCAGTAGGCAGGTGTCTACAAACCGAGCCAAACGCGTCGTCAACGAAATTTTCTATTACCTTAGTGTCAAACTCAGTTTCAATAGCCTCCTCATCGACCTCCCTATGCAGATACTTGAGGATGTCGTCGTCGAGAAAGGAGTCAGTCTTCCTGGCGGCCGGCACCGGCCTGATCGCCGGCAGCGCGATGACGTCATCGTCCGCCGGCGCTATGGAGCCCCGCGAGCTGGGGTTCTGGGAGTCCGTGCCGATCCCCGCTATCTGGATTTGAAAAAATTGACATTTTTATCCAGCAGGGCTAACATATCATGCTGCAACTTCCCTTGTCGCGCGACTTTACTCTCACTCAGAATCGATATCATTTTCAATGTGAAGAATAAAAAAGTGTCCCAAAATTTGTATGGGAATATAAGTGTCCACTACGTAAAACGCTCGTGCAAATAAAAAAAGTTCATGTTAAAACGATATTACGGGCTCAATATAATAATAATAATATTCAAACGTGAAGTAATGGAACAGACAAAGGACACTTTTTTTGTTCTCAAAATTGAAAATGCGATTCATAGTGAGATGAACCCAAACACGTCATGTTCTGGAAGAAACAGGAATTCGGATTTTTTGAAAACGCCCACAGTGTAAAGTAGATACCAAACACAAAAGTATGTAGGTAAGGTACACTACATTTTAACCGGGAAAGGTATAATGTTAAATTCACTTGTGTCTCCGGGTCCTGTTGCGTCTGCGCCGCCAGGCCCGCCGACGTGAGTCGGTCGCTGCCGGTGGGCCGACCTTTGCGATGCTTCTTGCCGCGTCGACGCATCTCGCCGCCATCTGAAAATAGATCACTGTAATTCAATATATATCTTCTTACTCTAACCTAAACGTAGATGGCGCTACTGTCGTAAGAAAATGCGCCAATCTCCAATATTCATAATAAGTACCAACAACAAACAGTAGTTGTTTACATTTTACTGTTTTAATAAAACCATTTTATCGATTATGTTTTAAATGTTGAAATATCACTTTTTTATATTGACAAAGGTTAATTCATTCTGAAAGAAAATGTGTGAAATGATCGACTACAACCGTAAACGGGACTCGAACCTGCGACCCTACGTTTCCGGCGTAGTGTTCTACCAACTGAGCTATCTCGTCGTTGCGTCGTTATACGCTTACTGTTCAATGCGATAGTGGCGCCTCAAGCGGTAAAACTTAGCAGATATGTTGTATTGGAATAGTACCTCCAGCGCCATCTATACTGACTCGCACAGTCTCACTGCCGTCATTCGTATCCTTTTCAGACTTGGAACGCTGTGATGCTGGTTGCGGTGCATCAGTCTTGCCCTTGTTAGAGTTCTTGATCGCCTTGCCCAGCTTTAGGACTTTCAGCTGATTCTGAAAATAATTTGTCAAATCAAATTAAATTGTACGAGTATGCGTAACACATTGAAGCTAAGCCGCTTGGGTTCACTGCGTCCATATTCCCATTTTGTCAACATTCCTATTTTGTCCACATTCCCACCTCGCGACTACAATCCCATCTCATGTACATTCACAACTTGTCCACATTTCCAACTCGTCCACATTACAAACTTGTCCACATTCCCATATCGTCCTTACCACCAGTGGCGGCGGCTTCAGGGAGGAGGGATTGGGGGGATGGTCAATCCGGGTGGTCACCCGGGGTGCTAGCTTCTAAAGGGCGTTTTATAACAGGGGTAGGGCGCCAGAGCGCCACACAATGAATGACTCGCCCAGGGCACCTGTATGAATACGGCCCCGGTCACCACAACTAATTCTAATAAAAATAATAAAATTGACACAGCTTTACCTCAAGTTTCCTAAAGAACTCATCACTATCATAATTTAAAGGTTTTTCCTTCTTCACCTTCTTAGGCATTACCACACTCGGCAACTTCATTCTCTTCCTCTGTCCAGTGGCGCCCCAAGCGTTCATCGACAGAACTATGTTGGAAGCAATCCTCTTCCTAGTCTTAGGTGCATAGTTGATGACTATCCTGGTGAGATGCATTAAGTTGCAATCGCAAGGCATTGGTGTGGCCAATGAAGGCAGAAGCAGCGGTTTTCGCCTAAAACGTCTTAGCTTAGACGTGGACAAGTTGTCACCAGTTATAAAGAAACTCTTTTCTTTCTTCTCTTTGGGTTTTTCTTTCCTCATTGGTAACAGCTTTGTCTTAGATATCAGGAATGGTAACATCTTTGCTATATATTTTATTATACAGGTGCTTTCACATGCGTGGTTGAAAACGAAGTGTGGAGTGATGCTAGACGAAAGTATTGATTACTGGGTTATCACTATCAGTAAACGGTGTAGTAATTTTTGAAGAGGATGGGTGGAAAACTACACGTTTGCGTCAACCAATTAGTTATAGTATAGTGTATTGGTTGATTCACCTTGTTATTATAGATACTATATGTGGCATTGACATTTTCGTAAACACCTGCCTGAACTATCTATGTCTACTTAATTATTTATTTTGGGGTAATAGGTACTATTTTTAGATTATGCTAAACTCCTATCCATTTAAAGACGACGTGCGTAGTCTTCGTATACGGGTTTGTGCTTATTTTGATAATCCTTTTAAATACATACTGCAGATTTGAAGTGTCTCCAAGGAGTCAGCCCTCCGGCCATCAGCACTACACCATTAAGTGTTGACAGGTTCAGCGGGAGAAGGCCCGACCGGTTTGCAAAGGGCCTTTGTTTATATGAATGAAGTTTCCCCTCCGAAAGGTTTAGCGATGGCACCGGGTGTTGGTTACCCTATCAAGTCTAAATTCCTACAGCCATAGTAGTGGCAGATAGGCTATGGTCTTCACTTTAAATTTCCGTCCTAATCTGTGGTAGCAATACCCCATAAATTGTGGTGTTTCTACATTAACAACAATGACACATTACATGTTTCACTGCTGCATAGAAGTTGTAGCTGCGAATATTAACGTGTTCACATGGAGCTCGCTGAGGTGTAAAGCCTTTCAAATAAACAATGCAAAAGATCAACACACAATCCATAAATAAAAAAAACCGGCCAAGAGCATGTCGGGCCACGCTCAGTGTAGGGTTCCGTAGTTGCCCATCCTTCACAATAGACGGGCTTCGAGGTTTAAACTACGAGAAAGATTTCAAGGTCTATAAAAAAGGTAGTAAACGCCAAAGTAACTGTAATTACTTATGAACTTTTCGATTCTACGCGCCAGATCGAGCGGAATGTTTTAATACAGTATGGCACAAAACTAATATGTGTAACTTTCGAAGTATAAGGACACCGCGCGGCACTTACGTAATTTTAAAGAAATTTATGAAATTTTGCGATAACTCTAAAACGGCTTGACCGATTTTATTGAATATAGTTTTCATTGAAAGTACTTATAAGGCCTCATTTTCATGAACTTTTTCATAATTTATTGACCCGTGGTTGAAAAGTTAGAGGGGGGGGGGACACTATTTTTTTTATTTTCGGAGCGAATATTTACAAAACTGCTAACTTTATCAAAAAAAAATGTTTGAAGACCCCTATTATTTTTAAAAGACCTATTCAACGACACCCCACACACTAGTGTTGAAACGAAAAAAAAAAAATCACAATAACGCACTTTTTAATCCTGTACCAAAATTCTAAACTCTATGGTACCCGCTACAGAACTTTAATATTCATAACACATCTCTTTACTCAACTCAAATAATTTCAAAAAGTGAACATCAGAATATTGGATTAAAAAAAAAAAGAAACTATTCACTGATTGGTTGAAATAACTTCTCAAAAAATTTAACCAATCACGAGGCACCACCCGCCATGACCATCGCGATCATGTTTTTTTTAATAGGTCCGTTTTAGTTGAACGAAAAAGGTTACATCGAAAATAAAAATTCATAGTGGGGAAATGACGATTAAAGTAAAAAATGTTTTTCTGTGTTTTGCTCGTATATAAAGTATTGTATGCAATAGTTACAGAATTAGGTCTTAAAATCTCGTACCTTATATAGGCCACTCGGCAAGCCTCGTGTAAGAACCTTCATTGTGCAACGACTGCATAAAATACTATTTCGAGAAGTTCCAACGGCTGCTACAAAGTAGGCATAATATTTTTTGAAACCAACCTTCTTATCCGACCGACTGGTCATCGTCTCCTTGACAGTGGGTGCTCTCTTGGACAGCACAAGCGGAGACGCCAGGGGCGGGAGCTGCTCGCACTGCCCCTTGATGAGCCGGGCGTGGGTTCCCTCCGAGAGGTTCAGCGAGGGGAGCGACCGATCGTTGGTGGCGCTGGTGGTGTGGCCCGCCGTCATGTCTGAGGTCGTGTAGCCGTGGTAGTATAGGGTTTCCTATATAAATAAATAAATAAAATTAATACATATTAAAGGACAATCTTACACAAATCGACCTAGTCGCAAACTAACCAAAGCTTGTACTATGGGTACTAAACGACGATGTACATAATATATATATACATATATAGATAACAAACATGAGCATGACCCAGGAACAAATATTCGAGTTTAACACACAAATATCTCCCTGGCTGGAATTCGAACCCAGGGCTGCCGGCTCAGTAGGCTGCTGCACGACAAACCGAGCCAACCGCGTCGTCATGTCATACGCAGAAGATATGTTTTTTTTAATCAACTCTACCTATTGTTTTATGTGGAAATTCCACATTTTTATTTTTATAAATATTGACACAAAGGTAAATTATGAAAGGAAAATGTAATGTGACTACAATGTAAGCAGGACTCGAACCTGCGACTCAACGTTTCCAGCGCAGTGCTCTCCCAACTGCGCTACTAGATCGTTACGTCAATCACACCAAATGCTGGATTCCATAATTCTACGCTACCAGAGCGCCCTCTGCGCCATATGTTCTTTAAAATGTTTAAGCGCATTACCGTAGGATGTGCGGATTGATGTAACGATCTAGTAGCTCAGTTGGGAGAGCACTGCACCGGAAACGTAGGCTCGCAGGTTCGAGTCCTGCCTTACATTGTAGTAGATCACATTTTATTTTTCTTTCATTATTTACCTTTTTGACAATATTTATAAAAGCAGAATAAATTCAGATATATATTTAGCATAGACATAGTTTGCAGTTAAGAGCGTCATGAAATGATATCTGTTTATATTATCAGTTTATATTATTCATCAATAACTTAACTTCAAACCTAGGACAGGTGTCGAGGAAATTAGTTAATATAATTAATTAGTTATTTTTTATGTCATAATGACATACGAGTAAACGGATCGCCTGATGGAAAGCGATTACCGTCGCCCATAATCACCTGCAACACCAGAGGAGTCACACGTGTGTTGCCGGCCTTTCAGGTGGGAGTACGCTCTTTTCTTGAAGGTTTGAAGGTCGTATCGGTCCAGAAATACCGCAAGCGACAGTACGGTCTTTGACTATAGTGAATTGTATCATTGAAAACACTAAACACACATTCAAAACAACGCGGAAATAACTTTTGGGCATTACTCTATTTTTAATTGGACAAAAACTAAAAAGAAGATGTGGTTTGACTACTGATTTTTGTGACGTCACAAGCCAGTATCTTCATAGAGCTTCCAGACTACCGGATCGTTTTTGACTTTTGACATTTCATAAAGCGTAGCTGATTTGAGCTGTCATTAAATACCGTATTCATTCCACAGTGCAGTTGTGCGAGTCAGGAAATTTATAAAAAAACGCACATAGTGTACTGTAGACTAAGAAAGACTTTAGTGATACATACATTGTAAAATTTTGACGTCATTACGACAAAGTAAATCTACCTGACTGTGGCTCCTCCTTAGATCTAATACTATAGTGGTTCTAGGGTGCGGCTGGTCGGGCGTGAGACATCGCCGGGAGCCCCTGGACTTGCCGCTGGCAAGGGTCGGAGCGGGCGTAAGTGGTCTTGAGTCCGTCTCTGTGTACCTGAAAGAAACATGGCAAAAAAAATACGGAGCAACCCATCGTTTTTTCCTGCCAATTTCTACATTTCATACACAGAGCTAAACTTTATCGCGTTGCTCCGTAAAGCCGTAATGTAATGTTACCCTAAGGCAGGGCTATAAGACAGGTTGAAAAATTCAGTGCCTCACGCATACTTTGACACTGCGGACATAGCGCCCGTGTTACCTCGGAAAGTCCGTTGGATACAGTAGGTACGACACAAAAGAGTAGAAATTGAAAACTGGCAATACTGAACTGTCGTCCCTTTCTAATCAATCTAAGAAGAAAGGGGTGGGTTTAAATCCCGTCTGACTCGTAAAACTTTTCAATAAAAACATTTAACACTAGGATGTGCCCGCAACTTCGTCCGCGTATTTTTTTCTTTACCGTAGAAGGATGAAAAGTATCATTTAGCCTTCTTTGGATGTCCCGCTATCCCTGTACCAAAATTGGTTACAATTTGTCCAACCGCTTCAGCGTGAAGCGAGGACAAAGGGAATTATGAAAACAGATAGCGCCAGGTTGGCACGGCGCCGCGCGCTCATATGAAACAAATGAGGATCTTGCATCACGCTATTAAGATTTTTTCCCGAAATCATGACCCCTCTCCATAGAAAAATGATTTTCATGACAAATCTTGAATTTTAATAAGAGTATAGAGATACTTCCCAGTGATATATACCTTCTAAACATGTCCTCGGTGACGATGTCATGCGGCGTCCTAATCTTGTCCTTGTCAGGGCCATTTAGATCCTGGATCTTGCTCAGATCTTCTCCAAAGCAATGTGTTTTGCCCTCCAAGAGCTGTAATCAAGCGTAAACAGAATACATTGATATTTAATAGAAAGCAAAGCACATAATCTTATATTTAATGATGTAGGAAATGAAGCCTCAAGGTGTATGTTATGCTCGTAGACTGTAAGTAGTCCAATTTGGCTCCGATAGAAGTGTTATGTGTAGTAAACTTCAATAGTGTCGAATCTTTGATTCCTACTACTCAATACTAGATGTCGTTAGTGTCGCCACAATAACTTGGCAAAGTGTATATTTACTTGCCGCATAGGGCGGCGGGTAGAATACTCGATGCCGCTGCAGAAGTAAAGATCTAGTGTCATTGGTTCAGCTCCACATCTGACCGTACCCAAGAATCCTTGGCTCGCTTGACGAACTCTTTGGCCTCGGTGTCGGCAGGGTGGTTGCAAAGCACGGAACATCCATGGGAGAAAGGATTGTAGAGACCAGCGTAGGGCCGCAGCATAAACGGTGCTGGTGTGACTTCGCATCTCAACTCAACTGTGCTCTGTAACGAGATAGGGTACTGAAATGTAGCTTTTCTTATTCTTGCATCATCTCTGCGAAAAAGTTATTATTCTCGTATTGCATTGCCGAAAGCCCGTAAGTGGAACCGAGAGTATTCACGTCAATTTCCATTACGATCGCGCTCCACTTAAAGTTACATTTTAGCAAAATATCTGTCGTACCTCATACCTAATTACGAAGAGCAGAAACAAAAATCAGGGTTCATTATTAAAATCAATCTTTCATGAATAAACACAATGTGCCTTCCGTTACTATTTATTAAACATTAACTTAACTGACTGAAGGCAGTGTGTTTTGTGAGACTAAGTAGGTACTCTTTGTGCGCCTAAATGTAAATAATAGCAAAACTTTTTAAGTCTTCTCTATATACATTAAAGATTTACATAATTACACCAACCTGCGGTTGGCTTCCAGAAGCTTCTGTAGACTTCTGGGGCACAGAAGCCAACAACCCAGTATTGCTCAGGAGCCCCATTTCTTCATGCCAAGAACCAAACACAGTGCTGAGCTATGCGTAAACAAAGAAAGCTTCAATATCGACCAATCTGTAACCTAGTTACACGAAACAGCTTCACTAATTTAAATAAACTTGTATTATCTTTTCAAATCCTTGTAAAATATGTAAGAAACTTGACAGAAATTAGACCAAGTCACGTTAAACTGACAGAAATAACAATTTTTCGAGTTATATTGCAACATGAATTTTATTACAACGCAGGAAGATATAGTCTTGTTTGTAGACCAGTTGGTCGTTGGCATGGCAGCTTTGAACTGCCATTAAAATAAAATTTATGGTGATGGCAAAATGCACGGCGTTTTATGAGGCAGCTCTACTTGATTAACGACAATCATGAATATGAAACTATGTGCATTTATGAGCAGTTGCGATTAACGGGTAATACGAATACGTTTATGTTTCTACGTATCTGTAATAAGTAGGTACATTGTTAGTAATATTTTACAGAAATAGGTACCCATCATGTCTATTCAAGTTCTTATAAGCGAAGTCTAAAGTCTAACAACAAACCGAAAATAATGTCACCGCTGCCGCTGCTAAAGTTATCGCCATTATAGTAAGACCCCTAGACGCAAATAAACTGTCCGTAACCGGAGATCATGCTCTTCCGGATTGGTCAAGTTCACGATGGAAAGGCCTATTTTATACATATACATGAGTAGATAGTAGAGAAGATCTCTCTTTTTGTGGTACGCTGACTGTATCAACAGTAAACTCACATTTTTTGTACCTTTTGTACGTCAAGCGGTGAAACAATTCACTGTGCCATTGACGCTTTAGTAAAAAAACAAGAATTGCTCCAAATGCAACAAAGATTGAAAAACATTTGTAGCCGTTTGAATTACAAAGTTTTTGATCTAGTTATGAGACGCTGTCCCAACTTTCCGATGTCGTGACATGACGAGTCTACGATAGTGGCGGTCAAAAGGTTAACTACTAGTAGGATGAACTTCTGTGTTCAGTTTTGAGGCTACATAAAAATCAAATGCAAAATTGAATTTTTTCACATATATTATTCAAAAAAATTTACACAAAAGCACTAAGACATCCATTTAACCTTATTGTCTAAATAAATGAAGTTTTTAAACCGACACTCAACCTCTTAAATTAATTAAGATATAATTTCGTCTCTAAAAATAATACTCATTTTATCTCTTTTCAACATCAGAAAGTTACTATGGCATTACCAAAACAACAGCTACCAAGCGACATCGTGAATTTAAAACTCTAGAATATTCCATTATTCTCATTTTACCTTGCTAACAGGGTCTATTTATTACAAGGGAATTTATTTTACAATTTAGTGCAATAGTCACTGAATGTGTATTGGGTGAAACTTACAAATCTTAACGTATGATTTTATTTTACTTAATATTACTGATTCCACAGCGACTACTAGCAAAACAAGAATAGAACAGACTACGAGTCATTGAATCGCCAAGAGCTTGAAGACAGCGGCAATTATTACATTTGCACTAATTACAAGTGAATATTGTTTTAGAAAAGTCATTTGTACTTCTTTTTGAAAACAACTTACAAAGACCATAATTTCAAGATTCAGAAACAAAAGTCTCTTTACTGAACACTTTTTAGTAAACAGAATACAAGATTTGTGTATACATACGAGTTAGAAAAATATGCGTAGGTATGACAAAACAGGAAAATATGTGCAATAGACATAACTCGACTCTGTAATTAAAATATTAAATGGGCACTCACGAACATTGCGTAATTGTTCCTATACAGGAAATAATGACATTCAGTCAGATTGTATTCTCCAACTGTCAAAATATAATAGAACTATGTACCTATCACAATTTAGTAAGAGACCCCAATCTTAGCAAATATGAACACTAAATATTATTTTTAAACAAGAGTTAATTAATCATACTCATAGAATTATTGCAATCATTTGGACAATATCAACAATGAAGGCATCATGTCAATTATGTACAATCATCTCGAGAGGTCAATCTTGCAATTGATATGTGAGTGAGATTAGACTTCTATGCTGCTGTCCCTTGTGAAGTAGATTGATCTTTACTGGAGACCTACATTACTTAACACTGTATTGAGAGCTAGTTACAATTCTTATATGAAATAATAAATTATGTATAGGATAAACATATTGTAAATAATTTAAGGGAAATAGCAGACTACATTTAGTCTTAGGATTCAACAGAGTAAGAAAGATAACTTCTCTACAGGTCAATTACTTAAAAAGGCAAGTTGATTTGAAAGGCAAGTCACAGTCCCTACTCTGTCATATTTAATATTAATATGTATTATAATAAAAATGTACGGTCACAGTTATAAAATAATGTAATTTACATCAAATGTAATTACCATGCGCACGAATGCTTGCCAGCACCCGTGGTTAAACTGTATCAATATTAAAATTTATTATAAAACAATAATTTAAACTAACAATAAGGTCATCTATGTAAAAACACGTGTGACTCGTTAAATAGTCTCCCATGAATAAAATTTAATTATGACTAGTAGTTAAGAAATAATTTGAGCATGGAAAATAAGCGTACTACATGACCATGCATCTATAAAAATATTATAAAAAAACTTAAATAATTAAGTTACATAATTATAATTAGTTCAATTACAAGTATCGTCACACATTACATGAAAAACTCGCTCACTTTTAATTAAAGTCGTCGACAAGACTACCACGTGAACACTTCTCAAATCGCAACATTAAACGTTCGGAACGAGCACTAGCACTAGGGCACTGGACAGGGTCACGGCACTCGCGCACTTCACTCCAGGAGCACGACGTCGTCGCGCTGGGGCGCCGGCGCCGCGCGCTACGGACGCGACGCGCGCGCCGCCTCCTCGAGAGCCCGCACTTTGAGCTCGCGCTCACGCTGCTGTCTCAAAAAGTCCTCGTGGTGCGCTGAATGTGGGTGCAGGAAGCCGCGCTCCCGTTCCATAAGCAACTGCCGCTGGAGCTGCTCGTGGGCCGCGGCTTGGTGCGCCAGCTGCTCGGCATACGGCCGCCCTAACAGGTCCGGGTGAGGCAGCGGCCGGTACGGGCCCAGCCCCATCGCCTCCTGCTGCGCCGCCTGTGCCGCTTGCTGCCCCGGATGTAGGTGTAGGTGTGTGTGAGAATGCGCATGCGTGTGGGCGTGTGTATGCGCGTGGTACTCCGGGTTGATGCCGGCCATTTGCAGACGCACCATGGGGTCGGCGGCCAGCGCGAGTCTCTCAGCCGCTTCGAGCTGCGCGGCGGCGACGCCCGGGTGCGGGTGGTGGGGATGATGCGTCGGCGCACCCGATACGGGAACAGACTGTGGCGCCCCCGGTGCGCCCGCCGGCGGGATGCCGAGCCGCTCGAGCCGCTCGCGCTCCAGCTGCGACAGCGCCCCCGGCCCGTGTCCGGGCGGATACAATCCGAACTGCACCGGGATGGCGCCCTGCGGCGGCGGCGGCGGCATCCCGTACCGCCGGTGCATCTCCAGCCAGTGCGGGTCGATCCCCCGAGGCCCGACGTTGTTCTTGAGCAATTCCTCCTTCAGTCTGTCGTTGAGCTCGCGCTCTCGCAGCTCTCTGATCTCCCTGTCTCGTTTCTCTCTCTCCAGATGTTCCAGCTCTAACCGCTCCCTCGCTCCGGCGGCGCTGTAGATCGAACTGAGCTGATACTGCAGCATAGGATCCATGCAATGGCGTGGCAAGTTCCCTGGACTGAACCCGGCGTGCGGGCGCGCGTATTCCGACAGCTGCCGAAGCGCCGGCGTGTCGGGGTAGCCAGGCGGCCGTGGAAAACGGTCGTAAGGAGAAGTTATAGTCTCGATGGCACCTCTTGAAGGCGGTTTCGTTTCTGGTTTCTCGGGCGTCGCTATCTTTCGATGCGCCTGTTGAGCGATCTTCTCCCTTTCCTCCCGATCTCTTTCGGCCTGTTTTCTCAACCTCTCTTCGCGCTTCCTGGCTAGCTTAGATTCGGGTACCGGCTTGAATATCAAATCGGTTCTCGTACACGAGTTGTAATCTCCTCTATTCCAGTGTCTCAAGAATATGGCTGACTGCGATCTGTGACACTCGGTATCTTCAATTTTCGGGTCGGGAGTCGGGCCCTCACGTATGAGTGCGGGGCTCGGTATTTCCTCCTCTTCCGGTTGAGATTGAGTTTCAAGTTTCAGCTCGGGGTTTTCATCGGGTATGGGCCTCGGCGGTCCACGAAGATGCGGGTGGCCGTGGGCGAGTTGGTGTGGAGAGCCTGCCCTGCCGTGGCTCGCCTGCAGGCCGGCCGCGGCCTGAGCGTGCAACCGTAGGCTCTCGATAGAGCTGGGACCCGGGCCTGGAGGTAAACCTAGACCCATCGGATGGCCCATCGAAGGTGGTTGAATCATAAGGTGATTGGGATTGCCGGGAAGCATTTTCGGATGATGCCGTAGTAGCATGGAATCTGCTGGAGATAGTCGCTCGGGATGATGCGCTAAATGATGGGAATGGTGGTGAGTGTGATTATTTGTCACGTTCACACTAGCCGAGGAGCTGGTAGATTGTGAAACGCTAGCCGATAGATGATGCGGAGAACTCGAATGCGCACTCGCCTTCTGTTGGGTATTGATTTTATGTTGTATCGATTGAGATGAGCTACTCGAAGTAGAATGTGAAATAGACAAAGTATGGTTCAAGCCGCCGCCGGCGTGATTCGGTTGTTTTTCCGTACTCGTGTGCACAGCACTGTGGTGACTGGTAGAGTGATGCTGCGTCATTGTGGTCTCATGCAGTTGATGCCTCTCAGTGGTTGAATTGGGATTTCTAGGATCTTCAGTACTCTCTGATATTTCTCTTAGAGATCTCGTAGTCACCGACGAACTGGTGCTGTGATGTGAGCTCAGCATTGTCGTCGACTCGATCGTCGAAGGTTTTACAGGGTCGTGTCTTCCTGGCGCGCTCGCTGCCGAAGGGTGCATAGGCGGAATTGGATGAGGCTGAGCCAAAGATCCATAAGGATACGGATAAGGCATTGAATAGCCGGGGTGAGGATGAGGGTAGTAAGGATGCATAGCGTGAGCAGCTGCTGCTGCAGACAGTTGGAATATAGAACTGTGTAGTAGGGGATGGTGAGGATGGTGTAGAGGAGAAGCAAACGGATGGGGCGGGCCCGCGTGTTGACCCGAGTGCATAATAGGACCAGGCATCGTAGACGGTATTGACAACGGGGTCGGGTTCATGAGGTTTAATGCTGAATGCGATACTGGTGTGTGAGGTTGTACTGGAGATGCAGAGATTTGTCTCGGTTGCGATGGACTTGTCAAGTGCCTGGAGAATGGCGATGTTGTCGAAGATGGATGAGGGCCATGTCCAGGAGTACCATTGTGACCAGGTTGACTCTTGATAGGTGTAGGAGTATGTGGGCTTTTTACTGGCGGTAATGTATTTGCTGCATCTGGTCCAGTGCTTTGACTCGCAGTCACAGGAGGAAGATGTGGCTGGTGCATAAAATCTGGTTCCTTCTTTATACTTTCTATTCTTGGGCCCAGGAACCCACTTTGAAGATTTGAGTTATCATTTGTAGGCTGGCTGGGAGGTCTGCTGTTATTTTCTACACTTGAAATAGATTCTCTATCTCTTTCAGAACTTAAATGCTGAGCAATGGCACTTCCTATTGGATAACCGGGCACCTTTACTTCTTTTAATGATTGAAGAGGATCCGACACACTCTGAGTTGACAAATTAGCAGGCATATTGTCTGGTACTTCCTGTTTGATTTTAAGATCCTGTGGCATTGACGGATCATTTTGATTATTTGAGGATGATGTAAGATTGGTCCCAGGAATACCATGTGATGGCATAGGTTGTATTAGAGGAGGCATTGAGCCCGGCTTGTCTAGGCCTGGGTGGCCAGGGTGACCAGGATGTCCAGGATGCCCCAAGTGCCCTGGATGACCAGGATGTCCAGGATGTCCAGGGTGTCCATACAAAGGAGAAGGCATAAAACTGTAAGGGCCCACATTTGATCCACTCCCAACTGAGATTAATGGTCCAGGGGGCAACAAACCAGTGATCGAAGGTTGGCTCAGCGGTGGAGGCATACTCTGCCCAGACGCGAGAGTGCTTGATGGTTCCGTTGACCTCACTCCTAGATTCTCGGGTCGAGTTGGTGGTGGGAATATTGGAGGTCTCAATCCAGCCATTTGACTATCATGCTTAGGTTGAGTCTTCAAATCTGTTGGTTGTTTATCATCAATATCTGACTCCTTATTTTCCTGTGAGTTTGCAGGAGAAATTGGTTCAGTATTTGTAGTGGTAGGATGTTCCATAGGCGGTGGTGAAGATCCGCGTGCATTTGTGGGGGAGGGACTAATCCGCTGAAGTGAATCTAGCCTCGGTGCGTTCGGCGAGTCCACTTTATTTCCAGTGGATATTGTTGCTGTGAATATTTCAGGTGTATTTTGATTCTTCATTTCATTTCCCTCCTCCCTGGGTTCTAATTTTATGACAGTCTTTAAAGGATTTAGGTGAGGATTATGCTTATTTGGATCACTTGCATAATTGATTCCTGGAGGATAAAATGGTGGTATACCAGTAGAGAAATCCTTAGCACTTCTTATAATAGAGCTGTCTTTTGTAATGTTCATCGGATTAAAGATGTTGCTTGGCACACCTTCAATTTTAATGTTGTGTGCAATCTTGGGATTATAAATATGGCTGTCTTTGACAAAGAAGTTGGTATTTTCCAAATTGAGTGGTTTATTAGGCTGGCTGACTGGGTGACCAGGGAAATTATGAGAAAGAGGATCTTTCTGAAATTCTTCTTTCTGTAAGTTATGTGGTTGCTCTTCTGTATCAATTTCCTCTTTTATTTTAATCTTCTCCATAGTTTCTGTTGACATTGGTGTAACTTTAGGTATAATAAGTTCTGTCTTAGGGAACATTGTACCTTGAAGGGGAAGAGGTTTCAGATCCATTGTATCTGGTTCCTTAGGAATGTTAGCATCTGTCTTAAGATCGAGAGCCTCCTTCAACACGTCTTTTTCTGCAGGTTTAAATACAGGCGGTAAAGGTTCTTTTTCAGTTTTTATTGTGTGTTCCTCACTTTTAACTTCTGTTTTAACTGTAGGCTCAATAGGCTTTGGTGGTTGTTCAGGCACAGTTTCTTTATTTTGTTCTGTATTTTCTTTATCAGTCTTATGAAAACTAAAGTCACAAGCTTCAGCCTCTGGTTCCACATTTTCAGTTTCATCCATAGCTGAGAAACTGTCATTGGTAAGGCTTTCAGATGGACTCTCCGGTGGCTCTGCAGCCTTCTTCTTTTTCATTTGTACGTCACCATCTAATATGCTTTCCAACTTTGATGCATCATCCGGAAGACGTTTCTTGACCTTTGATGCATCAACTTTACCATTAGCAACAACCACTTTCTTTTTAGTGTCTTTGCTAACAGGCGAGGAAGGAACTTTTTCTGGAACATTGTTGTTTGTACTTTGGGGATTGGGCTTAGCCTTTTTGGATTTAGTATCATTGTCGCTTTCATCTTGTCCTTTCTTGCCATTTGGTGTTGTCTGTTCTTTAGACTT
Source organism: Apotomis turbidana (assembly GCA_905147355.2). NCBI lineage: Eukaryota > Metazoa > Arthropoda > Insecta > Lepidoptera > Tortricidae > Apotomis > Apotomis turbidana. The sequence continues at coordinate 3,509,832 of LR990293.1, forward strand.
ATTCCTAGTTCTCATTCTGCTGGGTGATTCATCAGGGTTTTCAGTTCTGCCATTGTCAGCTTTAGCCAATTCAACAGCATCCCGGGAATCGCTGTCTTCCTCAGAATTTTCATCTTCTGTAACTGAACTCATCTCGCCTGCTTCTTTAGCATTAGGAGACGGTCTAGAACCATTAGTATCAGGGACTGTAGGAGCCGCCTCTGGAGTTTGATCTTTGGGAGTCCCTGCACGAGAATTCCTAGTATTACGCACTCTCCGCAATGAGGCCTGCCTTCGTCTCCTATGAGGTCTGTTACTACTGGCACCAGGAGTCTTTTTCCACAAATAGTAGAATTCCACTAACTCGGCAGTGTCTTTGTGAGGTAAAAGGTCCTTTTTTATTTTAAAAAAGTTTTTGCCAAATTGACGAATACCTTTGACAAACCTTTTTGTTTCTTCTTCTGACCACTTTTTCTCGATTCCTTTCGGTACTGGGCACTTCACTAGAGCTTGTAACGCGCGACTAGGGTCATAACCAGAGTCGTGAAGAACGTCGAGGGCATTTATAGTAGTGTCGTCTCTGCTGGCTGCCACACACCCGTCGTCGGGAGAGCCACCGTCGCACATACCAGCAAACGCTGCCATAGAACGAGCAGCTCTCAAGTACATTACCAGGTCTCGGTCAGTGGATTGAGCTGGCAGCCATCTGAGTTCTTCGCCGCCAGGACAGGATTCGTCGGGTCCCAGCGGTCCATGTACTCGTATATCAGGTAAGCAGGCGTAAATATCCTTATCCTTCACGGGTTGATTTGCAGTACCGACTTGAACCTCCCCTTGGTTCTGGGCCATGGCTCGCGCGGCACGGAATATTTACACTGCTCACTCTTACTTCATTCACGGGTCACTGACAGTTTTCGATTACATCCCGTTCTGATAAAATATTTGCAACACGCTTCACAGTTCCATTTTGGACGTAAATTTGATGGTCCGTAAAACAGTAAGTATGCCAATATACATAATTATTGGTCCTAATGGCCACCATTACACGATGGTTTGAACCTCATTTTACGAGCTTAAATGATACACTGGCATTATAACTTTAATGTTCACTTGATTAAATGATAAAAACAAATCGTTTTATTCAATATTACTGCATATTTTACTAATAATTTAGTAAATGCTATCTACATGCTACCCTTTTGTTTAGCTTCGCCTTTCTTTAGCTCTTGTCCATAGACAATATATTGTCTATAAAATGGCTGCCACGGTACGATTTCTTTCAAATAACTCGTTGTACGCACATTATTACTAGTAAACAAATCAAAACTAATGGTTTTTATAGTACTGATAATAACAAATGTATTGTCAATTATGATTGATTTATTTAAATAATTAGTGCTCATGTTCTAAATATCTTTATACATGAATATTTGAGTTATACGTAATTATAACGAATCATATTTATACAACTGTTGTGGAAACGGAACGTTTTATATTTAAAATTATATTATTTTGGTCTATGCTGTAAAGCTAGATGTACACTTACGCTTCAGTGCGATTTGCAAGAATTCCATTGTCTTGTTTTAAACTCGAATTTTGATTCATAATAAATAACACGTCTATTAGGTCAAATAATAATATTTTATGATGAATTTTTAATCACATAATATAATAATAAATAAAGTATCAAATTCGGTATCAGTAGCATGCATTCATAGCTTTTGGTATCATCGATAGATTATTGGATGGGGGGTGGGGCACCCCTATTAATGTCAATAATGTCAGTTTGACATGACGACTTTGACGAGATTGACGGCAGAAAAGAAAGTAAAATCGAAGAAAATTGTGTTTTTATGCATACATTACATTTTTGAGGTTTACCTTCCTTTGTTTAACTTGTATATAATTAGTAATGGCTTCAGACGAGTCTGATGATGAACCGCTTGCACTTATAGCGGCAGCGAAAAAGCTGAATCCAGACAAATATGCCGAAGTTACTATTGAACTTTGCAGCGATGAACCGGCCAAGAAAAAGAAGAAAAAAGTAATCTCTCATAAGAAAATGAATGCTATGACGATTAAGATCAACCGTGCTTTGAAGGCTGTTATCACCCCGCCGGTGGTAGAGAGGCCTATGGATGTGTGGCTGTACTTAAAAGATCTCAATCCTGCTGGACCATACAGTTGTTTACTTTGCCCAGATTGGTTCATTAATAGGAGTAAAATGATTTTACATTATGTCCTCAACCACAAGAAAGACTATTGCGGTATCTGCAGGTATATTGAACCCAAAACAAATAATTAAGTTGTATTACTATACATTTATTTAACAAGTTTTAATTGTGATAGTTTTTTATAAGATTTGGTGCTGTACTGGGGTCATTTGTCATTTTGTTATTTAAGAAAAAAAGTGAATGTAAAGAAGTGAGTTGATTAATATATTCATAACTTTGTTCCGTACTAGTTAGATAGACTGATAATTTGCTAAAATAATTAATTAATTAAATTTGCATGTCCCATTAATTATTTATTACTAGCTATAGACTTCCTGCCCAGCATTTCAACTGCCAATATTCAAATGCTTTCAAATTTATGGAAACTGTAACTACTCTGGGTACAAATATATTAATTAGGGAATTCTTCACCAAATGAAATCATCGAATTTTCGTTTAGTTGCCAAATGATTTCCTGGAAGTCATAGACATTTCGGAAATCTTGATAATGTCAATCTATAGATTAGGTTAGGTTTGTGTTATAACATTCCAAAATATTTTATGATTTCTTAAAAAACTGCCTTTGATAATATAATATTTATATGAAATTAAAATTGTATGAATCATTTTCTTATAAAACAACGGTAAACCTTGATTAATATGAGTTGTTTCGAAAAATTACTTCTTATATTTCAGATATTTTGTACCAGACAGGGAGGCTTGGCATGCCCATCTCAAATTCCATGTGCCCTGGCCTTGCTCGCAATGTGTCAAGAACTTTGACACCGAGGCACAGCTCCGACAGCATTTCAGTGCAGAACACAACTTGGTGCACTGCAGACTGTGTCACTTCCGAGTACCCGACAATGACCAGTACAACACACACTTGATACAGAAGCATAACGTCACCAACTTGACCAGCAAAGATGAGGATACTCTTTGGGAATTTGAGTATGAGGGCAGCAACAAATTCCTTTGTCTACTCTGCTCTAAATCCAATAATCTATGCTCAATGTTCTTTAATCATTACATGGGATTCCACCACTACACTCTAAAATGTCTAAGCAGCATACTGTCTGGTAGAGATCTGCCATTTGTTATCAGCGGTGCTGATGTCAGTCCTCAATTTATTGATGGTCAACTTAAGGACCATACAAGAGTAGGGTATGTAGATCTGGAACCGAAACGTAATGAAAATAATGATGAAAATGATAGTGATAATGATTCACAGGATCTACTCAAAGTGCTGATACCTGAAATCAAACAGGAGGTACCAAGTGAAACTGAGGAGACAAGCCCAGGAGATGACAAGACAAAAGAGAAAAAAAAGAAAGTCCGAGATGAGAATGACATTGCAAATATTTATAAAGGTGATGAAGATTTTGATGTCACATTGACAGAGTTGATAATTCTACAAAAATGCTATTTTGATTATGTGAATCAGACACTAAATGATATTAATTCCAATGTGGTTCCTGAGGTGTCTGACATAGACTATGCAACTGCCAAACCTGATCTACCAACTACTGATATACTCTGCTCCCTTTGCAAAAATAAGTACAACAATGTGCAATCATTTATGTCACATATGATTAAGAACCATCTCATGAAAACAGCACCAATTTATTCTTGTAGAGTGTGTGCTACTACATTTGAGAACCAGAGTGAGTTAGATAGTCATGTGACAGAAGAGTTAGGCGAATTTGAGGATCTGTGGCTTTGTCAGTTTTGTGAGAAGGAATTCGACAGCAGAGAAGAGACCCGGCGGCATCTGAGCGAGCACTGGGAGGCTATGGAGTTTGACAACTGTTTTAGTCCACACTTGGGCTTCAAATGCAAGTTCTGTCCAACACTGTTTTGGAACGAGACTGATCGAGAGGCACATGAAGTGCGCACGCATTTCACTCAACATATGGATCAGTTTTATAAATGTGAAGATTGTTCGGAGACATACAGTGATAAGGTATTAAATAAGCCTTTATTGTTTTTAGAGCCAATCGTTCCATGTTATTCATTTATTAACAAACAAGATCTTGTTTTGTGTCGATTTTCTTGATTACTTGTTTTTCTTTTTCTTTCAATCCAGTATATTTCTTTAAATTATTGATACCTAAGTTAATACTATAAGCTCAGTCAGCTTTTGAATTGTGTCTTGGTGAGGCAATTGATATAAAACAAAAAAGAAATACATACAGTGAAACATATAACCTGCTCCTTTTTTTGAAGTCGGTTAAAAATAGATCTCATTTAAACTTTCCATATTAGAAAAGTAGGTATAAAGAAATCAAGCAAGAATTGTTTTAGATTTGAATTGTATGCCTATATAATCTTGTTTAGTTTTCTGTCATTCAAGTTCCAAATCACTCCTTTTTAAACAAAGGTATTCTACATCCACCACTACATGGAGAAGCACCATAGTGACTCCTCGCCCACATTCCTCCTGAAATGCAGCGTGTGCTGCGTGGTGCGGCCCAGCGTTGAAGAGATGAGGAGCCACTTTGAAGCCAAGCATCCGGAGGCCAGGAAGGTGTTCTGTTCCATGGACTCCTGTCAGTACCGCCCGTTGAGCCATCGGAAATCGTTTAAGTTTCATTTGAGGGTAAGGTTTTTCTGTAGGTAAAAAAAATGATTGGTTTCTCCTGCGTCTGTACAGGTCTTATCAGAGTTAAATAATTATCACTCATGTATTGTTGCGTTACCCGCACAACGTCTACCATTACTTTGAATCAATCGAAGTTAGTTCTGAGAAGACCACTGTACAGGGCTAGGTGCCTTCCGGCGTTAAGGGACCCTATAAGACCTGTGCAGAGGCAGACCATAGATACAGACCATTTTTTTACTAGTTTACTCGGCTAATTCCGAACGGTGGGTAATTCCGAAAATTACTCATATCTTATTAACGGGGTAACATTTTTTGCGCTGGCAACACTTCCTCAGATACTATACGCTTCTACAGTAAAAAGTGTTGCTAGCGCAAAAAATGTTACCCCGTTTATTAGATATGTATCAGTATTTTCGGAATTACCCGAGTAGGTACACTTTATATGTATAGATAAATATGTAATTTATTTCTAGGAATAAACGACTTATTCATATTTTTTTAATTGGCAGCTATATTAAATTAATATATTGAGATGAGAACAACTAAAAAATAATAATAACAAAGCACAGCTTCGATTTTCAACATCGCAAATTTATGTTTGATTAGAAGTGTCAAGTGTTTTGATAAGCAGTGTCAAGTGTTTTGATTAGAAGTGTCAAGTGTTTTGATCAGAAGTGTCAAGTGTTTTGCTATGATTGTTGGTAATTTCAATTAAAAAATCATCTGCAGTTGCGCCATCTGGCGATTCGTTTTTGAAGCTTTGTACTCTTTTAGACGGTCCACGATCCTACCGCGCGGCCGCAGCGCGCCGTGTCGTGCGCGGTGTGCGCGCGCGACTTCGTGAGCTCGCGCGCGTGCGGCGCGCACATGGCGCAGGTGCACGGGCCCGGCAAGTTCAAGTGCAAGCTGTGCAGGGAGGTCATGCACACGCTGGACGAGAGGTGAGGACAGTGGTTCGCGTGCTGCGCGGGCTACGTGTGTACTCTGTGCAGGGAGGTCATGCACACGCTGGACGAGAGGTGAGGACAGTGGTTCGCGTGCTTCGCGGGCTACGTGTGTACTCTGTGCAGGGAGGTCATGCACACGCTGGACGAGAGGTGAGGACAGTGGTTCGCGTGCTGCGCGGGCAACGTGTGTACTCTGTGCAGGGAGGTCATGCACACGCTGGACGAGAGGTGAGGACAGTGGTTCGCGTGCTGCGCGGGCAACGTGTGTACTCTGTGCAGGGAGGTCATGCACACGCTGGACGAGAGGTGAGGACAGTGGTTCGCGTGCTGCGCGGGCAACGTGTGTACTCTGTGCAGGGAGGTCATGCACACGCTGGACGAGAGGTGAGGACAGTGGTTCGCGTGCTGCGCGGGCAACGTGTGTACTCTGTGCAGGGAGGTCATGCACACGCTGGACGAGAGGTGAGGACAGTGGTTCGCGTGCTGCGCGGGCAACGTGTGTACTCTGTGCAGGGAGGTCATGCACACGCTGGACGAGAGGTGAGGACAGTGGTTCGCGTGCTGCGCGGGCAACGTGTGTACTCTGTGCAGGGAGGTCATGCACACGCTGGACGAGAGGTGAGGACAGTGGTTCGCGTGCTGCGCGGGCAACGTGTGTACTCTGTGCAGGGAGGTCATGCACACGCTGGACGAGAGGTGAGGACAGTGGTTCGCGTGCTGCACGGGCAACGTGTGTACTCTGTGCAGGGAGGTCATGCACACGCTGGACGAGAGGTGAGGACAGTGGTTCGCGTGCTGCGCGGGCAACGTGTGTACTCTGTGCAGGGAGGTCATGCACACGCTGGACGAGAGGTGAGGACAGTGGTTCGCGTGCTTCGCGGGCTACGTGTGTACTCTGTGCAGGGAGGTCATGCACACGCTGGACGAGAGGTGAGGACAGTGGTTCGCGTGCTGCGCGGGCAACGTGTGTACTCTGTGCAGGGAGGTCATGCACACGCTGGACGAGAGGTGAGGACAGTGGTTCGCGTGCTGCACGGGCAACGTGTGTACTCTGTGCAGGGAGGTCATGCACACGCTGGACGAGAGGTGAGGACAGTGGTTCGCGTGCTTCGCGGGCTACGTGTGTACTCTGTGCAGGGAGGTCATGCACACGCTGGACGAGAGGTGAGGACAGTGGTTCGCGTGCTGCGCGGGCAACGTGTGTACTCTGTGCAGGGAGGTCATGCACACGCTGGACGAGAGGTGAGGACAGTGGTTCGCGTGCTTCGCGGGCTACGTGTGTACTCTGTGCAGGGAGGTCATGCACACGCTGGACGAGAGGTGAGGACAGTGGTTCGCGTGCTGCACGGGCAACGTGTGTACTCTGTGCAGGGAGGTCATGCACACGCTGGACGAGAGGTGAGGACAGTGGTTCGCGTGCTGCACGGGCAACGTGTGTACTCTGTGCAGGGAGGTCATGCACACGCTGGACGAGAGGTGAGGACAGTGGTTCGCGTGCTGCGCGGGCAACGTGTGTACTCTGTGCAGGGAGGTCATGCACACGCTGGACGAGAGGTGAGGACAGTGGTTCGCGTGCTGCGCGGGCAACGTGTGTACTCTGTGCAGGGAGGTCATGCACACGCTGGACGAGAGGTGAGGACAGTGGTTCGCGTGCTGCGCGGGCAACGTGTGTACTCTGTGCAGGGAGGTCATGCACACGCTGGACGAGAGGTGAGGACAGTGGTTCGCGTGCTGCGCGGGCAACGTGTGTACTCTGTGCAGGGAGGTCATGCACACGCTGGACGAGAGGTGAGGACAGTGGTTCGCGTGCTTCGCGGGCTACGTGTGTACTCTGTGCAGGGAGGTCATGCCATGCGTAGGCACACGCTGTACGAGAGGTGAGGACAGACGGCCCCTCTTTCCGACTGGGCGCTCTGGGAACTCAGCCCCCGATCTTACGTAGGATATAATTGAACAATATTCAGCATTTATGATAAATAACCGGTTTATAATAATCATACCCCGGGGTTTGCGGTGGTCGAATGATTTAACATTAGGGGATGCCTTTTTACGATAAGTTTTCTTTTGTGCAATAAAGATTAAATAAATAAAATAAAAAAAGAAACTCACGGTTTTTACTTAGACGCATATTATTCTCGAAATTTGTTCTAGACTTCTTTTAGCGAGATGTGACATAAACATATACATAATATACTACAGATGCAATACCTAAATAATAATGTCAGTGAAATATATACGAAACATACAACTAGTTATAAAAATCGTTTTTTATTTATTTAAAGAAAACTCCACTACCTGATCCGGCATCCGGGCAGGCACCCATTCGAGTGCTCCGAGTGCGGCAAGTCCTTCCAGTACAAGTCGTCCCTGTACATGCACAAGCAGGAACATTCTCCTAACAAGCAGAGTTATACTTGCTCCTACTGCGCTAAAGTATTCGCGGTGAGTATGCCAAGCCTCATTCCTTCAGCACAGGTCTAGACAAGTTCTTCCAGTACAAGTCGTCCCTGTACATGCACAAGCAGGAACATTCTCCTAACATGCAAAGTTATACTTGCTCCTACTGCGCCAAAGTATTCGTGGTGAGTTTGCCATGTCTTATTCCTTCAGCACAGGTCTATATTTAGAAGTTCTCTTACTGAATTAAACACACGATATTCACACATTTTTTTTTATTTAGGAGTACAACAGCTTTTACAATTTTGAGTAGGCTTAAATGTTATAGAGAACAATATAACTACAAAGTCTAAAATTAAAGTGCCACACTCAACACATCACATCGTCTTGTAAAGAAAAAATGAAAAGAAGAAAATGGTAAACAATATCTACACACCAAATTATTGTTAAAACACCGTTTTGTTATAATAATTATTTCTCTAAAGCCTTTATTTATTCTCTGGATAGCAAACGATAGCGCAATGCAGAATTTTCATCAAAGTCATCCAACCTATCGGGTATTTACCAGGAAATTCGACCAACTTTTATATTTCATAGTACACACATTGACTATTTAGAAAATACCAGTAATTTCCATGCTACAACGCAGGTGGGCTCAATTTTTTAAATGCTCTACTCCCATAGTTACATAGTCGTATGCCATACGCATTGTCTTGTATCTGTCCATACTCCATAATATATACCAATCGGTTGCCATGTTGGAGCCGGAACTGTCACCTTACACACTCTAGCAGGTGTAACTTATAATCGCTTCGAAATAAGATTCCTATCGCTTTTACTTATTGACAACTGGTGCAATATGCGAACCTTCTAAGCATGCAACGGGTATAGGGACGGATACGGCAGGCAAACAATCGGTGTAGAAGAGAGAGAAGTATATTAGCCTCTCCGCCATCCGAGAGGATAATTTAAAGGTGCTATAATAATAAAGCATTTGTATTACAGAAACGCGACTCCTTCCGCGAGCACCTCCAAATTCACGAAGGCCCCCGGCACGCGTGCTCCTACTGCCCCATGCGGTTCGTGCAGCGCTCCAACATGCTGCGGCACGAGCGCCGCCACACGGGGGAGAGGCCATACGCCTGCCCGCACTGTCCGAGGACATTCGCGGATAAAGGCGCCTGCACCTCGCACTCCAGGTAAAACACTGCAGGAGGCCCCGGCACGCGTGCTCCTACCGCACCGGGGAGAAGACATACGTCTGTCCGCACTGTCCGAGGACATTCGCGGATAAAGGCGCTTGCACCTCGCATTCCAGGTAAAACACTACAGGAGGCCCCGGCTCGCGTGCTCCTACGGCACGCGTGATCCTATCGCACGTATATATTTATCCCTTATTTCCTCCTGCGTGAACGAAGTGCGTAAGCTCCAGGTGTCCGGTAGCCAACCGCGGCAACACCGGAACAAGACTCCCTCCATTTCTGATTTACCTCCTTGTGCGTGTTCTACCGCCTGTATAATGTGTTCTGAGGAATTGTTTGATATGATGCCCACGGCTACTTTCTACCATCGCACTGCTCGCCATCGGCAGGGAGTTCAACCTCACACACTGGAGCCTAAATGGTCGAGAACTGTGCGGTTCCAAAGGAATTTCCTACCGCGAACGCTTGGCATGTGGAATGAGCTCCCTGCCGAGGTGTCCCCGGGGACTACAGCATGCGGTTCTACAAGAAGGGAAGTAAATAGGTTCTTAAAGGGTCGGCAACGCGCGTGTGATGCTCCCGGCGTCGCAAGTGTCCATAGGCGGCGGTAAATGCTTAACATCAGGCGGACCGCGTGCTTGTTTGCCACCGTCGTAGTATAAAAAAAGGCAAAAAATATAGGAGGGTAAGAATATTGATGGCAATCTTGTTTCAAAAATCGACATTTCAAACTCAAAGCTTAAAAATATACCGTTACTAAGTAAACTACTACTTTTAGACTTTGACTTTGTTTTTACAATTGCCGTCTACGTCGATTTTTAAACCACGGTTGCCATCAAATGTCCCAACCCTAAAAATTACATTATCTTATTACAGGACACATTCCAAAGACACGTCTTACGCTTGTATCTACTGCGGACAGACGTTCGTCCAGAAATCTAAGCTCACATATCACATAAGAAAACACACAGGGGAAAGTAAGTATATTTCACAATATTGTAGTCGGATTTTTAACGGTAATGGAATGATAACAATTACTTTATTGTACAGTCGCCATCAGTTACATCGCAGCATATAAGGCGTTCATAAATAAATATCTAAACACGACTCTTATTGACTGGGCGTTACGGTACATGTTCAGATATTTATGAACGCCTTATATGCTGCGATATATCTGATGGCGACTGTACAACTTTTTCTACCTTGTTTGGTCCTATTTTTGTATCGTCGTCTGAACCATAGCTCTTAGAGCCGCCACAGACATTCAGGATTTTCGTTCGGTTTCCGTACTTAATGACGTCAGCAAGCGAGAAATCGCCATATGACAGACTGAGTGAGACAGAGACATTTTCTGACGCCATTCCGAACGGAAACCGAACGAAAATTTTAAACTTTTCTTTGTTGGAGTATTATTTTTATACAACCTGCTAAAGATTATTTTTTTGTCAGAAATTACTCATGGTGAGCTACAAAAACGCTTTAAAAAAATGTTTCAGCCGTTTCCAGCTCAAAAAGTAAAACATTTACCTCTCTTGCAGACTTGGAAACTTGTCCAATATGCTCGAAATTGTTCACGAGCGCTTGTTCTTTACGGGAGCACATGAAGATACACCAGGCGAAGTCGAAGGAGGCTGTGCAGTGTCCATTGTGTGGTAAGTATACGTCCGTGTAATAGTACATTACATACCTCATCATCATCATTGGGCTTTTACATCAATAACAGATGAGTTAAGTAGCGTCTAATAAAGTGTTATTTACGAAGGTGGCTGTTTTTTTTTAATTCAAATTAAAAATTATATTTATATACCTAGGGCGGTGAATTCGTGAATGTCCCAGATCGCAGGTGTTTGTCATAATGCGATCTGGGACTACGAATAACCGTTGGTGGTTTATCTAAAGTTTTAAGTTGTGATTAGAAGTCCCATTGTTACTCGAAGTAAATGTTTTTTTTTTTACGTCTTGCTTTGGCAAGGAAGTGAGATTTTCTGCCCGTGGGGAGACGGCCTAGGGTGACGTAAATTGTAACATAATATATGTCGGAAAACCTCACTCAAATCGATCTACTCCCACAGTAAGCTCTAGTAGGCTTCTGTTATGGGCAGTAGACGACAAACATACTTATACACATGCATATATGCTTAAACTAGCTTTTGCCCGCGACTACGTCCGCGTGGAACTTGGAAATATGGAAGCAACCTCGTAAAACACGATAGATATCCACCTAATCACCTTAATTAATATAAGGGATTATTAAAAGCGCCTAAGCAAATGTAAGAGCAATTGTGCTTTTGGTCTAATCATTACATTTCCTACAGGGTCATCAATATCATCATAAATTACTTACTCACTTTTCAATCTTTTTAGGGATAATTTGCAGGATGAAAACTATCCTATGTCCTTCCTCGGATCTTAAACTATCTCCATGCCAAATTTCATCAAAATCGATTCAGCGGTTTAAGCGTGAAGAGGTAACAGACAGACAGACACACTTTCGCATTTATAATATTAGTATGGATACACAGAAACTATCCACGACTCAGGAACAGAAATTTTTGTCAGTAGCCATTGCGACATGGGCATAGCTTTTCACCTACCATCAGGCGAAGTGGAGCCACTACGTTGTGCCAATAAAAAAATTAACTTACTTTTTTTCGCAGACAAGAAATACCAGGACGAGCGTTACATGTTACGCCATTTACGTACGTCACACACGCGCACGCAGTTCCCTTGCCCGCTGTGTGACAAGACCGTCACTAGTATGGCCGGGCTACGTCACCACGTGGTTACGCACAGCGGACTCAACACCTTCCGGGTAAAAAGTATTTTATAAATATTGACACAAAATGTAATGCAATCCACTGCAAATAGGACTCGAAGCTGCGAGCCTACGTCTCGGAGTAGTGCTGCCCCAATTGAGCTATCACATCGCTATGTCAGTCACACCAATTCTTGACGCTACTAGAGCGCGTTCTGTTCTGCGTCATATGTTTTCTAAATGATTAAGCGAATTAGCCATACTCTAGAATATGCTTATGCACGGTAATCGATAACAATGATTCTATTAAAACCAACCAGTATCATTTTTACGTATTTAAGAGCTTAGAACAGCCATAATCAACCTTTTTTTTTATATGGGCCACAAATACGTTTTGGCTATGAAGTCCCGGGCCAAATGATAAATTAATGGTGGTAGGTGAGTGTTTCACTATAAGGTATAGGTCGCTCTGTCGTTCTTGTGCCCCGGTCCTGAGCTATCTCTACCGATCTTGGGGCAGAAGTTCATCTCGCCATCTCTGTTGAGGTCTTCCTTATGGCATGCATAGTCAAAATAATAATCTCTTTGAAATTGCGACATTGTAACTTATTTCTGGTCATTTTTTTATTTATTTCCAGTGCAAATGCTGCCCGAAATCCTACGCAGTGAAGCGGTCCGTCGTGAAGCACCTTCGGAAGCGTCACGGCTTGAAAGGCACGGAAATCAACCTCAAGGACTACTTCAAACGCATCGACCCACGGGACTGCAACCTGGGCCTAGACGACGAAGCCATGACCAGAATATTCGGGCCACCAAAGAAAACTACGAACGATATATTAATGGGCGACTTTGTCACACTCACCGAAAAACTAAATGTCAATCAAAACGAAAACGACAACGACGATGACGACGATGATGACGATGAGAATGACGACGATGCTAATGACGGGAAAGATGACTCAGATGATGGTAACGACGAAGTTCCTACAGAGGAAATGAACACGGTGATCATTAAAACGGAGAGGAAGGATGAATTGGAGCCAACGGATTTTGTCAGTGTGAAGATTGAGCCGATGGAGGAGGAGGAAGCGTCGGATTAGGTTGGCTGTCCCTTTCAGATAATGCATGACTTGGCAGGGTGGGAGAGAATTGCTATTTACATCACCAACAGAACATTACAGTTGACAGAGATTAAAAACGTTCTTAAAGTTGAGGTTATGCATATTTTGAGGGTTGCCGCGTCTGTAAGCGAACGCTCAAGATTTGATTCACGACCAACAATCGGATCGTAACTTTTACTCAGATGCCGACCTAGCCTAGTTTGCCTAGCGGGTCAGTGTCTGGGGTAGTATTAAATGATTCGTCCATAAATATGTTGAGCTTCCGATTGGACCGACAGTTCACATTGTTCAATTCGAGCAATACTCGACTGAAACACCGAGAGTACTGTTTGTGTGTAGTCTAAATACGAGTAGGTAGAAGGTATGACTAGGCTATTCTATACACCGTAGGTAGGTGTGCATCCAATACACCGTACTGTGAACGTTTCAGAAAAATGGAAAAATATTCTCGTCGACAATTTTTGACGCTCCGTGCCGATGGCTAGTGGGCGTTGCCTCATACTTTTGAATACAAACAATATTTATCACCTGCCACGATCCTGTTACGGTGTTGTGGGCAGGTACTGTAGGTGTTTCGAAATTTTGTGGTTGTCATTTGTGTGTAACTTTGATGTTCTTTTGTTGTCGTACTGTATATTTTGTTTTAATAAGTTAGTATAATAAGGTCATAATAGAGACAAGTCAGATTTCATAAACATAAATATTGTTTCGCAATTTTGTACAATACTTTTATGTGCCTTGTGTACAAGTATATCAATCATTTTTTAGGGTTCCTTAGTCTACTAGGAACCCTTATAGTTTCGCCATGTCCGTCTGTCCGTCCGCGACTTAGCTCCGTGATCATTAGTACTAGAAAGCTGAAATTTGGTATGAGTATGTGTATGTATCACGCCGACAAAACGGTAAAATAAAAACTAAAAAACGATTTTTTTTGGGGTACCTCTCGAACACCTAAAGTGGGGGTGAATTTTTTTTTTCGTTCCAACACTAGTGTGTGGGGTATTGTTGAATAGGTATTTTAAAAATAATAGGGGTTTTCAAACATTTTTTTTTGATAAAGTCAGCAGTTTCGTAAATATTCGCTTCGAAAATAAAAAAAATAGTGTCCCCCCCCCCCCCTCTAACTTTTCAACCACGGGTCAAAAAATTATGACAAAATTCATGAACATGACGCCTTATACGTACTTTTAATGAAAACTATATTGAACAAAATCGGTCGAGCCGTTTTTGAGTTACCGCAAAATTTCATAATTTTCTTAAAAGGACGTAAGTTGACTTCCAGAAGGTAATAAGTAATTACAGTTACTTTGGCGTTTACGACCTTTTTATAGAGCTTGAAATCTTGCTCGTAACTTAAGTCTATTGTGAAGGATGAGCAACTACGGAACCCTACACTGAGCGTGGCCCGACATGCTCTTGGCCGGTTTTATGTAATATTATTGTATACATTCATTGTGTGTGTGACATGTGTGATGGCAATGATGTCCCGATGACCAGAGTGCAGATTTCGTATCTAGAAAATTATAACACTGTAATTTTTATGTTGAATGGATTAATTTTACAGGTTTAAGATTTTCAGGTACGGAGTTATTTACTTCTGTCTTTGTTACATTATTAAATAATAACAATATACTATTTTAAGGGATAATATAAAACCAAAATCTTTACGTTTCCTCTAGGATGTTGTATTCTCGAATTACCTAGATTAATTTGTTACGGTATAGTATTATTGATTAAGAATTTACTTCACATTAAATGTCTTGTACCAACGTTTCTGGTTTTATTTTAATTTATTTCATCGTATGTTCTCACCTTGGTTCTTACCATGGTTACTAAAGCGAACGACATTTAGTGCAGAGTAATATCAACCTTCACGTCGATAATCAAAGTTCATAATTAGAACTTCGAAAAATTTCTGCTAGATATCAAAACCAGAAAGTATAAAATAAAATGTATTCCATAAACACACCATACACACGTCTATCGGCCAACTCGTTTGACCAGTTGACTGGAAGAAAATGTCTTAGGGTAGTACCTAAGTCAGTGTGGCATTTTATTTTGATCAATAAATAAATGAATAAACCGACGGCAAAAAGCGGAAACGCTGTAAACTCCAAGGGAATTCTATACGTTTTTTGCCGTCGAAACGTCTAAATACTCAAAGTAGAAACGTATATACGAGGGGCGTCTGAAAAGTTCTAAGCCTAAGATAGAAAAAAACAATTTACACAAATGAACTCGTGTTTATTTTTCAATATAGTCTCCTGCTAAATCAATGCATTTTTTACATTTTTTATACAGTGCTTTTAGGCCATTAAAAAAATAATCTTCATTTTGCCCTTCAAAATGCTCCTGTACAGCCGCCTTCATCTCTTCGTCACTTCTAAATCGCTTTCCCCTCAACTCTTTCTTCAAATTATTGAATAGAAAATAATCGCTTGGGGCTAGATCTGGGCTGTAGGGTGGGTGGTCAATTTCGTCAAAACCAACTTCCTTCAGAGCACGCCTCGCAACATTAGCGGTGTGAACGGGTGCGTTGTCTTGCAAAAACAAAATGCCTTTCCTTAGTTTACCCCGCCTTTTCTCAACTATGGCTTGTCGCACCTGTCTTATTAGATTTGCATAATAAGTTCCGTTTATCGTAGAGCCTTTTTCTAAATAATCGATTAAAAGAATGCCATCACAATCCCAAAATACCGTAGCCATTAACTTAGAGGCCGACTTTTGCACTTTAAATTTCTTCGGCGGCCTTTCACCCTTTTCAATCCACTGCATCGACTCAGACTTACACTCCGGATCATACTGTCTGATCCATGTTTCATCAACAGTTACTATTCGGGAACAAACTTCATCTAAATCATCTTCGCACAATTCTAAAAACGCCCGAGAAGTTTCCACACGACGTACTTTATCGAAGGCCGTTAGCATTTTCGGTACCCAACGAGCACTGACTTTACTCATGTACAAATGTTCATGTAAAATTTCTCCGACTCTTTCTTTACTAATACCTAAGACCTCAGCTATTTGCCAAACCTTAATTCCTCTATCTTCTAATACCAGCTTTTTGACTTTTGCTACGTTTTCTTCGGTCACTACCGATATTGGCCGCCCTGAGCGGGGGTCGTCTTCGATCGATTCCCGTCCGAGTTTAAATAAGCGACTCCACTTTTTGACTGTGGCATAAGAAGGCCCAGAATCACCGTAAATAATAGCCATTTCCTCAAAAATACACTGCGGTGATTTGTCACTTTTTGTAAGGAATTTAATTACAGCACGGTGCTCAATTTTCGTAATATTCGTTGGTAATTCACACATGAGGTACTTTTCCGTTGAATATCTCGAAACAGACAAAGAGAATATAACACTTGGAAACAGAATAATAAAAACGTGACATGTTATTTTTTAATAATTTGTTTTTAAATGGCCTTTCTAGTGGCCAGTATCATAAACGCATATATAACCTCGAAATACCTTAGGCTTAGAACTTTTCAGACGCCCCTCGTAGGTAAAAGGTCAAAATTGGAGATTGGATAACATCAACGAATAACCCTATAGTGCAAAGATTGCGAGGCGAGGCAACACCATCATGTTACGAGTTATGTATTCGATTGTTCTTCTTAATAATGTATAGAAGTGTATTTTTATTTTTTTATAACGGCATAACATAGTGGCTCCACTTCGCCTGATGGTAAGTAAAAAGGGGAGCCCAAGTCGCAATGGCAACTGACGAGAAACCAACGTGCCAAGTCAATTGACACTGCCATGCTGGCCCGAGAGATCCTTCTTCACGCTTCGTTTGAAGGGTCCCAAGTTATAAGAAGGAGGAAACATGAGCCGGCAAGGAGTTCCATATTTTAATAGTTCGGTAGATGAAGGAATTGCCAAACTTCTTGGTGCGTGTGGGAATATTCTCCACGGTGAGGCGATGACATCGCAAACTGGCACGTGTGGTTCTATGACGGAAAGGGGAAGGTGGGATAAGAGAAAATAACTCTTCAGAACACTTGCCATGGTATAGGCGATAGAAAACGCTCAGCGACACAATGTCCCTACGTAATTTAAGGGGTTCGTGGAATCTGGTACTTTTCTCGTCACCTATGATGCGGACCGACCGCCCGACGCTGCAATCCGTCAAGAGCATCTAGTAGATATTGGGCGGAGCCATCCCAAAAATGCGAGCAGTACCTACTCAACGCACGACCGAACTTGAGTCTTATAAAGAAGGCAAAGCTGGCGTGAAGAACCGTCGCACCCTGTTCAGGATCCCCAGTTTTTTGGCAGCTGTGGTAATCAGTGACTCGATGTATACGTTTTGGTTAAGATTGCAGCGGATATCCATGCCTAGCATATTCGGCTATCACGCAAACCAAGAGGAGTGCTCTGGAGACTAGGGATAGGGAGAAACGAAGACGTCTTTATCAATATTACCTATAGACTAACAAAAATAACACATTTATCGTGGAATTGAAACCATTTTCACAATATATTATTTTATTTTATGAAGCTATCGTAGTCACCGACTTTAGCTCTTTCTTTACGGTGTCCGGAATAGTATTTCAATCAGCTGTAAAACGTCAAGTTAGCCAAGCGTTATTAAACGTCAGTCAAACGTGACGTGACCTAGTTCAAGACTTTGGACTTGCAGATAATTGGCGAATTATATTTAATATTAATATAAAGTTCATTCCTCTATATAATGGCGTAGCATATTACAAATAATTATCGTTTTATTTAATAGTGTTGTACTTACATCTAAATAAACATGTATAACCCCGCGGTAACAGTGCGAAGAATCGATGTTTTGATTCGTATTTTGAGCCACAGGAAAGCTATTTTGAGTTCGAATTGTGTACGTGCTTATTCTAGTGATGGGAAAGTGACCATAGGAGATGTTAGTACGGATATTAAAACTCCTAAAAAGGTCGAATATGTGCCCAGGAAATACTGTAAGTTGATAGTTTATTTCCTTATTTTTATAACCTATAAAAGTTTTCAAAGTATTGTTTCAGAAGTTTATATTTTCACTATTGCAACCATAGACAAAATTTTAAAAGTCTCACTTAAACCTCCTCCTAAATGTGTGTTTATTTTTTTTCAGTGGCAGTAGAAAATGCAGAGTTGAAATACTTGTCTCAAAGTAGCTTGAGAAACTTAAGATGGATGATGCAGAAAGATTCACTCGGGCAGGATATGTTCCTTTTGGGAAGACCAGGACCGGCCAGGTGGGTATATTCAAAATTAATTAAAAATATTATACTTAAAAATGCCTATGCCATAAGAATTAGTAATACCTTAAAAATAGATTATTATTTATCATTTGATACCCCAAAAGTAAATAGTAGTAAAAATAAATAATTGAATGGAGTATTTTTATTTCAAAGCTAAAGTTTGGCAATCTATAACTTTTGTTATGTTGAATGTGTACTGATTATATCCATGGATTTTTGACATATTTAGTATAAAATGTACGAAATATGTCAAAAATATAAATATTAATGTTTTTTTACAGGAGAAAAGTAGCACTGCAGTATTTAGAGTTGACTCAGAGAGAACTTGAATATGTGGCACTTTCTCGAGACACAACAGAAGCAGACTTGAAACAGAGACGAGAAATACAACAATCAACAGCAAAGTATTTTGATCAGGTATTTGTGGCATATTATATCCACCCTATGTTCAGCAGTGGACATCTATGGCTGATAGATAGATAAAAAATATATATATATATTCTCATAGTCAAAATTGAATAATAAACCAACTGATGGTTTTTAAGCCACCGTACATCTAAAAATGAATTAGTAAAATAACACCAGTTTCTGCGACAACACTTTTTCTGCAAGTACTGTCAATTTAGTGTTCTTAAGCCTTCATATGACTACCCTTGTGAACATGCTGTCACCAAACATGTTAAATATATTTTTTCATCACACTTGCTCGTAAACAAAGGTTTACATGCCATAAAAGCGGGCGGTAAGTTGCAAATTACGCCCTAGGGTGGTAAGTAATTTTTATCACACTTTAAGGGTTTACATGCTAGAAAACCGGGTGGTAAATCGTATATTACGCCCTAGGGAGGTAAGTCGTATATTACGCCCTAGGGCGGTAAGTCGTATATTACGCCCTAGGGCGGTAAGTAATTCTGGTATTGACTGCTACTACTTTTAAACCATGAATACAAAGATCAAAGCTTAAAGAAAAATTGAAAAAGGGACTACCAAAAATTCGTCAGGTCTACGTGGAGCGAGGGTAGCGAAGTGGCTAACGCGCTGGACCGGTAATCCAGAGGTACCGGGTTCGATTCCCGGTCCCTTCCACCAGGTAGTTCTTTTTTCAATTTTTCTTTAAGCTTTGATCTTTGTATTCATGGTTTAAATAAAAATTGTGGTGTACCCACATTAAAAAATGAGACATTACATGTTTCATAAAATTATGCTACTACTTTTGTTTTGTTTCCCCCAAAGTGTGATGAAAAACGTCGCACGTGACTCTGGTGGTAAAGGAATTCCAAACTCGTGTCATTAAAGCCCTCGCCTTCGGCTTCGGGCTTCTAATAGACACTCGTTGTAATTCCTCGTTTACCACCCTTGTTACGTAATGTACTATTAATAACCATCCATACATAGTGTATATGTACAGCTAGCTATAAAGCCTGACCAGAAATATATGAGAATTGTCAAGAGGGCGCTATTTATATGATTTATATGGCAACTATTTTGCAACCAATCGCAACCCACTATAATGACATTAGTTTAAGTACCTGTCAGTTCCACTATGTAAACCTCGTAATATAATTTAATGAAATGCACTCTTTTCCTGACTGTTTTTCGTGTAGTAAACACGTGTACACTTTATTTATAATCTTACGTTCATGGCTATGAATGGTTTTCGGCATGTTCTTTGGATAATTTTAAATATTTGTCTTTTAAAGAAACCACGACGAATGACATTGACATTGTTGACAAACCAATCACTGCCAGTGTAAGAAATTAGTTCCAGTGAAATTCCGCGATATGGCGCATCCTTTTGAATTTGAATTGCATCATATCTTGTTAGACCTGTGAGTTGAACTGTGTGTCAGCTATTCATGCGACATGACTTTCATTATATCATTAATATTGTGATTGCTTTTCATAAGTTTATTACAATGTTAGATTGTACAAGTTTTTGTAAAGATTCTGTAAATAAAATACTAAACTTGTATATAAAAGAACATGGACATGTTTTTAATACACTCTTATTAGCTTCACTTGTAACTAATTTTCCTTGTTTGTAACTAACGATATAATCAAATTTTAGAAGCCAATTTCAACCTACTTTTAATGAAATTTTGCATCTATGTTTAGTTCACATGACCATACAATAATTTGTTATCTTGGAGCTGATTTGATGACGAAGATGGAAGGTGGCTGTGGGAACGTAGGAACTTCTAAACAACTCCATCGTGTTTAGGCTCATTTGATTGGACTTGATTAGAAATTAAGTATTATGTAGGAACGTACCATCAGCAATACTGCCCTGCTAAGGTAAAAGGTGACCTTTTTGTATGGAGCTCCATACTAAAAGGTCGCCTTTTACCTTAGCATGGCAAAATATGTGCCTCAATTTTTTTTCTTGTTCTTTAGAGTGCTGTCCGCGCTGCTGTCGAAGGTCGTGTTTTGGTGCTCGAAGGCATTGAGAAAGCAGAGCGCAATGTGTTGCCAGTGTTGAATAACTTGCTGGAGAACAGGGAGATGCACCTCGAGGATGGCAGGTTTTTGGTGCCCGCTACAAGATATGACAAGCTGTTGGAGGTATGTTATGATTATTACCTTATTTATATAGTTGTACCAGATTCAACATGTACTCAGAGGTATATTTATTGTAATTATTAATAAATAATAATAAGTGTTTGCCTTTGGCTCTACAATCTACATGGACAGAATAATAACAATATAAAGGAAATTCCTTGCCTCCCTTTTTATTCAATGTTCCAGTTTCTTTATTACTGATGGTCATTAATTACGTAAGAGGATACATTTTTGGTTCACCTAACCTCACGAAAGAGAATCCTTATACTGTTTGTAAACGCCAGACATGTGGACATTATATTATGAGACCCCCTGTCCCCTTATGGATTTAACCGACGTAATTAATGATTGGCCGCTTCGCATGCCATCATATCAGCATTGTTTTAATAAAACTTACTATTAGTTATATATATTTTTTTAGCCTAACATAGTTTGTAAGCATTATGTTACTAACAAGATAGAATAGAATATTCTTTATTGCACACCTCAACAGGAAATAATACAAACAAATTCAGATTACACATAACAAGATATGGACTTAGTCTGAAATAAAATATTTGTTTGCTTGCTTGTAGGGTAAGACGTGTATCGACGTTAACAAAGTCTTTTAAATATTTATCAGAACGGAATAAACTTAAACTCTTAGTTTGAAGTTATCATTTATCTTTTAATAGGAACACGGTGAAGAAGAATTATCAAAATGGCGTCTCGTCCGTGTGGACGAGAAGTTCCGCGTGATAGCGCTAGGATTACCCGTGCCGCGGTACAGCGGGCAGCCGCTGGACCCGCCGCTGCGCTCGCGCTTCCAGGCGAGAGATGTCGCCACCATCGGGTTCGGGGTAAGTCTCATTGTTTTTCATATCTTATAGAAAGAAGAAAGAAAGAAAGAAAATACATTTATTCAACGCAAAACAAAGTTACATGAAAAGAAAACTAACATAAACAATCATCGTTGTATAGGACCCCCTCAGCATGATGCCACGGCGAGCCGGGCGCTGGTTTTCAGTGGGAACCTGCTTACAACTACTTAGATGCTAAGAATACATAAAAAAATTAAATAAAATAACACAACACAAGATAAAACCCCAGGTAGCTCCTTTTTCAATTTTTCTTTAAGCTTTGATCTTTGTATATAATATAAGGCTTAAACAAGATAAAAAATCAAATAGCTAATAACAAAAAAAATTATACACAATACAATACCTAGTAACACAAAACCAAACCGACAACAAGAAATCCGATGTCCATCCAGACTCCTCAACCCTTCATTTAAATCATTATAAATCGATGACCGCCGGCTGCACGCACGAAAAAGCATGACTCATTGTCACGTTCCGCCTGAGCCGAGCGTGCAAGCGAGAGCGCGGAACAAGCGATAGAGAGGCGAGAGAGGCACGATCGGCCTAAGCGTTCGGCTTTTGACGCGTCTATCTCTCTTCCACTCCAACGGCCGGTATTCAATTCATAAAATAATGCTATTTTTCCTCAATGTTTTCTAATGACGTTATCACATCACGTAAAATTATCGTCCGTAAACCGACTTTACAGACAACCAATTTTTTTATGTGGGTACACCACAATTTTGTATATTGCACCAAATAATTTACACTCAAAGCATAAGGAAAAATTCGAAAGGTAACCTAGCGTTAGGGTGGTGGAGAGGTTAACTCGCTGGACCGGCAATCTAGAGTGGTTCGATTCCCGGTCTCTTCTGCCAGGTTACGCATTTTAATTTCTTTGTGATTTTTTATGTATTCATTTTTATTAGAGATTAAAATTAATCAGCATTTCATGAGATGTTAAAATGGCCTTGGGGTTTATACCTCTTTCGCGCGCTCTTATGTGGTTTATAGCTTGCATTTTTTCACTGAGCCAATCTACTTAAATTATACAATGGCCACTGTGAGGCCAACTTATAAACTAAGATAACGAAATGGTAACTAAATAAGACTATATGACTACTTCTAAGGTTCAGGGATTATCGATTATGTTTACTGTATTGTAGAGCCTAATATCTTTGCGGTCGGTCGCAAGAAAAAAGAAATGTGGAAAAAATTGTTATGAAAATATACTATTATTCCTAGTCCTTTTGAAACTTAGTGTCTCAACAACAGGGTTGGTAATTTATTGCTCTCCAAATTATTTCCCTGTTTTAGGGCCAAATACAGTAGCAGATAAGACTAACGATACTTTGTGTACTGTATAAGTGGATTAGCTCAGTTCAAAAACTAAAAAACTATATCTAAACTATGACATGAACTGTATGAGATATAACATCGTCAGCGGTCCCTTTGAGGTGATTATGTACAGCTTAAATATGCACCCGGTTATACCGTAATCACAGAATAGGTCATAATCATACCCCTTGGTTTTCGGTGCACGAGTTTATTTGATGCCTACTGTCAGCCTAGTGTCAAATCATTCGTATGGTCGTAATAATCATGTATGAAGTGGCATGCATGAATAATACCATAAATCGGATCCTTGTGTGTAAAATATACCTAGCGTGTTTTACTTTTAGCACTTACCTCTCAAGAACGTCGTATTTCTTCTTAGGTAAAGGTACTTAACCTATGTTTCCGCTGCTACTTTAATTTATTATACCTACCTACGATAACCTCGTGAAATATATACTACGAAAAAACCTGTGAAACTTAAGTGAAACACAACACTGAAGTTCAAAATTTAATCAAATCATGACACTTGAGACAGCAAACTTTCTGACCTACTATTCGAAATCTTTTTAGGCATTTCCGGCATGAAGATATGCACCTGTTTCTTCCCTTTACCTAGATCCGGTATCAATTTCTTGCTAACTAACTCTGCATATTGCTTCTCGACGGCGTTTCGCTCAGTCACTACCTTCTGTCGTGTTTCTAGGACATTGACTCGTATGTCTCGTTTCGTTTTGTCCTTTTTCGCTTCGGGCCGTGGCGTGATCTTGCTCCGTGACTGTCGCGCGTACGTTTCAATGGTAGCCGGGGACGGAGGTACTTGGTAATCGCGATCAATACCACTTTGATGAGTCCTGGCCGAGTCAGTTTTCTGCGTTTTAACTTCCTCTTTACTCCTCAATTCTACAGTCGTTTTGGACTTCGACAAATTGTGATTGCGCTTCTGTATCTCTGGCCAGCTGTGTCGCGGTTGCGTCATGCGTTCCGCGTTTGGTGCTAACAAATCGACTTTCCCAGCCAGATCTAGCCATTGTAAAACTCTGTCGGATAAATCTGTGTTTTCCTTGCATTCGTTTCTAGCGGTCCTATTGCTTTTAAACGCCCTCATGTTGGCAGATATAGTATCGTAATTCGAACAGCCGCTGTCGTACCCGTAGATAGGTTGTTGATTGGCTTTTAGAAAGAAATCTTCCTCGGAATCAAGTTCTAAATCGTTTAGATTTAACTGTTCAATGTTAGGCCCGTGGCTTTTCGGGCGTTGCTTACTCACGATTTTAGATTTGTCGCTCCTAATTACTAAACTGAGTTTGCGTTCTGATTCTTCCCTGTAACCGAGCCTAGAGCTTAGCTTGGTGTATTTTGTGGTGCTGGCTGAAGAGTGCGGTCGCCTCTTGAATTTGGTGTAGTAAGGATCGTCCGGGGAGAGTATAGCGTGTCGGAACCCTTCGACCCAGACCGTGCGGACGTACATAGGCCGCTGAGAGGACTGCCAGAGCGCGGGCATGTTACTACGTGTGTAGCATCGCTACGTTACGCACCACACGCGATCCGTGCGTGAACTTGGCCCGTAATTGATTATCGATGCTCCTGAAATTGAAATGGGCATGTCAATAAAATGCGAGGGTTCCCACGGGCCGCCATAACAGGCGAGCGAAATAACCTGACGTTATATCTATTTCATGTCTCAGCTATCTATTCAGTCGTTTAGATAAATTATAGCTTGGGTTATTCACCTACTTTTCCATCGTGGCCTTAATGTTTGTATAGAATCGTAATCGATTATGGCGGTCATAAAATTATTGTATGTTATCAAGCAACGATTAGTTTCCTTTGATAAGCATGGCGTACCTATTTATTATTAAAGTCTAGGAAAAATTTGGCCGACTTTTACACAAACATTGTTTCAAATAGGAACTATAGTCCATTTGCGTTATGAAAATAATGATACATCAATGAGAGTGACAATATTTTAAAACTTGATCAATTTCAACTCGTCAAAATGAACACGGTTTTGTAATTTACCACGATCTCATTGGTCAAGGGGCGTGGCTAAACTGAGTAACAGCGATGAGTCACTATTTAACTCGAAAGCTTTTTTTGTAAGAAAAATTTTTAACAAAAAAAAGAACCGACTTCAGTAAAACTAAAAAGCCGAAAATAACCCGTTCAAGTACAGATTACATTTGACTCACCCTTTGAAATCGATCCCAAACCACTCAGTTATTATATTTATATATTAAAGTTTACGTGAGGTTTGGCACCGACTTCAAAGGGTGAGTCAAATGTAATCTGTACTTGAACGGGTTATTTTCGGCTTTTTAGTTTTACTGAAGTCGGTTCTTTTTTTTGTTAAAAATTTTTTTTTTCGCTTTTTAGTGATTCATATAAAATACTTATGGCGGGGTGATCAGGGAGGTCTTGAAGGCATGCATCTCGTTTGAAATATCTCCTAACTCCTAACTGTTAAGGAGTTGTACCTTCCATCATCAGTTCAGCATGAGAAGATGATGACTGCCATATGCAAATACTTAAATAGTTTTAGAAAATACATGAAAAATATTATGAGTGCCTATAAAATTTCAGGAATTCCTTCGATTCCTCATGGATCTCGTCATCCGATCTTCACCAAAATTTTATGGGACCAACCTTGAGATGTCTATTCATGAACCTAAAAAGAATTTTCCAAATCGACTCATAAATGACGGAGTTATGAGGTAACAAACATTAAAAAAAAAAAAAAAAAAAAAAAACGTACCACCGAACTGAGAACCCCCTCCTTTTTTTGAAGTCGGTTAAAAAACAGGTACCTAGTCGAGATGACACACGATCCAAAACTATATACTAGTAGCTTTGAGAGCTGTAGACATCGCGAGTTTGTTTCGAAATGTCTGAAATCACTATTATTTTACGTTTTCAACCCTCATATTTCGCCATTTTAGAAAATTTAGAAAAACGCGCCAAAGAATTTTATATAATTATCGAACTTACTCACAAAATTTCAGGCGAATCGTTTGAGAAATGCGATCTGTAGGCAAGAACAACTGGACAACCGAACATCTGGACATACGAAAGCAAAAAATCTAAGCTGAAACGGAGACTTCGCTCGGTCGCTCAATGGTTTTAATTATTATTAACATGAAAGTAAAATAAAATAGAAATATATTTTTGCACACAGCAACGCTTGAAAAAAAAAACTTTTATAAATATTCTCTCTGAAACTCCGGTTGTTGTGATAGACGCTTCAACTGTTGCGTATTAGGTCTAAAAATACCTAACCAGCCTACGGCCTGTTTTCAATCAATTCCTAAATGCGTCGACTTTGAATGGGCTCGTTACCCACTCGCTCGTTACTTTATAAAGCTGTACAGTTTATGTGCGTACAGAGTTTACACTTCATACAATTTACACCGCGTTAGTTTCCATCTCTAAATAGTAATCGACATTTAAAAGAGTACCTAATCGCTTATGTGTTGATGAGGGTCAAGAGACGCAAACCACGTGACGCCAATAGGGTTGTAGACTGATGTTGAATTATACAACATACTTTAGTTACCTATATAAATAAAAAAAAAATATGCTCAATATGTCCTAAAACAAAGAAAAATAATTTTTAGTTTTTTTTTTTAAATCCAAAAGAAATTTTGGAATTTTTTTCGGAATCATCAAAATTTAACAAAACAATAATTGTATGACAAACATGAACTCACGGTGAAATTGGCAAATTATTTATTGTCTCCACACAAATATTGGTACTGTGAAGGTTGTAATGGCCTCCGGGCAATAAAGTTATTAACGTAGTACCTCCGCTCTTTTAATTACTCCATCTGAGTACGCCCCCACAGTACCGAACCCACATTACGTCGTATGATTATGATGATGACTGCGTGCGAAAAATAAAATAGTCCACACTCTTCGGCTGGAGCACTGTTAGGTGTTGTTTGACTATGTAAGTCTACGTAGAAATGATTAATCGTTTTGTGAAAAAGTCGTGCGTGACACAACGGTTCTACATAACTCGGGCCTTTCAATTGGCGTACTATGCCGCTTTTTTCGTTAAAATGCGCCATTCATGATTTGGCTTTATAGTTTCATAACTTAAGTGACTTCAGTTGTCAAGTAGATTAATGCATATGGAAATATTATGACCTTATAGCAAGCAACGAAGGGATATTGTTTACAAAGTAAGTACCCAACTGTCCGACTCCGATTTGTTTTATTTTGATATTATATTAGAGAGAAGGCGGAAATAACAGACACGTATTTTTTAAGCCACCCGATCTCAACCATCAATCATTTAAATTCAGAGTCCATTCGAGACCTTGTGAACGCAACGTCACTTTCCAAATGTTGAGGTAATTAAATAAACACGATTAAGTCCCATTTTGTTATAATCTCAATTCAATTTATTAGAGGGATAAATATTATGACCTCTAAAGTACTGAAAAGTGAACCCCTCTAACTTTGTCGAGAGATTTAATCAAGCAAATTGCTAGTTAATTACTTTAATTAGGTACTGGTATGATTATATGTAATTATTTTTTAAAAACATGAGAGAATAATGAGCACATGTTTTTTGATATCAGCTTAAACTCATAATTTTCCTACAAACATCCTTCAAAAATTAATACTTCTTGTTCAATAGTTGAACTATTCTATTCTATTATTCACTTTATTTAAATAAAACAATTTAAACGGATTATATCTATATCGCGTAGGTATATTAATTATTTGAGCCTCCCGTTTGACCCTGACGTTTCGGGAGCTTTCCAGTTACCGTTGTCAAAGGTTGAATGAGAAAAACACAATTTTTCTCTGTCTAAGTTACATTTGTGTAAATACCCATTTTATAAATATGAATTAAAAATAAAGGTGTTCATATAGAAGGGCATTACTTATTTTACTTAAAAATATACACCAGCTTTTAGTATTACTTTGATATTAATAATATAAGCTTCGTGAGACATCTCAGCAGCAAGAACCGATATTTCGTAATCTTTTTAACAGACTTCAAAAAAAGGAGGGGGTTCTCAGTTCGGTTGTATGTTTTTTTTGTTTTTTTTTTTTTTTTTTTTTTTTTTTAATGTTTGTTACCTCATAACTCCGTCATTTATGAGTCGATTTGGAAAATTCTTTTTAGGTTCATGAATAGACATCTCAAGGTTGGTCCCATAAAATTTTGGTGAAGATCGGATGACGAGATCCATGAGGAATCGAAGGAATTCCTGAAATTTTATAGGCACTCATAATATTTTTAATGTTTTTTCTAAAACTATTTAAGTATTTGCATATGGTAGTCATCATCTTCTCATGCTGAACTGATGATGGAACACAACTCGGTACAACTCCTTAACAGTTAGGAGTTAGGAGATATTTCAAACGAGATGCATGCCTTCAAGACCTCCCTGATCACCCCGCCATAAGTATTTTATATGAATCACTAAAAAGCGAAAAAAAAAATTTTTAACAAAAAAAAGAACCGACTTCAGTAAAACTAAAAAGCCGAAAATAACCCGTTCAAGTACAGATTACATTTGACTCACCCTTTGAAGTCGGTGCCAAACCTCACGTACACTTTAATATATAAATATAATAACTGAGTGGTTTGGGATCGATTTCAAAGGGTGAGTCAAATGTAATCTGTACTTGAACGGGTTATTTTCGGCTTTTTAGTTTTACTGAAGTCGGTTCTTTTTTTTGTTAAAATTTTTTTTTATTGGATAATCAACTGTGACAGTTCCGTAACTGTTTGTATTCGTGACCGGATATTTTCGAGGTCGAGGGAAATATAAAATTTGAATAAAACTGTATTTATTTAGAATTCACAATAGGGTCTATTGCAAATAAATTGTA
This sequence comes from Apotomis turbidana, assembly GCA_905147355.2. NCBI lineage: Eukaryota > Metazoa > Arthropoda > Insecta > Lepidoptera > Tortricidae > Apotomis > Apotomis turbidana. Next base: position 3,538,859 of record LR990293.1, read on the forward strand.
CATAGTTAAGGGCTTTAATTAAAGCGAAACTTAATTGATTCCTTTGTGTGACGAAAGTTACCCATACATTTTTGTATGACTAACTTTCGTCGCGGAAGTGATCGTCATTTTTTGTTAACTAAGCTTTTAACTATGTACATTTTTTTTGCAATCAGCCCAATATGCACTGTCACAGCTCTGTAGGATTTAACAACCAGTGGCTCCATGTGCTGTAGGTACCTTGCTAGATTGTTTTCAAATGGCAGAAATATGTATTTTTAATTTTTCAACCATGCCTCTGCCATATTGAAAAAGAAATCGAAAAAATGGCTCGAAAAAAAATCTATATAATTATCGAACTTACAAGCTTTAATGAGAATCGGTTGAGAAATGTGGCCTGTAGGTGAGAACAGACGGAAATCGCAAAAGAAATTTTAGCTTCTCCCGCTCGGTTAATAAAGATCTACTTACTTTATCTAAGACACAAATGAGTGTGCCGATTCTCACAAATAATATTAAGTAAAATGCCTTCACTAAGATCGCTTAAGTGCAGAGTGGAATCCTGCCCCGCTATTCACTATGCGTAGAATCTTAAATATGGATAAAATGGGTGCAGTAATAGTTAAGTTATTTCGGTGGATTTGTTACTGCCACAGGACTCCGTGTATTTTCTGGGATAAAACAAAAACGTAGTAACTGGGCAGATTGAGTAGATATTTTAATGCATCCGTGCGATTTTCGAGGATGTTATAATTCTGAATGTATTTTAATGCGCAGGAAACAAAGTTAACAAAGTGAAATACTACACCAAATTATGAAATGTTATTTAGAACATAATTTTACGAGTATGCATTCATCGTTATATCATGAAATCTATTTTTATTTCTCTAAGCTTATCACTATAATAACAAACACTTTTGCAAAAAAAATGGAAACCACTTACGTTTTTCAAAAATTACGTGTCATCTCTGCTACGACGCCTACGACGTAGCCCGTAGACGTCTACGAGCGCTACGAACCTCCTTCATAATCATCAACTTATAACTTGGTTATCATCTGAATTCTATCGTAGCTGCATTTTAGCTAACCGATCACTTGTCTATTGTTTTATTCTTAACGTTTATATTGTTTTCTTCGCTATGACGTCGCTTCTATTTCCTCCTTTGTTTTTTATTCTGCTGCGTGTGTTTGGAAGTATTTTTCAGTACAAATACAAATTGTTTTCGTTGCGGTATTTGTTTATTGTTCGTTTGGAATGTCGTGACGGGCTCGCGATGTCTGCGCCGTGTGTGACTGCCGTGGGGAGCCCGATCGGAGCCTATTTTAACCCGAAGATAGGGCTCGGTCACACTGGCTATATCCTTTTTCAAGCTCTTTCAGTGCCTGACCCTATTTTTATGGTAAGGTACTATCACTACAAATATATAACCAGAATCGAAGTAACTGTAGCCCACAAAAAGTGATCGCGACTCACAAGTTTGAAGAACACTTTATAGGATTAAAATTTGTCTAGTCTGTGCTCGATGCGGGATATCTCCAATAACAAATCTTACTATGCTCGATGAAATGCTGATAAGGCCAGCTGTTGCTTTCTGACACGTTCTTTACGCCTCGTTGATCGACCCTATGGGAATCTGGAGGAAGTGAACCTTAACGTGATTTGTCAAAGGCTTTTGACCGAGTAGATTACAATATCTTATGGCAAAAGCTAGAGGAGACAGGTACGCCATCATAATATGTAAATATCCTGAAACATTGGTATCAGAATCAGGTAAACCAGGTGAGATGGACCGATAGACTGTCCTCCGAGTATAAGCTCGAGTGTGGCGTGAGACAGGGCGGGCTCACGTCTCCCAAGCTATTCAACCTTTATGTCAATGGGCTGATAGCCGGACTCAGCAGCATGCATGTGGGGTGTTATATAGATGGAGTCTGCATAAATAATATCAGTTATGCAGATGACATGGTGCTGCTGGCTCCGTCTGTTAGTGCCCTGAGAAAACTGGTTGGGGTTTGTGAGGCGTATGCTGTTGCACACGGGCTGCAGTACAACCCCAAAAAAAGTGAGGTACTGGTTTTCAAAGCGCAGGGGAAAAGGCCTGCTTTTATACCTCCATTTATTTTACATGGGTCCGTATTAAATGTAGTGGAGAAATTCAAGTATCTAGGTCACATTATAACACCTGATCTACGTGATGACCTAGATATTGAGCGGGAGCGCAGGGCGTTGGCGGGACGGTCAAACATGCTTGCCCGCAGGTTTGCTCGATGTACGACCGAGGTTAAAATCACACTATTTAAAGCCTATAGTCAGTCATTTTACTCGAGCAGCCTGTGGGTAAGGTACACAAAAAGAGCCTACAACGCCCTGCGCGTTCAGTACAACAATGCATTCAGAATGTTGTTAGGACTACCCCGGTGGTGCAGCGCTTCCCTTATGTTCGCGGAAGCGCGCACGGACGGTTTTCAAGCCATTATGAGGAAGAAAATCGCCTCGATGCTGAACAGGCTGAGGGGAAGTACTAACAGCATTCTGGGGGTAATTGCTGAACGATATGACTGCCCAATCTTAATGCACTGGGTCAGTCAAGTTAGGGCATTTGCCTCTTTTAGATATAAGTAAGTTAAAAGTTTTTTAATGTGTTATACTAATATTAGTTTTAAGTTTACTAACCTTTTATGGATGTAACATATCCGAAATAAAGATTTTATTATTATTATTATTAACTCAATATATGAGTATTAATAATAATAATTCGTTTATTTCAGGCATCAAAGGCCCATAGACCTTACAATCTAACATACATATTAAATATTAAAATAACTAGGTCACGATGTGTTGAGTTGAGTCCATGGTGTTGGATAGCCGACCGCGGAAACGCCGGAATAAAACACCTTTCGGCCAAAATTCTTCCTTCATGAAGGTCGTTAGCTGGTCAGCTGGAACCCCCAACACATAAGAATTAAAATTCACTTTGTGGCGAGACTCCAACTTCACGACCCTCAGGATAATTCCGGTCTTCACACGTACATACTCTACGATCTCCTCGGCCTTCGTAGAGTAATGTAGACGGGGCACATATTAAGCTGTCCTTGAGTGTTAGAAGTGTAATAAGCGTAGCTAGGTTGGGATCGAGTTTTCCGTCAGTGACGCTTTTGGTTCAGGTGCTCGGGACGAGCTTCTTTAAATGAAGCAAAGAAGTACACTGACTCTATTGCGCCCGCCAAGGACAGCTTTACTACGCACAGTGTGACCGGACATTAAAAGCCAAGAATTATTTTTCGTCAAATGTTTCACTTCGCCCTAAACGTTTGTTTCACGTCCTTGCACACGATTGGAAAATGTGAGAGTTGCCGTTGTCGGATACATATATATATATATATATATATAAGTAGTGGTGTGAACCGGCGTTTACACCACGAAATGGTGCTCGATGGGTGGCGTGCCAAGTTGGTACATTATCCGCAGCTCGGGCCTCCTAATTTGTCAACCGCCTTTACTGCCGATAAATGAGCAATACTTCTATCTATGCCAAATACTTGGCCAACACTTTATTTTTCTATTAGTAGGAAACTTCGTTCGCGTACGAGTAAAAAGATATATTTCATATTTTTTGCCGCAACGAAGTCTTGTAGAAAATATTCTATTACCATCCTTAGCCATATTCTATAACCATCCTCCAATTCTGTCTCTGTATCCAAAAAAAAAAAAAAACTGTCCATGTGTGGCGTTATAAGGCTGCAACGTTATTAATACTGATTGGGCGTTATGATGGCAACCACTATTAATTTTCACACATTTCACGTTAATTGTGCTGTTGATTTTTTCACCTATTTTTGGGACAGGCAACTGGATGGTTTCAGTCGATGAAACTGATCGTTCCAGAATGAAACGTTTACGATGTATATTAATAAAATCACGTAATTAATTAATATTTGGAATTTATTATTAGACGTTAAGTCACCGTGTATCGTACATTGCAAGAGAGAGCAAGACGTCGCAGTGAGCGAGATAGCTGAGGAACGTTCCGTTTCTCACACTTTTCAAGTCAGATGACGATGGTAAAACAGAGTTATTACTTTTTACTTTCTCCGGCCGAAAACGTGGTGGGTGTCGTCTAGTTTTAAATAAAAAAAAACCAAAGGCAGCCCTGGTAAAGTCAATAAGTATACAACATACGTTCCTACAATTTAATTTAAAGCCAAACCTATAAATTACTTTCCAAAATTTCAAATCGCAATACAAATTTGCGAATTATAATTGCGGCATAAATTTTGCATAATTCCCGACATCGACCAAACTGTTATTTAGCACGAAACGTTATCTTTTACTACTAATATTGTAACCAGGTTATCTTTGCGGGTGGCCAAATTTTAAACCTGTTATAACTACGTATAAGGATACCAAGAAATTTAAAGGATTTTGAACTTTTTGTAAACGCCATAAGACCAAGCTTGTATTTTCACCATTTACTAAACTTAGTTTCTACGTGTATATTGGCATAGTCAGCCGCACAAATAAGTTTGTGTAAATAAGTAGTTTCCAAAACAACTCGCTCGATAATGGAATGATGGTATCTCACTGTAGATTTAGAAAGTTCGCTTAAATTAGTCTGGGAATAGAACTGTGGTACTGGGTGAAGTTGAAGGTAAGTTTTGTTGGGTGCATAATTGTGGTGTAGAGTAAATATACTGTCGGTTTAGTCACGTTTAGTTAAAAGAAGGAACTTGTCATGGATTCTTTAATATTTTATTTTACGAATTTTCTGGACATGTAAGTACTTGTATACTTTTTATTGCAGCTGCGTGTTCGAGCCCGGCCAAAAAAAGGGGGGTGTTATAAGTTTAACATGTGTATATGTGTGTCTGACTGTGGCATCGTTGCTCCTCAACGGATGAACCCGTTTGAGTGCGGTTTTTAAATTGAAAGCCTTGTCGGTCGAAACGGCTTTTAATTAAGTTTGGTGGCAACAGAAGAAGTCGTCTTCAAGATATTCCGCTTTCATTAGAACTAAGTTACAAGATCTCAGCCAATATTCATGCTAAGAATTCTACTCTCTATTCTTCTTTCTCTATTCTTTTTATTACTACTCCTCAAATTGGGGTCTCACGATGACCAGCGTCTTGGGACGGGTCTTTTAAACTGTCAATTTAGGTTATACCATCCTTGGAATCAAGATGAATATAGAGCGGATGGACCCAAAAGACGCTTATAATAATACTATCCTCGTTTTAGCTCTTATGCGAGTTCTAACATCATCTAGCAAATTAACGTCTTTGACTTTTCACAAATAAGATTACACGGAAATATCGCTTAACAAAAGCTGGTGGCAAAGGGTAAATTGATTGCGGCAGCTACCTGTGAAGAATCCCTGAATAGTTTAGTTGGGGCGATATTCAAATGCGATCGCGGCGCCATCAGATATGCCGGCACTCGGCCGCGTTGTTGTCTACTGGAGCCTATTCTGACTTCACAACTTAAGGGAAACTTTTAAGGAGGGCAGTAGAATGCGCTTAACAAAAACTGATGGCAAAGGGTAAATTGATTGCGGCAGCTACCTGTGAAGAATCCCTGAATAGTTTAGTTGGGGCGATTTTCAAATGCGATCGCGGCGCCATCAGATATGCCGGCACTCGGCCGCGTTGTTGTCTACTGGAGCCTATTCTGACCTCAAAACTTGAGGGAAACTTTTAAGTAGGGCAGTAGAATGTCGGGCACGTGACGCCATTGCTCCTCAAAATCAGTGACGGCCTCATGAACAGCGCTGCGCCATACTCCTCTCCGTTGTGCAAGCTCTTCCCAACCCTCGCATGGGATGTCGCACGCGGTAAAATGGCGCTTGATGACGTCTCTAAACCGCAGAAACTGACCTCCTCGCTTGCGCTTTCCATCTTTCAACTGCGAATAGAAGACAGCCTTTGGTAGTCTTCATACTTCTAAGTTGGTAAGTAAATTTTTGGTATGTCAGTGTTTCATAACTTAGCTTTAGTATTGGCAGTGAATTCTTGGAATTTCTATCTTAAACATATTTTTTTACGGTAGCTGTCATAGCCGTCACGTGCCCCATATATGTTCTGGTTTAATGCCCCTAAAGGCAAGTCGATAATACTAATTAAATACTAATTCAATTTGTTTGTTTCCCTTTATGTGAAGACTCGGAAAGTAAATTTGAACGATTTCTACGTAGGTGCCCACAATAATACTGAGTGGTAATAATATAATAGTAATAAGTGTTATATGTAGTAAGTATTTCATAGTAAATAGTAGAATAATGGTGCAGTTATTTGCGTGCATTAAATTTTCGTTTCATGTTATTATACAGTATCACCAGAATAAGTCGCTACGTCGCCTTAAGTTTCCTATTTTATGTGTCAGTAACGGAAATGTATGCCATTGCGTTTTATACCCAACCCGCGAATAGGCCCGGTGACGTAAGCCTGGCATGTTATGTCCTCTTTTTGTTGTAATTTAAGACCTGTGCCGCGCCGTGTTACTCGCTCATCCCAAGGGGACACTACATCATTTCGGGATAAAAAGTAACCTACATATTAATCTAAGATGTCAACTACCTCCATACCGAATTTTATGAAAATTGGTTAAGCCGTTTGAGCGTGAATAAGTAACAAACATACACAAAAACACACTCACAGACTTTGGCCTTTGTAAAATTAGTGTGATTTTTAACCCCCGACGAAAAAAGAGGGGTGTTACCAGTTTAACATGTGTATCTGTGTGTCTGTCTGTGGCACCGTAGCTCCCAAACGCATGGACCAATTTAAGTATTTTTTTTTTTCATCGAAAGACTTCTTCGTCGAGATGGTTTTTAGCTATGTTTGGTGGAAATAGGACCAGTAGTTTCCAAGATATTCAGGAAATATATAAATGAAATAGGTATATAGAAACTCAGCTTTAAGCTAGTTTGGAGCATACAATCTATCATCAAAACCGTTTATATACCAGCGTTATTTTATATATAAATCTACTGTGAGGGCGCTGGCATATCAAAATATCTACGTATCGGGTTTACTCACATCGTAAAAGTCGAATAAGTAAGTATAGCTTGTGCTCGATTGGCCGCCGCCGCGACTGATCGGCTCTCCTGTTGATGAATCGCGAACCGATTCCAAATTTATTTTGTCGTATGGCGTATTAACATAAACATTTCAAAGAAACTTATGACAATAATAAAATATAACTATAAGCTATAAGTCTACATTCAGGGTCCCGAGCCACGAGATTGTGTCAGGTGTTAGCTAAATTCCAAACATTTCGAGCGATATTCGACTTTTACGAGTTACGTAGATATTTTAATATACCAGCGTTATACTTACACACCCCCTCATTAGCATAGCATGCTAGGGAGCTATTAGCAGCACACGTAAACAATTTGCGCGATTAATTCCGACAACAGCGCCCTCTGACAACTTATTAGCGGATAATCGTCCGACAAACAAACTGCCGCTACACGCGGTTTCGTGGCTCACACAAATCTACTAACCTACATACGATATAGGATTCAATTAAACTGGTAATACCGAATGTCGGGATATTCCGAACATTGCTAATTTCTACTGAACGTGATCATAATTCGCGATAGCTACACTTCGGATGTTTTTTTTAAATAGTTTTTTTTATTTATTCATGACGAGGGCTGGCTCATATCTATGCCAAAGAATAAATAAATAAATATCAGACAACCTCACACAAATCGATCTAGTCCCAAATTAAGCTCAAGAAGGCTTGTGTTATGGGTACTAGACGACGATATACATACTTATATAGATAAATATATACTTAAATACATAGGAACAACCATGACCCAAGCACAAATATACGAGTTCATCACACAAATATTTGCCCTGGCCGGGATTCGAACCCGGGACCGCCGCTCAGTAGGCAGGTGCTTGCAAACTGAGCCAACCGCGTCGTCGAAGAATAGCCCTGGCGATTCAACATGGTAATGTGGCCAACTTCCTGGGCACCCTCTCCCGCTCGGCACCGATCTGGAGCGTATTTTACCCGTTTTTTTTTATTTATACTTAGGTTTATATATATTATGTTCTTAGTTTTAATTGTTTCATGACGTGTTTTAAATATAATATAAGGAAGCGTTGCTAGCGCAAATGATGTTGCCACGTTTGGTAGATATTAGTAATATTCGGAATATCCCGAGATTCAGAATTCCTTGACTTCCCCGAGCACACTTTAATTGTTATCAAAGCGTACAAATACAGATTTCTTGTGTAATAAAACATCTGGATGTGTGATTAGCCCCTTTTCACTCGGTCATTTTTCGAAGACCACTATTGGTTCGCAATATAGGTACTTATGCAAAAAATCCGATCAGTTTGTTTAGAACGTACTTTGTATAAAAAACTAAACATTCTTAAACTGTAATTTACAGTAAATTAAAAACATATTATTATATTATAATGTCATTATGTATTGTATCATTAGTATACGCGATATAATTTGTTTCAATTGATTTATTTAATGTGACAGTCCCACAGTCGCGAAAAACAAAGAAAATATCCTATTTTTGTGAGCCTATCACGTTGCGGTTGGCGGTAATTCCCTGTCGAGGGTAATAAAGCATGGCGTGTTAAAACAATTCCACGTAATTATCTGCTCAGAAAGTTTACTTTGCTAATAGCTTGTGAGCTATTTGAAGTCTAAATTAATTTTCATCGCTACAGTACGGGGCTACCATGTACATAAAAAAGTTAACCCTACCCTATACCATCGAAAAGTAGTAAGTAAAACATTTCCAACCTAATAAATACAATTGGTTCTCATTGATTTCTGCTATTTTTAACCGACTTCAAAAAAGGAGGAGGGTTCTCAATTTGACTGTTTTTTATGTTTGATAACTCAGAACTTTTGGCTGGGTGAACCGATTTTGATGGTTCTTTTTTTATTTGAAAGCTGGGGTGCTTCCCCTGTGGTCTCATTTAAACTTCAAAAGGTGATTCAAATGTAATCTGTTTGAAATCGGTTCTTTTTTTGTTAAAAAGTATTTTTTTTTATGTAAAAAGTGAATATAATATTTTGAACCATTGATACAAATATCAATAGATGTATATTTTTTATATAAATCAATATGAAAAAATGTGGTGTATCCATATTAAAAATAATGTTTCACAAAATTTATTACAATATTGTTACGTATACGAGTATACGAACTGTTTAGATGGTTCAAATTATAGGTTTTGTACACCGCAGTCACGAAAGCAAATTATACCTCCTATTACATTTGCTGGCTACCATGCTTAGGTAACCGCATAGCGAGCACAATACGAGTACCTACCATCGGAACACTCGGTGTAACTCCGGCTTCACACTACCGAGGATTGACCGAGGTTGGGCGAAAATGATAGTGTGAGGAGGCACTTCGCTGTAGAAACTCATACATCGGCCAACTTTGCCTCGGTCAACTTCGCGACAGTGTAGAGCCAGGCTAAAACCTTTGCAGCGCACGGCGAAGTCGCAAGGAATTAATTTCAGAACAGTGCCAGAGACATGGCAATTACGTTCTTCCCCTGTCACGCAAACAAGGCGACAAACCCCAGTGCCCGTGACTACATTCGGAGCCGATTTGGCATGAGAGTTTCTGTTCTCGACACTCGAGGAGTAAAGGTTACAGATTAAGTCTACATTTTAATAGTTGTCATAAATTTTGACGAAGTTTCAGCTTGCTTGTGATATTAAATGACTTTGCAGGTTCATCAATCCTTTTTTTGTTAATTTGCGTTAGTATTGGGTGGTATTTAATTTTGGGGAGAAGTAAGAATCTATTATGGCGTTGGCATGATTACGATCTATTCGTAAACAGCACAAGAAAATAAGGGTTAGTTGAATTTTACACAATTTCTTTCCAAAGTTGTGATTTTCACGTAAAAAACTTATAATATGCAAGTCTCACCAATATCTATATTATGCTATCGCAGTGAAGACCTTCGGGCCGCAGAGCCTCGACTCGACGCCCACAGGCTGTACAGTCAATAAAAAAAAGCTGTTGGAATGTTGTTTATTGTTTAATAAAGTTCATACATAAGTACATATAGATTCAATTTCTGTTATTGTTGTTTTGTACCTGTTTATTGTTTAATAAAGTTTATACATAAGTACATATAGATTCAACTGTTATTGTTGTTTTATACTTGTTCATTGTGTAATAAAGTTTATAGGTACATAAGTACATAAGTACATATAGATTCAACTACCTACTGTTATTATTGTTTTATACTTGTTTATTGTTTAATAAAGTTTATACATAAGTACATATAGATTCAACTACTGTTATTGTTGTTTTATACTTGTTTATTGTTTAATAAAGTTTATATATAAGTACATATAGATTCAACTTTTAAACACCAGTGAAAGGGGACATCACAATAATGAGTTAAAACTAAGTAATTTTAGATCCCAATTTTTTTTTTCTTATTTATCATGGTGTACTTATGGACTTTGAAATCGGCATCAAAGCTACGTGGCTCTTACAGTTTTGTTATTAGAATTGTATGTATGCCTTATAGAAATTTGTACGTACGTACGTTAACAGTAATGTCTGCTAACGTAAACTAAATATTATAATATTCGAAAAATAATATGCTTAGAGCGGGATTTGAACCCACGTCCCCACGGCTTTTAAGGGCCAGACGGGTGCATTACCAACTACGCTATCAAAGCCAAAGCATTGAATTTTTCAACCAGTTGCTTAATTTCTACATGTTTTAAGGCGGCATCGTAGCGCCATCTACCGTAAATATTATTTTATGCCCGCTCCAAGCATAAAGATTTAAAATTACCAAAACTATAATACCCGCAGCGGGCAGCGGGTGAGAACGACCAAGGCCTAAGTTTGTTATTCCTCGAAATTAAATTTTACCGATTGGGTAAACATTTTGCACACGTAAGTTTCGTGATAGTGTCATATAACGTCAACCAACAGTTTTTTTTTCACCAAATTTTTCCATCTATTTCCAGCCCTGCTTTTTTCCATTTTTCACGAATATAATGGCTCACCGCGTCAGTTACAACCTGCTGACAGGTTCTCGCCGACTTGCGGGGATTTATGGGTTCTCCTGGGTCTTGTCGACACGCAATATAAGGTAGCGGCAGAAAATTTATCATATACAGGGTGATCAATCCAAATGGGTCAGTAGGGAGAAAACGAAAACTATAAGAGTCTAAGAGATAGGGAAATCTGTTCTTAGGAACCATGGCTTCCATTTTAGATTTATTAAAAACTGCATTCAATTTTTTTTCCTATTATCTCATGCATAACCCGGAATCGAAATTTAGTAGAGAAAAAAAAAATAATTTAAGATGTCAATCGATCCTATTTTTTATTGAGAACAAATGTCTGTATGGAACTACTTACATTTAGAGTGCTGTAAGAGTCAGAAGTTGCTGTTAAAGCTGAAAACGCTCCATACAAATATGCGTGCTGTATGGAAAAATAACTTTTTCCATTTTGACCATGATAATTTCCGTTTAGGTTCATAGTTGTCATACAATTATTGTTTTATTGAATTATGAGGATATTGGCAACAATTTCATATTTGCTTTTGGATAAAAAAAAGAAACCTAAAATGTTCGTACCTTAGAGGAATGTCACTCTTTAACAGCAATTTCTGATTCTCCGAGCACTCTAAATGTATGTAGTCCCGTACAGACATTTGTTCTCAATAAAAAATAGGATCGATTGACATCTTATTTTTTTTTTCTCTACTCAATTTCGATCGGGTTCGATTCCGGGTTATGCATGAGATATACGAAAAAAAATTGAATGCAGTTTTTAATAAATCTAAAATCGAAGCCATGGTTCCTAAGAACAGATTTCCCTATCTCTTATAGTCTTCGTTTTCTCCCAACTGACCCATTTGGATTGATCACCCACACCAACGACCTAGCGCAATTCCACTTGCCGAGTTGCCGTTGCCGAGCTTCCAGTTGCCGAGATAGTTCGAGTGTCCGGCGTTAGGTGCCGTCCGGCGTTAGGGGACTTCCCCCTACCTGTCATTTCATATTTAGCAAATAAAACGTCTATTTTTCAGTCCAAATAGATGTTTAAAACAAAGACGTCGGCATTGTGCGTCTTTGAAAGAAATATGCGTTTTTTAATCATTGGACTGGATTTAGTATTATTTGGAAGTTCAACATATAATAGTAATAAATGGATCTTAACTAAAAGGTTCTTATCTATTACATTACACTTTCGGCAATTTCAGCCTGATTTTGGCGCTTCCCTTGTCAGAAATATCACATATTGCTAAACTTTTGTATATAATTGTGAAATTAGATTTCAATAGGAGATAAGATATTTATAACAACTGTATACTAACAAAATAACGTCAGGTTAGGGGTAGGTTAAAATCTTGCCTTCGTACTTCAATACGTTTCGAATTAAGTAATCTGTAATTGTTACGACCACACAATTACCTGAACCCCGATAAAAATGCAATGTATGACGATATTATTCTATTGCGGAACCCTAATATTATTCAAGTTTCGAAAGACGGTGAGGACGGCAGCCATTTGTTTATACCAAATTGCGTTTCGTGCCAATTCCGTCGTTATACAACTTTTAATTGCCAAACTTTCCGCCTGGCTTTTTACGTCTTCTTCGGTAATATTGGGTTTTGTTTTAGTTTTCGCTGTTAAACTTTGTAAATATACCTAATTGTATTTTTTAATTGGATTTGTATGTTTTATCTTTGTTGCCAAGAATACGCGAGGAACTAAATTAGTAGCTTTGTGAAATTGTAACTGTTTATTGGAGCTTTACTGAACATTTATTTAAACTTTATTGCACAGTACTGTATGATGCAATAGTAGATACACATGGTGCACTTAATACCTGAAGGTATTTAACATTTTGAACTTGGTAATTCTTCACTGGGCATAAAAAAATAAATGGCAGTCAATAAAAAAAATATTTTTCCTAAACATAAATGTCTACTCAATAGAGGCCAGTAGTACAAAGCGTAAATTATGTACCTTTGTATACCATACACGTTTTATCTGTAAGAACTGACTGTAAGTACTAAGAATATATTTTTCTTTTCAGGAGCACTTGAACACATTGAAAGAGGAGGCGCCTAAGGTCGCCCAAGTGAAGTTAGAGCAACTGCTCTCAGCTGCTTACGCACTGATCAGTCCAGAACTTCAGCAAGTCAACTTGCCAGACTTCCCTGTGGACAGCCTGCATGCTGCTGCTCTTATACTGGTAAGTTTCCGACCGTTCTTTCCCTAGTTACATAGATAAATGACAATTTCACGTCAGTGTATACCGATTAAGAGGCCTTATTCCTTTGAATTATTTTTTCATATCATGACAAACATAGCTATTTCATGCTTTCATTGCGTGCAATCGAAAATAAGTTGGAAATACCAGTTTTCTGCGTGGATTTTATTAATTTCGAGTAGTTTTTATAACAAAAACTAGCATTAGCCCGCGGCTTCGCCCGCGTTCCTATACAATATACATTATCCTACGGGAACGATGCTCTTTTTTTCAGGTTAAAAATTAGGCTATTTGTTAAAGTTAGGATATTATCTGCTTATCCCTCATGCATATCCGTCTAGCCGTTTTATTGTTGAAAAGCTTGAATGCATTTATTACGGCTGCAGGAAGTTTCCCGATGACTACTCGTCCAGTCTCGCCGCGCCGCCCGCACTGGCCTTGACGACAATCGAGATGGCACCAAATACAAATTTAAACATCTATTAGGTTTAAGTTTAGGTCGTAACTCTCATATTCTGGCTCTTCTTTATAGTATACGTTTTCATCCTGCAACTCCCCGCTATCTCAAAGAGCGTTTCACTTATCTCACTTCTGCTCGATCTGCCCAAAATTTGCTCCTTGCCGTACCTTCTTCCGTCTCAAAATTTTTATAATAATTCGTTTACTTTAAAGCTTTCTGTTTATGGAACTCCTTGCCTTTTAGCTTAAGGCGCGCCAAATCTCTTGTTTCTTTCAAAGCTCAACTGAAAGAACACTATCTATCCTTTTCATAGTTCGTATTTTATTCAAATGGTCCTGTTATCTGTTGGCTGAATGTATGTATGTATTTATGTATTTATTTTTTATTATATTTATGTTTTTTTTTTGTTTTTTATGTATATATTATTATTATTACTATCCGATTTTTGCACCGCCTAATAACAAAATCTTATTTTTTCAAGTTCTCCACTACCCAAAGGTTGTCTGGAAGAGATCGCTCTTTAGCGATAAGACCGCCTGTTGTTTAACTCTAATTGTAATGTCTTGCATTGTATTTCTCCTGTATATATGAGGTGTGCAATAAAGAGTACTTGTAGGATTACCCATTTATTGTTAGAAATACTCCTGTGAAGTTTCGAATATAAATAGTCTAATCTTGTTTTCCCATACAAACTTTGGATCTCTATTTCACCCCCTTTAGAAAAATCGTTTATTAGTGCGCCCCTAGACCTTATAAGGAACCTACGTTCCAAATTTGGACTCTTTAAAATCAGCGGTTTTGGGCTGTGCGTTTAAAAACGACACCCATATTTTTAGTCATTATTTAGACATTTCTACCCCATCGCACCCTAACATGAGAGATGGTATTACGCGTCCGCCACGTTGAATTTTAAAATCATTCTTTTTTTAGTAATCAGCGACCTGATAATCCATAGAAACCAACTATTCCCTCTTCCCTCTTCCCTCTTCCCTCTTCCCTCTTCCCTCTTCCCTCTTCCCTCTTCCCTCTTCCCTCTTCCCTCTTCCCTCTTCCCTCTTCCCTCTTCCCTCTTCCCTCTTCCCTCTTCCCTCTTCCCTCTTCCCTCTTCCCTCTTCCCTCTTCCCTCTTCCCTCTTCCCTCTTCCCTCTTCCCTCTTCCCTCTTCCCTCTTCCCTCTTCCCTCTTCCCTCTTCCCTCTTCCCTCTTCCCTCTTCCCTCTTCCCTCTTCCCTCTTCCCTCTTCCCTCTTCCCTCTTCCCTCTTCCCTCTTCCCTCTTCCCTCTTCCCTCTTCCCTCTTCCCTCTTCCCTCTTCCCTCTTCCCTCTTCCCTCTTCCCTCTTCCCTCTTCCCTCTTCCCTCTTCCCTCTTCCCTCTTCCCTCTTCCCTCTTCCCTCTTCCCTCTTCCCTCTTCCCTCTTCCCTCTTCCCTCTTCCCTCTTCCCTCTTCCCTCTTCCCTCTTCCCTCTTCCCTCTTCCCTCTTCCCTCTTCCCTCTTCCCTCTTCCCTCTTCCCTCTTCCCTCTTCCCTCTTCCCTCTTCCCTCTTCCCTCTTCCCTCTTCCCTCTTCCCTCTTCCCTCTTCCCTCTTCCCTCTTCCCTCTTCCCTCTTCCCTCTTCCCTCTTCCCTCTTCCCTCTTCCCTCTTCCCTCTTCCCTCTTCCCTCTTCCCTCTTCCCTCTTCCCTCTTCCCTCTTCCCTCTTCCCTCTTCCCTCTTCCCTCTTCCCTCTTCCCTCTTCCCTCTTCCCTCTTCCCTCTTCCCTCTTCCCTCTTCCCTCTTCCCTCTTCCCTCTTCCCTCTTCCCTCTTCCCTCTTCCCTCTTCCCTCTTCCCTCTTCCCTCTTCCCTCTTCCCTCTTCCCTCTTCCCTCTTCCCTCTTCCCTCTTCCCTCTTCCCTCTTCCCTCTTCCCTCTTCCCTCTTCCCTCTTCCCTCTTCCCTCTTCCCTCTTCCCTCTTCCCTCTTCCCTCTTCCCTCTTCCCTCTTCCCTCTTCCCTCTTCCCTCTTCCCTCTTCCCTCTTCCCTCTTCCCTCTTCCCTCTTCCCTCTTCCCTCTTCCCTCTTCCCTCTTCCCTCTTCCCTCTTCCCTCTTCCCTCTTCCCTCTTCCCTCTTCCCTCTTCCCTCTTCCCTCTTCCCTCTTCCCTCTTCCCTCTTCCCTCTTCCCTCTTCCCTCTTCCCTCTTCCCTCTTCCCTCTTCCCTCTTCCCTCTTCCCTCTTCCCTCTTCCCTCTTCCCTCTTCCCTCTTCCCTCTTCCCTCTTCCCTCTTCCCTCTTCCCTCTTCCCTCTTCCCTCTTCCCTCTTCCCTCTTCCCTCTTCCCTCTTCCCTCTTCCCTCTTCCCTCTTCCCTCTTCCCTCTTCCCTCTTCCCTCTTCCCTCTTCCCTCTTCCCTCTTCCCTCTTCCCTCTTCCCTCTTCCCTCTTCCCTCTTCCCTCTTCCCTCTTCCCTCTTCCCTCTTCCCTCTTCCCTCTTCCCTCTTCCCTCTTCCCTCTTCCCTCTTCCCTCTTCCCTCTTCCCTCTTCCCTCTTCCCTCTTCCCTCTTCCCTCTTCCCTCTTCCCTCTTCCCTCTTCCCTCTTCCCTCTTCCCTCTTCCCTCTTCCCTCTTCCCTCTTCCCTCTTCCCTCTTCCCTCTTCCCTCTTCCCTCTTCCCTCTTCCCTCTTCCCTCTTCCCTCTTCCCTCTTCCCTCTTCCCTCTTCCCTCTTCCCTCTTCCCTCTTCGTTCCGGGATACAGCGACCCGATAAACCATAATAACAATACCCATGTTGATTTTCACTTTGTCACCACATTTCTCCCTTTTAGGAGTTGAATTCTCAAAAACCGGAAACATGTGTTTTCTTATTTATTGTAAGAAATACTCCTGTGAAGTTTTCAATAAAATAGTCTAACTAATCTTGTTTCCCCATACAAAATTAGGACCCCCATTCTACCCCTTTAGGGGGTTAATTTTGAAAGATCCTTTCTTAGTGCACCCTCACACCTTATAAGGAACCTATGAGCCAAATTTGGACTCTCTAGAACCAGCGGTTTATTATTTAGACATTTCAACCCTATTTCACCCCAACAGGGGAGATGATAATTCACGTCCGCCACGTTAGATTTTAAAATCGTTGCGGTTTTTGCAATCAGCGACCCGATAAACCATAAAAACAATACCCATGTTGATTTTCAGACTTTGTCACCACATTTCTCCCTTTTAGGGGTTGAATTTTCAAAAAACCTGAAACACGTGTTTACTCATTTATCGTTAGAAATACTCCTGTGAAGTTTTGAATAAAATAGTCTAACTAATCTTGTTTCCCCATACAAACTTTGGACCCCCATTTTACCCCTTTAGGGGGTGAATTTTGAAAAATCCTTTCTTAGTGCACCTTTACACCTTATAAGGAACCTATGTGCCAAATTTGGACTCTCTAGAACCAGCGGTTTGGGCTGTGCGTTGATATGTCAGTCAGTCAGTCAGTCAGTCAGTCATTTTCTTCTTTTATATATATAGATTATCAATGAGAATTTCAAACTATAGGTTTCAAATACCAATAAATCTCAATAGCCCAGTTCTTAGTAGGTACTAAAACAATCAGCATTATTTAAAATAAAAAATATCAATGAAAAATTCAAATTATAGATTTCAAACATATACCAATAAATCGCAATAGTCCAGTTGTTCCAAGTAGTAACATTGATAATATTTATATATATACATATATATTTTTCATAGAATCTTTTTATCGACTCAATTTTTTATGTGGAAATACCACATTTTTTATACATATGACGCAGAGGGCGCTCCAGTAGCGTAAGAACTATGGAATGAAAGATTTGGTGTGATTGACGTAGCGATCTAATAACTCAGTTGGGAGAGCAATACGCCGGAAACGTAGAGGTCGCAGGTTCAAATCCTGCTTAGATTGTAGTAGATCGCATTCAATTTTTCTTTCTTAATTTACCTTTGTGTCATTATTGATAATATGTTAAGAAACATCATAGAAAAAAATGTCTAAAACAATCAGCATTTTTTAATGGATACCGAGCCGTAATACAATAATAAATAGATAAATAAATAAATATTAAGGGACAATCATACAGAAATCGACCTAGTCCCAAACTAAGCAAATCAAATATGTCTCACGGAAGTTGTACTTAATACTTAATTTCATCGAGTTTTGGTATTATATTTTTAGGTCGGTTTCATTTCAAGTTGCGGTATATGTTTTAGCGATAATATTTATTTAGGTTTGTAATGATAATGTCACCTTCATAATCCATTTCACATTAACTTCACCTCTCAAAAATTAACGATCCCCATATTTGATAATTTTTTTACAATTTTAGAAGCCGTAGAAATTATAGAGCAATAATCTGAACTGCGTTTCGTACTTTATTATATGTCCAATATGTCTATAGTAAACGTTGCCCTTGAGACTAGACATTATACCTACCATTGAGTATATTCAAGAAGCCAGAGGTCGTAACTACATTGAGGCTGTCCAAGAAACATGAACTCAGTAACAGATGTCGTGAATTCAGTGTATAGATTCCTGCTAATATCATGTACCCTTTTAAAAAGTGTAGATTATAGCGGTCCTGCTACGTCACGTCTTCACGCGATTCCCTCGTCTGCTGTGAACTTGGTGTCAAGTCCATTGTCAGACAATAGTTAATGTACAGACAGTTTTGGAAGCAATTTGCCTAGATTTTTGCATGTATTTAATGAGATTGATTTGGATTTAACTTTTTTGATTACCAGCCAAAGAAAGGAAAAGGTAATTCACTTAAGGTTACTTTATAGGTTTAATTTATTTCAGATGATTTAATATTTAATTCATAATACAATGCAAAATACAAGTACTCTTCATTGCATACCAAATAGCTGATAAATAAGTACTATCAGTAACAACATTTTATACTTATTTTTAATTCTTAACTGCAAGAACGAATCGCCTTGCAATTTAAACTTGTCAGCGTGAGACATGGCCTTTTATGAAAAATTAAAAAACTTAACGGTTCAGGCAGGGTTCGAACCTGCGTCTCTAACGGCTTTCCGAACCCTAAGGCATGCAAGAAGTAACTGGTTGAAAAATTCAATGGCTCTGGCATCAGCTTCAGTGGTCCAATAGGTAGGACGCCCGTGTTGGCCCGGAAAGGCTGGAGACGCAGGTTTTGCCTGAACCATTATTTTTTTTATTTTTTCGCTTCATTCTAAACATTTTGTTTACTAGCAGACGTTACTACTTTAATAAAAAATTGGGCAAGTGCGAGTCCGACTCGCGCATGAAGGGTTCCGTACCATAATCTATAACAAGTTTGTTGTATGGGAGCCCCCCTTAAATATTTATTTTAAATTGTTTTAGTATTTGTTGTTATAGCGGCAATAGAAATACATCATCTGTGAAAATTTCAACTGTCTAGCTATCACCGTTCTTGAGATACAGCCTGGTGACAGACGGACGGACGGACGGACAGCGAAGTCTCAGTAATAGGGTCCCGTTTTTTTACCCTTTGGGTACGGAACCCTAAAAATTATCTTTTATAAACTAGTAAATCATACTTGTTTTACATTTTCAGGAAAGAAACCCTAACATTCCGATTCACAAACTAATCTACTTCCTATATCCTTACAAGACTTTCCTAACCAAAGAACATGTCAAAAACGCCGAAGCAGTATTACTCAATCTCAAGATGGACACGTCTCCTCGATGGAGCATATCGCTACAGGGCGTGGAGTTCACTGGGAAAGACGCCTTGTTGAGTATGGAGATCAATGGAGCCAAGAGTCAGTTTGCCGTGCCGTGCGGAGGGAGTAAGAAGGGGAGAGAAGAGAAGGGGGTGGTGAAGACTGCCTTTCAGAGCGAGCTGCTTAATGAGCTGTTGCTGAGCCATAGTGTTGGAGATTTCTGTATAGTAGGTAGGTGTGATGAGCATACCCCGTGGTATTTGGTGCGCGAATGATTTAACCCTAGGCCGGCAGTAGGCGTCAAATCATTCGTACACCAAAAACCACGGGGTATGGTGATGAGGCATTTTACTATTTCGAATTCTTCTTACGTGGCGTTTGAGTCATACATCTGCTAAATGTGTTTGTGGAGATGTTTGGAGGATTGAATGGTTGTTATTCAATAACGCTCAAAACACCAAACGCATTTAATTACATTTGGCAAAGAGAACATAATGGATTAAACTATAATACTCTGTACCTAACAATAAGATTTAGCGTTCTCGAAACTACCGAAATAATTACTAGAGTACCAACAATTCATATTTTGATAATCAATTCAGGTCCAAAAGGCTGTGGCAAGAGTTTGCTCGTCGCGCAATTATCGTCACTACTAGGCTACACGATAGAGCCCATAGTCTTGTACCAAGACATGACGGCACGAGACCTTATCCAACAGCGTACAACACTGGACAACGGCGACACGGTGTGGAGGAACTCGGCATTAGTTGATGCCGCACTAAAGGGGCACCTAGCAGTGTTAGACGGGCTGCATAGGATACATGCTAGCACTCTTGCTGTGCTACACAGGTGAGATAGTCTCATCTAGCAGCTATATTATTAGAATATTCGATAGATATATAGTCCCGTATCAAGAAATGACGGCCCGAAACCTGGTGCAGCAGCGGGAGACCCTAGACAGCAGGGACACGGTGTGGAGGAACTCGGCATTAGTTGATGCCGCACTAAAGGGGCACCTAGCAGTGTTAGACAGGCTGCATAGGATACATGCTAGCACTCTTGCTGTGCTACACAGGTGAGATAGTCTCATCTAGCAGCTATATTATTAGAATATTCGATAGATATATAGTCCTGTATCAAGAAATGACGGCCCGAAACCTGGTGCAGCAGCGGGAGACCCTAGACAGCAGGGACACGGTGTGGAGGAACTCGGCATTAGTTGATGCCGCACTAAAGGGGCACCTAGCAGTGTTAGACGGGCTGCATAGGATACATGCTAGCACTCTTGCTGTTCTACACAGGTGAGATAGTCTCATCTAGCAGCTATATTATTAGAATATTCGATGGATATATAGTCCTGTATCAAGAAATGACGGCCCGAAACCTGGTGCAGCAGCGGGAGACCCTAGACAGCAGGGACACGGTGTGGAGGAACTCGGCATTAGTTGATGCCGCACTAAAGGGGCACCTAGCAGTGTTAGACGGGCTGCATAGGATACATGCTAGCACTCTTGCTGTTCTACACAGGTGAGATAGTCTCATCTAGCAGCTATATTATTAGAATATTCGATAGATATATAGTCCTGTATCAAGAAATGACGGCCCGAAACCTGGTGCAGCAGCGGGAGACCCTAGACAGCAGGGACACGGTGTGGAGGAACTCGGCATTAGTTGATGCCGCACTAAAGGGGCACCTAGCAGTGTTAGACGGGCTGCATAGGATACATGCTAGCACTCTTGCTGTTCTACACAGGTGAGATAGTCTCATCTAGCAGCTATATTATTAGAATATTCGATAGATATATAGTCCTGTATCAAGAAATGACGGCCCGAAACCTGGTGCAGCAGCGGGAGACCCTAGACAGCAGGGACACGGTGTGGAGGAACTCGGCACGAGTTGATGCCGCATTGAAGGGGCACCTAGCGGTGTTAGACGGGCATAGCATATGCAGCTCTTGCTATTGTGCTATGGTGGCTCAAGAAACCCGATATTTATGTATGGTAAAAGCATTATTTTTAAAGGAAGGTGTGCTAATTGGCATATATAACCAATAAGGACAAACTACATATCACTGGATAGCTTATTCTAAGTCCTAAAACATTTACTATGGCAAGAAGTGAATAAAGTTATAACTAAATAAAAGAAGTTTGAGTTGAAACGTAAGGTTTTTCGATACTAAGTTCCTGTATCGCTTTTTTATTAAATTTAATAGGTTTTCTATGTTTTAATAGGCCCTTAAAACATGACTAACTGAGATTATAAGCGTGATGTAGGAGCAAATTAAAATAAAATAACGTCATTTCAGGCTCGTCCACGACAGAGAGCTGCAACTGCACGACGGCAAGCGACTGCTTCGCCACGACCGATACGACGAGCTCGTCGCTTCGGGGCTCTCTCCACAACAGCTGGAAGAGAGCGGCGTCTTGAGGATACATCCAGCTTTTAGGTGAGCCGTTGACGAATTACTCGCTTCTGCAGCAGAAGCGAGTAATTCTGGTAATGTGCAGAAGTTCTGCTGAGCTCCCTTGTTTTAGGTATGAGCGAGGAGTTCTTGTACACAATTTCACTCTTCAAATGCGATGATTTCTTCTCTGTTGTCGTACAGTCATTCAGTGTCAGTGCAGAATAGATTAATATAAAGGACTTTCACGTTACAGAATAGTGGCGCTAGCGGAGCCTCCAACTCTCAGCCGCGGGCCGCACTGGCTCTCTCCTGAGATTCTCAGCCTATTCATCTTTCACGAGATGAGAAATTTGAGTAAAAATGAAGAAATCCTCATAATTAATAGTTTGGTGAGTACCTATATTTGGTTTTTGTTAGTAAAAGTAAATGCATGGTTTATATGTAAGTTTCACACTAACCTTTTGACCGCCACAGTTATTAGGAAATTATACATTCCTATGAAGGTCAGTCAGGTTAAGTGTAGCCTAACAAGTGTCGGCCCTGCCCAGGGATGGTGGCGTTACAAATAAGTTTCATATGGAAATAATGTGCATACGTCATATATTTGCATTATAAAACGACAGTTGTAGCGATTTGCCGAGGATTTTCTTCAACCAAATTCAAACCGGAATGCTGCTGAATCCTTCTTTCTTCTTCCGAATCCTATTGAAAAAGACTTTACTTTCATCAGTGAATAGTTTAGGCTTTATTAAGCAAAAATTACTTGAACGGAATATTTAGTCCTGTTTCTGCTTTGTTTACATCAGTGACATTCACCGACTCTCAACGTCAGTTACCAAAAATTTGTCGTTGCCAGTAAAATAAATTAGTACTACTAAAAATCAGCAATATGGCGTGGGTTGAAAAACCACCCTGTTGGGCTGTAATAGAATCATATTGTTTCAGTACGGAGACATCTCCCAACCTCTACATTCCATTATCAACCTAGCCGACGAGCTCCGCAGATCCGACGACGCCACCCTCAAGAACCTCTCCTCGTCTCTCTCCACCCGCCAGCTGCTGCGCATCGCGAGCCGCATGGCCTCCTATCCTACCGACTGCGCCTACGAGACCGTCCAACGCACCTTCCTAGCCAAGTTCCTCCCCAACCTCGCCAGGCGGGCACTAGATGGTGCTTGCTCTAGAATAGGCATTGAACCACCAAGGAGGTTTGGCCTCTTCGGCGGCACGGACAACCCGGACAAGAAAATCAGCTGTTCCGTCCAAAATGGCGTCGTCACCATAGGCAATACGAGTACAAAAGTGTTCAAAACGAACGCTTTAACCAAAGTACCTGATATACTCTTTTATGACGTACCCCAACATGTTAGATTACTTGAATGGTTGCTGCAAGACTTCTTGCTGGGAAACCATTTGTTGCTTGTTGGAAACCAAGGAGTCGGCAAAAATAAGATAGCGGATAGATTACTACAGTTGCTGAACAGACCTAGAGAGTACATTCAGCTACATAGAGATACCACGGTGCAATCTTTGACAGTGCAACCGACTGTGCAAGATGGCGTGGTGGTCTATGAAGATTCTCCGTTAGTAAAAGCGGTTAAATACGGTCACGTGTTGGTGGTCGACGAGGCAGATAAAGCCCCTACACACGTGACGTGTATTCTTAAGACTTTGGTGGAGAATGGAGAGATGATTCTAAGCGACGGAAGGAGGATAGTGCCTAAGGATATGATAGAAAGATCTGGAGGTGATTCGGCGAGTTTTATTCCAGTGCATGATGACTTTAGAATGATCGTGCTCGCCAATCGACCTGGCTTCCCGTTCTTGGGGAATGACTTCTTCGCGGCTTTAGGTGAGTGTAATTTGAGTTTTCTAGAGGTTTTAAAGTTCTTCATAAGTTTTTGCAAATATATTGTTTGTAAGTTTTTTCACTTAATACTAGCACGATAGGCAGAACCAATGAACCACACAAACCTGATGGATATTTAAAAGGTACAGCACACTGGTATCAATCGAATGTCAATGTCATAGCGCTTTACATTGACCCACGAATTTTGACTATTTTGTCCCTCGGTATCATGTTCACGCGTGGTTCGTTATATGATAAAAAGATAGATCCGTACGCGTAATATCATCTATTATTTATAGGGTTAGGGGCCATTCATCAATTATGTAAGGGTCTCTAGAGGGAGGGGACGTTTAATAATGTTCTTACATGGTGGTCAGGTGGGGTTAAAAGGGCCAAAATTGTCCTTAAGAAATTAATGACTAGAAGTTGAAATGCTTAAAATGATGTCCGTAATTTTCACCCTAGATAGTGACATCACCAATTCAGAAAAGAAAAACCTAAAATTAAAAACGTCAGTCGCATCATAGATAAGATTGTATTACTGATCTTTACAGAATCGCCTACGTCACGCCACAGATATGCTAACAAAAATGGCGGATGGCGTTTTTGTCTGTTCATAAATTCCTATTTTCAATTAATAAAATTCAGCTTTCCAGCTCAATAAAAATACAATACTTTTTTTTATTGTGCTAGTAAAATAATTATTAACCGTTTCAAATATGGGTCAAGTACCCAGTATTAACCGGCCCATTGTTAAGTTATCACTCCCTCCAGGCGACCTGTTCTCGTGCCACGCGGTGGACAACCCGTCCGTGGCCTCGGAGACGGAGCTCCTCAGGTCGTACGGGCCCGACGTGCCGCACGACGTCATGAACAAACTGGTGCAGGCCTTCGCTGCGCTGCGGAACATGGCCGACCAGGGACAACTCACCTATCCGTACTCTACTCGGGAGCTGGTTAACATCATCAAGCATTTACAGGTGTGTTCCAATGTACAGTGCGACTAAAAAGAGTAGAAATTAAACGATTTCATTTAATTTCACGCATGATGCAATACCCCTAGCCGTTACCTAAGAGTTTTTGCCATATCTGTGTTATTGAATATTAATAAATATCAGACAGCCTTACAGAAATCGATCTAGTCCCAAATTAAGCTCAAGAAGGCTTGTGTTATGGGGTACTAGACGACGATACACATACTTATATAGACAAATATATACTTAAATAGATAGGACAACCATTTATTTATTTATTTACAAAATAATACACAGCATGACAGTAAAAAACTAAAGCTCTGTGAATATCATAACAGGTTTTAAATACACTTAAAAAACAGAACTACGACATTCATCCATCGTCTCACAAAATCTTAAGCACTCACGACATACATTTAACCAACTACTTGCAAAAATATCCCAGTCAGGTGCAGATGCGAGACATGCATTAAGACAGTGCAGAGCTCGAACAAGAGGCGAGCTTCTGTGAGAAACGGTGCGTGTCTCGGGCGCGGCGAGTAAATGCCGATGGCGCGGCCGGAAACAAATACTTGAAAGCAAAGGAACTCGCAAGCGCACCACCTTATTCACCAACTCCACGCAGTCACAGTCTCCTCGTAAAATTTGCAGGCACACGTCAGAAGTTGATAATTACGCCTTACTTCCAGAGAGTCAAACCCTAATACTCCTAGAAGGAATTTAGTCGGATATAAAAACGGGTAATACCCAAACATTTTTTTGTACAAAAATCTGAGGAATGTTTTTTGTACTTTTTCTAGAAGTAAGACATAAGTAGACTCGTGAGGGTTCCAAACTATAGAAGCAGCTTCCAGATTACTCCTGACAATATATCAGTACTATAGCCTGGTAACTGTTAAAATCGCTAGAATTCCGGATAACAAACCCTAACCTTTTAAAACAGACCATGACCCAAGCACAAATATTCGAGTTCATCACACAAATATTTGCCCTGGCCGGGATTCGAAACCGGGACCGTCGGCTCAGTAGGCAGGTCTCTACAAACTGAGCCAACCGCGTCGTCGATACATGAGGTATTCGGCATTCAGACTTGATTCACTGAAGATCTGTCAGTACTTATGTGATGAATATTTTTTAATATATTTGTAAACAATCTGAACGTATTACATCGCGTATGTTAATTATTTGAGTCTCCCTGATGATTAACTAAGGAAATCACTATTTTATTTTTATTTTTGTAATGTTCCTCCAGAAATACCCATCAGAAGACCTTGCCAGCGCGATCGGCAACGTGTTCGACTTCGATCGCTACAGCAAGGAAATGGCGGACACGCTGTTGGAAGTGCTGCACGCGAGCGGGCTGCCGACAGAGGGCGTGCTGGAGGGACGCTCCAAGGACGCGCTCAGGAAGCTGCAGATGACCATCGAGAGGACTAGCGGGTGAGATATTAAATGGCGGACACGCTGTTGGGAGTGCTGTAGCGAGCGGGCTGCCGACGGACGGCGTGCTGGAGGGACGCTCCAAGGACGCGCTCAGGAAGCTGCAGATGACCATCGAGAGGACTAGCGGGTGAGATATTACCTTTTATTGACCACTTGCGGCCCGCCTCGGCTTCGCACGGGTGCAATTCTGATAAATTATGCATGTATTATACGTATAAACCTCCCTCTTGAATCACTATCTATTTAAAAAAACGGCATCAAAATCCGTTGCGTTGTTTTAAAGATCTAAGCACGCATAGGGACAGACAGACAGCACGCGACTTCGTTAGTTGTATGACAATGTAGTGATAACCAGACATCGATCTACTAAGAGAGACTATTTGTGGCATATGCATGTTTTGAATATTTTGAGAAAAACAACTGCACTAACTCACCTCCATGTTGGTGCGACGCTACTCTACGCTTTACGCTGTACGCCTAATAAAGCGGAATAGGTCAAAGACAGCGGTTTACCATTAAGTGATCTTGTCACTGTTAATATTATTTCGTTCGGGATTGGCGTTCAAGCGATGAAGCTTTTGCTGGTTGTTTAAATACAGTGTATTCTCCATTCCAGTAAAGACACGTCGTCCCCAAAGCACGGCAAAGAGGACCCGGACAACAAGCCGCACGTGGGGGGCAACACCTGGGCCGGCGGCTCCGGCGGCCGCGACACCGCCGGGCTCGGCGGCAAGGGCGGGCCCTACCGGCTCGACAAGGGACACGACGTGCACCAGGTGAGAGTGCACACTGTATACTAAGAGGACCCGGACAACAAGCCGCACGTGGGGGGCAACACCTGGGCCGGCGGCTCCGGCGGCCGCGACACCGCCGGGCTCGGCGGCAAGGGCGGGCCCTACCGGCTCGACAAGGGACACGACGTGCACCAGGTGAGAGTGCACACTGTATACTAAGAGGACCCGGACAACAAGCCGCACGTGGGGGGCAACACCTGGGCCGGCGGCTCCGGCGGCCGCGACACCGCCGGGCTCGGCGGCAAGGGCGGGCCCTACCGGCTCGACAAGGGACACGACGTGCACCAGGTGAGAGTGCACACTGTATACTAAGAGGACCCGGACAACAAGCCGCACGTGGGGGGCAACACCTGGGCCGGCGGCTCCGGCGGCCGCGACACCGCCGGGCTCGGCGGCAAGGGCGGGCCCTACCGGCTCGACAAGGGACACGACGTGCACCAGGTGAGAGTGCACACTGTATACTAAGAGGACCCGGACAACAAGCCGCACGTGGGGGGCAACACCTGGGCCGGCGGCTCCGGCGGCCGCGACACCGCCGGGCTCGGCGGCAAGGGCGGGCCCTACCGGCTCGACAAGGGACACGACGTGCACCAGGTGAGAGTGCACACTGTATACTAAGAGGACCCGGACAACAAGCCGCACGTGGGGGGCAACACCTGGGCCGGCGGCTCCGGCGGCCGCGACACCGCCGGGCTCGGCGGCAAGGGCGGGCCCTACCGGCTCGACAAGGGACACGACGTGCACCAGGTGAGAGTGCACACTGTATACTAAGAGGACCCGGACAACAAGCCGCACGTGGGGGGCAACACCTGGGCCGGCGGCTCCGGCGGCCGCGACACCGCCGGGCTCGGCGGCAAGGGCGGGCCCTACCGGCTCGACAAGGGACACGACGTGCACCAGGTGAGAGTGCACACTGTATACTAAGAGGACCCGGACAACAAGCCGCACGTGGGGGGCAACACCTGGGCCGGCGGCTCCGGCGGCCGCGACACCGCCGGGCTCGGCGGCAAGGGCGGGCCCTACCGGCTCGACAAGGGACACGACGTGCACCAGGTGAGAGTGCACACTGTATACTAAGAGGACCCGGACAACAAGCCGCACGTGGGGGGCAACACCTGGGCCGGCGGCTCCGGCGGCCGCGACACCGCCGGGCTCGGCGGCAAGGGCGGGCCCTACCGGCTCGACAAGGGACACGACGTGCACCAGGTGAGAGTGCACACTGTATACTCACAGTAAAGCACATCCCTTACCCTGGTAAACGGCCCAGCCATAACATTACGCGACCAGCGGCGTCGGTGCGCGGCAAAAATAGAACCACACCGGTATCTGAAGCATGCCACGAACCGCTGCACGTGGTGACGTTTTTGCGGCTAGCGGTTATACCGCAGATATACCGCGGGGCTTGGAAACAAGGGAGGATCTGACCGACTTGCAGTGCAGGGAACTTGTGCAACAAATCCCTGGGCAGACCAAGTACGGCTTCTATTCGTACAATCAGAGTAAAATTGCGGTGCTCAAATGTTTTGAAATAGACAAGCCGGCTTGGAAGTCAAGATGATACTTTTTAGTCCAGTGCCTCGAGCATAACTGTCATACGCGACTATTTCTCGCGTGAGATAATTACCCGTCTCTTTCTGTGCAGTAATGTGAGAGACTGACGGTTAGCGCTATGTCGCGCGAGAAGAGTCGCGAAAAATAGTTGTGCTAGACCGGCAGCAACGCTATTTCATCAACGTCAATAAGATACTCATAAGAGAGTGAGAGAAAAACAGTCTCGCAAATCACCAAACAAATATTGAACAACATTATTATAGGACATGATGATCTAATCACTAATAAATCGCTTTCAGCTATCGGACGCGGAAAAGGACGACGTACCGGAGCACGTGAAGAAGGCCGCGCGCGAGATGAACCGCAAAGCGTTCGAGGAGAGACTGAAGGAGATCAACATCAGCGAGTACGACGCGAAGCTATACGAGCAGTTCTACAGGGCCGTGCAGCCGCAGGTAACCCGGTTTTAGGGTTCCGTAACCAAAGGGTAAAAAAACGGAATCCTATTACTAAGACTCCGCTGTCCGTCTGTCTGTCACCAGGCTGTACCTCATGAACCGTGATAGCTAGAGAGTTAAAATTTTCACAGATGATGTATTTCTGTTGCCGCTATAACAAATACTAAAAACAGAATAAAATCAATATTCAAGTGGGGCTCCCCTACAACAAACGTGATAGGCTGCGTTAATTCTTTTTTTAATCACACTTGCTCGTAATTAAGGGTTTACATGCTAGAAAAGCGGGCGGTAACTCGTGAATTACGCCCCAGAGGTAAATAATTTTTATCACACTTTAAGTGATTACATGCTAGAAAACCGGGCGGTTTGTAATTTTGGTATTGACTACTATTTATAATTTTTGTTTTATTTCCTCCAAAGTGGGATGAAAAACGTTGTACGTGACTCTGGTGGTAAGGGAATTAAAAACTCGTGTCATCAAAGCCCTCGCCTTCGGCTTCGGGCTTCTAATATACACTCGTTTGTAATTCCTCGTTTACCATCCCTTGTTCCGTAATGTACTATTATTGGGCTGGGTGGGATTCCGTATGCTCTCATGGTAAAGAGTGCAGTGTCAACTGACAAGGCACCGTTAGTTTCTTGTCAGTTGCAATTGTGACTTGGGCTCCCCTTTTTGCTTACCATCAGGGGAAGTGGACCCACTATGTTGTGCCAATATAGAAAAAAAAGATTCTCAGTTTCACTTATGAACGAACCAGCCCGTCTAGTACAACTTGGCTTCGCGGCTCTTGATGCGCGACGTACCATCGTTCGTCACTCTCTCACAATACTGCGAAAAAGAGATAGGTAATATTTCTCGCGCGAGAAAGAGTCTTGTGTCACAGTTGTGCTATTACGTGACTCGCCTAAACGAAGAATCACGCTCATCTCTGTTTATCCTTTTTTTCCCGTGAGGTTGAGGTACAAACTGACGGCCATGTTTACAGATCGGGGCTCTACGGGGAGTGTTGGCCGAGTTACAAGCGAAGAAGAAGGAGAGACAGTGGAGTCGCCACCAGACCAGCGGTGAACTCGACGACGGCAAGATCATAGAAGGTAAGCCGTTCCTTAGCCTCTAATAGCTTAAGAAATACACTATACCAACCATTATAAGCTATGAGAAACAAGCTTCTGAAGTTACCTATTTGATAAAAAATCATACAAAAAAAATATCTGACAATGTCACGAATCAATCTAGTCCCATAGTAAGTTCTAGTAGGTTTACTAGGCTTGGGTTATAAATAAATATTAAGGAACAATCTTACACAAATCGACCTAGTCCCAAACTAAGCAAAGCTTGTACTACGGGTACTAGACAACGATATACATAATATATAAATACATATATAGATAACGTCCATGACCAAGACAAATAGTTGCCCTAGCCGGGATTCCAACCCAGGACCGCTGGCTCAGTAGGCAGATGCACTACAGACTGCGCCAACAGCGTCTTCTAGTACTTACCTGATAACAAATACGAGCACAAAACGTATGCATTACGTCGACGAGTACACTTATTTGGGCCAGATAGTCTCTTTAAGTAACATACTTACTGTTAAGATTAAGAAGGTCCATGTAAGCGATGATGAAGAGAAGCCTTTTCCATTAATATTTAAGCGCAGACTCTTCGTCATGTGCATTCTGCCTATTCTAAGCTAGCGGTGCTCAGATATGGCCAGTCACGGAGAGTCAGTCCAGTTTGATGGTTTGCCAATGCGCAATGGAGCGTAGCATCCTAGGTGTTAAAAGTAGATCACGTCCGGAACACTACACTGTGCTCTAAAACACGCATAGCTGGTGTTGGAGCAAAAACCGCCAAACTCAAGTGGGACTGGGCTGGTTACGTTAGCCGTATGCACCCGGACAGGTACTATTTGCGTCACCACGGTGGCGACATCAAGGTAGACCGAGACAAAGATGGCGATTATTTAGATGCATTCCTACTTCCTAGTCGACTGGCCGATAGGGAGTTGTGGAGATCTAACCGAGAGGCTTTTGCACAGCAGTGGGACACTCCTACAGTCTTAACAAAAATAAAACAAATACGAAAATGCGATAGAACTTAGATGCCATTGTTGTTGTAGGTCTGGCGGGCGAGCGCGCCATCTACCGGCGGCGCGCGGAGCAGGAGCCGCCGCCGGGCGCGCCGCCGGACACGCCCAAGCGGCTCCGGCTCGTGCTGGACGTGTCCGGCAGCATGTACAGGTCAGTTGTAGGTCTGGCGGGCGAGCGCGCCATCTACCGGCGGCGCGCGGAGCAGGAGCCGCCGCCAGACGCGCCGCCGGACACGCCCAAGCGGCTCCGGCTCGTGCTGGACGTGTCCGGCAGCATGTACAGGTCAGTTGTAGGTCTGGCGGGCGAGCGCGCCATCTACCGGCGGCGCGCGGAGCAGGAGCCGCCGCCGGGCGCGCCGCCGGACACGCCCAAGCGGCTCCGGCTCGTGCTGGACGTGTCCGGCAGCATGTACAGGTCAGTTGTAGGTCTGGCGGGCGAGCGCGCCATCTACCGGCGGCGCGCGGAGCAGGAGCCGCCGCCGGACGCGCCGCCGGACACGCCCAAGCGGCTCCGGCTCGTGCTGGACGTGTCCGGCAGCATGTACAGGTCAGTTGTAGGTCTGGCGGGCGAGCGCGCCATCTACCGGCGGCGCGCGGAGCAGGAGCCGCCGCCGGGCGCGCCGCCGGACACGCCCAAGCGGCTCCGGCTCGTGCTGGACGTGTCCGGCAGCATGTACAGGTCAGTTGTAGGTCTGGCGGGCGAGCGCGCCATCTACCGGCGGCGCGCGGAGCAGGAGCCGCCGCCGGACGCGCCGCCGGACACGCCCAAGCGGCTCCGGCTCGTGCTGGACGTGTCCGGCAGCATGTACAGGTCAGTTGTAGGTCTGGCGGGCGAGCGCGCCATCTACCGGCGGCGCGCGGAGCAGGAGCCGCCGCCGGGCGCGCCGCCGGACACGCCCAAGCGGCTCCGGCTCGTGCTGGACGTGTCCGGCAGCATGTACAGGTCAGTTGTAGGTCTGGCGGGCGAGCGCGCCATCTACCGGCGGCGCGCGGAGCAGGAGCCGCCGCCGGACACGCCCAAGCGGCTCCGGCTCGTGCTGGACGTGTCCGGCAGCATGTACAGGTCAGTTGTAGGTCTGGCGGGCGAGCGCGCCATCTACCGGCGGCGCGCGGAGCAGGAGCCGCCGCCGGGCGCGCCGCCGGACACGCCCAAGCGGCTCCGGCTCGTGCTGGACGTGTCCGGCAGCATGTACAGGTCAGTTGTAGGTCTGGCGGGCGAGCGCGCCATCTACCGGCGGCGCGCGGAGCAGGAGCCGCCGCCGGGCGCGCCGCCGGACACGCCCAAGCGGCTCCGGCTCGTGCTGGACGTGTCCGGCAGCATGTACAGGTCAGTTGTAGGTCTGGCGGGCGAGCGCGCCATCTACCGGCGGCGCGCGGAGCAGGAGCCGCCGCCGGGCGCGCCGCCGGACACGCCCAAGCGGCTCCGGCTCGTGCTGGACGTGTCCGGCAGCATGTACAGGTCAGTTGTAGGTCTGGCGGGCGAGCGCGCCATCTACCGGCGGCGCGCGGAGCAGGAGCCGCCGCCGGGCGCGCCGCCGGACACGCCCAAGCGGCTCCGGCTCGTGCTGGACGTGTCCGGCAGCATGTACAGGTCAGTTGTAGGTCTGGCGGGCGAGCGCGCCATCTACCGGCGGCGCGCGGAGCAGGAGCCGCCGCCGGGCGCGCCGCCGGACACGCCCAAGCGGCTCCGGCTCGTGCTGGACGTGTCCGGCAGCATGTACAGGTCAGTTGTAGGTCTGGCGGGCGAGCGCGCCATCTACCGGCGGCGCGCGGAGCAGGAGCCGCCGCCGGACGCGCCGCCGGACACGCCCAAGCGGCTCCGGCTCGTGCTGGACGTGTCCGGCAGCATGTACAGGTCAGTTGTAGGTCTGGCGGGCGAGCGCGCCATCTACCGGCGGCGCGCGGAGCAGGAGCCGCCGCCGGGCGCGCCGCCGGACACGCCCAAGCGGCTCCGGCTCGTGCTGGACGTGTCCGGCAGCATGTACAGGTCAGTTGTAGGTCTGGCGGGCGAGCGCGCCATCTACCGGCGGCGCGCGGAGCAGGAGCCGCCGCCGGACACGCCCAAGCGGCTCCGGCTCGTGCTGGACGTGTCCGGCAGCATGTACAGGTCAGTTGTAGGTCTGGCGGGCGAGCGCGCCATCTACCGGCGGCGCGCGGAGCAGGAGCCGCCGCCGGGCGCGCCGCCGGACACGCCCAAGCGGCTCCGGCTCGTGCTGGACGTGTCCGGCAGCATGTACAGGTCAGTTGTAGGTCTGGCGGGCGAGCGCGCCATCTACCGGCGGCGCGCGGAGCAGGAGCCGCCGCCGGGCGCGCCGCCGGACACGCCCAAGCGGCTCCGGCTCGTGCTGGACGTGTCCGGCAGCATGTACAGGTCAGTTGTAGGTCTGGCGGGCGAGCGCGCCATCTACCGGCGGCGCGCGGAGCAGGAGCCGCCGCCGGGCGCGCCGCCGGACACGCCCAAGCGGCTCCGGCTCGTGCTGGACGTGTCCGGCAGCATGTACAGGTCAGTTGTAGGTCTGGCGGGCGAGCGCGCCATCTACCGGCGGCGCGCGGAGCAGGAGCCGCCGCCGGACACGCCCAAGCGGCTCCGGCTCGTGCTGGACGTGTCCGGCAGCATGTACAGGTCAGTTGTAGGTCTGGCGGGCGAGCGCGCCATCTACCGGCGGCGCGCGGAGCAGGAGCCGCCGCCGGGCGCGCCGCCGGACACGCCCAAGCGGCTCCGGCTCGTGCTGGACGTGTCCGGCAGCATGTACAGGTCAGTTGTAGGTCTGGCGGGCGAGCGCGCCATCTACCGGCGGCGCGCGGAGCAGGAGCCGCCGCCGGGCGCGCCGCCGGACACGCCCAAGCGGCTCCGGCTCGTGCTGGACGTGTCCGGCAGCATGTACAGGTCAGTTGTAGGTCTGGCGGGCGAGCGCGCCATCTACCGGCGGCGCGCGGAGCAGGAGCCGCCGCCGGACGCGCCGCCGGACACGCCCAAGCGGCTCCGGCTCGTGCTGGACGTGTCCGGCAGCATGTACAGGTCAGTTGTAGGTCTGGCGGGCGAGCGCGCCATCTAACGAAACACGACTTAATCGCGCTCTAAAAATTGACGTTATGTTTATGGTCTCGAAGGGACAATACACACACACTATCTCATATTAGAGTATTCTCATTCTAAAAACATAATGGTTACATTTATTCATTACTGGTATAATTTTCAGGTTCAACTCGTACGACGGCCGTCTCGAACGTTCCATGGAGGCAGTCGTGTTGCTAACAGAAGCCATGAAGGGTTACGAGACACGGATCCGATACGACATCTACGCGCACTCCGGCGAGGAGAAGGCGCTAGAGTTGGTCCGCGTCGACCGGCCCCCGGAGAACGAGAAACAACGGCTCCAGGTATAGTCGATTTTTAGGGTTCCGTACCCAAAGGGTAAAAAACGAGACCCTATTACTAAGACCTTCGCTGTCCGTCCGCCTGTTTGTCTGTCTGTCTGTCCATCTGTCACCAGGCTGTATCTTATGAACCGTGATAATTAGATAGTCGAAATTTTCACAGAAGTACTAAGAAATGAATCATATTTCTGTTGCCGCTATAACAACAAATACTAAAAAACAGAATAAAATTAATATTTAAGAGGCTCCCAAACAACAAACGTGATCGGTTGCGTTAACTTTGCACCTCATTTGCTTGCGGCGCCATACATACCAGGTGCAAACTTAACTTAACCCGGCCAGTTAACCCTCGGTGCGTGAGTCAGACTCGCACTTGAAGACCCTGATAACTGCACACATGTGAATCTGGCATTTAAAAGAGCTCTTGTCTACTTGCACTATAAAGTTTAGAATTTTAAACTATTCACTTTGCAAAATGTACTTAATTCCGCAGATTATTCGGACAATGCATGCGCACGCTCAGTTCTGCTGGTCGGGCGACAACACGCTCCCAGGAGCGCAGCACGCCATCACGACCTTAGCGGCCGAGAACAACGAGGAGGACTCCGTCGTGCTGATCCTGTCAGACGCTAACCTGAGGAGGTAATATAGTGGTGGAACATTTTTTCTCTTGTTGTTATTCTGTCCCGTGGCTCAGGGGTCGTCATTAAACTTTTTAGATAAGTGTGTTGGTGGTGGTGGTGGTGGTGATGGTGGTGTTCGGGGTGAATGTGGGGGTGGTGGCGATGATGGTGATTTTGTGGTCATCGTCATCATCACCATCACCATCGGCATCGCCATTAAAATCATCATTATCATCATAATCATCATCATCAACACAATCAGAATCAACACCGCCATCATCATACCTAATCATCATCATAGTCATCATCATGATTCATCACCATCAGATCAGAACCCACACCACCATCATCATACCTAATCATAATTCATCACCATCGTCATCATCATCAGTCATCATCATCTTTCATCACCATCATCATCATTTATTCATTTATTGAAAAATCATCATCATCAACACTACCACCATCATCATCATCGTCACCACCATATTCATCATCATCATTATCATCATCATCGCCAACACTATCACCACCATCATCACCACCGGTCGCCACCATCATCGTCATTACCATTCATCAAATACCGTACCATTACCACCATCATATATTATTTTTACCATCGTCAACACTATCACCACCATCATCACCACCAGTCGCCACCATCATCGTCATTACCATTCATCAAATACCGTACCATTACCACCATCATATATTATTTTTATCATCGTCAACACTATCACCACCACCATCATCATCATCATTAGAACCCGGACATTTGTCGCGGTGACGTCACAATAGGGTAGTTTGGGGAGTAAACGGACCGGTTAATACAATAAATGACATAAATAAATT
Source organism: Apotomis turbidana (assembly GCA_905147355.2). Taxonomy (NCBI): domain Eukaryota; kingdom Metazoa; phylum Arthropoda; class Insecta; order Lepidoptera; family Tortricidae; genus Apotomis; species Apotomis turbidana. Next base: position 3,574,627 of record LR990293.1, read on the forward strand.
AATGTTCTGTAGTAAATATTACCTATAGGTCTATTGTCAATTGATTTATTTATCGTCGTTGTTATTTCGTTAACTGACTTTCCGTAACAAATCAAATGTTTGGTTTGCATTAATATACCATTTCTAAGTTTTAGTCTAGAATTGTTATTAGTTTTTAAGTTTTGGTATAAACTTATTTATATTTTGTTTTACTAAATGTTATACCATTATGTATTAATGGAAGAGCGGGGTCTCCTGACACAAGTGAATTTGTCACTTACTAGGAGATTCCAACCTATTCTTGTAAACCCCTAATATGTATAACAGAATAAACATTTTTCATTTTTTTTCATTTTTCATACCAAAAAATAATATTGATCAATTAATTATTATTAAATGAAGAGTGAACGATTGTGTAACCCTCTCGGACTGACGCACAGGATTTATGAAAATGAATGAATGACAGTACAGTGACAGTACGACGAGTTTGACGACGCGTTTGGCTCGGTTGGTAGACACCTGCCTACTGAGTCGGCGGTCCCGGGTTCGAATCCCGGCCGGGGCAAATATTTGTGCAAAATATTTGTTCTTGGGTCATGGATGTTATCTATATATGTATTTATATATTATGTATATCGTCGTCTAGTACCCATAGTACAAGCTTTGCTTAGTTTGGGACTAGGTCGATTTGTGTATGATTGTCCCTTAATATTTATTTTATTTTATTTTATAGTACCAGACGTTGCATTGGTCTGAATGAACGTGTAACCGATGTCTAAGGCGCGGCTGCTTAGGGCATCAGATTGGCGCCCAACGTGGGGCATATATTTCAATACTCTAAACCGGCCGAGAACAATGAGGACTCCGTCGTGCTAATCCTGGCTAATGGTAACCTGAGATAAAGATACTAATCTTCACTTCTCAGTCGGCCGTTTTGATAAGGTAGCTAAGCTAGCTTTGTAGGTTTTTACATTGGCGCCCAACGTGGGACATATTTTTTGGGGTTGAAAACCATTTAATTACCCCCACCCCTTTCACCCCTTTGCACAACAAATAGTACTCTTTTCGAACAAGGGAAGTAATTTTTAGTAACACACTAATTGGTATCCTTAAGTTAAATGAACTATATACTTTTAAACCATGAATACAAAGATCAAAGCTTAAAGAAAAATTGAAAAAAGAGCTACCTGGTGGAAGGGACCGGGAATCGAACCCGGTACTTCTGGATTACCGGTCCAGCGCGTTAGCCACTTCGCTACCCTCGCTCCACGTAGACCTGACGAATTTTTCCTTATGCTTTGTGTGTCGATCTTTGCATTGTTTATTTGAAAGGTTTTTTCACCTTAGCGACCTCTATGTGAATACGTTAATATTCACATCTTACCGCACCACTTTACAGCGGTGAACGAGCAAGCGAGATATATAGATATATATACTTTTATATTTCATGTATCCATAGCATTTCCGGCTCACATCCCAGGTTAAGAAATGTGGGCGTTTAAACTTATAGTCTCTATATGTTGCAGGTACGGAATCCCGCCTGAGCAGTTGGGCGCCATCTTGATGTCTGAGCCCAAGGTGCAGGCGCACGTCGTGTTCATCGGCAGCCTGGGTGACGAGGCTAACTCGTAAGTATATTGGAGACAACCCTTTTCTAATAACATGCGTTATTTGGTCATAAAATGTCAACGAAGGACCCAATAATATTCTTCATTCTTACTATAGTTTATTTTTTACAGACTCCTGCGCAAGTTGCCGGTGGGGCACGCGCACGTGTGCATGGACGTCGCCTCTTTGCCGCACATTCTGCAGCAGATATTTGCCGCCTCGCTCTTAGACAATACGGAATAAGAGAGACACAAACTCGGCCTTAGAGCTCTGCCTCACCGGGACGCCATGGTGACGTCACCGGTTAAGTATCCAAATAATTCATATAGAAATGTATCGGCGCTCACTCACTTAGCGACGCTTTGGCAACGTCGTTAATTTGGAAGCGTAGCCTCGATTTACGGCTCCCTGGCGACTGGATGCTCTGGCAGCCTGGCAACGTCGCCACTAAAATGTATACGCAAATGAGGTGAAGCTTCCTCACTCACTCAGTCGCCAACCAGCCGCCAATGGACGCTCGCTCCGATTTTAGGTGTAATCTACGTCCATTTCTAACGACTTCGGCTACTCTGTTCGGCGATCTTTGGATGCCAGACTAGGTAGTTTGCTTCGCTTCGATGTTTGCGTCGTCGGCGACGTCGCCATGGCATCCCGGTGAGGCAGAGCCCTTAACATCGAGCAGCGCGGCGCGCGCTACGTGTGTCTCGCTCACTCGTGCGGCCGCTGCGTTCGGATCTCTCGCTCAGCCGCTCGCCGCGCCACTGCCGCGCAAAGACGTAGCAACTCCGTAACAGCTAGTTAACACTCCCTACGAATATAATAATATACTACTTATTTACTATTTTGAACAGGGGCGGAAACTTGGTATGGGCAAGTTTGTCAAAACTTTTTGGCATTTAATATAATATGAATTTGGCGGCTTGTGAAAATCTGCCACTTCACCCAAACACTGATGACAACCGATTGCATATCTACACAGGTCTTGTTGGTATTTGACAATTCGTGTGTGTGCTTTTTAAACTAGTTACTGAATGATCCATAGCTACTTTATTTCCTGTATTATTCCATGAAATATTAGCAATACTGTATTATAACATAATTTTAACATTTAACATAGCTGAATAATAGTGACACTAAAAGTAGAAGTTGTGGTAGTAAAAGGTCCCATTGCGCGGCTTTCAATTAGGAGCAATTTATTTCTATATTACATGAACCACCAACAACGCATCCTTATGGTCATACTGTGCTAGCTCGGGGCACGTTCGTTCGGGGTTTCGATATCGATAAAGAAGATGTTGATATATTAAATACATGACTCATTGGAAATTCTCGACTACTATAAAAAGGTTCTATATCATGTCTGATAAAATTTTAATCTAATCATCTTTAATACCGACCAATATGGAAAAAATATTGATTGTATACTTAAAATAAAAACTATGTTAAAATCATTGACGTAATAATTACATGGACACACAATCAGACGGAAAAAATGGCACCCTCCCAACTAATGCAAAATCACAAATCGCATTAGTTGGGCGATCAGTCTCGTTTAGACCATGACACGTGACGGGTCTCAAAAGTGACTTAATTTTCAGTGAAAAATTACAGAAATAACAACTATAAAATAAAGGAACAGGACGGAATGTTCTTTTTTACTTAAGTTCTATTAATTAATTAACGAATCCTATGTAAAATCATAGCAATTTTTGTATTAGAATTATTAACTTTGTCCCTACAAAATGCACCTCATCACAGAACAAAAATCGAAGGAGTCGCTATAGTTTTATATTTTATTAATAAATTAAGGAATGCAATAAATAATTAGCCTATTTTTTTTATTCAAGATTCCCATTTTCAACAACGTAAAAATGGAGATAATGGAGACAAACGCGAAGAATAATTGAAGCCAAATAATTCGTCTCTCGTGTGTTCGGCATAATCATGTTTTTTTTTATGTTAATCAACAGAAGCGTAAAATGGTGACATTCATAAATAACTAAAAAATAGCTCTGTTGTTATTGTTTTATTTTGTCACAGAGTCTAGACACTGTCAGTTTAAAACTTTGAACGCCAAGAACACATAAAGGCGACGGCGACGTGTGCTGCCGTGCATACCACGCCACCGACAAATAAGATCAAACTTTAAAGGGTTAATAATGTCAATATTTTGCACTTGTCTTACTCTCATTTCACATACTGGAACAAGGAGAAATAATTACTGATCCCTTCTATCGGAAACTTTTTATGCAGTTGTTATATAAAAACGTAACTAAATTTGTTATTAACAATTTACAATAAAAACGTAAACTAATTAGTTATTAACAATTTACGAGTTTATTTAGTTCAAACAAAAAATATATTTAAATACCTAAATAAAATAATAGTGAAAATATTTTTAGTACCTATGTAAAAATATTAAAATCTGATCCATTCGTGCTTATGTTCCAAGTTTGACAAGAGACTTCAGTCAGAATACGCTAAAAAAGTTAATTTACACGTAAAATATTTGTGGTAATAAGTAATTAAGTCAATTTGACACTTAAACGTTTAAACAAAGAGTTCTTTTGTACGAAGTCAATATGTTGCTGCAAATTATAAATAAGCGTTATTGGCATCTACTTGAACATGACAACGGTGCCACTTTATTTGACACTTTTGTTCGGGTCTGTGGCTCTATAATAAATAATACCTCAATGGTTAAAATAAACAAATAAATACACGCTTAACTTTATTTATTGTTTTTATTTTAAAATGCAGAGAACATAAATGATTTACATTTATTTTGAATAACATTTAGATGTTGACAGTAAAATCGATTTAAGTATATTTTTATCGATAAAATATTTTGATACATCACTTCATCTGTGTTCCGAGTTAGCATAGGTGTGCTTATGGTAAAGCCACACGTTGGGACGTTTCCTATACAGCACAATTTGTGTAAATTTAAAATGTCTACCTCATTGGAAACCAGCTATGGTAAATAAATATATCGTATTTATAAGAATAAATTGTAATGTAAGCTGCGCTGTATATTTTGTTATCTTTTATAATGTTATTGTTATTTTATATTGGACGTTATTAAAATGTTTGTATGAATGTAAAATGATTTTAATTTCCACATCTATAACCTCCCATTGACTGCTAGTAAAAATATCCCAATTTAGTATTAAAAAAACTTTATGTGATACTGATAATAAATTAATAAAATAAAGTTAGAAATGTGGCCAACTAAGTATATGAGATGCTAACTGTTCCCAACTAAGAAAATACTTCAATATCTCGTAGCCGTTAGGGATTTACACAGCCTGGAAAAATAGAGCACAAGCGGCGATGCCATTATCTTGATGGGCTGTTCCGTGTAAGCTCCGCGCCATCCTTTTCCGCCTGTCTGTGTCTATTCCCTCCCTAGGGATGCGTAGGGCTTAGCTTACGAACAAATGGAAAGCATCATGAAACTAACGTCTTAATCGGCTATAGTTAGTGTAAGTACTAATTAGTAATTAGTTACCGTAAACTTGCGTGGCAGATTGGCGCCAAAATAGGCTTCTTTGGTGGATTTAGAATGTGTTTACCTTTAGGTATTACTTGATCTAGTCAAGTGCAAAAAACGATGACATGGTGTAAAAAAAACCCATTATTTTGAATTCTATATACTCATATGAAGCAAGAATGAATTGCTTAATAGGAGGCTCCAACCTTGGCTGTTTAGAATAATCTATAACCAAATAAACTATTTTTCATTTTCATTTTTCATTTTTAATTTTTCATATTCATATTCATATTCTTTATTGCATACCAAGGTAATTACAAGAGATCTTTAAAAATATACATATGTATCACATGGACCCTGTAAGGGTATTGCAAAATCTTAAAACTAAGCCTGCTTAAGCAGACATCTAAGGGTGTACAAAAAATCTATTTGAAATTAACACAGCCGCTGTTAACTAGAATCTAATGAAACTAAAATTACAAAAAATAACAATAAATAACATAAATTCGAATTAAAAAGAAAATATTTAACGATTGTCCTCAAACAGTTCTTGCACTGTGTAAAAACATTTTTGTGCTAAGAATGACTTTAACTTGTTTGCATATGTTTTGTCACTTGCTTCTTTTTTAATATGGTCCGGGATGTGGTTATAATATTTAACTGCTGCATAACATGGGCTACTTCTGAAAAGTTCTATTGTTGGTACGGGTAATGTAAGTTTATATTCGAATCTTTTGTTTTGCTGTTTTTTGAACATGTGTATGTTTTTACGCACAAACATACATAATTCGTAAATATATAGACATGGTAGCGTAAGGATATCATGCATGGATACAATACCCTCCCGACCAGCATTCATAATTTGTCAATTTAATTTTAGCCTTATGACAAATAGTTGACAGTTAACTATTAATTGTACTATGTGCAGGACACTGGAAGTCAGGAGGTTAAAGAACTGGTGTTGTAGTCGAGTTCTTAACATGTGCTAAAATTGGAATAATTCTACTAACAGCGCGGCGTAGGGGTGTTTACTGTAAGGAACTCTTTGGTAGTTGACAGCGGAGCTGGCAGATAGATTTTATATTATAAGTATATTTAAATATTCGAATTATGGCCGTCTCTGTCACACACCAAGGGAGTCGGGCATTCGTGTTTAAACCCTGTATCTGAGCTGAAGTCCAATATAAAAATAATATTAAATCCTATTCTTTATTCTGCACATCCACTGAGCTATACCCTCGCCACACTTGGTGGAAGTGCGTGGTGTACGCGTATTTACGTTTTACTCTGTTACAGAACCCATGTAAAAAATGCGTGCAAAGACCATCGATCCCTGTGCGAATTACGTGAAGTTGAAAAAATTTGTGGTACATCAGATGTAGATGACTTTTTCATACAATTTGAAACCGTGTCCACTATATAAAGCCTCGCCACAGTACCTACAGATATTTTTGATGAAATTTTTGTTCACCATTATGAACACGACTGTACCAAGCTACTTAGCCTTGGGTGTCAATTTACTTGCTATTATTTGAAAAAGTTTTGGTTAGCTAGTGAACATTTAATACAATTAATAATGTTCAATTAACGCAAAAATCTTACGACTTTGAAGAGCGGTGCCTCTTAGCACAGGTATTTAAATACTTAACAAAAATACAAATAGTGAAACATAGAATCTCCTCCTTTATGAAAGTCTGTTAAAAAGAGTCAACATCAATGTTAGTAGATAATTTATATCACTGAATATGTTTTTATTGAAAAGAAAAAATCTCTTTCCAGTACATTAAAACTATTGACTTTATTATTATTAACTATCTACATAGGTAAGGAGTCGGTACCATATACTCGTAGCCACAATAGTCCACCGCCAAAACTTAACTGAGGAAAAACACTTTATACAGGATGGAATAAATAAACCGACTGCTCTATGATTAGAAAAAAATATGTATTTTTACCAATGTTATTTTAAATTATTTTTTTAATCTTAATTGCACAAAAGAAAACTTGTCGTACAAAAGGCGGACTTAATTCCACGAGGCATTCTCTACCAGTCAACCTTCGGGCAAAGCAGATAAATTGTGGGCGGTGCAACTAAATTAAACAAGTTTAAGTACCTACTAATATGTTTATATTGATCGAAATAGATGACAATCAGCTAGGTTAATTAACAAAGTAAATAAAAAAACTTTTTCACTTGCTCAAAAAGTAGGCCGGTAATTTTCTATAAATTCCAGTGATGTTTGTAAAGTGCTCGGTTTAGCCCCTAGGGTTAAAATGGAAACTATGCAATTATTTATATGAGAATAAAAGAAAAAAATCTTGGCGGCAAGCTACATATTAGATGCAGATATTTAAAAATAAATCAGAATGTTTAAACTTACAGTACACTGCAGGTCCCATCTTTGAATACGAGCGAGATGAAGACTTATGATCTTGTATGTATTCATGTATTTAAAGTTATTTCAGTAATATTTATTTTTTATTTTAAATGTACAAAAACTGAACATAAACTATCATTCCAAATTCAAATACTTATTTAAACAGGAGTGTGTAAAGTGCAAAATGATCGATTTGTCCCATACGAATCTCAAATCCCTAAATGTGGCACCGCATCCCCGCCCCGCGCGCCGGGTACCCACCCTGTATAGTGCTCAAGTCCAGGCTTACGATCTGTGATGGATACCCCGCTTAACATTCCAGTGACGCCTGTTATCTGAGATGCTGAGGACGTAGATTAGAATCGGGCTATCTACTATCCAGATTTATTTAGATACTAGACGCGCCTACAAATTTTTGTTTGCTAAACGTTTGTTTTACTGTGGACGGATAAAATGTATCATACAACGGTCTTTGAATACGCAGCCGCTATGGCGTGATGAGACTGAGGAGGCTGCGTAGACATACATATATATGTAATGTATATATACATACATACGTCAAATCGAAAATGAAGTAAGTACTTTTTCCCCTTGCGGAAAAAGTTGCGAGCATTTCCACAAAAAAACAGAATCAGAATTTGATTATGTTAAACTAAGACTTTTAAGCGTCTTTTGAAATATTATAAACGGTCTTTTTCCATTATAAACATCGCGTTTTCATTCTAAGGCGCGGAATCGTAAAAAAAGCTAAAATATATCGTTACAATAATGAGGATAAAGCCAAGGGGAGAAAATTGCGTCGCTCGTCGGCCGCTGGTTTTTGCAATCGAATTATTGTTCGCTTCCACGCGCTGCTTGTCAAGATTTAATGCTGATATTGCCAATGAGGTATGCCATTGAAATTGAACTGACAGCAGTACTAGGTACCTACTTATAATGTGCTCCATGGTATAAGAAAATAAGCTATGGCATTCCGGCTAGTGAGACTTGCTACGTCATTGATCAGTTGCTGCTTTATGGTAACAAAATAAATATGTAAATAATAATTATGCATTTATGGATTACGATTGTCATGTTCTTTGAATAAGCTTTATTTTGTCGTAATGCTCGTAATTGATTTAAAACCACTCACGATTTTATGGGATTCATACAGGTAACAAGGGAATTGGGGAGTTTTATGATACACTACTGGCTACACACAAACGGATCAACCAACCAACCAATCGTAGCATGATGACGCATTGATGACGCCAAAAGTCTCGCTTGTCATTCTGGAGTGCCAGAAATAGGTATACGCGGATGTTGCGGGCAGAAACTAGTAAATAATAAATATATCTTATAGTCACATTGGTACTTGAAACACTTCACAACGCAGAAAAAAAACAGCAGTACATTTTCCATACTGAATCAGTCTTGACGATTTCCTGCGCTAGTGACTACTTAATTAAGTTTTTGTCACCTCTCGAATGAGTGTGGAATGAGGAACTTTTCTAATGGGTTTTTTAGGGTTCCGTACCCAAAGGGTAAAAATGGGACCCTATTACTGAGACTTCGCTGTCCGTCCGTCTGTCACCAGGTTGTATCTCAAGAACGGTGATAGCTAGACAGTTGAAATTTTCACAGATGATGTATTTCTATTGCCGCTATAACAACAAATAGGTATACTAAAAATAAAATAAAATAAATATTTAAGGGGGGCTCCCATACAAAAAACTTGTTATAGATTATGGTACGGAACCCTTTATGCGCGAATCGGACACGCACTTGCCCAATTTTTATTTATAAATTGAGATCCTTAGTTATCAATTACCAAGTAACAAAGCCGCCCGTTTCAATAGGACCGCTATATATTCCGCAAAACTAAATACCGCGCCGCCGTCCGCTGCCGTATCAAATCAGTTGCGTGTAAGTATATCGCCTTCCGGCAATAAGTCTGGTTAAGCCGAGTTCGTAATCCCTTGCTTAAGGGGAGCGCAGAAATCGTACCATGGTAGGAAGCGTTAGCGTTGCTTCCGCCCAAATGAGGAACGAGTATCATACCAGTAGGGCGCTTGCCGTCGGCCCGTCGGCACATGATACCGTTTGGCTCTGAAATGGCACGCAGAAGCCCTATTTTATACGGTGACAAAATTGACCCATTTTAGGTACTTAACCCATAGGCTTTTCAAAGGCCTTTGAGTAACAAAACTCTTATCATCTACTCTATTATATTATAATGTTCCATCCATACCTTCGCCTTAAGTTCGGATAGCGTAGCGAACTTGAATAGTTAATTACGAGTAATTAGATTAGTTGCATTATCCTCGCCCTTCCACTTACCACGTCGGTTTTCATTAGCTGCAGGTAATGCTATTACTTTCAATACGGGTCTTTCTAATGTAGAATTCAGTTCGATTTGGATTCATTTATAGCTGGGTAAGTTCAATTAATCTACTAAACCCTATTTATTTAAATTTGATTCTATTCAGTTCACTATACGCGAGTAAATGCTCCATAGGGCACGGTCCACTTTTGTTAGCGTTCGCGACGCCATGCCCCGAGGGCCAATTACATAGAGAACCAATAAAATACATTAGTCAGGCGAATTTAGCGATGGTCAATAGAGATAATCTTCTCTGACGTCATGTGAGCAAATGCGCTCATGATCTACTAAGTGTATGTAAAAACGTGCATTTTGCAACGTAGTCCTTAAAATACTGCTTAGGGTTTAGGTATACATATATAGTTTACATTTATGTTATTTTTGTTGACGTTTTTAGAAGTAGACTAGCATTTATTGTGAAAAGTGGAATTCTTTTTAAGTGGAATTCTTGTAGTAACAATAACTTATGCTCACTTTTGAAGTGAAGTAATTTCGTGTGGAGTTGTTAGTGGATAGAAATACTGCAAAACCCAGCATTAATTAGCTAAACTCGAACTTAGTTCACCGGTTTATTAAAAGAAACCGGCTAAGTGCGAGTCTGACTCGCGCACCGAGGTTTTCGTACAAATACTTATCCCATCTTTACTGGCCAGGTTAAGTTATGTTTTCACCTGGTTTGTATGGAGCCGGATACAAATGAGGTGCTAGGTTAACGCAACCGTTCATGTCTGTTGTACCTGAGCCCCTTAAATATTTATTTTATTATGTTTTTTAGTATTTGTTGTTACAGCGGCACATACATCATCTGTGAAAATTTAAACTGTCTAACTATCACGGTTCATGAGATACAGCCTGATGACGGACGGACAGACAGACAGACAGACGGACGGACGGACGGACGGACGGACGGACACTGGAGTTTTAGTAATAGGGTCCCGTCGTACTCTTTGGGTACGGAACCCTATAAAAGTATTTTAAAGCAGGTGTTCAGTCTAGCCTCATATATTTTCATCAGTAGAGTTTATTGCTGTCTGGACTATCACTAACTCGATTTGTGTGCGTTTCCCCTGAGTTACTGTTGCTGTGTAAACACGCGATTTGAACGAAGCCGCTTATGAGATTAGGTAGGTGATGTAGCTAACACTCACGTTCTATCTCGTATATTTACATTGTAGTTAATTTCATATACGAAGGTCCTATTCCGCTTGGGAACAGTGCAGTAACAATGGAACAAAAAATAAGAATAAGAACTTTGTTAATAACAACACGCGCCTATTTAAAAAGCTGACCATAAAGCAATTTTATGTTATCATGATGACTGACTGTCGTAATCACTCACACTAGCATCTTATCAAAACGTGACGGATGCTTTGTCACTTATTTATCGCACGAAAAAAGCAACCACCATATGCCCGCAGAAGATATTAAACAATTGGTGGAGAGAGTAACATTTATGATAGTGAGTCATTAAGACAGTTAGTCATCATGAATTCATGATAAGGCTAAAGCGCATATAACAAGTGCTGGCAATATATCAAAATTTTATTTTGAGAGATTTTTGACGTGATTTTAACGTCTTATAAATCGATGAACGCCGGCTTCACGCACGAAAAGGCATGACTCATTCAGACCCCGGACTTTCGTTGCAGTCACGTGACAATAGGGTAGTTTGGGGAGTAAATAGACCTGTGTTAATAAATAAGGAAAAAGTAACAGTTTTGAACCCAATAAATTTTAACATTTTCTTTTCTAAAATGATAATTACAATTTTTTAGTATTTTTTATTAAGTACCACACTCCACTTGTTATTAAATTATAAACAATAAAATTTAAAAATCTATAATATTTTAGATACTTTTGTCTTTGTATGTTTATACATTTAAATAATTTACGACAAAAATTACATAATTAATTGATCAATATAATTTTTTGGTATAATGCAAACCAAACATTTGATTTGTTACGGAGAGTCAGTTAACGAAATAACAACGACGATGAATAAATCAATTGACAATTGACCTTAGGTAATATTAACTAAAGAATATTGATTTATTTATGTTATTTATTGTATTAATTAACACCGGTCCGCTTACTCCCCAAACTACCCTATTGTGACGTATCTGCGACAAATGTCCGGGGTCTACTCATTGTCACGTTCCGCCTGAGCCGAGCGTGCAAGCGAGAGCGCGGAACAAGCGATAGAGAGGCACGATCGCCCTATGTGTTCGGTTGTGACGCATCTATCTCTCTTCCACTCCATCGGCTGGCATACGTTATCACGAAATATAGTCCGTAAACCGACTTTACAGACAACCAATGTTTTTTTCTTAATAGCCTGGGGATGTGTCCCACTGTTTGGCAAAGGGTTCTCTTAGATTTCCAGAAGTCCCTGTTCGATGTCTCTTCCGACCAGTTGCTGAGGAATGCTTCCAAGTCATCCCGCCATCTCCGCCTGGGCCTGCCCCGTTAGATATATTTTCTTTAAAATACATGTGAACTAGCTGCGCCGCGTGTTGTTACCCGCTCATTTCACGGGAACACTACAATTTGAGTTAATTAGTAGTAGTAACAAACATACACATAAAAACCCTGAGCCTTGTTAAGTATGCATAGACAGATAGAACGGTAGAGTTATCTATAAATTGCTATTAAATTTGAAACTTTACAGCAACATATAGGTATATGTTGGTGTAAAGTACATTATCCATACTTCCACAAAGTTTGTTCGCCAATAAAACTCGTAGACAAGTAAATATTCAACTTTATAAACCATAAAATTGAATTTGGAATGCCGCGCGTATATTCCAGTACATTGGGTTGAAAAGGTTCTTATCTCCATTAATTCCGAGCCGTGTGTCCAGGATTTAGAGTGTAGATTGGACTGGTGAGTTGTACTGGTATAGAGTGGACTTGGTCGATCAATTAGGAAGTTTCAGGGGCAGGTAGGTACTTGTTCAGAGTGTGCAAGACGCGTAACAAATGAAGTCTCGTGGACGTGCGGAGCGATGACCTCGGATGCTTGCGAATAATGTTTTATTGTATTCATGTAGTAGGTTTAGTATTTTATTGTATTAGTAGGAGACTGTATATGTGAGTTGTAAGGGTAATATACCCATGAGATCTGTACTATAGGCAAGAGTGCATCACGGTGCTTGGCTCTGCCTCCGGCTTCCATAGAGCATCGGGCGCGCGTTCAGAGCCAAATTTCTGGGCTCAGTCTGAAAAGCAGCGCTGGACATTTTTGCCCAGCACACGCTGAGACTGAGACCCATTGCCTCAAACTTTTCCAAGAAATCGTTTTTATATTTATTGTTGTTATGTTAGGTATTCTTTCTTTTTTCTTTTTGTAAGTATAAATTATGTTCATGTAATTATTGTAGGTATAAGTTGTGGCAATAAAGAAATTTCTGATTCTGATTCAAATGTAACGTACAGACGCGTCAGTCGCATGACCAGTTGCATTGCACTATGCACAAACAACCAATAAAATACACGTGACTTTTCAGAAGGAAAACATCAAAAGGGAGGAATCTTCTGTTTCGTTCTATTCTAATTATATTGCCACTAAAATAATAATAGCCATGTGAACGATGTATTAAACTATATTACAGTTATAAAATATGTATATATGTTGTGCTTCAAAGATAAATAGAGTACGAGACATGACTCGAGCTTAAGTTAGGACCGACGATCTGCTCAGAATCATCGTGGATAACTTTGGGGAAGGTATGTAGAAGTAGTCGTCTTTGAGCTGAGAACCCTGAGTTCTTTGTCAAAACACGCCCAAGATCGCATAAAAACCGTTATTAATTTATTAAAAAGATGAACTAAGCGAGCGGACTTGAGCACGCACGAAATAATTCAGCGAGCTCCCGCCAAGTCCGATTATGAGCGTTTATCGTGGACGTGGGCCGCCTTAAATTTTAATAAATTCGTGTTTAGAAAACGGCCATTTGCTCTCTTGGGTTTTCGTGAATTTTAGCGATTAAGCGAGGCTATCTCGAGGTGTTAATCGAATGCGAAGTGATGATTACAAAGGAAATTAACGTAGAAAGCAATTTGTATTTGTTTTAAAGATTGTAAATTGGATTTTTAATATCATTTGTGTTGTCTATTGAGTTTAAAAGTATGTATGAATTAATTAACTAACGTGTTTTACCTTTCAATTTCGAAGCCTTATATTCGTGTCACTTTGTGGTGTAAACAATATAGAATTACTTGTTATATAAGTCATTGTCTCCATTTAGTTATACTGATAGCAGAACATCCCTCGGCTCTCGCTATCAAGGTAAAATTGTATATTACCCATGTCATATTATTTTCGTCGTATAGAATCACTAGTTTATTAAAATGATGCATTGGTTCGTATTATTTGCTGTCATTTATCATTTAAAATCTGAATTTTAATGATAAGTATGGTAAATGATTGCACAAAATCTCATATTGTTTGTTGACTGAGTGAGATTGCTGTCTCCATTTCAGGTTGGCCCAAAATTATTTCGTATGTTTGGATGTCCAGTTGTCCGATTTTACCGATTTTCATGAAAATTGTGAGTAGGTTCGGTTCGATTAGTATATAGATTATCTTGTTGATTAATATAGGTATATTTTTTTCGCAACAGTGTGGATTAGGGTAAAATACAGGAAATACAAATTTCAGCGATTACGAAACAAACCACTAGTATAGTCTTAGTCTAGTTTATTACGTAATTGAGGGTCTAACGCTTTACCTAGCCGACCGCGATTGCGATCTCAATTCCGATTTCGGGTGAGTGCGGCCCAAAACAATTTATCTTAATATCTTATATAATATAATCTGAAAAGCAACTATTTTGCGGCAAACATAATCATGTAATCTACAGCTTTGCCTAGAGGTTTTCCAGTCCACCGAATATTAGGGTGCTCCCTTACCGTAAGCATTCGTCAAAAATGTTCATATATTTTTGAAGTGAAAACTTCTTTAGCGGCGCTTGGCACTTTTTTAGATGGGTAAAAAATGTTAAACTCGCGTCAGACAATGTCAATCGTCAGATCCGGGGCTAGTACAACATGGCGCGACTTTGCATGTCGCGCGACTTAGCATCGCCTGTCTTTTTTACACAGTATTGACAGGAAAGTGACAGGTATAGTATAAGTCGGGCGAAAAAGAGTCGCGTGTCAAAGTTGTGATAGACGTGCTGATCGAAAAGCTTAGCTCGTAGGACGGATTTGACGGATAGAGATGGGGTAATATACTTAGCGCCTGCGCGTGTGTGTTGACTGCTCATGTGTCAATCGTTTGTATACTTGAGAAATTCGTGTATATAAATAAAGTGTTTCAAAGATGAAAATGGAAGAAAGTGTATTTATTATGGAAAAAAGGGACGAAGAATTCAAAGATGGAAATGGAAGAAAGTCCATTTATTAACGAAGAAGTAGCGGACGAAAATAAGTGAGTAATTTATAAAAATATACATATGTACCTACACATAATAGATGTAATACAAATATATTACAATACGTGAATGTTTGTATGTAAAGTCGCTACATTTGCAATTTCAATTGACGGTGACTTTACGTTCCACTATTGCGCAAAAACTACACAAAAGATTTGCGTAAAATTCTGCAGTAATTTAGCTTAGATATCCGAATAGGACATAGGCTACAAATTTTGAGGGCATTCATTCATAAAAGGGTTTATTTAACAATAAATGGAAAACCCCACTTTTTATTCATTGTGACATTTTAATTTCTAAATAATGTATAAACAATTGGTAACCTAGCAACCGTGTCTGTTTCAAAGAAAGGGGGCCTTCGAACAACAAAATGTTGTAAGTGACAGATGGTGAAGCGTAATCATAAACTTACATTAGTAAGAAATACAGATTAAAATAGAAATCAAGTGTCAGTGAGATAGAATAAAATCGGATAGTTCAAACGCACACAAGGCGGACTTAATGCCATTGGGCATCAATACCAGTCAACCTTTGAGCAAAGCAGATAAGTTGTAGGCGGTGAAAAAACAGGTTTTAATTATCTCACTAATATTATATAGTCGAAAGTTTGTGAGTGTGTGTGGGTGTGTGTGAGTGTATGTTTGTTATTTCTTCGCTCTCAAACGGCTGGACCAATTTTCATGAAATGCGGTATGGAGGTAGCTGACACCCTGGATTAACACATAGGCTACTTTTTAACAGCGGGTAGCACCGCGGGGCACAGCTAGCACTTGTAATATGTTTCATACTTTATAGCGTTAATCTATATATTACGCGCGACAAATTTTAGCGACATACAATACAATACAACAATACTTTATTGCACACCAATAAAAGTTTACAAAAGGAAACAAGACAAATACAATTTATAAATAACGGTAGACAACAGGCGGTCTTATCGCTGAAAAGCGATCTCTTCCAGACAACCTTTGGGTAGTGAAATTGATGAAAATTTTAACTTAATACAGAGTAGGTGCAGCAGAAGTGCGACATATTCGAGGGAAATCGTTTATTTTTCAATAATACATTAAAGCAATGCGCGCGTGACTCATTGGTTCTTGATATTAGGAGTATCAATTGTGATACATCCACATTATAACATGTATTAATATTTTATATATGTAATTATTAGTAGTCTTATTATTTTTTTAATACCTTTTTGTACACGGTGTTAGTTTGTCTATCTTCTTCTCGTACTCACTCTGCTCAAAGGTTAACTGGAAGAGATCCCTTATAGGGATAAGTTCGCCTTTGTACAATACAATACAACAATACTTTATTGCACACCAACAAGAAAAATATTACATGAGAAATCTTAAATTAAACAATGGTAGACAATAGGCGGTCTTATCGCTAAAGAGCGATCTCTTCCAGACAACCTTTGGGTAGCGGAGAAAACAAATTTAAACAGAAAATAGTAGGTGGTGAGAGTTTGTACCATGTTATTTGTAATAGATATATTATAAATTTATGAAACATGTAATGTCTCATTTTGTTTAATGTGGGTACACCACAATTTTTATTTAAACTATGAATACAAAGATCAAAGCTTAAAGAAAAATTGAAAAAGGAGCTACCTGGTGGAAGGGACCGGGAATCGAACCCGGTACCTCTGGATTACCGGTCCAGCGCGTTAGCCACTTCGCTACCCTCGCTCCACGTAGACCTGACGAATTTTTCCTTATGCTTTGTGTGTCGATCTTTGCATTGTTTATTTGAAAGGTTTTTACACCTTAGCGACCTCTATGTGAATACGTTAATATTCACATCTTACCGCACCACTTCACAGCGGTGAACGAGCAAGCGAGAGAGGGCGCTGTTAGTTTTATAAATTTATGAAACATGTAATGTCTCATTTTGTTTAATGTGGGTACACCACAATTTTTATTTAAACTATGAATACAAAGATCAAAGCTTAAAGAAAAATTGAAAAAGGAGCTACCTGGTGGAAGGGACCGGGAATCGAACCCGGTACCTCTGGATTACCGGTCCAGCGCGTTAGCCACTTCGCTACCCTCGCTCCACGTAGACCTGACGAATTTTTCCTTATGCTTTGTGTGTCGATCTTTGCATTGTTTATTTGAAAGGTTTTTACACCTTAGCGACCTCTATGTGAATACGTTAATATTCACACCGGGTTCGATTCCCGGTCCCTTCCACCAGGTAGCTCCTTTTTCAATTTTTCTTTAAGCTTTGATCTTTGTATTCATAGTTTAAATAGATATATTTTTTAACTGTTTTTGTGTACAATAAAGTGTTTACTTACTTACTTACTTACAAGTTCGCCTTTGTACCTATATGTTATTTGTTATAGATGTATTTTTAACTGTTTTTGTGTACAATAAAGTGTTTACTTACTTACTTACAATTTGTGCGAGAGTATTCCCTAAACATTCCAAAATATGGAAAAATGCACAACGTTGATGTTTAGGTTTTCACTTCTGTCGGCACTTCCGGAGTGCAACCCGTCCTTTTTTTGTTACAAATAAATTTTTACAATGATGAATGCTTACGATGAGGGAGCACCCTTAGGTTATATAGTTGGATAAGGTAATAAAGGTTGTCCCTTGCTTTATTCAACTTCAGTCGCAAAAGGCGCTCAAATGTCTTATAATTGGTAAACCGGTGGGAATCGGTCTTTATGGATGCCTCACCACTGGTGTTATTAATTTATAAAATGCCGTCAGTTTAATTATTATGTGTATAATTTACACGTTCAATTTCGAAATTTGTGATGTCTACTAAAATAAACTGACTGACCAAATTAAATTGAATGCATTTTACCTTAAAATACCTACATTTAAAAGTCCAACATATTCTAAATACTAAATACATTTAATAACAATTATAATAAATGTAAGTTCACAAACTCAAATCTACGAAATGAGGTTTTAGTATTTTCCCTATAAAAAAATAAACACCATTAGCGGCAAAGTATTGTGCTCACATTTACTAATTAGTATGGAAAGTCAAGTGAAACGATTTATCTTAGCAAAAGCGTCTCACCATCATTCCACAAAGTTTAAAGTAGGTACTCACACGTTGCGGCCCCGAACTCCAGTAATGTACAAATTGGACATTTATTGTGCCGCCCCCGCCTCTTACAATTGACAACATTGCATATTTATTACAGGTGGAAATTAATATAGAGATCGACAGGGCTTTATGTCGTGTACCTTAAAAAAAATCTTTGAATTTATTCTTCTGTATTTAAAGAAATATAAGAAAATACATCAAATAACTGCAATCTAAGACAATACGGGCTGAATAGGGTTGTTGTCTAAACCAAAGAGCGAAAAAAAAATATATTTTTATTTGACGTTGACAGGTGACAGATGCATACCGAGTTTTATTAAGTTTTTTTTAAATAAGAAAACCGACTAAAGTAACCGTTCCATTAAGTTCTGGTTTTGGTGTTGCCACATTTTAAAATGAGCATGTTTTTATAAATTAATAATAAAATAAATAATCATCTCAGAAAATAAATAAAAACAGAGATTACTTCATCTTTTTAAGCAGAATTCAGAAAAGTAATAAAATAATAGTCTTAAAAATATGAAATGTTGTCAATTGTTCGCTTAAAACCGTCGATATATTTCGGAATTATGCTCGATTGCGGTGGCTAAACTGAAATAAATGGAGTACGATGGATTTTGGTGTATTTAGAAGCATGGATAACTAATGCTTAGAATAATGGGTATTCTTTCATTATGTATCGCAATAGAAAGGCAATTGATTTAGTTTATTCCGTAACGGGATGGAACAAGTCTTATCAACCATGACATTGGCGCCCAACAAGGGGCCATATTTTATTTAAAAAAATATGTGTATATATGTACATATATAGTTTTTATGCATATAAAAAAAACATTATATAAGCTTATAGTCCTTGAATTTATTACTTTGTATATAAACAAATGCGTGTGACTCTCCCCATCATTCAAGAAAGTTTAAAGACTCACACGCTGCGGCCCTGAACTCCAATAATGTACAAATTGGACATTTATTGTGGCACCTCTCTATTTGGTCCGATAACGCCGCGGGGATATTTTAGAATTATGCCCGATTGCGGTGGCTAAACTGAAATAAATGGATTACGACGGATCGTGGTGTGTTTACTGCTTAATTACATAAAATTGAGGGTTTAACACTTAGAAGATTGGATATTCTTTCACTATTCCACGGTAAAATAAAGCCGATTGCTTTAGGTTTCCTGCTCAGTATATTCTGTATATACTGACCAGATACTGGCGCCCAACATGGGACTAGTTTTAAGGAAATATCCGCATTGTATTAAAAAAAATGTTAATGTAAATATATAATTTCTTTACATATAACATTAAAAATAATACACATTATAGTAGCTTATAGTCCTTGAATTCATTAATTTGTATATAAACAAAAGCGTCTTACTGGATCCGTCTTTCTAGAAATTTCAACCCTTAAATTAAATATCAGACAACCTCACATATTTATATAGATACATACTTATATAGATAAATATATACTGAAATACATAGAACAACCATGACCCAAGCACAAATATTCGAGTTCATCACACAAATATATGCCCTGGCCGGGATTCGTACCCGGGACCGCCGGCTCAGTAGGCAAGTGCTTAAAAACTGAGCCACACATGTCGTCAGTAAAAGTAAATTGACAGAAAAAAAGTACTAAGGTTGGATAAAGCAAACTATTCTGATTTGAGAAAAAATTAATAATTAAAGGTCAAAGACTATATGCATTACAATGCACATTGCCATGTTAATAGTAAAGTACTCACACGTTGCGGCCCTGAACTCCAGTAATATACAAATTGGAGATTTATTGTGGTGCTCCCGGCTCTCAAAATTGTTCGCTTAACACCGCCGGTATATTTCAGAATTATGCCCAATTGCGGTAGCCGGTGGCTAAACTGAAATAAATGGTTTACGACGGATTTAGATGTGTTTGCTTGTTAATTATGCCGATATGGTTTGCTTGCTCTGTGGTAGTGAAGCTATAGCTACAATTATTCATAGGAAGTCTACCTACCTAAAATATCGAAGGTTTCATTTAGTGTTTTGTATTCTGTGCCTATGGGATGAATTCGAGTTGTTTTTATTTATTTAAACTTTATTGCACAATACAAAAAAAAGTACAAACGGCGGACTTAAAGACTTTAGGCATTCTCTACCAGTCAACTACTGGGTTAAACAGAAATATGTAGTCGGTCCAGAATCAAAGGTTACAGACAAACAAAGTAATTACAATACAAATAAATTATCTAAAGATATATATATAAAAACCGGCCAAGTGCGAGTCGGACTCGCGCACCGAGGGTTCCGTACAAACACTTTCCATCCCTAAGTGGTTAAGTTAAGTTTGCACCTGGTATGTATAGCGCCCCATATAAATTAGGTGCAAAGTTAGGTATTAAAAAAAAACTACTTACTAGATCTCGTTCAAAACAATTTTCATTGGTAGTTTTTATAGTAATGTACATTAAATGCTTTTTTTAGATTTTTCATTTCCTATTTTAGAAGTTAGAGGGGGGGGGACCAACTTTTTTCCACTTTGGAAGCGTCTGTCACGCAAACTATTCGGTTTAGAAAAAAAATATTTTAGAAACCTCGATATCATTTTTGAAGACCTATCCATAGATACCCCACACGTGTTTGATGAAAAAAAAAATTGAGTTTCAGTTCTAAGTATGGGGAGCCCCAAATATTTATTATTATTTTTTTATTTTTGCATCAAAATCTTAATGCGGTTTACAGAATACATCTACCTACCAAGTTTCAACAGTATAGCTCTTATAGTTTCGGAAAAAAATGGCTGTGACATACGGATGGACAGACAGACGGACAGACAGACATGACGAATCTATAAGGGTTCCGTTTTTTGCCATTTGGCTACAGAACCCTAAAAACGGTTTATTTAATCTTCAACCAAACATACCCCATGATGATCAGGATTGTAATTAATATACTTTTATTGGATTATGAACTTAAATGAACATTTTACAGGTACATTTATTTGTGTTTGTTGTATAAAACTTTTACAACTCTCAACTTTCGTATCGTTAATTTACTCGTAAAACTCGTCAATCGTGCCCGGGGAAAAGTCCGAAATGAAATTATATTGATGTTCATGATTACGGGGCTTGTTTAGAAAATTATATTGTGTTTGCAGATTTATATTTACTTATACAGTGGATTTTTTTTAAGACAATGAATAAAACACCACACAAGGTTTTCATTTTTAACCGACGTGTAATAACGAGTTTCTCAGTTTCTTGGGATGTATTTTTTTCTTTTATGTACCTATGTTCTCCGATCACTCGAAAACGGTTGAACTGATTCTTGTTCAAAAGAGTAAGACGTCTAGTTGGTTCCATTGTCATAAAATATAACCTCATTCCTTTAACGTGGGTTATTTTTTGTAAAAGTGACTGTCATAAAAGCCACTCGACAACTCTATATTGTAGTATGGCTTATAACTGTGCTGGAAAAGTAATTCATCTTGAAATAATCGGTGTTGATGGTGTAATTCCAAAAGCACACGGACTAGGCACGTGCCGTGTTTGTGCCCGTAAATATTGAGCTGTTATCAAGCACGTGCCGGCGGCACGTACGGGACGATAAAAATTCCTCCACCAAGCTTGGTACGACTGGAGGCTTAGACACGGAAAATACTTTACGTACAGCCCAACAGGGTGTTTTTCAGCCCACGCCATATTGCGGATTTTAGTGGTATTAATTTATTTTACTGGCAACAACAAATTCTTGGTAAGTGACGTTGAAAGCCGGTGAATGTCACTGATGTAAACAAACAGGAAACAGGACTACATTTATCGAAAAGGCTTCCGGTTCGTGACTCAAGATGGCCGCATGCGTTTAAGTTTCGTTGTTCATTATTTATTCATTTTTGTTGTTCAATGTGTAGTATTGATAGCGTATTGTGCAGTGATCTAACGTATGAGTGAATAGCTAATGAAGAATTCAACTTGAAGCGTTCATAGCCCTTCCTGGGTCAAGGCCCGATAGTCCGTGTGGTTTTTTGTAAATCGCTATCACTTTACGAAAAGCACGATTTTCTCAACTCACCGTACAACGTGGTATCAATCCTCTATCTAGTCGCCTAGTGCGATTGGCAACGAGACATTGGCAGTAATGGTCGCTTAACAGTGACCGGTTGCCATTTAAAAAAAAATTGAATAGAATAGAATACATTTATCGAAAATTTCAAGTAAAAACTATACACATAAAAGTAAAGAATTTTCAATAAGATTCAGTATTTATTTTGGAAGAAGAACGAAGGATTTGGCAACATTCCGGTAAATAATGTTTTGAAATTGGTTAATGACAAATCCTTGACAAATGGCTATTGACGTTTAATAATGCAAATATACGACGTATGGACATTATTGCCATGCTTTCAAGCCGTTTGAGGCGCCACTATCCCTGGGCCGGACCTATAAATATTATTTAACACACTACTTCTAAAGTATAAGAAATGTTTGACTAGGTGCGTCTGTAATCTGCTATGCAAATTAAAACAAAATAGTATGTTGCTGTACCTTGCTAAATCATCGATACTATTATAAAACCCATTTTTTTATCGATTGTCTAAGGAGAGTGGGTCATGGTTGCAGCATAATCTTATTATTAAGATGCAAGTTGGCTTATATATGTTGCGTATAAATCTATCAGTCGAAATATATTTGTGAAGTTAATTTCATAAATTTTTGAGCAAAAAATTCTACAAAAAATATGATAAATCGACTCAATTGTGAAAACGATGGGATAATCAATTTTAGAACAAACGTAGCAGGAAATCTAAAGATAGTAATGGAATACTTTCCACTCATCTACATTAAAAAATTGTTACTTGGACGAAGTTGTGGGTTCTTCTAGTTATACTTAAACAACTAATATACTTAATTAATCTTTAGCACAGCTATTATTTTCTTCACGGATATTGATGTAACGGATAGATAGAATCGTACCCATGCATTTAAATATAAATGAATATTACCATGCACGAACGCAAAGTTAGGCCAAACTCCCTCGGGCAGAAATGTTAGTCCCGACTTAAAATGTCGAATCTATCAGCCCGGGGATTGCCGCGGTCTGCGCGCCGTGCATCAATAATATATGTTAGATGGTTCCATCTTTAGACAGCCAAGGCAGATAATAAAACATTATAAAAGGTTCTTTGATCCCTGGCCTTTTTGATCTTCTCAAAGTCACCTGAAAATTGCATATCATTGGTTGTTTGTGCGACTGGCTACGCTGATAGACATGATTAGATTCACAATAAGATGCCGGCTATTAGCGTGGCTCAGTGAAGTTAGTACAAGTTAATATAACCAGAGGACTAAGTAATGTGGTAGGTCAAACTCCCTCGGGCAGAAATGTTAGCCCCGTCTTAAAATGTCGAATCCCGAGGATCTCCGCGGTATGCGCGCTGTGCATTATTAATGGGGGAAGCTAGATGGTTTCATCTTTAAGGCCTAGCCATAGACAGACAAGGCACAGAGTAAAACGCTACGGAAGATTTTAACTTTTGATCTTCGCAAATCCACTTAAGAATTGTATTTTATTGATTGGTTGTGTAATATGAGTCGCTGTTGACCTGCACGTGACGAGGCAACAGACTCACGTGCATGCGCATTTCAAGAGGTTCTGAAAACACGCAAAAAAAAAACTGTGCAGAACGAGGGAAAAAATAAGATATTATATAATATTATAGATGTAAAAACGAAGAATCTATGATACTAATTGGAATATCTTATCTAATATTTGCATATCTAGGTAAAATGCTAGTAAATTAGGTTACTCGTAGTAAAAATCGCTCCAAGGAAAGTCCGAATTCAATTCACCTTGTTTGTGTTTACTTTATATTCGTTATAAAAGTTGACGGCCGAAGTAAACCACTGTATATCATTAACCTTTGTGGATATTTTAATTAGCTTCATTAAAAAATTAATTGCTGCGGGCCCGCGCTAATAAGAAATGTCTTATTTGAGGGCTAAATTGAGTGCAATTTTGTTTTATAAACGTTTTAATGGAGAGAATTGTGATTTTAATTTATTACGCTGTAAAAAAATTGGTATGACCGTTGAATTCTTTGTTGTATAAAAATTACAATAATATGCCTGTAATTAAAAATTATAAAAGTAAAACTAAGCTTAAAAATAAACCGTTGAATTACATTTAACTACTAATGTTAGTAGGTTGTATACTACTCGTATATAGTTACTGCTACTAAGCAAAGTAAGGAGAAATAGAAGTTATTAGATATGGCTAATATTTTATGGCAAAGGGCAATCTAGTCAATACACGTTATCGTGACGTGAAACATGACGTGCAGGAACGTAGGGACGTTATATTATGAAAAATCAACATCATGTGTCGTATAGGCAAATGACGGTAAATAACAGCTAGTAAAAAGTTGAGCTTTGAGAAAGGGCCACCATAAACGTTCCAAATCTCGCCAGAGTCTCTGTCTCTGTCTTTCATATGGCGATGTCTCTCTTGCTGACGGCATTCCGTACGGAATTCGAACTAAAATTCCGAACGTCTGTGGCTTCCTTAAGGGGTTAAATCTTTTTTATATGTGGAAAGACGTGCCGTGGATACTCCATCTATATAAATACAGTAAATCTCGTTACACTGTTTTCGTAATAAAAAAGAAGGTATATATTTTTTACATAAAAAATAAAATTTCTAAAAGATTTTTTTTTTGGTAATTCCAACTCACGCTTGACGACATAATTTCCTCTCGGGTCAGAAAAAACTGTTGCGTTCTCGTTTATGGGCTTCCTCGTACCCGTCCGCGAATTTACAAAGCCTATTCCATTTCATTCTAAGCTTGAACAGTACTGGATTAGCTTTTGTTTAAGTGAAAATTTGTCCATATCTTACTCTATTTTATTACAGTTGAAATAGTTTAAACTTTGATAATTAACCAAATACCAATAGCAACAAACTTAATGCATATGAGTAACTATGAGCCTTCTTATGAGGCCCATTATGGCCGACCACGATGCAGTGCCATACTTCATCACTGGCAACACACATTGGTTAAAAACACCAAGCTTTGTAAATTTGCGTCCCGTCCATATGAGTTACGCAGTGCCTGAGACATGATGGATTAATACTTGCGACAACGGTGACGCTCGCTACGCGTCACTGTCATGTCACTCGAGTAAGTTATGCTGTATACCTAGTAACCTAGAAAAATAGAAAACGGGATAAAATAATAATAGCAAAACGGGCACACCATGCGCCTCGAGTCGCGCTCTGAGCCTACTTACCGGCACGCACGAGGACACCCGCTCCGCATTCCACGTATGTTCGGCGCGCGGTTATATCCAGTCCGGAGCCATTCAGTACCATCAATCGCATCGCATTGTACAAAAACACCAAAAAATACAGTTTTAGGCGTTTGCTTAAATAAAATCAAGGACGAAGGAGGTGTTTTTATAAATTTGTTTTTTTAGAAGTTTATTTCTCGGCAAATACAGTATCTAAACCCTAAATGGATAAGGTGCCTGTTAGGTACATATTATTTAATATTACTTTTTTATAAGTCATCTTGGTGCCGTTTCTGGCATAGCGTAGGCGATAGTAGAATCACAGTTAAAGAAGAAAAGTAGGCCTTTTCACACATGCCCTTAGTAATCAGAGTCGCTTAGTTATCTGTAGTTTATACTGTGTGTGAATAGAAGTATGATAGAAGTATGTTTTACATAGTATGACATCCGCAATTAGGATGGACTGATGACGTTTTGTTGTATAAACTATTGATCTGCTTCGTTGGTCCTACTAAAGGTTGATTGGCGAAGATCAATAATGGATTCAGTCCGTTTTTCAGTCCAAATGCTATAACCATCATCATCATTGTCAAACCGCAGTTCGGTTCTAAAGATAAGCGCCATCTGATGAGACATTTGGTAAGCTTTGTCTTATAGAATCGAACCTTTCCTCAATACCGCAGGAATACTTGAGTTCTCTATTCACTATGACAAGCATTTAATGGTTAAACGTAAATAACGTAATCTTCAGTTTCTTGCGCATTGCTGCCTTCATACCGCTTTCTTTTCGCACAAAGGCGTAACTTACTTTATACCACTAAAATTCGTTCCTTTTAGGGTTCCATACTTCAAAAGGCAAAATACGGAAGCCTTATAAGATCACTTTATTGTCTGTCTGTCAAGACAAGGGATTCTAAACCTATTCCCGTGTATCTACAATCATGAAATTTTGCAAGAGACCCGGTCACGTAAAATATGTATCTTATGTCGTCGGACACGATAAATGCCAGGGGTAATCTAAAAAAATATAATCAGATGTTTATTAATTCAAACAAAATTAAATATTACATTTAATGTATGCCAACTGTGCTTCTGCATGCATTAACATAGCTGTCACGCTACTAAATATCAAATATTTTCATACACATTGTTTCTTTGAATAAAAAAAAAAATATTCTACAAGATTTTTTCAAAGGTTAAAGTCAGCTAATCCATTTTTGTTCAGCTTAAACTGTAGAATATATACTTTAATTTATTGTTCCAGTTACACGTCACACCCGGTATAGTTATATATTGTGTGGTAATGGTACGGAACCCTCGGTGCGCTAGTTCGCCTCGCACTTGGTAAGTTTTTTTATTATAGAGCCTGTATAGGCGATGAATACACAAGGTTTTATGGCGACGGCGATAAACGCGTAGTGTTATAATACGCTATTATTTATAAGGTTTGGGGGCAATATGGGCTAAATAGCTTTTAGCGCCAGTTCTTTGTCATAATAAACTGATCGGAGAATTGAAAATGGAAAAAGGTTGCTTATACCACGCTTATACAGTTGATGGAAAGAGATCATTAGTTATAATATTATGGGCTGGGTGAGATTAAACTCTATAACAGAAAGTTGAAAAGTAACAAAGTGACACAAGTATTGAGGATATATATGTCGGCGGCCGATCGTAAAATCCGCCAGATCACGAAATTCCTAGGCATATCGTGAAACTCCGCCATTTCATGATTTGGCTAAATGACATCCGCCATATCGTTCAAGACATGACGTTTAACGATTTGCCCAATGACGTTTAGGCAGATCATGAAATTCCTAGGCATATCATGAAAGGCCGCCATTTCATGATATATCCCAAGTAACACCCACCAGTGACGTTTAGGCAGATTGTGAAATTCCTAGGCATACTCTGGGAATAGTTTCAGTTCTCTGGAAGCAGTTTTGTTTTACGGGTCACGAAAAAAAAAATAACCCTAACCTAACCTATCTCTGGGAGCAGTTTAGTTTTTAGGCTCATAAAAAAAATAACTATCTAGGTTAGGGTTATTTTTTTTTATGACCCATAAAACGAAGCTGCTTCCAGAAATAGGTAGGTTAGGGTTTCTTTTTTTTTGCGCCAACTATATTTTAGATACCCGGCGGCGGCGCTCCGGATCATATTGACTCGGCGGCGGCGTGAAAAAATCTGTATATCTTAGTGAATATAATTTTTGTTTTCTTCCGTTCGACGTCCAGGGTTTCCAGTCTTGTGTTTTGCTTGATCTTTAATAAGATGTACAACAAGATCCCAAGCTGGTGGTAATGACAAACCGTCTTCTCTATTGAAAATAGGATATTTTTAGCAAGATCATAAAATGGCGGCGTTTTACGATATGCCTAGGAATTTCGTGATCTGCCGGATTTTCACGATATGCCCGGTATAGAGCTAGGAATATCGACGAATGCGTTGCTCTAATCGATCTGCCGTATTTTTTATCAGGCATATCATGATATGCCTGGTCTTCATTTAGCCAAAGCATGAAATGGCGGCGTTTCACGATATGCCTAGGAATTTCGTGATCTGGCGGATTTTACGATCGGCCGCCGACATATATAATTACAGTTGGATTTGTTAAAACACATACATCAATCTCATTAAAACATTCGTGAGACATATTTAATTATAAGCGGTTTACACTCACGTGAAATTATCAGGAACGGCCCGACATGTTTCGAACTCGTATGGAGCTCTTCATCAGGGACTTCAAAGGCTCCAATTTTATGTAGAAAATTCTCGCGAGTCTCAGACGTATATTAAAATATATACATAGGTATACGAAACGGGTATACGTACTCGTATCTAGCAGCTGCGCGGAGAGAGCGTTCGCGCATTTTCCGATTGGCCGCCGCCGCCGCCGCGGCTGATCGTAGCTCCTGATGATGAATCGTGTACCGATCTGAAACATGTCGAGCGATATTCGACTTCCAAGACTTGAGTAAACCCGTTTCATATGTATTTTAAAACGCTCTACATTGTCGCTTATCATAATAAGGACAACATTGCCTGCATCTTTATATCAATAATCAGTTAACGCGTCCTTAACGGTAAATGACAAAGATACCTTTTGTTTCAAAACGTGACATCTATTGGATTAAAAGTTATAAACAAAGTTATTTACCAATTACAAACTATACCATTCCTTACATTCATTTAAATAACGCACAACGCACATACCTACTGCCGCACCATTTGAAAATTACTTTTAAATTAAAAACATCAGTCATAATTTATTTCAATACAAGAAAAAAAGTAAAACAAAGAGACAGTAAAAAAAACCGGCCAAGTGCGAGTCGGACTCGCGCACCGAGGGTTCCGTACAAACCTGCAAGGTTTACAAAGTTCGTTCATTACGACAATTTCGAGATTCTATGTCAACGGGAAGTGGTCTTTAGGTTTTAATTCCCGTGCGTGTAGTTGCGAGTTTCGAAATATGCGGTATCAATGGTTGTACTTTTGCGTTTTGCGTTTTTGCGTTGACTTATAATTTTTTTTTTTTCACGGGTTAAAGGCAATTAGATCTAAGTATTTGATATGAATTTCAACTTGATAGCTCTACGCGTTCATGAGGAAAAAAGTAATAAGTTTATATTTATTAAAAAATATATATTTTGTAATGTAACTAAAAATTTAAGGTTTTCGTAATTTTTCCTTTATCTATGCTATAAGACGTTGCTTCGTACCAAATTTCAAGATTCTGAGTTCACGGGAAGCACCCTGTAGGTTTTGATTCCCTTGCAAGTGTCGAAAATTTGCGGCATAAACGGCTGTATCTTTTGATTGCGTTGGCTTAGAAGTTTGATTTTTTCACAGCTTCAAGGGACAGTAGACCTGAGTAATTGATATAAATTTCAGCTTCATACTTCCACGCGTTCCTGAGAAAAAGGGTCTTGACAGACGGACGGACGGACGGACAGACGGACAACAAAGTGATCCTATAAGGGTTCCGTTTTTTCCTTTTGAGGTACGGAACCCTAAAAAGACTTAAGCACTACTTTTAAATTGCACCATTTATCCCCATGTCAAAATGTCCTTAAATAAAAGGCTCTTTTAGTCTTTTTATTCTATTTTGAGGGTCCTAAGAAGTAGGTACTTTCGCATGTCACTCTAACATTTTGCCGCTTATCATTGAACTATAAAGTACTTGAGACACAATACCTCGGCACCTAGGATTTCCTGCACAGATAACCTTGGAGCGTATGCTCCAGAACGGGCAATGTCAGTAGGTCGGTGTCGCGCATGATGTCACTTCTAGGGATAATGAGAACGCGGGGTCAGACGAAACGTGAGATCTTCGGATTTATTATGGCTGCGGTACGGGGTTAGGTTATAGTTATGTCGTAAAATGATAACAGATTTTTAATCTGGTATGATTTGACTGATGAGCTAAGCGCCTAGGGTGGTATGGGCACGTGATTCGTAAAGATAATAGCCACGGGACGAAAAAAGCGTTAATTATGAATATGGAGAGAAACAGAAGAGGATGGCAAAAGAAAAGGAGGATGGATTGTGTGAGAGATGACGGAGAAGAAGGAAAAGTGCCGAGATGACGAATGAGGGAAGAATGGAAGAGAATAGCATGCTGCGCCGATCCAAATAAATAGGTTAAAGTGACATTAGTATATTCCTAACGGCTGCATTCAACTCGCTCCGGCTAGCTTATGTCACAAGCTGTCATACCTCATACCTACACTATAACTTGAGATATTTTTTCGACGACGCGTTTGGCTCGGTTTGTAGACACCTGCCTACTGAGCCAGCGGTCCCGGGTTCGAATCCCGGCCAGGGCAAATATTTGTGTGATGTACTCGAATATTTGTGCTTGGGTCATGGTTGTTCTATGTATTTAAGTATTTATTTATCTATATATAAGTATGTATATCTTCGTCTAGTACCCATAACACAAGCCTTCTTGAGCTTAATTTGGACTAGATCGATTTGTGTGAGGTTGTCCGATATTTATTTATTATTTATTTGTTTAAGACACCCGTGGTTTTGCCTGCATAGAATTTGATTTATTTTTTAATTGGCCACAAACAAAAATAGTTATATATAAAGGCTAATCCACATTATATAAGAATTTCAAGCCTACCTGCGGTTGGAAAAATTCAGTCCTGTGATTGACGCACATCAGACAGACCGATAAAGTACGGGTACTAATGGTACGGAACCCTATTTTTTGATTAAACTGTGATTATATGTAGACTATATCTACAACGAGCTAACAAGTCTAAAGATCAATATTTTTTTTTTATTAAAGCAGTAAGAGCTATTGCTAGTGTAAACCAATTGGTTAGAATGAAAGGAAAAAATTAAAAATATACCCGACATAACCATTAAATTTTGCAATTTTGCGCTTCATTCTAAACATCTAAAGATCAAGATATCAAGGCTTATTCTGTCTAGTTCCCGTGCATTATTAAGGGCGCTAGTAAAACTTTGCGGGCCGGAATTATTTAGCGGAACCCTTGTCAGGCGCTACTGGAACTTCAGAGCAGGGAGTCCCGAGAAAAAAAACGTATAAATCTTGCATGAAATAAAAATAGATACCAATGTACAATGACACTTCAATTAATAGTAACACAACCATTTGAGGTCCATTTTTCCTTGCTGGATCATAAATATTACAGCGTGATATGTGATATAACCGCAAATTGTAGCTCGATAATATTTATAACAATTATTAATTTAGCGTTAACTGCCATAGCGTAATTAATTCTTGAAATTTTTCTTAGCAGCAATATATGGCGTACACTTATTAAAAGTAATAACTAGTGACAGTTGTGCCAACACGATATTAAGTATCAACAACATTGACGTAATAATTACATACCTCAATGATCAACAACAAACAAATACATTGCGTGCTGAATAATTTTATATGAAAAAGAAAACTATTTTTTAAATTATTTTATGGATCGATATAAATAAGACCCTGTAAAGTTTGCGGTTATATCAAATATACACGCTGTATAATAAAAAACAAACAACAAGAAACAAATACATTGCGTGCTGGATAATTTTATATGAAAAAAAAAACGTTTTTTTTAATTATTTTATGGATCGATATGTTAATAAGACCCTGTAAAATACATACAGTGAAACACAGAACCTCTACCACATTTTAAAATATGTAACCCTATATTTGTGAAATAAATGTAATCTAATCTAATAAAAGTCTATAAAATTAATATGTATTATAAAATTCTAGATTTGTATTGAAAATCTTAATAGCGCGATGCAGAATCGTCATTTGTTTTGTATGGGCGCGCGATGCGAGTCAGGCTGACCGGCTGGCTGGCTGTTTTCATAATTTCCTTTGTCATCTCATCACGACGAAACGGCTGGACGGATTTTAGCAAATTTTTATTTGGCAACATGGGCGGGTGCCCATGGGCACCCTACCAGGGCACCCCTTTTAATCTTAGTTTAGTTTTCTTGCTTTTTGCGTTTTATAACCCATATTTTTAATGGTTTAATTTTGGCCTATATATTTCTTTTATTATTGTTATATTTCCCTGTGAATCGCTAAGAATTCTGAATAGCCAGCTGCATGGCTTGGTATTGCTTCCAATGGCCTCACTCTCAAATCAATTGCTATTTTAGCAATCTCGTATCATGCTTAACCGTATCATACTAAAACCAGCCTAGTCTTTAATATAACAAGGAACACTCATCACGGAAGCGTAGAGAGAGATATAGGCTTGTGATATGTATTCGGCTAAACAGGATGATTTGTATTCGGCCTGCGTCGTGACTCGCACTAGATCCTGATTTGAGCCCTACGTATTAACTAATATTCCTATGCTGGGTATTACGGAGAAAGTAAACACATTTGACCTACGTATGAGATTACTCGTAAGTCTCGTAACTTAGTTCACAAATGAGTATAGGGCACAACATAATTGGTTCATATTAACCTTGTATAGACATCGTAATTCTCAAAGCGTGGTAGGATGTTATATTTGAAGAGAGAGAGAGAGAGTTGTCGGTATTAACATTAATATGTAATTCATACTGATACTTAGATTAATATTTATACTAAAATACATACGAAACGCATTTACTCACGTCGTAGAAGTCGAATACCGCTCTACATGTTTCGAATCGGTACGCGATTCATCATCAGGAGCTACGACCAGTCGCGGTGGCGGCCAAGTGTCAAAGCCATAGACGTTGTGTGTGATGATGACGGTAGATTTTCGCCCCCTCTGGTGACGCCCGCATCTCGCAGCCACCGGAGAGAGCGTGCCTTGAGAACACGTACCGAGGAAACGGGCGAGACAGTAATATGTTTCTCAGCCGAGACAGTGATGTAAGCGAGTAGCTGTTTGCACATGTTTTGAAGTCAATTCAGTTCTATTGAGACTTTCGGACACGATGGATCGTCAAAGAATCGCCCAGTGGCGAGACGTTCAGACCTGCCGAGTGAGCGAGCGAGACAGTGCGGGGAAGTAGGAGGGTAGACACTCGGCCTAGTAGATAGAACGGGAGCCGAGCTACTGTCTCGCCGCTTCGTTCGGCCGAGCGCTACCTCGAGCACTCGGCGCTATGTTTCTACGCACCGAGTACTCGGCCGAGAGCACTAGCTCGCCCGTTTACTCGGTACGTGTGATCAAGGCATTAGCGCGCAGTTTTCGATTCGATATTCGACTTTTGTATGTAATGTGACGACCCCATCGCCCGCTGGTTTTACCAGCGCAGTTAGTCACCGCAGGGCAGCTTATGGCGAGCTGTTGGGGGGTAGCGACCCCACGTACCTGATGCTCCTGTGGGTCCTGATGGGGGGTGATGGGTCGGGGCCTCCGCCTCTGTCTTGCCTTAACCGGCCGGCCAGAGTGGAGTCGCGAGAGTTGCGGCTCGGGGGCGGATGTGGAAACGTAAGGGGTTAGTTGGCTGCGGTTTAAAGCCCAGTATTACACCTCTCCGTCCTTAGCCTTCCGCACTGGTGTTGCCCTTAGGCCACTCTATGTGTCGCTTTTTATGGGGGCCCATCTAGCGGGAGGCGAGTCATCGTCTACCAGTTTTTTTTGCTATGAGACACTTTTCTTGGTAGACGTCCGACTGTCTCAAACAATAGCCCAGTAGTTAGTCCATCGCATTTCATGTAATAGCCTAGTACCATGTTTAGACTCCATACAACCACAATAGTTCTTACATCTAGCGGGTGCTGTCTCTGTGTGCGTCCCATGACACAGGCAGGGGTAGCATCCGCATGGTGTACCCCTTACATTTCATTAAATTGTCGAAAGGGCCTCTGCTCGTTGGCTTCGGCTCCGTGCACGCCTCCCAAAGGTCCGGGACACCATTGTCCCGTGAAAGGGTGCGACATACAAATAATAATAATAATAATAAAAAACATTTATTCGTAGTAACAGTACTCCTACACATTACACAGCTTCTGCCAAACTGTAAAACAGTTTGTTGGCAGAAATAAGCTCCCTTTCTTTACATTACTGTTTTCAGCTTACAAACTACTTAGGTAAGTATTGTATACCTATAGGTAATTATAGGTAATTAACTACATTTGTAAACACAACATATATTTATATATGTAAGTATACACACACATACACCCTATGCTTACAAATGTAGTTACAGCAAGCATTTTATATCTAATTATTTAAATTTTTTTTTTTTTGTTTTTTTTTTTAGCTTAAATTTACATTTAAATTAATTTTGTTTTTATATTGCTTCAACATATGTTTTTTTAGTTTTGATTTAAATACATTTTTGCTCGTACTTTTTCTGATATCTAGTGGTATATTGTTGTATATCTTAGGGACAAGATAAGGTCTGGATCTCTTTCCATAATAATTGACCATTCTAGGTAAAATCAATATTTCCTTAGCCACCTTTCTACGCAAACGTGGGTTAGTCACAGGGACTTTAAACTCACACGTGTCAAACTGTTCCAATGCTATCTGAAACGATACCCTCTCATCGACCGGCAGTATATTACACTTAAGGAATAACTTGCTATAATCCTCCCTACAAAGTTGCTTTGTTCTTCCATCTACGAGAGCTTTCATAAACCTAATCTGCAGGTGTTTAATTTTATCAAGAAAGGTTTTAAACGTTCTGCCGTACGTGCTCAGTCCATAAGAGAGTATCGAATCAGTGAGTGCATAGTAAACTGTATATAAGAGCGCTCTATTTGCGAAAAACTTAATGTGGTGAAACTTTACAAGCACCGCGCGGAGCTTTTCACACACTAAATCCACATGGGCATGTATTTTAATATGTCTGATACTCATGGCAGTTTTTTCTAATAAATCTCATTCTAAAATGCGCAATAGACGCCATATAAGTGCAATAAACGCCAGCTCGAAAAAAATATCATTCCTTTCCGTTGATCGACGAGATATTTGTTCACTGTAGTAGATAAGTGGGAGTAATGACATGTCTGGCCTATTGGTTCTACATGAACCAGATCGGCAGCCAAGGTCACTGCAACATATCAGTATTCCGCCGGCGTGCCGCCACCCTAATACTGTGTCGCGTATTATGTGCCATTGCCTGAAGGTCCTGTCCCCGCCGCACACTAGGCTTTTAAAAGAAAACTAGCCTCTGTGTAGGAACTAGCATTTACGGCTGCTTCGCAAACCCACGGCTCTGTTATTTGCCGATTATTCAATAAGCTTGGGTTAGAGTTAGAGACCAAAATGATCAACTGGCGAAAAAAGGTAGATCGGCGTTCTTTATTGTCGGAGATCGGACGTGGAAGAACTTTGGTCCATCAGCCACTGTAGTGTGTAAGTATGTATTTGGCCCTATACACAGCTAAGTACCACCGTAGAAAAACACGCATTAACATATAAAATAACCGCATCGAAATGTGTCGACCCGTTTAAGAGCTACGGTGCCACAGACAGACTAACAACCCTTCTTTTTGCGTTAGGAGTAAATAATACTTCACAAATGGAGATTTTTGTATTAAACAAGCTTATTTAATACTCGGCAACGGTAAGAGTTAGAGGGTTAAAGGGACCAAAATGATCAACTGGCGCAAAAATGGAAAGATCGGCATTTTCTACCGTCGGAGATCGTATGTGAAAGATCTTTGGTACACTTAGCCACTGTAGTGTGTAAGTATATATGTGTTTGGCCCTATACTATTCCATTGAACTTAGAAAAGAAAAGTAGTCTCCGTATAGGAACGAGCATTTACCCACGGCTTTGCTCTTTGACGAGAAGTACGAGTATATGAGCTTGTCAAAATGACCAACAGGCGCAAATCAGGGAAAAGTGGCTAGCTACGGACGCGAGAGTTCTTTGGGTTCACTGAGGTACTTTAGTAGTAAATAAGTCTGTCCCAGGTTTCGCATGAACTAGATCGGCAGCCAAGGTCACTGCAACACATCAGTATTCCGCCGGCGCGCCGCCACCCTAATACATTCATATGTCGTGTATTGTATTCCATCGCGTGAAGGACAGGACTACACGCGTGACACTATGCCTTGACGTTCAACTTAGAAAGGAAACTAGACTTTATATAGGAACTAGCATTTTGTCTGTATCCTTAATTCACAATTTGATTTGTCTTTTTTTCATCTTGCACAGAAATTGTATTGTACTTGTATTGCCTACTAAAAAATTGGTTTCTTTTATAAAAATAACATTTTAGAGACAAGCTCTTATAACCGAGTGTACTTTTTTGTACAAATATCAATTCCTCGTTAAGACTTTTTAATTTAAGAGGAACTTCCTTCGTTTTACCACTAGTATTTTCCCAACACTAGTATTGTCATCAAAGATACGTAGATATATACAAAATTCCATGTCATTTGTTAGTTACGAGTAAATAAAAGGTAAAATAGCCAACGGTTATTCCCACTGAACCACCACTTAATATGCATTAACATTAAGGACAGGGTGTAAACAGTGTCTGCTCCCTTGCGACCTATAATTGCAAAATACATATCCGTATATTTAACTTGTAATTTAATTAGTGAGTCAATTAAGGTGTAAATGGTTTTAAACGAGGCAGGGTTGGGCAACCTTGACCTGCGAAATAAACAGTTATTAAACATAAATTCTAGGAATCGACAAGGCTTTGCAAATTTGTATAGATGACTAAGGTGCCACTTCGACCGCGTGAAACTTTTTTATCGCTGTCGGGTAAAATATCCATCCATAACAGTTACCTATCTCTGTAGATTACTACCTACTACTACTAAAATTTATCGATAGTAAAATTGGTTAAAATCCGACCAGCCGTTTCGACGTGTTGAGAGGACAATGAAATTATGACCAACAGATTTTTCCTGAAATCATGACCACATAAAAAAAAACATAAAAACAGATTTTCAATTAAGAATATCACGGACATATTAGTTATTTTCATTAAAGTATTAACATCTGCTAACGTAAACCAAATGTTTACAATGAAGCGAACAATTTAAAAATTTAACGGTTCAGGCAGGGTTCGTACCTCTTACTGTCTCCAACGGCTTTCCGGGCCAACACGGGCGTCCTACCTATTGGACCACCGAACCTGATGCGAGAGCCATTGAATTTTTCAACCAGTTGCTTCTACATGCCTTAGGGTGACATCGTAGCGCCATCTAGCGTAAATATTCAGACTTTATAATCGGCAGCCATCAGAGTAGGATTTATTTTCGACCAATGAGTTATTTTTATTAAATTTAGAATATTATTTTCCAGCAGACAGCCAGATAATTTCGACAAACTGGTGGTAGTAGGAAAAGTAGACGGCAAAAGACCACGTGGGCGATCACCTACCCGCTGGTCCGACCAGATAAAATCTATAACTGGACTTACTATTACCACTGCCCTGAGAAAAGCCGAGGATAGAGTAAGATGGAAGCAACTCGTCAACGATGCCGTCAAAGCGTTTCAGGACGGACACGACCTTCAGCAATGAAGCCCACGAACAAGAAGAGATTATTTTCCAAAGTTTCTTCTTCCTATCCTGTCTTAATAATTATAATAAA
The DNA here is from genome assembly GCA_905147355.2 of Apotomis turbidana. Classification (NCBI taxonomy): domain Eukaryota; kingdom Metazoa; phylum Arthropoda; class Insecta; order Lepidoptera; family Tortricidae; genus Apotomis; species Apotomis turbidana. Next base: position 3,612,220 of record LR990293.1, read on the forward strand.
TATATAGACCTTACAGCAATGTAATAAAGTGTACACTAAACTATGTACTTAAGCGTGCCCTAGACTACGCGATAGTAAAGTGGTTTAGTTACTTTACGTAATAAGTGAAATTGACACCGCACCTGTGTATTACATGTTAGTTATGGTTTGTTATATGGACTAATTAGGTTTGTCTAAGCGCTTCATTCCACGACCTAATTTAATTTTATGATAGTTTTTGGAACTTCCATAATTAAACAAAGTAAACTTAACGTTAAATTCTCTTCGTTTTCTGCTCAAACAATTGGGAATAATAAGATTCACAGAGCTGTGCGTTATGTGGCCTCAGAATTTGTGGATTATTTATTTTAATAGTACATTTATGCAGACGCCGGGAAAGAAGGGCTTGCCGGCTTCGTATTCACGGCTAAGGTATGTATAGTGCTTTTCTCAAACATATTCAATTAAATAAAAAAATACACAACTAAAAAAATATATAATTCAGCTGTAGCCTGTTCATGAACACAGGCGCAATGTATAAAAAAAATTACTGCCCGGCCTAGGCCTTCAATTTTGTATGAAATCCCTTTACAGTCCTCTCGAATTGTTCCGCCCGAAACGTGACACTTCGAAGCCTGTTATAACGCAGGTTATGACAACATTTCATTGCATGTTTGAGAAAAACACATTTTCTAAACCCTTTCTTGCATGGTTCTTACGACTGTGAACATCTTCAATTTGATCTGCATGGATTATTTGTAAAAAAAAAAAACATATATATAAAGGAAAAATATAATACGAACACGGAGTCCCCTGGTTATGTTAATATTGCCAATTAAAACCGATTATATCGAGTACTTATATATAAGTTTATTTATTTCCCGTGGGCACTGAAGTTGAAATTGTAAAGCTTCAAAATTCAGAAAATGTGTTAATAATATGCCAGTTAGTGCCCAAACGTATGCAGCATGGGTTATACACAGTCGAAAAAACAAAAGATGTCTCTCCTGTGGTCATTTCAACAGCTACAAGCTGTTGCCTTGTGAAAGCGGACCGAGGCAAGAGCCGGGAGACAAGAGCAAGGAGCTGGTGCTAGAAAGAAGATTCTAAGTTGTGTTTTTATTAATTAGGGTTATAAAAGATCCCAAGTATCAAACAGGCTATATAAGAGCTCGTAATCCTTACTTCATGTGTGATAAGATATTCAATAAAATACCAAGTGAAATAAAAGGCATCTCCTTAACACACTTCAAAACGAAACTGCACTAATGGCTGTGTGAATTATGCGAGGACTCCGTAAATGAATTTCTTAGATTAATTTTAAATATAGTGATAGGTAACTAATTTCTATTTAAGTACATCTAGTTTTAAATAAGTATCTCTATTTTGTTTATCTGTCAAGGTAACAAAATTTGGACTTAATATTTGCATGCTTTTTTATGTAGAGTATGGTGGTTCTTGTAATTTGTTTAAATTATACCAGCTTATTGTAACCCATATTGCGCATATAAATAATCATTTCATTATAACTCTAATTTGAGCTGTATAAAGGCTGTATATTATGTGCTTATCTTACTAGTTTTCCTCCACTTTGCACGATCCTGGGCTTCCTCTTTTTTGAGCCTATTTTCACGCATATCGACCTTCACGGGGTCGAGAACCATCTATTCTGTTATGACCTGCATAATTTTAATCAATACATCGCTGTGTTGTATGAGCAGATGTTTTGTATCTTCTTTTAAACGAATTTAAAAAATGAGGATGTTTTTAATTCTGTTGTATTTCTTATTCCAGTGCTGATCTAATTTCAATATGTGAGTGAGTTTCACGGATAAATTATTGAAAGGAAGGTACAAAGCCGAACAAGCCTATTTCCAATGCATGGAATGTATAAGCGATTATTGGTTTCAGGGACCTAATTCCGTATCACTTTGATTAGATATAAATTCCTTATCATTTTGAGGAGATCTCTATAGTGGCGAAATAAAAGTATATCGCCACTTCGCCAACTCGGTCGCGTTAAGTTTGCGCCTCATTTATATGCGACGCGATATATATCAGGCGTTAACGTAAATTTATTATGCAACTATAGTTGAAAATATCGCGTTTTAATGGCAGTTAAAGGCAATATACTCTACCTGGGATATACCTGAGTCATCGCTTATTCGGCGGTATCTCAAAGTACACTCCAATTAGGGCTCAGGTACTATGTTTACTTTTATGTAGGTACTTTTATGTAACTGTCTGAAAATGGATTCAGAAAGCAAAACTCTTGTTGCTTATAGCGTTTGTAGATTTATGTGAATCTTAATGACAATACAATAAAAACTCAATTTTTATAAGAATACAAACATACATAAATTATGTTATAACTTTTTAGAGTAGGTATCTATAGTATACAAACGGAACTGATCGGACTATTGTGTTTGTAATCTTAAACTATTTTCTGTTCAGCATTGTTCTGCTATACCTTGGAGAGGAGCAAATAAGGTCACCGGAGCCTGTAATTTGTTAAGCGGCCTTACAGACAACTCACGGCACTTGTGCGTCTCCGAAATTAGCCCAAATACCCTCCCGCGCTCATTGAACTCATTTCACATTTATTGCAATGTTACTTTTAGCTAACTTCACAGGCGCAAACGTTTGCGGGGCGAACAGGGCCGGGATACAATATTATCTTTGTAATCGTTTAACAATTTTCCGTGCGGCATTGTGGTACGTTCCGAATGGAAAGATCGTACAGATTTATTCTCTTAGTATAGCTGCGCCACGCGGTGTTACCCGCTCATACCACGGGAACACTAATTTTTTTGGGATAAAAAGTAGCCCATGTGTAAAACTAAGGTTGTCAGCTACCTTCATACCAAAATTTATTAAAATTGGTCCAGCCGTTCGAGCGTGAATTAGCCACAAACATAGACATAAACACACTCACAAGCTTTCGTTTTTACTTATATTATTATAGTGCGATAATTCGCATCACGTAAGATTGCTTCTCCGAAGTTAGCCTAAATAACCTCTCACTGAGCCCGTCGAACCTCCTTGACACCTACTGCAATGTCACTTGTCACTAACTTCAGAGACGTAAACTTTTGAGGGGCGAATGGCATTCATAAAACAGCTACTGGGGAAAACTGTGTTTATAATCACTTAACAATTTTCCTTGCAGTATTGTAGCTGTCTCTTGGAACGGAGAGAACGAGGTCAGTGAAGCTTGCAGCTCGTTAAGAGGGCTTTAACAGAGTTATAAGGTGCGCAACTTCGTCAGCATACGACTTTTATTTCTTCGCCGTAGGCGGGTAAAAAATATGTCGTAGTAATTTTTGGCTGTCCAGTAATTGTTGGATCAAAATTGGGTAATTACTATCAAGCCGACTTGGTGCGATGGCTTGGTGCGACTTGGTGGGATTGATGGATAGTGGTAACTTAAGCAAAATTTAGTCTTTTAGGATTGTAGATGTAGGGTATCTACCGCTATTTGGATCGTATTCACTTTTTACCTGTTGAAACATTTTCGACAACCGTTGTTCTGTTGTTGCATGAAAATGGTCACATTTATCTACATAGTCACATTTATAATTTGTAACATGGATGAGAATTAACATTTCTGTCTAAAAGGCCCCCCTTAAGCGTTCACAATCAACCTGTTGAACAGGAATGGGGTTCATTTGGATGCGGAACAATGCAAGCACTAATGTGCGTGTCAAACGCAGGCCAGCTGTAGAAGCAGGCATGATTGGGATATTGCTGTCTCACCCATTGTTTGTCATTATAGCCATCTGTACCTTTACCATGAGTTAACGTAACCGTACTCGGTGGAGACTGTAAACGATTTGTATAGAGAATAATACAGTGCCCTTATCGGTTACTTTGTAGAACTACAATTTTCCGTACAAATCGTTTACACAGTCGCTAGCGAGTACGGTCTCTGTAAACTTACGGTAAGGGTACTGAGTGATGTATCGTTTATATATAAGTAGGACTCCATAAGTACCCGCAATCGACCTGTTGAATAGGAACGGGCTTCATTCGGATGCGGGAATTGCGGAATAATGCAGCATTAAGTGCATGTCGAACGAAGGCTAGCAGGCATGTTTGTCCCATTGATAGCTAATTGAGCGATGTATCGTTCATATATCAGTAGGGCTCCTTAAGTCCTGTATTCTAAATTTTTTTTGTGCAATAAAGCTTATATTATATCTAATAATAATTTTATGTATTTAGTTACTAAGTCATGGGGGTGGCAGAATAACAGCGTCGGTGACCAAGAGTCATACTGTCTCAGGCCACTGGCATTAGCTGAGACATCTACCTTTTCATTGTTTTGTATACTATACAACTGCTATTATACATGTGTTATAACCAAAAATGTAACAAATGAATAAATGTCTTATTATTATTATCTCCTTTATTAATCTTTCTTCTTAGGCTAGGTTTTTAACAATAAATTTATATAAAAAGTAAAATACAATAAAGAAATTACAAAATATATAAACACATTATAAAAAACCTAACCTAGGGTGCCGCCGGCAGCGGGGCAGGGCCCAGGCTACCGGTGGTTAGGGCTGCAGAGAGAGGAACCTCCTGACAATGCGCGCCGTGTCCAGGAGTACCGCCTTCTGTATCTGGCCCTTGATCCAGCCATCTAGCTCTCTTAAGATGTTTGTCGAGACTCTTCGCTATAAGACCGTTCGCCGAAACGACTATCGGGACAATGATCGTCGAGTCAACATCCCACATGGCAGTCACCTCGTGAGCCAAGTCAAGGTACTTGCTGAGTTTGTCCTTCTCGGCTTTCACGAGGTTCTCGTCATGTGGGATGGTGATGTCGACGAGCACTGCCTGGCGCTTGGATCGATCTACCAACACGATATCAGGCTTATTGGCTACAATAGTCCTGTCCGTGATGATAGATCGATCCCAATAGAGCGTGGCACGACCATTCTCGAGAACTGGCATCGGTGCGTACTTATAGTACGGCACCTCAGACCCCACAAGACCGTATCGAAGAGCAAGTTGCTGGTGAATGATCCTGGCTACTTGGTTATGTCTGTGCAAGTACTCGCCGTTAGCAAGATGAGAACAACCGGAGATTATATGCCTGAGTGACTCGCCGGGACGGCGGCATGCCCGACAAATGTCGACCGTACCGTCCTTCAGGATATATCTCCGGTAATTGTTCGTCATCATTACTTCGTCCGCAATTGCACAGACAAAACCTTCGGTTTCCCCGAAGAGATCCCCGAAGCGTAGCCAGTTCACCGACGCAAGCAGATCTACATCGGGCCCCGTAAGGGCCTTGTAGAACCGCCCGTGTAGCTCCTTGCTCTTCCATACAGCCCTGCGGTCATCGGTGCTAAGCACCTTTGGTCTGCGCCAGTTCTCGTTTGCTAAGGAGAGAGAGGTGAGGCCTTTGTCAACTGCTACTACATCGCGATGAATCCCACACTCGTTGTTTAGGAAATACTCCCTAAGACTGCACACCTCGCGGTTATGGAGGTCCTTGGCATTTAAAAAGCCACGGCCCCCACACTTACGCGGGATGTACATTCTCATAACTGACGAGCGTGGGTGCCTCATGCGATGTGTAGTGAGCAGCTGACGGACCCTCGTATCCAGGGCGTCCAGCTCAGTCTGAGTCCACCTTAGTATGCCAAAGGAGTAAGTGAGCAGAGGCATGACCCAAGCGTTGAAGGCGCGCGCCTTATTGCCACCGGACAAAAGACTGTTAAGTACTTTTGTCAAACGACAAAAGAAACGCTCCTTCAACGCCTGTCTAATGTCTCCGTCCGCAATACCCAATGACTGTGACATACCAAGGTACTTGTAGGTTTCAACTTCGGAGATAGACCTGAGGGACATTGTCTCAGAAAGCTGTAAGTTCGCGGAATTTACGACTTTCCCCCGCTGTACATGCATGACCGCACACTTGTCTACACCAAACTCCATTTTGATGGCACTACTGAAGGCTTCAGTTACTTCCAGTAGTTCCACCAGATCCTGGCGTTTTGGTGCATACAGCTTAAGATCATCCATGTACAGCAGATGAGAAATGACCTCACCTCCTCTTCGAAGCCGGCAACCTAGTCCTGAATCCTTCAGCAGAGTGCTGAGCGGATTCAGGGCTAGGCAGAACCACAGAGGACTCAAACTATCACCCTGGAAAATACCTCTCTCAATCCTTATCAAGTCCTGCGGGCCAGGGGGGCTATCCCCGCCACCTGGTTGACGAAGGACTGTGGTCCACTGCCTCATGCATGCGCCTAAGAGGGATCTCAGAGCTGTATCAATTTTATACAGCTCTAAGATCCTCTCCAGCCATGAATGAGGCACCGAATCATAGGCCTTCTTATAGTCAATCCAAGCGGTCGAGAGAGACCCCCTGTTCCGCCGGACTTGTTGGCAAATGGTCGTGTCAATGAGGAGGAGCTCCTTAGTACCACGGGACCCAACCCTACACCCATTCTGAGAAAAGGCCAAAACGTTGTTCGCAACAATGTGCGTGTTAATTTTAGTTTTCAGAATGGACGTAAGGAGCTTGTATAAAGTGGGCAAGCACGTGATGGGTCTATAGTTTTTCGCTTCCGTGGTACTACCGGACTTATGGAGCAGGAAGGTAACACCAGTAGTCATGAAAGATGGCAGGGAACCAAGATCGAGGGCGTCTTGAAATTGTGTTGCCAGACGTTCGTGTGATGATCGAAACCACTTGATCCAAAAGTTGTGCAACCCGTCCGGCCCAGGACTTTTCCAGTTCTGGGTCGTACGGGTCGCACAGCTTACATCATCGGGGCTGATAGTCACAGCCCCCATGGCTTCGATCGGCTCACACTCACGTCTGACAACATTCATCCATTCGCCCTCAGTGTGTTCGACTGGCACCGACCAGATACTACGCCAGAAGTTAATCATGGCAGTAGGATCCGGCAGTTGCCCGTCGCTCACACATTGGTCGGTTCCCTCCCACTTTCGGTATACCTTCCTTTGGTCACTTTGGAAGAGACGATTCTGCTGGAATCGATCCACACGCTCTCTGTAGCGACGAATACGGCTTGCCCATGCATACACTTTCTGCTTTAGGTAGTCGATGCGCTCCGTGATACATGCCATGTAATCGCAGGGTCTGGTGCCAGTCCCCGCGAAGGCTTGTGTCACGTAGCGCATCACACGGGGGCGGTTATTGTCCCCCCTAAAACAGATTAGCTTGGCAATGAGAGTCCTAAACGAGCTGATACGCCGCTCGATCCGTACTTGCCAGGCAGGAACACCCCCGGCGGTCCGCGGTGATCGGTCAGTGTCCGGGAATCTGACACGATCAACGCGGCACGCCGCGATGGCCCCACAGTACATGATCGAGTGGGTATCAGCTAAATCTTCGCTAGCCCGAAGGTACGGGTCTAGCAAAGCATCCAGGGCTCCCATTAACGCTACGTTACGCTTATGCATCGGTAAGCGTGGTAATCGCGGCCTAGAGTCAGGTGCGGATCGATAGCGCCTAATCGCCTCCTCCAAAGCCCTCCTCAGTTGCTCATTGGCCTGGGTACTTACGCTACTCGCGTAGTCTTCCACATCGGCCTCAGGATCCGTCAGCGGCACCCCCGGCACCAGGTTGGGCGCTGGCGCCGGAACCGGTGACATAGCAGGCGGATCCCGAGTCGGCACGGAAGCCGCGCGAGCGGCCAGTACTTCCAGGCGCAGTCGATCAAGTGTCGCGTCATCCAGCAGCTTGCGCCGCTGAATGAAACGCACTTGATCGGATAGCCGTTGCGCAGATACGGCGATGGTCGGATCAAACGTCTGAAACAGAGGCAGCATCCTGTCCCGGTACGCGGACAGGTTGGTTCCTCCCTCTGTAGCCCCGTAGTAGGCGCGCATGCAGTTCTCGTTCATTACTCGAGTCCATCGCATGCGACGCACTATACCACCGGTAGCGGGAGCCGTGGTCGGGACAGGTTGCCCCGTTATATTATTATTATTATTATTACTACCCGCAATTAACCTGTTCAACAGGAATGGATTTCATTCGGACGCGGAAAAATGCAAGCATTAAGTGCATGTCAAACGCAGATCAGCTATGGTGGAGGAGATATGATTAGGGTATTGTTACGTAAAAAAATATATGCCATCCAATCCATTACCTTCGTCAGGATCAGACCTAGCACAAGTAGTAGGGTATAATAGAGTGAAACGAATCTTAAACTAACTATTGTAGTGAAACACACACAAAATTAGTTAAACTTTAGTTTTATTTATATAATGTAGGTAGACTCACAATAAATGAATATACCCCATTTTAACATATACTACATCTCCTCCCTTTCAAGGAAAAACTATCAATAAAGTAAACATAATTTATTTTGCTACATACAAGTACCTACATATTATGAAGCCGCAGCCACCATAGTGAAACACACGTAGGCTAGTTAAACACTGTTTTTTTTGGTACTCCCCTACTTGACCTAATAACGCAAGTGCTAATATTATTACACCTATCAACGTTAGCTCTAATTTTCATTAGCCCTAATGTCATTTTACCTAATTTTTATACCCTAATTAGTTGTTAGACCTAATAATCCAATACTCTAATAATGATTTGTACTAATTGTCAACAATACTAATATGAAATAACCTAATAATTACCACACCTAATGATTATTAGACCTAATCATTACTGAAACTAAATTTCAAGAGTACTATAGATTATTTAACCTATATTTTACGTTAAAACAGAAAAAAACGGATTTGGACAAATATCGAATGGGCTGAACCCCGAAAACTGTAGGTTAGGTTAGGTTAGGTTTGTATTGTGACCACGTATAGCGGAGCGAGCGAAGCGAGCGGAGCGTCAAAAGATTCCCATGTACATCCAGAGTCTATGGCAATCCCGACTCCACGTGGTCTTGTCTGTCCTACCCCTAGAGTGTTATTCTAAAACCGAAGGCGTGGAGGGAGAGCAGCCCTCGCCTTAGGTTTATGGATATATAGGTTTAATAAAATGTAGGTTTTAGCATAATTAGGTATTATAATATTAGTAGTCTAAAAAATTCGGCCAAGTGCAAATTAGGGCTAGTGAAAATTCGGTATGAAGTAATTAGGCATTATGAAAATTCGGAATCCTGAAATTAGGGCTATTCATTAATTAGGATGAATGAAAATTCGGATTTGTGGTTTAAGGGTTACCAAAATTAGGGCCAATGAAATTAGGATGAAAGTTTTTCGGGCTAACGGAGGGGAACCGTTTTTTTTACATATCTTATTTACCATCGTCGGGTTAAGTATCCTATAATTATCTTTGGATGTCCAGCTATTTATCTACCAAAATTGGTTAACATACTTCCAGCCATTTTGGGCGTGATAAGAGGACATTTTTTGACTACAGATGGCGCTATACGGCTGACGCGACGCTGCTACATCGCGCTGTTATGATTTTAGTTTTAAGACCTATATTTATCCTATCTATAATTAATGATTATATGCATAAAAAACCTATACAACTAAACATTTAAATATACGTAAATAATGCTTAAAAAGTTTACGAAGCAGACTCAAATAGCTAAGTTGACTACACGTTTATGTTTCACAACATATATTTATAGGTTAGATATATAAATACGTTTTCATTTGAAGTCTCAGACCCGGTCTCTGGGGACAACCAACTTCGTCGTTGGAACGAGACTAGACTCAAAACTCCAGACATTGGAAATTGGATATGTACAATTAAAATTGTACATAGGTGCTACGAATTGTCTGTTGGTTTGTCTCGTAGCACAATGCGTAGCATATAGCGTACCTAATCGTAGCGTTAGCGTAGCATGATTAATCTTGGCGAGATAAAATAAATACGTGTTTTTTATTGTTTGTAAGATATATGTATGTATAAATAATTGTTATGAACCTTATTATGAAATAAAAGTAGTGTTGCATAAATATACACCGAAAAAAAAATTGGTCAACTGGTTTAACTACTTGAGAAATTGTGTTTAGTAGTAACCAAAAGTAGGCTAATGTTCCAAAACTTATTTTTGTTACTAAGTAGTAGCCCTTAGTTTCAGTCCTCCAATTAATGTAACTAACAGCTAATTTAGGCTATTGTTAACATTTTTTTTCAGTTTGTTGGGATTTCCACGGTATCGGATAAAGTAAAAAAAAAAAATGAATTTAATTAAACTTTCTAAAACAAATCAATTATTTCATTTAATACAACACAAAGCTGTCCGCACCAAGTAACAATGGTTAAAGTAAGAGAATACCTCCAAGTTAAGGGCAAGTGATTCACTAACCTTCCTAAGACGTCAATCCGTTGAAAGCGCAATAATATAAACTCTATTCACCCATTACATCCCCCTTACATCTACACTGCTCCTTCCTCAGTTGATAAGTCCAACGATCCATAGTAAACACGCAATGTATGTGCAATCGCGGAAAATTCCAGTAGCAACGACTCGATACGCTCTAACGCTGGTATAAATTCAATTCATCCTGTATCTATGTTACTCCAAGACACGTGTATGAAAGAGACACGAATACAGGATCCTTCAAAAGTGCGAAATAATTTCCACGCGGATTGACTCTTATTCATAGACGTGTAGGTTGAATTTTGATTGGAGGTGTTTGGGGTTGTGATGTTGTGGTTCTGAGGGGGTGTTGTGTCCTTTTCACCCTGTTTCCACGACGGGGTTGGTGATCAGTCGCGCTTATACCGTCCGTCGCGTCGCTCGCTCCCTAAAATTATACACAAAAATATATTTTAATAACAACTACAAAAAAACACAGCGAAATAGATTTTGTATCCGATTTTGATTGAAATTTAATATTTTTGTAAGTGCAAGTGCGTTTAACCTGCGCCGTTAAATAAGTGTGAAACTTTTGTTTCGGTGGGAAAAGTAAATCAACAAAAATAAATATGAAGACTTCGTCGTTTTCCCTGCGCGTGATGCGAAGGGTAAGTACTAAGTGCACAGTATACAGGGTGGTGATAAGTCGTGAGCAGGCTGTAACAGGTTGTCGCTCAGGTGGTGGACGCCACAGGTTGGGGGGTCGGGTGGTATTGACGCTTGGCGACCACACCCTTGCCTTTTTATAAACACTGATGTTTGGCCAACGTTTGTTTGGAGATATCAAGTATTAATATTTATGTACCTACTTTTTATAGCGTTACATTTAGAAGCCGTATTATAACAAGTTAGATTGGATTTGAAAATTATAAAATTAACTATATTATTATTGCGTCGTCGACCCAGTTAAAAAGGTTAAAGGTAATATTTATCGACCTTTTTGTATTTTTTTTTCTAGCGAAACTACAATCGTTCCTACAGCAGCGACGATATTTCAATAACGCTGTTGTTAATTATATCAACCAATTAATTATTATAATGATAGCACTAACTAAAATATTTGAACGGCTATATAATTAATTGGGTTATTTGCATTGAGCAGTGTACAACGGAAGTTTCTCGCTAGCCAGTGCAATATTTTATAACGAGCGATGTTCGTTTTATCACAGAATAAAGACATTGGTTTTATGTCCAATTATTTAGAAGTCCAATTTGTTTTTAGCATTAAATGTGTGGGAAATATTTACGGATTGCCTTTTTGCTTTCATAATTGACGAGGTCGTCGTCGACATAATTATTACATAAGGAGTCACATAATTATAAAGTAAATACTATGTACGTATATATAGTTAATATTTGACACAAAGGTTATTTATGAATTAAAAATGTACCGTGATCGACTGCAACACCAGCGGTACTCGAACCTGTGACCCTACGTTGCCGTGATCTAGAAAAATAAAATGTGGTTTCCACATTACGAGCAGAATCGATAAAAAAATATATAAAATAAATATCTTCAATGTTTTTACTACTTTCTAATAGTGTTGAAGACTCCCTTGGGCTCCTAGAAACTAATGTTTAATTTCGCCGAAAATTCATTTCGCAGAATTTGTATTCCTCTGTAGTCATAAATCTATATCTCATATCTATCTTCTATATATATACATATATAAGATATATATAGAAAGTCGTGTTAGGTACACTATTTATAACTCAAGAACGGGTAAACTGATTTGGCTGAAAATTGGTGGGGAGGTAGCTTAGAACCAGGAGAAGAACAAAGGATACGTGGGATTAATAGTAAAAGCTATCTCTACATTTATCGACTTTCAGGCGGTACAAAGTTCGCCAGGTTAGCTAGTTTTTCATAATTGTTGCAAATAGATATCCTCCTATTGATTAGGTTAGCTTTGTTTTATAACAATCTCAAAAAAATATGTTTGAAAAGAAAAATGCTTTTTACGAAATGATTTTCGGCGAAATGAAATATTCAGAGAAAATTAATTCTAGGAGTCAATATAGACCCTGTTGAAGAAGTTGAAACTGCGGAGCTAAGACGGACAGACAAAGCCTTATTTATTTGTGTATTTATACAGCTCTTGTGGACACCCACGGAGTTGTGTGGGAGGCAACGACTGTCTCGGATTCTACGTCCTACAACTGCCATTCTTGGCGTTACAATAAATATTTTCTTAACTCTAAAATAACTAGAGTACTGTAGGAGGATAGCGCAATGCTTCAGCTACATGTAATATTTTATGAATTAAAAATTGTTAAAATAAAATATCTGCGAAAATTAAAAGATATTTAACAAAAAAAAATATATATTATATAATATAGATTATTGCGGTATAGTAGGTACCTACATAGATGTTCTAAACTATTCACTGATGCATGAAATGTTGATCATAATCATTTGAAGAGTACACGGCAAGAACACTTCTAGTCAGCTTTCTTACTTTTTAGTTTTGAGTTATTGCGATTTGAAAATTTGGAACGATGTAATTATCCATATAATTTTCGAATACATATTTAATTTAAGTGTCAAAAAGGACAAGTTGACTGAGTCACAGTCTGATTGCTAAGTTATAGTCTATTGAATACTCGATATTTTGAGATTAACATCTTGTTTGGTACCCTGCCGCAGGGCCATGATCTGGGGGACATCGGTTTTGTTAGTTAATTTTATTTAGGTTAAGTTGTGTACTGTTAATTTTTACTTGTGTTTCGTTTACTAATAAATCATTTGTATTTAAAAAAAGTGATTTAACATATTTTTTTCTGTGTACCCTTTACTTATAATTAATGTTTACTGCAGCCGTTGCTATAGCTAAATGTCACATACAGACTGCATATGAATGTGTGACGCCGACAACCGCTGGTAAATTATCTGTGAACGAGTTAACAACATCAGTGTTTGTATGAACGGATTAAAATTTATCTGTGGTCAAAGGTAGATCACACTGGCCACACTATATTTATGAATGCATGTCGCCTGCGGTAGTAACGCGATTATAGAGTCAATCATAGGCTCTATTCATGCATGAAACGGTGGTAATTTGTAATAAGTAGATATGAATATGGAATGAATCGTTGTACCGGGTGGTACTAAAATAATGTGACTGACACTGAACAGTTGGTCAGGTCAAAGACTGTGAAAATGGGTCGTGGTGTTCCTCAGGGCTCGATACTTGGCCCATTATTCTTTATACTGTTCGTAAATGACCTCATTCCTTATATAGAAAATACTGTACCGAATACTAAGCTGGTATGTTTCGCGGACGATACAAACGCTGTAGTTACGGCTGATAATATAGCACAGCTAAACGACAGAGCTAATGCCACCCTAGTGACTTGTAACATGTGGTTCATAGCTAATAATTTAAAATTGAACTCAAAAAAAACCAATGTTATTTTGTTTTCCGCTACATCGAACCACTCAGATACACTAAGCATTAGTCTAAAGGGAAACAAAATTGTACCAACTGATTCCGTAAAATTTTTGGGAGTGCATATTGATAAACTATTGAATTGGAAGCAAGAACTGCAGGCTCTCACAAATTCGATAAGCTCTGCGTGCTACGCTCTTCGCTGCCTGCGAGATCTAATTCATACTCCACAGCTAAGAGTAGTTTATCACGCACTTGTAGAGTCTAAGCTACGTTACAGTATTAAACAGTGGGGCAACAGTTATCAGTATAACATCGATGCTGCATTCAGACTCCAAAAAAGAGCCATAAGGATCATTGTGCGCATACCGCAGAGAGAATCTTGCAGTAATCTTAGCATCCTTACGGTGCCATCTCTGTACATTCTTGTTCTCCTAACAGACTTAGTAAAGCATTTAAACAAGTATGAGAGCATTGAGGAAAGAGAAATAAGGCTGTTAACTAGACGTAAGGACATAAAATGTAATATTATCCCTCGGCTTAATATTATGAAGCACGCCGCGAGTTATCAGGCCGTATTCCTATTTAACAAACTGCCAATGGAGTTCAAATCCATTACTAATAGCAAAACATTCAATGCAGGACTCAAACAGTTCCTTTTAAAAAAAGCATATTATTCACTAGACGATTTTATAACAAGCACATAATTTTATTATTACTTATTATTTTTTATTTTTTCTTTCAATTTAAATATAATTTTTTCTTTATTATTTTATTTATCAGTAGGTTATTTAATTGACATGTAATTATAGCATACTTATGACATAATATTTTCTTCGGTTTCCGCGACTGTCACACATTTAAATAAAACAATTTAAACGGATTATATCGCGTATATTAATTATTTGAGCCTCCCTGACGTTGACCTTTGACAACGGTATCTGTAAAGGTACTGAAACGTCAGGGAGGCTCAAATAATTAATATACGCGATATAATCCGTTTAAATTGTTTTATTTAAATACTTATGACATGTAATCTAATTTAATGGATTCATAGGGAAAATAACAATAATGTTCTTTTTTTTTGTATTTATTTGAAATTGTGTGTTATTCTACGTACTTATGTTTTTGTTATTGTAGTAAAACTTAGATTAATTAGAATTATATACTTATGTACATTCAACACAATATTGTTTGTTAAGAATGAATAAATGAAATGAAATGAAATGCAAGTCACTGAATTTAACCTTACCAGGTTGAAGAAATTCTTAGAACAACAGCTATTTACACGCACGGCTCAGCAGGCTGAGCTAAAACCAAACGTATGTAATTAATATAGTAGAAGCAGCCATTGTCTGTTTGTTTGATCATTGAATTATGAAGGTCGCGTTTATTAACCTAGAGACTACAGGGACTCTTATCTGTAAGCCTCGCGAGTCTATTTCGAAATGGCTGAAATTTGTAATTTTTCTCATTTTCAAACCCGCCATTTTGAAAAATAAAAAAAGTACTTATCAAAACTATCCATGAAATTCCTTGAGAAATGCAACCTTTAGGCGAGAACAGTCGGAAAACGTCTCTGGATATTCGGATAATCAAAATAATTTTATACTCATTTAGAAACTGGCGATTCCTTTGTCACTTATCTATCACATGACAAACACAATCATTCCTATGATGATTGGGCCTATGCCCGTAAAATAAATCGGCCCGCAAATTCAGTTAAAAGGATCATAATTAGAATGCATGATGAGTTTCTGTGGTTGACCGGTAATGGTTGTACCAGAACCGGTCACAGGAGGATATTGTAATGGTTACCTATCTGAAACACACATTTCTGTTTCCCACTTGTAAAGTTTCACCAAATTTTCATTTGTCCGATAGCCATTTTTTCCCACACTGTTAATTTTTCGAAATAACTATAAAACAAACTCAACCTAACCTAATGGGTTTTATAAATTCCTGAATTTATACGAGTTCCAGGAAAAAAATACTTCCGAACAAATACAAATTTAGCGAGACGTTACAGATAGGAAAGAAAAAATAGTTGCGATAGGATACCCGTAAGATTTCCTGAGGTTGACCCTTCCTAACGGAGTGCTAAAAACTTTCCATACAAATGGCCACCTGTGACTACGTAATATTTGCGTAAATTTGAAGTCAAATTAAAAAAAAGGACGGGTTGCACTCCGGGAGTGCCGACAGAAGTGAAAACCTAAACATCAACGTTGTGCATTTTTCAATATTTTGGAATGTTTAGGGAATAATCTCGCACAAATTGTAAGTAAGTAAGTAAGTAAACACTTTATTGTACACAAAAACAGTTAAAAATACATCTATAACAAATAACATATGGGTACAAAGGCGAACTTGTAAGTAAGTAAGTAAGTAAACACTTTATTGTACACAAAAACAGTTAAAAAATATATCTATTACAAATAACATGGTACAAACTCTCACCACCTACTATTTTCTGTTTAAATTTGTTTTCTCCGCTACCCAAAGGTTGTCTGGAAGAGATCGCTCTTTAGCGATAAGACCGCCTATTGTCTACCATTGTTTAATTTAAGATTTCTCATGTAATATTTTTCTTGTTGGTGTGCAATAAAGTATTGTTGTATTGTATTGTACAAAGGCGAACTTATCCCTATAAGGGATCTCTTCCAGTTAACCTTTGAGCAGAGTGAGTACGAGAAGAAGATAGACAAACTTACACCGTGTACAAAAAGGTATTAAAAAAATAATAAGACTACTAATAATTACATATATAAAATATTAATACATGTTATAATGTGGATGTATCACAATTGATACTCCTAATATCAAGAACCAATGAGTCACGCGCGCATTGCTTTAATGTATTATTGAAAAATAAACGATTTTCCTCGAATATGTCGCACTTCTGCTGCACCTACTCTGTATTAAGTTAAAATTTTCATCAATTTCACTACCCAAAGGTTGTCTGGAAGAGATCGCTTTTCAGCGATAAGACCGCCTGTTGTCTACCGTTATTTATAAATTGTATTTGTCTTGTTTCCTTTTGTAAACTTTTATTGGTGTGCAATAAAGTATTGTTGTATTGTATTGTATGTCGCTAAAATTTGTCGCGCGTATATATAGATTAACGCTATAAAGTATGAAACATATTACAAGTGCTAGCTGTGCCCCGCGGTGCTACCCGCTGTTAAAAAGTAGCCTATGTGTTAATCCAGGGTGTCAGCTACCTCCATACCGCATTTCATGAAAATTGGTCCAGCCGTTTGAGAGCGAAGAAATAACAAACATACACTCACACACACCCACACACACTCACAAACTTTCGTCTATATAATATTAGTGAGATAATTAAAACCTGTTTTTTCACCGCCTACAACTTATCTGCTTTGCTCAAAGGTTGACTGGTATTGATGCCCAATGGCATTAAGTCCGCCTTGTGTGCGTTTGAACTATCCGATTTTATTCTATCTCACTGACACTTGATTTCTATTTTAATCTGTATTTCTTACTAATGTAAGTTTATGATTACGCTTCACCATCTGTCACTTACAACATTTTGTTGTTCGAAGGCCCCCTTTCTTTGAAACAGACACGGTTGCTAGGTTACCAATTGTTTATACATTATTTAGAAATTAAAATGTCACAATGAATAAAAAGTGGTGTTTTGTATGGTTTTCCATTTATTGTTAAATAAACCCTTTTATGAATGAATGCCCTCAAAATTTGTAGCCTATGTCCTATTCGGATATCTAAGCTAAATTACTGCAGAATTTTACGCAAATCTTTTGTGTAGTTTTTGCGCAATAGTGGAACGTAAAGTCACCGTCAATTGAAATTGCAAATGTAGCGACTTTACATACAAACATTCACGTATTGTAATATATTTGTATTACATCTATTATGTGTAGGTACATATGTATATTTTTATAAATTACTCACTTATTTTCTTCCGCTACTTCTTCGTTAATAAATGGACTTTCTTCCATTTCCATCTTTGAATTTTTCGTCCCTTTTTTCCATAATAAATACACTTTCTTCCATTTTCATCTTTGAAGCACTTTATTTATATACACGAATTTCTCAAGTATACAAACGATTGACACATGAGCAGTCAACACACAGGCGCAGGCGCTAAGTATATCCCATCTCTATCCGTCAAATCCGTCCTACGAGCTAAGCTTTTCGATCAGCACGTCTATCACAACTTTGACACGCGACTCTTTTTCGCCCGACATATACTATACCTGTCACTTTCCTGTCAATACTGTGTAAAAAAGACAGGCGATGCTAAGTCGCGCGACATGCAAAGTCGCGCCATGTTGTACTAGCCCCGGATCTGACGATTGACATTGTCTGACGCGAGTTTAACATTTTTTCCCATCTAAAAAAGTGCCAAGCGCCGCTAAAGAAGTTTTCACTTCAAAAAATGATTTTATTTTCTTTGTTTTATGACATACTCGTATTGAGCTACTACTGTAGTTATGTGAATTAAAATATAACATCGCTAAAGAATTTAACATCGGTCATCTTCCGTATTGTATTCAGAATAAATCAAGGGTATATACTCGTAGCATTCGTTGAGTAACAAGGAACTGGAAGTGATCCCCTTATAAGTTCGCCTTTGTACCTATGTTATTTGTAATTGATGCATTTTTAACCGTTTTTGTGTACAATAAAGTGTTTACATACGTATAAGCTGTATAACTATAAAGCGTGTGTCATTGCATTAAACATAATACAACGTAAAAGCTAGAGAATTAGTAATAACATTAATTTAAACCAGGAATCCGCAAATTTAATCAAATCCATGTTTTAGTGATTACAGTCAGCCATCACGGTAGTGGAATTATGTTAATAACGCGGCGAGGACAGACTCGGGTTTATTGCCTATATAACTGGAATACATGTATGTATATATTATATACGATATCGACATCTTTAACAGTAATATCCCGGCTGTAAGGCGTAAGATGACGGATGAATTCTGTAAGTGAGCGTGCTTTAATCGAAAGAGCTGTTTGGGACATTGATGAAGTTAAGTTTTATTATACTTAATTTGTAATCACAGGTAGTTACGATGCTGTACAACGTGCGAGCACCTTATTTTGCATCAAATGTCACTACCGGTGGAAAACTGGATTTGGCTTTCCGTTAACTATTTTTAAGACCAAAGTATTGTTTATAGCTGTTGTCTCCTAATAAATAAATAAATTAGTTTGTGGTACAACGTGAAGCAAGATCTAAATGGATATACACGCAAGAGGGTAGAAGCATACCTCTACTTAGTAGCAGAAAAACTATACTGAGAGAGAAGTGCGATTATTAATTATAAAATGGTTTAAACTCACGTAAAAATTGACATGTTTCGAACTCATTTAGAGCTCTTCATCGGGGACAGCTATCCGTGCTGCTACGCGACTCACGGCTCACTGCACTGGTTTTTCCCTTCTGAGCTAGGATTATGCATGTATTATACATATAAACCTTCCTCTTGAATCACTCTATCTATTAAAAGAAACCATATCAAAATCTGTTGCGTAGTTTTAAAGGTCTAAGCATACATAGGGACGGACAGACAGACAGACAGCAGGAAGCAACTTTGTTTTATACTAAATATGTAGTGATGATTAAAAGTAGCTTGTAACGGTTCGCATTTTAAGCACAGTTGGTGCGTTGGTAGTCCCTTTTCTAGAATTAGCTTTAAAAGACTGCCGTCTAGATGTTCGGTCGGATTTCTTGTCCTGTAGTCTTTTTATCGTCTACGAGAGCGCAGTAGGAGCAGGGTTGCTAAAAGCAATTTAATAAAAGATTAATCTAACAAGATTTTATCCAAATATTTTTCTTTACTAGTTTTTATAAATCATCACGTCAGATCGATAGGACAAGTGAGGAGTGTATTTTCAAAAGGGTTTATTTCTCTATGAATCTCATTCAAAAATAGGCCTTTTTGAAAAGACACTGTGCTAAGTGTGCTAAATTTAAACACAATTGAAAATCCGGACAATTATTAGACAAAAAAAAAAAAAAAAGATGGTGTTACATATCAGGGCAGGTCAAACTAAATAAAAAAAGGCTGACCTACTCAATCAATTGACAATTTATTTGCGTCTCAGCGAAGATAGTTAAAAAGTAGTACCCTGTTTTCCTTTAGGACATCTTAATCATTTGGCAACCCTATGTTCGAGTTGATCGAACTTGGTAGGTTTTCCGGCCGCAAAGGGCCCTAATTGACAATGTAACGTTGTTATCCCTTTTCCCGAACTTGCCTTATTGATAAAACCCCCAAATGATGTTTGGGAACTTTTTGAACACATTTTAATGACTCTGCGTGGTCGCGACTTGAGGGGTTTGGCTGAATATACTATTTTATTGGATATTAAAGCCTCAATATACCCGCGGTTACACGTGGATACCCACGCAAGGCTATTTTCAACCGCCTTCAAAAAGAAGATATCCTCAATTTGGCCGTTTTATTTTTATTTTTGTTACTTTATAACTCCGTTCTTCCGTCCGGAAAACTTTTTTTCTAGGCTATCTCTAATTTGGTCCCATAAAATGTAGGTGAAGATCTGATAATAAAATCCATAAGAAATTGAAGGCACCACTCAAACATTATAGCTGGGCATATTACTATAGCGATTTTGCTGTTTATTATAGTAAGTTATTCTATTGTTTGCCAACATGATCATTCTTTCTCGTTGAGATCGGTTATTTTTGCGACAGTCGATCCATCTCGTAGAAAGAACCGGGACTGAAGATATTGTTTCTTTCGGAACCTCTTCATAAATATAATATATTTTAAACTTAACATTTTATTCGTTTTCCGGTACTGTTACACATATTTTAAACTTGGTACACGGGTTTAGGCTTAATTATCCGTTACGATCAAACATGTTACTAGACAAATTATCAATGTTATTACTTAGTACCCCTGGGCCCTGGGTATTGTGATTTATTGGTACCTATATATTTTAGTAAACCATTGATACAAAGATCAAAGCTCAAAGTTAAATTTAAAATGTGTTACCTGGTTGTGGGTTGAGTGGTGTGCTGGGTGTAGTTGTGGTGTGTACACACATTAAAAAAAAATTACATTACATGTTTCATAAATTAATATATTTCATTGATAAATTTTGTTTCAAAAACTACTCGAAATTGACAATACACGCAGAAAACTGTTTTTTTTTAATTTTTTTTTGACTGTACGCCATGAAAGCATGAAATAGCTATATTGCTATCTAGAACTTAGAGAAAAGTATTATTCACTTCAAAAAGTATATTTGTCATTATATGAAAAAAAAAAGAAATAAGGCCTCTTAATACTACCTGACAATACAGGTAAGCAGTACCAAAACGCTAGTAAATAATAGAACAAATTCCAAACAAAGTGTTGTCAACAAAATCACTGGAATCTAATTTGAATCGCCGACAACGAGACAGTTTCGTTTGATGCTCCGTCTGTATACATTAAAGTAGGTACTCACTTTGAAGCCCTTGAGGTTATATTGGAGGGGCTCTTCTGATTTGAATGTAACGTATTATTTTACTTTAAAAGGGTAATTAGATTAATTTCATAACAACTTTTGAGATTGTATCGACGAAGAAAAAAAAGAAAAAAAACAGTGAATATTTTGCATATACCTTTAATGAGTATTAAGTGATTTTAGGAGTTGCCCGCAACTTCTTCAGCGTATGTTTTTCTTTACCCTAGACGGATTAAAAGTATCCTATAACCATCTTTGAATGTCCAGCTATCCCTGTAGCAAAATTGGTTAAAATGTGTCCAGCCGTTTCGGTGTGATGAGAGGACAATGGAAATTATGACCAACAGCACGCCCATACAAAAGAAAAGATCATCCTGAATCACGCTATTAAGATTTTTCCTGAAATCGTGACCCCCTCCATAGATAACATATTTTCATTACAAATCTAGAATTCTATAATAGTCATCATTGGCCTCTTTCATCCATAAAGGATGATTTAAGCAGCGTCCATAAAAGTGCGGCACTTACGAACGTGACTCGATAGCCCGATTCAAGAGCGACAGCCTCGGCCGCATATCTGACATAAAAATGTTGCACCAGTCGGTGAAGGTGGAAGAGCTGCGCGCTGATGTCTCAAGTCACGCTTATGAGAAAGAGAAGCAAACCAGGCTTCATCATGTGCGACCACACCGTCACACAGAGTCTTTCTCCACAAGTCACGGTTTTTAGACTCATTTTCCCATTTTTGAATGTCGATGTTGAATGACAGCATATCCCGCTTCGCGCTATCCTTAAACCTCAACATGGGCCGTCCAATGGGTCGCTTAGCGTCGGCAATCTCGCTTAGGAGAGTAATTCGTGGCAAACGAGATGGTTCCATCCTTTGCACATGCCCAAGCCAACGCAGACGTCTTTGTTTCAGGATGGCTGCGATACTAGGCAAACGTGCGATACTGAGCACCCTCTCGTTTGTGACTCGATCCTCCCATGAGATACCTAAAATACGGCGCAAACAACGCATGTGGAAATTGTTCAATTTTCGCTCCTGCCTAGCATACGATGTCCAGGTTTCAGCTCCGTACAAGAGTATGGACAAAATGCATGTCTGGTACACTATCATTTTGGTGTTTACGGTGAGGTGTTTATTGTCCCATACTCTTGCACTAAGCGTCCCAAACATCGTGGATGCTTTGCCAATGCGGGTGTTGATCTCAACGTCAAGTGTGAGGTTATTAGATACCGTGGATCCAAGGTAACAAAAATTGTCCACTGTCTGCAGAGTCGAGCCATTTAGCGTTATTGTTGGGTCTTGATATACGCCTTGGGCCATTATCACGGTTTTCTTGGCATTGATGGACATAGAGAAAAGCTTACATGCCGCATCGAATTTATCCACCATGACCTGCAGGACCTCTGGCGATGACGCTACGAAAGCGGCGTCATCGGCAAATAGCAGTCTGTCAACATAATAATATAATAAAATAATAATAATATAAATAATAATAGTATATAGATGCCAATTAAGTGTCCAACCAAGTGATGAAGCATAAGAAAGCTTTGAAGTAAAAATCCATCTATGGCGGAAAATTGGGCAGCGAATCAATGGGATTTCTTGCAGACAGATTGAATATGTGGAGAAAATGGACTAGATTTTTTATCGTGAAAATAAATGGTTTTCTAAGGATAACCGAAGAAAGAAAATTGGGCCGATTTTAGCCGCACTGCCCAAGTTCCAATATTATTTATTATAAAGCTCATATGTAGAAGCTTTATATATTACATTTATTAATTCATATGAATTCAAGGGCAGCCAACTCTGAATGCGGGTGAAGCAATAAAGATGGTTGCTGAATTACTAAGAATATTAGTAATTTCATTAAATAGCTTGGTTTACAAATGGATATTTATTATATTCTTCTTCTTCCACTTCTCCCTCTTTAACGTATTATCTGCTGTTATGTCGGGAAAATACTTTCTAAAGTAAATAAAATGATATAACCGCTGTAGATTCTACGTACACGATTGGATTACGTTTTAAAACGAAACTAGGTCAATTGAAACCGCACAAAATACGCAGTTTTCCGTTGCACCGCGGAAAGTGAGCGTTTTCACATCGTCCACATTTATTGAGTTATTTGTTCAAGGGAGCCCTTTGTTTCATAGAAACTTTTTTCGTCGAATGTTTCACTTTGCCGAATTATTATCATTCTCTGTAGTTAGTGTAGTCATTCTTGCCAATATTACCTATTCTATTCATTAGGTTTTGTTTGCGGTTACGTACAAAGAAAAGTTGGGCAAGTGCGAGTCCAACTCGCGCATGAAGGGTTCCGTACCATAATCTATAACAAGTTTGTTGTATGGGAGCCCCCCTTAAATATTTATTTTATTTTATTTTTATTATATGTTGTTATAGCGGCAATAGAAATACATCATCTGTGAAAATTTCAACTGTCTAGCTATCACCGTTCTTGAGATACAGTCTGGTGACAGACGGACGGACGGACAGCGAAGTCTCAATAATAGGGTCCCGGAACCCTAAAAATGCTTTCTACGAAATGAACCTTCCAAGAAAGAGGGAGTCAATATAGATTTTTAATGGACAATTGCTTTAAATATCTATATTGCTTATCGTACGAGAAGTTGGACATAATGCCTCATGCGGATTTTGCTAATTAACCAGTTAGTAAAGTTTCTGCTTCGTATACCTTTGATTTTCAAAATTAAATTTACACTAGTTTTGGGCATTTTCCAAGAAAAACGGGAATAAACGCGTACTAATATTATTTAATTAACACAGTTGGTGTTGTAAATTAGGGGTGTCTAGACTACATTCCTCGAAGGCCAAGCATAAAGAGAGGGTTTAATTTTCAGTGTTTTTCAACCGACTTCAAAAAGCGGGAGGTTCTCAATTCAACTATTTTATGTATGTTACGTATTCTCTCCGCCAAGTGTGGACCGATTCTAATTTTTTTTTAAACTGAAGCTCTAGAGGTGGTCCCATAAGTGTTTTATCATATGTATCGTTTGATTGTTTCTTAAATGAGTCGAGAATGTGAACAAAATAGGAAGTATATAACACTAGCTTTTGCCCGCGACTACGTCCGCGTGGAACTTGGAAGTATGGAAGCAACCTCGTACAACACACACACGTAACAAAAGGGATTGTTAAAAGCGCCTAAGCAAATGTAAGAGCAATTATGCTTTTGGTCTAATTATTACATTTTCTACAGGGTCATCAATGTCATCATGAATTCCTACTTACTCACTTTTCAATCTTTTTAGGGATAATTTCCAGGATGAAAACTATCCTATGTCCTTCCTCGGATCTTAAAGTATCTCCATGCCAAATTTCATCAAAATCGGTTCAGCGGTTGAAGCGTGAAGAGGTAACAGACAGACAGACAGACAGACACACTTTCTCATTTATAATATTAATAGTATGGATATGGATTACAGGTAACATGACAATAAAAGGGAGTGCAGATAAAGTAGGAATTATGACTGAAGTAGTATGAATCTTTCACCATATCTGACGACACAACGGAGCTACGCCGTTATGTCGCCTAAATCTAACTAGTTTTAAGTCTTCTTTACATACGTAGGTATATGTATTTTTGCATTTCATAGTGCCTTGGATTTATTATTGTAATGCTGTGTAAGTTATTGGAAGAGAAGCTCACAGTTTGTTTGATTCCATAAAAAAAACTAATACGAACTACCTGTGATCCCAGAGCTGGCGCGTTTCTCGGACAAAGGCTCAGTATTGCTGTGCAGCGGGGAAACGCCGCCAGCATCTTGGGATCATTTCCGCCAATGACCGACCTTGGCTAGAGTTAGGTTAGTGTAGGTTTTAGGTTTTTAAATTGTTTTACCACTTAATTCGAATAACTAAATAAATGACAACCTAGAATATTGAGGCAGCCTTGAGAATGCTGGCGAGGTATTAGAGAATGGATGATTATGAGTTTTATGATTATTTTTTTTTTATTCTGTATGGCAAAATGGATGAGTTGAACTTATAATAGGTACGTATTTAAGGGCGTACCTCGTCAAAATGACGTGGGGCATTTGTTTTTTTTCGTTCCCAACTAGCTTATACAATTTTACGGTTTTTACGGCGTTAAGTATGCAGCGCCATCTTGGTAGGGCCACTCGTACCACAACAATGTGATTAGCGACATCTACTATCGCAATTCTAAAGGCCGAGAACCCGGCACTAAAAGTCTCTTTTGCTCAAAAAGTGCAAAACCTATTGAAAAACCAGTGGACACGATCAAAGTAAACATCATTACTCACTCATTGGTATGTTTCATGTCTAAGCGTCGCGTAACAAGGGAGACTACCGAAATAACCTAGAAAATGGACTTTACAGGTGTTCAGATTTCGCCTATTATAATGAAGTATTTAGAAATTCTATTAGACAGAAAGAAAGACTAAATGCATAGCGCTTAATTTTCACGGGAATTGCATGCAGAGGAACCACTTGAAAACACTTTGAAAATAGTGAAATTTGCCGTGTCTCTTAGGTTGCCCGATTCACTTGAACATCCAAAAAGGAAATACTCATAAAATTTGAAGTTAGCTTTATGAGCTATGAAACGCAATGTCAGGCCGAGACAGACTGGCAGTAAAAAAGGTATAAACCACGTATAGCATGATAACTCCTTTTATTATACGATCCAACATGCTCGGAGATATGACATTTTGTTTAACGCGGCGCAAGATGTTGGAGAATTGTGAGATTTTTAGGAATTACCTATTAAAATATTGAACTGAGCATTGAAGAAGGTATAAAATAAGAGTGAGTCTAAAAGCAACTTCTCACTTCTCCCTACTGACCACCTAGAGCGCCATTCACCCATTGTTAGGTATAGGCATGGCGACCTCCTAATACGTGCCATATGCATAGGAAGGTACACGAATAATGCGCATTCAATGATTATTTACTATGAAAAAAGAATCTCGTAGCATTTTCAATTACGCACTTTATTTATTTGTAGATGTTTTAACCTTTTAAAAACTAAACATTCCCACAAAACATTCCGCCTCGGACCTGGCACTAAAAAGTTTGACGTTTCGTTACTTATTTGACATTTAATACTATCTGCTATAATGCTGCAATTACACCGAGGCAGTTTCATAATTCCATTTTTTTATCACTGCTAGAAACGTTAAAGGTGACATGGGAAATCTTTTTAGGGGTGTTCAAAATCGACTTAAAAAGCTACCCTATAAAGGCACGCATTTTTTTTTTGGTCACTCTGTATATTGATTAAAACTTACACGATTTTCACACATTATTATAACAAAAAAACATACAGTGAAACATAGAACCTCTTCCAGTTTTGGAAGTCGGTTAAACACAGCACTTAGAGACCATAAACGTAACATCACGTTCGAAACATCGAGGTAATTAAATAAACACTTTTTGAACTTACTACGTGCCGTTAGCCGCGATAAAAGCTAACTCATCAGCGCGCACCAAAAAAATATTTTTTTTGGTCTATTTAAGAAATATGCATTTCAGACTGGTGAAACTCTTGAAGAAAGAATCTATTCAAGCGATTGTGAAAAGTAGCATAACGTGGCATATTAACTTCATTATGCCGTGGTATAGTGGTATTAAGCGAGTTCATTTTTTCTATTTGATCATTTTAAAATCGGCATAAGTTGTAAATTAAATGGTTAGCGAGTCATAATGGATACAGTGAGCTCTTAAATTTATGACCAAAAATGTGATCAAAAATATCTGAACTCATCTCTTTTATGAAATCTTAGCTAATACATTTATGAACTCGACTATACCACAGAATAAACTATACCTATAAGAAAGTACCCAATTAAAAGATGTACACTTTATAAGTCATTATCAAGATTGCTTAAATAGGTATTGAGCATCTAAATATTGTAGTATGTAGCTAATGTCTACATTTAGTATAGCATGCAGTATAGCTGTAGCCTAATGCATATTGCTTGGATAAGCGTTAACCTTATTATAAAAATGTATATAAGCTAATGTTTTAAGTAATTAAACGTTCACTACTATCTAGAGCTCTGCATATACTTTGTCTCCCATCCACGTCCCTTGTCGACCACATTATTACATATATTACATGGCGATCCTGCACTAACGTTCCGAAGACGAACTTCTGAACCAGCCAGAACCTCAGAACCTCGCACCGGACGGTGCGGCGGGACACCGCACCGTCCGGGACACCACACCGTCCGGGACACCACACCGTCCGGGACACCACACCGTCCGGGACACCACACCGTCCGGGACACCACACCGTCCGGGACACCACACCGTCCGGGACACCACAAGAAACAAGAGGAACCACCAGACTGACGATGCAGTCTCAAGAATGAAGATTTGAATTAACTTGAAAAAAGAAGAAGACAATTATGAAAGAAGCCATAAGAAGAAACAAGTCTCAAGAAAAGAAGAGCGTTGTCCAGGGTTATCCCGGCTCGCAAATCAAGAGGTGTCCAGGGTTATCCCGGCCCATCTCAAGAGGTGTCCAGGGAAATCCCGGCCCATCTCAAGAGGTGTCCAGGGAAATCCCGGCCCATGCTCGAGGGTGTCCAGGGTTAGCCCGGCCCGTCATCGCATCACGCATCAGCAACGGCATCGTGCCTCCACGTGCCTGCCAGCCGCCAGCGTATCAACGTCCCGCCATGCATCGCGCAACGTGACGACTCGTGATGACCTCAATATCGTTAGGCATTACTCCTACGTAAGCGTTGAATTAAGTAAGTGAATATTTTATTGTATAACTTATGTTTTCGGTTATAATTATTTTACATTTACGCACGATTTAATTTTATTATGTCTACTGATTTGCAAGGTTTATATACTAAGTTGGAATATATAAGAGAATATTTAGTTAAACTTGGCCCTCAGAGGCGTCAAAAGGAAATCGCATCTAAGAAATTAGAATGAGATTTTTTATGATATTTTTTTATTAAGTATATAAAAATTAATTAGCTATACAGGTTAACGTCCAATTCATTCAAATTTTTTTTTCTTTTACATACCTACATAAATTGTTAGATAATTTTCGTACATGAAATTGTTACCCGTGTCACTTAGCATTTCTAATTATTATTTTTTTAAACCAGATATCATCACTTAAAATCATTATAATAATCGGCGCTAATAATTTTTTTAGATGCAAATGTCGTAAACAACTTACACATTTCTCAATTTCCGCGCGCACGGAAATGCATACCGCGCCGCGAAGTCCGCGCGTAAGCAAACATTTTAAGTAGGTCACGCGCGTTCGCTGTCTACAAGTAAACTTTTAATTATTGGTGAATGTAATTTGATATTCACACATAGAAATTTTATTGAATAATTATACTATAGCTAGTTATTGGATTGATCACCTAATAATTAAGTGACAGTTAATTGAGTTATATTTGCGTAGATATTTCTTTTATAAAGTATTACAATACGAAATTTTAATTTCAATTTTTACTCTCTCAGTACTTGGTGAGGTACGGTACAGATTTATGTTAGGAGGTGAAGGCACATTTTTATAATGTGTACTTGCATCGGTTAGTTCACAATCCTTTTACTTGATCATAGTGTGACCTACCGTCCTCCGTGAGAGTATTTGGAGACTTTTAGTCTTAATATATATTGTGTTTCTAAGTACAGGCGACGGACCTGATATGCCATGTGGGTGACCATGCCCATGTTTTGAGTTAAGGGTGCGCACGGACGCGCAGCCCAGTTAGTATAATATTAAGGGTGACCATGCCCTGGGTAGCCATTCCCGTTAATTATTTTTGGAGCGAAGACTCCATTGGTACGGCATTAGATATTTTATAGGGTAAATGTACCGATACCATAATAGCAGTACCTTATATGTGATTAATACACAACTTTAATGGTAAATTTTTATATATTTTTTTATATTGAGAGAGATTATTTGATAATAATACTGATTATTTTGTTGAAACAGACAGGAATTGTAATAAAAATCATTTTAACTTTAACTATAAAATATTTCTTTTGAAACAGTGACACTGGGACATTACGATATTTTTTTTTATGGGGTGACCAACTAATTTTTGATAAATTTTTGTAAAGTGTATAAACTTAGTTATAAGTAGTTTACACAGTGGTCCCCATCTTCATTTCGAATTGTAAACAAGTAACATGCATTTTTTTTTTCTCCAGCACCCCTGGGGTGAAGGGATCTTACGGGGAAGCTGTAGTATGTAGCTAATGTCTACATTTAGTATAGCATACAGTATAGCTGTAGCCTAATGCATATTGCTTGGATAAGCGTTAACCTTATTGTAAAAATGTATATAAGCTAATGTTTTAAGTAATTAAAGGTTCACTACTATCTAGAGCTCGGCATATACTTTGTCTCCCATCAACGTCCCTTCTCTACCACATTATTACTTATATTACAAAAAATTTACTAGAATCTTACGTAATACCTTAATGAATTCCCACCCTATCTCCAAACAACCAAGTCAAATATCAAGTCAAACGACGCTATTAACATCTACTCCAATATCGAAACCTTTTCTAATTTCACTAAAGGTTTTTATAACAGCATTTGGTTTGAGATAAGCCAATTACGGAGTTACAAAGTACAATAAACGTTTCTTGTTAATGTTAGTTAGTCTTTTTAATCCTCCGTCAGAACCTCGCTGGTTAATTTTGGGTAAAAGTATTTAGTTTTTTCATACTGAAGCAATTTCCAGGTCCCGAAAAGGCGTAAAATTTACCCGACATTTTACCAAGACTGGAAAAAGTTATTTGGTTTTATGCTATTTGGTATAGCATAGCTTTTTAGACGTGTTCATTTAGTTTCACGTGGGCTATTCTCCTGAACGGTATTTTACTTGTCCAGCGCTAAAACTGGTTGAATATGTCGTAAAATTTTAGGGTTCCATACCTTAAAAGGAAAAAACGGAACCCTTATAAGGTCCGTCCACCCGTCCGCCTGTCAAGATCCTTTATCTTGAGAGCACGTGGATATCGAGTTGAAATTTATACCATGTACTCAAGTCAACAGTCCCTTGGAGTTGTCAAGAAATAAAACTTCTAGATCGACGTAAAAAAAGATACCTACGGCCGTTTATACCGCAAAAAACATATATTTCAACACTGTCAGCAACTATAAAATTTGGCACGTAATAACGTACGTAACGTAATACCGTCTTATACCACATGTACAGCGAAAAGTTTGAAACTAAACATTTGTAAAAAAGTCATAAAAATTTAGTATCTTCCTAAAAATACTATTCTACTTTAAATACCTATATTTAAAGTACACGTCGTGATTATGAGGCATACATTTGTACAGAACCCTGGTCGGGTGAGTCCAACTCGCACTTGACCGGTTTTTTATATTGATTCAACAAGGTGTCTCCTTGTTTCGCAGACAGAAATCTCACAGAATTTCGTTTCGCAGAAAATGTTTCAAAGAATATGTGGTTCTAGCAGAGTTGCTAAGCCGCGAAATTGTGCGCATCGGGTTAGAAGCATGAAATTTTTACCACACATCCCGGTGATTATTTTCAGATGTGGAGGAAAGTAAGATTCGTCCCCTGCGTGGCGGGAGAGCGGGGTGAATAGTACCAATTATACCTCTTTTCTTTCTTGATTGCTGGTCAGTTAAGTCTACTAGGACTTGTCTGGTGTTGTTTCCGTGTAAAACAGATATCAGAAATTCATTTTTTATGTTACACAATTATGTTAGAAAGCAGCGGACTAACAACTCTACTATTCATGTATTTTCAGTTAGAATATTATTGTTTTAAAGACTTGAAACTTGACTTGAACGAAACATATTTCACAGAAACACAAATCAATGAATATTATTATTTCTTTTTTTTATTAACAGACTCTTCAACTAATAGATATATTTTTTATTTAGGTATTCTTGATTCGCTGATAGATTTTTTATAGAATATTGTTTCACAGAAACTGTTTCATATAATGTTTAGTCCCACAATTTTTCTTTCGAACATTATTGTTTCAGCACCGCTTTACTACACTTATTTCGAGGAAACATAATTCAAATAAAACTATCAAACAGTACAATTATATTAAGCTGCAAAAGTCCCAATTTAAGGCTCTCGCTGGTAAGGACGCGTGCCGACTCAGAACACCCTAGAGTGTTTATGCAAACCCGGAGGCGTGGAGGGAGGGCAGCCCCCGCCCGCTGTAGGCGGCGTGCGGGCACCGAGCGAGCCGCAGGAGTTAGTAGGTTAGGTTAAAGACCGAAAACTGTAGGTTAGGTTAGGTTTGTTTTATGGCCATGGATAGTGGAGCGAGCAAAGCGAGCGGAGCGTCAGAATGCTTGCTTGCATGGAAGTATATTAAAATTTAGTGGTTAGTAGGTAGGTTAGGTTAAAGACCGAAAACTGTGGGTTAGGTTAGGTTTGTTTTATGACCAGGGATAGTGGAGCGAGCGAAGCGAGCGGAGCGTCAAAATGCTTGCACATCCCGTAGCCACAAAATTCTGATATATAAATGTCTATAAAGTAAGTTTTCTGTTAATTGACTATTCTGTGAAACGATAAAATTATAAAATTATAAGAAACACAATTCTATAAATAAATAAATAGTCTAGGTAATAAGTTTTACATGAACTGAATATTATAAGGATCAATATATACGAATATCGAAATAATACATTTTCTTTGCAATAAAAATTAACGATTTTATTTTCTAAAGTCTAAGTAATCTGCGGTTTGACCATTCTATGAAATGATAATATGAGAAACATTTTATTTGAAACAAAATTCTATAAAACTGTAGTATATGAAACAATGTAGAACCATTAAACAAGAGTGCAGTAAATTATACAGAATGAAATCTATGTTTTAAATTATTGCTCCTGTTACAGGCCGCACCCTGTATATATTTCTGATAAGGGTTTAGTATTAGTCCAAAGAGGAAAATCCATATTCATGAAAAAACCTTGCAAACAGTATTCCTTTTACGTGTTCAGTGCACGTGGGAGTTACAGTAATCAATCAATCTAGAAGCATATGTTCCGACACAAACGAATTACCATAATAAATACCATTTGTATGCAAATGGATGGTAGCGTATGTGTCAAATTGGTTACTCGGTAATGTATCAAAGTCAATTCGAACTTGTTAGTGTCTAATTAAATTTAAACATATCCGAATGATAGATTGCAATGGAAATTTTGCTAAGCAGACCACTAAGTAGGTAGATGTTCTATTTAGTGTTTTTGCGTTGTAAAAGTATGATCTTCAGAATGCGCGTAGTTACAAAAGTCTTGGTACAAATTTGGAAGACTATTAAATTATTAAATTATATTTTATTTCGATAGTCCTTGCTGTGAGGATCTGCAGATTTTCTTTACCATGGTTCATCATCATCATCATCATCATCATCATCATCATCAGCCTATTCTTGTCCACTGCTGGATAAAGACCTCTCCAACGGCTCGCCATTGTGAACGATCCTAGGCTACTCTCATCCAGCTCTTACCAGCCACCCTGCAAAAGATCATTGCTCCACCTATTGTGAGGGCGTCCCACACTACGCTTACCGATCCGCAGGTTATTCCGAGATATTTTTTTAAATTGACAATTGACATTTCTCAATAATCATTGTTCTTGCATCGTCTTCACGCAGATATAGAAATTGAACATCATAAAATCTATGTATAAATCTTGGAATCGTAGATAAATTGCCACTTGCACGCAAACTTGTCAAAAACTTATTTTGAAAATAAACGATTGAAATTAAATTTGAATGTCACCCACCCTTACTTTTCATATATATTGCATTGTAAAATAAATTGAAATATGAAATTATCTGCAATATTGAATTTAAAGTGAAATGAATATTAAATAGTTGATTCAGTAATGAACGCGATGAATACTCGCCTTGATTAATTCTGCTGGCCTTAACTAGTTTCTAAGACAGCCAGTTTCTAACAGATTATATTATTATTTGTAATATAATAGTGTAGTGACTTTAACAAATTAATACGTTGCGTAAATACATGAACGAGTGGTATGTATTCTGAGCTTTTACTTAGTTTGTCCTGTCTGTCTGTCTGTCTGCCTAGGAAGCCCTCGCTGCGCTCCGCGATAACCTTCTATAGTTTTATTTATTACGCATCAGTCTGCATGGCTCCACCTTCCGGCAATGTTCGGGCGCTCACCACTCATAGCGCACGCAAACATGGCCATCGAAAAATAATATCGAAACACTGTTCTTATTTAATCTTATTGAAATTTTAGTGAGACATACCTATTTGAATATTATAAAGTACTGTTCTTCAGGTGCAATTTCATGCATCACGGCCGATCCAAGGCTTCAGAAACGCCACGCCATACATTTTTATACACTGACTATAGTCGCATCAGGCGCGTGCGTCAGTCGCACGGAATTGGTCGCACGCGGCTGTGATTGGGGGCCTCTAACGACGATATCTAAAGAGATAAAGAGATATCTCGCAATAGCACAACACCTCGGATCTCCGAGGTCACTCCCACAAATCGTCGGCAACATCAAGGGGCTCATAGGCTTTTAGGTATGCTCGACGCCACGTAGCTTGTCAATAGCGACTAATGACCACACTTTCATCCCGATGACGAAATTAGTTAGCGATAAGTAACCATTTTCTATGTAAACCTGTCGCTAAACTATTATCGTAACTGCATCTTGGTACTTGGTGTGGGTGTGTTATAGAGTTGGGATGGCAAGAGTTAGTGTCAGCAACCATTGGAAGACTTCGAGTTACGGAAAGCCAGCACCGCGATAACCTATATAACTTATATCTCGCAAGTTTTGGTCCACATTCCTGGTTCCAGTTGAGCTGAACTTTTGGACACATATTTATGTAAATCAGATGACAATGTTATTGTATTATATCATGGAGCTGATCTCACGAAAGGGCCGCAACGCGGCCATGGAAACCATCATCACACAGTTGTAAAAATCCCATTTTCGCGTTGGGGAAGAGTAAATAACAGGAATCTTTTTTACAAGATTACAAGCTCTTTATTCGATTAAACCACATTTCCAACCCCGTTCTAACAAATCAGAATCTCATCAGTCAACCGGCAATTGACGTCAATTTCTCTCAGCTCAGCGATACGTCAATCTGACAGTCCGTCAGCTTGACGATTTACCAGACTAATCACCCGGTGGCGGTGATGGCGTCCTGAAAAATCTGACACATTGTGCAAATTGAGTCGCCTGTGAACCGACTTCACCTATATCGTATTGGGATAACGGCCAACATTTTATAACATGACATAATCTAAGTAGGAAATTTTATGAGTTATTATGTTCATGTAGTTCTAAGTCGATTTAAAAGTTTAATGCAAGCGATACGCGCTTGAATTGTTGATGGACAAATATTTGGATGTTATTTTTTATATATCATGCTAAAAATCTTTATTAATAATTATAACACTTTATTCTTTGATGACGAAGTTCAGCTCTTGACTATCTATTTCAAGTACTATATTCGAAGCCTCGGTTTGAAACCCTTCAGCCAGGGAAGATATTTAGGTGATGAGTTTGCATTATTATTATAATGGATATATCACCTAATACCTACGAGTATATGAGCGTTGCTTGTTTTTAAGATTTTCTCCTAATATAATCTATGAAACGGTCTAAATAATTATTTACTTGTACAAGGTTCCAGTGACCGAGTCGCAGCCATCTTGTAAATCGCGTGATCCAATCAGATCGGGAATGAAATGCAAATATACGAATCACTTCGAACACAGTACTCAAATAGACAGTACAGTAACTCGTGATTCACGGTCTTTTATGCCTTCTTCCTTGAATACTTTATACGACGATAAGATTTTTTTACGAGTACGATTGGTGTAGGTAGCGAAACATAATTTGCGTTGGGATTGTAGGGTGAAATACCATATTTGCGGCGCCACCTAAATCATTGGCAACTTCAACCCTATTTTAAGACAGTAGTTGTGATATCTTATAGTGCGACCAACTTCTCTGAGAACTGAAGGGTGTCGCCACAATCTTCACACACCGAGCACTCGAACATAAAGTCTGACAATCGTTTCAAATTGCAGTATAGCAGGTCGTAGTTCCTAGTTTCGCCGTTTTACAGATAAGTTGGTCACACTAAACAAAAATAGGTGCCAATGACGTCCTTATGAACGTCAAAGCCTACCTTCATAAAGCGTAAAAAGAACTATTACGCAAAAGGTATTAAGTTCGTAAGTGCCGCACTTTTATGGACGCTGCTTAAATCATCTTTTATGGATGCAAGCGGCCAATGATGATGATGATGGTATTAAGTTAAACAATAGGTGTAGGACATCAAATGTGAAGTTTTTCGATATTTCAAAAAATAAATAAATTGAAATAGCTTTTTAAATGTACATGTCCTTCAGATGCCTTCAGGCCAAGCTCGTTGATATAACTTTTTTTTTCTTGAGAAGAGGGTCGCCATCCCTTTTCTGCTCCGGTTCAAAAAAAGAGGTCGTGGGTTAAGAATACTTGTAGTACTGTACACACATACACTGTGCCAGAGCCCTTGTAAAATCGCAGATTCAATACTGTCACGGCACGGAAGTATTTTTCATTAAATATGGCGGCGCTATAGGCAATTTGTGTTCATTGTGTTTCTTGCGTACTTTGAAACGAAACGTTTAAAGTAATTTTAGCAACGTGATTTAATGATTTATTATTTATTCTACAATGTTGATACTTCGTTAAAGTATGTATGTATGTAAACACTTTATTGTACATAAAAACAAGAAAAACACATTACAAAAAAAAATAAGCATGTACAAAGGCGAACTTATCCCTTTAAGGGATCTCTTCCAGTTAACCTTTGAGCAAATGAGTGCTAAACAAATGTAAATGGTAGACAAACCAAGCAACATGTACAATACAAAGGAGTAACTATAACTATACAATAATACACATGAAAATGCAAAAACCAACAGAGAGAGAGATAGGTAACAGTCAATATAATAGGTACATATTACATAATATCTATATAAATACATATACATAATATTCAACATAAATAAAATTATTATTATAACAAAAACAGCAACCTAATCATTCGTTCGACAGCTACAATTCCTTTAACTTCCCCTTGAGCGATGCTACGGACTGCGTCTGCCTTAGGGCGGGAGACAATTTATTCCATAATTTCACGGCGCGCACAGCAAAAGACATATCGTAAACGTGAGATTTATGCGGTGGGATAGATAAAGTCAGATTTGCACTTGACCGCAGGCGATGGCCACTACCATCCGCCATGTAAGAGAACTTCTCTGCAAGGTAAGGAGGAGAAGAAGGAATGAAAAGGACATTATACAAAAGACAAAGAACGTGCAAGTCTCTACGCTGACGGATCGGAAGCCATTTAAGTTGAGCGCGGTATTGAGACACATGATCAAACTTGCGGAGACCAAATATATACCTAATACAGACGTTTTGTAGGCGTTCTAGCTTGTCAAGCAGCTCCCCCCGGAGATCCAGGAAAGCAACGTCACCGTAGTCGAGACGTGGGAGAAAAAGAGAGCGGGCAAGCATGATCTTCGTATGGAGAGGAAGGAAATTCTGCAGGCGCCTCAAAGAATGAAGGGACCCAAAAATTTTCCTACTGATCTCAGAAATATGAGGTGCCCATGACAAAGTTTGATCCATGGTAACGCCTAAATTTTTTACAGTAGAAGAGAAAGGTATAGGCGTACCATCAAAGACAATAACTGGTTTGGCTAGATCTGAGAGCTTGGAAATAAAATGTGGGCTTCAAACGACAATAGCCTGCGACTTCTTGGCATTCACCATCAAACCAAAGGATGAAGCCCAAGCACGGATTGATTCCAGGTCCGAATTGATTTTAGAAACCAAGGACCCAAAATCATCGATGCTGGCTGCCGCGTAAAGCTGCAAATCGTCTGCATAGAGATGGAACGAGGAAGAGAGTGACTTGGTAATTCCGTTAATAAAGATAGAAAAGAGTAATGGAGAGAGTATGCCCCCTTGAGGGACACCAGCAGACAGTTCGCACCAGCCAGAAAATCGGTCACCAACTCGATCCCGCTGTTGCCTCCCAAAGAGGTAATCACGAAACCAGGATAGTGAAGTTGGAAATATATTTAAAGTACTAAGTAAATTGAGAAGGATATCAAAATCAACAGTGTTAAAAGCCATTAAATTAAATTAAAGTCATTTCAACAACTAAATGACAAATTATTTATTCTACTATTTCGTTGTCTATAAACTCTAAATAGGTTTGAGATACCTGTTCTTAATATAAATAAGATAGTATTTTAGTACCCGGGCAGTCATAGTTATTTAAGATACTTTTTATAGTAAGAATTATTTTCTGAGTCCCAATCTGCGTACTTTTGTTACCTATTGTTGTTGTCAGTTACAAAGGTAAGTAGACTCGGCCTACAAAGATGATTCCTACTATACCCGACTACAGACAAGCGAAACAAAGTGAGAACTGTCTTTTAAGTTAATTACAGTTATGGTAAGGCATAATTTACTAGCCAGGTATCTGTGTAAAGGTAGATAGATTCAAATGGAAAACGGTACGTTGTTGGCGCTCGATGCGGAAGGGAAATAAAAACACTTCAGGTGATATGATGTCAACCATCAGCGGTAATCGACACATTGCTGGTGTGTTTGTTTTGCAGCTTAGATATTACAGCCAGGTCACTGTATGGCGAACAGATTTTATCTTATGTTCGACCGATACGATCGTAACTAGTGGCCTAGGGGCGTATTTGACTACTAGGCTGCCGAAGCTGTACCCGCGTGCATCTAAAATAAAGTTCTATGAAAAATGTACCGGAAAGCACTAATCGTCTCAAGTTCCATTAAGAATTGATAGTAACGATGTGCTATGCCGAACTAGTTACAGTTGCGAGTAGAAGCATAACCTATTTATATTGGTCGAGTGTAGTCGGGTAAAAGTAGCCTGCAACAATATGTGGATACCAATTTGTCTACATGTACAAAAAATAGATACAGTGAAACAAAGAACTTCCTCCTTTTTAAACGTCGGTTAAAAAATTGTAGAACTCTATCAAACCATTTTAGCGTGAGTTAAGGTCGAAACGATACATAATTATACATAAAATGCAACATTCCTGTATTACAACTTTTACATAAGAAGTCTAAATTTTAATTGGAATTAGGTACTGCGAAGTTTGACATCTAAAATCCTTAAGTAAGCTTCAATACAACCCGCTAGGGAGAAGATCTCGCGTACTGTCATTTAACTTGAAATGTATTTGGCATTTGGGAGATATACCGAGTAATACGAGTAGTAGACACCTACATACTTTAGTATCATGATGTTTTTAATATCAAAACTTATTTTTAAGTAGACTAGCTGACTTAATCTGTGTAGGTGTGTAATGAGGTCTCGATATGCGCCGCGAGGGCGGAGCTCTCACGTATTTGTCATTTAGACTGCCATTTGGGTGATGTACCGAGTTGTTAACCTATTGACCGCCAAGCGGTCTAGCAATTTACCGTGCCACTGACGCCAGAGTAAAAAAAAAAAGATGTGCCCCAAAATCAACAGGGATTGAAAAATACTTGTAGC
Organism: Apotomis turbidana; assembly: GCA_905147355.2. Taxonomy (NCBI): domain Eukaryota; kingdom Metazoa; phylum Arthropoda; class Insecta; order Lepidoptera; family Tortricidae; genus Apotomis; species Apotomis turbidana. Next base: position 3,650,991 of record LR990293.1, read on the forward strand.
GGTTAGAATTATAAAGTTTTTGATCATTGAAATTTGGACGGCTGTGGCCGACGTGGCGTCAGGGGCACGATTTTTTGTTGACGGCCACAGCCGACTGTGGCGGTCAAAAGGTTAACATGTGCACACTTTAGTACCATTATGTTTTAAAATGAAAACTTATTTTAAAGTAGACTAGCTGACTTAATATCTGTAGTTGTGTAATGAGGCCTCGATATGCGTGAGGGCGGAGCTCTCACGTATTTGTCATTTCTGACTGCCGTTTGGGAGATGTACCGAGTTGTAAACATGTGCACACTTATTAAGAAAAACTTATTTTTAAGTAGACTAGCTGACTTAATCTGTGTTAATGTGTAATGACTAATGAGGCCTGACATATTTGTCACAGACTTTCATGTGAGAGATGTACAGAGTTCTAAACATCTATACACTGTAGTTACTTATTTGGAAATTTGGCTTTATTTACTGAATCATTGATACAAAAATCGAAGCATTAAGAAAAATTGAAATGCGTAATACAGATTACCGGTCCAACGTGTCAACTTTTCCTAATGCTTTGTGTTTTGATTTTTGCATTGTTTATAGGTTTTAACATCTTAGTAACATCTTATTTGAATAACTTAATATTTGCATATTTTTCCATATATGGCTATCCGTATATTTAATAAGTTACCAGATGATCTAAAGGACCTAAAATTGCAGACATTTAAAATTAAATTATACAATTGGTTAAAAGAAAAGACATTTTATTCGGTTAGGGATTATTTAAATAATTTATTGAGGACGTTACAGTGCAACATAAAAGAGTAGAAAATAAATGAGGGCGCCACTTCCTTCGCAACTGCCACATTTTTGACGTAAAGTGCTTGAATATGGTAACAATTTTGTATGAAAAATTGTAGTTCCTCTATTATCCGTTTTCTACTCTTTTGTGTCGCACTGTAATTTCATTGATTGTGTAAAAATTTAGTTAATTTGTATGTGTGTGATCAGAATACATTTTCTATTATATTTAATTTGACATAATATTAAGATATATTTTGTTAACTTTTATAGCTATGGACTATTGTAGATATGTTTTTTGCATGCCAGCATTGCTGGTTAGATATGTCATTAGTGCTTAATATGTTTTTATCCATCTATCTGTACCATATCTAAAGCAAATAAATAATTTCATTTCATAATTTTATTTCATTTCGTTTCATTTCGTTTCATTTCATTTCGTTTCGTTTCGTTTCATTTCGTTTCATTTCATTTATAACAAAACGGGTACAAAAACAGCTTATTTAAGTAACGCTTTTTTTTAAGCGATTAAGTCCCGTATTGTTATAATAATGCTTAAACCGATTGTGTAAATTTTAATCAATATATTTATATTTACCTACATCTCAACATCATCCTTAGACTTATTTATTAAAAAAAAATCTAAATTTTAAATTCAAAATCAAAAGTGTACACAACAATTTAAGTATTACTTTCACTTATTACTACGTATTTCACTTCATTAGAAAATGAGATTGGTATATACGCTTAGAATGAATACGCCTAGCAACCTAGTTAGTGCTCGAATGTGAAGCCAGTTTTGGTTAGCCACAGGCTAAGTATCGTCCGTCGGCGCACGCACCGGCCACAACGTGAATGTCACAATGCAAAACGTCTCTGTAGTACACGCACATAAAAATGTGTGGCAATTTGCTGTAAGTTGGTTAATAATAAAAAATAAAACCAAAAGCGCCTTCATTTTTCACAAATCTTTTGTATGAAGACTCGTTCTAGTAGGCGCATTTATTCTAAGGATATACGTATTTACATCTTTTAACTATCCGAGTTGTTGGTGTGGGTAGTTGACATTTCTGGTAAGATAATACAATTAAGACATTTCATCTAAAACTTCTGTTATTCCCGAAATAATCCTTCATTTCTAAATTGAAATTAAGCCGAAATTACAAGTTTTGACGCCTTGATTCCTCCCGACGAGTCATTTCTCGGAAAGGTCAGGCGGCTCACGGTAAAATTAGACAGGGCTGGCTAATTTCGTCAGTGAAATTACCCTGTTTAGGACAAAGCGCGCAAACTGAATTAGGTTATTTTTTTTATAAAATTCGCCGTGTGTTCCAAATGTCAAGAACGTTGGAAAAGTTATTATAAGACTAGGCAGCGCATCTTTGTCCGCGGAATCCTCATTTTTTACCGATGTTTTTAGGGTTCCGTAGACAAAAGTTTGTGAGCGCTTTATCCGCCAACAAATTGTCCTCAGTTTGGCGGAATATAAATGTTTTACATACCAAAAAAAAATATATATATATGTACATACCAGGAAACTCAACACGGCCAGTTAAGATGGGAAGTGTTTGTACGGAACCCTCGGTGCGTGAGTCAGACTCGCACTTGGCCGGTTTTTTATGTTTGTCATCACATCATTCAAATGCCGTAACTGGCCACTGCTGCATTAACCCTTGGTATGTCGAAGCACTGATCATTGCAGTATTTAAATCTTATGTAAACACATATCATATCATTGAGCTTCAATTTACTTGCCAAATTTTTGACATAACGTACAAAGGGTAGGTATATAAGGGTCGGTATAAGTGACTTGGAAATTTTATTAAGAGTGAAATGTCTCATTCACACGGTGCGTAGGACTCGTAGCAGAACTGCGCCCGTAGAACCGCTACGCGCCGACGCAACGCCTACGCCGTAGGCCCTACGGTGATAGGTGAGTTCACAGACTAGGCGTGTAGGCAATTTAGTTGAGGATGTCAATCGATTTTATTTATTATTGGGTTCAAATGCTTATATAGGACTAACTACACTTCGACTGAGCTCCGTACAAATGGCTACCTACATGTGACGTCATTTGTGGATCGGGTACCAATATTTGTATGGAGACAAGACAAAGTAATTTGCCATTTTCACTGTGAAAAAGTGCGTTTAAGTTCATGGTTCTCGTACAATTATTGTTTTGTTAAATTTTGAGGATTCTTATGTCATTTCTAAATTTCTTATGGATAAAAAAGCGTACCTTTGAAGTCACATATTTCGGTTTTTTTTTTTTTACTTTTCTTTCATGACATATTGAGCTAATTTTATTCATATACAGTCATCCTCCTAGCCTTTGTCCCATTTTTTGAGAATGAATTCTCAATCGGGGTCGGCTACTTAAATCCCAAGATGTGGCGTAGGCACTAGTTTTTACGCAAGCGACTGCCATCTGACCTTCCAACCCAGAGGGGAAACTAGGCCTTATTGGGCTTAGGTGGTTTCCTCACGATGTTTTCCTTCACCGAAAAACGAGTGGTAAAATATCAAATGACATTTATTCAAATACAGTATGTTGTATAACTATAATTCACCATCAGTCTACACCCCTATTGTGTTCGTACGAGCAGGAGAGCCGTGCGTGTATTTGACACGTGCCAAAGACATGCGATCTTAATGCCCTAAAATAAGGTCATTAGACTCATTCCGCTGTCTATTTACTGTAAAGGTCACTAAATGACAGACTAGATCTAGACTAGATCTAGACTAGATTGCATAAAAGTTGCATCGCAAATATGCCTCGTCGCAGAAAGTCAAAATCACTAAATATTTAACTACAGGTATACTTCTCAACACCGAAACAATTTTTCATTTTGTCCGAAAGTATTTTTTTCCTTAAGCCCGTATATTTAGGATTTTATAAACATCGTTTTAAAGAACCTATTAGGTTAGGACAGGTTTGTTTAATTATTTTGAAAAATTAACAGTTTGGAAAATGTGGCTTTCGGGCAAATGAAAATATGGCGAATCGTTACAGACGAGGAACAAAAAGTAGCGTTTCAGAAAGGTAACCATAACTACACCTGAATTTGACTAGGCTTTAAAATGTCTACATCACTATAGCTTGAAGAATAGGTGACGGAGGACGAAAGAGAGCGGGCGTGAAAAGCTGCACTTCCCCACGCCACCTTCCTTTTTTGGTTGGGCTAAGTCAGCGCGAGTTTCTAGCCATTCATAGCGCGCACGGTTGATCGCATTAGCGCGCTCCAGTGCTAATTTTGCGTAAACAACCAATGTGAGTGCCGTTGTCGGTCAAATCGCGGTGCTACTTTGCACGTGTCAAATAGAGTCGTAGTTTGCTTCTATTCATGAGACTTGAATAGCTGCAAATTAGAAGTAACTAACTAACTAACTTCGGCACATCCTCCAAACGTCAAGCTTATTAGGTCTATTAAAGTTTGTAATAAATTTATATGCGATTCCTCGCTTTAGAGCTTGATTTTTTATTTGAAAATATGACGTCGTCCTACATTTCTAATACATATTAACATAAAATGAAGCGGAAAAGTTAAAAATTTAATCGTTCAGGCAGGGTTCAAACCTGCGTCTCCAACGACTTTCCGGGCCGACGCGGACGTCCTACACATTGGACCACTGAACCTGATGCTTGAGCCATTGATTTTTTCAACCAGTTGTTTCTTGCATGCCTTAGGGTGGCATCACTGGAAGCATTTGGGTTACACTAGCAGATGTTACTGCTTTGATAAAACATATTGACATCCTTATCTACGTTTCTCGACGTAATATTTGTTAAAGTGATGATTTTTTGTGCGATTCGAATTTGAGTATGAGTAAGGTAAGTCCAAAAAGAGATAGTTGAATTATACCTTTTAAAACGCTCAACTATGCAGTAAAATAACATCTCTGCTTAGTAAGTATCTAGTATCTTTTTCATACTACAACGGTGGCAAACAAGCATGCGGCCTGACTGATGTTAAGCAGTTACCGCCGCCTATGGACGCTTGCGCCGCCAAGAGCATCACACGCGCGTTGCCGACGCTTTAAGAACCTATCTGCTCCCCTCTTGAAGAACCTATATTGATGTATTAGATCGATACTTGTTTCCCGCTTATTTTATACTCGTAAACTCATTACAAGTAAACGACTATTACTAACGAGCGATAACAATACCCGCGATAACGTCAGTTCATTACAGCTGATTGACAAGCTGTTAATGAACTGACAAGATGGGCATTAGCTAAATTACATAAGTGTTCGAAAGTGTTTCGTTTAATAACCTTAATTCAAAGTAGCTGATCGCTAGTTAGGAGCCGACGAAGCAACTTGAGATTTTTTGTAGCCCTCTCTTCGTATGTATGTGTTCCTAAAGCTCTACAAAACACGAAACTGATGGTTTGAAAAGCAGGAAGTGGGGACACGCATAGCTGTGACGTCACAAAGATGGCGGCTGCCCGTTCCAATATTTCTTCATTTCTCCAGCTCTACTGCAACAATTTCGGTGTTTGACATGTTTGAGTTTTGTTGTTTTTAAATATTAACAAAATATACTTTTTCTTATTTACTTTTAATAAATTGGTCACAAACGTGTTAAACGTGTTTTGTGTTTAAAACTTACACTAAATCCTCCAAACGTGCCACTTGTCAGTAAAATAAGTCCACTTACTCGTTTGTAAACGTAGGTAAAACACATTTACCGGCAGACGCGAGTGATACTTCACCGCTCTGAAGAAACCCTTTTAGTCCCGAGCGCAGTTAAAAAAGATAAGTAAGTCGGAATAATATATAAGTCAAAGATTTTAAATTATAAAATTAGGTAAGACCGGCATTCGGGGTAACTGGCCATACAACATTGGCCCACACTGACACACTGCCAGTTTTAATTGTTTCACTGTTGTATTTACAGTGCATAGATAATGTGTTTCACATAATATTACGAGCGATTGTTATATGGAAGGGCCAAAGTCACCCTGATTGACTGTATATCTCACATTTACTGTACTTAGTGACAAAATCCCTTTTACAAAAAAAAAATCCAAGTAAATTAAACCTATGGAAGCAAACGAATGTGTTTATGCATATAGTCTGAAAAATGTCATAGTTTTATTGTGATCTTTCAGTGTTCCCTCATTACATCTCAATTGAGACGAGAAGGGGATCGTTAAGGAAAAAGTTCAAATAATAATAAATATTACAAATTGGTTCGGAAAGTATGAAAAATGACAGATTTCTGAGGTACGTACGCTACATCATTATCATCATATTAGCCGATAGAGTCCACTGCCGGACAAAGGCCTGTCCCAAAGTTCTCCACAACGATCGGTCGTGCGCTGACCCCATCCAACTGCTGACCACGATCCTAACCACGTCGTCGGTCCACTCTGCGTCATCCGTTACGCAGCGCATTCGTCACTCAAGAACCTTTCATTATTTTTTTATATAATTATGAAATCCACCATAGGAAAAATAATTTGACATACAATGATATTGACTGACTTACTTTTCTTTTTTAATATGAAACAGCCAAGTCTCAAAGTCCAACCGGAAATTGCAATGGATAGCGAATTTTTTGCCACTGACGGTGAATAGGCATGAAACTGAACTCGAATATTATTGAACCAGTTTTTAGATTGGTGAATTGCAGAAAATATGTACCTTTTCCTTTTTTTATAGGACAATGAAGTGGTGGTGTCACGATCATGCGTAATTTTCATTAAATTGAACAAAAAATGTCCCCTAGTAGGTATTCCTACTTTTTTCATACATAGTCAACATAATAACGAACTTGATTTTTATCGCAATTTTGTTAAGTATCGACGCCACAAAACTGAGACAAAACATTTATACAGTAAAGGGTTTTTTAGTTGAAAAAAATATCTACTTACCCGTGATCCGTGAGTAAAATGATATTTTTTGTAATTCACTCAGATAATATTGCGCATCTATGGGAACATCTGCACAGTTCAAAAAATAAAAATTCATTTATTTCGAGTAACAATGGGACTCATAATCACAACACAATAATTAATTAAATTACATTAAATAACACAAAGCATCAATATAAATATATAACATCCCTATAATCATTAAATCATTTACGTATATATTATATTATAATATATTCCGTTGACGCATTTGTTCCATCCGTCCCATAGCCACGCGCTTCACCCTTAGGGAATATTTGAATTTCCAAAACACCATGTAATGAGGAATTCCACGTACGAAAGCGTAATTTAGGACACCTGGGTGCGCGCTGGTGCCTTAAGTTATGTAGTTCGGCTCGATCGCGTAGTAAGTGGCCCCGTTCTAGTTTCAGAACGTTTAAAAAACGGCCATCAGAATACCGCAATTAAAGCCTCAAGATCTCGAAATAAAATGCGAATTTTCTAACGAGTGTCTTAATTAACTTTGAATTACGTGCCGCGGTGAAGGCCGTCTGGCATGCCAATTACGACTTTAAGAGAAAAGAGCTCTTGAAAAGTTCCAGGCAATTATAAAGTCGATATAGCAATAAACGGATTAAATTGATTAAACATTTTAAATTAAGTATAAGTTACGATATTACGCAAAACATCAGAATGACTAGAATCATTCCTGTGCCAGTGACACATGCCCGTTAGTGTTAGAGATTAGAAAGGGAGATTAATATTCAACAAACAACGATCAAATTATACAATACATTTATTATAAAACATTATCTTTTATGACTTTTCGTAATTGAATCCTAAATATAGTTGATCTACTTCGTGTGATTCCAGAACAAACAACTGGAATAACAGAGATTTCGACTGCGTTTTGCCTTAAATGAATCCCTCTGTAATGTTTCTTCGGAAAATGATTCTTATTTTATGGATCAAGATCGCTTTTACAATAATACGTTTAAGTGAAATACGTTGTTTAGATATCCGAGCCGCTTTACATAATCGGGATGACTTGCTTTTTTTATTGACAGAGTAATTTAAGAATAACCGGAATGTAGCATTTATCACATTGATGAAATGCTGGGGGCTTATGATGGTTGCGTTTATCTCGTGATAAATAACTGACAAAGTATCTGTCACCTTGCATTTTTGACAAATCGTTACAGATGCTGTGTCACTTATTTATCCCGTATTAAAAGCAACCATCATAGGCTCGTATTGGAATTAATAAACACGAAATTAGAAAGATAACTACATAAAAGCGCTGATTGTTGTATTATAGCTGCACTCAAAATACTATTCTATAAACTTGGACTAAATACTTGTTTGTGCTAATGTCTTGTTTTCATCCATAAACTGACCAGCGATTGAGCTCAGTATCATAGATGTAGCTCGCAAGTTCAGCAACAATTCACTGTTGTCTTCAAGAGACCTAAGTAACAATTTTCAGCGAGTTCCATTCCTTAGCGTTTCGCATTACAAATAATCACTTTTTTTGGAAGAAATGGAACATACAATAACACTTATATGTTTTTTTCATGGATGTCTGTGTCAGAACTGAACTAAAATTAAATGGGACCACACGGGAAGCACCAGCTTTCAAATAAAAGAATCATCAAAATCGGTTCAACCAGTCGAAATTTCTGAGGTAACAAACATTAAAAAAAATTGTCGAATTGAGAAGCATGCTCTTTTTTTGTGAAGTCGGTTCATGATGAAGCAAATCACTTTGAGCGAATAAGTGATAAACTGACATCTTGAATGAAGGCGCTCCCCTTGCCTGGATGTGCGATGGTGAAACGGCGATTGCGGGGGGTGCCGTTCAATTTTTATACAAACTTTTAGCATAATTTCATTTAACTACTATTAAAATTCATAATAAACATGATGTATTAAAACAAAATGCATAATGTTGTTGGCCATAATAATTAAATAACAGAATACTGTATAATCATAAAAATATTCTTTATTAAAATTTTGAAATAATTGTTAACGAAAGATCAAGTGACATAATATTATATGATATACTCGGTGTCAATCATAGTATTATTAAAATATAAAACCAACTACCGATTCTACCTAATGCTCGGTTTGTACTCATAAACTTTAGTAAGTATCATGTATTTTTTAAGCAGACTTATTTATACTTATAAACTTCTTTGGGTCAACAACCGAAACCTGTAGGTTAGGTTAGGTTTGTATTATGACCATGTATAGCCGAGCGTCAAAATGGGTCAAAAACCGAATAATGTAGGCTAAGTTAGGTTTGTATTATGACCATGTATAGCGGAGCGTCAAAATGGGTCAAAAACCGAAAACTGTAGGTTAGGTTAGGTTTGTATTATGACTGTGTGTGAAAATTTATGATCTTGATCATGATCTTGGTTTTTATAAAAAAGAACGTCATGAGCAATAAATACTATATAAAGTGACCATTATAATGATTGCCCGTTATGCAAGTACATTACTATGCATATAAACTATTATTACTTTCAAAATTATGCAATTCGTTTATATTCATTTTGTTTTTATACTGTATAATCATTTCTGCAGGTCAATATTATGCAATTCGTATTATGCAAAATGAAAATTCGATAATAGTTGTTATTAAAATCATTACACACCCGATGGCGGGATTAAACCGCACACTCTCTAAAATACATCCTTATATCTTTGTATATATGTATGTCTTCTCTTTAATTTAATACCTCACTCTTCTAAATACTTCACAGGCTCTTCACATAAAGTATCGGCCGCGCGTGACCGTCTATCGGCCGCGCGTGACCGTCTATCGGCCGCGCGTGACCGTCTATCGGCCGCGCGTGACCGTCTATCGGCCGCGCGTGACCGTCTATCGGCCGCGCGCGACCGTCTACGCTACGCGTAAAGTTCAAGTCGTTCAAACGGAGCCTTTAAAATAATGGGTACACTACAAAGCTCCGATGTTGCATTTGTCCGAATTCATTACCACCCATTTTTGGATGTCATACAACCTAACGTAATCATTTTTGAACTAAAACTCTATTCACAGCGAATTAGATTGTTTGGCGTGATATATAACTTTCGGAATTATATATTTTTTTATAATGATGGTTTCGGATAAATTAAATTGATCAAATAAGTCGTTGTTCCGAAAAAAAAATAGTACATTGTTGTAGAGGCTGAAAAGTAAGCAATAGATGAACGAGTAATTTGCCTGCGGGTCGGCCTTCGATAAAACGAGTTCATCTATTGCACTTTTGGCCGAGACTAAACTTTGTGCTTTTCACGACTACTGCGAGTAAATAAAAAACATTTCTTATAATAATACATTTTAATTAAAGTTTATATTTATATTAGCGTGAGGGCAATTATTAAAAGACAATGAAATGTTCTTTCCTGGTACATTAATATTTGTGTTTTGCGTCATTTCAGCCGATATGGAGTAGCTTGGCGTACCTATTATTCACTGACGGTTTTGAAGGACTTGGAGACGGGGATTTGAAATCCTCACGAGACGTAGAGGGACGGGGCGTGTTTGTCTCCGTTGACGTGATGTTGATGGATTCTGTTATTAAATTATTTATCTTCACTTTATTCTGAACAGAATCCTCAATATATCCTTCCGCAACCTTATCAGACATTCAACCACCATGTCTTTTTAATAAGGTAGTTAGATTTGGTCCGGAGTCTGCTAGGAGAGTCGCTGAGGTCCTGCGGAAGCAGTGACCAGTGTAGCATTCAGCGTTCGGTAAATTTAGATATATGCGGCCATGGTTTTTGGTACGGCAGCTATTTTATGCCTGCCTATGGGTTGTTTAGTAAATTTGCCATTCAGGTAATTCAAGAAAAATCTATTAAGTATTTTCCAAATCCTTAGGGCGGAGATTTTGATATTTTTTCACAATATCGAGTAGTTCGTCTCTTATAACAAATGATCGATCTATTTTCGTCTTTGTGTTCGGCAGTCAATCATATTGTTATGATTTTCGATATCACCCATTTTCATATTAACTAATTCAGCTGCCCGGCACGCACCATTTACTCCAAAAATCAATACGACCTGTAACCGAATAATGAGATTTTTAAGCATTTTTATAACAAATTGAAGCTTAAATGTATAATGTTGACCCTGGCAATTAAAAGTCTTGAAAGTATAACGCAGTTAGTTTACTTATTATATGTAACTTCAAATAATCAGATCTCGCAAAAATCATAATCCAAAATGATAAAAAAAATCTGAACTAATAGCGGTAATAGTAGAATAGTTCCAACAATGGGTACCGAGTCGACCGTGTCACACTAGTCAGTAGTCACTACTATTGCAGTCAACAGCCGTCTCTCAACAATTTATTAATAATCTCAAGAAATTATGACGATATATTTATTCTAATGACGTAAAATATAAGTCTCGCAATACAAATGTTTATAGCTAAATAAATATGATCAGGAGCTTCATTAAGGAATGTCTACGTTTTCGGCAGTCAATATTTTCGATTTTTTCGATTTGTACCCATCCGAAAACCTTTTCAGTAGTGTCGTCAATTTTTTGTAATTCTTAATGCTTACGTTGTGTTTAATACTTAATGTTGCTTAAAGCATTGAATAAATTCCCCACAAAGTTGAGGGTTTCAAAGTTTTTGAGAGTTCGTCAAAATATGCGAGTAGAACATTTTCGGAAAAAGATGTGCTATTTTTCTTCCTCCTCCATGTTGTAAAATTTGTGTATAGGTACTTTTAAATATTTCTCCCGGGATTTTTCGGGTAACAAATTGTCGCTGCCTCTTCTATTGCTGAAGGCGTAGCATCCATGTCACTATCGTCGCTAGAAGAATTCATTTTATTTATCAATCCGATTCTGACCAGACTGATGGATTGAACTGACGCCACACTGATCGTGTAATCGCTGTCTAACAAATCAATTTCTTTACGAATCTTTTTCACTGGGCTGTTAAACTCGCTCGCTTGCATCGAACCGGTTCGGACGCATACTCGTTAGATAACGCTAGTACCTACGCGCGCACGCATTAGCAGTTTATAATTTTATTATCATGAAATGTGCAAAGTGTACGAAAGTGGTCAACAAAAAATCTCCCGGGTTAATGTGCAGTAAGTGCAATAAGTGGTTTCATGCGACATGTATGTCCATGTCAACAGAACAACTTAGTGCCCTACAGGCAACGGAGGCGGTTGAGTGGAAGTGTAAGCAATGTGCGGGTCCCGCCAAATCCAAACGCCTATCGTATATTTTACCCGACGCCGACGATGACGATAATACAGACACTGAAATTATCACCCAAAGCGTAGCTAACAACATTCTCAAAGAGCTCCGCCGTGAGGTACGCGATACAATACGCGTAGAATTGCAAACGTCACTCCAATTCTTCTCCGACAAGATAGACGACTATGAAATTAAAATGAAGTCGATCCAAGAAGGAGCAAGCGCACTAGAAAAACAATATTATGATCTAAGGAACCTATACAAAAACGTAAAACTCCAAAATGAAACATTGCATCAGAGACTAGCCTCACTAGAGCAGGCCCAGCTGTCTGATTGCGTGGAAATAGTGGGCGTGCAGGAAACTGACAACGAGGACATCCAGGAGGTATGTAAGGGTGTCTGCAGTGCATTCTCCATAAGCGCGGGCGCCATACTTAAAGCGTACCGCAAAAACAAAAAAAGCAGCGCAAAAACCAGCTCACCAGCTACCATAGTAGTCACGCTGCGTGAGGGCCAGCGTGAAAAGTGGCTAGCGGCCTCCAAAAGTGCCCATCTGACGGGTAAGGACCTGGGCAATGAGGAAGATGAGACCAAAATATACATCCGAGAACTACTTTCGCCACATATCTCATACCTACTTTGGCGGGCAAGGTCATCCCTGAAAGATACGGGGCTATTCAAATATGTATGGTACTCTAATGGGAAGATATTGGCTCGAAAAATGGATAACGAGAAAGCATCAAACTATAAGTAGCGAAAGCGATATTAATGAACTCGCAAAACAAGCGAATGCGGAACAAATATAAGTCTACCTACGTAGCACGGTATTCAGAACGTACATTCCAGAATACGAATAGTGGATACTTCAATTCAAGAAAACGCATATGACGACTGGAATTCATTCGTAGATAACATCGAAGTCAAAAACTTCAACCATCTGTGTGTATTACATGTCAATATTCGATCTCTAATAAAAAACTTCACCCACTTAGAGTACCTAGTAGCTACTTGCCAACACACGATACATATTATTGCACTAACAGAAGTCAACATAAAAGATGACTGTAAAAACTTATTTCACCTAGATAATTATGACATGTATTCGGAACTACGACAACAGAGACGAGGAGGCGGCGTGCTAGTATACATCCACAACAGCCTGTGCTTCACAAGACTCACGATACCTACGTTCTACTCCGAGTGCGTCATAGGGAGTATCGAAACAGCGTATAAAACAAAAATCGGCTTATGTGCAGTGTATAGACCACCAGACCTAAACAAATCAAAGTTTATCGATGAATTAGTGCGTGTTATCGGGCGTTTTCCAAGTGAGTACTCTTACGTTCTACTAGGCGATATGAACATCAACTTATGTGATTTTAACCCCTTACGAACACAATATCTAGATGCAATGAGTGAAAAGGGACTAGATTGTGGCATCACCCAGTATACCCGCGTCGAGTCTAAGGGCGAGTTAATAACGAAATCTTGTATAGATCATATATTTTTACGCGCGCTGAACTATCGGGAGGTACATACTGCGGTGATTAACAATGCGATCGCTGACCACTACATAACGGGTACTTTTTTAGTGCATAGCTCTAATAAAAAATGCTCAGAGTATGTTTATCGACATAAGTTAGATAATAATAAATTAGAGTCGGAGTTACGTAAAATCAACTGGGACCCTGCCCTAAATCTTGTTTATCCAAATGATATATTTAAATGTATTACTTTTCTAACTTTTCTGAGGTGTATGAAAAATGTATGACACGATGTAAAATGAAAGTAGGAAAAAGACAGGAATGTAAATGGATAAATAGCCGCATTGTAAACATGAGCAAAAAAAGAGAAGAACTCTTACGAATATGTAAACAAGACGAAAATAATAAAATAAATAGGTTATTATATAATAGATATAGGAATTTAACAAACAAATACATAGAAAAAACAAGAAATAAATACATAAAAAATGATATTATAAATAATTTTGGTAATCAAAAGAAGGTTTGGGAAATAATAAACAATATTTGTGGCAGAGTCTCGAAATCTATTGATAGCATAATTACAAAGTATTTTAAGTCTGATATAAAAACAACTTGCAACACTTTTGCCTACGGCTTTAACAATAATGTTACTAGTATATGTTCTTCATGTGATGTTAAATTAATATCTGGCAAATCATACCAACCAGAGCCATCTGTATCTATGAGGCTAAAACAAGCAACTAATGATGTTATATACAAAATTATAAAACATATGAATAAAAAAAAGAGTCCCGGCATAGATAACATACGTATAAGGGATCTGTTATGTGTTAGCACAGAGATCACACCAGTAATCACCCATTTGATTAACGCATGTATCTCGACGTCCCTGTATCCAGATCAACTAAAAGTAGGTATAATCAGACCAATACATAAAAAAGGTACTTATAGTGACGTCAATAACTACAGACCAATTACCATTTTGCCTACGATTGATAAGATAGTTGAGAGGTACTTTGAAAGCGAAATAACTAGTTTCTTATCTAAAAATAACTTGATAAATTCAAAACAATACGGTTTCCAAAGGGGGCGGAGTACCACGCAACTTCTGTCAACATTTGTGAATGAAGTCAACCAGCACCTGAACAATCGAAGACAGGTGCTGGCCGTCTTCATTGATTTCAGCAAAGCTTTTGATACTCTAAACTTTTCCACGCTTTATTCTAAAATGAATCAAATTGGTATACAGGGTCCTCTGCTGAAGTGGTTCCATAATTACCATACAAACAGAAACACCGTGGTACGCATCAACGGAACTGATAGTGACCGTTTACCTACGCAAAGAGGCACGGCTCAAGGATCGATCCTGGCCCCGACCGAATACTTAATCTACGTCAATGATATGTGTAACCTCTTCACCGAGGGCTCTGTATACCAATTTGCAGACGATACATGCTTGATTACCCATGGAAAAAGTGTTATTGAGGCCGAGGAGATGATGCAAAATAATTTTAACATTCTATGTAAATGGGCACATGACGTTGGCCTCGTTATCAACGCTAATAAGACCAAACTGTTACACATACACTCGCCGTATATAAAAAGTAATGATCCTAGAATTATCGCGCATTGTCACACCTGCTTGCACGGCGCGCAGGCGCAGTCACCATGCGCATGCGCGCCGCTCGAGCTGGTGGACCAGCATACTTACCTGGGTTTGGTAAAATGAATATTCTTAAATACAAATTACCATACAATACATTAAGACTGCTGTATCTTTCTCTTGCTGACTCTGTAATAAGCTACGGCTTAAGTAGTTATGGGCGTACATATAAAACCAACCTAACTTACATCTACAAACTACAACTAAGTATACTTAAAACCATTGTACCCGAATATAGAAATAAATTTGATTGTGAAGGCAGTGTTTTCAAACACTGTAAAGTACTGTCAATCTTTAATAAATTAAATATGTTACTAGTTCTCGAGGAGTACGACAAAATAAAACTGTTAAAAACTAGATGTAGAATGAAACAATTACGTAATTTAACATATCAACCTAGGTATATTTTGCCTAACTATGTAAATGTATATGGTAAAAGGACGTGGGAATACATGCTGCCTAAAATATTAAATGATTTGCCCGAAGACATACATGTGACCATACTTAATGGTAAAAAAACGTGTAAGAACACATTAAAAAAATATTATTTAAATGCCGACGGCGATGTGTGATTGCTGGTGTGGTCTTACTAGTATGATTATATAATTACTTATCTGTGCAATGTTGTAAGCGGTGCGAAACATTCGCGTCACGTCTAAACCTCCAACAGGTTTCTGTAACGCGTCTTAATTAATGTATTGTTTGTGGTTAATTAACTTAAATAAAAAAAAAAAAAAGATTAGTTATTTCAGTGCCTCCAGTGAAGAACGGAATAAGACGAGTTATTCCCTTTGGATTTTATTGCACCATTGGAATCAGCTCGTCAAACTACATAACATATCAAAAGGACGTATCTCTAGCTGTCTCCTAACCTAGTTTTTTCGATGAGCTAAAGGGTATAAGTCGAGGTTCAAAAAGGTATAAGTTACTCTTATTTTGCATTGCAGACGTTAACAAGGGAATAAATGATGTCGAGCCAAAATTACGCATGAACCCAAGGAAATATTTACTCTTATATTTTTGAATTTGGACATAAACACATCTATGCCATGATTCTAACATGAGCATAAAGGAATAACTCGTTTAGTGCCACCGGACCAAGTAGCGCCATTTTGACATAAACACATTTATGTCATTTTTCTAACATGCTTGTTGAGGATGATCGCTCAACACTGCCTCTTCGGTAGCTCACGAGTGAGCACAGTGGACTGTATTGTCGGTTCTCGGAATTCGTGGTTCCAGTTCGGTCGCCGTGGCTAACCCAGTCGTAGGCACGGCGGTTCAGACGCAGCACGTAGATGCCACGTAGATTGCTACGTCACACGTAGCAATGCCGTACGTTCGTTGGCTCGTAGTGCGGTTCGGTTCTGCGGCTCCGGATCCGATGCGTAGCTGCACGACGTGAATGTCACGTAGATATCACGTAGGGCACGTAGACCGAAGTTTGGAGATCAACCAAACTAATGGGACCTCGGACAAACTTGGTTACGGCAGCAGGTCGATGCAGGTTCGATGCAGGTTCGAATTCGAGATATAAAGACTAGTTGACTTGTTGGTTCTTTATTTTTCTTCGGCAGTATGGTAAATATTCGATAACAATAATTCCTTATGTGCTTTTTCTTATAATCTAATAAGACTCAGGATCTGTGAGCGCAATACTGGCTCGCAGGCCAATAGGCGGCGTCGGAACGTACATTCTACGGCCGGCACGCCCCTTTCGTCAAGTGCGTTCTTTTCTAAGCGTCGTTGTATGAGAAAGTGAACTAGCTACGTGATTGGACGTTCATTTTCCCAATTTTCAGCCCTAACGGCGTTTCTGGTCTACGGGATGGGCGGTTCGGGAAGGATCGTATCTACGTTTACGGTTCGATTTCTACGTGAGATGTCTCATTCTGTAGCTTTCATTGCATCGCATTAAATAGCCTTACGTTTTATAAGATAAGAGTTACGGTTCATTAATTATTAAGTCGGATCGATCGATGAAGTTAAATTTACGGTGTGCTAGTAAGTCGCGGAAGGCTATAAAAGGTAAGTACAATGAGTCCAGATGCATCTACAAGTGTATTCCAAGTGATTAGGTCATAATAAAGTTAATTCGATTTGTTAAAATGAAATTCCAATAGGATTTCGTACTGAAAATGGGCTCTAATTGGACGGTTCATAATTCACGTTAATTTTACGTTAACGTGAATTGCGGCTGACCTAATTACTTTAGAAACATTATAAAAACGGATTCCTGATGGGATTTTCCGTAGCTATCGCCTGACACTATTGTGTAAGCGATAGCAGGTGATGTGATATTATCATAACATTGCCACGTGGTTCGGCACCACGTGAATATCTTATGTAATATTCATCGCTATCGAATCGTGATTTTCGGATCGGGATTGGTTTGGGATTAGACCAGTTACATATATATGTCTCTTTTATGGACATTTATGTACATTATGTACATAATAACTCGACTTATAGCGTCTTTTATGCGCACTAAATAAATTGAATAAATTAACGTTATATACATCAAATATCGCTTACAGACTAACAGTTTTCGGCTTGTGTCCGTAACAATTCTCCCCCCGATCGCGAAGTCGATCCCTCGGTGATGGGCAGGACCACAAGCCGGCTCGTAGCTCGCCTGAAGACTCCTCCTCTTGTCCTGACGTCCACGTTCCGTACTGCGCCGTCAGGGCCGGGGTAGGTCGCCTCCACGATGCCGCGCGGCCACACGTTGCGGGGCGCGCTGTTGTCCGTGATGAGCACGTAGTCGCCTACGGCGACCGTAGGCTCCCGTGACATTGAGGATTGTCGTGGGGCTAAGGTCGGCAGGTATTCCCGGATCCATCGGCTCCACCAGTGGTCGGCGAGAGCTTGACTTGTCTTCCAGGATTTGCGATCTGCCTCGTCGCAGGGGCCGGTTAGTGGGACCCCCGCCGGGCCGCCCAATAAGAAGTGATTGGGCGTTATCGCTTCGCTCTCGTTCGGATCAACGCTCACGTGTGTTAGGGGACGTGAGTTGACCGAGTATTCAACTTCGGCTAGAAGTGTAATCAGGATCTCTTCCTTCGGGCTTCGTGTGTTTAGTGTAGCGGCGAGTGCAGTCTTGACGCTTCGTATGAGGCGCTCCCAGGCGCCGCCCATGTTCGGTGCGCCGGGTGCGATGAAACGCCAACTCATTCGGTGTTGCACGCCGTGTTCTTGTAGCGCCGGTATCCAGTCGTGGTAGGCGGCGCGTAGCTCAGCATCCGCGCCCCTCAGATTCGTGCCGTTATCACTCCACATAACAGCGGGCCATCCTCTGCGGGCGGCAAGGCGGCGTAGCGACATGACGGCGCTGCTCGTAGACAGGGAGTACACGAGCTCCATGTGTACAGCTCGGGTTGTGAGGCACGTGTATAGCGCTACCCAGCGCTTCTCGTGCCGGCGGCCCACAGTGACTGTGAGCGGGCCGAACAGGTCCACTGCACAGTAAGTGAAGGGCCGTGCGTGCGGCTGCAGGCGATCAGAGGGCAGATCGCCCAAGGGCGGCACGCGTGGGCGCGTGCGGCGGAGCACGCAATGCATGCACGCTCGGGCCACACTGCGAACGGTCGGTCGCAGGTGCAGGATCCACAGTTGCTGCCTTAAATCATTCACAACTGTTTCGTTAGAACAATGATGCGCTCGCTTATGAGCGCGCAAAATAAAAAGTTTCGTAAACGGGTTTCGCCCGTCCAATATGACGGGTTGCTTGTTTGTAGTTATGGGCGCGGCGTCGATACGCCCGCGCATGTGTATGAGGCCGTCGTCTTGCAGCTGCGGGTCTAGCTTGTACAGCCGGCTGCTACGGGCTATGGCCTCCCCCCGTGAGAGAGCTCGGAGTTCCTCGGGAAAATCACGCCGCTGGGCCCACTGCATCCACAGGTTTTCAGCTATAAGATAGTGACGTGTTTCTAACGGTACCTGTGTTTTTCTTTTCAGTCGCTCTATGAAAAGGAGTGCTCGGGCCGTCGCGCCGATCAAGCGATCGTAGTTGCTGAAACGCTCGATTTTCGGCAGCGGCGGATCTACGTGATTCGTCACGTAACTCCGTTCTGTCGGTACCTGCTCGGTTATCTCGATCGGCGGCTCTGCTTGCGGTGCTCGAGTTTCTTGCGGCCATTCGGGTTCGGGTTGTCGCAGGAAATCAGGACCCACGTACCATCTATCGGTGCTCCTTACTACGCGATAGGGGTCCGGTCGAGTACCGTCGTCGGCCGGATTCAATTTTGTCGGGACCCAGCGCCATTGTTCGGGTTCGGTGAGCTCCGCTATCTCGCCTAAGCGGTGGCTCACAAATGCGCTGTATCGGCGCGCGTTCTCGCGTACCCAGTGCAGTACGGTTCGGCTGTCGGTCCAGTAGACGGTCTGCACGGGTTTCACGCGATGCTCGTTCTGTAATGTCTGCGCTAATCGGGCTCCTATTAAAGCGGCTTGAAGTTCGGCTCGCGGTATGGACAAGCGACGAACGGGAGTTACCTTAGATTTCGCTGCGGCTAAGTGTACTCGCGGCTCGTTTTCGCCCGTCTCCCTTTCCGTCCTCCAGTACGCGGTGGCGGCGAACGCTTGCTCTGACGCGTCCACAAACACGTGCAGTTGATGCCGCACGCCTGTACCTAGCTGGATACAGCGTCGCGGTAACCGCAGCTCGGCTACGTGTTTGATATGCTCCAACCACGTAACGAAAGCGTTGTTTAACTCGCCTGGCAGCGGCGAGTCCCAGCTCGTTCTTAGGGCCCACACGTTCTGTAGCAGGACCTTTCCCGTCACGGTGTACTGCGCTAAGTACCCTAGCGGGTCGAACAGGCTCATCAGAGCGCTGAGGGCTTCGCGCTTCGTGGGGCCTCGTTGTAGCTCTCGTACCTCGGGCGGCACGCGAATCAGCGATGTATTGAAGCTCAACTCGTCGGTCCGAGCGTTCCAATACAATCCCAATACCTTTTGCTCTTTGTTGCCTAAGCTTGTGAGATCGTCGGCGGCTCGTTGCTCGGGCGGGATCTGCTCCATCAACCTCGTCGAATTCGAGGCCCAGCTTCGCAGGACGAAACCTCCCATAGCGTGTGAGGCTGCTACTTGCCTAGCGGCGTCGATCGCCTGCTGCTCCGTCTCGTATCCCGCCAAGAAATCATCCATATAATGATTCGTCTGAATGTCGTAAACGGCGTCCGGATACAGCTCGGCGTTGTCCTGGGCGTTCCTATTTCGCACGCTATGTGCTAAGTATGGAGAAGATGTATTCCCGAATATCATTGATTTCATACGATATACTTGCGGCGGTCGCTCCCGGATCATTCCCCTCCACAGGAATAGCTGCGCCATTTGATCGTCGGGTCTCATCTGGATCCGCAGAAACATCTCCTGTATGTCGGCGCTAACTGCAAACTCACCTTCGCGGAATCTACACAGGATACCCGGGAGTGACTGCAGTAAATCCGGGCCCTCTAGCAGCTTGTCGTTCAGACTGACGTTCTGCGAGGTCGCCCTGGAATCGAATACCAACCTGATTTTGTTGCCCTTGTTTACGTTGCGTACAGCAAAATGCGGCAAAAACCAGGTTTTATGACCGTCGTAATCGCCTATGTGTCGCACGGCGTATTCCTTGGTCAGCAAGTTATCTATTTGCGCGGTGTACTCCGCTGCAAACGTCGGATCTCTATCCATGCGTCGTTCGATGCTGCGCAACCTGTTATACGCCATAGTATAACTGGGCGGCAAGCAGGGTTCGTCGTCGCGCCACAGTTGTCCAACCTCGTAGCGCGGGCCGTCGATGCGTTTAACTGTCGCGTTAAATATGTCGATAGCGCGTTGATCCTGCGGGCTCCTTTTGTCGATTAATTTCACGCCTAGTGCTTCGACGTCGAAGTACCTTTTCAACGCCGTGTTTATTTCTCGGTCTTCGTCCGAGAAAGCGTGCATGACCACCTCTCGATCGCTCTGGTTTCGTAAGTAGCGTGGGGCCATACCGTAAATTGTCCATCCGATTTTCGAACGGATCGCCACTGGGTCGCACTGCCTTCCCGTTCTCGTCTC
The DNA here is from genome assembly GCA_905147355.2 of Apotomis turbidana. Lineage (NCBI taxonomy): Eukaryota > Metazoa > Arthropoda > Insecta > Lepidoptera > Tortricidae > Apotomis > Apotomis turbidana. Next base: position 3,672,081 of record LR990293.1, read on the forward strand.
TAGCGGGATCGTCAGGTGCCAGTGGTCCGCGCCCAATAGTATTTTAGGCGCGGCATGTTCGTAGCCGGCTTCGTTCAAGTCGGCTAAGTGTTCGAAGTTGAGTACCGCCCTACGCGGCATGTACTGCTCACGTAGTCCCAGTTGCGGTACAGTGCGCAGCGTAAGCGAGTGTGACGGGCCTCCGCTCGTAGCCCGGACGCTTACCTCTACGCGTTGACTCGGTTGCGTTAGGCATATCGAGCCTACGCCTTGTATGACGAGAGGCTTTTCGGGTCCCGTTGCTCCTAGTTGATCCGCCAGTCCCTGATCGATGAGAGATATCGTGCTCCCCTCATCAATCATGCAGAATGTTTCGATACATCCGTTCGGTCCGCTTACCACGATAGGCATTATCTTCAGCATTACCTTTGTGTTAGCGTCTACAGTGTTGGCGGTTAGCTCCGCCGTAGTATGCGCGTGCTCGTTCTGCACGGGCGTCTTGTCTCTACGCGCGGGGCCGGGCGCCGCCTGCGCTGTGCTACGCGTCGGGCGGGCTGGGCGGTCGAGTGCTACGTCGGGTGCTACGTTGGGCGGCGCCCTACTCGTGGGCGGCGTCAAATCGTGTAGCAGTTTGTGGTGCGAGTGTGGGCAGTTGGGCACGCCGCAACCTTTCGCCGTGCAGTTCTCGCGGCGGTGTCTTTTGTCGAGACACTTGTAGCAGATGCGTGCGTCTCGAGCCCACTCCCATCTCGCTCCTATCGTCATACCTAATAATTTGCGGCAGTCCGTGGTTCGGTGTGTGTTGCCGCAACACAGACAGGCGTCCACTCGTTCCGTGGCGTATGTCTGGGCTCTTATGGTTGCGGGGCGTCGTATCGCAGCTCCGCTGTTCACGGGGTTCGGGCGTCGGGACGGCAGCGGCTGGTGATTCACGTTCGTAGCGGCTGGGCGTCGCGACGCTGGGGCTCGTGCGTGCGAGAATTGTAATTCGGCGTCGGATTCGTCGAGTAGGAATTCCGCTAACATTACGATCTCGCACTCACCTGTTCGCATGTGTTCACGTGCGTGTGTGCACCATCTCGATCTCAGGTGCGGGCTCAGGCGGTCGGTAATCTCTCGGATCAGTAGTGGGTTACCTGCGTAGTGTGACTTGTCTAAGTCCATGAGCGTCGCGACGACGTTCATAACTTTTATGGAGAAAGTGTTGAGGTCAGTCGCGCTCGGTCCTAGGGCGGGCAGTCGTTTCAGGTCCTCCAGCGCCCTGTCGACGAGAATGTCGGTCCTACCGAAATTCTTTTTTAATATTCGGACGATTAAGTCCGGGCTCGATCCCGACGCCAGCATGTGTTGGACGCATTCTCGCGCCTCACCTTTCAGCGCCGCGCGGAGTCGCGCCATGTTCTCGAAATTCGAGAACTTATACCGCTGCGTGCTCTCGGTGTACGAGTGGTAGAATGTCAACCACTCGTTCGGCAGTCCGGTATAGATCGGGAGTTCGTATACCTGTTTCGGTGGTGGGCGAGTTATACTCTCGATGCGATCGGCGAGTCGGTCGATGTCTTCGTTGCGGCTCGCGGTTCGGCTTCGGCTCGGACGTAAGAGTTCGCCTCGTTCAGGCGTGACCGTGCGCTGCCTCATCGGCGTCGGTTTAGCAGGCACGATGTTTGCTCCTTCACTCACCTCGGTTCGTTGAAACCACGCATCGATACGCTGCGTGGCTTTTTGGTCGGTCGGCGTCAGTCGACCTGCTTGTGAGCCGCCAGCCTGGGACCCCTCTGCCTCGATCTGTTGCAGCTCGGTCTCGAGTCGCTTCTTCACGAGGTCCTCTTCGACGCGGAGTTGTTGGCGGCGCAGCTCCGCGATGCGTTCGGCTGCGGCGAGTTCGGCTTGCTTCCTGCGGGCCTCGGTGGTGCTGCTCGTGGCGGACGTGACCGTAGGCGCGCGGGTGTTGCCGATGTCGAAGCGTACTTGGTCGAAAGCACGTTCGCGTTCGGCTCGTTCTCGGGAACGATCGGCGGTGCGGGTCGCGGTGTGAGTCGCAGGCGCGCGGGCCGCGGATGATTTTATCTGCGCATGCGCGGCGAGGGGCGCTTGCGACGCGCGGTGCGCGGACAGTGCGAGAGCCTCGGGGCCCTTGCGGTCGCGGTCGTAGCCGGGCGCTCGTAGTGTGGGTTGCGCCGGCAGGTGAGTCGTCGGCGTCGAAAAGCCGGCTGCGGGGTCGTCGCGTTGCTCCCGTAGACTGGCTCGACGCAGGTGCTCTTCCAGCTTCTGCCGCCATTGGGTTGTGTCCGTGGGCGGCGATTCCGGGTTCGATCTGCGGCTCGGTTCGTCCAGGGCGGCATGTTGTGGCTCCCTGGTGTCCGACCGTCGTCGACGCGCTTCGTGCATCTCTGCAGACGTGGATTCCCCTCGGTTCGGTTCGCTGGGGGCTCGGCCGTCTCGTGATGCCTGGCGTCTCGTATAGACCATCGTTGTCGGTTGGTTCGGCGGTTCTTCCAATCCGGTTCTCGATGGCCAATGGTCCGGTTCTGTGGTTCAGTTATCCGGCGCTCGAATGACCAAAATGTTGAGGATGATCGCTCAACACTGCCTCTTCGGTAGCTCACGAGTGAGCACAGTGGACTGTATTGTCGGTTCTCGGAATTCGTGGTTCCAGTTCGGTCGCCGTGGCTAACCCAGTCGTAGGCACGGCGGTTCAGACGCAGCACGTAGATGCCACGTAGATTGCTACGTCACACGTAGCAATGCCGTACGTTCGTTAGCTCGTAGTGCGGTTCGGTTCTGCGGCTCCGGATCCGATGCGTAGCTGCACGACGTGAATGTCACGTAGATATCACGTAGGGCACGTAGACCGAAGTTTGGAGATCAACCAAACTAATGGGACCTCGGACAAACTTGGTTACGGCAGCAGGTCGATGCAGGTTCGATGCAGGTTCGAATTCGAGATATAAAGACTAGTTGACTTGTTGGTTCTTTATTTTTCTTCGGCAGTATGGTAAATATTCGATAACAATAATTCCTTATGTGCTTTTTCTTATAATCTAATAAGACTCAGGATCTGTGAGCGCAATACTGGCTCGCAGGCCAATAGGCGGCGTCGGAACGTACATTCTACGGCCGGCACGCCCCTTTCGTCAAGTGCGTTCTTTTCTAAGCGTCGTTGTATGAGAAAGTGAACTAGCTACGTGATTGGACGTTCATTTTCCCAATTTTCAGCCCTAACGGCGTTTCTGGTCTACGGGATGGGCGGTTCGGGAAGGATCGTATCTACGTTTACGGTTCGATTTCTACGTGAGATGTCTCATTCTGTAGCTTTCATTGCATCGCATTAAATAGCCTTACGTTTTATAAGATAAGAGTTACGGTTCATTAATTATTAAGTCGGATCGATCGATGAAGTTAAATTTACGGTGTGCTAGTAAGTCGCGGAAGGCTATAAAAGGTAAGTACAATGAGTCCAGATGCATCTACAAGTGTATTCCAAGTGATTAGGTCATAATAAAGTTAATTCGATTTGTTAAAATGAAATTCCAATAGGATTTCGTACTGAAAATGGGCTCTAATTGGACGGTTCATAATTCACGTTAATTTTACGTTAACGTGAATTGCGGCTGACCTAATTACTTTAGAAACATTATAAAAACGGATTCCTGATGGGATTTTCCGTAGCTATCGCCTGACACTATTGTGTAAGCGATAGCAGGTGATGTGATATTATCATAACATTGCCACGTGGTTCGGCACCACGTGAATATCTTATGTAATATTCATCGCTATCGAATCGTGATTTTCGGATCGGGATTGGTTTGGGATTAGACCAGTTACATATATATGTCTCTTTTATGGACATTTATGTACATTATGTACATAATAACTCGACTTATAGCGTCTTTTATGCGCACTAAATAAATTGAATAAATTAACGTTATATACATCAAATATCGCTTACAGACTAACAGTTTTCGGCTTGTGTCCGTAACAATGCTCATAAAGGAATAACTCGTTTAGTGCCACCGGACCAAGTAACGCCATAGGACAGTTTCACTACCAATGCCGTCTTGCTATTGGTTTTTTTGCGTGCCGCAGTTATTTCATTAATTAACCTTTGAAGTTTTAATAAAACCCCCCTCTCGTTTTTTTTTTAAGTTATAAAAGCCTTAAACTCAATGGATGAAAGAAAGTGGCAACAGTTTTACCAGTGAGAAGAAATTGTAGTGGAAAAAAGTTTTCCACTACAATTTCCACATAGCATATGTATATTTTTTACTATAGCTTTCACTTCTAGCTGTTTTTACATAGCACCTTTATGCATGTCACAGCCGCAAATGTGTATTATTTTAATTTTTTGAGAAGAAAGAAAGTGTTATGTTGAAATTAAATCACATTATCATTTTTATAACGTTTATTTATGCGGGTACTTGCGTTAACTGGGTGTTCGCTTTTGATGAAAATGTGACTAATTCATTGAAACTGGGCTAAGTTTTACTTATTTACATCAAACTTTAACCATGAATAATTATGAATAATTATTCAAATGAATTATCTTTAAAATATATATTGCGTTGTATTTCTCCTGTATGTTTTAGTTATGAGGTGCCCAATAAAGAGAACGTACTCATGTATGGTATTGTATTGTACCTATATAATTATACATTCAACATATTATTACTGACATTGTCATGTATATTTCAATATCCTATCGAATCAGTTACAGTTTCTACTGAATTTTAGTTTTCGGACATGACTCTTTCATCCACTATTGAATTATGAATAAATATTTAACAAACTTTTAAATCTCACTGCATTATCTGAGTAACGTGAATAGGACAGGATGATACTTATGTTGTATTTTTAAACTCAAAAATATACAAGTGGTAAGAAAGTTGAAAAATTTGTAAATTAATCCATCGAGAAAAGTATGGTGTCTATTTACTTTATTATAATTAGGTAATTCATCAGTTTGGACTTTGTCAACGACTCATGATTTTCATTGTATTCGTGAAGTGTTTTATTAAGAGGATAGTTTATAAAAGTGGGCTAAGCTTGACGAAAAAAACAATAACAAACGGAATAATAATGGAGGAGGTATTAACACGTTCTTTATTAAAAGTTTTTATTAATATTTACATATTGTATGTTAAAAAATATTTCAAGGAAGATTTAATTCACTTTCCGAGGACTTGAGCGGAAATTAGGTTTACATATAGAATATAATAGAATAGAATAGAATAGAATAGAATAGAATATATTTATTTGTCAAACATAGGTACAAAGCAGTTGTTACATTAGACAGAAGTTCTCTATGTCTTGCCACTAGGCGTACAAATTTGTGGGTTAAGTATTCGACCCTAATATAAGTTCAAACCAAGGAAATAAATTAAAATTAATACAATGTCAACAGGTAGAAAATAAAAAAATATGATAATACTAGAATTTAACACAATATTAACTAAATTATATAAAACAATTACAAATCAATGTCATTAAGAAACTCTTGCGTATTATAGTAACACTTTTCGACCAATAATGATGTTAGTTGTTTTTTAAACTTATCTAAATTCAAGTCCCTGATACAAGGTGGAATTTTATTGTATATTTGGGGTGCCATCCCCAAAATGCTTTTTCGCACTAATGCAGTCTTACAGTCTTTACTGCGTAACATGTTTTGATATTGCGACCGAGTAGGTAGCTTGCGTGTGTTATTAATTTTATTAAATAAACTAGGATTACACTTAACGAATATTGCTATTTCTAAAATATACAAACAGGGCAATGTCAAAATATTGAGTGACTTGAAATAAGGGCTGCAACTATCCGTTACGTTCAAGCCACACATAGCTCTTATGCACCTTTTTTGTGCTTTAAATGCTATCTCCTTATCTACAGAATTGCCCCAGAATATCAATCCATATCTTAAGATATGGTATACTCACATAACATACATAATATACTCACATAACATACATAGTTTCAACTCAAGTCCTCGGAAATTTTAATACAATAAGCATGGACCTGATCTGATGATGGGGCCAGAGATGGTGGGCATAGGCAAAACTCTATAATAAAATAAAGCAATCCTACTGAGTTTGGGCTTCTTAAATTCGTCTCGGTACTTGATAAATTGCAAAGAAAAATGTACGCTTTTAATTAAAAGGCATGGAAGATATGAAAATCTTCTTAGTATAACTTTAACAGACATTATCCGAAATTCCGTTACTGATATGTGTTGAGAAATCGGAGGATCTAAATAGAGCTGTTGCCATTCATTGACAGTGAGTGCAATGATATTTATGTTGATATTGATATATTTGATAAAAGTAATAAACGAGAATTATTTATTTCATCAATGTTTTCTTATGATCATTCTATTACACAGCCACATTTGACTCCTTAGGTAGCCAATTTCAAACTTGATAAGTCGTGTAATATCTTAAGTACCATATTAAAAATTGGTATAAGTCGTTTCGTTTCGTTTATGCACGTCTGTCACATAGGTATAAGACGTACTTTTTTCATTTATGCACGTCGTTCACAATGGTATATGTCGTGTTCATCTTTTATGCACGTCGTTCATAAGGGAATAAGTCGTTTAATTGCTAAACAATCGCTAAAATTGGTCCATATAAATTGAGTTATGTCCTTAAATATTCGTGAACAAAAGGCATAACTACAAAAAAACCTGAAAAAAACATATTTACAGCGCCAAATTATTAGTTCTTTATTCATAAAACGAATGCCTAACACCATAGCTTGTATAAAAATGCTTAAAAAGTGAAAGTTCTAAATATCTTCTATTAAAAAATCGTTTTTTGTCTCTCCTGAAAAGTGCCGTTTTTGAGTTATTCCCTTATTCACTGGAGGCACTGATTTATCAATCAATAACAAACAATATCGCAATACAGTGAGTTGTTCCCGCCGAATTTTGTATTTTCTTTTTGTTTGAATTGTTTGTTTTTTTTTTCGCCCGTTCTTAGTGGCCAGTCTTACAAAATTAAAAAACAGATTAAAAAATTAAAGTTGCATTAAGGTGTTCGCGCACTAGGTAGCCTGTCTATGGTAGCTATATAGTCGAACATATGGATATGTATTGGAACACGCGTACTAGGCAGCCTGGCTGCGTAGTTAATGTAGTGCAGTGAGCGGAATGCTTAAAAAGTTAATGCTGCGGCGTTTTTCCATACTAAAAAAAAATAACACGATTAAGGATATTACGCGTTTAAGAAAAAAATATACCTCATAAATGACGCATTTTCATTGGTCAATTTAATTTCAAATGCAGCAGACGATTAGCTTTGATTGGTGAAAATGTCGTTTACGCAGGCCGAGAAAAACACTCTGAAATATTTTCTATAAAGTCGTATCTTATTATGAAATCTGTGTCTAGATACGAACTGTTACCGAAAGGTGCTACATTGTTGTCGTGTTGCGAGCTAATATAGATATACAGTTTACAAATGTACAAATATACGCAGTTTTGGGTACTGTATTCAGGTAATCTATGACCACATTTTCGAGCAGTCTCGTGAAAAAAATTTGTTACACATTGTCGCCACGTTCCACGACATGACGGCGTAATGTAAAATTGTGTGTTGGCCCTAAGATTAATTACGCCCATGTTTGCATATTTCTACCAATTCCATTGTTTCCTAAATCTAATCTACAAAACATCAGTCAAGCTGTCATAAAAACTGTAATTACGGCTTGTTTCCTTTCAGCACGTGTCAAGTTTTTGGGTCGGCGGCCATTGTCTTCATTGGATTACGTTGTTTGCATGCGCCTGTAATCTTGTTATAGTCACTGAAAAACGCCTTAGAAGCGATTACTTATTACTCTTACTAGGGTGTTAATGAGATTTTGGACGAATTTCCTTCAAGTATCTATCGTCCCTGCGGAGGAAAGTGCCATAGTCTTTTTTGCTTCTCTGTAGTCAGCTAAAAACTTATTTACAAGTCGAGTGACCGTCATCGAAAAAATATATTATTTTGAAACACACTCATTGCCAACTGTATTTTCTAGCACAAACGTTAATTGTTCATCTAGAATAATAGAATGAGCCCAAACACAACGGTTTTATCTTGTGGTGTTTAGGAGGTTCTATGTCCACGTTCCGTCTCCATCTTCAGATCAATTTCATGATACCAAATAATTGTATGATTTCCGTACGACAATTAGAAGTGATTTGATAACATTTTTAGAATTGTCGATTACAAACTAAGTAGCTTTAGATGAATGATGTTGTGTATGTTGTCGCCATGAAACGGCAACACTGGCTGACGTCACATCCGAGCTGGTGCGCTAGTGGGGACCCTGCAGCGAAGGCATGGAGGGAGGAACGCGCCCGACAGCCATCACTTTTGTACTGGACTTCGAGCGAGAATGTAGACTATGAATTGATTAATAGATAGATATATATTAACTACTTGTATACTACTTGTACAATATAATACCTTGAGTTGATTATAATGTTGTTCATCCATATCGGCCTTTCATTACTAAAATCAGAAGTGTCCGAACCGCCCAATGGCCAAAAGAATACACAGCGTTCTTAAAAGTAGAAACAAAATAGATGAGAAACAGAATAAATGTTGACATAGGTAAATAAAATTCGAGCTCGGAGTCAAGTGCGTCTTCCAGAAGCAGGTCGTCATCATCCAGCACGGGCAGTGGTTCTAGCAGCCGCAGAGGAAGGCATCGGTGGAAGCGTAAACGAGTTGGTAACCGCTCGTTGACAGTGAGTCAAAATGTTTTATCGTCCTCCTCGCGCAACACGTTAGCTGATGACATATACACTTGGGTAAACGTTGTTAATGCTAATGCCCGAGCATTTGGATGATCGGATAAAATAGTAAAATATCAATCGTTACGCCGGCAAGACACAATTAATAAAATTAAAAAAAAAAGTATGTTAGCATATAAAGGAAAAGACATTATATAGCGGTTATCGTAGGGTATTTGGTAATAAACATAATTTGTGCAGAAACTGGTGCAGGTAGTTTTCGCTTGTAATGAATTACCTTAATTTTTACAAAGTAAAATCATTCGACATTGAAATAGAAGTTGATAATAAAACGAACGCGACTAATCTTGTACCGAAACAGCGAACTTTTCGGCCGAATGGGGCGGGTCTGTTATTAGAAAAGAGTAAATAAGTAAATTATATATGGAGCCACATGTAGATTTAAAGCATAGTCTAATGCTAAGTCGAAAAGTCGGTTGAAGTAAAATTTAGTGTATATATCAAAATTTTAGCGATTGCTCGTTAATTTCTTCTATAAGTGAGAGTACAACCTCATAATGTCAAATAGTATCATTCAATTCTGTGCATATTGAGTGGTGAGTTATAAACGAGAGATGTACTGACATATAGCGAGTTCGGAGTTGGTTTGTCCTTCAGTGAGTGTGTGAGTAACAGATATGAGTGACAAGATATAGGTAGTTCAGTTGGATCACTCAATCGCAAACGACACGCATCTGATTGGTTCATTTTCATTTGTAGATCTATGTATGCAATTGTCTAAGCGTGAGAAGCGAGTGAAACGGCTCTGTTGTAGTTTCGCTAGATTTTCGGTTTGCTCGCCTACAGGACGCTGTTCTCAGCCAATACCTCATGACTTTTTGAGTATCTTCGATAAGTACATCAGTGTTTTTCTTTTTTTGTTGTCGATTCAGTTTTTTCGATGCGGGTAGAAACAGTAAAAAAAAAAAAAAAACTAATTTCAGTAATTTCGAAACAAACTCGCGAGGTCTATCTACAGCTCACAGGACCATTAGTTAGAGAACTCTCGGGTGTGACATTGATTCGTAGAAGCTTTACCAAAAATTAAAAATTATGTATAGGCATACGTAACTCTCGAATGTCCAACCTATAATATAAAACTATAAAATAATTAAGGACCAAATATATGTTTGATTGTGAGGACAGACAGTGCGGAAAATGTGGAAATTCTAGGAAATTTATTTTCTAAATACCCGAAGTGCGTAGCCAAGGATTTATTAAGTTTGGACAAAACATCATCTGTCGAGCTTGATATCAAAGTTACCACTACTAAACCTCTGTATGCTAACAACTATATCGTATGTTATGTATCGGTAACTGTTAAAGATTTGTTGAAAAACAGCATAATACGCGAGAGTAACCCCCCCCCCCCTACGCGAGTCCGGTTCCAATATTAGTTGACACTCAATGAACAAAAGCGATTATGTGCCGACAGTTGTGTGTATAGACTTTTAGACGTTGTATATAGACAGTTTAACAAAATAACTACAAAAGAAAGATACTCGGCTAGGCCTATTTGTAGAAGATCTGATACATAGATTAAGCGTTTGGAAGTGTTTTTTTTTTATTTTTATTGAGGACTCATCGGATAAAAATCGAGGAAGATTATATCCCTAGGACTGCTTTTATTATGCCAAAGGGTCACTGAGAGTGCGTTCGGGTTCCGTTTTCCGGGATTTTCTAACGGGCTTGCAGTATTTCCGAGATTAACGGATATGATGGCGGCAAGTAGAAAAAAATTAAAACCGCTTGAGTGAGCCTGTCCGGATAGCTTTACAAAACGGGTTAATAATAAATTTTGTTATTTTTTTTTTTTTCGGTATTTAATATCCTCGAATATGGAGTTAGAAGTGAAGGGAACGAATAAAAATATAAAAAACTGTCTGGAATCGAAGATGTCCCAACACCAGAGAGAATGTGCATCTGGTCAGACAATGCCTCGGTTCAGTAAATTATATTCGTAAATCTGTGAGAAATTGTGCGTTTTTGCGTGGTCCGCTAACAAAATTGTAAAGTGGTAAAAAAACAAGGTGTTTACGGGAATACGGCTTATAACAAATGAAGCAGTAAGGAAATTTCAAAATTAACTATTTACAAACGCATTGCTTACAATATTTGACACAAAGTTACCTGTAATTCAATATATCTTAGAAGCTTCTAAAAAGGGGTCAGGTACTTATATAGTGGAACTGTTTTCTAATAGCTGAAGAAAAGCAATATCATTGGTTTGAGCCCGGGTTTACCAATTGTTGTCGGTTTAAAGAAATTTGGACATTATTTGCTGGGATAACAATTTATGATTGTAACTAATTGCAATAAGGCACATTATCACAAAACAAGAAATAAACGTTCATATATGTAGGCAGGGTGTGTTATGCACGCAAGGATTTTACTTTGACATCGTGCATAGGCCGGGAGCCCAGATGTTTTTAATCAGAAATTCTGTCGGATACTCCGCGACCAGTAGGTGGTAATAATGGATAGTAACGAAAACGTAATGTTAATCTCAATTACGGAAACTGATTGACTCTTATCTGTGCAGTTTTATGACCCGAGTATCTGTTCAATGACCGATATTTGAGCATCAGGGGAGGCCGAGTTGCATAAACAGATTTAACAAGTATGAATTGGTAGAAAATAAGGTATATCCTAAAACTGAATACGTGGTAAAAGCGGGCTAGTAACCAAAACAATAAAAATGTCAAGTGATAAGAGCCAATCATGATGGTATTGTGGTTGATGAGACAATTGAAATGAATAAAAAATAAATAAGTAAGGGTTTGCTTACATATAAATAAAAAGTAGTGTATAAAACAACTGTTTAAAATGCATTTATTTCAAAGACGTCAATAATAATAATAATAATAAAAAAAGGAATACATCTTACAGTAAATATAGTTCGTAATAAATGAGTTGAACAAACTTTGTAAGTTTTGGCAATCCTGACGCTGGTGCTGTGATTTTATGTCCATGTTGTTTTGCGATTTCTGTATTAAAAGCAAGTGTTCCGTTCCGACTGTTTTGAAGCGTTAAGTACGGAGGTAGTAAATGTACATTAACAATGGGACATTCATATTACTGACATCCAATAAAGTATTATTAATTCTAGCATAAATAAATTACTATCGCTGTGTAGTATTTTGGCAACCGATCCCAAATAGTTTGCGAATGAAGATTAAACTCGTAGGGTTACTGTCATAAGGAGAGGATACTATGCGATATAAAGTATCGAATTAATTGTTCTTAAATTATCAAGTCAAAACAAGGACTGCCAGACTACCAAATTATTGCCAGTGTTTAATCCCTTATTTCCGAGTTACAGCAGCGCTGGGACACGACCGCTACAAGATGGCAGACGCTGAGCCATATGAGGCGCTGAGCGGTCCACGAGGCGATACGTGGGAGTCACATGTGTAAAGAAATTGAAACCGCATTAAACTCGCATCACGGACATACAGGTAGAGGACGAGACATTCAGTTTGATCCGGATGTTGTCAGGTATTTACAATGGTAGCTGTATCGTCCTAATTTGTCTTGGTGTTTACAATGTTTAGATGTGTAAATAAAGGGATATCTTAATCGTGATTATAAATGATAGAGATAATAGTGTCTAATGCATATAATGCTACGAATGTGAGTGTATTACATGCGTGGGTTGGCGATACACACTGACCGTCGATGGAACAGTTAAGCCAATTTGGAATGTGAATGGCGATACACACTGACCGTCGATGGACCAGTCAAGCCAAATTGAATGTGAATGCACCATAGTCGTACATGATGCTTATTGCTTACAGGAATTATTTATATGTACACTTAAGTGGACTGGCCGTCGATGGGATAGAATACTTTATTGTACATATAAACCAACCTACACCCGACACCTCGCGTGTAAATGAGTGGATATGTCTATCTGTAAAGGCTTACCGTCGATGGAATAGCCAATACACACAGTGGCATATGAACTTATTTATAGGGGAGGTGCCTCTTGGATTATGTAATGTGGGATATATACTTATACAAGTGTTATTGTTCGCAGCATATATGCATCAGACATGAACGCAGTCGAGGACGACTGCGTATGCAGGACGGCCGGATGTTGTCGCCATGAAACGGCAACACTGGCTGACGTCACATCCGAGCTGGTGCGCTAGTGGGGACCCTGCAGCGAAGGCATGGAGGGAGGAACGCGCCCGACAGCCATCACTTTTGTACTGGACTTCGAGCGAGAATGTAGACTATGAATTGATTAATAGATAGATATATATTAACTACTTGTATACTACTTGTACAATATAATACCTTGAGTTGATTATAATGTTGTTCATCCATATCGGCCTTTCATTACTAAAATGTATTAGGCCTGCTGGAGCTGGCATGTTCATAAAAATGATCAAAGCACCTTAATTAATAGATAAAAAAAAACTAAGTAGCCGGTCATCATGAAACCCTCATTCAGTAAGTGATATAGAATATGCTAATAAAGCTTAACATTTAACCAAAATTTTGAATTCTTGGCTTTAATATTGGCTGAGATCTTGTCACTTGTTCCGATTAAAGCTGAATATCTTGGAAAATATTGGTCCTATTTCCACCAAATATAGCTTAGAACCATCTCGACGGACAAGTATTTCGATTAAAAAAACGTAATCAAATTGGTCTATCCGTTTGGGAGCCACGATGCCACAGATAGACACACAGATACACATGTTAAACTAACACCCCTCTTTTCCTCGTCACGGGTTAAAAATAACTAAAGAAATTACTGGTATTATGAAACGTAAATACTCAGATTAAATCAGCACATCCAAAAGCTCAAGATAGTGGTATTCCCTTAAATTGGTAACAATGGCCGTTGGAAAGCGGCCACTGAAACAATTTAAATCTCCAAAAACCTCCCTTAAGCTTAGGCTAAGCTAAATAAAGCGCTCAAAAGTGAGAATGAAGGTATAATGGATAGTGACAAGACTTGTGATAATGGCGCGAGGCGGCGCACACGCAGTTAGGAAACAGTAGCTCCATTTTGCAATAAGTGGGCGTTTTTAACCCCCGACGAAAAAGAGGGGTTATAAGTTTAACATGTGTATCTGTGTATTTGTGTATCCGTGTGTGTCTCTGTGGCGTCATAGCTCCCAAGGGAAGGACCAATTTGAGTGCACTTTTTTAGGGTTCCGTAGCCAAATGGCAAAAACGGAACCCTTATAGATTCGTCATGTCTGTCTGTCTGTCCGTCTGTCCGTCCGTATGTCACAGCCTTTTTTTTCCGAAACTATAAGAGCTATACTGTTGAAACTTGGTAGGTAGATGTATTCTGTGAACGGCATTAAGATTTTGATGCAAAAATAAAAAAATAATAATAAATATTGGGGGCTCCCCATACTTAGAACTTAAACTCAAAATTTTTTTTTTCATCAAACATACGTGTGGGGTATCTATGGATAGGTCTTTAAAAATGATATCGAGGTTTTTTAAAATATTTTTTTTCTAAACCGAATAGTTTGCGTGACAGACGCTTCCAAAGTGGAAAAAAGTTGGTCCCCCCCCTCTAACTCCTAAAATAAGAAAATGAAAAATCTAAAAAAAACATATGATGTACATTACTATAACTACTACCTACCAACGAAAATTGTTTTGAACGAGATCTAGTAAGTAGTTTTTTTTTTATGAAATGAAATGAAATGAAATAATTTTATTCCAGAATTCGAGATTCCATAATAATAATTACAATTATATAAATTAAAAAAATAATATAAATTTTTAATACCTAACTTTGCACCTAATTTATATGGGGCGCTATACATATCAGGTGCAAAATTAACTTAACCACTTAGGGATGGAAAGTGCTTGTACGGAACCCTCGGTGCGCGAGTCCGACACGCACTTGGCCGGTTTTTTTATTAATTGAAAGACTTGTCCGTCAAGATGGTTCTTACCTATGTTTTGTCGAGATAGGACCAGTAGTTTTCAAGATATTCAGCTTTAATTGGTTATCTCAGCCAATATTGAAGCTAAGAATTCCAGTAGTTATGTTACGTTTTAGTAGCATTTTATTTACCACTCAATGAATGAGAGTCTCATTATGGCCATCTACTGGAAGAGGTCGCTCTTTAGCGATAAGACCGCCTGTTTTTACCTCTATTGAATGTTACGGTGTAATCTGTATTTTTTTGTATTTATTTCCCGTTGAGGTGTGCAATAAAGAATATTCTATTCGCTTGCTGACGTACTGTATCGTCATTACTAGTGTGGAAATTCCTCACCCCGTAGAGTGCGGCCTTGCAATTATGGCCGAATACTCGGGTCGGAAGAATTTGGAGTTTCACTTTACTGCGTATGGCTTTTATTTTATACTTGTGTTTTTATTATATTGGAGATGTCAAGGCCTTATGGTATGGTTCGCGTCGTGGAGTAGGGTCGTTAGAGTAAAGCACCTTATAAAGTGTGTTACCCGCATGCTGGCATTTAATAAACTGAAAATAATATGTTCCACTAGCAATTGTTTTTGTATGTGTATGTGAATTAACTGAACGATTAAATTTCCGAAATCCGAACATTAAATGTAGCGGATGACCAAAACAAAATTGTGGTTTATATCGCCAATGCACCTGGTACAAGGCATGTCGTGTTACGGGTGTTTTTACTATTAACTTAAGCTATTCATAAAGTTGTAAGTACGGTAGTTTAACTCGATCTATTAACCGATGTTGAGTTTTAGGCCGCCTGTCCACTGAAGCGGAACGGAGAAAATAAACCAATCAGACTGCGTCTTTGTAAAGCCCAAAAGAAAATCTGAGAAATGTGATTGGTACATTTTACACATCTCCGCTCCGCTCCGTACCGATCCAATGAATAGGAAACCTTAGGGCCTCATTCCAAGCGGCCTGATATCTTTAATTGACCAATAGGAACCTCACAGATTCAGCATTATTTCACACTGCCCATCTTGGACAACTAGGCTTCGCGACTCTTGTCGCACGACATATATCCTCACCCGTCACTCTCTCACTGAACTGCGAAGAAAGAGATAGGTAATTTTTCTCGCCCGAGAAGGAGTCGCGTGTCACAGTTATGCTAGTGGTGCTGATTTCGAAAGGTACAGGCGAAAATGAGTTTCCCGTTAAAGTGTCGGATAGGATAATATCCTTATACATATTTAAAATGTAATACAATTTGTCGCTATAGCGATACCGACTATAGCGTAGACTAACTAAAAACCCAACAAGCCCAGAATCCGTGAACATCTCTCCTAACTTTTGAGACGCTACCTGTTTTCCCTAGAAAACGAAGTTGAAAACTTAAGCTGTAGCCAGTACAGTTGACAAAAGTATTTACATAAATTCCACGGCAGCATTTTACACTCTGGATAGTATTTCTTTTGACCTCCTAGGGCTCAAAGATTTTTTTTAATTCGACATTGGAAACCATATGGCGTCACTTAGGATTTTTTTTGGCTACTGTTCGGATACATCAGCATAGTAGCACGAAGTTCAATAAATAATCAAAATTAAATAAAAAAAAATAATGTAAAACAGCCTGACACAAATAAGCGGTCATCATGACACCCTTATTCAATGAGTGATAAAGAAAATGCTACTAAATAAAACTTGATATAACTGTGCCTGGGCATATAGCTGTAATGCTGGTAAATTTATTAATGTAAATAAATAAATTAAATTAACAACTACAAAATTTGTTATTCTTAGCTTCAATATTGGCTGAAATTTTGTCAGTTATTCCAATTAAAGCTGAATATCTTGAAAACGTCTAGTCCTATTTCGACCAAACATAGGTAAAAACCATCTCGACGGACAAGTATTTCGATTAAAAAGCCGCACACAAATTGGTCCATCCGTTTGGGAGCTATGATGCCACAGACAGACGCACAGACACAACAAAGACGCAACTTCCACCAGGTAACTCATTTAATTTTTTCTTTGAGGTTTGATCTTTGTATCAATGGTTTAATACAAAGATGCATGTTAAACTTATAACACCCCATTTTTTCAGTTTAAAAACGAAATAACGGGATTTTTAATCAGTACTACTGGTAGGACCGTGGTACGCTATGACTATACAACTGTTGAATAGGCTGGGTCCAAATTGAGTGTACGTTATTCCTATAGGCACAGAATAATCACACTACTAGGTATAGGTATGACTTTGGGCCTTCCGAGCCTACGAGTATGTTAGGTACTTAGAATGAAACGGCTAATTTGACGACGAGGTTGGCGCAGTTGGTAGTGCACCTGCCTACTGAGCCGGCGGTACTGGGTTTGAGTCCCGGCCAGGGCAAATATTTGTGTGAGGATTGATGAACTCGAATATTTTTTACTGGGTCATGGTCATGGATGTTATCATTATATGTATTTATATATCGACGGTGGAAAGGAGAAACCCCTTAAGCGACATTTTCAATGAATTTGAGTTATATATATCGTTGCAATCAGATTTTTTTTCTGCGTCTTTTAAGCCGGGTTACGTAGCGATCTGATGACTTTGATGTCGGTTAAGGTAGCTTATAAATAGTGGACCGATTTAAAAAAACACCCAGTTATGCGACACATAATTTCATTTAAATTTGAACTACGTCACTTAAACTACTCACAATTTTATACGTGATCGCTTAAAGTGTTTTTAAAAATGGCTTGAATTTGTAGCAATGGCGTTAAAGTTTTTATTACAAACACAAATTATGTAAGGTTAGGTGCTTAATCGTGTCTTCTAGAATTATGAACAACAAATGCTGTCGGTTAATTGATTGTCACAAAATTTACGACAGTATTAGCTCCTTCAAGCGACACGTTGAATTTTGAGCATTTATGTCGCTTAATGTATTCGTTAAAACTTGCTTTAGTCGTTTAAGTGAAAGATCTAAAAGGTATCCTGGGGCTTGATTTATCAGTTTTACCTGTCAATCGTCGCTTCAGTGAACCATGTTTAGTGTAATATACCTGTGAATGGCGTTTTTATAAACACGAAGTAACCAGTCGGTCGCTTCAGTCGGCAGCAATCATTGTGGGGAGGCGGTTTTCTCGCTATTTGCCAACGCAGACTACTTTAAAAAAAAGTTCTACGTTTTCGTTAGTGTCTATTTTTAATGTAAACTTTACTACTATATATTTTAAAGATTACACATATCACTTCGATTACAAAGTTGTCTAATTCAAGACTGATTTTATTGTTAATTGATGTCTTTAAGCCTGATAAGAAGTAATAAGACATTAGCTATGATAAGAGAACTTATTTATTAAGTTATGTTGATTTGTATCCCTGCCTTTAAAGTTTAATATTAAAAATTATGTATGCCATTACTAGTATTAGTGTTATTATAATAAATTACTAAGACTGATAGTAAATAAGGAAAAACACAAAAAAATATAAAAAAAGTGGAAACTTGAAATTTAAATAAACATTATCGTTTTTTTTTCGTTTTTTTACTTATTCATGTTTACCCTGTACATTCCTATTTTTTCCCCGGTTTTGCTTTACGCATTTAAGATGAATTTACAATAATTGGGTTTATATTGTATTTAAAATATATAATTGATTATAATAGTTGCATAACACATTTTCGGACCACAAAATCTCTTTAATAATCATGAGAAAATGTTTTCCTCACTATAGTTGCTTAAAGTAATATTCTAGTAATAAGTATGATTTATAAAAGGTCGTTTAGTTGTTTTTTTCTAGTATCTGCCGAAAAATTGCAATGTCGCTTAGAGGGTTTCTCTGGGTTTTTTTTCAGGTCAATTTAAATTAAGCGACATTTATATCAGAAGATTCTAAGTTTCTTTCAGTAACGTTACTATTGGTGGATAGGTATTACAATTTGATAAAATACGTTCATAGAACTGAAGTCTCTAAAATAACTAGAAAAAAAGTTGCGATTTTTTTAAAGAAAATTAATACTTTTAAACGCTCTCCTGTAAAGTTAGCAAAATGTCGCTTAAGGGGTTTCTCCTTTCCACCGTCGATATTATTTATAGCCTCGTCTAGTACCCATGGTACAATAATTGCTTAGTTTGTGTTTACTAGGTCGATTTGGGTAAGATTGCCCCTTAATATTTATTAATATTGATTATTTATTCATTTGTAAATCAAAGACTCAACGTGCACAGCATGGTAACAGTGTGACTTTTAGCTGGGGGAAATTTACACAAGTAGGTACTTTTCATCTATTTACGCGTGCAAAGCTTCTTAATTTAACTTATGACGAAAATTACAATGTCCCATGTTTAACTTTCATTCACGTGTATATTGAATTAGCCTTCCTTTCCCCCACCGATTCCTAAAAAGAAACAGTTTTGGTTATTATCCAGTATTGTAACCAATTGCATTCTTTAGCCAGCAGATATGGCTATTCGCACAATTTCAAACTTCCGTAGACTATCTTGTAACCAATTGCATTCTTTAGCCAGCAGATATGGCTATTCGCACAATTTCAAACTTCCGTAGACTATCTTTCAGCTTGTATTTATCTGCCACGACACTTTAAAAGGTAGCCATCCAAGCTAACATCCACCTTATATGGGCATGGTAGGCAGTAGGTTGCCATACAATAAAAACCACTTCGTATATGCGATGGACTGTACCTGAGTAATCGCGGTCAAAAGAACTTGAAGACAAATAAATCACTTGTGTACCAGCTGTGAAACATAAACTTTGCGTGAATTAGTAAGGTGCTGCGGTTTTTACTGTAGTTCACAGTTTCTCGTCACATTCCTTATTCATGTCATTGTGTCTCAAGTATTTTACCCGAGGCCGCCACTTAGAGGCTTTACTCACTGAGTGTTTCATCATAAAGTCTGAGAGATATAATTAGGTCGAGTTTAAACTATAATACTAGGAACGGTCGATAAAGATAAAACATTTCAACGTGCTACTATACTGAAAAAAAATTAGCTCAACTAGTGTAAGTACTTGAGAAATAGCCAAATTGTGCTAATTTTACACAACTTATTTTTGTTACTAGTAGCCCTCAGTTTATCAGTCCTCAGACTTATGTAACTGAAACAAGGTATGTGGATATAAAAATGAGGTATGTGGATATTGTGGATATGGCACTCCAGCAAGTCAACATATTTACCTAAGTCACTGATAAGTTGTCGCTTACAGTAACACAATAATTATAAGGAAAAAAAATATCGACACCAATCTTAAAAAAAAATGCATTACATTTGTCATGTGCTTTGAATAAATGTTATTTTATCGTAATAATTGATTTTAAACATTCACGAATTTAGGAGATTCATACAGGTAACAAGGGAATCGGGGAGTATTATGATATACCACTGGCAACACAGAAAAGGATTGACAGAACCGTTCTGTGGCTTAAAGGCCTCTGCAGCCAAGCCATAAAATCCGCAAAAAAAAAAACAGAACCGTCCAACCAATCATAGCGTGAGTCTAGCTAGCCTGTCATTCTGGAGTGCCATAGCTTCTTTTCTTATACCGTGCTAGCAGCTAACATTTGGGCGACTGTTAACAAATCTTTTTTTCAGTGTAGTGTGAACTAAAGGTATAAACAAAAATGTAATTAATATCACCATGAAATATTTTTCTCGTTTCAATAAACAAGAACATATTATTTGTATAGAAACTTTTTATCGATTCATATTTTTTATATGGTAATGGTAATACCACATTTTTATTTTTATAAATAATTTTAGATTGTAGTAGATCGCATTCAATTATTCTTTATTAATTTACCTTTGTGTCATTATTAAACGGTTTCATTTAGCTTGCCCCGTTTGTTTATTTATTTATTTGGGTCAAATCTAGTAATTTAAATTTGACCCCCTTCCTGTTGACGTATTGATCTGAAGTTTGGTACAGATCTTTTGTTTTGGTGACAATATAATTTAATACATTCAGTATTATTGTAAATCCAAGATGGCCGCTGCTACAAAATGTCGGATTACATATTTTATCGCTACTTCCTTAATATGGGTATCAAATGAAAGGGCTTGATAAGTAGAAAAGAGATTCTTTATGAAAATAAAATGAAGATCCAATATGGCCACCAAAAAAATGGCAGGTTAATTTTTCTTTTCATAACCCCTTCAATATGGGTATGAAATAAAAGGTCTTGACTAGTAGAATAGATTACACTATGAAAAATAAATGAAAATCTAATATGGCCGCCAACAAGACGGCAGGTGATTTTTTTTTTCACTACCCCTTGAATATGGGTATCAAAAGAAAGTGCTTGAGTAATAGAATACTGTAATATGCTTTGACAATTTTAAAATCTAAGATGGCCGCCGGAAATGCCAGATTTCCATATGGGTATCAAGTTAAAGGTCTTGACTAGTAGAATATATTACACTTTGTAAAATCAATGAAAATCCATTATGGCCGCCAACAAGATGGCGGTTGATTGGCTCAGGCAGGCCTACGTGAATTGGAGAAAGACTGTACATGTACAACGAGGTATCCAAGCGGTAAAGCAATTCACCATGCCCCTGCCGCCACAGTAAAAAAATCAAAAATGCTCCAAAATCAATAGGTATTGAAAAACATAATGTAGCGGTTTGAATCACCATGTTTTTGACCATTGAAATTTTAATGTCAGTAGGCGACGTTGCCGTCAGTGGCACAATTTTCCTTTAGATATGCCGTCTTTGGCGCTCAACAGGTTAATAACCTGCCAACTCTGCCAATAAAATATACTTAGGTAGTAGTATAAAAGAAACCTGCAATACGTATTGTTAAAGTACATGTCTCATTAGAACGAACATAACGATACTCGAATCCGAAAGTGTGTCGTCAAAACTTCAAAAGTCCGTCCAATCGTCCATCGCCCTCGAGGGCCCGTCTTTACACTACACATCTTGTAGATACGGCCAATTTGCGGTCTTCTTACGGAGAAAATATATCTTTCATCCTAAATCGAATCGCAACTCTTGAGAATAAAGATCGAACTCAGTTGAACGCGGCGAAGGTAGGAAAACACAATATTCGAAGCATAAAAGCATCAACGCTAGATAAATCTTTATTTTTGTTTCTTTGCTTTGTGTCGAAAAACGTATTTTGTCTTTGAAAATGTGCATGTGCATGTGCGGACTAATATATTTAGATACGTAATATAGTTTTTATTAAAGCTGTTGCTAATATGGCCTATATAATTGATAGCTTCCTCACACAACGCTGTAGCATTGCTATACACAGCGAGATAATGTAGCAAGTATTTTAGGGACTTATTTTGGTTATAGTTTATTGTCTTAAGTTTTAACTAAGCATAAGTTTTTACATTTCATCGAATATATATAGTTATTTTCTGTCATATTTTCAATATAATAAAGTATTATTTGTACATTTTATTCAACTATCGACCTGCCCCGCTTTCGTACGGCTAAGCAATACATTATACCTCGAAAAACGTTTCATCGATTATCGTTTCCCATAACACTATTCGCAGAATTTTGTTACAACTTAGGAATCATTCATCGAACTTCGTTACATCGCTTGTACATTTGCTCGAATTACCTTTCACACAAGAATCAATTCATCGAATTTCACTTCATTATTTTATTTGTTCATCGACGTAGTCGTTCATCGAAACGTGTTTTTTTTTTTTTAATGATTCGTCCTTCCGGACAGGCTAAGACCATAGGCCATACTGGCAACCCGACTTGGCTAGATCCGACCTGGTTGGGTTAGGTTTAGGTTTTTTTTTTTATGACCTGAAACCCGACTTAGCTAGATCCGACCTGGTTGGGTTAGGTTTAGGTTTTTTTTTTTATGACCTGAAACCCGACTTGGCTAGATCCGACCTGGTTGGGTTAGGTTTAGGTTATTTTTTTTTTATGACCAGAAACCCGACTTGGCTAGATCCGACCTGGTTGGGTTAGGTTTAGGTTATTTTTTTGTATAAATGGGACGTGCCATCTGTGAATCATGTTTCGATGAAAGGTAAATTCGATGAATAGTTAAGCTACGATTTGAGACAAATTCGAAACAATTTACGTTGAATAGTTGATCGATGATTCGAAAAGCAATGAATTGATGATTATGTGATTCGAAAAAAAATGAAAAGACATTCGTGGAATAGTTTTCGATGAAATGAAAATCGATGTAAGAAATTTCGATAAAATGATAGACACCCATTATACCTACATACCAACCTTCCTCTTGAACAACTCTCCTCTTACTAAAAAAACAATTTAAAATCCGTTGATTAGTTTTAATTAAAAGATATAAGCGCACAGACGGCGGGAAGCGACTTTGTTATACTTACATATATTATTTAGAGATCAGAAGACTACGAGTTTGGTTGGTCACCTGGAAATGATGGGACATGCCAAAAGATAAGTCAAAAATGCTTTAAAATGTATAATGTCGACCGTAGATTCAATTGGGGTAAGGGACAAAATATGATTTTTCAGGAGAGGCTTACAAAGTTTTTTTTATAACTAAATCGTTCATAACTTCTTTTGTAGTAAATCTTTTTTGGGCCTGTTTTCATACATACTCTTGTATTTTAGTGTTCTGTCTATCTATGTAGTGCTCGTTTTAATAATTTAGATATTATAGAAAACGACATGTCCCTTACACCAACTTATTTCGCTGCTGATGTCCCTTACAAACAAAGTATTCTGTAGTCTCGTCCCTTACCTTAAATTTACCTATTCATTGTATTGATGAAGAAATGGCGTAAGGGACTAGTTGAGACTATGTGTAAAAGAAAAAATAGTGTAAAGGGTTCGTTGTAAAAATAAATAAGTACATACCTTTGACGTAAGGCGTATCTTAACACCGGAAACCCTTAAAACATGAATGTAAGGAGTATATAAATGTATTGAAACCATGTGAGCATTTGTTGTGTGTCCGTTACATGCAATATTTGTATCGTTACACGTAAAGTTTCTATCGAGTGGAATAACCCACATTTTAATTTATGATTTTTATTTTATTATAATCACATTAATTATTTCTCAGCCTCTATGATCGAATACTAAAATAAACAACCAATGTAATTTATACAGCAAAATTATTTAAAGTTGAGGGCTTGTGTTGAACGATAAAAGTTACAGAATTATTATTATTATTATCATTATTATTTATAATAAGGCAGGCAGTTTAACAACTGATATTGCCTATATCCAGCGATCTGTGTCTTGAGATCGTTGCTCAGTGGTATGCTTGTCTAATTTATTCTTAAAATTATTGACGTTAGGTGCTGAAATTACATCCTCGGGGAGTTTGTTCCAAGCACTCACAACTCTATTGCTCAGAAAGTGTTTATGAGGGTTGTTGTGCGACCTGCAGGCAACTAGCTTTATTAAATACAATTCAAAAAAAATATTTTACATTTGTACTTTTTTGGGAGTCCTGTCAGATAACATAGTAGTTGCTCACAATTCAGTGCCCCCAGTAGTTAAAAAGGGATAACTCAAAAACAGCACTTTTCAGAAGAGACAAAAACTATTTTTTTATAGTAGATTTTTAGAACTTGAACTTTTTATGATTATTTATACAAGTTATAGTGTTAGGCTTTCATTTTATAAATAAAGAACTAATGCATTGACCCTATAAATATGTTTTATTTTGTAGTTATAGCTTTTGTTCGCGAGTATTTAAAGACATAACTACTAACTCAATTTATTTGCACCAATTTTATCCTTATGAACGACGTGCATAAACGAAAGAATACGACTTGTACCTGTGTGAACGACGTGCATAAACGAAACGAAAAGACTTATTCTATTATTTATTATTGTATTTTATAAATTATACTACTTATCATGTAATGTACTTGACATTACTCTTATGGTCATTTTATTATACAGCCTCATTTGACTCCTTAGGTAACAAGTTTCAAGTTTGATAAGTAGTATAATTTATAAAATACAATAATAAATAATAGAATAAGTCTTTTCGTTTCGTTTATGCATGTCGTTCACACAGGTACAAGTCGTCAAAAACATCAATGAAATGAAAAGTTCTTGTTTATAGCTATGAAATATAATCAATATCAACATCCATGTCAGTCAATGAATAGCAAGAGCTCTAGTTAGATCCTTTGATTTCTCAACACTTATCGGTAGCGGAATTTCAGATAGGTAATGACTAATAAAGTGTGTCATGCTTAATTGACAGTGAAAATTTTCCTTTGCAATTCATCAAGTACCAACACGATTTTAAGAAGCCCAAACTCAGTAGGATTACCTTATCGTTATCTATAAAGTTTTACCCATGTCGACTATACGGCCTCATATACCTAATTTCAACTCAGCTAGTCCTCGGAAAGTCAATCTAAACTTCCTTGAGATATTTTTAAACATACAATGCGTAAAGTTAATTAAAAACTGTTAATAAAGAACGTGTAAATACCTCCTCCAGTATTCCATTGTATATTGCTTTTTTCGACAAACTTAGCTCACTTTTTTAAACTATCCGCTTAACAAAACACTTCACGGGTAGAATAACAATCACGAGCTGTCGACAAAGAGTTCAGTACTTACTGTCGTTCAAAGACGCCGAACTGACGAATTATACCTAATAACATAAATAGACACTTACATTTATCGGTGGATTAATTACTAAATTTTAAATTTTCTTACCAAATTTATTTGAATACCTTCATTTATCGTGAAAGTTTGCATGTAAATAAGTCAAACTACGCTAGTAGTTTCAATGATTTAGTAAAGCCAAAAATTAACATCCAGTTTACACAGATACCCGTATAAACAAAGGTTATAAAACTGATGAAGGTGTTTTTATTGCAACACAACACTTTCTTTATTGTCAATAGATTAAAATAATATGAAGTTAGATGTGTTTGTATATACAGGTAACAGGGATAAGTAATTCATCGATTCTCACGGAACGGACACGAAATCTAAACATAAATCGGATCAAACCTAAATAATCGTCTTAACTAAATTGGTGTAAGGTTCATACTGTTAAAAATATAAGATAGCAAATTGGGGTAAGGAGCATTTTTTTCAAAGCTCGTGCAATCATTTTAAGGTATGGGTGTTATTTATTCATGAGCAAAAAAAAAAAGCATTAGTGTAAAAGCCAGTTTCATAAGATTGTCTTCAAAAATACCTTTACATGTAATTCCTTAATTGGAAAGGCCTTTACCTTATTCAAAGTGGATTGGTGGCAGTAGTTACCCTATTTGATGTTGCTTTATTAAAATAAAAAACAGATACATGGTTTTTGTGGGTCAGATTTGGTTTTGAACCCATAAAAATCAGTAGTGTAAGGAACACTTTTTTCAAGCTAGATTTTTTTTATATACACCATTCGATAGAGCGGAAAATTGTGAACAAAACTGTATATTCAACTCATTTTGCGTATTTTGTCCCTTACCCCAATTGAACCTACGGCCGACGATAATTATTATTACGCCCTATATATACCATCAACGGTCGGAAGCCCAAGCGCCTACTTTGCTCGCGTGCGGCCCTGAACAGAACAGGTGTCACAAAACTGTACTAATATGAATCTTTTCCATTTTCCTCACAAGGCTGTAATGTATCTCATCGATTGATACTGTTACAGAAGCAATTGGGAGGCACGTGTACGGGCCACGTCTCATTATTTGCCTCCGTGTTAGGGTGCCTTTCCACTAACGAGCGCGTCGGAGCAGAGAGGAACGGACTTATACTGTTTTGAAATGTACGCTTATCAAATAATACAAAGGAATCGAAGCTGCGAGCTGAGCGAAGATATGAGGTGCCTGTAAATTAACAAATCACCGTTTTTAACTGTTCTTTTCCACTTTCCTCCGTTCAGCAGAGCGAGCACAGCTACACTTGGCTTCTAACGCAATACAGTGTCACGTCTTTCTTCTGGCATTGAAATAAAATACCCCAAGTATTTTCATGCGGACAATTATTACGGACGAACTTTCTTCTTATGTTAAGTATTGTTTCTTAGGTAAAAAATAAGTAAATCTTTCTTTCTTTCTTACTTCTGCTAGAAATGCTGCTCCACGTTAGTGTAAACGTATAATCATTAATTAATAGGTCTTAATCTGGTCTAGTCAATTTTTCGAGTTCGATCTATTCGTGTCTTTTCTTCTCCACTTTATCAACACAAATATTTTGGTGTCTGGAAGACTGGGAACGTGGTCTAAGGTAGAAGGAGAAATGTGTAAAATGGACCAGTCCCATCCCTCAGAATTAAATGCTGTCTTTCGGACTTCACAAAGATGCAACCTGATTGGTTCATTTTCTCCGCTCCACTTCAGTGTACATTTGTACATGCAACCTAAGAGTGCGTCTCCACTGAGCTATACAGATTTCAAATCAGGTGATTGGTCTTTCCCGCTTCTCCGCTCCGCTTCAGTCGTGGCGCACCCTAAGTGTAATATCGCGCCCCGCGGGGTACGATTCCATTTCTCACGTGCGTGTGCTATAATTGGGCCATTTGGTTCTGCTTCGTACTGATAAATGAAGTTGTCACTGTGTATACATCTGTTGGTTTGTTATGTAGAAGAATGTAGGTACTGGGGGGTAATTCGACCTATTTTAGAGAAATGATGGAGATTTCTTCATTTCATCGCCATCCGTCACTTTTGACGTGTCCCTACTTGACAAGTGGCGTGCTCCCTAGAACATCGCAAATTCGTCAATCGACAGCATAAATAGCAGGCTCATACTTTAACTTGACCGTGTAGTGCGTGAAATTAGTCAGTTACGTTTCGTTCAAAACAGAAATTCATATGCACAAGCATTTTTAACATCCATTATCGCCTTTGTATTTCCAAAATTGAGATGAGATATGCCACTTGAAGCTCATCGCATTTTAATGACAGTTCAAAGGCGATATCACGTTATCTAATAGAGATTTGACGTTTTGCGATCTCTCAAACGGCATTCTCGAATTAGGTCCTTGACTTGGGTCACTATATTTACCTACTTTAGCAATGAGCACTATTCGACTTTTACCTTTTCTCGTTTATATTCGGCACGAAACATAGTCTTGGATTAAAATTCCGATTCAGGTTAGTTCACAATTTCTGATTAGTTATTGGAAACAGGGGCGAGACCTCCAAACTTTTGCAGCACTCTTTTTCATTCACCTATCCATTTCGTCACTAAAGCTATGTGAGTTTGAGATTAGACTTTTTCCAGGAAGTAAGACATTTTTTATTCGACGTGTACGATTTTGGGGCGTCATGTTCTCTGTAACTCAGTGTCCTAATCAAATTAGTAACTAACTCTCATTTAATTTTTACAATGTATATTTTTGTTGCAAGTTCCCAGTTCAAATATTCTTTTGCATTTTAGTGTTATTTCACACTGATGACAGAAAATGGCTGTGTATCCATTTTGAAAATTGCTCTAACCAAAAAACTGCACAAGGCATTTGCCGACGAAATTGGAGTGAGTGGTGGGAGTGGCAGTTTTTCGAAGATAAAGGTCACCGTCCACAGACGTGGTGCCGTATCACGAGGGTCCTATTGTACGTCTCTCGACGTATTGAACCATGAAAGTGTGTACTTCACGTAATCTTGGTTACTGTATCACTACGACAAAATACAAAAATGTCGCTTCATTTTTATACGAGATAAATCATCAAGGGTTTTGCTTAAAACATTTGCAGTGTTTTTGTTCTGTAATCCAAAACATTTCTGTTTTCTCATTGACGTAATAATTTGTTTTCTAGATATCTATGACATCGAAAGTCACTAGCAAATCCTATCAAGCATTGTTGTTACAAATCCGGTCATAGATATTGAATTATCATGATCGTTCTAGTCAAGTTTTTTCTTCGAACAAAAAGTATCAAGTATATTTTCTTAGACGAATTACACGGTACAAGCGAATGGATATCTATTGAAGCAAAACATTAAAAGTGATGTACGAGGTCGTGTTACATTTTATTTGGTATGGCGACCCTGAAGAAGGCGTTTTATTTTCCGAACGCATTGAGGAATCGTTTCTGAGCAATATAGTGGGTTATTGTCTTCTATTTCCTTATTTTAGACTAGGAGATACCCGCAAATGCGTCCGCAAATAAGATACCTAATATCCTACCTTAAGCCGCTTAAGCTTATTAAAACTGTTATCATTGTCATTTATTTGCTAGAATTAATGTCATGTTTGTTTAAGAGGCCCAATACCTTTAAAAAATTTTTTTTTCATATTATGACAAATATATTGATAATTTCATCCAAATCTTTGAAGTGAATAATACTTTTCTCCGAGTTCTAGGTAGTAATAACATAACTATTTCGTGCAGTCGAAAATAAGTTGAAAAAACTAATATTCGCGTGAATTTTGTCAATTTCGAGTAGTTTTTGAAACAAAAATTATCAATGAAAAATTCAAACTGTAGGTTTAAATATATACCAATAAATCTCAATAGCCCTCTTCTAGGTAGTAACATCAATAATATGTCAAGAAACATGTTTCATCATAGAGAAAAAATGACAAAAATAATCAGCATTTTAAAAGGAATCTCTTAAGACATGACATAAACTGTATCAGGGCTGGTTCGCCTTCACTATCAGTAGTCGAACTTTGTGTGAGAGTATTGCCTTGATCACACGTACCGAGCAAACGGGCGAGACAGTAAAATGTTTCTCGGCCGAGACAGTGATTATAATGATAAGTGAGTAGCTGTTTACACATGTTTTGAAATTAGCACAGTCAGTTCAGTTCCATTGAGACTTTTGGACATGATGGATCGTAAAAAAGTCGCCGAGTGGCGGGACAGAGCACGTTCAGACCGGCCGAGTGAGCGAGCGAGACAGTGCGGGGTAGCGGGAGGGTGGACACTCGGCCTAGTAGATAGAACGGGAGCCGAGCTACTGTCTCGCCGCTTCCACGGCCGAGCACTCGGCGCTATGTTTATACGCACCGAGTACTCGGCCGAGAGCACTGTCTCGCCCGTTTGCTCGGTACGTTTGATCAAGGCATATAACCCGCTAATGGGATTATCTACGCGCCACATTAGTAAATATTGTCATGGTCATAACCCATAACGTATAGGTACATTCATCGGTGTGTCAATATATACATTTGACGACGCGGTTGGCGCAGTGGTTAAGCAACTGCCTACTGAGCCGACGGTCCCGGGTTCGAATCCCGGCAAGGGCAAATATTTGTGTGATGAACACGAATATTTGTGCCTGGGTCACGGATGTTCTATGTATTTAAGTATTTATTTATCTATATAAGTATGTATTTCGTCGTCTAGTACCCATAACACAAGCCTTCTTGAGCTTAATTTGGGACTAGGTTGATTTGTGTGAGGTTGTCTGATATTTATTATTATTATTTATACATTTGTTTGAACCCATTCTTCTGGCCATAATCACAGAATATACTACAATAGAAATGTGTGATAGTAGTTTTAAACTTACTTTACTATATGTATCTACATAAATAGTATTTTAAAGTTTAATATTTCACCGCAGAATCGGCCAATACTAAATTAATGTTTAAAATATATCCAACCCTATGGAGTTGACGAGAAAAAAGACTTCACTGCTTTTGCTACTTAGGTAGGACTATGGAGCACTGAAAATGAATGTTTAAAAGCGTTGAATTTTTACTTATTGGGGTCTCTAAAAATGGCCCAAACTAAATTGAGTTCATTGCACGAGAACTCACGTTGTATTTCATTGAAACATTTTAAACAACAGCTGAAAATCTAAAAGCGTTCTAAAAGTAGAAGTAACTTTAATACGGTCGTGTTTCGTAAAACCTCTGTCATTAAAAGTAGTTTGGGTAGAGCAAAACTATTTTAAAAAGGGGTTATTTTTTACCTTTTTGGTAGAAAACGCTCCTCTTATCTCATTCCTCTGATTTACGAACTTATTTGATGTTACTATGTTTTGTAGAGATTAGTGCGTACTTTATTAAATTGAATCAACTCTATAAGTTTCCAGTAAATGTGAACATCGGGAAACGCAAATGGAGATGGATAGGCCACACCATTCGTTGAGAAGAAACGGACAATGCAAACATCGCTTTCGAGTGGAAGCCGCCGGGGCTCCATTGAAAGCGAGATGCTAACTGTCGGACTGAGCTGGAGCGGGCTAAAGGAGTTGAGAGCTGGCGATAGAAATTATGCCCTCTGCACCTCCGGGTGCCTTTGAACAACACCAATCTCTTTAAGTCATTTCCTGACCCTGATCAAGACTAAGATCAAGGGCCGCTTATCGACCGTTTACCTTCAGTGGATCCTGAAGTACTTCGGTCACGTGGCTAGACGCGAGCCAGATCGTTTGGAAAAGCTCATTGTAGTTGGCCGCGTGGATGAAAAAGGGCCCGTGGAAGATCACCGATACGATGGACCAATGCCGTGAAAGAAGCCTGTCAGGAAACTACAGGCGTCAATCCGGAAGGTGAAAACCGTGTGGAGTGGAGAACTTTGGTGCAAGCCTGCAAGGGATAACGGCCTCAAATGGTCACGAATGGTCAGTCATGAGGAAGCGAGGAAGAAGGAGAAGCGAGGCAGATAAGTCAATTCTCCCCAATACGTATCTAATTTTTAAACACGACAGTTAAAATACAACTCGATTTTCCATATTATCCTAAAATAACATAATCTAGGTAAATTCACGTAATGCCAGCTGGATTATGATAAATTATTCGTCCCCATATTGTAGGGATCAACTTTCAAGTTTTTGCGAAGACGCCTTCCTTTTGTTATTCAACGAATTTAAACTAAGTTCGGGTACTATGGCGGGCGTTATGTAATTGCGTCTAGGCTAATACCCTTGTTATTTTCGAGTGGATAACTTGCGCGCTAAGTTTGGCATTCATTAATATTAAATGGCTACAGTAGTAAATAATCGTGGGCGCTAATTTAAGAGTGCTTTGATATATTGCCAAATAAGTAACATCGATTATATTATGGTCTTGTCCTGTCATTTAAAGTTAAAATTCGCATTATTTTATAAGAGTCTTTGCAATGTTACGGGCCAATAGAAAAATAGAAAATACGTTAAATAGAAAAAAAAGTATCTTTTTTCAGAAAACTTAAGTCCATAGTATACACAAGACAATTTTTAAGAAATAATGTGTGTGGTACCAATTCTCACAAGTAAATTAAATTCAAAATTAAGAAAACACCCAACCTTCTCCTTTTTCTTTGTTCTTCGTACAGACACACAAATACATAGATACACGTCATACAAATCTTAAAATAACATCCCTCTATTTTGTCGGCGGTTAAAAACGGAGACTAGCGGTAAAAAATAGCATACATATAGTTAGCTTAGCAGTAGCTAAGTAATTTGATATTTTAGGAAACTAAAGTAATTGGTTATTATTGGTAACTTTACATGTGTTAGTGATTGTTCTTACTCCAAAAACTACAAAGCTCTAACTGAATTCATCCAATACTCTAGGTTGCCGTCGCTATTCTCCCAAAACCCCTTGACATCCGATATCCAAGGCTACTAGTCTACCTAATTGTGGCGTCCCGTTACAAAGCAAACGGAGTCGGATCCAATTTAGATGCGAATTGGGAGTGCATGTCGTTTGTATACTCTCATGGTGTCTCAGACTAGACGTTCGGAGAATAAATAGTATTTTTTTCAATGCATTATTGAATATCGAATTGATATTTGACCGTCCCAAATTGTCAGCTCATAATTTCTATACCTGTGGTATCTTATAATTTCATTCTATCCCATCTAGAGCTTGCCATACCGGGAAATTTTAGTATATCAATAGATACTGGGATTTCTCGGTTGCGCCATGCTACAATTTCCCGAATTATTCAAGCCTTGTAACAGCGACACTTTATAAAAGTAGAATTGTTTTTTTTTTGTATATAGATTGACGAAATCCTTGCATTATTGTTAACATTGTATCAGTGATTGTTCTTCCTCCAAAACCTAGCTAAAGTAAACGTCTCTGTGCACGACACTGTCCCAATAGTAGCCATCTTGAATGTTATGTCATTCTCAATAGAGGTGACAGCATGGTGTCGAGTATTAGGCATTAGCGTGTCGAGCAGAAAAGCTCTAACTAAATCCATCTAATACTCTCGGTTGCCTCCGCTATTCTCCCAAAACACAATGTCATCCGATACTTAAGGCTAAGTACTAGTCTACCTTAATTGTGGCGTCCCGTTACAAAGCAAACGGAGTCGGATTAAATTTAGATGCGAATTGGGAGTGCATGTCGCTGTTTAGGGTTCCGTACCCATAGGGTGACAAACGGTACCCTATTACTAAGACTCCACTTTCCGTCTGTCGTCTGTCCGTCTGTCACCAGGCTGTGTATCATGAACCGTGATAGCTAGACAGTTGAAATTTTCACAGATGATGTATTTCTGTTAGATTTTTATTATTATTCTGTTTAGTATTTGTTGTTATAGCTGCAACAGAATTACATCATCTGTGAAAATTTCAACTGTCTAGCTATCACGGTTCATGTGACACAGCCTGGTGACAGACGGACAGACAGACGTGAGGCTCCCATACGACAAACATACTGTATGCGGCGCCATACATACCAGGTGCAAACTTAACTTAACCCGGCCAGTTAAAATGGAGTGTTTGTACGGTACGGTACCCTCGGTGCGCGAGTCCGACTCGCACTTGGCCGGTTGTATACCCTCATGAGTCTCTCAGACTAGACGTTCGGATAAATAGCTTATAGCAGTAACGTTTTTAACATTTTATTCAATGTTCAGCTCTTTAAGACTTTGTTGGGATAAATAGTTTTGGAATATAGAATTGAGAAATAGATTGACAAATTAGCATCCGACATGCACTCGTGTGACACCACGCTTCTAAAAACTTATTTGGAAGCAAAGATAGACTACATTCCAAATTTTAAAATAGTGTCGTGTTTAAGCTGATTTTATTACTTTATTATCACAGAATCAAAAACGATTATATTTTTTTATGGCGGACTAGTTTTGAAAATATTAAAAAAAGTAAAAGCAGCGTCGTTTAAAAATACACTCAAATGACGTTACCTTTTGAAAAAAATTACAGTCGCAACCTACAAAATGAAAGTGATACAATTTCCATACTAAATCCGTCTTAGTAATGGTCCGACTCTACGATTTACTGCGCTATCATTTTCGAAAATGTAAAAATTGGTTATATTTCATAAAAAAGCTTGGTTAAAGAAAGGAAATGTTGTCAATTTGATGAGGCATTTCTATACTCTACATTTAATAATATCCCTGCTTTATCACCAACATAGACGAATGGAAATACACTCGAAGTGCTTCTATTACCTATTCAATCACATAAGCATTCATACCAAGAATTATAGTTTATACAGACCTTGATACCTAGTTCAGTACGTTTAAGTTTCTGGTATTTGCATTCCCGAAGTTCCTCGTGCGAGGTGTGATGCATAGACAAACTTCGTGCCAAGTTATGCTAAGTTCCAGCTTCCAGTCAACTATTATAGGCAATCGATAAAGGATGCCACCTCTAACTACGGTTACGGTTAGTTGACTCAGAGTTTGACAGCAAGTCAGAAAATATTGAAAAAATTTACAGGTCTCTTAACTGGTACCTATGGGTATACATACCTACGTAATTTCGACGGCGTGGTTGTGCATGCGCAGTTTGTAGTGCAGCTGCCTACTGAGCGGCGGTCCTGGGTTCGAATCCCGGCCAGGGCAAATATTTATGTGATGAACTCGAATATTTGTTCCTGGGCCGTGTACGTTATCTTATCTATTTAGTATGTATTTACAAATAGATTAACAGTTACTTGTTAAAAATACGTCTATCTAACACACATATATATATATTTATATTAAAATACATAAACGGGTTTACTCACGTCGTAGAAGTCGAATAATGCTCGACATGTTTCGAATCGGTACGATGAGAGCCGATAAGTCGCGGTGGCGGCCAACCCACACAACTCAAACACACATATATATATAGTTAGTTATAATAATGTTAAAATAATGTATGGTATTTAAACATGTATACCTTTTTAGATTTATATATATAGTTACACCATGTGGAAGAGCGGTGTTTCTTAACACAAGCATAATTAATGCTTAAAAAGAAGCACCAACTCATATACTCTGAAATAGTTATAAGTTACAGAATAAATATTTTTGATTTTGATTTTTTTGATTAAATACTTGGAATTCGGACAGTTTTTGCCAAACTGAATCGTAGACGGTTTGTTGGTTCGATCAATAATAATAATTAACATCCCGCATGTTGACTACCGGTATTCAACATTTGTGTTCGTATTTTTTCTTTTGTTAATTGTTTTGCTATGCACTAAAGTGTTTATTTTTAAGGATATTAGTAATATGCTTATTAATTAATTTTAAGTTAAGATCTGTAACGCCTTGGTTAGCTGTAAGTTACAGAAATGTAATTATTATAAAATAAATAACTAAATGACAAGAACCTTGTGAACGTCGAGAAGGACAAAATCTGCAAGTACCTTGACTTAAATCACGAGGTGACCGCCATGTGGGATGTTGAGGAGACGATCATTGTCCCGATAGTTGTTTCGGTGAACGGTATTACATGTATGTAAACACTTTATTGTACACAACAACTGCTTATAAATACATTCATAACAAATGAAACATGTACAAAGGCGAACTTATCCATATTTTTATAACGGTCTTATAGCGAAGAGTCTCGACAAACATCTTCGGAGACTCTCGCTAGATGGCTGGATCAAGGAGGCGGTACTGCTGGACACGGCGCGCATCGTCAGAAGGTTCCTTTCTCTGCAGCCCTAAAGTGCTTATTACACTTGGCTAAATTTAGGATCCTAAGTAGGGATGCAGCAATACGAAGGAGTGAGATGGAGATATCTCCATACGTGTTTCACATATTGCTGCATCCCTCTCGTTAGTGACTAATTTAGGAAAGTGTAATAGACGCTTAACCATCGGTAGCCTGGGCCCTACCCCGCTGCCGGCGGCACCACATAGGTTTTTTTAGAATGTGTTTACATTTGTTAACGTATTTTTTATACAAATTTATTGTAAAATGAGTGAATTAACATGTCGTGGTATTATGTACAGTATAGTAAACTATATACCGGATGTGGCTTGTAACAGGAGCAATACATTAAAACATATATTCTACACTTCAAACGGAACAACATTTGTTCAGCAACTTTAAAAAAAAGTCAGTTTTGGCAATTTTATAATTTTAAACAAATTAAATAGTATTTTGTATTTACGTCGTCCAACATTAACATTCCCTGAGCATTGACATAGCTGTCACTCTACTAATATAGGACATTTCGCAATACATTGCTTCTTTGTATAAACATTATTCTACAAAATATCATTTAATACACATTTATTTTCAGAAGTTGTTTAACAAATCGCCGGCTCAATATTACAGTAGAACCCTGTTTGACTTTTGACGAGTTCAAATTTGAAAATTGCGATGACATTAAATCTAATTTTAATTACTCTGAAAATATAACATAGAACCGTGTAATATTGGGCCAGCGAAATGTTGTTCAATCTATGATTTAATTTATTGCTCCTATCACAGTACACACCCGGTATACATACTAATATAGTTGTTGTCAACTGTCATCTCATCACGTACAGACTAACTTCTTGTTCCGGCCCGACAACTTTGTCAGTTATTTCTTCAAGTCGCTTGAAGGATAAATCATTTATCATTTGGGCTCTAGTTTGTGACAACTCGATAAGTTGTTACTTTGGTGATCAACATTATTTATATAAAAAGGCCGGCAACGCACTTTGTGACTCCTCTGGTGTTGCAGCAGGTGTCTATGGGCGACGGTAATCGCTTTCCGTCAGGCGATCCGTTTGCCCCTATGACTAAAAAAATCGTTACGCAATGGTCAAGTGGGTTATTTATTTCAATATTAGTTAACACTTTCATGGGCAATAATATTACAATACCGATTCGTCGGCGTAGAGACGTGCATGTCCTTTCATTGCACTTTAATGTCCTGTTTAATCCTACTTCTCCTCCTTACCTTAGTGAAAGATTTTCGTATATGGCTGATGGCAGTGGTCACCGCTTGCGGTCTAGCGCCAATCTCACTCTGGCTGTACCGTCTAATAAGACGCGTACCTATAGCAAGTCTTTCACGGTAAGCGCAGTGAAGTTGTGGAATGAGTTGCCTTTGTCCTTTAGGAAGTCTCCATCTGTTGCATCACTTAAGATTAAAGAAATTGTGGCTGTCCGATGACGTGTGAATTCATTGAATACTATATTTATTTACGCATTTATATGTATTGTATGTAGATATATATATGTATAATATATATCTTATAAATAGTATAAATACAAGGGGCATGCCAAAAGAAATTAGATAGTCCTTGCTCATTTGGCCATTTTTTTCTGATTAAATCTGGCGGGAATTTTCTACGACCATGGAGCTGACACGACGTGATTTTCGGGTTATGATGTATTATGACTTTAAAAAAGGTTTGAAGCCTTAAGAATGTTTTGAACTTTTAGTCACGACTTTTGGTGAGTCTGCATGTTCACGTGCAACAGTTTTGAACTGGTTTGCTGAATTTAAAAGAGGACGGGCGAGTTTTGAAGATGATCCGAAGTCAGGTAGGCCGCCAACCGCAGTTACTCAAGAAAATGTGCAAGCTGTGGAAAAAATGATTCGTGGAAACCGACGAATCACATACGTAGAGCTAGAGCGAGAACTGGGTATTGGATCAGCAGCGTTGCAAACTATAATTCACGGACAATTATCCCTCCACGAGCGTTGTTCAAGGTGGGTGCCGCACAAGCTCAATGATTTGCAAAAGGAACGTCGCGTCGATTGGTGCAAATTTATGATAAATAAATTTAATGGCGGTGAAAAAAAAAATGTTTATGATATACTCACAGGTGACGAAACATGGCTATATAACTATGATCCTGAAACAAAGCGACAGTCAACAGTATGGTGCTTTGAAGATGAACCGACACCAACAAAATGTCGCCGAACGGGAAGCACACAGAAACAAATGGTTGCCTCGTTTTTCTGCAAAACGGGACATATTGCTACTGTGGTACTAGAAGATCAAAAAACAGTCGATTCGGAATGGTACGTGACAGTTTGTGCCCTAAAAGTATTGTCAGCTTGGTGTGATAAGCGGCCAAAGTCAGGAACCCAGCAACTGCTTTGGCACCATGACAACGCAGCCCCGCACACTTCTGCTAGAACACTGGACTATTTTAGTACCAAACACGTCACTATCTTGCCTCATCCTCCATATTCACCGGACCTAGCACCATGTGATTTTTATCTGTTTCCAAAAATCAAAGACAAATTAAAAGGAAGGCGATTTGAAAGCAAAGAAGATGCCCTGGCAGCTTATAACTATGAAATTTCTGAAGTGTCTAAAGAAGAGTGGTCATTAGTATTTTCCAAGTGGTTTAGACGGATGGAAAAGTGTATACGTGTTCACGGTGAATACTTCGAAAAAAATAGACAACTTTAATGAATAATAAATATTATGAATAAGAATAAGAATAAGAATATTTTTATTGAATAACTGTGTACATTAGATGGAAAAGTTTATTTGTTACAACAGTTTCCCGACTTCGGGCATACAATAATTATACTTAAAACCTAACTTATAGCTAAGATGCGAAATATTCACCAATACTATAGAACACTCTTTGAAGCAGCCAATTTTTTAAATTAGCTTTAAATGCAGTTCCTTCTAAGACCTTTAGTTCGGACGGTAACTTATTAAATACTTTTATGGCACTTATGAAAGTACTCCTTTTGTATATACTGGATTTTACTTTAGGTAGGTAGGATAATATTATATTTATATTGGTGTCTTAAATTACTTTTTACTGCAGATTTTTTTGTAAAGTATTCCACATTGCTTTTGAGAAAAATACATAATTCTAAAATATAAATACATGTGAGAGTTAGAAAACCTTTTTCTTTAAATATAGCTCTTAGTGATTCTTGGTTGCTAATGCGATAAATAGTGCGTATACATCTTTTTTGTAAAATAAAAGTAGACTGGACATCTGTAGAATTTCCCCAGTATATAATTCCATAAGTCAGCAATGGATAAATGTTACCGAAGTATGCGTTTTTGGTAATGTGTTCTGAACATGTCTCAGAAAGTATTGATAACGCGTAGCACTGACTCGATAAATTCTTATTGATTTGTGATATGTGAGATTTCCAATTAAAATTAGGATCTATATGAACACCTAAAAACTTAATACTATTTACTGTTTCTATGTTTTCTCCTGCTTGATTTACATTTAGGGTTAAAGGGCTAGTTTTACTATTTCTAAATTGCATGAGTTTGGTTTTACTCAGATTCACATTAAGATTCAGTTTTCCAAGCCATTCAACAATTTTATGCAGAGTACACTTAATATATATGATTTATGATTTTTGAGTATCTAATTTCTTTTGGCATGACCCTCGTATATGTGTATTATTAGTATTACTTACTTAGTTTATGTACTTATTATAGTTTTATTAAGTATAATATAGATATCTTGGTTGTACGCAGTGTAGTTTGCATATTTTCTTCAAATACCCATTCCTTCAATTGCTCAAAGGTTAACTGTAAGAGATCCCTAATAGGGATAAGTTCGCCTTTGTACATATTTCATTTGTTATCAATGTATTTATAAGCAGTTGTTGTGTACAATAAAGTGATTACATACATACATACATACAATATACGCCTAGAGACGTAGGTAAATTAGGACCCCACGTAGGGTTACCAACTTTTTTTAAAAGAGATAAAGTATTTTTATATTATTTATGTCTGAGAAGAGAAATAAACAGTATTTTAGAAAAATTAACAGTATTGATTTTTGTTTTAAATACGTATTTTTAATGCGTAAACTTCGTAAGCCTCAACACAATCTCGTCCCTCTCGGGTACCTCCAGAGTGAAAATCTCACTTTCTGTCAAGGCAAATAGTAAAACATTAGACAAATCACGGGCGGTAACTCGTAAAGCCTTGTCGCGGCAAGATATGCTGCTGGGGGCTTATGATCGTTGCGTTTATCACGTGATGAACTGCCAAAGCATCAGTCTGTCACTCACACTTGCATTTCATCAAAACGGTATGGATGCAGTTTTAGCTCGATCGGAACCTGTGAACTGGGACAAAAAGTTACAAGATGTGATTACAGATAGACAGACACTGAGGTGATATGGAATAAAAGTATGAGTTTTGAGGCCTCGTCTCTCATGTGTTTTAAAACTCATACTTACCCATAGCATCCAAAAGATAATATAGTCCTCCTTGACGTATCCGCCAATGGCGAACCTGGCTCCATGACCTTCACGAGCCTCGACCATGTGCCCGAATGTGACTTGCAAAACCAAATTTGGTTTGAAAGGTTCTGTTGCAAGGCGCGCAATACAACTCACCCTTTGTACTTCACCAAAAGATAAGATAAGAAGATGGCCGTTAAGTTAGTATCCCAGGAAAGGGCACGTAATAGCGGCAATACGCGCAGCGTCCGTTTATGTTATTGGAGACGTAAATATTTATCACCGAGGAGTTGGGCCATTCAACTTTCCGAGCACCACTATTTTTAGGGTTCCTTACCTCAAAAGGAAAAATTGGGACCATTATACCTTGGGATACGAACGCGATCTAGCGATAACGGTATCTTAATATACTAAATTATCTAGTGAATGGTTAAAGTGATCCCCGGGGCATTAGAAGGACAACAATAGGCTTTAATATGTATGTGTAATTTAAGTGGTATGTCGTAGCTTCGATCCAGGACTGACACTTTGTTGGCCGCTGCTTCCTTTGTTTGAAAGGTTCCAATGTTTCAGTTCAAATGTTTTTTCTAAGTCACAAGCTTCAAATTGCAATATCCTAACTGGTTGGAATAAGATACTTTGACACTAAGGCCATAAAATTCGAAATAGGGTCGAAAATTTACCTAAGTTCCGCTTCCCAACAGCTATGTTATTCCAATTTCAACCTTGTTTGTAACCTAGTTTTTTTTTTCGTTTTTCGTTACTTGCTCTGGGGTCATGTTTACAAGCTAAGCTCCTTATAAATAAAATAAAAATCATTTATTTCAGACCAATTTACGATCCATATTATGTTATGTTAGACAATTTTAAAACCTTATACAACAATACAATACAACAATTATTTATTGCACACCAACAGGATTTTTTTTACAATTGAAACCTTAATTTATAAATGGTAGACAATAGGTGGTCTTATCGCTAAAGAGCGATCTCTTCCAGACAACCATTGGGTGGAAGAATAAGCAAAAATAAACAATGAAAGAGTAGGTGGTGAGATAAAAAATTCAGCAACATAAATAACATTAAGTATAAGTCATACACATACTTAAATAAATATATATAAAGATAAACATACATATATACAAATAATATACATATATAATATAGGCAAAAATACACCATACACAAGAGAAATAATAAATACAACACAGCTGATATCCAACTTAGCTAGGAAGATTACCAATAGCACACAATAAGCTATGGGAGCGACAATAAGTAGTGATCTTTTAATTTAATCATTAAGTTAGTGTTTTATTCTAAAATTAATAAACCCAAAAAATATATATATTTATACTTATAACCATACGGAGCCCTTAAAACAACAGTGAAGTAACTCCACAGTGTCAACAAGTCTCGATACGTAGAATGACTCAGCTATCTCATTTGTTTACCTAGACCGTGTGGGATGCTTTTCATATTTATGTATGGTGTGTAACTGTGTACTTAAGATGAAATACTACTGTATATATAGAAACAAAGGGTAAATAAGAAGCCAAAATTTAATGCGATCCACTGCAGTCCAAATGGGACTTGAACCCACGACTTCTGTTTAACTAGAACAACATACTTTTTTATTTTTTTATGACCCTTTTTCTTTATTTTATTGTTCTGATACTTTTTATACCAAACTTTTTTTAATACTTTACGTACGTTATTGCTTTCCAAAATTAAACTAGAACATTGCTCTTCCAACTGAGCTACAGGACCGCTATGTAGACCGTATGAAAATGTTCCGGTTAAACCACGGAATAGAAAAAACAGTGGAAGTGCCATACGCCTCGGTCTCTAAGTGATCGGTTGTAGCCAAAAAACACACATTGAAATAGTTAACTACAAAGATATCTTGAACGTGATTCGCTGTAGTATTCCATTACGAATGAGATTATAAACCACTGTCAGGATATGTATTTTGAACCTCATGTCTCAGTAATACTGCATAAATTACATGGCGTATATTTGCTACTTACGACGTAAAGATACAAATTCAAAAGTTACACAGGTAGTTCTGCCACCTAGCGGCAAGTAGTCGACCCATGAAGCATCAACAAACGATAATAATTTGGCTACTTGACTCTAGGTGGCAGCACTTTTCTCTACACTAACAAGTGATGTGCGTATTGCGTAGCTCAGAATATCGATAATACTTGCGCTGTCAACGTTATAAATAATATTATGTTTTAATATTTCATAATTAATTGTACTAAAATGAGATTGAAAATAATTATAACGTTATGTATTTCATCGTATGGCCTAATAATACCTGTAATTGACTTATTTCCCAGCTTATCATAGCATAATATTTATAAGATTTTACTCCTGAATGTCA
The DNA here is from genome assembly GCA_905147355.2 of Apotomis turbidana. Lineage (NCBI taxonomy): Eukaryota > Metazoa > Arthropoda > Insecta > Lepidoptera > Tortricidae > Apotomis > Apotomis turbidana. The sequence goes on from LR990293.1 coordinate 3,714,355, forward strand.
ATTTAGTCGGTAAGTGGGAGGAACTGATCGACATAAATGATTGAAATTCCTTATCGGGGTTTCCCCAGGTAACCCCGATATCAGTATTAAGTTGGTCACCGACTTAATTAATATTTATTTTTGTTGATGCAACTGATAGAGGACCTAAAACCGATACTGTCATTTCTATCCTTGTAAAAAAAAACTTTTTTGGAAAAAAGTTCAGGAAGATACAAAGGTTTTAATTTTGAAATTGACCAAAATACCCCAGCCACGGTATGGTTCAAAAATCGTTTGCAAGATTTGACAAACATACATCAATACTAATATCGTAATTTAAATACAGCCTTGTTATTAATACTAAACTTATAACCTTCGTTATGATTTTTAAAGTCGATGTTTACGAAACAAAAAATAAACTAATAATACAGGAAAAAATATCGATAATTTTATCGATAACATCTCTCACTATTCTTGCGGGGTCAATGGACGAACGAGTAGCGAAAGTTCTGGAAGGGTACGATTTAGTTATTTATTGCATTCATATTAAGTTCATTTTTGTATCAAATTATTACACGTTTTTAAAATAACAAGAAATATATTAAAATCTAATTAAATACAACTTGCCGATGATACGAAATGCCACCAAGGGTGATACTTTTGGTACGGCTCTGGTTTTTGTATTCCAAAATGGAGCAATACGGCATGTTTACAATTGTTTAGATTTTTTTTTCGATGTGATCGGCACAACTGTTTCTCTAAAGTCACTGCGCTTAACTGAACCAGGTTGTGAGCATCGGCTCTTAACGTTGGCACGCGCGCCACGCCCCCATAACACTTCTACTGTTTTTTCTGTTCTGTGGGTTAAACAGTGGTCGTGGGTTCGAGTTCCCCTTGGACTGCAGATCGCATACAGTTTTGGCTTCTTATTTATCCTGTGTCTATAAACAAACTAAGATATGTGATAGCACCACAAAATTGATTCTGTTCAATATAGGAAATACCACTGTTCATTTTTTCATACATATCGAGGTTTCGTTCGGGTCTATTTTCACTCCAAAAGCCAAAACTTAACCAATTTTTACGAAATTTTGGGAACTGAATGATAAGAAATTCCGCTCCGATTTTTGCTCTCTTCATTATACTTGGCGTCTGTTTTTGGCCAAAATTCGCCTTGTACACAAATTCGGTAATAGTTTGCGCAGAAATCGAATTGGTTCGACACAGAACATTTCCTTCCTATTCAGCTACTAACATTTCGCAAAGAGTGTTTAAGTTTTGGTTTTTGGAGGAGAAAAAAGACGAGAACGAAACCTCGATTTGTATAACCCAGTTAGTAAGTTATTTTTTTTTTTTGCAGAAATCACTGAAAGAACGATGGGATTTATTTATTGAGAATAATCATAAATATACGTCATATATTCGTAACCAATTGGATAAGTTTTAACCTTGTAATAAAGATGAATAATTGTTATTTTATATCTGTTTAGATTGTCGAAATAGTCGCCTGAAAACTATATTTTATTGGTTATTTGTGTAAAATGCTACGCAACTGGTGTGCGCGCGCGTGATGGTCCGACCGATCAACTGGCGTTGCGCTACTACTGGCAAACACGCGTCGATTTTGTCCGAAGCGACTGAAGAAAAGTGAAAGGCCTAATCACATAGGTTTTGGTGAGTTGGCTATCGGAGATTCCACAATTTGTGCGACAGTCTTCTATACTCTATCTCTACTATTATAAAATTCTAAAAATGTATTGAAAATTAGTTTTCTATGGAAAGAGGTTGAAATTTCTGAAATAAAGGGCGATGCAAGATGTGTAAGTATAGGTGCGCGACGCCAACAGAATATTGCCACGACAATTTATCCGCTCATCACGCCTAACTGGCTGGAAGAATTTCAACCAATACATGGATAGCTGGACATCCGTAGATAGTTATAGAACACTTTTTACCCACCTACTACGGTAAAAATAAAAGTTTTCCGCAGACAAAATTGCGGGCTATAAGCTATGATATTTTCTAGTAGATAGGTTAACAGCGCTCCGAAAGTGAAGACCTTAATAAGAGTCCATTGTAGCTTATCGTAATAGCAACGCTTTAGTTGATCTCCGGAAAGTGACAGGTCCTATATGAAAGTGACAGGGAAGTAAATAATGCAGCTGTCATGTTGGTATTTACAGACTGACCAAAAAGAGAAGAAATCAAAAAGTGGGAATACTGTAGTGTCGTCCCCGTTTTCTTAAATTGATTAGAAAGGGACGACACTACAGTATTGCCACTTTTAATTTCTACTATTTTTGGTCAGACTGTATTTATGTAGATAATGATAATGTGGTCGCATTCATCATTCCACCACTTTTTCCTTTTCTTTCTCTTTCTTCGTCCAAGAACTTTAAGCGCTGTCTCCTTTACTCCTCTCCACATTATCAATGAAAGGCGGAAATATAGGTTGCTGGCACATCAGGACAGCTTTTGGAGTGACAAATATATGGAAACTAGAACACAAACGAGGGCCGTCATTAGACGAGCAAAACGGGACCATCTGAATAGACTGGTACAGGATATGGATACGCTGATAAAAGCTAACGCAACTAGGAAGTTCTATCAGGAAGTTAGATCGTTTAAAAAGGGCTACCAACCAACCACCCAATCACTCGAGGACGATTCCGGAAACCTAGTAACGAAAAGCGAAGAAATCAAAAGGTCGTGGCGCAATTACTTCCAACAGCTACTTAACTGCCCACCACTGGATGTGTCCGTGCCCATCATCGTGGAAATCCATGATGCGACAGAAGAGGTTGGAAAGCTGACCTTCGAGGAGACTCGTTTGGCAATTATGTCGTTAAAAAACAACAAAGCCCCGGGAGTGGACGAGCTACCATCAGAACTGTGGAAGTATGGTGGCGCCGCGGTGCAGAATCAACTGTATGAACTCCTTTGCAAGATCTGGGACGGAGAAGAACAACCTGGGCAATGGAGTGTGGGTGTCATTTGCCCTGTCCATAAAAAAGGCAACAGGAAGAGATGCACAAACTACCGTGGAATAGCTCTGCTACCGACGGCCTATAAGATCCTGTCGTATATACTGCTGAGGAGGTTGGAGCCGTACACGGAAAAAGTCTTAGGGGACTATCAGTGTGGCTTCCGACGGAACCGCAGTACTGTGGACCAGATTTTTCTTCTGAAGCAATTAATGGAGAAAAAGTGGGAGTACAGCCAGAGTATCCACTCGGTATTCGTTGACTTCGCAAAGGCGTATGACAGCATCGACCGGAATGCTATGTTTCAGATCTTAAGGAGCTTTAAAATCCCCGTCAAATTGGTAAAATTAATAGAAGTCGCCACAAAAGAGAGCAAGATGAGGGTCCGGGTGGATGGGGAACTCACAGACGAATTTCCAGTAGACACGGGACTAAAACAGGGTGATGCCCTATCGCCCATGCTCTTCAATTTAGTTTTAGAATATGTCCTGAGGAAAGTGCTCTCACTAGAAGGTGGACTGGAACTGAATGGGAGCCATAAGGTGATAGGGTACGCGGACGACTTGGCCTTGTTGGGATCTTCCATGGACATGGTGCGGGAATCTGTCAACGTTTTGGCAATTGAAGCCCTGAAGGTCGGCCTGAGAATTTCCCACGAAAAAACAGAGTATCTCCACATGAGGCGCTACAGAGACTCGCGCGCACCACGTCAGGACCTACATGTTGGAGATATAGTGTACAAAGGCGTGGAAAAATTTAAGTACTTAGGCTGTACCGTGACGGATACCAATACCCGCAGCGAGGAAATCAGCATCCGTGTACAAAACACACTGCGGTGTACCGCGGCCCTTCATAGAGTGTTGGTGTCCAAGCTTCTGAGTAGACACAACAAAATTAGGAACTACAAGACCATTATACGGCCAATCCTTATGTACGGGTGTGAAGCATGGACTCTAACACTCAAAGAAGAAAACATGCTACTGGTTACAGAAAGAAAAATTTTACGCAAAATCCTCGGTCCTAAACGCACACCGGATGGGAGCTGGATAGCACTCAAGAACCAGGAAATAGAGGACATGGTAGCTGAGCCCAATATACTAGGAGAAACAAAATCCCACAGACTCCGCTGGCTTGGCCACCTGGAGAGAATGGAAGAGGGTCGTGGCGTCAAGAGAGCATACCTGGGGCACCCAATAGGAAGACGACCGGTTGGGCGCCCGAGATATCGTTGGAAGGACATGGTCGAGGCGGATCTGCGCGGACTCCAAGCCTCCAACTGGAAAGAGCTGGCGCAGGATCGAGAAAAGTGGCGTGATCTCGTGTTGGAGGCCAAGATTCGCTTCGGGTCGCTGAGCCATCGTAGTAAGTAAGTAAGTAAGTATTTATGTATGTAGATAACAAGAAAATCGTAGCATTACAGGATTATACCCAAGTCATTACAAAATTCTTAAAAAAAATATTATATTATTCCATAGATACATTAAATGAGACTAAATTATTACAGACACAATTACCAAATTAAATACATAAATTACAGAATAATTGGCAAGACTCTCGCATAATTTCAGACAATCTCTTTCAACGACAATCCATCCATCCGCAAACAAATCGCAGGGGAGTTGTACACGTGGTATATAACGTATCTCCTTTATATTTATTTACCTGCCTACTGAGCTGGCGGTCTCGGGTTCGAATCCCGGCTGGGGCAAATATTTTTGTGATGAGCTCGAATATTTGTTCTTGGGTCATGGATGTTATTTATATATTCTGTATGCCGTCGTCTAGTACCCATAGTACAAGCTTTGCTTAGTTTGGGACTAGGTCGACTTGTGTATGATTGTCCCGTAATATTTATTATTTATTTATTTATGTGTTTGTTTGTTACTTCTTCACGCGCAAACGGTTAGACCAATTTAGATAAACTTTGGTATGAAGGTAGCTGACGCTCTGAGTTAACCACATAGGCTAGTATTATCCTGAAAAAAAAAAATGTCTTCCCGAGGGCTGAGCGGGTAACTCTGCGCAGCGCAGCTAGTTATAACATAACAGATATATAACTAATATATAAGAGAGAAAATGTGAAAAAACTATCATCGTGTACGAAAGTAAATAAAAAATAAGAGGCACATCCATCGGCGCTAACGAAGACGCATGGTGGATCCCTAATTCAATAAGAAACAAAAAGTGACACGATTCCGTACAGAGGCAGTTTTCTAGCAAAAACGTTAAGGATATTCTTTAGGACGGATCTTTTTGTGTGCGATATTGGTGTTTTGTGAAGCAGAGCTCTAAGCAAAAATCCAGTAACGATTCTTGAAGTTTGACCAAAATATATAAGTGATAGTTGTTAATGTACAAATCAAGTTCACGGTCCTTACAAACGTGTCTATTTATCACACTAATATTCTAGAAGCGAATATTTGTAAATGTGTTTATGTTGGTGTGTTGCTTCTTCACGCTAGAGCGGCTGCACCAATTTTGATACCTGGTATGAAGGTAGCTGACACCCTAGATCAACACATAGGTTACTTACTGAGCCGACGGTCCCGGGTTCGAATCCCGGCAAGGGCAAATATTTGTGTGATGAACACGAATATTTGTGCCTGGGTCATGGATGTTCTATGTATTTAAGTATTTATATATCTATATAAGTATGTATATCGTCGCCTAGTACTCATAACACAAGCCTTCTTGAGCTTAATTTGGGACTAGGTTGATTTGTGTGAGGTTGTCTGATATTTATTTATTTATTTATTTTTATAACACCTCGTAGCGCAGCTGGTGTAAAGTTCCAATCTAAGCGAATGCTTGCACTAAAAAGTAAAAACATGCATGATCTAGGAACAAATAATTATCCCATCACACAAATATTTTCGTTTGCGAGGATTCGAACCAAGGTCCGTTAGCTTAGTAAGGACTGGACTACTAGGAGGTGCCCACATTGTCAAAATAGTATTAACTTATTAAACAGGCTTCGTCATTGGGAATGCAACCCCGGTTATTTTCTCATGGTAAACCCAGTTATAACTGGTTATTTGTATGGTTAAATAACGGAGTTTGCATTCCCTATTTCGTAAAACCCGCGTGTGATTTGTCACCGTTGTTGTATAAAAAAAAACTTTGAATTCCTAGGGCCATAACTAGTTGTCATACGGCATTTCAATCGATTTTGCTCGCATTTGCGAACCTCGTTAATAATCTTATTTATATATTGTTACAAAGATTAATTTTTAAGACCAAAATTTTATGAAATTCACTGCAGTTCAAGTGGAGATCGAACTCACGTCCTCTACATTAAGTAGTAGAGTACTACTCCGAGCACTTTAGCTTTCCGGAACTTAGAACTATGTCGTCATATATCAGAAAATATGATATGACATAAAGCTATGAAGTAACTTTTGTCATCCCTTTTCTGCAAATGATCCCACAGAGAATACTATTATGTCTCTCAATCCAACAAAACATTTATTTCAACTCCAATGTTCAGTAAGTGAGTGAGAGTAAATGTATGAATCATGTAATGTCTAATTGTTATAATGAGGTTCCTTACTATTATTTTTATAATAAACCATAGCACGCGCTGGACCCGTAATACAGAGGTGCCGGGCACAGAATATGTGTGCCGGGTTTGATTCCCGGTCGCTTCCACCAGATGTTTGTATCAATAGTTATAATGTTAAGATTTCATTGTGTGCATCTTGGTAAACTAAGTTGGAAACTAATTTACGATTAACTCAATCCTGTCCCACGTCTGAACCATAACCGAGCTTCATTCCGTAGCTGGGTAACATAATTAGCCCCGAGTCCTTGGGCGTACCACAAGGCACGCTATTGCGACCCTATTCCTTTATCCCAACAAATGGTACACCTACTTCAACAAACTCGTATCTATGAATACTCTACTTGGACAAGCTACAGTTTTTCATATACAATAAAGTCACAATTGAAATAGCAAGTGAACGAGATAGGAAATATTGAGGGTTGGCGATTGAAATGCATACATCTTTCTTCCGTTTTATGGGACAAATTATTTTGTGATAAAGTAGCTTCATCCATCAGCGCTGTGGTATGAAACCGGTAATCAATCAGAATACTCCATTTGCCTTTTTATCAAGGTCAAAATACACCTTTTTGATTCAATGTGCATTAATACTTATTATAATTAATGTATTTTTTTTGGATTTGGCATACGTAGTAAACTTAATAGGTGAAGTAAATTAAAGTTTTGTGTAATACTAACTTTCATTGTTTATATATTCAAGCTGTATTGTAAAAATTAAACGCACGATACAAATGACGGGTTTATAGACAATCATTATTTACCAGTGAATTTTAGTCCAAACAGAGAGTTGGTTCTAAAATATTTATTTACAAAGATTTTGTAATTTATCATACTTTAATAGTTATTTGTGCAATAAGAGAGCCAAGTTGTTTTTTGTTGCGAGTGCTGATTTTGAGTCCCGAGCAAGCGAAGGATTCTAATTTAGAATCCTGAGTGTAGCGAGGAGACTCAACAGCACGAGATGCAAAAAACTTTGCTCTCGTCACAGTATAATAAAGAGTACTAACGTACAGTATGGACACTCCCTGCCTCCCACCGAAAGTGCCGCCCACCCGCGCTCGGTTACCTCGCAGTTATCGGCTGGCAAGGAGGCGACGACGCGGTGCGCAGAGCGGAGGCCACGTTTAATATTCAATTATTAAACAAAATATTTTTGTAATGGGCGTGTGTTGTGCTGTGTACGGTTGTTTAAGCTCTATAAACAACAAAAATAAAAGAAAGTTCTACAGATTCCCATTGGATGAATCAGGGCAAGTACATACCCAGTTATTTTCAAAGTGTTTTATGTTTTAGTAGAAAACCAACTTACAATAGGTACTTATGTTTAGTATTTTTTTTGCCCTATCCGTTTTCGACCTAAACCTATCAGATCACACTGAAAACAACACAATATATATATGAACAAAAAATCATGTTTTCAACTTACGTAATATTTTGGTGGCCTGAATTTCCTTACAAAAATTTAGTTACTTCGTTTTACTGATGCAATTATAGGAAACTATTTGTATAAATCGAGCTTAGATACCCACCTTACAGCGTAATTATGATCCTTATTTCTTCCTAATTCGCGCAATGAGTTTTTAGTCATTGAGGTTATCGAATTTGAACGCGGTACGATTTCTAATTCCAATCGTAGTTTAACATTAGTTTAATTATAAGCACACAAAATTAATTCGACGCCGCTATTACAAGGTCATCTCCTATTTCTGCACATTGTGTTCCCGACTCGTGCGTTCAAAATGGCGGCAACCCTAGCATGTCTTATCTCACTCACACAAGCATGGTACTCGTTCACCTACACGAGCTTAGACTGTGTGCGAAGCAACGCGTTTCTTTCATACATTTGATCGCCATTGTCCGAGGTGTGCTCTCGTGTAGCCCACACAAATTTTCACCTCGACAGCGAGAACATAGGTTCGACTGTTTGTACTTTTTCTTCCAACCATTCAGGTGTAGGTATGTGTATTGTCTTTGTTGCTGATTTAAATGACATTATTAATTACAAAATAGATACCCGCTGCTTGAAATGAAATAAAAATCTAAATAAATTGAAATAATACGTTCCAACAATGTACCAGTCCCTCACAACCACCATGGTTGTCATTATTTGATCAAATTGGAAGATTGAGCAGATGGGCATTTTTCAAATTAAATATTTGATACAAATATCGCTGTCCCATGACTTTGGACTCCCTTTTTTCTATTAAATATTGTTCTAAAGTATAATGTTTGTTTGTAAAAATTGTAAAGTTACTTATATTCTATTGAATTAAGGTAAAGACTGCCTTTAAAACCCACTTAAAGTATTCTTTTTGTCAAAAAAATCGAAGAAAAGGTACCGATTTTTGGGCGTCCCACGTACACTTTGCTAACTTTGAAGCGAATTTTAAGTATATCTGTCTCGTTCTAGGCCTGACTATGGCTATTGTGTGAAATGATTATATAGTCTTAAACTGATTTTGAACCTTATCTTTTAACGCCTAGTGTAATAAAATTGAAAAATTACAATTTGTTTTATGTCCTCCAAAACCACCTCGGTGGAAAATTCCACTACGTCACGTCATTTTTACCTACTTGACAACAAAAAACTACCAAAATAGTTGTGTTTTTATATCAGTGGCAACATTACGATCCTAACTATAGCCGTTGTCTAGGTATGGCAGTCAGTATCGCTTTAAAAATGCAAAAAGTTGGACGTGCGTCACGGAGTGTCATATTTTTTATCCAATACGAACGGGACGTACTGAAGGTAAGGAGCCACTTTGAGATTTAATTCTCATGAATTTTAATTTATTGACTTGTGCAGTAACTTATTAAGAGGTTAGAAGTAGTAGATTGCAAGAAATCAAAGGACTAATTCACTTTAAGTAACTGCCGGCATACTTACGTCACATCCTCTACGATACGTATTGTATTAGGGGAACAAAAAATCGTGACGTATGGAACGAAAATGCATGGTTTACATGCCGCTGGTTTTAAGTGCACGGATTACCATTAGCATCGTATTTTTATTTATTTATAAATAGTAAAGTTGAGCAAAATTAAATAGTAGTAGTAGGTAAGCAATTTTAAAAAAGACTTAAATACCTAAAAAGTTGTACCTATAATTAAATTAATCTTTTCATCGAAACAAAAATCTCTAATTTATGAACAAAAATATAATACAGCTACTACTATTATGTTACACTTAAACCTAATTTAAAATTACAAGATAAATGAGCCAATTTTACAGGCTTCAGCAATACCACGTATGAATATCTTAGCCTAGCCACACAATTTATTGTTTAATTACGACGGCACACAAAAGAAATGGTTAGCACAGTGGGTACACATAAGCAGTTTCTACAGAGTAAAAGGAGTAAGCAAAAGCAGATAGAGAGTTAAAAACTAGGTTTTCAGAGTCGTTACGCGTTTTCGATGAAACGAAACGTCACCTCTTATTGACAAGTAACCGTTTCGAAAACAAGTTAATTAAAACACAGTTTCTTTATAAATTACGGCATGGTTTCATTAGTTACTAGGTGTAACGCTATTTCAAGAACCAGCTTTTTATAAAATGTTTAGTTAGCTATTATTATACATATACATTAACCAAGTTTTTTTCTAATAATATTTTAGAAGACCCATTTATACAACAATTAATATCTAGTCCGCAATTAAGTAATGTTTACTCAACTAAAAACTTTCATCGAATGCAAAATTCCACGAAATACAAACGAAATTTCAAATCAAAACAGGCTCCAATAAGGGGCCAAAAGAATTACTAAAGTTATTATAGTTTTTTACGTACATTTTGTTTGAACTTTTTGTATGAGCGGGGGCCACATCTCATTATATCGTAAGATCAAAACGAGCTATGAAGTAGAGACACGAACATGAAAAGACAACGCTTATTCATAATCAATATAATCATACTTATTATTATTTTTAATCCCGAAATGAATCAAATCAAATCAAATCAAATAATTTATTTGTAAACATAGGTTTGTGGATGTTACATTGCACTTATATGTAGGTGTATCACTATGTTTCGCCATAAGGCATACAAAATATTTTGAGTCAAGATGGAGCATGCATTTTCACGAATATAAAATTAATCATGTAATTTAAAACTAAAATTAAATTAAACATTCAAGTATTAAAATGTCAATATTTAAATTAGAATTGAAAATAGGTATAATGAAATTAAAAATACAATTGAAATAATGAGATTAAAATTAAAAATAATTGAAAATATAAATTCAAATTGTGTTAGTGTCCGCTAAATATTCGGATACTGAGTAGTATGCTTTTTGTACTAAAAATGTGTAAAGGCTGTTTTTAAATTCTATTATGTCTTGGATCATCGATATATGTTTGGGCAATTTATTATAAATTTTTGGTGACATTCCAAAAATGCTTTTTGAAAGCAAAGCGGTTTTAAAAGGCCCTGAGTATATTTTGTCACGCCTTCGAGCACTGTTAAAGACAGAAAATTGACATAAATTGGATTTTACATAAATTGATATTTCATGTATATAGATGCATAGCAGCGTTAGGATATTTAGTTTTATAAATTGAGGTCGACAGGATTCTGTTGGTGGAATTCCACATACAGACCGTACGCACTTCTTCTGTCCTTTGAAAACAAATTCTCGGTCTGTAGAGTTGCCCCAAAATATGATACCGTATCTTAACGTCGAAGTTACATATGCATGATAGGCGGTTAGTACAGTAGGTTGATTAACAATTTTCCTAAGATTATATAATGCATATGAGAATTTGTTAAGCTTTTTACATATAATGTCGATCTGATCTTTCCATGTCAACTTATTATCTAGACTTAATCCTAAAAATTTTGTTACGTCAGTTTCATCTATATTATTTTCTTTATATGTCACATTAAGATTACGCGTTCGGTCAGATCTTTGTTTAAAACTCATAACTTTAGTTTTTGACAAATTTATACACAGGTTATTTTTGTTTAGCCAATCGATTATTGATTCCAACGATTGGTTTATATTCGTTTGTAGTGTGTGCGAGTCATTAGCTGTAAATATAACTGTACTGTCGCCAGCAAATAAAATCATGGGATAATCTATTGATTGAGGCATGTCATTTATATAAATAAGGAAAAGCAAGGGAGCCAAAACGCTACCTTGTGGTACACCATATTTAATTTCTTTATAGTCAGATGAAACATTAATTTCAGATTTTGATTTTGTACATATTTTTTCAAGAGTAACATATTGTTTCCTTCCAATTAAAAACGATTTGATTAGATCATGAACGTTACCGCGTATTCCATAGTTATACAGTTTTTCTAATAGGACATTATGATCAACAAAGTCAAAAGCTTTGGTCATATCCATGTACAGTGCACATACCGGGTTTTTTTGTCAATATCTGTCATTATTTTTTGAAGTAAGTCAAATATTGCCATGTTGATGGATTTTTTTTCTGAAAACCTTTTTGTTCCGGTGCAAATAGATTAAATGATTCTAAATATTGACTTAAAGAATTGTATATAACTTTTTCTATTATTTTGGAGAAAACTGGTAGAAGAGCTATTGGCCTATAGTTGTCGATGTTTTCTTTATCACCCTTTTTGAAAAGGGGCCGTATCACAGCTGTCTTGAGGATTTCAGGGAAAATGCCTTTCTCAATGCATAGGTTTGTAAATATAGCTAATTGGTAGTGATATTATGGGTGCTACTTTTTTGACTATTTTGCATGATATGCCATCGTAGCCTGTACTATTCGTATTTTTTAGTGATTTTATAATTATTTGAATGTCTTGGGGGGTAGTAGGTCTCATAAAAATAGAATTGGAGATTTTAGATGTCATGGTAGTATTATGTTTACGCCTAGTATTATCGAAATTTTTGTCAGAATGATTTACAAAATGTTCATTGAATTTTTGTGCAATGCTCTTGATGTCATTTATTCGTTTACCGTCATGTTTTATTTGTGTAATATTATCTTTTAGGAGGGTCGTTTTAGTTTTTTTTATGATATTCCAAGTAGCTTTACATTTATTCCCATAGTTCTTAATGTAGTAATCATTTTGGGATTTTTGTGTTAAAAATAATATTTTTTTAAGTCTATCGGAGGAGATGACTTTATTTTATAGCCATCCTGAGTTACGATCAAAACTAATTTTAAATTAAAACCTATAAATATACAGATAAAACAATCACAATAAAAAAAAACAGTTAAAGAAATAATAACATTATTAAAACATGTTATGTACATTTAATTAATTCTAATATTCAATTACTTTTTAAATGATTCAAGGAATTAGTATGAGTTGTCTTTTTATGATGCCTCCATAGCTGGCTTTTATCTTGCCTTGCGATGAGATGACCTTTTTCTGTTTATATTAGACTTTTCGGATTCATTTCCATTATTGAAAAAAAATATATTTGTGACATATTTTTGACATGTTATTACTATTTTCATGTTTACCCAACCAAAAAAATTATTTTTTAAAGTTAAGGACTACAAAGAAAAATCGCAGAAAATATGTACATTAAAGCTAAGACTCAGTTTTTTATTTATTCTCAGTTTTGTACAGTTTGTATAGGCGTAACACGTGTAATCAAAGCTGAGAAAACGAACTGGTTATGGAATGGTACATATTTTCTGCATTTCACCCAAACATATTTGATATGCTGGTCAGACTGTGTTGGCATGTTCAGTGGTGGACAGTACTAATTAGTACCACTAACTGAACTATATTTAAAAAAAATGGACCGAAAATTTAGTAGAAGTTGTAAGCTATTTTCCACGCCATGTAAACCTTTCATGTCGTTCCTTAACGTGACAAATGGTCCATTCCCGTCACTTTGTCCTACTGTGGCTGTGATTGAATTTTTAAGATTTTATATTAACTATTAAGGATAATTGTACAATTTAGATCTAATTCGTTAGAACAACATGTAACAATGTTGATAAAAATATAACTTAATGATAGTTTCTTAGTATAATCTCAATTTAAAATGATAGTTAAGCTATGATGAAGACCAAATAGTAACGTAATGGAAAGATTTTGTTTTATATCTTTATTGTGATACTTAGAATTGCAAATGTTATTCATTTTTAAAAGAGTATAATTGTGTTAAATTTCATTTATTAAAGACTGATTTGCAAAAAATACATTAATCTTTACTTAAAACGTACCTAAAGGTTGTAACGTAATGGAATGTCACAGTGGTAGTAGTTAGGTTCGAAGTAGATTATTTGCCAAATTAAGTAATTTACATTGAAACACGTATTATTTTCAAAGAATATAGAAGAAGTAGAATTTATTAAAAGCGTTTTTATCAAAAAAAAAATGTTTTTACTGGGTGGAATTCCAATACGTCACGGAACATATTTTGAAAAATGCTCAGATACATTACGTGTGTTTATTTTATACGAGATTTTGTTTATAGTTTAATTCATATTTTTACTCGTAAAGCACTAAACAAAATAAATACAAAAGCAAATAACAATTTGAACTCGATATTTTTTAAAATATGATTCGAAACTGCGTCTATGATAAATTGGTGAAGTCATAAATTATTTGTAAAGGTATTTACAGTATAGAGTTGAAAAATCTTAACTTATTTAAACAATAATCTATTTGATTTATATAAAAGACACAATTATTTAAACATTCGGTCGTTCAAAACAGTATTTTGTAATAAAAACTTATCCGGGTATTTTATTTTTTTGGTACAACGCGTCGATCTGATCGTTTTCTTATTCGAAGTCGGATTCGAAAATCGAATTTCGAATCGATATGTCTTTATCACTCTCTTTTTCATATAGGTATGAAAGAGACAGAGTGCATAAAAATTCGAATGATTCAAATTTTATAATTAACCTGTGGCTGAGAAATGAAAATTCGTATTCGTAGTCAAAACATTTAAGAATTAAAAAGCTACTTTCTACTCACGCTCGAAACAAAATCGCATTTTTGAGCTGGTGAGGTGAAAAATATATTTATACATTTACAATTTTATCAGTGACACGTGTTCACATAAACATAATATAATAGTTTCTCTACTATTAATGTACGTTATGTGATATAATAAACTCATTTCTCTACGACATTAAGGAAAACAAGCCATTACAATTCATAACAATAGTAGGCTGCATCTGTACAGTTTACTAATATGAAAACGTAATAATACCCGTGAAACCTTGTTAGAGTCGTAAGACGACTCCAACACGAAACGTGATCAAAGCAAAGTTTTCTGCAGGTAATATCATATTCTAGACGAATGTCTGATTGTTATAGCTCCGAGACGAAACTAGGTAGAAAAGGCTCGTCATTAGGTTTTCTATCGCTAACGTGAAAAATCATAAACATCGTAAGTTCATTGATGATGCGACTCTAATGATAAATAAATAAATAAATATCGGAAAACCTCTCACAAATCGATCTAGTCCCAAATTAAGCTTAAGAGGGCTTGTGTTAATATAATGATGTTGGTGATACGTAGTAAGGACCGGACTACTAGGAGTGTGAGTATTATATTCCTTGATTACGAGATACCCGCATTGTCAAAATAGTAGGTACAAAAAGATATTTTAAAATATTTTTTGTGGAATTACCACATTTATTATTTACAATGGTTAATTCTGAAGACAACACTATGCAAACTGATCTAGGTGGCAGACTAAAAAGAAAATGGGAGGGCGGTATAAAAGTGGACATTTTAAAGTGGACGTTCTGATACAGTGGACGTTCTGATACAGTGGACGCTCTGACACAGTGGACGTTTTGACACAGTGGACGTTTTGACACAGTGGACGTTCTGATACAGTGGACGTTCTGATACAGCGGACGCTCTAACACAGTTGACGTTCTGTCACAGTGCTTATACAGTGGACGTTCTGATACAGTGTACGTTTTGGCACATTGGACGTTTTGATACAGTGGACACTGTGGACCAAAAGGGCGTTTATCACGTGTTAAATAAGTGTCAAAGCATCTATCAGTCAGACATGCATTTTGTCAAAACGTGACGGATGCTTTGCCACTTATTTATCGCATGATAAAAGCAAACATCATAGGGCCCCAGGAAATGGCTTAAGAAAATAGTGAATATAACGAATAAGACAATATTTTTGTACCTGTTCCTTTTTTCATAGTTACCTACAGAGGACAACGAGTCGCGAGCGTTGTGAACTTTTGACTATTTTTTGCAGAGTTGCCCCGGAAAGTACCCGAGGGACAAATAACACTTGTGACGCGAGGCCGTGGGCTAAAGCTATTAGTTAATATTCTCATATGCTTCAACGCTTGCTTCTACGCTATTTTAGGTCCCGTCCGATAGGGTAACAACCTGCTTCAGCCTCCGTGGTCTGTCAATCCATCCAACCGTATATTTGAAATTGTAATCAACTTGAAATTTCCGCATAATGTCTAATAACATTATATAAAATTATTATATAGTTATTTCTTGGTATAAAAAAACAAGGTATGACACTCTGGGTTGTGAGACTTTCTACATCACTGATTAGCAGGGGTCGGACTTTCTTTCGCACAGTAGGACTAATGGAGAGCTATGGAGCCGTTATTAACATTAAAATACAATTCATACTCATACTCATTCATCTATTTCATTCCAAACTGCCTTTGTGGTTATTATGGTTAACATTCCCAAGCATTAAATGACTAAAATTATGAATATTTTTGTTTTGCTATATGTCAAAATTCCTAATTTAACTCATTTTATTGTCAATATCATGAACTTTCTAGTTATAAATGGATATTTGATCAATATAGAACCCAATTTACTCCCGAAAACATGGATAAAGTTGCAAATATTTACGTATTTTATGGTGGCGAAAAAAACAATGCCTACACAAATCAGGTCTTTGTATATTCTTCTGACTTTGTCCTTGACTATAACATTAAAATTGCGAATGAAATACACCTATGAGTATTAGTATGAATAGTATTTTAATGTTAATATCGCCTCCATAGCTCTCCATTAGTCCTACCGTGCGAAAGAAAGTCCGACCCCTGCTGATTAGTTCCCGTTTTATGGTACCAATATAATTATAAGTAAGATAATGCTAGCCGCCAGTAGTACAAACAAATGCATGTATTAATTAAAGTTGACAAGTTTTTTGATCAAATTTAATTTTGTCGTAATAATTGATTTAATGCCGGCTCCACATGTTTGGCAAACAACGGCAAACCTACAGGACGCAGTTATATGTTAGAGTGAGCACGACGTAGTCCCGTCTCATTCTAACGTATAACTGCGTCCTGTAGGTTTGCCGTTGTTTGCCAAACATGTGGAGCCGGCATACAACACTCACTATTTTATGACATTTTTACAGGTAACAAGGGAATCGGGGAGTATTATGATTCACCACTGGCAACACAGAAACGGATTGACAGAACCGACCAACCAATCGTGATAACTACAAAAGTCCACCTGTCATTCCGGAGTGCCATACCTTGTTTTCTAAGTAATACCATGATTTATTTCAAGCATCAAGTACTCATATATGTTGTTAGTGACTTCGGTGTAAGTGTTAGCAAATATTACAGTTATTATTTCACTGTACTGCTTTTGGGGCCATGTAACCCAAAACAGTAAAGTAAGAAGGGGCAGTCAATCCTGTCCCCTGTCATCCTCAAGATATTGTTGGGACTACCACGCACCCCGCACACCAGAGATACGGCCCTCTTACACATGGTGGTATAAAAATAGTCGACCCCGTGATAACATTGGCCGATTTCACAGTACATTTTATTAGGTGGTACGAAACCTTACATGCACGAGTCTGTCTCGCACTTGACCGGCTTTTTACAAAACATCAACATTATCTTAAGCGTTGGAAGGTTCAGGGCTTACTATAACATATATGGTGCGCGGTATCTGCTACGTACACTTAACATTGCGCAATAAACCGGGTAATGGGGACGGGAAGTAGACTTCTAAACCCACTAACTGCTTACGCGTAGGTCGGTGATCCATAGCCTGCGAGGCGATACAAGTTTAGAATAAAAAATTATAATACAGGAGGTTCTTTCCATCTCCGCAAAAACCAACTGACAATTCTACTTTATTGTTGATTTGTGTCGTCACGTACTTGAATGAATATGGTGCGCGAGTTTGTTCCCAAATGGCAGTTTCTTTTACGCTTTTAACCCCAACATTCATATTTCAAATACTTATATATTTAACGAACTTACACTCAAAATTTCACGAAAATCGATTGAGAAATTTCTCAATACGACCTGTAAAGTGAGAACATCCGGACATCCGGAATTCGGACATACGAAATAATTTTAGAGAGAACGCTTCGCTTCGCTTGGTCAATAAATGAAAGAAACAAATAATTTGTCGCATAATTACTATTCAACTATGTAAAAGACAAAAGATTAAAGTTAAACCTTTACTTACATATAATTTCTAAATTGGCAAACGTAAGTATAGCCCCATGGGGTGTTTTTCAACCCACCCCATATTTCGGATTTTTAAAGGTACGTGGGTACTACTAATTTATTTTACTGGTAACGAAAAATTTTTAGTAACTGTCGTCTGTGAATGTCACTGATATAAACAAAGAGGAAATTGACTAAGCATTCTGTAAATTTTAAGTACTTTTTGCAAATTAAAGCCAAAACTATCCACAGTGATGAAAGTCTAGTTTGTTTCAATAGAATTCAGTATTTTTTTGCAATAAGAACGAAGGATTGAGCAGCATTCTGGTAAATAATGTTTTGAATTTCGTTAATGACAAATCCTTGACAAATTGTTAATGACGTTTGATTATTGCCATATGAAAGTTGTTTTTAGCGCCACTATGGGCCGGACCGACATTTGCTAGGCTATAAATAAAGCTAGATTAGTACTAGCAATGTGCCACTGACTTAAAAGACTTGTTGCCAGATGTTATTATACAGCGGGGAGTAATAAAACTATTAGTTCGGTGAATAGAGACTAAAGTACTATGGGAGACCTTACAAACGGTCCGGTAGTTTTGAATTTTTAATATGTTGTCTAGAATGGTTAGTGAGTGTTTAAAATGCAAAATGCACAATTCTCCCCCTCCGCGCCCGCCGCCATATTGAAAAAACCGGCACTTTCTTCAGATTTTTGCTCAATTATCTTCCTTTAGGAGCATTTTAGCCAGAAAAAAGCTTAGACAATGTTGTAGAAAGTTAAATTGGACATAATTAATGTTAATGGACAGATAATAGTTACGGAGATATGCACATTTAAAAAAATGTAAAAAATTAAAATTTCTAACTCAAAAACAAACTTCTGGATTATAATATATCTTCGTTTAGGAGCATTTTAGCTAGAAAAGAGCTTGAGAAATTTTGTAGAAAATTAAATTTACTATAATTTACATTTAAAATTTTGTTTCAGATATGAGCAAAAATCTGCAGTAATTGTCGGTTTTATCAATACGGCGGCGGGCGCGGAGGACGGGGATTTTTTTTGCATTTTAAACACTCCTAACCATCCTAGACAACATATCAAAAATTCAAAACTACCGTTCAACTACCGGTCAAACTCCTTTATTCACTGGATTATAAATAATACCTACTATTCGGGTAATGTTCACACATCACATTATGTGGGTCTAATGTCTATATTGACTCCTAGAATGATGTATGTATGTAAACACTTTATTGTACACAAAAACAAAAATACATTAAAACTAGTTTTCGTAGAATGTTTTTATTACGCCGAAAAATCATTTCGTAGAAAACATTTTTCTTTCCAACCGTAAACTATTTCGAGATTGTCATAAAACAAACCTAACCTAATCAATAGGATAAAAATTATATTATTTGCAAGAAAAATGCACATTAGTGCATTTAATGTGCATTTTTCTTGCAGGTTAGGTTTGTTTTATGACAATCTCAAAATAGTTTACGGTTGGAAAGAAAAATGTTTTTGCGCGTTAGCCATACCCTAGGGTATGGCTAACGCGCATAAGCATTTTAAACAACTATGATGCAGAGGGCGCTCCAGTAGCGTAGCATTATGAAACCAAATATTTGGTGTGATTGACGTAACGATATGATAGCTCAGTTGGGAGAGTACTACGCCGGAAAAGTAGGGTCGCAGGTTTTGTGTCCTGCTTAAATTGTAGTAGATCACATTAGATACATTTTTCTTTCATAATTTACCTTTATGTTAATATTTATAAGTGTCTAGGAGTCAACGGACTCCTCATTTGTGTATACATATATTAGAGTCTCAGAGCTTCTCTGCCTGCTTATTTATGTATTATGAATTTATGACTTTGATTCTAGTGCATATTCGTAAGTATACTATTATAAAATTCTAATATAACTATTTTAAAAAGGAAATAAATAAATAAAATTGTATTGAAAATCTTTTTCTATGGAGAGGGGGCCTTTATTTCTGGAAAAATGTAAACCGAAACGCGATGCAGGACTTCTACAGGCGCGCAGCTTCAGCCGTACAGCACCATCTATTGGTAAAATAGTAGATTGTACAACAAGTGCATAAAACGCACCATTTTACACGAGACGTTTATCCATCCGAGCGAGCTTGCGAGCGAGGATGAATATAAAGTCGAGTGTAAAATGCGTTTTATGGACGAGTTGCACACTCTACTTTTCACTTTGATTGCGAGGAAATGAAACTGCAACATGTAAATATTATACTTAAAAACAAATTTAATTAAAATTTAAGGTTACATTAGAGCAATGAGAAATATTTAAAGTAATAGTTTTTATTAAAATAAAAAAATAATTTAAAAAGTAGTAAAAATTACAAATTTATATCAAAAAGTTTTACTGTGTACTTTGGCTGTTGGTATATTTGCCTTGGACTTAGAATACTAACGTAACGAAATAAAAAAAAAATCTATGAAGTTTTAAGTTGGTTGTGTGGCTGTTGAACCGATCGCCTTGGTTTTCGACGACGATTTTACTTTATGCTCTAGAGCATAAAAAGCGACTTTATGTCGCCTACGCACAGCATAAAGTCGAACTTTTAGAGCATGAGAAGTGAAAAAATATTTTATAAAATTATATTTGTCCTCTCATGATGTCTAAACGGCTGGATGAATTTTGGTACAGGGCTATAATAAATATCCAAAGAATACTTTATACCCGACAGGATACTTTACGACGATAGGATACTTTTTACCTGACTACTGTACTGAAAGAAGTTTTACGAAAAAAGAAAAAAAATCAAACTTTTCTGCGCGTGTGCATTTGAAATGGATTTTTAATACATACAAACACTGTTTTTGTGTACAATAAAGCGTTTACTTACTTACTTACAAACTGAGAACCTCTCCTATTTGAAGTCGGGTAGTTGTATCTCCCTTCCACATTCAGACACACGAAACAGGAATAGAACTTTACAACAGTAAAATGCATTAACGCGCTCAGAATCGCCTCACTGTTTTCTTGACCCGATTATTTCCTATCCATTACGTCAGATAAGAACGACTCCCCCCTTCTTTCAAAGCGGAAAAGCATACTGTATAATTTGCAGGATATTATGCTGCTATTGCGATTGTGATTGTTGTGTGGGGATGCCCGGCCGGAGACAGGTGGGCCTCCGATCGGCTGGTTGCATTCATTCGGCCGTATTCCCAGTTGGAGCGAACGATTACTAAAACGCGCGACGCTCCCATGCGGCCTTCCGCTTCAAATCTTCTTGTTCTCCTGCAGAAAGAAAGAGCATCTTGGCTGGTTTTAGTGATGCACTGACCGTCATACGCATTAACTTTAGGGAGCGCGGGCGGTCGTCCGCACGGACCCGTCAGCTTCATTCTAAAGCGCTCCCTGAAGTTATTACATATTGGTCGGTGCGGTGGTAATTCGCACCGACGGTCAGTGCGACACTAACCAGCCTAAAGGTTGATGTCCTCCAGCACCTCCTCTCTTGGTACACCTTGTTTTAAGGTGCTATATTGTTCTGCCGCAAATATAGCAGAGTGCTATAACATGCTCACTTGTTTCCTTCTGCCCATAGTGTGAGCAGAATGGAGTACTTACTATTCCCATAATATCGAGGTGCCTGTTAAGGCAGTTATGCCCCGTAATTATGCTTGTAAGATTCTTTTTACCTAATGTTTACAATGATGCGAATGATCTTTTTACCTAGTTTCAGGAGATATCTGGTCCTGCTTCTGTCTATACCAAGCAGTGTCATCTATCATCATCATCATCAACCCGTGTCTATCCGCTGCCGGATCAGGGCCTCCTCGTGCATTTTCCATTCGCTGCGACTCCGGGCCGCGTGCATCCACTCCCTTCCCGCGACCTTAACTATGTCATCTCTTCACCTAGTTCGGGTCTGCCCACGCTTCTTTTTCCCATTTGTGTTTGCCACTCCAGTAGCTTTGGATGTTTTCGCCTACATACATGCCCCGCCCATCTCTATTTTAGAGTAGCGGCTTTCCTAGCAATATCGGTTACTTGGGTCCTCGAACTGGAGTCGTCTATCATACAGGATATAAAAAAGAATAAAGATGGTGCAGTATACATATTATGTATATGTTACTTTTAGGACAAAACACATACTATTGTAAATCCTAAGTTAATAAGGCAACTAAAGTTACTCATCTTTCCTAAATCAGACAAAGAATAACTACCCCTTTTTCCGAAGCGGAAAAGCATGTTGTATAATTTGCAGGATATTATCCTACACGATAAAATTTTCAAGACAAATATGCCCCAATTTTCTTCCCTCCTACAGGTGCTTATGAACTTCAGTAATTTAGGGGAATATTAAGTACCGCGACGTGGAAAAAGTTTGAACAGGTAATATCATCAGGGTCCTCCTTTTTTTTATCGGCAATGCCGTTGGGTGAAAGAGATGGCGTTAAAGTATCTGCGCGTTATATCTACAAATGTTTTATGATTGTTTTTCTAACTTGTTTCTTAATTAGTAGTCTGGTAAAAAGTATCCTATAACAATATTTGGATTTCCAGCTATTCCTATCATAATTAGTTAAAATCCGTTCAGCCGTTTCAGCGTGATGAGCAGACAAAAAGGAAGTTTTTAACAACAGAAGGCGCTGTGCGGCCGGTACCGCGCATCCATACAATCCTGCATCGCGCTGTTATGGTTTTTTTCCCGAATACGAATACCTCTCTCCATAGAAAACTGATATCTAATACAATTAAACGATTTTGTAATAGTATAGATACCATGATAGATAAATAACCCAAGTTGTGCACCATCACCGCATGTTTACCTACTTCACTATGAAAAAGCCTTAATCATACCCATTTCCCGGCTTCACCTCATACTAACATGACAAATACAAAAAATATACAGGGTGATACAGAAAACATGAGCAAGACCAACTCAGTAAGTTATTGTCAATAAACAAGTAATTCCTTGTTATTGTTTTTAAACCTGGCCTAATTCCTTGTAAAGGTCGCCGTTATATTTCTGTTAAGCTCCTATATTTTTTATTGTTTTTTAGGTATTCAATATTTTAATTCGCTAAACTTGACATACTTTATAATAAAACCTCTTAAGAACTATCTCGCAAAAAAGATAAGTGTCACATTTCGGCATTGTCAAGTTGAAAAAAGGGGTTACCCTCATCTGGCAGAATAATATTGGTCAGAAATACACTTCGCATAACACGTTTCGCAGAAACACTTTCGGTCGAATGGTAAGATAGCATAAAGGTATAGTTGGCATTACTACTACCTCGCATACGACACATTTTGCAGCACATTGTTTCGTAGAATATCTCTTTGGCGGACTTTTAGCATTTAGCATAATTTTATGTACCATAATAATCCTAAAGCATACGATTACTATAGCAAAATTATTTTCAAACTGTAGGTTTCAAATGGGTTACCCTCATCTGGCAGAATAATATTGGTCAGAAACACACTTCGCATAACACGTTTCGCAGAAACACTTTCGGTCGAATTGTAAGATGGCATAAAGGCATAGTTGGCATTACTACTACCTCGCATACGACACATTTTGCAGCACATTGTTTTGTAGTAATATTTCTTTGGCCGACTTTGGTTTAACATAATTTTTATGTACCATAATAATCCTAAAGCATACGATTACAATATCATAATTATTTTCTACTAGCAGACAAGTTGATTAGGTAAATTTTACGTAATAGAATGTAAGTCCCACCAAATTTTCTATGGCATAATAGTTAGGTATCGATATTACGTCCCCAACACACCCGACTCACTATCAAAAAGGAAATACAGTCCCAGAGTCACCGTTAGGTACGACGACGAGTAAATCGAGGAGCAGTGTTAGGTATCTTGCCGCCGCGGGGCAACAGCCACTAAATTTTTAATCACAACAAATGTAATGCATAAATTAGGTCCTGATTCCATCTTAGGGCAGGTCCGACTTGGATTAGGTTAGGTACGACGACGAGCGAAGCGAGGTGGAGTGTTAGTTTGAACTGAGACTTTGAGTGTAGAAACTTTTTTGACATATATTTGTTTTGCATAACGATACTTGGCACACGTAACGTTTGGCAGAAACATCTTACGCAGACTATGCTTTGGCATAAATCATTTCGCAGATTTTTATAATACCGAATCTTATATTGGCATAATGTTGATGAGCATAACAGTCTTCTAAATGAATAGTACTTTCGCAGATAATTTTTTTGCATAATATTTTAGGCGGCATAAAGTTGTCAAGCCGAATACCATTTCATTCCAAGATAGACTTCATTGTCTTATCTTGTTGTATAGGACATATGCGGAATACCTAACCTAATCCAAGTCGGACCTGCCCTAAGGTGCAATCAGTACCTAATTTATGCATTACAAAATTGTTGTGATTACACATTTTTGTATGGTAGCCGGCTGATGCCGCGCGGCTCGCTCGCTCGTTAAGGTCTCAGTTCAACCTAACACTCCTCCTCGCTCCGCTCGTCGTCGTACCTAACCTAATCTAAGTCGAACCTGCCCTAAGGTGGAATCAGGACCTAATTTATGCATTACAATTGTTGTGATTAAAAAATTAGTGGCAGTTGCCCCGCGGCGGCAAGATACCTAACACTGCTCCTCGAACCGCTCGTCGTCGTACCTAACGGTACTTACATTCTACTACGTAAAGTTTACTTAACGCACTTTTCTGCTAGTAGAAAATAATTATGCTATTGTAATCGTATGCTATAGGATTATTATGGTACATAAAATTATGCTAAACCAAAGTCGACCAAAGAGATATTCTATAAAACAATGTGCTGCAAAATGTGTCGTATGCGAGGTAGTGGTAATGCCAACTATACCTTTATGCCATCTCACCATTCGACCGAAAGTGTTTCTGCGAAACGTGTTATGCGAAGTGTATTTCTGACCAATATTATTCTGCCAGATGAGGGTAACCCATATTTGATCATAGAAGAAAATACTAAAACAATCTGCATTTTTGAACGGATAAGGAGCCTTAAGTAATCGAACATTTCACAGATGCGAGTAAAATGTGGGGTTAGTATGAGTAAAATATGAGGTAAGTTGGACAGTTACTAATAGGTACCAATACTGGTCATTTTAGCAGTTAATGACTTACCAAATTTGATAGGATTCATTCCGACACACATCCTGTATAAGTTTAAGCTGGAAGTATGTTATTTCCGTTGAATCGGAAACCCATATAATATGCTAATTTATGAGTCGCCGCATGACAAACAGCTCGTTTATTTTCCAGATAGGAGCGGAATGAATTCGCTAATGGTTTCCTATCATGTGACATATTGAATATCTATTATATCAGAAAAATATATTGTCAGTTTGTAATTTGGGAGTCCTTTGTGTGCCACATTAACGTAGTTCTTTTGTGCCAACCCTGTGGCTATCGACTATCGGTTAGCAGGATTCTACTCCTACATACATTCCTAGATGGTCTAATAATAAGTTCAATTAATGTCAAAAAAATAGGGCTGTCTGTTGAAATGCTTGCTACGGTCCGTTGAGTCAAGAATATTGCAGATTCTTTGGGTAGGCAGGACGTTTACAATATAAAATTTTGAAACCATTAAAAAAGGATATCAAATTGAATATAACATTATTTTTATGCAACGTTCTTCATGTAATAGTGGCTCTGCGACCTTGCGATTTTTTTTTACGTTTTCATCTCCTTATTTCGGCCATTTTGAAAAAAAAACGAATTGTATTCGCAAGATATGATGGGAATATTAGTTCAGAAATGCGATCTATAGGCGAGAAAATCTGCTACAATCCCTCGGTAAATTATTAAAGAACCAATGCGATCTATAGGCGAGAAAATCTGCTACAATCCCTCGGTAAATTATTAAAGAACCATGAGTCCATGACAAAAGTTCCTCGTTCTAAAATAACTTAGATCGTAATTATGAAAGGAAAATGAAAGACTAAATCGGCAAAAAAACCATTTTATTAACGAATCTACTTACAAAACACACGAGAAAATTAAATTGAATTTCACGAGAATAGGATGAGAAATACGACTTCTAGGCGAGAAAAGCCGTAAATCCGGTGAACGGACATCCGGACATAGGAAGTAATTTTGGGCCAAATTAAAACGGAGACGCTTCACTCGCTCGATCAACTAAAGTGAATTTACGTACCATAAGAATAATAGTGTTTTTTTTTGTGCGTCATGATGGACAAGGTAAAATCAGGGATCTTCAAACACAAAAACTAAGAAAAACTAATAAATTTAATATTACCTACTTGATGATTTTATTGATATTACGCAAAACTTAAATACTATATTTATCTTATAAAAATTAAATCATCAAAAATTTACCCGCATACTGTATTTTATAGGGTGACAAAGTAACCGGACAGGTCAAAAAGCCAAGGTACAGAAAAAATAAAAAAAAAACCATAAATCAACCACGTGACGCATTTTTGAGCAACGTTCCTTCACATTTTCCCGACAATCATCAAAACTAGTCGCTATAAAAAAGAACTAAATCGGTTCACTGTAAAATAATCAACCAAATCACTTTTGTTTAAATAGTATTTAAGTTTTTAAATTATAGTCAACTGTTCAATCGGTTCTTCGATCCGTCGCCTGATCGTAGCTCCTGATGATGATTCGCGTACCGATTCGAAACATGTTGAGCTATATTCGATTTCTACGATGAGAGTAAACCCGTTTCGTACCTATGTATTTTAATATAGTCAACTGGTTGTCTCACTGCTGGAGGCACGAGATGTTGCTCTTTGCGGATACTTCGATATTGCGCAGTAAGGCACTTGTGGCCGTGAAATAGTAATATCCTCAATTCCTCAGGGATAAAATCATATCCCGGATAGTTTAATATATGAGGGCGGGTCATAATTACCATACTAAGGATATAGCTGTTATTCGAGCTAGTAAGTAATAGAGCTATTTCACTAGATGTACAATAATGTAGTGAAATAGAAATAACTATAAATAAGTCGCTTGGAAACAAATGAGCATCCTCTCTGTGTGACATGATTTGGTGATTCGGTAGTTGGCATCACTCCAAGTGTCACCGCGACTCTATTGGACAACCATCGGACCCTGACTCCATAGATTAACATATGAACTACATAATATTATATGTATATGTACGTAGTGCTTGTACGGGCGAAGGACGTTGACTCAAATAGTGCAACAGTAACAAAATAAATTATATACTTACAATACATAGATGGTTCTCTTCGTTTGAGCTTCGCAAAAGCGTGTTGAAAACGATTATATTGGCTGTTTGTGTAAAATGCATGGCAATTTGTTGTGGCAAGAAGCAGGTGTGTGCATAGGTATGTCGTTCCAGGGTCTCTCAAATTAATGACAAAGTGTATTTTAAAGACTTTTTTTTCCCATTTAAGTTTATTTTATCCAATGGTAGTTACATACAGATCAGGTGTGGGATGGTCATTTAATATTATAATCAGACATCGCACATAAATAATCCTAATTAAATAAATAAATGTTGGCAAAACTGTCGTCCATATTTATCTAAAGAAAAGTCGTCAGAAATTAAACAAAATCTGTGTAAGCTAAAGTTCGCACATCAATTTCTTACCGACGTAAAAATTAGTAAGTACCTACTTTTCGAAATTGTTGAAGCAATGCCTCGGAAGCGCACAAAGGCGGGATTAAAACTCACAGTTTCGGCACCGCGCTGAGTACATGAAATAATAATTCCTACCGCAGACTGTTATCTTTTGATTAATTATAAACCAGCGCAAAATACGACGATGTTGTTTATTAAAGTAAGAATTTGTAAGTGGCAATAATGAGATGAACTCAATACGCGTCGCAAATCACGCTAAAAGTTTACACTGAAAAAAAAAAAAACACACACACACACACACACACACACAAAACAGTAGCTCAAATGTTAGCTGATAGTAGAATCGGAGGACTGGAAAACTGCTTGGCTACTAGTAATGAAAATAAGTTGTGTAAAATTAGCATTAATTTTGGTTACAACTAAGCACAATTTAGCTATTTCTCAAGTAGGTACTTATTTAAATATATATAATGTGTGACAGTCGCGGAAACCGAAGAAAATAATATTTCTCAAGTAGTTAAACTAGTTACTTAAGCTATTTATTTTTTTCGGGTTATTTTAGTCAGATTTGTCATTAATCAGATGTTATTATAACATTGCGGTCAGCAACGCGTTTCTTTAATTACCTCAATATTTTGGACTTGATGTTATATCCATGGTCTCAAAGAGACTCATTAAATAAACACCTTTTTACAGTTGCCGGCAAACTTTTTGAGCATGACCTTGACTGCGCAGTAGCCGATTTACGTACAAATGTACATGCGCAGATCCGCCATTCTTGTTCAAAAAGTTTTCCGGCGACTATAAATGCGGTTAAGTCCGGTTTTGCTATAATATAATGAGTGAAGTTCGTGTAAGTTTAAATCAATATTATTCACACGCTTGGTAAGATCAACAATCAGATGATTCAACGGACATTTCAACCGTTGATCCCTAGTCGTAAACTTATTTCGTGGAATGTTTCATTTCGCAGAATTTTTATTCCTCTCTAGTTATACATTTTTCATAATTCTTGCAAATGTCATCCTATTGATTAGGTTAGGTTTGTTTTATAATAATCTCAAATAGTATACCGTAGCAAAGTTTTTTTTTCTACGAAATGAATTTGCAGCGAAATGAATTTCTAATAGGAGCCAATGTAGACCCCATCGATACAGAATAAATGAGCTACGCCAAGCTACATATGCATACAACGATGGTATAATCGTAGTTCTTGTCATAATTGATCGAATTTAACCATGAAAAATAAATAAATAAAGCATTGTATGCAGTCACAATTAACAGAACACAAATAAAGTTAACATCTATAATTACAGCCAATCTAGAGTTGAATTACGAGTATACGAAAGCCATCCAAAGAAAGAAAGACCGATTAAATAAAACAGACAAAATATCGAGATTTACTACCCCTGCATAGGCAAGTACCATGTTTGTTTCAAGAGGTTGCTCTCCTAGGACCGCGCGCGGCTTGGTCTTACGGGATTGGCAAAAAGGTGATCCACCATCTTGAATGAAAATAAAAGTTAAAGGTCCAGAACGTAAGGGAGGAATATGTATTTTCATTTTTCATATTCTAAAAGTTGGGCATTGCATATCCATAATATAGCAGGTTGAAAGGGACCCCTTTCGACCCTAGAGTGGAAATTAAATTAGTAAAAAAAACATTCGAGTCTGCATAGCGAATCCAAATTTGCTTCTCGGCAACAGAACTAACTTGAACAGCCATGAAAAATAAAAACGCTAAGGGTTTTTTTTTAAAGCGTGGTAAACTAATCAAAACAGGAGACCATAATATGTTTATTCAATACTTAATAGATTTTTCATTAAAATCCAATAAAAAAATTGGAAAGTGGTTCGAATATAAAAAAAATCTCATTTTAATTTCATTTTGTTTAAACTAACTTGACTGTGATTCGAAATTCAAATGTTTTAAATGTTAAATTAACTAATATTGCGTTAAAAAGAACCTTATTCCGTAGAAGGTTTATAGAGAACTAAAATAGTAAATTTATTTATTGACTTGAAACATAACTAAATACCATTCAATTTTTTCCTATTCACGTCAATGATGAATGAATTGGTGTCCGTTTGCGACTGAAATTTGTCCAAAAACAGATGCCTACTCGTACGACACAAATTGTATAATAATAAGCGTAAAAATCGAAACGGTCGGACACAGAACCTTTTTTTCTCATTCAGGTCCTTAAATTTCGTAAGGTAGGTTAAGTTTTGGGGGAGGAAACAGACGAGAAAGAAACCTTGATTTTTATGGAAAAATAATCAGTGGTATTTCCTTTTAAGCCCTAGTTTTTATCATTTAAGGGGACGGGTAATGCGAAACTAGCGCCACTTACGAATTTTTATTATATCTTCCAAACCAGATCAATTTTCAGTAATTGCAAGATATTAGGAGCTGGAAAAACACCTTTAGTGTTATTAAATCATTATACACAATTTCTTGTTCTTTAGTTGTCTCTAAAAACTTGCCCAAAACTATTGTGGCCGCTTTTGACGTGGACAAGTTTTGTAGGATAAACTACAGTGAACAAATTGTATATAGTGATTTAATAAATATTAAAGGTGTTTTGCTAGCCCCTAGACTTCAGCTATTTCTAAAAAAATATCAGATTATGAAGGTATAAGAAAAACATCGAAAGTGGCGCTAGTTTCGCATTAAGGCGACGGTTAAGTGCGACGTCAACACGTTTTTTCAATATCATTGCCTCTCGACAGCTAGTTTGTTTGTAAGTGTCGCTCTCGCTTTTTGCAATAATATTCTCTATTTCCTGTCCGCCTCAGTTGCGAGCTGATAGCTGATCTAATCTAGAAACCGCCGAGATCCACTCGATCTGACGGCTTGGAAATAAATTATTCAGTACAGCCTCAGCTACAAATGAAACTAGTTTCTTTGTCAACAGTTATGTTGAATTCCCTTTGTTGATGTCAATAAGATGGACGCTGTTTAGTCAAGTCGATTTAAAAACTATAACAATACTTTATTTCGTACGACTGGCGGCAAAAAATTATTATTCCTTATAATTATTTTCTTACCCTATAGAGCGGAAAATAATCGTAGAAAGTCTCATTAGCCGGACTGTACCTTATTTTCTTACCATGCTCGCAATAAACGTGCCCGTCAAAGGACTGGTCTTTTCAACTAGTCGCAAATAATTACGTAATTACACTGCCGTTTGCCGTTCTCTGGCGTTAGCTGCGCTCCTCAAATTATCACATTATAGGCTTCCGATTCACCGGAAATAACAAGCCTCAATGTTCGCATCTACTGACATATTTACTGAGTGAGCGTGCCGCTTAATAAGGAAATAAGTTTTACCTAACTACCAAGGTACTGACTATCAAGTTAGGTATCTTTTTTGCGTGAATCTACGTATATTCCTTTTACCACGTAAAAAAACATTATCACCGATAAACTCTGTCTATCTTTTCAAACGTTTTCCTTGTCATCCAATCGTTTTTTCATGACTAGCTATTTTAACAACCCAGTGAAAATGTGTCTGAAAAATCTCGATTAATCTATTTTGATTCACGACTTAGGATTTACCCTGCACATCTACGAGTATACTCTCGCTGGCTATTCCACTCGTCCTCTCATAACACTCGAGACTAGGATCGCCTAGCTAGCCTACGTTTGTATGTGTATAAGGCTGTCTGTCGACTGAAGCGAGGTGGAGAGTATGAACCAATTAGACTGCGTCATTGTGAAGCCCCAAAGAAGAACATTTAAATCTGAGAAATGATCGGCCCATTATACATTCCTCCGTTCTGATTCTGATTCGGTTCTGTTGAGATGCAATTGAAAGATTTTATAATTTAGCGACCCCTCAACCTTTCAAATAAACAACGACGCAAAGATCGACACACAAAACATAAGGAAAAAATAGATCGGTTGCTTGGGAGTTCGGGTAGCGAAGTGGTTAGCGCGCTGGACCAGCAATCGAGAGGTACCTACCGGGTTCGATTCTCATCCACCAGGTAACTCATTTTTAAATTTTTAATTTGTTCCTTTTGATCTTTGTATATATTGGTTTAAATAAAAATTGTGGTGTGTACCTATAGTAGAGTTGTTAGTCCACTGTTTTCTAACATAATTGTGCGCATCGGGTTACAAAAATGAAATTTCTACCACAGATAGAGTGTTCCACGGTGATTATTTTCAATGTGGAGGGAAGTCAGATTCATCCCCTGTGAGGCGGGAGAGCGGAGTGAATACGGCCAAGTATCCCTCTTTTCTTTCTTTATTGCTGGTCAGTTAAGTCTACCAGGACGTGTTTGGTATCGTTTTCGTGTAAAAGAAATATCAGAAATTAATTTTTTATGTTATTTTTGCATAGTTCTATATAAAAATATGGGTGTAATGGCCAAAAAGGCAAAAATCACAACAAGTTTTTTTATTCAGTGAGGTAAATTAGTTAAATTTCTTGAACATTTTCAAATTATTATTATTATTTCAAAAAGTTCATTTAATCTGGTTTATAAAAATATATGAATGTTGGGCACTTCTCATACAAACAGTAGCTTAAAATATATCTTTACGTCGGCGTAACCAACGTAAATCTCCGAACGCATCCTATTTCGCTTCATTAAATACATTAAATAATGATTATTAAAATGCTTTTACATATAATATTTACTATATACGTCCTAGAAAAACAAATTAATGTAATTAAAACAAAATATTTTTTTGCTAATGTATCACGAGCACACGGGCTAATCTCAACATCAACAATTTATTTAAGTTACTGTTTGTAGGTATGAAGAGTGCCCAATATTTATATATTTTTAGAAACTAGATTAAATTTTCTATTCTGCAATATTTTTCATAGTTGTAAATATTCAGGAAATATAACTAATTTATCTCCCTGAATAAAAAAAACTTGTTGTGATTTTTACAATTTCGGAAATACAACCATATTTTTATATGGTACTATGAATAAATAACATGAAAAATGAATTCCTGATATTTGTTTTACACGAAAACGATACAACACAAGTCCTACTAGCGTTAGATGAGTAATATAAAAATAAAAAGAGGACTCCTTTGTCCTATTCACCCCGCGTTCCCGCCGCACAGGGGACGAATCTGACTTCCCTCCACATCTGAAAATAATCACCGTGGAACGCTCTATGTGTGGTAGAAATTTCATGCTTGTAACCCGATGCGCACAATTTCGCGGCTTAGCAACTCTACTACTAGGTACGTACCCACATTAAAAAATGAGACATTACATGTTTCATACATTTTAAAAGATTTTGAGCTAAATTCCAAGCTTCTAATGACATCCGTTCCAAATATTTATCACAAATTTTATTAATTATGGACCCTATAAATATAATCGTTTTAAATCTACGATTACCTGATGCTCTAGTGCAAGTTTGCTTTAACCTAATGCAAGAAATATTTCTATCACGTTTGAATCACACTAATATTAATATTTATAAAGGTGAAAATTTGTGTGTTTGTACTCGTATGTTTGTAATTCCTTCACGCTCAAACGGCTGGACTAATGTTGATAAAATGCGGTATGGAAGTACCTGACACCCTGGATTAACACATAGGCTAAAAGCGCGAGTACCTAACACCGCAGCGCAGGTCACAGCTAGTCTTCATTATATAGGAAACTCGAACCTTTGTCGCGTTAGAAACTTATATTTTGTACTTTTGATTTAATAATTATCTTGTATTGTCCCCTATTCACGTTGACGCCTAGAGACTTTATACATGTCTGTGGAATGAACTTCACTAAGTGTATCATATTGCATGTCAAGACGCCTAGAGACTTTATACATCTCTGGAGAAATCATTAGTTTGAATTGAATAAATTTTGTATAAATGTAGTTACTTGATGTAGAATCTATAATACATCTCCTTTACGTATGCCAATGTATTCAGTTATGCCATAAATATAAAAAAAATAAAATTAAAAATTTAAAAAACCCCCGACATAACCTGTAAAAAGAAAGAAATAAAATCTACGAAATGTGCCTTTACAATGAACAGTAGAAAAAGAATCCAAGCTTCGTTGCGTTCGGGGGACCGCTAATTACCTAACCTAAGTGAAATGAAATATATTTTTCAAAGGAAAATTGTAAGTATGAATTTATTTGGGGCTTCCCACTTTACGATTTTAAAAGTACATTGCATTTCATTTACCTGATTTACCTACTTAGCGGTCCCCCGACGCAACGAAGCTTGGATTCTTTTTCTACTGTTCATTGTAAAGGCACATTTCGTAGATTTTATTTCTTTCTTTTTACAGGTTATGTCGGGGGTTTTTTAAATTTTTAATTTTATTTTTATTTCATATTTTTTAAACAAACAGAAGTTTTTTTCCGGAATTTTCTACATTTAACACTTTTTTGGTTTTACACCGTTTAAGGTCCATTAGTTTCCAGTCTTTCCTCGAGCTTGATCCTTAACTATGTGTACGACAACAGGATCCCAAGCCTGTGGTAACGAAAGCCGTCTTCTCTAAGATTGAAATTTGCCTTTAGCAACATTCTGGGAAAAAATCGTTAAAGTCAATTTAGTTAATGCTTATAATGACAAAATGGCTAAGTTATTAGCCAAAACAATCAAAATATATACTTTAAATGCACTGGATGAGTTGAAAGAACCTGCTATTTATGGCCTAAAACAGAACCAGGTTTCCATTCTACAGGATCCAAATAGGTGGCTTACTTAGCTCCATAAAAATTGTAGTTGATGCTAGGTAACTTGAATTAGTTTTGAAAGACCTAATCATCGATAACCCACACCATGGGATAAACCGTTAAAAAAAATTACATCCCCACTTTTTTACGTGTAGGGCAGGTACACAAATAATATTTTTTAAAAATTTATTCTTCCACTATGTCTCTGCTAAGCCGTAGACAGACGGACGGACGGACATGGTGAAACTATAAGGGTTCCTTGTTGACTACAGAATCCTAAAGAGCTGTTATTCATTTAGGCGAGTACTTTTGCTAAAGCTTACGTGTCCTTTAGTCACGTTAAAATCTTGCAAGGTGTTGCTATTTGTGACCTCAATCAAAGGAACCTGTTTAATACTCGTAATGAAAATTCAGCTTTAGCAGAATTGCAAAACTTAGAAACAGTGGCCCAGTATTGTGACAGAAATTAAAAAAGTTTTTCTGAGACTCGGTTTAATATCGACTGTACTTTCTTACACAAACGTTAATTGCCCATCAAGAACAATCAGACGAACCCAAACACCATGGGTTTATTCTGTGCTGTTAAGGAGTTCCTACGGCCATCTTCAGCTGCATGGTACCTAATTATTGTACTGTCAAAATTTTATTAATTGTTGATTACGCTAATAAAACTTAACATTTAACCAACATTTGAAATTCTTGGCTTAGATCCTCTCACAACTAGATGGCAGGGCCGTATTTACCCCTAGGCCCACAAGGTCCGGGCCTAGGGGCCCAGCTAGTCTAGGGACCCAGTCCCAGATGCAGGACTTGTACCATAATAATGTTCTCCTTATAGGGGAGGGGGCCCACGCTTAGTCCAGCCCTGCTAGATGATTATCATGAGATCTTCACTTAGTGAGTGATAAGGAAAATGCTGATAAAACAACATTTATCCAGCGTTTGAAATTATTCGCTTCAATATTGGCTGAGATCCATTAACAACTACCTGGTCATCATGAGACCTTCATTTAGTAAGTGATATAGAAAATGCTAATAATACTTAACATTTAACCAAAATTTGGAATCCTTAGGTTCCATATTGGCTGAGATCCATTAACAACTAGCTGATCATCATGAGACCTTAATTTAGTAAGTGATATGGAAAACGCTAATAATACTTATCATTTAACCAAAATTTGAAATCCTTGGCTTCAATATTGGCTGAGATCCATTAACAACTACCTGGTCATCATGAGACCTTCACTTAGTAAGTGATATAGAAAATGCTAATAATACCTAACATTTAACCAAAATTTGGAATGCTCGGCTTCATTCTTGGCTGAGATCCATTAACAACTACCTGGTCATCATGAGATCCTCATTTGGTGAGTCATATAGAAAAAGCTAATAAAACTTAACATTTAACCAAAATTTTAAATCCTTGGCTTCAATATTGGCTGAGATCCATTAACAACTACCTGGTCATCATGAGATCCTCATTTAGTGAGTGATATAGAAAATGCTAATAATACTTAACATTTAACCAAAATTTGGAATCCTTGGCTTCAATATTGGCTGAGATCTTGTCACTTGTTCCAATTAAAGCTGAATATCTTGGAAACTTATGGTCCTACTTCCACCAAACATAGCTAAGAACCATCTCGACGGAAAAGTCTTTCGATTAAAAAAAACCGCACTTAAATTGGTCCATCCGCTTGGGCGCTACGATGCCACAGACAGACACACAGATACACAGATACACAGATACACAGATACACAGATACACAGATACACAGATACACATGTTAAACTTATAACACCCCTCTTTTTTTCGTCGGGGGTTAATTATTGTTTTACAATACAATACAACAACACTTTATTGCACACCAACAAGAAAAATATTACATGAGAAATCTTAAATTAAACAATGGTAGACAATAGGCGGTCTTATCGCTAAAGAGCGATCTCTTCCAGACAACCTTTGGGTAGCGGAGAAAACAAAATTAAACAGAAAATAGTAGGTGGTGAGATAAGAACTTCAAGTGAATTATACCTACAAAATATTAGACAGATAGGTCATACACTTACACAAATAAGTATCTATATATATAAACATACATAAACGTACATACATACAAAAGGGAAGAATGAAAAGAATATCACAGCTAACATTAGACTTATAATGAAAAACGACAGCATAGAATTATAAAGGCTACGGTAGAGACAAATAGTGATCTTTTAGTTTATGTTTAAAAATTGCCAAAGTTTTAGCTTGCCTTAGATCCAGCGGAAGCGAGTTCCACAGTAAAATAGCTTGCACAGTAAAAGAATTAGAATAAAATTTTGACTTCGATGCCGGAACAGTGAGTATACAATTTAAGTATGATTTACGAAAAAATACTTACTGTTGAGTTTCTTTCGGCTTTCTTCTCAACAGCGGTCTCTTGGGAAATGCCGGTAGATTCACGATCTGACTTGTAAAAGCCCTTGTGGCCTACTTAATGAATAAATTATTTCATTTCATTTCGTTTCATTTCGCTTCATTTCGTTTCATTTCATTTAATATAATTTCATTTCTTAATTTCTAACTACATAATTTTCCCAGACAAAAAGGGTAGATTTAATTAAGAGGCAGTGCCGCGAGAGACCGAATTGTAGTGAACTTACCCGGAAAAATTCTCTTAAGCGGCCAACTCATTTCCAAATTGCTTTTAGTAAAGGAAAGTTCAAGGACTTTTCTTTTTCTGGTTAGCACCAGCTGGGTATCATTTTATAATATTTATAATCATAAAATTGTAAAAATTAAGTGACTGTTCCTTAAAAATATATAAAAAAAGGATTGGACTATTTAGAGAATATAAGTTAGATCTACAACCGCTACATATAGTGATACAGTCCGAAGCGCGCAAATCACTGCACAGGTTAAAAACAATGGACCTGTGGAGTTACTGCACGCCGAAGACTAAGCACACTAACATGGAAAGTAACAATTTTCTTGACAGAATAACAACCATGAGCTGCGATAAAATGCAGCCTAAGTTTGTATTCAGTAGGAACTTCAAGGTACAAGCTCCAACGAGGGCGGAATGGGCCGAGGGTCGCGAGCCACCTACAGCGGATGGTGAGGACATTATTTGGTACACTGATGGATCAAAAATGGGATCAGGTACGGGAGCAGGCATCCATGCAAAAGACTTCAATGCAAGTACAAGTATGGGAGGTTATGCGACTGTCTTCCAAGCGGAGACATACGCTATAATCGCCTGTGCCCAGGAGAACATAGATAGACTTACCAGAGGGAAGCACATCTACATACTCAGTGACAGTCAAGCGGCACTTAAAGCGCTGGGTGCGCCTAAAGTGGATTCTAGACTTGTGTATAATGGCGTCCTAGCTTTGAACAAGCTTGGAAGGCACAATAAGGTGCAACTGGTATGGATCCCAGGGCATGAAGGCTTCATCGGTAATGAAATTGCAGATGAACTGGCTAGAAAAGGGTCTGCGACAAGTTTCATAGGACCTGAACCATGTGTGGGTCTCTCGCAGGGAACCATAGCAACAGCCATCAAGGACTATGCCAAAAACCAGCACCAACAAGAGTGGAGGAAAATGGCAGGCTTGAGGCACTCAAAGCTATTCATGGAATGTATAGAATCAGGCTGGAGCAAGAAATTATGGGAATACAGCAAAAGACAGCTCCGAATCATAACGGGGGTGTTTACTGGTCACTTTGGGGTCAAAGGACTATTGGCCAAGTTGGGACTGTCTGACAATACAGATTGTAGAATGTGTGGCGAGGAGGCAGAGACAATGAAGCACATACTGTGTGGATGTCATGCCCTCGCCAGACTCAGAATGAAGGAATTCGGTATTGGTTACCCAGAACCGAAGGAATTCCAGGCACTACCAACTGGTTCCATCATCCGATATATGAAGGTGGTGGAACAATCCTTTGAGTAGGCGCGATGGGGGTAACTACACAAAAGATCCCATTGGGTCGAAGTGTATCCGCAAGGACCCCTTCCTAATAAGATAAGATAAGATAGAGAATATAATTATCTATTTGAGCGAGCGAGCAAAGCACGTATCTCCATTTCAGGTTGGCCTAAATTTTGTCTCTGTTCTCGCCTAGAGGTCGCATTTCTTAACCGATCCTCATGAAATGTTGTGAGCTGGTTCGATAAGTACTCGTATATTCAGTTTTTAGATTTTTTTCAAAATGGATTTGGGTGTCGAAAACATAAAAATTAC
This sequence comes from Apotomis turbidana, assembly GCA_905147355.2. Taxonomy (NCBI): domain Eukaryota; kingdom Metazoa; phylum Arthropoda; class Insecta; order Lepidoptera; family Tortricidae; genus Apotomis; species Apotomis turbidana. Next base: position 3,752,761 of record LR990293.1, read on the forward strand.
ATATTGCAGCAATTTCTAATAAAGTCGCGAGGTGTACAGAATAATTTCAAATAAATCAATCAGTTCAGAATAATTCTTGTAGGTAGGTATGTGTCTTTGCGGCCTCCTAACATTTTTAGATCAACGAATCTCAAATATTTTTGATACAGGGTTACAAACATAATACAATTGAAAAATTCTGACAATTGGGCCTTTTATGCGTGGATAACGTTGCGGATGGACAGACACTAGACAGCTTATTAAAACCAGAGGTTAGACATACCTACGTAGGTATAGAGGTTCAAATTAATTTAGCTTCCCAAAAAGCACTGAAAACACAGTTCTCGTTCTACAAAGGTGATGAAAGGATCACTTGTGACGTCATTTATATTCCACAGCAGTGCCACAATGAAAACTTTATTTTATTCAAAAATCCGTCACGTGCCCAAGTTGGCCTTCTTTACAATTTTCCACGTGATACGATATAACTTCTGTATACTAGCGCCATCTGTGCGTCCACGAGCTAACTGGGAAGTGGACTTCCGTGGTGGCCTCCGGGAAATGCGTTTTAGCGCGTGTGATAGTGTGCTAGTTATTCCACCCTCCGAGAGATGGCGCTGTGGGAAACTAAAATTATTCTTGATATAATTGTTTTCCACTCGTGAAAACGATATGACTTACTAATTACCTACCTAATTATTTTATTTTCTTTTGTCGATTTTTTTTATTATCGTTGTGTACAATAATACATGTATGTGGTCTGCACGGCATACCACTTTGTGGCAAGCTATAGGGGAGGCCTAATATATTAGTAAAAAGGGCTAAATCTTTTTTGTATGTCCGGATTTCCAGCTGTTCTCGCCTACAGACCAAATTTCCCAAACAATTTTAATTTATTTAATCGTATGGCGTTTACTGTAAATGTATATACGTAAGTTAAAATTATGTGTAAGTTGGCATTTAAAAGGGGCGTGCAGAGTTTCTTTGCTGGTAGAAATTACGTCTCATAGTTTATCTGCTTGGTTAGTTTCATCGTCGTATATGTATATGTATGTATGTATGTATGCATCTATTTATATGTGTATTTTATTTATATGTAGGTATGTAATTTATATTGTGAGTATTTTAATTGTATGTAATTAGATATTATATGTTATTATGTTGCTTGGATGCACCGCCTACATTTTTTCTGCTTTGCCCTAAGGTTGACTGGTAGAGAATGCCCCATGGCATTAAGTCCGCCTTTTGTACGTTTAGTTTTTCTTTTGGGCAAGAAAGTTTAAATAAATAAATAAATAAATGTGTGAAATGAAACAAATTTTGCGAGTAGGTTCGATTAGTAACTACATAGACGTTTTTATCAATGATACTTTTTCAGAATTATGGAGATTACGAGAGAAACTTGCGAGGTACTAGCTATTAGTTCGCAGAGCCACTAGTATTAAGAACTAAGATTATTACAAAATCGATACGCTTTTTCAATTGTTTCTTTAAAATTAATGATCGTACCATAACAGAATCCGAATTTAATTTTTAATATTGTAAACATTCACAATACATTATGAAAATCTATGTTTTCAACCCTAATTGTGCTTTTCTTTTCTTTCAGGTATGTATATTCGACTACGTCGGTATATACCACTACCATGTTAAACGTAGTAAGTGAAAAAATTACTTTTTAAGTGTGACCAGTCCAGAGAGTTCATTGAGAAGTGTTGGTAAGTACGAAATGCTGTTAAAAGTTATGTTAATTTTTCTGATATAAATATAACTATAAACTAAGTTTAAATGAAATTATTTATACAAAATAACGTGACATGCCTATATTTAACCAATATGATACTGCAATAGGTTTACTATATATCAGCCACAGACGTCTACTTCCACTGTTAGAATGAATAAAGGCCTCCCGCATAGCTCGCCATAAAGTGCGATCCGGGGATGGTGCGGGAGTGGGGGTGGTCTGCACGGGATCCCACTTTGTGGCAAGCTATAGGGGAGGCCTATAGTTAAATAATACCAAGAAATTTAGCAACAATACATGTTTATAGTTAAGGTGCTAATAATATACAAATTTGACAAGAGATGTCATGTTTGAGGTATCTGGAAGCCAGCCCCAAAAAACAAGAAAAGAAAACTGTGATAGTAGACTGTGAAAGTCACAGATAACTAGGTGGTAGGTGAATTATACCATAAAAACTATCAATCATAAATATAGCTACATTCAACTGAAAGAAGAAAAATTCGCCGACGAATTGAAAACACTCCTCCTTTTTTGAAGTTGGTTAAAAAGGAATCCAACTAGTCAGTTCCACTCTGCCGTTTTTCAATCGAACGAAGAAAATGGCGATCTTCTAGTATGGAACTCCATACAATAAGATCGCCATTTACTTTAACACGGCAGGTGACCGCCGCGCCACGCTGACCTTTGTACTGAAATTTAAGCCAAATTTACATCTCAACATGAAACAGTTCTTTTGATTACCGTTTCAAAAGGTTGTAGGGAGGGATGGGATGAATTTCCGAAGGGTTTCCGAAAGAGAAGAAAGGATGACCCAAAATTCTGAGTTCTATTGATTGATCGACTCTAGGTGAGTACCTATTAAAAGTGTCTATCCCGATATACTTAACATGTATTTTGCGCGTGCTTGTGTAGGAAAAACGCAACGGAAAATGAAAACTGGGTACAATATACTTTTATTACGAGAGGATTGTTACTTTCGTCGACAACGAGATCGGACGTGTCCATAAACATCGCAAATAATTATTCATCTGCAAAATTTGCGACCTAGAAATTATCTGTGTCACCGTTTTTGCTGAGGCATTAAGTAATACAATGAATTGTTTCTAGTTTTTAGTTAATATAAATTAAAAAAAAGAATGTCCGACGGCAACAGCCCTTTCAACCGGAGTGGGCTAACGCGCCGCAGCCCTCCGCCCTCGCCCTCACCCCGCCCGGAGCAGAGATGGGCATTATTCGAATAATATTTTATTCGAATAATCATTCGAATAAAAAATAATCCGTGATATTTTCATTCGCGAATAATTTATTCGCGGATGATTTCATTCGCGAATGATTTATTCGCGGATGATTTATCCGCGAATAAATCATTCGACCGCTTTACAAATGACGAATTATTTATTCGTTATTTTTATTCGAATAAATTCACGAACTAAGAATCGAACTTAACTAGGTATCTAAACATCTAAAATATTTATTGACTGAGCGAGCGAAGTGTCTCCGTTTCAGCTTGGTGAAAAAATCTTTGTCGCCTAGAAGTCGCATTTCACAACCGATTTTTTTATAGCCTGTTATTAGGTGTCCCGCTAATGAGCAAAGGCCTCCCCTTTTTCTTCACTCGACCCTATTGCAAGCGCGATTAAGCCATTCTCTGAAGAACGCGTCCAGATCGTCCCACCATCTCCTTTTCGGTCGGCTTCTGTTCCGGTACCCATTTTGTGGAATGCTTTTATGGTGCACTTTTCCGGATGCATGCGGCATACATGTCCAGCCCAGTCCCATTACAGTTTTGCGGTCATGAGACCCACATCTACTATACCAGCGTAGTTTCGGGTTTCTGATTCGATCAGTCTTCCGAAATCCCAATCCCAACCGATTCTATTCAGTTTATATAGTCAAATTTTTTTTCAAAATTGTGGGGATATGGAAGTGTAAAACGTAAAACAACCACACATTTTAAGCATTAAAAAATTATATCTAGTGATTTGACCTCCACTTGCATTGCAACAAATAACACGAAAAAGATTTAACACATCTCGTTTTTGTATATTCTAGGGTTAAAAGATAAGCACAGGTAATATAAAAACAAGGGATTAGCGTAAGCAATGGATTAGTCACACACAAAGCTATTAGTAACTTCGTAATAGTAACTTTCTAGCCCGACTTAGAAAGAGAAAGCTACATGAAAGAGCGAGAAAACCACATTTTCTTATCTGTTGTTTACTTCTGAGCGAAACTCCCAAAGCATAATTTATATTTGTCGGTTATTAAGTTGCAGTGCATACCAACTTCTGAAGCTATCACGTCGTGGTATATATACCACATGGTATTATATTTTTGAAAATGAGTGCCAACCAAGTTGGGCGCTTGAAACGCTCAGATATTCCCCCGGGTAAGATGTGCAGTATATCATAAAACATTTACAAGACCAAAAAAGAAAATGTAAGGCAAAAATCACATTCCGTTCCGTTACTACAAACAACAGTTAGGTTTAGTATTTATTTTTTCGAGAAAAATGTATACCTACCGTATTTATTCCAATGAATAACAAACCATATTTACTAAGAACAAAAGGTCATAATCATAACTCTAATGTGAAACTTAAGCTTCTTAAGTTAGTTTAAATCTGACTTATACTCCTTGTTACTTGGGTCACAGAATTATTCATGACAATTCATTCGACGAATAAATTATTCGCGATAACTTATTCGGCGAATAATTTATTAGAATGACGAATAATCATTCGTGGTTTTCATTCTTCATTCGCGAATAAATTGGTTATCCTTATTCGTTATTCGTCATTCGAATAAATTTTGCCCATCTCTGCCGGAGGCCGTGCTCCCGCCCGTTCCAGCATCGCAGCCGTCGCCCGCAGCCAGGCCCACTGAAATGGAACTTATTACGACACCGGAATTACAAAATTGGTTGACGTCGATCGAGCATCACCTGAACGAGGTCTGTACCATCTCGACCGAAGGGAAGCTGAACTCCGAGCAGAAATTACGAGTCCATAATCTGTGTCGAAAAGTAGCCCACTGCACATCTCAGTTAGCCGTCGAGTACCAAAGCGTAAAGCAGAAGGCCATCCTTAACTACACGTCCTGTAAGCACCTGCAAGAGCAAGTCGATCTGTCACAGCGCGTCCAAGAAATTAAGGAGTGCATCGCCGAGTCCACAAAACCCAGACAAGTCCCGGTTTCTTTCGCCGATATGCTGAAGAAAAATCAGGCCAGGTTCGTGCAGCCCACTAATTTCAGTTCGGTAGCGATTTATCCTACCGACAAACAAACTTCTAGCGATCAGACCAAATCTCTAGTCCAGAAGATCATCAAGCCAGACGAAATGCAGCTACACGTAAGAGGGTTACGCAAAACGAGAAACGGCGGTGTCGTGATAAGTATTACGGAGTCTAAGGACGATATTTTGAAGCTTAGGCAGTCTGCGCAGTTAGCGAGCTCTGGATTTACGGTGGACGAACCACAGAAGCGCAGACCCAGGATAGTGGTTATTGGAGTGCCCGCGGCCATGCAGGAAGCAGATGTATTTAAATGTATTTATAAGCAAAACTTAGCCGATAAGTTACCTGACATGTCTCTGGATACGTTTTTGACCTCAATGAAGCTGAGCCATAAATCAGGCAAAAAAGGCGCTTAGACCTGCAACTACATTATAGAAGTTCCTGCTCCCATCAGAAAGGCATTAATTTCAGGCGAAAGAGTTTTCGTGAACTGGTCTTCGTGCCCAGTCAGAGACTTTACCCTAGTGACGAGGTGCTACAAATGTCAGCAGTACGGTCATGCAGCAAAATCTTGCAAGAGTGAAGCCGAGACCTGTGGCCATTGCGGCAACGTAGGCCACTCTATCAAGGAATGCACAAGGAAGGCCGAGCCGCCCTGCTGCACTACATGTAAGCACTACAACAAGCCGGGCGACCACGAAACTGGTGATGCCGACTGCCCTGCTAGGAAATTAGCCGAAAAAAGGTATATTAACTCCATAGACTATGAGGGCGCCTGAGTGCGCCGTATAAATTTTTTCTTCTCTGTACTTTACCGTAAATATATATTTATGAGTAATAGTTTAATACATGACCTAGATAACTTCTCTAAACATTGTTCTAATTTAACTAATTTGTAATATACCTACACAAATTAAACAAGGTGACGATTTGTGCAATTCCGACTGTCCTAGTTTCTTTCAATTTGTGCTAACGGTGACAATGCAATGTCCTACATAGTTGAACATATATTAATTAAGCAATATCACATTAAATAAAGTATGTAGTTTAATAGTATTATATTATGAATTCAATAAGCAGTATTGTATTAATTGTAAATGATTATTTTGGTACTTAGCGTATAATTTGAACTCTCAAAGCCTGAGATACAGGATTCTCCTAGTTCAGGCACCAGTATTATGAATGCTCTGTATAGATGTAAGACTTTTTATGCTAATTGTTATTACTTTGATTTTATGAATAAAGATTATTATTATTTTTTTCGATTTTTATCTCCTTTTGACAGGGGTTTTTATGTATATTATGCGGCCAAGCATAATAAATACTCGATGATTGTATCCAATCTATTGGGTTATTGTCGATGACGTCAAGAATTTTCGAGTTATACGGCATGTGTTTAAAATTGTGGCTTTCTGCAAACTATGAATGATATTTATTGGTATCTTAAGGGTTTCTAGACTATTTCTTAATGTTTTGGGTACTATTCCTGTTGTGGATATAACTATGGGGACTATATGGACTGTGTTTGCTTGCCATTGACGTCTGAGCTCTATCGCTAAGTCTGTATATTTCGCTAGTTTTTCGTTATTATTATTATTATTCCTGTATGTCGCACCCGCTCACGGGACAATAGTGTCCCGGACCTTTGGGAGGCGTGCACGGAGCCGAAGCCAACGCGTAGAGGCCCTTTCGACAATTTAATGAAATGCAAGGTGTTATTATTATTATTATTACCGAGATTATCCTTTTTGACCTGTTTCATAACCACAAAAGAGCCACCCGCTATTCTACATAATAAAATGGTCCAGACTAGACGCACTTTATGACGTTAACGATACACGATATTACGTAAACACAGTCAGTTGCTTCTAAAGTATTAGAAAAAGGTTTTTATAGGTTTTATAAAATACTGCAATTCATAAGTAAAGTAATACTCTTTTTAACTTAACCGTAGTCGGGTAAAAATAACCTGTTATCATCTATGCATACTAAGTTATCCAAGTATCATAAAAAAATAACCTGTTATCATCTATGCATACTAAGTTATCCAAGTACCATAAAAAAATAACCTGTTATCATCTATGCATACTAAGTTATCCAAGTACCATAAAAAAATAACCTGTTATCATCTATGCATACTAAGTTATCCAAGTACCATAAAAAAATAACCTGTTATCATCTATGCATACTAAGTTATCCAAGTACCATAAAAAAATAACCTGTTATCATCTATGCATACTAAGTTATCCAAGTACCATAAAAAAATGAAATCCACCGAGACGTTTTAGCATGATGAAATCGCGGAGACACATACATTAAATATTGTCTGTTTTACTAAAATACTGTAAAAATCACCATATCAAGTGTTGAGAAGGAGGAAGGATTCAATGTTTATTCTTACATTTGTGTATTAATTTGATGACAGTTCAAGTGTTCAACTTCAATGGTGAAAAATAGTTCGTAACTGTGTTTACAACAGCTCACAATCACTGCCAAGCTTTTAATCCAGTTAATAAAGGAGTTTGACCTTACAAACGGTCCGGTAGTTTTGAATTTTTGATATGTTGTCTAGGATAGATAGTCAGTGTTTAAAATGCAAAATGCACAATTCCCCATTCTCCGCGCCCGCCGCCATATTGAAACAAAATTTCAAATGTAAATTAACTACATTTATTTCTCTACAACATTGCCCAAGCACTGTTTTAGCTAAAATGCTCCTAAACGAAGATATAATACAGAAGTTTGTTTTTGAGTTGGAAATTGCTATCTTTTACGTTTTTTTACATGTGCATATCTACGTAACTATATCTGCCCTAGAAAAAAAAATAATAAATGGAGAATATAGTAAATTTAACTCTCTATAACATTGTCTAAGCTTTCTTCTAGCTAAAATGCTCCTAAAGGAAGATATGAGCCAAAATATGAAGAAAGTGCCGGTTTTTTTGTGCATTTTGCATTTTAAACAATGACTAACCATCCTAGACAACATATCAAAAATTCAAAACTACCGGACCGTGTGTAAGGTCACCCATAGTAATTTACTCTCTATTCACCGAACTATTTATCAACACTAACAATATAATGTATTAATGGTTTAAATATAATTCCAAAATTAAATATTTACTATAACAATAATAGTTTTTCTTCGGTTTTACTAAAGACTTACGCGGCGGAGCGGTACCCTAGAATCTAATTTGGCGTAATTTGTTGGTCGGATATTTGCAAATGGCCGGCAACGAGGTAATTTCCTAACTTTCGTACGACAACCCTCAGGCCACGTCAATGCCATTTTCTAAGTGTTCATGCGCGAAATGCTCGGAATTTGACTTAAGCGTGATGTGGCTCTATTCAAGTCTGTATACCTAGGTATTGGTAAAAAAATCCATGTGGAATTTGGGAAGTTTTCATCGGCACATCATTAATGACAATTTAAAATTAAACATCACGACAATCTTTCACGAATCGACCTATGTAGTCCCAAACTAAGCAAAGCGTGTACTACGGGTACTAGATGACAACATACATAATATATAGGAACCCAGGAACAAAATATTCATGTTCACCGCACAAATATGTGCCCTGTGCACAAATATGATTAGCGTCGGCCTAGTCGGCAGGTGCGCGACAAATTGCGCCAACCACTGCGTTATAAAAATTTCATGAAATAAAATTATAATTTCGAATTTTAGGCATTTTAATACTAAGTCGTTTTGAGAGAGTCAGAATGGCGGGTGTACCATCACGGATTTGTAAAACAATTATACCAAAAAAATGTAATCAAAATGTACTATTTTGTACCTACTTAAAAAAAAAATGTACCTCTCCGTACAAAAAGTTATTATAATTTTTAGGTACACCCGCCATTCTGACTGTCAGGATGGCGGGTGTATCGCAGTTTACCATGAAGCCCTTGATTATTGACAAATGTTATTAGGTACTCTAAAAAAATGTACCAAAATTGTACTCAAACATATAATTAAAATATTAGCAATCTGATGCGTAACTTGCGAATTATATTACACACATTAAATTTTGTTCGTAGTAAGTGAAGGGCCGGGAGAACTGGGTAAGTCACGTTCACAAAATTTTACAGTACCTATAGATTATCCTTTGTGTGTATAATTCGCAAGTTACACATCAGATTGCTAATATTTTAACTGTATGTTAGAGTACAATTTTGGTACATTTTTTTAGAGTAATAACATTAATAATCAAGGGCTTCATGGTAAACTGCGATACACCCGTCATCCGGAACAGTCAAAATAGCGGGTGTACTGTAAGGGGGTTTGGTCAGTGGTATATTAAAAGAGCAGAGGTACATTAATTAATATCTTTATTGCCCGAAGGCCAGATAAAGAATGAATATATTTTTTTACAATTACTACAATCATTGACGGACGTCATTCGTCCATTCTGAATTTCAAACAATGTTTATTTCTTAAATCAGTGGCCAGGCACCGATCGTGAAGATACCATCTTCACATTTCCCGCCGTCTCGGGTTAGACGAGGGACGTTCGTCTTACTATAAACACACTAGACAAAACTACTCCTGCCTAACATATAAGAGGTCCCTACCTATGCAGGAATACCCATACATTCATACCCAGATGGTCTCTTGCTAAGAGATAACCAGGGTCAGGACATGAACAGACACTAGCCTATGGCATGTTACGTAATCTGACATGTTGTCTGACATTGGCTTTGCCTTGACAAAAAACCTGCTAAAAAGGCAAGGCACCAACTTATCCCGAATGTTATTCGACTAATTAATAAAGCATAGACCATTCGATACATCAAGCTTCAACAATTTAATCGCCTAGTGTAAAACCGGCTAACCCGATTAAATCGTATCGAATGTTCCCACCTTAACTGCCTGGAGTATGACATATGACACACGTCGCATGCTCCAAACAATTGTACCACGATATGTCACTGCCCTTATATTAGATGCCTGACACATTGTCTTGTCTCAAACATCCATACAGAACTAACAAATAGTGACAACCGTCTATCACTATCTTTATATTAGAATCCTGGCGCATATATATTAAATATGCCCCAGCATTCTGTACCATCGAACCAATACCTTTTATCCTAAATAAATATCTGGAATAAATATTTCTACTTTATTCCAAATATTTTTACCAAAAATAAAAATAAATTATAACCTCATAATTGATTTTACGACCATAGACCAAAGCAGTACACGTCATATTGACATGTCAAAATGCTATGTCACTGTCGAAAAATTAATTATTAATAAGACACGAAACGAAAGTTAATTTTATTAAGACCCTACCTAACTCCTAGTTAAAAATTATTAAATTAATACAGACACAACAACAAATAAAAATAAAAATAACAATCTTCAGTCTGCAGTTGGCCCGATGTAGGTTACATGAAGTCCTTGGCACCACAGCCAAGACCTCATGTTCCTGCCGCCCCTGGAGGATGAATGCTCGAGGCATTCAGTCACACCAGCAGCTGAAATCCCGAGGAACTGGGACAGCTATGGCCCTTGCAGTGTTGGATTACATGAAAAAGAAAAACATATTAGTATACACAAATTAAAATGCTGGAAATAAAGTGTTATAATTAATTATTGGAACTCTGTGAAAGTAATAAGTTAAAATCATCTCAAGTAAAGGTATTGAAAGTGCAATCAATTCAAAGTGCAATAAATTTATAGTGCAATAAATTTATAGTGCAAGTAATAAAAAATTATGCTCCCTATAGTAATATCCTAGAAATGGAGCTGAAATATTGTAGAAAGAAATAAAGAAATTAAATTATATTTACAACGGTGATAATTATAAATGCAACAAACACAATTGCATCCAAGTACATTGCATTGCATTGCATCCACATGTACAGTCAACCTGAATTAAAAATTTCTGAAAAATAATAGTTTTATTATTTACACCCTAGAAGTATAGAATTGTTTATATTAATTAGAATTAACGATTAAAGAATTTCTTTAATCTGTTAACATGAATTATCACATTCTTGGCACGACCATTAGGAGTGAGTTTTTGTACCACATAATTCAATGAAGACAATCGTTGGATTATCTTATAGGGTAATAAATTTATGCACAACGATTATTATTTGTAGGACCCTACTAATATCTAGAACTATCATACACCTAGCATAATTATTATGGGACAATTATTCACATCCTAATAAACATAATATTCTACAAATTATATATTATGGTTCATTATTGCCTGATAGAAGCGCAGCGTTTCGATCGGCGTCCATGGTGTCTGGCGGCGTTCTTCAGTTCTTGAGCGGCCCTCCTCGCTCAGGCATGCTGTTCCTGATGTTGCACTTTCTTGAAAATCACTCGGTCCGGCACAGCACATATTAATCAAATAAAGTTTTACTAGCAACATATTGTATGATTAATGATAATGGTTGAATTTGAAGGCTTCCACTCTTTAAGGACATTTGTTACATCATTTGACAACACTGAAACTGAATGTTTCTCACTGGCAAAATTCCATACTTTCACTGACAATTGCTTATCTGATGTCAACAACGTGCGCTTCAAGCGTAAAGACAGAAGCGTAAAGAAGAAGCGGAAACAAATTATTGGGGATTCTTGCGATATTCGCCGACGATGATAAAATTCTTGTACATTATCTTGGCTCGACAGGAAATTAGTTGATTAACACTGAAAGAACATCTTCAAACGATGTCTGAAATTATTCTGTAATACGGTCCCCGAGAATTTATACCGTAATTGCCATTTGTGATTATTTTATTTCGTATTTTCACACGGGTCAATATTTAAACGTCGGAAAAGCCATTAATTGTGCTCGTCTCCATTTTCGTATGGAATCCAAACAAATCAAATGCACAAACAAATTATAATCGCATGGGATGAAAAATGATAATGGGTGATTCAATTAATCAATGATTCGTCAACTTCACCCGTCTGTCGAACTCGCTTCTTCACGGCCCTTCAGTGCCGTCAATATACAATACCACAAATGTGCACTTATTCTTTATTGTGCTTCGTGCGCTTATAGACGGTGCGCTTCGCTCCTGTTCGGCTTCTATGCAAACCGTAAGCTTTCAGTACGTAATTTTCACAGCTGCCCGAGAATCTGTGGACAAAATTAATTGGGAGCGGGGAAACTTGTCAATACCCCGCGCCTCCACCACATGTAAGGGGGTTTGGTCAGTGGTATATTAAAAGAGCAGAGGTACGTTAATTAATATCTTTATTGCCCGAAGGCCAGATAAAGAATGAATATATTTTTTTACAATTACTACAATCATTGACGGACGTCATTCGTCCATTCTGAATTTCAAACAATCTTTATTTCTTAAATCAGTGGCCAGGCACCGATCGTGAAGATACCATCTTCACAGTACCTACCTAAACATTGTAATAACGTTTTGTACGGAGAGGTACAATTATTTTAAAAGTAGGTACAAAATAGTACATTTTGAGTAATTTTATTTTGGTATAATTGTTTTACAAATCCGTGATGGTAGATACACCCGCCATGCTGACACTCACGTTGTTTTGCTATTTAGATTTGTTGATAAATTTGTTGTCCGCCTTTTGTACGTTAAGTTTTTCTTTTGTGCAATAAAGTTTAAATAAATAAATAAATAAATAAATATGAAATTGAGGCGTAAAATGGGACCTAGGGACATATAGATACGGGGGTTTCAAGTTATAGTAAGAGCCTGGTAATTGAACAAACTTCTTGTCTTAATGGCGCGATCTAGGGATTGGTTACAGTTATCTCCTACAAATCTGGGTCCGTTTACTTTAATAGTTCCGGGTCTAAACTATCCCTAGGGAGATAGCGTAATAAATAATTCTATAGCAGTTCCTTGCAAACTCCAATGACCCTGCCCTTGGACGGCTCAAGAAATATAACGTAGCTCGCCTATCGGTGGCTAACAGGTCCGTATTAACATAAAATTCTGATTCATAATTTGTCATTAGTCATAATTTTTACTTTTCTCTGAAACTTTTCAGGATTGTTACAATCAGGGATAGGAAATCCGCATGAATATTTACCTAAAGTGTACAGAATCCTTTTTCTATTTCACTCATACCGCAAACAAAGCCGCCTAAGATACCTACAACTGAACAACAAAGCCGCCGCCAAAGTTTAGGTATAGAGGCATCCGATTATCAAAACTCTTGTAAAGTTAATAATTTCAGAGTTATGGCTAACGATTTACTGACAAACAATACGTTATGATTATGACAATCAATCGTTATGTGAAAAAATGCGCACCAGTAGATAACTGACTCTACTCATGTTCATGTGATTGTACCTACATACATTTTCCAAGATATTTTTTTCTTTTCGCGTCTTTTTTGTCAAAATCACTTGTGTCTTGGGTGACAGGCTGTCCTTTGTGTAGGAGTCAGTGTAACAGCTAAGGTAAGCCGATATCAGTATATGAAATTTAATTTATATAAGCCATATTTTTGTATACAACAGTAGACCTTCATTATTGAATGTGTGTTAGTATATAGATGTGACTGTATGAGTTTATTAATGTGCAATAAACTTAAATACTCGGGATGCAAAACCGGTTATTTTGTTATAGGTAGTAAAACCAGTTGTAACTGATATTTCTATAGAAAAAAATACCATTAAGTTTGAGCGTCATTTATATGCCTTAAACTTAACTTAACCAAGTAGAACGTGAAATGCATTCCGATTTAATGACAGTATAAGGCGCTGTACCTGGGATGTATCTGAGACATCACTTATCTGCGATATATCGAAGTAAACTCGAATTAGGGCAGAAGTTTTTTAAGGGTGCGTTCGTTACATCAACGCGTACCATTCGGCACAATATCATTATAAATATTGAGGCTCGTCTAACGCGCCTCGGCTCGTAACGAAGAAGTGATTTTTTAACGCATAAAACGCTGCGAATGCGTTTGTCACAATGTTATTTGTACGGGAAACTCAGGGTACATTCACTACGTTCAGATCATAACCGTTCAACGCGTGTTTACAACAACATACAATAATCGCATTTAAAAAAAAAAAAGTAACCGGCTTCAACGAGCAGAAATCCTCACTTCTTGGTAAGCTATCATTCAAGATTCCAAAACGCACTGCACGCCACAGGAAATTGTTTGCTGTTCCACACTCCCGTACCAGATATAAAAAAAATCTTTCTTCAACCGTTGTCTCAATTGCTGTAACATACATTTGTGTAATGCTGATTTTTTCTCATATAAAAATTGTCAACGCTTTAAAAACCAAATTGTCTGTCAATTAAAATCAAAGCTGTAAGAAACACAACATTTTGAAATACTTAGTTAGCTGCTTTTTAATGTTATTTGCATCGTTGCTGTTTCGTTGTCTACCGTTCCCATACTGAAATTTAGTTTTGTATAACCTTAAGTTATGGCACTCCGGTCTTTTAGCATACTATTGTTAACATTAATATGCTTTGTATTGTGACTGTTTGTTGCCTTAATAAATAAAAAAAAAGAAAAAAAAAAGAAATTGTATTTCCCAAGAATTGCCCCCTTATAGTAGAGTTGTTAGTCCGCTGTTTTCTAACATAATTGTGCGCATCGGGTTACAAGCATGAAATTTCTACCACAGATAGAGTGTTCTTTGGTGATTATTTTCAGATGTGGAAGGAAGTGAGATTCGTCCCCTGTGAGGTGTGAGAGCGGAGTGAATAGTACCAAGTATACATCTTTTCTTTCTTTATTGCTGGTCAGTTAAGTCTACTAGGACTTGTTTGGTATCGTCTCCGTGTAAAACGGATATCAGAAATTCATTTTTCATGTTATTTTTGTATAGTTCTATATAAAAATATGGGTGTATGGCCGAAAAGGTGAAAATCTAAACAAGATTTTTTATTCAGTGAGGTAAATTAGTTAAATTTCGTTAACATTTTCAAATTTTAATTATTATTTTAAAAGGTTTTTTAATCTAGTTTCTAAAAATATATGCATATTGGGCACTTCTGATACAAATAGTAGCTTAAAATATATGTTTAAGTCGGCGTAACCAACGTAAATCTCCGAACGCATCCTATTTTGCTTCATTAAATACATTAAATAATGATTATTAACAAGCTTTTACATACAATATTTACCAAATACGTCCTAGAAAAACAAATTTATGTAATTAAAAAAAAAATTTTTTTTTGCTAATGTATCTCGAGCGCAGGGGCTAATCTCAACATCAACAATTTATTTAAGTTACTGTTTGTATGAAGAGTGTCCAACATGTTTAAAGATTTAAAAACTAGATTAAATTTGCTGTTCTGCAATATTTTTGTTAGTTGTAAATATTAAGGAAATATAACTAACTAGCTGTGCCCCGCGGTGTTACCCGCTCATCCCACGGGAACACTAAATTTATTCGGGATGAAAAGTATCCTATGTCCTTCCCCGGGACTGAAACTATCTATATACCAAATTTCATCTAAATCGGTTCAGCGGTTTAAGCGTGAAGAGGTAACAGACAGACAGATAGACAGACAGACAGACACACTTTCGCATTTATAATATTAGTATGGATTTATCTCCCTGAATGAAAAAACCTTGTTGTGATTTTTACCATTTCGGAAATACACCCATATTTTTATATGGTACTATGAATAAATAACATAAAAGATAAATTTCTGATATCTGTTTTATACGAAAACGATACCACATAAGCCCTAGTAGCGTTAACTGATCAGTAATAAAAAAGAAAAAGAGGACTCCTTTGTCCTATTCACCCCGCTTTCCCGCCGCACAGGGGACGAATCTGACTTCCCTGCACATCTGAAAGTAATCACCGCAGAATACTCTATCTGTGGTATAAATTTCGTGGCTGTATCCCGATGTACACAATTTCGTGACTTAGCAAAATGTACTAGAGCACGCAGGCAAAGCTTAACATCAATATTTTTTTCACGGTACTTTTTGTATGAGATGTGCCCAATATGTATACATTTTAAAAAACAAGATTAAATTTGCTATTTAGTGATATTTTTTTAAATTGACAATATTCAGGATATATAACTAAGTTATCGTTCTGAATAAAAAAAACTTGAGGTGATTTTTACCTTTTCGGCAATGTACCCAAATTTTTATACCAAACTATTCTTAAATAACATAAAAATTAATTGCTGATATCTGTTTTACACGAAAACGATGCCACACAAGCCCTAATAGCCTTAAATGATCAGTAATAAAAAAAAGAAAAGGAGCAGTACTTGGTCCTCTTCACCCCGCTCTCCCGCCACGAAAGGGACGAATCTGACTTCCCTCCACATCTGAAAATAATCACCGCGGAACGTTCTATGTGTGGTAGAAATTTCATGCTTGTAACCCGATGCGCACAATTACGCGGCTTAGCAACTCTACTATTACTATTATGGAGTTGTACCTTACATTATTAGCTTCAGTATAATGAGATGATGATTGACTACTAGACGCCAATACCTGAAAAAT
Organism: Apotomis turbidana; assembly: GCA_905147355.2. Lineage (NCBI taxonomy): Eukaryota > Metazoa > Arthropoda > Insecta > Lepidoptera > Tortricidae > Apotomis > Apotomis turbidana. The sequence continues at coordinate 3,769,175 of LR990293.1, forward strand.
ATATGCAAAACATTGTTATAGTGCTTATAATATTTGAGGGTTGCCGTCAATATCTCTGTAATCCCATCATCAGGTCCCGACATGGTAACAATAGAACTACCTCAGGAGTATACTGTTTCAAATAAAAAAAATGGAGAATCGGTCCACAATTGGCTGAATAATTGCGTCACATACTCACATACAAATAAAAGAAACAACATACAGTGGAATTGAGAACCTCTTCCTTTTTTTTTACCTAGCCTGTTTGTGTGTGTCCCACTGCTGGGCAAAGGCCTCCCCGCTTTCTCTCCAGTCGTCTCGCTGAAGAGCAAGTTGCTCCCAAACGTTCTCAAATGCGTACAGGTCATCCCTTCCTTTTTAAAGTCGGTTAAAAACTTGCGTTAGCAAGTGTACCTACACCTAGAATAAAGTACATATAGTTGTAAACACGCGTTAGCAAAGCGCTTATAATCTGAACTTATCTAACCATAGGGTGCGTCTCCACTGACGCGGAGCGGAGCGGGGACGTGCAATATCGACCAATCACAAAATTGAAGAGGAGCTGAGATACAGACTTCAACTCAGGTGATTGATCTGTTCCGCACGCCTCCGCTCCACTCCGCGTCAATGGAGACGCACCCTTAGGCTGTTTTTTATGAAGTCCAAAAGAAGTGCATTTAAATCTGAGCAATGTGATCGATTTTGCATGAACTCCGCTCAAGTGGACAGTGGCTTTTACGGAGATGCCATGACTGCGCGACCAGCGGTGCGGCAAGCGGTTGAGCGAGAGATCCGAGCGCGGTGGCATAACGAGTCAGTGAGATACCTGTACCTACACCGCTGCTGCTGTCGCGCAAAGTCGTGGCATCATTAAGGGGGAGCCTGACGAGCGTAATTTGAGTCGCGTAATTTCGGTCACGCCATACTTAGTGTGACGTGGTCACGTGACATGATGTATGGCGCGACCGAAATTACGCTCGGCTGTCTTCACCCTAAGTGCGATCGAAGCGTTTTGTTGTGTTCGTTCCCACTTGAGACAATGCACAGCCATAAGCCAAACAGTAGTTTTTGCCACCTTGTGTTTCGGTCTGATGGTGAGACAACTAGTGATCTGACCGTCTCTCTTATTTATTTATTATTCAAGGCTGAAAACGCATTTAGATATTTTAGGTATTTTTGATTACAGTAGTTAATAGATTTATAACTAATCCTACTAGGTACCACTAGGTGGCCTGCGTGCTGGGTACTTTTACGTTACATTTCACTCCATACAAGAAAAAAAAAAACATTACACAGAAAATGCGCCCAACCTAGCAAAATGTCGGTAGCATTTTGCTTATTTTCAGAGCCATGGTTAAATTGACGACGCGTTTGGCTCGGTTTGTAGACACCTGTCTACTGAGTCGGCGGTCCCGGGTCCCAAATATTTGTTCTTGGGTCATGGATGTTATCTATATATGTATTTATATATTATGTATATCGTCGTCTAGTACCCATAGTATTTGTGTAAGATTGTCCCTTATTTATTTTATTTATAATTTATTGTGCTACTATAGTATAGTTGACGTTATCGATTTGTCGACATCGATGTTTTAAAGTCGGTGCTATGCTCAATATCTGTCACATTGCGACATCAGAGTCGGAGACAACTGTGACACGCAGACAGATCGCAGGATTATGCTAAGCAGCTCCTGCATTTGTTAGGATTCCTTCAGCTAGCACATATCTAAACTAAAACTACATCGATACTTGAAAACCGATTCAGAATCGACTAGCCTAATCAGATTCGGAAAGCAATCGGATTAATAGCGGCCCGGCTAAACGGTGCTATAATTCAAACAAAACAATTACGAGGCGTCCGATTGACCACCATTCTGGCCCCAATAAAGCACTCAGTAGTCCATCCGCGACCCCGATTACCGATTAATTAAAGTCAACGCACCCAACGCTTGAACGCTCAACCTTACACCTAAGTAATAAAATCGACGCAGGTCCATTCGGCTACCTACTTTTGCGCGCGCAGCGCGAAGCATGGACCTATTACTTTACTTCGCCGGCAGTTGCCAGCCGGGCCGCACGCCTTCCTCTCTCTCAAGTAAACATTGCAACCCCCCAAAACAAAACACGACCCAGGCTGGACCGATATCGATAATAAAAATCACGTGGCTCTTCTCTATAGCTTCTTTCCGAACTGTCTTTTCATTCTTGGAGTGTTTAGGAATTGATAAGAACGTGAAGCAATACATGTGTTATTAGTATAGTTTGAATGATAACGGTGATAGTCATTCAGAGGTTTCTTGGTTGTTAGTAGTTCTGCCGGTTCGTCGCTGGTGTAAGTATGTAGATAGAAAGCAGTTAAGATAAGCGTGGAGGAGCTTACGTAAGGCGGCCGCCTGGTCGCTGAAAGCGCTCCCCTGGGAACGAACGGTTATCAGCGTGGATTTATTTATGTGGGGAAATACTCTATTATTTCCACTAGATCACGTGGGATATAGGCAGTCGATTAATGTCTTAAATCATCTTCGGCTTACGCGATTGATCGGGGATTATTTCGCCCGGCGTTTGAGAGCGCTTTGCTTATGTTCATAATGGTCTTTATTTAGACAAATTAATGCCTTTTAATAACATAGCCACTCAGCGACAAAGCTCTTAAAATAAGAGAAAAAAAAAACCATTATTGTCATTTATTCTTATGTTGAAATCGTGATTGCTTGTACTTATACATTTTGAAAATACCTATTTTATTTTATTCCATTCTATAATTGACTAAAGTTTAAACCTTAAAATGTTCTACATTTATAAGAACTAGGTGTAAAAAATCGTTAACCTGATATATATATATATATTTATTTTTCCCAACCTAATGTGATTTACATAAAATAAAATACTGATTTAGATACCTGCATAACAAAAAAAAAATTACGATTATCTACTACACAAATAGATCTGAAAATCACAGGACATATTTAAAGGAGGCTATGTTCAACCATGTTCAACAAACTAAGCCTCTTTAACCAACTCCGTCAGCACTGGGATCATGATAACCTCTGTCTCACGATAGATGAATGACAAAGCAGCAGTAAATTTTTGAAAATCATCTGCGTCAAAAAAATTAAGAAATAAAATTCGTAGCATAATTAAAACGGCAATAACAATAATTCATATATTTATCAAACAAATAAGTTACACAGCATCACAGTATTTAAACCAAGGCACTGAACTACAAAAATACATATAAACAAACTATATCTAACTGTACATACTGCTCAAAAATGGTCCTATTTCCCACCTCAGTATGATGCTAACTCGAAAGCCAGCGCTGAGCTTCCGGTGAGACCAGAGATCAGTGACAGACGTTTGGCACCATCAAAAGGTCCGTGTGTTGTTAAAGCATCAGCTTCAAAGGCGACGTAATTATATGAAGATGAAAATGAAAAATGGTAATTCTTAAAGCCCTGGTTCGCATATTTATGGCCCTCACCTTCGATTCGGGCCACAAACACCTGCGATTTCACCGCCCTAGGTATGTCATGTACTATAACGTTTTAGCAGATAATTTTTCAGCTTTAGTTCAGCTACAGTCAATCGGGGTAACTTTGTCCCTTCCGTATAACATTGCCCCACACTTACACAGTGCCAATTTTAATAGTTTTTCTGCTACCAGCGCATACATAGATAATGTATTTCTTATCGTTAGTTTGTTTTGCTGTGTTCTTGCTTAAATAAGTCGTCTCAAACGCATAAAGGTTAAAACTACCCAAAATTTGCCGACGGGGCTTTATTATCTACTAAACCTCAGCTATCTGTCTGTTCGTCTTACAAACAAAGCACTGTATCTTTGGTACCGTAACGAGTTGAGACTTGAAATATAATAATTGCGTAATGTGTATTATTCTTCGCTATTAACAACAAGTAATGACAATAAATTTGTCTTTTCTCTATCGATTGAAACTAATGATATAAAAAATAGGGCATGCAAACCGGTAAATTGTAGTAGGAAAATTACCGTATTACCGGCAAATTACCGGAATTTTGAAAAAAATACCGGTTTGCATTCCCTAATAAAAAAACGGACTTCCCATATCATGATGATACGGAAGCCTTCGTGCGCAAGTCCGACTCGCACTTGACTGATTCTTACTTTGAGCACTAGGATACTGAAACTATTCCGGTCACCTCGACGGCAGACTGTCACACAAACAACTATTAGCTCGTTCATTTGTCAACGTAATTTGTCGCGTTCCGAACACGAATTGGAATAAAGTTTCGATATGGTTTAATTTGGTGGAGTAATTAGATGATTCCGAGTTAAACCGGTTATTACTGGTGATTACCGGTTATTAAGCCCATAAAAGTGGCGTCCCCTTTTTCTTAGATTGATTAGAAAGGGACGACACTACAGTATTGCCACTTTTTAATTTCTACTCTTTTTGGTCAGACTGTATATGCTGCTCTAGCACAACTGTCATACGCGACTAGTTCTCGTGCGAGATAATTACCCGTCTCTTTCTGCAGTAATGTGAGAGAGTGACGGGTAGCGCTATGTCACGCGACAAGAGTCGCGAACTATAGTCGTACTAGACGGGATGGATCGCGCTTATAATGGAGCCAGCGAGACAGGTATAAAACTCAAATCACATTCTGTCAGCTCATTTGGAGACCATGGAACTTAAACTTTCTAGTTATTATTGATGTCTAACGTACTTAAATGAGTATATCATGCACCCAAAACTCCTTAGTTTCGTATCATTAAATAATATAAAATTATTCAATAACTCGTACAAAACTTCAAAGTAAATTCCACGCAAATATTTCATTTAGCGCCTTCATAACTTATTGAAATATTGAACGATATCTAAGGAGTTAGAAACAGAAATCAAGTTTACAAATGATCTCAAGTTTCGCAAAATCGCTGCGCGATCTGTTTGATATTTGTTTATAAATTGAGCCATTTAGGAATTATTTTGCTAATAAACGGCGTAAATAAGTAAGGCTATATCTTAAACACAGTTTGAATGCTATTGACTTATATTTACACAATAGGGGTGTAGACTGATGTTGAATTATACAACATACTGTAATTATATACTTCAATAAAATAACTCAATATGCCATGAAACAAAGAAAAACTTTATTTTTTATATGTGACTTCAAAGGTTTCCAAACTTTAGTTCTCAGCATGTTACAATTAGGGAATGCAAACCGGTAAATATTTGTATGGAAATTACCGGATCACCAGTAAAATTACCAAAAATTTATTGTAAAATTGTCGGATTAACGGTGATTTACCGGTAAAATTAGCGGATTATCGGTAACTTACCGGTAATCCGGGAATTTTCATAGAAAATTTTACCGGTTTGCAATCCCTAATTACAATGTATCTAGTTTCGTGATTTGACAACGCAATTACGGTCTAAACAAGGTTCCAGTCCAATATTTGCCTAGAAGCCGTAGTATCCCAAAGGAATTTCATTAGGACGCGTATCAGCCCGCTTTCATGCAAAATTCATTCAACCATTTCTCGGCCTAAATCATAACTGATTTCGTTCGTGTTTGGTATGATTTTTGATTGATTACTTTTGTATTTATGCTTTATTAATGTTGGTTTCCGTTGTGCCTTAGTTTGAGTCAAGCTGTGTGGCAATAAGGCCACTGACGTACTTTAAAAACGTTGTTATTTGTAAATGTTGGTATTTATTGATTTTATAGAACCAACAGCTTTTAAAATTTTGAGTAGACTTAAATATAATAGGAAACAGGGAAGCTAAATTACAGGACCTCACGAGTGAAAATATGAGGGTGTGAATATCACAACAGTATATTTTACGCGTCCAAGCTGAGAATCCCAGTGTAAAATGCATATTTTTTTCTAAAATTTTTATTGTTAATTATTGTAATAACAAAATAGTTGGCTACAAGTTTAAATTGCAGTAAACATATAATATCTTTATTCAAACAAAAAATAAAAAGTGAATTATTTAAGAACAAGGTGGCTTGTCCTCAACGTACTTCGTATGAAACAAGCGCTCAGCATGGCTATGTTTTAAGCTTGAATATAAATAAGGCATCAAATTAACAATTTATGAAGTCATAGCCTCTTAATGTTGGTATAATTTCATCATTTTACCTATTTAAATACACATGACTCTGGATCAAAGTTTGTCCAGGCAAAACTGTAAGTTACGGTGGCGAAATTTCAAGATGTCGTAGCTGGTTATTAAATGGCGCAGGAGTTGTCGCGTTGGTTTACCCCACTTAGGTCAGTCGTGCACTAGCGCTTGCGCGGAGTGAAAGTGCGACTGAGACGGAGTGTTTCCCGCCATAACGTACGTAACCTCTTTGGTGGCATTTTGTTCAACGATTTGTTATTTATGGTGGCTCGAATTGTTCGCTTGTTCTTTGTTCTTCGTGTCATTAGTATACAGTGTTTTGGTATGTAGTTTAATTTATTCTATAATTACAATCTTAAAATAAATCATTAAATTGTAACAATTTTTTTTCGTAAATTTTCAGTTTAGTTGGCTTTATATCATTTTTCATACAAATAGTAAGGAGATTTCAGTTACTGGTGGGCCAGATTAAGTTTTGGTGGCGTATATACAAGATTAGGTGGACAAATTTAAGTTTTGGTGCCAACCAAAAAATTTGGGTGCTCAAATTTCATTAATTATTGTTAAAATTCTTGGAGAAATATGAAAATATGTAATATTGTGAATAGATATTTAGTATTATAACTTTATTTCTTCTTAAAATCTGCAAAAAAATGTGCCACCAAAACGTAAATAAAATTGCAATCTTGATCATTATTTATTTTCTTACCTATTTGTAGAACATATTAGCAACCTAATTTTTGTTTCCCATCTAACGTTTCGCCAAAATGTCGTATGTTCGAAAGGTATTTTATTTCCCAAGCCGTATTTTTTTCAGAATAATTATGAAACAAACCTAATTTAACCTAATGAATCTTTAAAACGATGTTTATAAAATCCTGAAAATATTTCGAGCTCCAGGAAAAAAATACTTTCGATCAAATTAAAATTTGACAAAACTTTACAGATTGGAAATTTGTATTTTCGAGTTCATCACACAAATATTTGCCCCGGCCGAGATTCGCACCCAGGACCGCCGGCTTAGTAGGCAGTTACATTACAAACTGCACAATTCGCAAACCCGTGTCCACTCTCCCATTCTATAACACAACCATCCAACGCCATAATGGCACGACAAATAAGGATTTCTATATCACTCGGGTCAGATATTATTAAACCGTTCACCGAATATTGGCCGAGCTGATTGAAAAATTCTGTTTTCTCAGCCGTTTTTTAATATAATCTGCGCAAACGATAATGGCAGACGCCGAGTGAGGAATGAGGAAATTAATTTCCCTTTTGCATTTTTCACGGCCAACTTTCTTTGTACTGTCGACGGCGAAAGTGATTTGATTGAGTTCAAACTAAAAATAGGATCGAATAAAAACTTGTTAGGCTTTTAATATAAATTATCAATGAAAAATTCAAACTGTAGGTTTCAAATATATACCAATATATACAAATCGCAATAGTCCCGTTCTAAGTAGTAACATTGATAATATGTTACGAAGCATGTTTGATCATAAAGAAAAATGTCTAAAATAATCAGCATTTTTGAACTGATTATTAAGAACCCTTATGATTTTTCATACAAAATGTTTGACGTGCGCCTCAAATACCTTATTTTACTCCATGACCTGGTTTACTGTGGAAAACATTTAAATAAAACAATTTAAACGGATTATATCGCGTATATTAATTATTTGAGCCTCCCTGACGATTCGGTACCTTTACAGATACCGTTGTCAAAGGTTGACTGAGAAAACCACAATTTTTCTCTGTCAAAGTCACAGGGAGGCTCAAATAATTAATATACGCGATATAGTCCGTTTAAATTGTTTTATTTAAATGTGTGACAGTCGCGGAAACCGAAGAGAATATTACTGTGGAAAATTTCATCAAAATGTGTTTGATGGTTAACGCATTATTGAGTGTCAAAAGTCTTCTCTAATTTAGGTACACATCTATAATTAAGTATGAGAAAGATTCTTAAATAAACTTCTTTGAAATCCACTAATAATTCCTTATGCTCTATTGCTTTATAATATTAAAGCTTAAATGTTTATATTAATTTCAATATTCACTTTTGACTTGCTTAAATTTGTGTCGGTGACTGTACTATCTTGTTCAACCCGGCTTTCGATGATTTTGTAATTTCCTGAAGTTGTTCGTCTTCAGGTCCGATAGCTGGAAGACTGCCGGCCGTTCCTCACTTTTTACCAAAGTGATATTGCTTGGATTTTTGTATTAAGTTAGGCGCGGAGCGTTGCTTGAACCGACATAAAAAAAAGGGTTCCCAAATTTATGTACAAATAAAAATTATATCTATTAGTTCTTATCAAAGAACTGACTACAGTTTACATATATTGATACCAATTGATATGCGTAATACTAATCTATGAAGGTGGAAGGATTTGGTGGAACTTTTGGTTTATTTTTCCCGAACTAGTGAGCTTGGGAAGCTACGTATTAGCGGAAGCATTTGACTTATAATTGAGCCAATGATTTATAAGCATCCAAAAACTCATCTATATCGTAACAAGTCATCGTTAATGATAGTGATTTTAATTTGCTGACAAACACTCTTTCACTCTAGGATCTCTTTATCTCCTCACTGAGTAGATTGTACAGTCTTTCCCAGCGCAGCGGCGAATATGTACACGATGAACCCCTCAGGGATTCCACTCAAACGTACACGAATTGAATCTAAAAGTATTCCAAAAATCCCTGAAATGATATTATTTTCAGAATCTCTCCCAAATACGAAAGCAGTCCTGAGTAGTAAAGATATTTCAGTGTACATGTCAAAATTGTTTAAATGTGAAAACTTTTACATTTGTACGGGAGTTTTTGGCACAGTTACGGATTTTATAGTTGCTTCTTTTTTATATTTTTTTTCAAGGATGTGTGCAATGCAATACCTTGAATTATAGTCCTTTGGTTGGCCTTGTGTACGATCTCATCGAATAAAACAGTACTATTGAGTGGTTTTCTACCAAATTATCGTCAGTCATAAAATAAATATGACATATGAAACATGCTTCTCTTTTATGACAGACGATAATGAGATAACCACACAATAGTACCTACTGTTTTCTTTAATGAGATCGTACACAACGCAAACAAGCACTATAATTATTGCTTAGTTTGATAACGGTGTACTAAATGATTTAGTTTCAATTGATTCAGTTTCAAATAATTGTTATAAACTATAGGTAACTTATAGTGCTGCATGCTGGTGGGAAATCGTAAATAATTATTATATTTCTTGTTAATCTTCGATTTTCCCGTAACTTTCAGCTGTATGTATGGCGAGTCATTACTTAAACGCGGGGTCTTTCTACGCTTAGTTGCTTTCAACCAACATGAGGTTCATATGATTGAATCCATGAAAAATCGACGTAATTCCTCAATTGTTGCAAGCCCTGTGTAAGACACAAATAAAGTTGTTGGACATTTATTTTACTTCTATACTATTTCGGTAGTTAAAAATAGAGTCAGCAATTCACAGAGAGAGTTTGTACAGCCAGCTTTAATATTTTCTCTCTAACTCCATGTTCGCGCGATCGTCGTTTATTTATTTCACCGGCAAATTTGATTGCCACCGGTAACGATTGCATTTGCATTGGAAACTGAATTCAGAAACAGTCTAAGCACAGGAGGACGTATCTCCCAAAAGTTTTGCTTTGATATACGTCTTTATGTGAATGCAGTGTAATGCTGTGCTGGATTGAAATGGCGTAAGTTGATAGAAGTCCCAATGGCGGATACGTCTGTTGTGTTATAAGACATTGTAGGATGTAGCAACGTGGTAACGACTATAGCAGACTCGAAGACAAAGGGAAAATCAGGAGCTTAACTAGAAATTACGAAAATGTAGTCGGTGCCTAGTGTCATTTAAAAATATTCCATATTCCAGTTGCATTTTTGTTGTTCAAAGATCGACCGAACGAAGCTTAAAATGTGCTGACATCTGGAAAAACCGGCCAAGTGCGAGTCTCACTCGCGCACTGAGGGTTCCGTACAAATATCTCTTATCCCATCTTAACTAGCTGGGTTAACGCAACCGATCACGTTTGTTGTATGGGAGCCCCCTTAAATATTTATTTATTCTATTTTAAGTATATATTGCTATAGCGGCAACAGAAATACGTCATCTGTGAAAATTTCAACTGTCTAGCTATCACGGTTCATGAAATATAGCCAGGTGATAGACGGACAGACAGATAGACGGACAGTGGAGGCTTAGTAATAGGGTCCTGTTTCTACCCTTTGGGTGCGGAACCCTAAAAACTGAATGTACACTTTTTTGGGAAACATATTTCACCGATTCCGCTTTTTCGGTCACGGAGCGGAAAAAATGCACTGCGACCCGGTAAAACCAATTGAAACAGTTCAGTTTACTTAGCGGGGAACATATTGCGTTGGTTCGCGGCTTGGTGTGCAAAACAGCACTTTACTGACCTTGCATCCACTATGTAAATACAGTGCTTTAGTTTCGGTGCCGTTGCTTAGAACTGCAGCGTCGAGAAAGCAAAAATCTTTTTAAATGTACTGGTAAGGACATTGTTTTCTTTATGTTAAGGCGTTGAGTTTGTAAGAATATACACTGTTTTTAGTCTACTTCGTGACCGGACATTATCATTATTGGATGTTTGTTTGCAAAGGAAATGTTCAATATATCACAGCTAGCTTTCTATTTCTTCTATTCTACTTATTAATATATCTTATCTTATCTTATAAAATAATAATTAATAATTATTATTAATTATTTTTTAATTACTTATATCAGAAACAAGAAGTAGATAAAAATGGTGAACGACTATATTACAACCGGTCAAGTGTAAGTCAGACTCGCGCACCAGGGGTTATTATTATTATTATAAGCCTATTATGTCCCACCACTGGGCAAAGGCCTCCCCCTTTTTTTCCATCCGTCGCGGGTGCACCGGGGGTACAGCTAAATAATTTACAACATTTTTTGTTTTCTGTATTTGTTGTTATAATACATAATTTGTAAAAATGTCATTTGTCTATCAGGGATCATGAGACACAGCCTGGTGACAGTATCGAGCAAAAAACGGGCAAAAAAATCACGTTTGTTGTATGGGACCCCACTTCAATATTTATTTTATTCTGTTTTTAGTACTTATTGTTATAGCGGTAACCAGAATACATCATCTGTGAAAATTTATGTGCCGATTCATTAGATACCAGACAGACAGCCAGACGATCAGCAGAGTCTTAGTAACAGGGTCCCCTTTCGTTACGGAACCCTAAAAAAGTTATAAAGAAGTAACAAAAATAGCAGCCAACAAGAATAAAAAAAAATACATTCCGACATTTCTTAACCCTAATAAAACCAAGGAACAAAATGAACAATATTTTCGTCTTTGACCACAACTGAGTGAAAGCGAGACTGGTCCCGCGGTCACCGAAAGTGGTTTAAAAATAAAAACAGCTCGGAATAACTTGTAACTGAGTTGCGGAATTAGTACACTTTACATATTTCGGGACGAAATAATGAGGCATCTTTTTGTTTTAACAACGTTGTCAAGAAAAAAACTTTAGGGTTAAAACGTAGTAACCTTGATATTTTATGATGTATCTTTAATAATGTAATTTTATGAAATATGTTGAGGTATTTATGTTTTATCTTTTACAAACTAGTGACTCTATTAGCCTCGTGAGCTTACTTTGGAATTACTGAAATTTGTAATTCTTTACGTTTTATTCCCCCATATTTCCGCCATTATGAAAAACAAAACGGCAATATGAACCGACAAAAAAAAACATATTCTTATAGAACCTACTCATAAAATTTCAAGAGAATCTGTTGAGAATTGCGGGCTCCAGGCGAGAACGATATCCGGACATACAAAAAAAAATCAGGCCAAGCTGAAATGGAGATGCAAAGCAGCGGTTAAATATAAAAAAAAACCTATGTACATGTGTTCAAAACGAATATCTTAGAGTAAATATGACAAACTATAAAAACATAAAGTCGAACTGAGAACCTCCTTTTTTTAAATCGGTAGAAAATAAGCAAGTTAGTCGGGATCCTCTACTATTCAAAGAATTTTCATTTCCAAAATATTTTATGGTTTCAGGAAAAAATACTTTCGATGAAGAGAAATTTCTATGAAATGTAAATTTGACGACATGTTCATTTCATTTCATTTATTTTATTCAATTCACAATAGGTATACATTGCATTTTAAATAAGAACATAACTACAAATCCACAATAAATAAAAACAATTGGTAACTAATTATAGACAATGTCAATTAATTCACTAAAGCTATTAAATAGTCAAATTATCAATTTCATTAAAACTATTTAAAATTCAAATAAAAATTTGTACTCCAATTAATGTATTGAGTACCAGTAATGCCAGTGCTTTTTTTGTTATCTATGAGTCGGATAAAAATTCTTCAACTGAATAAAAACACTTCCTTAGCAAAAATGATTTAAGCCTATTTTTAAACAGGTTTGCGCTCGACATACAGTAACTTCAACTCAACAGGCAACTTATTGTACAATGAAATTTCCTGATAACCTGCAGAATGCTTAACTACTTTGAGCCTAGCGAAACAAGGGTAAACCACGTAAGTCATCAAAATATATATAGCATAACATTATTGAGCTAAGTCTTCAGATTGTTACAACATTTGAGCAGTACGGAAAGCCTTCTTTGTATCATGCATGGGGATTGGTTTTCAAATCCACTAGGCAATTAATCAATTTATTCTAGTACACTTTTATAACTACGACCTGGAAAGTTTCAAGTCATAGTACATACACCGGGAAAGAAGGGCTTGCCGGCTGAGTAGGTATAGACAGCTGACCCTAGGGAGGCCGGATAGTGATACGAAGCCAGCAAGCCATACTCAAGGCTGGCCTGTATAAGTAGTGCTTTTCTCAAACATATGCAATTAAAAAAAATAAACTATTACAGAAACACAGCAGAAGAAATCGGTACTAGTTACATCACTAAATGTGTCAAGCCCGCTCCTATGAGAACTCTATTACAATGTTCATTCACACGAATAGCACTAATACCACCCTTGAGAGCATTCCCAGACCGATTTCTAGAATCTCTTTGACCTATTTCTGAATTCCACGAAAGTGCAGCCGCAACGTACCAATTCTTCGAATGAAACTTCTGGTTGGTAAGTAGGATTCAAGTTGTCTAGAGAAACAGAAATTTATCGGTTGTTTCGATTCATTTGACTGTTTTAACTTTGTTAAATAATATAATATGAAGGCAACTTTATCTATGTAACTTACTTTTCTCTTAACCGTAATTGGGCAAAACGTCCTATAACATCACCACATGTTTACTGGAAATGAATCACATCGAGTTTGGGTTTCATAAATTTTACTTCATATGCTATATTCTTTAAAAAATTAGACCGTATATGTAGTACATACCAAGGACAGTGAAGACGTGAATGTCCCAGAACGCAGGTATTTGTAATAAATATGCGATCTTCTGCGGGCTTTACGGATTACCGCCCGTGGTTTGTCTAAAGTTTTACGGTCTTGTCTTGGCCAGGGAGTGAGATTTTGTTCCCGTAGCGGGCAGAATATTCCACTTACGGCTTAGGGTGACGCAAAATATATTCCCACCTATAGAAGCCATTGGAAAAAATGCCTGTACGAAACAACAGAAAACGTACGTCGCGCTTAAACTTGTCACTTTCACGGACAGTGTTACGATACAACATCTGTGGGCGGCGACTTCTATCTTCGTAAATGTGCTGCCAATTTGCCTGTACATGTATGCTATAGATGAACACCAAAAAATCTTACGCCGAACTCCTTTAAGATAAAGCTGGAGTCGCTAAGTTTGATCAATGATTTGTGTATTCCTTTTATCGTAACTTATTTCTTTAGCTTACTTCTTCAGGCTCTTACAGCTGACGGTAAAAACTTCAGTACGAGCCTTTCATTGACAGTTTTGTAACTAAAATGGGGGCGTAGGTGTTTTTAGAATCCTCATAATTTAACAAAACAATAATTGTATGACAACCATGAACATTAATTATTTATTGTCTCCATACAAAAATGTTGTACACAACCCACAAATTACGTCACAAGTAGGACGTAGGTGTGGCCATTTGTATGCAGCGTTTTTAGCGCTCTGTTTGGAATGTTGATCTTAAACGATCATTTCTGAGTTTTAGAGCAGTCTAAGTGTAGTTAGTCATTTAATCCCAATAAAAAATAGAATCGATTGATATCCTCGAAAAAAAATTGTCATGTTTGTCTATTGTTAAGTTTGAGAAATGATTTGTCTGAAATTCCCTTCATCGCTAATTATTTGTTTAGCTACTACTTTAACTACCTACAGCTGACGGTATAAACTTTAGTGCGGACCGTTCATTGGCAGTTTTGTAACTGTAATTATGAGCAGCTGGCCGGAGCCCTGCATCTTTAATGGGTGCAGCGGTCACCCACTCCGATATTAATGGAGTCGTGTGCGCTCCACTCAAAACTGATTGAAATCCAATCGAAGGTGAATTTCATAACCAATCAGCGGCCGTTGGCGCAGAAAGGTTCTCGAGTGGAGACCACGTACCGGCGCAGTGTACTACCGGATGACTTAGCTAGAGTTGCGGGGACTCACTAGATGTGGGCCGCTTTTATCTGGCCCGTGTGGAAGTCTACTGAGAAGGCCTGTGTCCAAGAATGGACGTCCATTGGCTGAAATGATGCACTGAAAAAATTAAATAACTCAACTAGTTTAACTATTTGAGAAATAACCAAAGTTATGTGAATTACACACATTTTACTCTCATTTTATCAGTCTTCAAGCAAATATTTTTTTTTGTGTGATGATGAACATATACACTTAAATCTAACAGTGAAGTGCCATTGTTGATCTTGAAATATGGTGTCAAGAGCTAGATGGCACTTATAAAGTGCTGAATCTCCTAGCTTAGCAACTTAACCCAGTTTCGTAATGTGAAGCACTCAGCAGCCCTAGTACAGCCCTCAGCGGCGATATATCAATCAACCGCATCTTATAAATTATTGATGACGCTAGTAGGGTTGGCAACGCAATTGCCAATAGACGGTCAATCAACCGGTCTCCTATCGTAATTATGTCGTAAATAATCCGGAATATATTATTATGTCCCTGTAACCTGGCGATAGATTTTCGTTTGACGTTTTCGAGTATTTTTTCTGAACTAGTTTTATCAGGATATTTTAAAAGACCGGCGGTAAAGACTAATTCAGTTTGGTTAAGTTTGTTTTATAACAATCTTGAAATATGACTTTCGATTTTATATGGAGATGGTCTTAATCTCTTAAGCTGTGGACACCAGATACCAGTTCAAACCAAATTGGTGCCGTAATATAAAAAAAACTCAAAAAATCAGCGCTGGGCTGCTACTTGCTAGCTTATCACATGCTGAGACGGTTGACGTAACCAAAACTATTGAAAATGTTTATTGTTATTGCAAATCGTACCTACATTTACTGCATTGTTAAATACTTTGTGTTCATTTTGGTAATAAACAGATTTTTTTTCACTATTTTTCTTATAAAAAAAAACATAAATGTTTACTGCGCAGGCCCGAGGGAAGATATAAAGCAACTCTTCCTTAGCACCACCTTTTTCGGATGCCACACGGAATTTTGTTAGTTTGGTTCTTTTCCGACGCGGTGCCCTCCGGGCAGACTTTGTAAGCGTTCCTCTGGTGCATTCAAAACCACAGGCTTTACATTTCACTTCTTAAATATGCCTTTTTACTAAACATTTTAAGAAAAGATATTCCGTTGCTTTTTATCAACAGTGGACCACTGTTAACTTTTTTAATTAATGAGTTTATTTCGGAGTTTTTTCTCAATAACGGTCTCTTTTTGTGAGATTCCTGGAGATTCAACGCGTAAATGTGCCTGTGTGGCTTCTAAAAGTCAGTTCATTATGTTGTAATAGTACTAAAGAAATCCAGTAGAGTTTATGGTTTATGAAATAAAAAGATTAAATGGCAAATGAAAATTATGGCAAATGATACATTTATGACAAATTAAATTCGGGAAAGTGAAGGTATCCGAATCTCTATTATTATGATACATTTTAGCGTCATTAAATTGCAGCGTCCGACCTAATAAAGTGATTTGGCGCGGCGCCAGCGCCCGCTGCACTTCTAAAACATATTCGTTAATGAAATAAGCTGTGAAATAATCACTTCGTGTGTCAACATACTTAACGTTTCACGGCTCAATCGACGATAGCCGTGCAAAACTTAAAGTATAGTTCAATACATTTATTATTGGACTTACTGTACTTTAGGTTTCGCATGGCAGAATATAAGTATAAAATGAACTGCAGAATTGCATAGCCTAATATGAATTCATTCATAAATGGGCCATGCATTAGGGCACCCCATAGGTGTGTTTTCGACATTTTTCTAATTAGAACAAGGCCATTGCGATTTTATTGAGGCATATAATTATTTGAAACCTACATCTACAGTTTGAATTTTTCATTGATAATTTTTGTTTCAAGAACTACTCGAAATTGACAAAATTCACGCAGAAAACCGTTTTTTCAACTTATTTTCGACTGCACGCAATGAAAGCATGAAATATCTATGCTACTTTCTTGAACTAAGGGAAAAGTATTATTCACTTTAAAAAGTTGGTTGAAATTATCAATATTTTTGTCATAATATAAAAAGAAGGAATAAGGCGTCTTAAGAAAAGAAACTTCGTGTATCTAACGTTGATGACACATGAATGTGATATTGTGGTTCTGTTTTTGTAATGAGAGGCCAAACTTTTTAAACATATTATGTTGAAAAAGTAAGTAAAGAAGAACCATCACTGTAAACTTAGTAGACTATCATCTCTATCAGTTAGCCCAAAATATAATTTTCATCCTTAGAATAAATATAGAACAGTCTTCATACAACAGATTTGCGAAGGATGAAGCCGGTTTTGATTTTAGTGTGCGTGTCTACACACTAATCATAGAGACGTTTTGCTTGTGATATGGACGTTGTGACAGATGCGTGTACACGGACGAAACTGTGTCCACAAAGGCCGTGGCTCACTAAAACTGGCTTCTTTCAAGCGCTGACTAGGTTTCTAGGTGTGTTTATTCTAAGTTTTCATCTAGTGAAATACCCACATTTATATGGCCACGGCAACTCATAGCATAGTGGTTGAATCGATTGTAGAAATACGATATTCGACAACGGAGCTACGCGTCACGTATCAAATTTGGATGTAAGATAATTTCAGCCTATTGTCGATGAGATGTTTGCGTATCGATTACATGTTCCTTGGTCTTATATGTTATACTAGAAGGTACCAGTAACTTCGGTCGCGTATTTCTTTCTACACCGTAGTCGGATAAAAAGTATCCCTATAACCATCTTTGGATGTCCAGCTAACCTTCTACCAAAATTGGTTAAAATATGTCCAGCCGTTTCGGCGTGATGAGAGGACAATGGAAATTATGGCCCACAGATGGCGCCAGGTTGGCATGACCCATACAAAACAAATGACGATCCAGCATCACGCTATTAAATGTTTTCCTTAAATCATGACCCCTCTCCATTAAAAAGTGATTATATAAATTTTATAATATGTATGTAGGTACAAAGCTTAATTAAAGTAATTGATTATCTCACGCGGCGAAACTCTGAGCATAGCATTTTACATTCTATACATTATTCTTTATTTGCAAAATGTTGGACAATATGCGCTGAATAACTTTTAAGAGCAATATGAACCAAATGTCACCCCTATTCTTATACTAAGATTGGAACAGGTGTGTACTACGACGAAAAATTGCTTCGGCATTAAAAAACGAACATTGGGCATATTGAACTGTCACATACCTATTTTAAAGGAACGAAAGGTTCACGAAGAAACTTCTTGTTTCAAATCGTTTTCGTGACAAAGTTTGTTAATTCTATAGAAGTTTTTCTGGCTGTTGTCTTTATTGATAATTATGAAGTTTTACGATTTTTTACTATACAACCTTTTCTTTAACCAAAAGCTTACTTTCTGTGATATTACCAAGATGGAAAAGGAACGTTAGAACGGCACATCTCGTAATATTAGGTACATTTTATTATTAAACTATCTTTAATGCACTGTTTATTAGTAATTTTCAAATTTTAATTAATCATAGCTTGGCTAAGCTAAGGCTTTAAGGTAGCCCATTCGCGATAAAATTTTAACATACTAAATTTGGTATAATTTTTTTTTTTCTTTTCCCGTTCAAAGCATAAAAAAAAGCATTTTGTTACTGTAATAGAAACATTTACCTTAAATCTATTAAACAGACGGTTAAAGGACGTTTTTAATTCGAATCGTCTACTACGTGCCCAAAAATTCTGCTGTCTTATATTTTATTTTCTTTACATATTATTTTATAGCATGATAACACATGACCGCTAACGTCTGAAAATTAACTTTAAAAACGGTAGAAATAAAAAACCGGTAAAAGTGTAAATTACACGAGGTGCCAGCTTCGTCTGAAATATTTATCGTTATCGGTCATCGAGGGCCAGTGAAAAGCGCTATAAAAGCTGTAAAAGCCCATTCACACGTGAGCTTTTACTGTACGATGGAATAAAAATGGAATTTCGGTAATTTGAGTCGTTTGACGATATTGAAAATTGCTACGTGTATCGATTTAGAGTACAAATGATACTATATACTTACATAAAATTATGGTAATTGTAAATATATCGAAATGTTTCAAATTTTATATTACGAGTATTATTGCCTATGTACAGTCAACCAATTTGATTCCTAGGCCATTTCGTACCTTGTCACAGTGAACGTCAATATGAAAGTCGCTTGAAATCTCATGTCATTGTCATTGTGACAAGGTTCTAATAGTGGCCAATCAAAATTTCTTAACTGGCCGTTTCCACTTATCTTGCTTACAAGCTTATTAACATTTGCGCACAATGCCTGTGTCTCAACTATGTAGAGAAACTCAATTCAGAATAAATGGACAAAATAGTAACAAATAATCTCTAAGAAATTTATAATTTGGTCTTTGCTAAGTCACTAGGTTGAAATGAAATCCTAACTCATTGGAATATGTATGTCGCTTTGACACTGAAGTCGTAACGACAGGCGAAAATTTACCTGACTTTCGTTTCGCAGTATCATATTTGAAAGCTATAGTAATGTTATTCCAACCGTGTCACTTACAAAATGGTGATATAAATAAAGTTATCGTTTTTTTGTTACTTGTTCCCATTTTTGTTCTAAAGTGAGCTTTTTTACATCATTTTGCATTAAGACAAAGGTATTGTGCGCCAATGTTTACAAGAAAGGTCTCAAGTTGAAACGGATAGCTTAGAAAATTGCATTTTGTGTCATTAGCAAGAATATTTGTTCTAAGATCTTGCATCTTTATGTGTAATATATTTTAATAGGTGAATGTAAATAAGTATATCGGCGTCTAGTACCCATCCAGGCATTGCTCAGGGGTTTGTGGAACATTGCTCTAGATATATATTCATTTATATAAACTACGTATTACTTCATTTAATAGAGAATCAGTTGTACAATTAAATTAGTTCAATACACGCTCAATACATTGTTATTAAAAGTTTTTTCACTGAATCCGTCGTAATTCCTACTAAATAATGTTATCTTAAAACGCCATACTTCACGAGAAATTTATTATTTTAAGCACGCACTTTAATCGCGTGTTACTTAATAATAGGCAAAAAAACATTATACTACAAATATTTAACCCTATCTGAGATTTACAACCACTACTTAAGCACTAACGAGTCACGGCAAAATTTTACGACGTATTTCCTTCCAAAACCCCGTGTTAAAAACTTTTAAAAGCGACAAAGTGATAAACTACGTCATCTAACACCAAATCTCGTGATCTTGCAACCTTGTCGCACTAAACTGTGGTGCCGAGTGTTTTGTTTTCAGGGCCAACATAGTTACCTCAACATGACCATTAAAGGTAGACCCCTGCGTTGTTTCGCACGTAGGTTCGAATAGCCCATTTCGGGGTTCCGTATGGTTGGTTTTATTGCATGTAGCTTGGACTCGATCCAACTGCATCAGAATTTTGTGCCGTTTCTAGAGTATGATATTTTTCAAGTGAAAAAGTCCTTGCATTTGATTGGATGTAAGTTGATGGAGCCTGCGAAAAGAAGTTGGGTGAAGTCCAAATATCCTAAAGTATTTTTATTGAGGATGCTAATTATGAGAATTTCCATAGTTTTTGCATAGAAAAGAGGATTTTGTTCCATGAGGATTATACATTAGTGAAAAAACTTATTTATCTATTCAGCAATTCTGTATATAATCCCATATTTGGTAAACTTCGATATTAATAGATGCCAGAAGACTTTATACTCATCTGAAACTTTTTCCTACCTTGTGACGGTAGCCTATTTATTGAATATTATAATCACTTTTTAACAATAAAATAACCGACTAAATAGTATTTTCTTGTAATAAAAAAAAATTGTTTTCGTGTAATCAATAAAAAAAAACCGGCCAAGAGCATGTCAGGCCACGCTCAGTGTAGGGTTCCGTAGTTGCTCATCCTTCATAATAGACTTAGGTTACGAGAAAGATTTACTTCGCCAAAGTAACTGTAAATACTTATTACCTTCTGGAAGTCAATTTACGTCCTTTTAAGAAAATTATGAAATTTTGCGTTAACTCAAAAACGGCTCGACCGATTTTGTTCAATATAGTTTTCATTGAAAGTACTTATAAGGCCTCATGTTCATGAATTTTTCCATAATTTTTTGACCCGTGGTTGAAAAGTTAGAGGGGGGGCGCTATTTTTTTATTTTCGAAGCGAATATTTACTAAATTTCTGACTTTATCAAGAAATAATGTTTGAAGACCCCTATTATTATACCTATTCAACGACACCCCACACAATAGTGTTGAAACGAAAAAAAAAATTCACCCCCACTGTTTGAGAGGTACCCGAAAAAAAATTTTTTTTATTTTTTATTTTACCGGTTTTTTGGCGTGATACATATCCATACTCATACCAAATTTCAGCTTTCTAATGCTAATGATCACGGAGCTAAGCCGCGGATGGACAGACTGACAGACGGACAGACGGACATGGCGAAACTATAAGGGTTCCTAGTTGACTACGGAACCCTAAAAAACACTACGATGAGAACATGCAACGTTTATTAGCATCAGTTAAAAAGAAATGTAGCTACCTTTACTTTCTATAAGAGTCTAGTATATAAGTTAGTTTTAAATCTCACTCAGCCGTGTGCCATTATTGGCAGACCACGTCAGTCTACCAGTGCATTCCCGCAAGGATACATAAAAAATACTTTCTAAAATACCGCGTCTCTAGATTTGTTTATTAATTTATTTAATCTTTATTGCACAAATGGTGGACTTAATGCCATTGGGCATTCTCTACCAGTCAACCATCGGGCAAAGCAGATAAGTTGTGGGCTAGATAATCGTATGTTTTTGTTTAGTCTGCTAGATTGACTGGAAGAAATCGATTTTAGTGGAAGATAAAAATTAATAAACACATACATATTAAGGGACATTACAAACATTTTGTAGAATATTGAACATTTAAATGGAGGTTCGAGGTATTTCCCGAGGTAGTTCGAGGTATTAAAATAACAATATGCCTGCAAATTAAGTTGTAACTGTTACAGTTTAAAAGAAAACCTGCAAATTCATTGCGCTTAACATTTCAACAAAACGAAAAACCACGAAATACCTATCGTGAATCACGAATCGAAAAGTTTCGCGTGACCAATTAGCTGTTTGTGTAATGGAGCCCATCGTGCCACGTACTCTACCAGGTCATTAAGCCATATTAGGCTTTAAATTTCTTGTTAGTTGTATGGCGAATCGACTTTTTGAACGACACAAATCTGATGATTCTATTAAGTGGTTTACACTCACGTGAAATTGTCAGGAACGGCCTGTAATATTTCGAACTCGTCGTTTGGAGTAAACCGCTTAATACAATAATTAAATGTGTCTCACGGAAGATTTAATAAAATTATTGACACAAATCTGTCAACAACTTCTAAAATTATATTTACAATAAACAGAAACAATAAACAGAAAATATCTACACAGGAGCCCGAAATCCTGGTAAATTGTCCGATGTAGGTAAGGCTGCCTAAAATTAACCAATCACATTTCTCAAATGAATGCACTTTTTATGGCCTTTACAAAGACGCAGCCTGATTGGTTATTTTTCTCCATTTCACTTCAGTGGAGAGGTGGCCTAATAAAGAGAAGATTACTAAATTAAAAAATATCGCAATGTTCTGTCGTATAGATTAACAAGTTGCGGTTTTCTCCCTAGGGTAGTGGCGCTACAAACAGCTTTTATATGGCAATAATGTGCATACTTCATATAGATTATAAAATTTCAATAGTCATACGTCATCATCCAAATTCAAAACATTGTTTCCCGGAATGCCGCTCAATCCCTCGTTCTTCTTCTGACATAAATACTGATTCGTATTGAAAAAACTTCACTTTCATCACTGTGGATAGCGTTGGATTTATTGTGTTGTTTAATATATTTAGTTCTGTTTACTCTTTATTTACATCAGTGACATTTTACTTACTTTCAACGTCAGTTACCAAATAATTGTCGTTGCCAGTAAAACAATGAGTACCACTAAAATCCGCAATATGGCGTGCGTGGCCTAAGAACCAACTTGTTGGACTATGCTTAGCGCCTAGCTTGATATCAAAATGTAAAGTTTAAAAGAAAAATAAATCCCGAGACTTTTATTCCAGTACCAATTTTGTATTTACATGATTACGCTTACATCACAACGTTAATCTAACGAAGCACATCACACGCCAACTGCTCCATCACCCCGCCATAAAAACGTTCATGGCCTTTAACTTAAAGCCAAGATTTCCCCCAAATCCGATAAAATATTTCGATTTACGAATAATAATATCATAACTCAAGTTACGGCACTGTCGGTGGAGGCGGTGAAAAATGGCGTCAACTCCCGCACGCCCGTGGCTTTATGAAAATACGTGATTTGTAACGTGAAGGATGGTTGTCGACTTTATTAACTTGAGGTACCTATATGGGATAGTTTATCTTTGAGGATAACATGTTGCTTTGAAAGGCTCGGATAAACTACGGCATTAATTACGACACAAATGTCACATTAATTTGACAGTATGTCAAATGAGTAGTGTCTTTTCGAAAGGCCTTTTTTTTGTATGAGTTTCGAAAATAAGCCCTTATGAAAATATATTCACTACAATCTTTTAACTGCAGAGTAGAATTGCAGCCCAGATGTAATGTACTCTTCGATATTTTGATGGTAGGCGCCCCATCATTATCAGCCAAAGTTACTTGCTCGTTACCTATAAATTAAAAAAGGCCCTTATAGCAGACGGTATTTACGCTATTGTCACTATAAATATACTTGTTTGTCCAGTTGATGCATTTTATTTGTAGGTACCCACCTAATTTGCATGTCAATAAAAAATATGTATATAAACATATGAAAATATCCCCTACATTTGTTTATTTTTTCGGTGTATAATTTGCCGCCCTTATCGAGATATCGCGTAGTGATTATAACTTATTTCGCCGCACTGCACTGGATGCTAATTGCTTCAGAGCACGCGACGACCTTCGCCTATTGCCGAAGATAATTCTAATAAACTTTCTGTTAGGGCACAGAATAAATAATACAGAAGGTTCTCTTTTGAACTTCGCAAAACCTCAAAACTCAGTCAGGACTCAAGACCAAAGAAGGATCATAGTGCCGTGATGACTGGGGTGTCTAAACTAAGACCCTGAAATCCTCCATATAAGATTATATTTATATGACCCACTGCGGAAGTTTTAGCCACTAAAACTGCAGGCTAGAGAATCATTCGTAGATAGGAATAAAAATCGATTAGGTAATCGCGTAACATAGTACGTTTTCAATTATAGTTACAGAACTATAATAAAAATCGTCCCCACGCGTTATCGCGTTATTACGAAAAAACTGGTTGATAATGGAAAAGTCTGAGTAGAATTTTAATCATTTTAATTATTAAAATAATTGGCCAGGGTCGCTATGAAATAACGATAAAAATTACAGCGAGTGAGTGAAAGTGGTTATTAAAATGTCCGCCTACAAAAAAGTACTTAATGGCTTAAGGCGTGCCGTGTATAGGCTTAATGGCTCAGTTTCATTGGTCGATAACTCGGTCGATATACGGCATGAGGGGATTCCCCGCAGATGGTTATAACGACCTGTGAAACTCACAAGTCGATAAATAGGTCGAAATACGGCGTGCGTGGACTCCCCGCAGACAGTATAACGACCAGTGAAACTCATAATGGCATGCGTTATGGAAATCTATACCGTACCCTGCATACGGACCCTATCGTCCAATGAAAACAATGCGGGGGCATGCGGGCCCTATGGCATGCGTCACGGAAATGTACTGCACCCCGCATGCGGACCCTATCGATCAATGAAAACAGCGGGTCCTATGGCCTGCGTTATGGAAAACTACCGCACCCCGCATGCGGGCCGTATCGACCAATGAATCTGAGCCTTAATGTGTGCCGTAAGACACATTTTTACATTTGTATTATAAGTAATTGAAAAGGTACTATGATTTCTATAGAAAGAAACAAAAATTAACGACATAGCTAAATATTACGCACCAGATAATTATTATGACACTGTCAGTTTGTAGCTGCTTTTTTACTTCTTTTTGCATAAAAAATTTGCGTCTCTCAAAAAATGTAATAAAGTTCACATTATTTAATGGGCCTTACGGTTTTATGGTTTGATGCTAATGAAACTTTAGTTATTACGAAAATGTAATTGCTTCATTGCTTTAAAGTAATGATTAAATTTACCCAGCGTCAACTTTAAGACAATTTCTTTGTTGTATTTTTCGGTTGGAAAAAAATTAATAAAAATAAAGCTTCTTCTTTGACCCCCTTGTACAGGATGAAACAGTATCTACAGAATTTATGAAACATGTAATGTAATGTCCTATTATTTTAAAATGTGGGTACACACCACAATTTTTGTATTAAACCAATGATACAAAGAACAAAGCACATAGAAAGAAAGACGCTACACCTGTAATCCACTACCTGGGTCTGCTATATGTTGTTATTATGTCTAAGTATTGTATGTAGGTATATTTGATTATTGTTTGAACATACATAGATATGTTTTTTTTTTGTAAGTAGTTAATTTTTGTGGCTTTAAAGTTGTTTTGCATCACCTACTCAATTCTAACTCTTGTTGATCTACTCCGCTACCTAAAGGTTGTCTGGAAGAGATCGCTATTTAGCGAAAAGACCGCCTGTTGTTTACCTCTGTTTATTTTTTACTGTATATCTCTCATGTTTTGTATCCCTGTGTATTTGAGGTGTGCAATAAAGTGGATTTGTATTGTATTGTATACGGGATCGATTCCCGTTCTCTTCCGCCGTGTTGCGCATTTAATTTTTCTTGCTTTGATCTTTGTATCAATGGTTTAGTATCTACAGAACTCTATCTCTTTTGATTTTTACCAAAGTCACATGTGAACTATATTTTATTATTGTTTGAGTAAAATGATATCGAGCCTGTTGAGATTGTAATAAAACACAAATTCTATTTTATTTTTAGATAGACAGTGCTGCCGCCTATTATGGCATATGTATTTGGTTTTGGAACGCATCTAACTTATCTGTGTTTTTGTTTGTGCGAACTCTCTAGTACCTAGTAAGAATGGCGTACTGAACACATCATCTTTAATTTTTGCGCGCTGATTTTACTTGTACAAATGTGGCAGGCGAAGTGAAGCCCTAGGCTATTTAGCGTGTAGTTAGCCCATTTTGCTCCCTGCTCAGGTTTTCCCCGGGGGCTACAGTAAGCGGTTCTTCAAGAAGGGAGGAAATAGGTTCTTAAAGGGTCGGCAACGCGCGTGTGATGCTCCTGGCGTCGCAAGCGTCCAATGGCGGCGGCAACTGCTGGGCCGCATGCTTGATTTTCATCGTCGTAGTTAAAAAAAAACTTTCCCTTTGTCACTTATACATATGTATATCTATGTATATCGGTTTTTCAGCAGTAAAACTGCTTAGGTCAGTTCGGACAGCAGGGCATCATTTCATTTAATTTTATCAAGGTTATATTTCTGACATAGACTAAACATATGGGTTTTCTGGAAATTAAGTAGTAATAAGTTAAACCTTGCAATCTTTACACAATATTCAGTAACTTTAGTTACTTCAGTTCGAGACGCCAGTATCCAGTTTAACATTCAGGGTAAGTTTAAGTTGACCTAATTTTTCTCTTTGTTGAGACATCAGGACGTGAGCCGAATCTTTATAAGCTGTTTTAAAAACGGAAACGTTTCCTTAACGTTTTGCGTTTATTAAATTTCAGTTATATTATACACTAGCCGTGTCCCGCGGTGTTACCCACTCATCCCGCGGGAACTATACATTTTTTCTGGATAAAAATAAGCTGTGTTAATCCAGGGTGTTAACTATCTGCATACGAAATTTTATCAAGATTGGTCCAGCCGTTTTGAGCGCGACGAAGTACTTAACGAACATACAAACGCACTCACAACCTTACGCCTTTATAATATTATTGTGATACGTATCGGTTAGGTTAGGTTATATATAATTTTGAAGTTGGTGTTTGGGAAAAATATTATTTTTCATGAAATTGTCATCAATTAGGTTACTTTAAGGCTATTTACGCGTATGCTTTTTTTATCATTATCATGATATCGGCCAACACCCCATGTATTCTGGAGCCTCCAGGCCTCTGCCGCACCGACGGCAAAAGGCCAGACGGCTTAACTTTAGTGCCGTGGCAGAAAGGAAGGTGTTTACTTTGGGACGCCACGTGCATCAGTACTTTCGCCGCCTCACATCTCAGCCGTACAGTTCGCACACCAGGTTTTGCGGCGGTCAAGAAACGGGAGAAGTATTCGGCACTGGGCAAGGACTATTACTTTGTACCGCTCGCGTTTGAGGCTACTGGGTGCTATAACCTTCATTCGGGAAGTGGGACGTCGAATTAGGGAGAGGGGATCTGACGCCCGGAAGCCGCGAGAAGCGGTGGTAGCCTAGTGGTTAGGGCATGCGACTTTCAATACGGAGGTCGCGGGTTCGAACCCGGCCCGTACCAGTGAGTTTTTCGGAACTTATGTACGGAATGTCATTTGATATTTACCTACCACTCGCTTTTCGGTGAAGGAAAAACATCGTGAGGAAACCGCCTAAGCCCAATAAGGCCTAGTTTCCCCTCTGGGTTGGAAGGTCAGATGGCAGTCGCTTGCGTAAAAACTAGTGCCTACGCCAAATCTTGGGATTTAGGTAGCCGACCCCGATTGAGAATTCATTCTCTACAAAAAGGGACAAAGGCTAGGAGGATGATGGATCTGACGCCCGTGCGGATTCGTACTACTTGGTGCAAAGGTTGTCCATCGCCATTCAACGTGGTAGGTAACGCGGCCAGTGTGATGGGTACCTTTGTGCCAGGGGCAACCCGAGGAGCCCTGTTTGACTAGGCTTAAGCTGGTCTTAAGTATTTTTTTTTGTATGTGTATATTTTTGACTTTAATTATAATAAATAAACTTATCATGAATAATTACTATATAGATTTGTTTGCGTCACTTAAATCAGTCAGGATAGCAATTATTTATATGAGCCGACCTAGCAAAATATCCGTGACGTCACCGCCAGGTTGCTGAAATGGCTTTATATCAATGTTAGTCAGATTTATTCCGGTGAGAAAATTGTAAAAATCGATACATTTTTATACCAAACAAAGCCATGTACCTAAAATGGCGGACATACATCGACGTCGACGGTATCACAGCGACGCCATTATTTAGGCGGCTGCGGCCTTTAAAAACCGTTTTACTAATCGAGGAGACATAAATTCGCTGTCCCAAGCTGTTCCGAATTTTTGCCAGCTCCCGCTTACTTGACTTGAGCATAAATCAATCAGTTTATCTTTAAAGTCTAGTTGATCCTTGTACAAAGTTAAGAGCATGTACCACTATATAATAAACCCGAAGGGTTTGGTGAAATGCGTCCGATATGAAGTTTCCTTATTTTGTCTAACTACAAATGCAACAGTAATCTTATTAAAACTTTCGTGAGACATCTATAATATTACAAAATTCTAGATTAGTATTGAGAATCAGTTCATGGAAGTCTGTAATCAAGAAAGATCATGAAAATAGTGAAAACATAAACCCAGCGACGACCCAGAACTGACATTTTTGGATACGACAAATAAGGAGAGCCGATCCCAACTAAAAATGAGACAAGGCCTGATGAAGAAGAAGAAGTATTGAGAATTAGGGTATGCTATCCAGTCTTTTTTCTGGATACCTAGTCGTTTGTATGGGCGCGCCATGCCAATTTCTTTGGACCCTCATCGCGCCAAAACGGCTGGACGGATTTCAACCAATTTTGGTGCGGGGATATTAGCTATAGCTGGTCATTCAAAGATGGTTAAAAGGATACTATTTACTCAACTGCGGTATAATTTTGTTTAGCGTAAGTAGTTGTGGGCACCATCTAGCCTCTAATAAATACGGCCGACATGATCCGAACTCTTATGGAGTTCCTCCGTTAAAGGGCTACTTACATCGACAAGTGGCAGAATAGCATCATCTTGTGCTTCCATGGAGACAGCCGCCTACGTAGTCCTTGACCGCTTCATTTGGAGAGCTATTTCAGGTGTCCACGATCGGCCATGAGAGGAATAAGAAATTCTAAAAATTTAACACTAACAATAAAGTCTGAACCTTACACCTCAAACAGCACCTGAAGAACATTTTATTGCTAACCAACCCACAAGCAAAACATAATAACTTCACATAATCCTAAGATCAAAAATTGATCTTATAACATTGTGCTTAAGGTGTAAGTAATGTCATGTAATAATGGTCCCGACCCGCAGATGCCCGGAGTAATTATCTGACAACAATAAAGCGATTATTACTTTCTGGAAACCTTTTACGTTAAAACAGTGCTTTAACTGCAGAGGATGTCATTACGAAGGTAAAGTTGAGGGTTTACAAGAGTAAACCACCAAACCAAGAGGTCTATCGACAAACGTATCTTTTCTTCTGTCAAACGAATATAATCTCAGTCGTTATCATTATGGTGTCAGTTATGGGTTCAGGAAAAAAAGTTGTCGATGAAATGAAAATTCTATGAAATGAAAATGAAGCAATCTATAAAACGGTTGTCAGCGTAATTTAATAACTAGACTGACATTATAAAAGTATCGCTAAATACGGAAGCGGAACTTTTTAATCTTCCCAAAAACAAAAATACAAGAATTATTCTCAAGTTGATTAATAGTCCTTTGACCCCAGGACTTTGAACACGGGCTCCAGATCGGTGCCGAGCGGGAGGGTGCCCAGGAAGCTGGCCGCATTACCACGCTGAATAGCCAGGGCTATTCTTTGGCATAGGTATGAGCCAGCCCTCTGGTCTCCCGTCGCGTCATCTAGTCTCTTTGAAATATTGAACACAATCAATGTTATCCTATTTTATGTGGTGATATCACATTTCTTATTTATACATACAAAGAATAAATAAGAAGCCAACATTTTTCCGCAATCCACTGAGGAATCACTACTAGAACCTCAGTGGAATGCGTAAAATTTTGGCTTCTTATTTATCCGTTGTATTTATAGTCTCTTTGCCAGTTCGTGGAATATTTAAAAATAAATCCAGTCGAAAACAGTCTTCAGGGTATTCAAGGGGAAGACAAAGTCACTTAGTATTTTACGATTCAGATAATAATCTCCCTATTGGCAAGATCGAGTCTTCAGTGAGATCACCAACCCCGGTAGCTCCCGACCCCAGTGAAAATGCCGTAAAATTGCTGACGACCGTTAAAACGATGGGTACTGCGATTAGCCGTAGCTGTATAAAGGCATAACGGCTGTAAAAGAGATTCAATAGTATTACAAAATGGGAAAATATAAAACAAGGCGCCTTATTCTAGACACTGAAATTTGAACGATGAATCACACACAATAGGTAATGTATCAGAATAGATCAGCATATATTTTTCAAGGTATTTGATACCTTTCTTGAGTGTCTCTTGGGATCTCTTGGGCTCCTAGGCGGTAGAATAGAATAGAATTCATTTATTTGTAAATCACAGGTAAGTAGTACAATAAGATCTTGTACTTTAAAAACATACAGTGCTTCGTGTTTTGCCTTTTGGCGTAATAATTGCATATCTTACTAAAATAAGGTTTTGACTATATAAAATATAATACCTACATATAAACATTGTACAACACACTTATAACAAAATTAAATTGAATGATATTAAATCAAATATTTTTTTAAATATATATGTTATGGTATTTATTCTAATAAAAACGGTGAACAAGTTATTTGCGTTACTTAAATATTTGCCATTTAAACTGCGTTAAGTGACATTGATAATGATAAGTAAAGTTGTACTTTTAATATAAATAAATGTAAAAATAAAGTTTGAGCAGTCATAATGGTATAGTACAGAGGTATAAAATGCATAAGGTTAAAATAAATTTACTAGGGTTTTCTTACTTTGTGATGCTATCAATCGCAAAGTAAGAAAACGTTTTAAAACAGGGGGGGGGTTTCACATCAAGTGGTTTTCGATAATGTTCGAATTTTGACAAGTCAAGCTACTTTTTTAATAGGGCTTTTTACGCTGTCGATTGGAATTATCTTCTTTAATCTTCTATTATCAATGTTTCAATTCAAAATTTCTGCGGTTTTAGAATAAGTTCATACTGTGAAGTATAAGAATGCAATGGCATACATAAGTAAAGTACCTACCTACCTCTACAACACCACATCGTGGACAAGTCAAGAAATACGCGCTTTGTACAGAATTTCAATAAAATATGTAGGTATCCGTTTCAGTAGTTTGTCTATTTGAATTTATAAGAATACCTATTTTCTCTTGGTCCCATATTTGAAAAAATCTGGGTACATTTCTTTTTAATTTTTCAAAATACAAAGGAGCAGAAATCCCTTTTGTTCTATAGAATCCTTAGAATGCAGCCCGGTTACTTGTTCCGCTGGGGCACAGAAAGTATTAAAATACTGTAATCTGACTTTATAATAGCGGTAAAATATACTTCCCCGACCTCAATGCGGTGCCAACTCATCCTTAGTATTGAATCGGAACGATGCTCATTCGGTTTTATTTTCTTTATTTAACGAATGAAGCTTCACTCAAGAGCAATATAAGAATGAGGTATTTTCAAGTAGTGACGTTTGATTTACATAATTATTGAGTGTCGTGATGGAAATAGTAATTTTCGAATAAATGAACGAAATAAATTACAAACAAACTAAACTTACGGTGCGGTGATGACATTTAGCAAAAAAAAAAATTGTAGAGTTTCTAAGACGGAATGATCACGTAGTAGTATAATGAAAAATTTCAACCTTTTATATTTACACGGGTTTATGGCTCACGTGTTCAATTGAATGTGTTAATAAAATCAAAGCTTAGTCACTCAGGCGTTACGTTTAACTTGCCTATATTATAGATACTCCGCTTTCTGTATTTTATGTTGTCTGCGCCCTGGGTCACTAGAGGTGAGTCTTTGTCACAGTTCCGGACCAGATAAGCCTCTTGCGGCTTCCTGCGTTTTATTTGAAATACCTATGTAACAGTAATACTGAGACACAAGCTTAGTTTCTATGTACCTACTACTGGAATCTCGTATATAGTCAGCAAATCTTCCAAGTTATGGAGTGTGGCCCCTGCAGAGTCTGAATGCCTCAGTCCCCTTAGCCTTATAGAAGCTCTAGGCGAATCATTCATTGTGTTGTGTGTTGTGTTGGGTCCAGTTCTCTAGGAAGGAACGTCGTTTAGGAGCCAGCGACCTGGACAGCATTACCATGCTGAATAGCCAGGGCTAAGTAAAAAAACATAACAATTACGGTTTATTATAATATCAAGTCTTATTTATTTAAGGAGAATCAACAGCAAATACAATAATGGAAAATTAAAAAACAATTACTTTGCCAATTAGAGGAACTCGCAAATATTGAAATTGCACATGAAATCTTGAATCTGGAAATGTATTTATATCGTACCAGTTTACAAATTACAAGGAGGAAAAGAACTTTGTGTGGTAGGTAAGGAACTTGAAATGAATTTCTTCTTACATTTGCACGTGATGAATAATGGAACAGCTGACCTAAACTGCAACTGGTGAAAAGTAGTGACTAAGTCGAAAATGCACACATAACATTTCAATTCATTTGAATTTTGGCGAAGATATGGGTTAGATTCTAAGTCACAAATAACATAGATACGAGTTAAAAACATGCAAAGACCTTTTCACTTGGTTAAAGATACATATTTTCAATAATCTGATTGTGGAACACATAATTTATGAATTTTGCTTCAAAATGGTGTCGCATAAATAAATGAGACGGAAACTTAAAGTGATCGGGCTGGCAAAGTGACGATATACTGATATACTAGGTATACCGCCACGTCGGTAAACACATAAAAATAAAGAAAACTTCTGTATGTATTGTTTTTCTCTGAAGGAAAAGTAATACTTAGTCCAAATGACAACGACGATCCATTCCCCGTTTTCCTGGTCTCATCGATTTGTCCCATCAATGGAACCACGAGAGAGACTTAGGTATTTCTTGTAGGTAGGTAGATAGGACTATATGACCTTACAAAATATCAGATCAATATCAGGTCATCGCTCGGATAACCGATGACACCCGCTAAAGGACCCAACTCGACTCGGGATTCAAAGCAGGCGATGACAGATACCCGTTGAGACGGGTCGGTACCGGTAATGAAGGACGATGGACGACGCGGATTGAGTTAGGTGTTGACGAAAATTACGATTTGTACGAAGTTGACGATGAACGTGCTTGATCTTGCTTCTTGCACAGTACATCTTCCATTAAACATAACTGCTATTATTACCTATAATATTATTCTACTTCTACTCCTTCTACTCGTGCAGTCTATGGGTGATACATACGAAGCACACATGTATATGATACGTTGCATGTCCAGTACCACAACATATTCAGGATGCTGTTTAATTAAGCTCCCTCGCCACTGTAGTGCATCCGGCATGTATTCGTTGAAAAATATTTGCCTCGATACTATGACGCGTGAGGAATAGCAGTAATGACATCCTGAGCTTGACTTCTTGATTGCTTTATGTTGATATACTGGGTTTTTCATATTATTTTCATTATTATAAGTCATATTTTATAACTCTCGATAGGTACGTAATGATATGCTAGGCGTTATGGTGACATTATTTGCATAGAAACAGAACAAGGTGTCGAGTGCCCATCTAAAGGCTCAGTTTCGTCGATATCGGCATAAAAAACTAGTGAAACTCTAATTCAGGCCCTATGGCTTATGGAAAAACGATCGGCCGCATGCGGGACCAATGAAACTGAGCCTTAAGATAGGTTACGCCACTGGTCACAAACATGAAGTGGTTCATTTATGTAACAACACGGTACTCAGAGTAATAAGCGATCCATCAAACCGAGTCTCCTGCTCGTCCGTCATCGTTAGCGCGCGCTGACTCACCGCTACATTAATCGCAATTGATTAGTGAATAAAAGGGGTTTCGGGGGCCTGTTCCTTGTATTGTATTCACATATCAAAAACACTTCATTTTGATCTTCATAGAATCATTCAATTTCTTTGTAGCCATATTTAAGATGTATTGCGTTGGCTTGGGCATGTGAAAAGGATGGAAACATCTTGTTTGACATGAATAACCTTCCTAAGCAAGATTGCCGTCGCTAAACGACCCATGAGATGGCCTATGTCCTGTAGGATTGATATTCAAAACTAGAACTAGTGTCTAGAGAGAAGTGAAGATCAGTGAAGGAAGACTCTGTGAAGGTGTGGTTGCACATGATGAAGCCAATTTTACTTCATATGCAGAGAGACACCCTCAACATGCATCTCTCATCCTTTCCACGGGTGCAACTTTTATTTGTCAATTAGGTACTTATACCGCCGCCGTGGCTGTTGCTCTTGAATCGGCCTTTCGTCTTGAGTTGAGCCACGTTCGTCACTGCCGCCTTATTGGGCGCTGCTTAAATCAACTTTTTTTAATCCATTAATATAACCATTCAAGTCAGGTTCACTATGTATGAATATACATATCTAACGTATCTTATCCGGGTGTGATCTATATGCCTTTGTTAGAGCACTTTGGACAAGTTCCACTGGTCGTCACCACTAATGGCATCGCGTGTGCATCGATCGGAATGTACTTATGATTTATGCATGTCACATGTGATCAAGCCAAAATCGGAGGACGGATTTCCCCTTGTTTTGACACGAGATGGGTATTTAGATAACAGTTGGTTATAGAATACTTTATAGGTAGGTACACGACTACACTAAAACAGATCAAGACGGCACGAACAAATTTACAAGCGCCTAGGTGCACTTCCTTCTATGAAATGCCGGCCATAAACCTAAGTACTGATTCTGTTGTTGCTACACAACGAATAGAAATAGAAATAATGCTGTATAAAATTCACAACTTGGTCACCCGGTCAGCAAGCCACTACTAACTTGGAACCACCAGGTACCAGTATTGCCGATTAAAACGTAGCAGGCCCCCGACTTTTTTACACAAGGGGCAAGCGAGCAAACGGATCGCCTGGTGGAAAGCGATTACCATCGCCCATAGCCACCTTCAACACCAGAGGAGTCACAAGTGCGTTGCCGGCCTTGAAGCGGCATTGTGTGATGAGGAACCCGGATTCTATTCTGTTCTAGTTGAACAGACCAGAATTTGTAGGTTCGTGCTAGGCCTAAAGTGTTTAACTGATGCTAGCTAGGTATAGGTCGTATCTCCTAAGCTGAGGGACGTTTGAAAGTAAACCAATTTCAATAGGATTCCCGCTATTCACAGCTCAAATCCTATTCACCTGGACTTGGGTCGGAGATTTTGCATATCCCATGTTTGCACGTGTAGTTTATAAGAGTATTACAGGTTCTTAATAGAACATCAGTCTTAATGAATGTTTACGCAGAGGGGAGTAAATAGGTTCTAAAAGGGACGGCAACACGCGTGTGCTGCGTCCATAGGCGGTGGTAACTGCTTAACATCAGGCGAGCCACATGCTTGTTTTCCACATTCGTAGTATAAAAAAAAGTTTACGCTACGCGTCTAAACATCGTCTTGGATAGAAAAACCGAACAGGCTTTACTATGTTCCTGCTCCGCTTAGTTTTTCTAAATTACATTCTTTGGTAGGGCGTGCGCTGTGTTTGTTACTTTACTCTCACCGTGCACTTCGTATCCAATGACAAATAAATTAAAAACACTAAATTCTTGGAAAAGGAAAAATTATCGTTCAAGTGCGAGTTGTGTGTTGTGTAACGAGGATTCCGTACATGACTATTTAAGCACCTAATATTGCTCTAACGAAATGATAAACAGATTTGAGGGACAAACTTAACTTTGCCGTGACTGAACTATTGACCCATACATTGACAAAGGTCGGGGTTGGTTTACAAATTTACGGTTTACGGACTTTTTACTTTGCACAACATTTTTGGTTCTTGCCAAATTTCATAATACTAGGTCAACGTGTACCCGTGTTTTGATTCCATTCCTCCACAGACGGACAAATGGACAGACGGATATAAGGGAATCCTAAAAATAAACTATTATTGCCTTGATTAATTGGCGTATATTATTGATAGTCATATTTAAAGTAACAGTGTTTTTATAGTAACTTAAGCAAACTACTACTTATAGGTATAAATTATAATAATGCCTTTTGTTGCGTAGGCTTACACATATAACTTGTACGCAGTTCAAATAAAATACGGTTGAACATAAGTATATCGAAGCAAAGTTCACGCACCTTATTTTCGGCCATCACGAGAGCAAGCTCACGCAAATGCTACATAACGCTTAATTAGCTTAAAATTGTTATTTATCAACGGGAAATAACATTAAAATACGTATATTATTTTAATTTCCGGCACGCTATCATACCTGTTTAACCTACAATACTAATGATATCTTGTAATTACTTTTGGGTACTTTACTAAGCTACCAAGCTTAAGTATGTAATTCCCTTTACATGTAAAAGTACTCTTAAATTATTTTTAGAGTCTACGTAATATTACATGCCGATTTTAAAGTCCTTAAATACAGTATGACCTGAATAAGGAATCTGATTAATATGGGATTAGAAATTACGTAGTTTTAGCTCACTATTGTGCTGTTTCCTTTCACTGTTATTTGGAAGATTGTACTCGTAATTATATGAAAATTACAAAATTGTTAAGTGATTAAAATTGAACTGTTTAGAATAAGTACCTACGCCTAGAACGAGAGTCTTCATACAACAGATTTCCGAAATGTGGCCGCTTTTGGTTTTATGTGTGCGTGTCTACGAACCAATCATATAGGAACGAGTTGTTTGTGACATTGAAGCTGTGACAGATGCGCACACGGACAAAACTTAGCCAACCTAGCCAACTCTGGCTAACCAAAACTGTCTTCATTTTCGAGCGCTGACAAGGTTTCTAGGCGTATTTTTTCTAAGCGCTGCCTTTATTTTATTTTGAGCAGTATGCGTATACTTACCTCCGCTGTATTACTGGCTAAACACAAATGACTATCCCATTCCCATATCTACAGCTATGGTATAAGAAAATAAGGTATAGTTGCCGGGAAACTTTTAGAACAAAAATGGCGGATCTGCGCATGTACATTTGTACGTAAATCAGCTACTGCGCAGTCAAGGTTATACTCTAAAAGTTTGCCGGCAGCTGTATGTCACTTCGGAATGGAAGGCGAGACTTTTGACATCTTCACGCTGTTATTGATTGGTTGGTTCTGTTAATCCGTTTCTGTGTTGCAAGAGGTGTATCATAATACTTCCCGATTCCCTAGATTCCCTGTATGAATCTAATCAAATCGTGAGTGTTTTAAATCAATTATTAGGACAAAATAAAATTTGGTCCAAGAACATGACAATCGTAATGCATAAATTCATAATAATTATTTTTTGTACGACTGGCGGCAAACATTTTTTTCCTTATAATTATTTTGTTACCTTAATTATGTTGTGTGTGTATGTTTGTTGGTGTCTTCAACCAGTGCTTATTACCGGTGATGACCTACGGAGCCGAGACGTGGTCTCTAACTATGGGCCTTTTAAGGAAGCTCAGAGTCACTCAGCGAGCTGTGGAAAGAGCTATGCTCGGGATTCGTCTACGAGATCGAATCAGAAATGAGGAGATTCGTAGACGAACCAAGGTCATCGACATAGCGAACCGGGTAAGCAAGCTGAAGTGGCTATGGGCGGGGCACGTAGCTCGAAGGACCGACGGCCGTTGGGGCAGAAAGGTTCTCGAGTGGAGACCACGTACCGGCAAGCGCAGTGTAGGACGACCACCCGCAAGGTGGTCGGACGACCTGGTTAGAGTTGCGGGGACTCGCTGAATGCGAGTCGCTGCTATCCGGCCCACGTGGAAGTCTATTGAGGAGGCCTGTGTCCAGCAGTGGACTGATGGTTGAGTGGGATGATGATTTTGTTACCTAGCGGCCACTAATCAATGACGTACAAAGTCTCGCTAGCTGGAGTGTCATGCCTTATTTTCTTATACCATGTCTAGGTACAGCAACATTTTTCATTCATAATTAAACACGCTGCGTGAGACCTCTTCATTATCCTCAGCGAATAATTGCCAATATGGCGTCTCTTGAAATATTCTAATTCCCTCGAAATTAAATTTTAATGACAGGTTTCTGTTTACGAACAAACGTTTCAAAGAACCGACGCTTTAATTAACATTTTCAAGAAGCAAATTCAAATTATCTGAATAATCCGGAATAAGTTGAAGTTTAATGAACCGGCAACTCTTCGAGTTTTAATTAATTAACAGGTTGGAGCTCAGATAATAGTTAATTTGAAAAGGTTCGAGTGGATCAGCGTTCGTTTGTCATCATCATCATCATCAGCCAAAAGACGTCCACTGCTGGATATAGCCACCATGACCGGTCCTGCGCCGCCCGCATCCAGCGGACTCCAGTGACCTTCACCAGGTCAGCAGTCCACCTTGTGGGGGCCTACCCACTCTGCGTCGTCCGGTGCGTGGTCGCCACTCAAGAACTCGATGGCCCCAGCGGCCGTCGGTTCTACGAGCGATGTACCCTGCCCATTGCTACTTAAGTTTTGCTATCCTTCGGGCTATGTCGGTAACCGTTCGTTTGTAAGATGATTGAATTATTGCGAAGGACTGATTGGAAAGTAAGTGCTGGAGTTTGGTAGCCATCTGTTATCCAGTCCCCTTACCATGAGTTAACGTGACCGTACTCGCTAGCGACAGCGTAAACGATTTGCATGTAGAATAGTACAGCGCCCCTAGCGATTACTTTGTAGAACTACAATTCTTCATAAAAACCGTTTACGCAATCGCTAGCGAGTACAGTCACTGCAAACTCATGGTAAGGGTATAAGGCATCGCTTAGAAGTGTGTATCGACAGCTTCCGATCGTAAATAATTTTCAAAACTAAAGCATTAGATGGTATTCGTCAAATTACTAGTCTGTACAAGATTTTCGCACATTATTATAACAAAAAGGGCTTAACCGCGTTCAAAAAATCGCGTGTTTATTTAATTACCTTGACGTTTGGAACTTTGACGTTCATATAGTCTCGAAGGGACTGAACTGACCAAACGGTCGTTTTCACAGAATTATTTTTCGTAAAATTTTCCTTTTTCAGATTTTTTTTCATCATCATATATCCTATTGGTTACGTTAGGTTAGGTTTATTTTATAACAATCCCAAATTATGGTTTCAGAGAAAAAATGCTTTCTACACAATGACAGTTCTGTTAACAGAAACATTTATGAAAAATAATTCTGCGAAAACGCAGAGACCCGTACGAAATATAGCTTACTTACATCATTATATCTGCTGTTGTCTGATTTACGAAACCGAGCAAACCCATTCTACAGTCATAGCCTGCGGAAACGGCCATTTATACGCGTAATATCAGATTACCTACTGTATTTCCGGCCTGCCCCCTGAGGCCGGGAAAGTTTTTAATAGCGTAGGGAATTTTGTTAAAGGAGGCGAATTTCACACGTCTGGAAATTTTGGAAATATTCGCAGTTTTGGAAGCGATGATATAATAGCTAACTAAACTAGCTTTTAATTTGCCTTTTTGGGTGCTCTCTTATCGTGAGCATTTTCTTGTGAAACATGAGATTTTCATATATTTTTTTGTTGCATTATAGGCGAATGCAACAAAAAAATATACGCCAAACAGCAATGTACGCATTGTTGTGTTCCGGTGTGGGGGTAAGATAGCCGGTGAAATTACTAGCATAGAGGCATTCTATCTTCGTCCTCCGGGTAGGCAAACACTTGTGACTCCTCTGGTGTTGCAGGTGTTTATGGGCGACGGTAATCGCTTTCCATCAGGCGATTCGTTTGCTCGTTTGCCCCCTATGACATAAAAAAAAAAAATGCTCGTGATGACCACCCGTGTGACACACGCCACAGACAAGCTACTAGTAATATACGCTAATTTGTCTACATATGTAATATTTTAAGTGTATGTCATTTACAGCAGTCTCCAAATGATAAATTTGAAATTCAAATGAAATCTTTCAGAAATATCATCACTAAATGTCTACTTTAGCGATATTACGTAACTTAAATGAAATCTTGACACTTGCCACTTGCCAGCAGCATGTATAAGTATAATGCTGCTCACAAATGACTATTTTCATTATACAGCTACGTACTCACAAATTACCATTTTCACCTTCACATCATCATATTTTGTGTCATTTTCGTACCGAGTTTCAGAGTCCCAAGCTTATTTCTATATATTCTCAAAATCTCAACGCAACAAAGCGCCTCAATTTTACCTTACCCATATAAGTAGCGTTGTTAAATTGTCACAAATACGTTCGAGACGGTTTTTCCGTTAAAAGCAAACCTACAACTAGAGCACCTGTATCAAACAAAAGTACTCGGACTTTCCTTTAACCCCGGATGAGGCGGGCTCAACAAATCATACCAGTGCATGGGCGGCCCGATAACCGCTCCCTGCATTTTTCATGTCGAAAAAAGAAATTTATGCCCATTCCAACGGCTTTTTGCGTTTGTAGGCTGCAGTTTAAACGCCAATTATTTTACACGAGCCTAGGATAGAGAGCGCTCTACGTGCACACTGTTTTTGCACCTAAGGCCACTTTTAAATATTCAAATTTAGAATGAATTTGAAAAACTAATTAAACTGTTTATGCTGATATCGATGAGCTGCCCAGACTGGTCGGCCCTATTTATAACCTGACCACCCCTATTATGCAAGTGAGAGTGATTAGCAAAAATTCGAAGTAACGGTGATGTAACGATTCGTTACAACGTCAGAGCTCATTCGGTTGTCGGACTCCAGACCGTCAACATCTCCTGATGATGCCTCGTAGAGGGGCGAAACACGTGTCGAGTAAGTTCTGTTATTTTGGTGGTGGTTTGTTATATTTATTTGCGTATTTTTTTTTTATTTTTTTTTTCTTATCGTGGTGGGAGGGTGGGACAATTAAATGCATATATGCATGAAAAAATACGCAAATAAGTATAACGGGTTAGCACAAATTTAACTGGCACGATATTATATCGCGGAATAGCAAAGCAATATTA
This sequence comes from Apotomis turbidana, assembly GCA_905147355.2. Lineage (NCBI taxonomy): Eukaryota > Metazoa > Arthropoda > Insecta > Lepidoptera > Tortricidae > Apotomis > Apotomis turbidana. Next base: position 3,809,951 of record LR990293.1, read on the forward strand.
TTATTTTCATTAATATGGATTTCCGCAAAGTAACGCCTGATTCAATTAATTATATTATTTTGGTTTTTACAAGAAATTGAGGAGTGGCTTATTTAGAACGAAATACTTTTAACTTTATGTTGATAAACTATGTAATTCATAATTTTTGTGTTGTAAAATATGTATAAGTGAACATTGCATAAGTGAACTGTTTCGTTCGTATGAATATAATTATATCTTTAAATGGATACCATCTATTTAGCAAATTTTTTACATGTCCTTTCGAGGAACACCTTTCGCAATCTTTTTCGCTGAATATTGTTCTATTGGAATATTCATTCGCCTAATAGAATAGAATAGAATACTCTTTATTGCACACTTCAAGAAGAAAGAAATACAAATACAGATAAAACTTATCATTACAATAGAGGTAAACAATAGGCGATCTTATCGCTGAAAAGCGATCTCTTCCAGACAACCTTTCCTAATCTTCTGTTGCCGAAATTAGTTAGCTGTAAAGACTTAGCTACACTACAGATTTTGCTAGAAAAGTAAGTTAGTTATAACGACGATCCCGAATAGGAATTAAGATGACGAAATGATGTGAATATTCGGCGTAAAAGGTTATATCTGGGTTAGGACCAAAAAGTTGGATGAAATTAAGTCGTAGTTTGCGAGGAATTAAAAACAATTGAAAAAGTTCCGTTGTGCGACAAAAAATGACGATACAATAAGGAACCTTAAAATAGAACGTTAAGGTACGTTATTGAAAGGTTAACTGTCGTCGCACAACGGAGACTTTGACACAAATATAAATTGAGTGAGTTAAGGGTGAGTTAAGGTTGCAAACTTTTTGGTCTTCACCCATCTATGATTATGGCGATTATGCAAATTATATATGTAATTACTTATAGAGACTATGCGATATAAAATTACGACAAATAAGCGTAAACGAGGATAACCGTCTTTTAAAAGATGCGGAAATCCAATGTAAACTTTCCTTAGACTCACCATGTAAGTATTGTTAAAAAAACTTTTAATAGCCTTATTATTCCTATTATTTATATGAGCAAGATATAAGAGGGTAAAGTACAAGTGAGTTTTACTCTACTTTCAGTACTTTAATTAGCATTCCAGCTTGAGACCCAAAACTTTCGGCATAAGAGGCAATCACCGAATGAGCGAAGCGTTTCCTTTTTTCTCTTGTCCAAAATTTTTTTCATGTAATATATTTTCTTTCGATTCAGTTTTTCGTTTTTTAAGGGCAGAATACGTTTGCGGGGCAGCAGATAGCCACTAGTATGCATTTAGAACCATATTTTCGGCAACTATGTTAAGCCCTAATTACACCGCAAAATAAAGGGTTAGTAGGTACCTCGGAGAAATAAAGTAGGTTTAGGTTGTTCCGCGCACGTAATGCAGGGAACAGAGCCTTCAAGATTGGCCTAAACACTCCGTAGGAGTTCAGCCAAATAGCCTAATTTTCAAGTTTTATGTACTTTTGAATAGTACTAAGTATCTAGATGTTGTTAAGTTGTTCCAGTTTTAATTGTTTACAATTAAGCTCGATTAAAGTTCGCTATTTGGGCTGACTTTTGTTATGTGCAACATAGTGTAAATAAATAAATAAACGACTGTGGTACTGATAAGTAATTTGAGTTAATAACGTAAATTTAGTAGGTATTGCGTATTATTTAGGTAGTTTAAAGTTTAAGGACATATATATCAAAAATGACATCGTATTGTTTCGGATAATCTCTCGAAAAATTTCGTATTTAATCGGATAACTTTCTATAGATCTAACTTCATGTCTCAAATAGCTTCACTGAATAAGATTATGATAGAGATATAATAACTTGATCTTTTTCACTGCAGTTTATTTGAGACGTACGAAGTTAGATACGAACTTATCCGATTAAATACGAATAAAAAAAATCTTGTACAAAATTTGTGTGATTAACACATTTTTGCTTTGTTAATACAAACCATTGATACAACGATCAAAACACACAGAAAAATCGAAAGGTTATCTAGCCTTTCGATTTTTTCCATGCTTTGTGTGTTTGATCTTTGCATTTTTTATTTGAAAAGCTTTACACCTGGTTATGCATTTCAATTTTTCTTTTTCCATCGATCTTTGTATTAGTGGTTTAATATAAACTTTGTATTATTGTTACTCCAAAATACCGCCGCATCTGTAACATTTCACCAAGTTTTATTTTGAACCATAGTATTTATTTTCTCCAACTTTTACGTTTCATGAATTCCAGGTACCTAAAATTTGCCTATGAAAACAATGAGCGTTTAAAGCAACCCAGACCTCTCAACCCAAATAAGCCAATTAGGGCGTTGTATCGCTTGTATCTATTTTTAAATAGTGCTAAGTACATCCTGTTAGCGATCGTTTTATGGAGGGTAGATGTAAAGAGAACAATCTTATCAGTTATAAAAGTATCCAAATTTGTATAATTACACCTTAGTAAATAAAGATTGCATAACCTACATAGTATGGTTATCATCAAAAGTAGCTGGCTATTTTACTACTAGCATATGTGATAAGTTGATATTATGACAAAATATCCGTTTTAAACTATGGGAAATGTGTAGAAAAATTCAATATTTTTGGTGACCAGAGTAAATCCCACTTTTTTCTTTTAAATACTTACAGGAAAAAAACATACCTTACAGAATAAACAAACCGATGCTAAAAAAAAATCCTTTGCATAAGTAGCTGCTATCATGAAACCATAATTCAACGAGTGATATAGAAAATGCTACTAAAATTCAACATACGAGTAACAACAAAGTTTGGAAGTCTTAGCTTCAATATTGGCTGAGATCTTGTCAAGTGAGCTAATTAAAGGTAAACATCTTGGAAACTAATGGTTTTATTTCTACGAAATATAGCAACTTAGAACCATATCGACGGACAATTTATTGGGAACTACGATGCCACAGACAGACACACAGGTACACAAATACACTAACTCACCGATACACATGTTAAACTTATATTATAAGTTATAACACCCCTCCTTTTTCATCGGGGGTTAAAAAACGTAAAAGTACGTATTGATATTGCAACAGTAGCGCCACCAATGTACCGCGTTTCAAGATACATTTCTGGATACATTGAGACTGTTCCCCTTACCTCTGCCCTCCATAGATTTTGCTCACAACACGTTCAGCGTCTGCTTTAATTGCCAATTACGGAAATATCGCCGAGCGGGAACTATACGGAATGTACATTATTTAGCAGAATGTGCTTTTGATACAAGCAGTTCAAGTACCTACTGTTTTTATTTTCATAATTTCTGTTGGCTATGATGATGATTTTTATTTTCATAATTTCTGTTGAATATTTTTCGGAACTTTATGTTAGAACTTAAGTTCTTCGAGAACATCACCCGCAACAAAAGGATTCGTATTTCGTATTCACTTCTATCACTGATGTTTATTTTCGCTCAAACCTTTACACATTCAAGTCTGGTTTGGTGCGAAGTTTGGTCCGCGATTGTTTAATACCTACCTAAGTATACTAGGCCAAAGCAAATACCGCACTCGTATACAATAGTCACGTAAGAGCCAATCCATCCAATATTGGATTTCGTAGAACTTTGTAGGATTAAACAACATTTTTTCTTATATTAGCTCTCACTATCCCTTGGAGCCGTGAAAAAATTAGATAGTGCAATTCTAAGATACGAGCGTTTATGCTGCATTTTGTTGATGCTGGTAAGGGAATTAAATCCTATAGGGTACTTCCTGTTGAACCGGAATCATATTTTTTTATTTGTTGCATCTTATAGAAAATATATAACAATGCTTATAGCTAGCTAGTGTATTTTTTATTTGTTTAATTACCTACACATTCACTGCTTACGTAGTATGTACGGAACCCTCGGTGCGCGAGTCCGACTAGCACTTGACTGGCTTTTTAAATCTAACTAGATTAAAAATTTAATCAGACTAGAGCATCTTATGTCACGCCGTCGTAACGTTCTTCGTCACGTCGATTAGAATCTTGGTTTGGCAAATGTATGTCACTAAGTATTTTTTTACTCTATAGAAGTATCTAAGTAACACTGCACGAGTATATCTGTGCCTTTCCTGCCAAGTTTCAGCTATCTGCCGAGCCATTGTGTCCGACGGTATCCCGACTGCCGTAAGGCCACGCTTTATCTCACTCGCGGGTACTTCCGACTCGAGACTGTTCTCTAACTATACGTAGTAACTAACTATATCAAGTTTAGTTTCATAGGTAGATTATGTTTCGTGACTTTTGCATATCTTTAGCAATGAAATGTGGAATTATGTTTTGACTTTAAGACCTTTGTTACGTCGTTTGTTTACTACTCCACAGTAACTTGCACGAGTGTATATCTGTGCCTTTTCTGCCAAGTTGCAGCTATCTGCCGAGCCATTGTGTCCAACGGTATCCGATTGCCATAAGGCCACGCTTTATCTCACTCGCGACGGGTTCTTCCGACTCAAGATTGTTCTGTAACTATTTATAGTAACTAACTATATCAAGTTTAGTTTCATAGGTAGATTACGTTTCTTGACTTTTGCATATCTTAGCAATGAAATGTGGAATTATGTTTTGATTTTAAGACGGTATCCGACTGCCGTAAGGCCACGTTTTATCTCACTCGCGACGGGTTCTTCCGACTCAAGACTGTTCTTTAACTATATGTAGTGTACTAACTATATCTAGTTTAGGTTCTCTTAGGTTGCATTATGTTACGTGAGTAAATTTGCACAATTCAACAAAGAAATGTGTCTTGATTTTAAGATAAGTGATGATGATGATGATGATGATGATGATACTGATGTCCTCTTCATCGGGTCCGATGACAGCGACTTCAAGTAGTAGGGCTCGTAGGACTCCTACGACGATGGGCGCGGATATGACTCGCAAAACCCAGTTTGTTGGTGAAAATCCGGTCACAGCGCGATAAGACTTAATTGTGTTACGTCGTTAGTTCACTACTTACACTGTAAGTTATTAAAGGCTTCAACAAGTGTGATTACTTCAGAGTGGGCAACTTTTAGCAATTGCATGTATGTATTTAAAAACTCAAATCCCAACAATTCATGTGTGCAAAAGCGAGCCCCTTAAGGGATTTTCATATTAAACTAACCACAGAATATTTATTAACATTTCATATTTCTAGTAGGTGGAAATTAATCCAGAGATTGAGAGTGCTTTGCGTCGTGTAGGTACACCATAAAAAATATTTGAATATATTTTTCTTTATGCAAAATAAATATATAAGAAATACATAAAATAACCGAAATCTACGACAACTATGCCTGCATAGAGTAGTCTTCGACCTATCCGCGAAAAAAAAAATAAGGCTGTCAATAATGGTCAAGGTCAACGTCATATATTTTTTAATTAGACACCAGACTAAAGTTACCTTTCCATTGTGTCATAGTTTTGGAGTTACTACATTTTAGAATGAGTAAATTTTAAGAAATAAATAATAAAATAATTATTAAACTCAGGAAAAAATCATAAACAGTGATTTCGTCCTCTTTTTACGCAGAATACAGGAAAGTAATAAAATTGTAGTATTAAAAATATGAAATGTTGTCTATTGTTACTTAACACGATAAGCTACAATTCAGGTTCAGTTCATTAAATAAGATATAATAAAACAGTTTCTTCGCAAGCAGCTGCCGTTTCTGATTTAGTTCTATGCCATTGTGATTTCACCTCCCGCCCAACTGAGTCCGGCAGTCTCCGCACGTTATCTTAACTTGACAGTTGCCAGCCTCAAGAATACTTAGTCATATTAATTCAATGCTAGACTTAGTCTCAGTCCGTCCCTTGCTTCCTGCGTTAGCTATTATGACAGCGAGCGGTCGGATGTACCGCGTCCGACTGTCTCGAGGCGCTTTATCTTAGGTACAGTCGGCATAAATAATATATTGAACACAATCATTGTACTGTTCATGAAATAAAATGAAATAAATTTTACACGATTTTCACACATTATTATAACAAAATGGTACAAGTACCGTTTTGTTTAAGTTTAATCGCGTTCAAAAAGTTTTCTAATGTGTATAATTATATTATTTTTTATTTCCCATCACATTAATTCCATACGTGCTTAAAAATCTTTTCCCCTAACATTTTCGAATTCAAAAACAAAAATAAGAACGATGATTTCTGAAAACGCCCACTTACGAGTAAGACTATTTCTGCTCTAATTATAAACTGCAAGCTCCCATCTCCACATTCTTAAAGCATGCACTTAAAATTAATTAGAACCGTGTCCAAGTTAACTTCAGCGGTTCTGCGGGCGGAGGAGGTTAACTTCCCCACCGAATTTACTGCCACAAAGTTCCGATTAGAAACTTGCCTCATTCGCTATTCCTGCCATCTGAAGCTACACGCTTAACTAATGGCAGTTATGTGTTCAGATTCAATGTTCATTGAATAGCAATAAATAACTAATGCCGAAGGTGGAAATAGCTGTTTAGCACAACAAAATCGTTTTGACAAGGCATTTGAAATGTCGGAAAAGGGTCTATAATACTCCTAGAATTATTTTTCGTAGAATGTTTAATTTCGCCGAAATTATTTCGTAGAAAGCATTTTTCATAGCAACCGTAAACTATTTGACATTGTTATCTTATAAGACAAACCAAACCTAACTTAATCGATAGGATGATATTTGCAAGAATTATGAAAAAAATATGACTACATGAGGAATAAAAATTCTGCAAAATGATTTTTCGGTGAAATGATACTGTTTGGCTGTTGACGGAATGGTAATTTTGCTAATTTTTTTTTCTTCTAATTGAGAGGAGCTTTGATCATTTTAATGGACATGCCAGCTCCAGAAGGGCTAATACACAGCATCGTTCATCAAAAAGAAATAAATAAATAAAAACATAAGCCGTATTTAAAATTAAAAATAACATGTACACGAAAACAACTAAATTTGTTTACACTATTTTCCTTTTTTTCGAAGATGAATATAGCTTTCCACAGCCATGGTACAGAATCATGTGGCTCATAATTTACGTGTCTATAACGTACTGCCATTGAAAGTGTAATGATAAGGTAAATAAATAATATTTTTTCACGATAATTCTTTAATTTTCAGGATTTTAACAGACATCTCTTATTTTTCTCATATTATTTTCCCAACCTTTTGGTCTGCCTCGTCATAAGTGAATTTTTATACCCTGTATAATGATAAATAAATAAATAAATTATTTTAAAAATACCAGATAAGTTCAGATTTAGTCGTGATAAAATGCGCTATAATCTAACATACTTATTCAGACTACCAAGAGAAGGGCGATGGAAGTAGTCCTCCCCATGTCCTTAATGATATCTAAGATATTTTAATTATCATAACGGAACCCTTAGCTTAATGACAAGGGTCATGACAGGGGCTACTCTGATTATGGTTACATAATTACAAATCACATACCGCTAATTTACAAAAACCTTGGGTTTATTACTTTCTGATTTGGGCTTATTGGATTTAAATGTATTTCATGCTGCTTACCCGGGCGCTAATTCGAGTAGTGTACCTCGAGATATCGTGAAATAAGCGACATCTCAGTTATATTCCAGTTATAGCGCAAAGGCGCTATAACTGGAATATAACTGAGATGTCGCTAACAGTCAAAGAACAGTCAACAAAACAGGATGTTTACGATTCGAGCTGCTTACGAGTAAAGTGTCATTTCACGTCATTACCCGGTCAAGTTAAGTTTGAAAACTTAACACCACGTTGGCGAAGTTGAGACTTCACTTCGGAGATCTCTTCAAGATATCAGAGGGATATATATCTATGGAATTAGGGTTTTGGTCCTCACTCCAACATCTGATATCCATCCGAGAGATTTAGTGTTATGCCTACGCTATTCGACCTTTGCCATGAGGACGTTGCTGTCTTTCTTAAATATGAACTACTAGAGGCCCGTTGCGGCGTCGAACCGCCGCTAGAATATGGAAATCCGGAAGTGTTACCGAAAATAACTAATTTATCGATAAGAAGTTTTTGGCGAACGAAGAATAAATACTGGAAAAAAACACGATAAAACTATGTTTTTTTTTTATATATATATATATTTAAAGGGCATTGTCGCTAAGCGACCACATCGCAATTTCGCAAAATTATTTTTTAAAAACGGTAAAACATACCAGGCTAGAGCTAGGCCTGATAGCCAACTGCCAGCTTCATCGTGCCAACTTTTTCAACTCTTGTAAAAATAACTTGTGCATTAATGACATGTGATCTGCTGATCTGTTTCACAAATAAAATGCATATTATTCGATTTATGGAAAAATTTAATTCATAAAAATAATCCCATATCTTAAAAAAATAATTGACATATTTTCATAGGACCGAACATAAGATTGGTAGAATTTAATTTGTTGTTCTTTCTTCAGGGCATAAATTTATCGATTTGATCGATTTCTATCAATTTCCAGAAATAGCACATGAATCGAAACGACAGATTTGGGCACTCACTATTAAAAATAGTGATAATAAAAAATGTTACATAAACTCAATTGTATGAAATAGAGAGTATAAAACGTTTATAGATACACGAAAAACCACTATTATCAATGCTTGTTTTTTTTATGAAATTCAATATATCGTGCAAATTTTCTTAATATGGGTGCTGCCATGTCATCATCATCAATCAATTTATTCAATAACAATTACACATTGTGTTTGAAATTCTTACGCTAGGTATACTTAATCAAACCCTATTTACTAATCTAAATAAATAACTGACCAACAATAGGTACTCCACCATAAAAAAAATCCAATATATAAAACAGCTAAAAATGTTGAAAAAAGAATATTAAGACATATTTTTTTCAATAAATTTAGAGCTGAAGGCCTTATACCCGCGAATTCCAAAGTCAAACTTTCGTCTTTCCTCTTATTGAAATAGTGTCTGACAGAAGAGTGAGGGAGATGCTATCTATACTCTCAAGTCTATGATATAAACCTAATTTTAGGGTTCCTTACTAAAGTCGGTAAAAACGGAAGCCTTATAAAATCAATTTGTTTTGTTGACAGCATAATTTGTCAAATTTTATTTTGAATGAGTATAAGAATGATCAGCCAGACGTCATTAATTCAAATATGATTTATTATTGAGCGCGTCGATTTTTTGAAATTTGCATTATATGTAGGTTATTTCTACCACCAAGTTTCTCTGTAACTCTGATCCTGCACCGACTACATATTTCTGTTTAACCCAGTGGTTGACTGGTAGAGAATGCCTAAAGGCATTAAGTCCGCCATTTGTACTTACTTTTTTTTTGTATTGTGCAATAAAGTTTAAATAAATAATAAATAAATAAATAATGTATGTATGTAAACACTTTATTGTACACAAAAACAGAAATACATTAAAACAAAAGAAATACATGTACAAAGGCGAACTTATCCCTTTAAGGGATCTCTTCCAGTTAACCTTTGAGTAAATGAGTTTCGCATGTTAGGGTAACATGTTAATTATTCCACATTGCCAACTGGTCCACAATGTCAGCTCGTCTATATTCCCATCTGGGTCCCAATGCCAACTTGTCCACACACCCAACACGTCCACATTGCCAACTCGTTCATACACCCAACTCATCTGCATTGCCAACTCGTCTATATTACCAATTTGTCTCCATTGGCAACTCGTCCATATTCCCAATTTGTCCACAATGCCAACTCGACCATATTTCCAACTCGTCCATATTTCCAACTCATCCACATTCCCAACTCGTACACAATGCCAAATCATCCACATTGCCCACTCGTCCATAAACCCAACTCATCCACAATGCCAACTCGTCCATATTACCAACTCGTCTTTATTGCCAACTCATCCACAATGCCAACTCATCCATATTGCTAACTCGTCCACATTTCCTACTCGTCCATACACCCAACTCGTCTACAATACCAACTCGTCTTTATTGCCAATCTCGTCCATATTATCAACTCGTCCGTATTACCAACTCGTCTTCATTGCTAACTCATTTATATTCCCACTCATCCACAATGCCAACGCGTTCATATTACTTGCTCGTCCACAATGCCAACTTGTCCACATTTCCAACTCGTCCATATTCTCACCTCATCCACAATGCCAAGTCGTTTATATTACCAACCCGTCCATACACCCAACTCATCTACATTGCCAACTCGTCTTCATTTCCAACTCATCAACAATGCCAACTCGTCCATATTGCTAACTCGTCCACATTTCCAACTTGTCCATAGACCCAACTCGTCCACAATTCCGAGTCGTCCACATTTCCAACTCGTCCATATTCCCAACTCGACGATACACCCAACTCGTCTATACAAACTCGTCCTTATTACCAGCCCGTCTTTATTGCCAACTCGTCCATATTCCCAACTTGTTCATTTTGCCAACTCATCCACATTCCCAACTCGTCCACGTTGACAACTCGTCCGTATTACCAAGTCGTCTTCATTGCCCACTCGTCCGTGTTCCCAACATGTTCATTTTGCCAACTCATCCACATTCCCAACTCGTCCATATTCCCAACTCGTCCACATTGAAAACTCGTCCATATTACCTACTTGTCCGTATTACCAACTCGTCTTCATTGCCAACTCGTCCATAATGCGAACTCGTCCACATTGTCCCCTTGTACATGTTCCCAACTTGTCAATTTTACCAACTCATCCACATTGCCAACTCATCCACATTTCCAACTCGTCCATATTCCCAACCCAACTCGACGATACACCCAACTCGTCTACTATACCAACTTGTCCTTATTATCAGCTCGTATTTCTTGCCAAATCTTCCATATCACCAACTCGTCCGTATTACAAAGTCGTCTTCATTGCCAACTTGTCCGTATTACCAACTCGTCTTCATTGCCAACTCATCCATAATGCGAACTCGTCCAAATTGCCCACTTGTCCATGTTCCCAACTTGTCAACTTTACCAACTCATCCACATTGCCAACTCATCCACATTTCCAACTCGTACATATTCCCAACCCAACTCGACGATGCACCCAACTCGTCTACAAATACCAACTTGTCCTTATTATCAGCTCGTCTTTATTGCCAAATCTTCCATATCACCAACTCGTCCGTATTACAAAGTCGTCTTCATTGTCAACTTGTCCGTATTACCAACTCGTCTTCATTGCCAACTCGTCCATAATGCGAACTCGTCCAAATTGCCCACTTGTCCATGTTCCCAACTTGTCAATTTTACCAACTCATCCACATTGCCAACTCATCCACATTTCCAACTCGTCCATATTCCCAACTCGACGATACACCCAACTCGTCTACACAATACCAACTTGTTCTTATTATCAGCTCGTCTTTATTGCCAAATCTCCCATATCACCAACTCGTCCGTATTACCAAGTCGTCTTCAGTGCCAACTCGTCCATATTCTCAACTCGACCACATTTACCATCCCGTCGACATGCAAGCGGAAGGACTTAGTTTTTTCTTGTAAAATACCATTTAATTTACCATGACTCATGCCATTTTCCTTGGAATTATTTTTTTGATGAACTTATATAATCATATTTATAATAATCTATAATAAATTTACTTATTTGAATGACGTTTAAATTAGTTTTACTACATTTTTTCTGCTTTGATTTATTGTAAAACTCGCCTATAAAAATAATCTATTCTTGAATGACGGTCAGTTTTTCTAGTCTTTCGAGTACCAGTCCAACTCGCACTTAACCGGCTTTTTTCTCCACATTTTTAACAGGTATGCGAAAAAAGTTTCCATATGAACATTTTAAAAAGAAAAACAACCTGGCGATTTAGAGCATTGACATAATAGCCCCCAATAAAAAAGACATTAAAAGTTGTCAGAATATGGTTACTGTCATTCATTGTCAACAAACTGTAAAATTATTTTTGCATATTCGTACATGTTTTAAGTGTTGCGGATATTATGTTGTCGACTCAAAAATAATATTTCATCATGCTGAACAACTTACTCAGGTTTGTGAGCAAATCATGCTTATTATTATTTGGTCATCTTATGTCAAAATAGGGATCACGTGGTTAGCGCACAGTAGTTTTTTCAATTCCATTTTTCAGTACCTTTTCAGGAAAAAATTAAAATTCCAAGAGTTTTATGCACCTCTCCAGCATGAGACGAATCTAATGACATATCATTTATCAAAATCGGACCATAACTGTAGATCTGATGGGATGTACAAAAATCGGCCTCGCGTAATATATATATAGATATTTTATTCTAGTTCGATAGGGCGCATATTTGAAGAAAAATCATAATATATATATATAGGTATTTTATTTATTTGGCAAGTGAACAGGATTCTGGATATACCCATTGTCGTATCACAGGATAAACAGTCCTCAATGAAAATTCAAACATGGATTAGGAAACTTTTCCGGATCAGTTGAAAGACGCTTTGAAGATTAGAATGCTTTGACCCCTTATTTGTATAGGAAAATGAACCCATGCTACAAAACCACTGGGTCACGGGGCGCATACTATTACATGCTAAAACGTCATATGTTAGCTGGTGGTGACGGTCAGTTGTGCCCTTTTGGATTGTAGTGGTGCTCTTATTATGCCCGACCGGCCCTTCGCTGCAATCAAATTGATTCTGTAATCCCTATCGATTCGATGAAGGTTCGCAATAAAACGAATGAGCTCGGCGGCGTGACCTGGGCCAGTGATTTTGTTAGTAAGGCTTGATCTGGCCTTCAGTATTATGCTTTAACCGGCTTTAAAAATGGGTTGTTTTCAGTTCATCAGTTTCAATTCAGTTTTTTTATGAAGGCATTTTCCCTGATTATTCGAAGATGGCTGGACCAATTAGCGAAATATGTTTTTGTTTGTTTTGCTAAACATTTTAGTTATTTTAGTTATTTTAAAATAAAAATAAACCGGCCAAGTGCGAGTCTGACTGAAGATGGGATAAGTATCTTAACTGGCCGGTTTAAGTTCAGTTTGCACCTAGTGTGTATGGCGCCGGATACAAACGAGGTGCAGATTTAACGCAACCGATCAAGTTTGTTGTATGGGAGCCATTTAAATATTCATTTTATACTGTTTCGAGTATTTAGTGTTATAGCGGTAACAGAAATATATCATCTGTGAATATTTCAACTGTCAAGCTATCACGGTTTATGAGATACAGCCTGGTGACAGATAGACAGATAGAGGAATGGACAGTAGAGTCTTAATAATAGGGTCCCGTTTTTACCCTTTGGTTGCGGAACCCTAAAGAAATTCTAATTTCAACGAACAGAAGTCTCTAAATGATGCGTTGAACGATGAGAGATGATGGAGACTGCAGGACAGATACTTCTGTTCGCTGAAGTCGGTAATTTGTTTAAGTTATGAATAACCGCCAACGTTGAAATGAGAATATTATAAGTAAGTTGTTGTTGTTCACTTGTTGTTGTCATGATATTTTATTAACAATATTTTCTAGGGAGCTCTTCGTTTCCTAGAAACTTTTTTCGTCCAATGGCGAAAAATCGTTTCGCAGAATGTTTATACACCTCTGTAGTCATAAACTTTTCATAATTCTTAAAAATATAATCCTAGGTTTGTTTTATCACAATCTCAAATAGTTTACTGTTGCAAAGAAAAATACTTTCTATGAAATGATATTTCGGCGAAATTAAACATTCGACGAAAAATAATTCTAGGAGTCAATACAGACTCACTTTTGGAAGCCCTTTGTTTTCTAGAAATTTATTTCGGCGAATGATTTATTTCACCGAAAAGTCGTTTCGTAGAATTTTTATATTTCTGTAGTCATACATTTTTCATATTGATTAGGTTCGGTTAGGCTAGGTGTATTATTTAATTGACTGCACTCTTACTCAAGTAATTCTTCATCCAACATTACCTTTCATCTTGAAAGACGTCGATATTTCAACGACACGGCATAATAGAGCCTCCCCTGATTTTCATTAGGTACAAGCCCCTCACATTAAATCATGACTGAATGGAAAAATGCTCACCTAGATAAAATTGTGCCCATAGAAATGTAAATAAAGGCCTAATAAATGTTATGAAGGGAATTAAAATGTCGCCGCATGAATTATGAATGAGCAGCCCTTTTGTACTAGAATGTTAGAATAAGTGCCCTTTATTTAGGAAATAAATAATTCTTAGACCGAAGTTAAATACTAAATTGGACACCAAAGTTGTGATGATTCAGTAGTTGACTTTTGTCGCTAGTTACAATAAAGAGTCCATCTTGCTTATATTATATTATTATTATTTGTTTCTCGACTCATAGTCTCGGGCTCATACGTCCCGGTCTTTTGAAAGGCTTGCGTGGGGATATGGATCCAACACGTAGAGGCCCCTTGGAGAAATTTGCTGTGGCTGTAGCCCTGCTGGGACCCGTTCCTGATCATATCAATAGGATGATACATCCATGAACAGGTCCCAGCAGGTGATTGAACTATTGCATTGATATGGAAAAGAAAAAACCGGGCTATTAAAATGGAGTATGGGTGGACTCTTTATTTGGGCTATTGCAATAGTAAAATGTCACCCGCCGTAACCATCATTATTATTATTATTATTATTCCTGTATGTCGCACCCGCTCACGGGACAATAGTGTCCCGGACCTTTGGGAGGCGTGCACGGAGCCGAAGCCAACGCGTAGAGGCCCTTTCGACAATTTAATGAAATGCAAGGTGTACATCGAGCGGATGCTGTCCCTATCCGTGTCATGGGACGCACACAGAGACAGCGCCCGCTAGGTGCAAGAACTATTGATGGAGACATGGAATCTAAATACAAATTGGGCTATGGGTTTGAAATGGAGGACTGGCTAATTGGGCTATGGGGTGAGACTATCGGGCGTCTACCAGCAAAAGTGTCTCATAGCAAAAATGGGACTGGTAGACGATGACTCGCCTCCCGCTAGATGGGCCCCCACAAAATAGATTATTATTATTCCTGTATGTCGCACCCGCTCAGGGGACAATAGTGTCCCGGACCTTTGGGAGGCGTGCACGGAGCCGAAGCCAACGCGTAGAGGCCCTTTCGACAATTTAATGAAATGCAAGGTGTACATCGAGCGGATGCTGTCCCTATCCGTGTCATGGGACGCCCACAGAGACAGCGCCCGCTAGGTGCAAGAACTATTGATGGATATATGGAATCTAAATAAATGGGCTATGGGGATGAAATTGAGGATTGGATAATTGGGCTATGGGTCGAGACTATCGGGCGTCTACCAGAAAAAAAAAAGTCTCATGTGTAATTGTACTGGTAGACGATGACTCGCCTCCCACTAGATGGGCCCCCATAAAATAGCGACACATAGAGTGGCCTAAGGGCAACACCGGTGCGGAAGGCTAAGGGCGGAGAGGTGTAATACTGGGCTTTAAACCGAAGCCAACTAACCCCTTACGTTTCCACATCCGCCCCCGAGCTGCAACTCTCGCGACCCCACTCTGGCCGGCCGGTTAAGGCAAGACAGAGGCGGAGGCCCCAACCCATCACCCCCTGTCAGGATCCCCCAGGAGCACTCAGGTACGTGGGGTCGCTACCCCCCAACAGCTCGCCATAAGCTGCCCTGCGTGACTGATTGCGCTGGTAATATTATTATTATTTGTCTCTCGATATAGAGTCTCGGGCTCATACGTCCCGGTCTTTTGGAAGGCTTGCGTGGGGATATGGATCCAACACGTAGAGGCCCCTTGGAGAAATTTGCTGTGGTTGTAGCCCTGCTGGGACCCGTTCCTGATCATATCAATAAGATGATACATCCATGAACAGGTCCCAGCAGGTGATTGTACTATTGCATTGGTATGAAAAAGAAAAAACCGGGCTATCAAAATGGAGTTTGGATGGACTATTTATTTGGGCTGTTGCAAAAGAAAAATGTCACCCGCCGTAACCATCAATGTGACTGTTACCTCTGGCGGGTGGTGACTCGCCCCTCACTAGGTGGGCCCCGTAATGCCATCGTGCAGACGGCCGGAAGCAACACGAGCGTGAGGGCTCAGGGGTGTCGAGAGGTGTGCTGCGCTTTCTCCGAAGTTACTCGCGGCGTGATGCCCTTTAACACTTCCACCCCTGGAGCATAAAGCTCTAACGCTCCTTTCTGGACGGCCAATGAAGGCGAGCCAGAGCTGAGAGTCCTACGGGTCCTCTTGGGTTTCCACTCCGGCCGATGAAGGCACACCGGAGACGAGGACCCTGACCGACTCTCTGGAGATCTCGGGTCCGTGGGGTCGTCACTCCCCAACAGCTCGCCACAAGCTGCCCTTATAACCATTATTATTATTCCCTTTATTCATTTTTACACTTAGGCTAGGTTTTTTTTACAATAAATTTATATAAAAAGTAAAATATAAAAAATACATCACAAATATAAACACATTCTAAAAAAAACCTAACCTAGGGTGCCGCCGGCAGCGGGGCAGGGCCCAGGCTACCGGTGGTTAGGGCTGCAGAGAGAGGAACCTCCTGACGATGCGCGCCGTGTCCAGGAGTACCGCCTTTTGTATCTGGCCCTTGATCCAGCCATCTAGCGAGAGTCTCTTAAGATGTTTGTCGAGACTCTTCGCTATAAGACCGTTCGCCGAAACGACTATCGGGACAATGATCGTCGAGTCAACATCCCACATGGCGGTCACGTCGTGAGCCAAGTCAAGGTACTTGCTGAGTTTGTCCTTCTCGGCCTTCACGAGGTTCTCGTCATGGGGGATGGTGATGTCGACGAGCACTGCCTGGCCCTTGGATCGATCTACCAAAACGATGTCAGGCTTATTGGCTACAATAGTCCTGTCCGTGATGATAGATCGATCCCAATAGAGCGTGGCACGACCATTCTCAAGAACTGGCATCGGTGCGTACTTATAGTACGGCACCTCAGACCCCACAAGACCGTATTGAAGAGCAAGTTGCTGGTGAATGATCCTGGCTACTTGGTTATGTCTGTGCAAGTACTCGCCGTTAGCAAGATGAGAACAACCGGAGATTATATGCCTGAGTGACTCACCGGGACGGCGGCATGCCCGACAAATGTCGACCGTACCGTCTTTCAGGATATATCTCCGGTAATTGTTCGTCATCATTACTTCGTCCGCAATTGCACAGACAAAACCTTCGGTTTCCCCGAAGAGATCCCCGAAGCGTAGCCAGTTCACCGACGCGAGCAGATCTACATCGGGCCCCGTAAGGGCCTTGTAGAACCGCCCGTGTAGCTCCTTGCTCTTCCATACAGCCCTGCGGTCATCGGTGCTAAGCACCTTTGGTCTGCGCCAGTTCTCGTTTGCTAAGGAGAGAGAGGTGAGGCCTTTGTCAACTGCTACTACATCGCGCTGAATCCCACACTCGTTGTTTAGGAAATACTCCCTAAGACTGCACACCTCACGGTTATGGAGGTCCTTGGCGTTTAAAAAGCCACGGCCCCCACACTTACGCGGGATGTACATTCTCATAACTGACGAGCGTGGGTGCCTCATGCGATGTGTAGTGAGCAGTTGACGGACCCTCGTATTCAAGGCGTCCAGCTCAGTCTGAGTCCACCTTAGTATGCCAAAGGAGTAAGTGAGCAGAGGCATCACCCAAGTGTTGAAGGCGCGTGCCTTATTGCCACCGGACAAAAGACTGTTAAGTACTTTTGTCAAACGACAAAAGAAACGCTCCTTCAACGCCTGTCTAATGTCTCCGTCCGCAATACCCAATGACTGTGACATACCAAGGTACTTGTAGGTTTCAACTTCGGAGATAGACCTGAGGGTCATTGTCTCAGAAAGCTGTAAGTTCGCGGAATTTACGACTTTCCCCCGCTGTACATGCATGACCGCACACTTGTCTACGCCAAATTCCATTTTGATGGCACTACTGAAGTTTTCAGTTACTTCCAGTAGTTCCACCAGATCCTGGCGTTTTGGTGCATACAACTTAAGATCATCCATGTACAGCAGATGAGAAATGACCTTATCTCACCAATTATATACCTACTAGTATTATTATATTATATTATAATATTGTATATTAGGGTGAAATCACTTCCTAATGTGCCGAAGACAATTTAAAAATTTCCAGCGATACACACAGGGATAGCATAAGGGTCTACATTGACGCGGAGCGGAGCGGAGACTCACGGAATTGACCAATCACTTGAGGTGAATCTGAATCTCGGCTCCACTTCACTTTTGTGATTAGTCGATTCTGCGCGTCTCCGCTCCGCTCCGCTTCAGTGGAGCCGTACCCTAAAACAGATGTAACGTGTATTTACATACAGTTGCCGAGAAACTTCTTGAGCCTAACCTTGACTGCGCAGTAGCCGATTTACGTACAAATATGCATGCGCAGATCCGCCATTTTGGGTCAAGAAGTTTCTCGGCAACTGTACTATGTTTCGAATCCTCATCTCAAATATTCAAAGGCTGATTTAACCAAACTATTACTTTCGGATAGGTACTAATGTCAAAATAATATGGTATTCTTGGAATAAAAGTTGATGGAATGTAGCCTAAGGCTGTATTCAACCAAATTTTTATTCCAAGAATAATGCTTACTCTCGAATAGTTATATCAGACTAGTATGGGGTTGGGAAACTCACTTGACAAAAAAAAAACTATATGGATAATTATCAAAGTTTTATGAGAAATCGGGTTCTTTTCCTGGTACGAACTACGAGTGACCGCAATTTCTTTGCGAGTTGATCTTTATACATCGTAACTTTACAAGTTAATAAAACCAACGTCCACTTGCCAAGATGGTGGTGCCCCGTTCGGTTTCTCGAGCTGTCACTAGCTTTCGCGATCCAATATACGATACGGCTTATGAGCGAACGTGGAACCGACCGTTTTTGCGCCGTCCACTGGCGGACAAGGAAATTGGGAAATTAGGTATAAGGTGACAGTGTGATGAGGGTCTCACTTGATTTGTTGTTGGATATAATGTTTGTATAACGGGTTTTACGCTGTATTAAGGGATATTAATGAAGGTTTGGGGATGATGATATTAATTTGTTAGACGAAATCAAAACGGAAATTATTTTTTCAGTTACAACACATCAACATTTTGAGCATTTTCTCGTTCAGTATTGGACATATGCTTCCTCTAATATCTTTTATTTTTTCCTGGATGATGTTTCTTTCCTCCACTTCCTTCCGGCTATTGCCACAATTTCATCGGACCATCGAGCTTAAAACGCGTCTTGGCCTACGCTACGGCCGCCAGACGGCTCGGCAGGTGGCCTGCCCACTAGTGCCCACCATAGATATAAGACTGTATTGAGCCGGCTTCCCCTTAAGACAGGATATCCGTTTTCCTACATCAGTTACCTCTGTCCTTTTTTCGAATTTCTTCGTTGCGGATTTTATCTCGGAGAGAGATTCGGAGCATCACTCTTTCTATAGCTCGTTGCGCAACCTTGAGGGTCCTTATAACATAATCCGTGATCGACCAGGTTTCACATCCATAAGTGAGCTTCAGTAATATGCTTTGATTGAATGTGCGACGTTTCAAGTGCATTGGCATGTTCGATTTAAAGATATTACTCATTACAGCTTTAGAAAGGCCATCAAAGTTGGGTCTCGTACAACCCGTTGTAAGCAAGTAACAATTTGCTACCGTACGAGTAAGCATGTAAAATTGCCTTAACTCCGAGTAGCCCGACAAATATTTGAGAGGTATTTTATACTTCCAGGTTGTAGTGTACCCGTATTTGTCCCCACAGTGTACTCGGCTTTATCTGTGCTAGCCAGGATTCAATTCAAGGCATGTTATTGCATCGGCCACAACGATCCTCGGTCAATCGAATGTGCTATTCGAATATTATTTTCGAATTTCGAATCCGCTTCAGGAGTTTTAGTGTTGGGGCGGTTATTGTAACGGTTTTTGTTGTGACAATGCCATTTCGAACAGCAGTTCAATAAGAGTTTATAGATAACGACATTTAAAACAGGGTGATTCTATTAATTTGTTTCTCATAGGGGGTACAAAAGGAGGATCACGGACAAAAATGTTCACTAGTAATTTACAACGTTACATCTGTAAGTTTAGGTTGTAAAAGTAAACATTATTCTTCTAACCCACGTAGGACATAGGTACTAAATAATTCCAAAGCTTTTTGACACAAATCACAAAGCCTCTGGCTTTTATATTTCATGTTCCGAATTACCTGGTATGGTAAAAGTTACCATTCCCCCAGGTTTCCTTGATGGACGTGTACCTAAAAACAGCGAGCACGGGAAGTGTTCCGAACAGTAATATTTCAATGTCTGACAAGCCAGCTGGGACCTTTATAGACTAGGAGCTGACGGGCTTTACGACAGGTGATTGGAACATTAATTAATACAGCTTGACGTAAAATCGGCGAATTTATTTAGGTAATGTATTACAATTTTATTTTCGTGTGACGTGGAGCCAAATGTCGGGGCAAGCCGGTACCGATTTATCTTACTTTCCAAAAATAATAGTCAACATTTTCTTTAATGAGCAAGCCGGTGGGAATTGGTTTCCATGTAAGCCACGCCACTGCAACATTATCTCATGACTTGTAATAGTGACTTTTCAAGTGGATGGATTATGAAAAACATAGAATTTACCCCAGAAAATTAGACATATTAAAGTTACAAAACTGTCGCTTAATTTAAAAACAAACAGCAAACGAATGCGGTCAAGATTTATGATCTCGGAACGGACCGAAACATGTTGAGCAGTGACCGTTTTGCGATCTTAGTGTGTATAGTATCATTATAGGGGACTAATACACTATAACTACGAACCAACATATATCAAAGTCTAAGCACGGTTGATCGGCTGGCAACCAAAATCATCGCGTTTTACACAAGCAAATAATATAATATTTATCGGGTGTCTTTACGAGGATCTGAAGAGAAAACCTAGTCTTTAACACTGTCATCAATCTTGGTAATCGTTAATTTCGTAATCCTTAAATTACAATAATCTAAAAGCTAACTAATAAAACAACTAAGCGAATCAACGATAGCACTTTATCATAATTCAATCAAATGAAAACCCTTACAATAGTCTTTAAAGGCATTTCCTTCTCTTCTAAAAATAGTCAGCTCGGCCATTTTCCTAATTGGCACTGGCATTCATGCCGGCTGAATGGCCGGAAGACGAACGGCGGACATGCCACTTACTGGTATTGCTTTGGATTGATAAAAAGGGGTTGTTGGCTTTTTGGGTTGTGCTTAGTCTAATCAATATCAATAAGGGAATATGAGCTATTAACATTATCTGGCTGCACGGTGTTACCCGTTCATTCCGCGCGAATACCATTTTTTTTTGGTATAAAAAGTAGCCTACGTGTTAATCCAGGGTGTCAGCTACCACCGTACCAAATGTTATCAAAACTGGTCCAGCCGTTACAACGTAATGAAGTTATAAACAAACAAACACACTCACAAACTTTCGCCTTTGTAATATTAGTATCATTATTCGGCTGTGTTGAGAGTGACCATTGCCCAGCTGTCGATCTTCATAAAGAAGGACAAATTTGTCATTTTCTGGCGTTCAAATCAAAACAAATTGTTCGAAAAAAGGGTCACACATCACCGAATTAATTGTTTGCATTAGTTTTTGCGTGTACCTAGTTTGTTTATTACATTGTACACTCGGTATATCTTAGATTCCATATGTATTTGATGCCTAAAATAAGTGTATTGATCGATTGATTGAAACTTTCGTGAGGCATCACTAATTCTACTGAAAATATCGGACAACCACAACACAAATCAATCTAGGTTTGTGTTATGGACACTGAATCACACAGGCCTATCAGTCTTACGTACTATATAAGCAGTGTCATGAAGGAAAACAACGTTTTTCATGGCTATGACAGCCAATACGAGAACGGCACATGCGACCACAGGCTTGGAAGATGTAAGACTGGCCTGCGCGCGGTGAGCAAGGATCGAGCTGATGTCTTTTGGCAAGGTTTGGTTGCGAGTGTCCTGAACCAAAAACATCGACAATATATATATGTGCCATAGACTACAATAAAAACTGTTAGTTTTGTCACAAGTAAATAGATTATTTCTCTTAAGACGGAGCCGGATGAGATTTCTATACAAAGTTTTATCCCTTATCAGGTACCTAAGTTTCGCATCCCCGAACCCTTGATGAAAGGTAAAACCCAAACCTATTGGTCCTCACTCAATTAAAATTACGATAATTGGCCCTGATATTGATAAGTCAAGTAACGTATCATTGATACAAACGGAAAATTCTTCTTTTATTTCAATGAGTGAATTATTGGAAATGTGATATCTAATTAATGGAAAAATAAGACCAACATCCGTTGCAGAAACCATGAAAAAATGGTTTTTAGTCCCTATTACTATTAAATAATTCTAAAATTATGTTCCTATGATGGGGAGGGGTCATTATTTCAGGAAAAAACTTAGCTGTATAACTTAGTACGACCTCGCAGCGCTAGCTGTACAACGCTAACTGTTGGTAAAAATGTCTTTGTCTTCTCATCACGCCGAATCGGTTGGACGGATTTTAACGAATTTTGGTACCGAGATAGCTGGACATCCAAAGATATAGGATACTTTTGAGTTCCACAACTAAGAATGTTCTTATCCATTGTTCCTTCCTCCTCGTGTCTCACTTGCGTCTCAGCGTCGCCGGGCAGTCTGCGCGCTATCTCGCACCGACTGGCAAGACGCCAGTGCACCCATTTATTAACTGCATTGATGGATGTGGTGGGAGATATCAGTAGAATCGAGGTAGCACATAAAATAATTTATATTGTTAAATAAAAAGTTCAGAAACTATAGGTAAAGCTACATTACTTGGCGGTGGGGCAAAATCAGGATTGTTATTTCATACCATTATTACGACATCTCGGGCGGGGGTTGCTTGACTCCATTCCACCGGAGTTACTGACAGTGCTGAGATGTATATTTTATATCTACATAAAAGAAAATCTACCATATGGCGATGAATATGTGTGCAGATAAAGTAGTGTATGGAACTGTCCATAATTAGACTAATGTAGTCGTCTGATCATATTATGAAACTCGCCTTCGGCTCGTTTATTAAAACCACACTCGTATTTCTATATGTAACAGTTGCATAAACTACTATCACAAAAACACTTATTCAAGCACTTCGTAAATAAATAGCAAGATGAAATACTATAGAGCAATCAGTTTTTATTTTTGCAATATCCATTCAACAGTTCGTTACTTACGAGGCTCTTCACAGTTCAAGGTTTGGGTTTTGTTTATCAAGAAACTCACATTCGCTAGTTTGCTACACAGGCTCTTTTCCTTATTGTTTTGTAAAAGGGCAATAAAAATGTCTTAAACAACGAAGAAGGAAAACCCATTGCCTTTCAGAGCTGACGATGTGCTTGATAAATAGTGCAGCATTTTTTCGAGAAGGCTCAGACTCGTGAAGGGTTTGGGTTGGAGAAAATTCATACCACATACCTATATATGAATATTCTGACAGTGAAAATTGTTTAAACTCACGTAAAATGTAATAGAAACGCCCCGGCATGTTTCAAACTCATATATACTCGTATGTGGGCAGATCTTCATCAGGGACAGCTATCCGTGCTGCCACGCGACTCGCGGCCCACTGCACTGGTTTTTGCTCTACTCACCTCCCTCAGCGCCCACGCAAATAGCGCGGCGGGAGGAGGGAATGGCTCTTGCACTGTCAGTAGTGACAGTGCATGCCACCCAGCGCAAGTGCAGCCCTTCCACTGACTTTGACTGTCTGACACTGCATTTTCCCTACCCACTGATACTGCGCCCACTTGTCTTATCGTATCTACAACATTGTCTGAACCCGCAATGATTTTTAACGGAATCACAGGCTCTCATGCTGGAGCGAAATGATCATTAATGAAAATTTACCCTGTATTTATCTATTATACTCATTAGGGGCTTATTTACTGTGTCTCATAAATATTCAAACTTGGTAGCGAATTCAAAGCATTCAAAGCTCATTGATATTAGTATCACAAAACAGAATAACTCCAATCCAATTGTCTAGCACAAATTGCCTTTAAATGTCCAACTTCGGCTTTCAGTGTACTGTATATTGAATGTCTTTGTTCAAATAATTGCGCTGAATCAAAGTAAATGATGGTTGGCTGTTTAAAAATCAATAACGGTCAGTATAATGAGGCTTATGCGTTGAGAATGTTTCTATATGCATATAAGGGGTACCCGCAACTTGTTTGCGTGGAGGAAACGATTGAGCATCATTATCTATTGCTACTGAAGAAAATGTAAGCGAAATCAATCCCGGCTAGCCCTAAGTTTTTGTTTGACCCCATACCACTGATACACAGTCATAGCCTAACAAATTGTCGCTCCGACCCAGGGATAGTGGCGCTACAAACAGCTTTTATATGGCAAATAATGAGCATGCGGCATATAATTATGTTTGCACTACTAAACGTCAGTAGCAATTTGTCAAGGATTTCTTATTAGCCAAATTCAAACATTGTTTACCGGAATGCTGCTCAATCCTTCGTTCTTCTTGTGAAATAAAAACTGTATCCCCTTGAAAAAACTTGGCTTTCATCACTGTGGATAGTTTTGGCT
Source organism: Apotomis turbidana (assembly GCA_905147355.2). Lineage (NCBI taxonomy): Eukaryota > Metazoa > Arthropoda > Insecta > Lepidoptera > Tortricidae > Apotomis > Apotomis turbidana. The sequence continues at coordinate 3,834,501 of LR990293.1, forward strand.
TTATTATGCAAAGAATACTTGAAATTTGTGAAATATTTAGCCCTGTTCCCGCTTTGGTTTTAAACTTTAGCTATAAGAAAGATGCATAGGCAACAAACGAACACTAAATCATCTGAAATTAACTTTTTACAAAATGCGGGTGACTACGTATTCTATTGATAGGCTCGTAATTCTTTTTGGCGAGGCAGTAAGTGATCATCGTTTCACATTAGGGAAGTCTTGTTCTGTCATGAGCTGATGAGAAGATAATTAAACAAGAAAAAGATGTCTCCTGAAATTTACTCAATACGAAAAAGATCTGCCTTCCCAAAAGAGTACTATTAAAAGAAGGCAAGAAAGATAATTTATTTCGCTGCAATTAGCATAGGTACAAATGTCAAAATCGGAGAGAGTGATTCGACGGCTGGCATTATGTGGATCCACAGATTAAGCGAAACAGGACTGCGCATTATGCAGTCATATTAAAACTATCACAAAAACGTAAAGGAGGAATTAATTAATTTAAACAATATGTCGAATTTTGGTATTAGAAAAAAGGATTCTTTGTAAGCTCCTGTATGTGATCAAAAGATGTCAGCTCTTATACCTGTCAAATCTGTGGTCACGTTTGTCTTTATCGTTTTGACTTATATAGTCACGTAAAACGTTGTTTTCCGATATGATACTGCCTATAAATCCTGTAATAGTCTTAATGGCTTTTGATACATGAAATGTAAATCTGGCATGCCTAATACGTGTACCTACATTTGGTGACGATAGAATCTATACGATATTTTCCGTTTTAAAAATTAAGAAAAATAACCAACATTTTGTGTTCGAAACAGTTGGGAATCTTGACGGCAGCATAACTTACACAAACTTACCAATACAGTAGGTACTCTAAAATTAATAACTAGGGTAGTACAGTTCGCAACACACGGTTTGAACTCTTATCGATTACCGCTGTATCTCGCGATCTAAGCTGGCTGTACAACATTGTATCTTATCGAGTAGATAATAGCTTAGTTTGTCGAGTTGTCCAGGATATAAATGAGTGCATACAACGCTCGTATCGATTAGAGGTTAAACGTTGGCGTGAACTGTTTGCCTGTTTGTATTGGTATCGATTCCACATAATATTTAATTGCCTTTTGTTCGGAAGCTTATTGGAGAACTAGAAATATTTTGATAATAATCCTTGGCTTTAATAACGTTTAACATTGACGTCTATCTGAAGCCTACTTTAGCAATAATATTCTATCTTCATCGTCTTTCAACTTAGTGATAAGTGCTGTTCTGTCGTCATCGTAATGTCATTTTTTATTCGCGTTAAATTTGACGGCAAACCATATATTCTTATGTTACAAATAATCTATCTATCACCCACAGACGTCCACTGCTGAATACGGGTCTACCCTATAGATCGCTACAAAGTGCGATCCGATGGCGACCTGTGCATCTACTCCCTGCTACCCTCACGAGGTCATCCGTCCACCTAGTCGGGGGCACTGCGCTTTACTATACGTGGACGCTACTCTTTTTTTTTTATGTCATAGGGGGCAAACGAGCAAACGTATCGCCTGATGGAAAGCGATTACCGTCGCTCATAAACACCTGCAACACCAGAGGATTCACAAGTGCTTGCCTACCCGGAGGACGAAGATAGAATGCCTCTATGCTAGTAATTTCACCGGCTATCTTACCCCCACACCGGAACACAACAATGCGAACATTGCTGTTTGGCGGTGGGTTAGCAGGCAAGACGGTAGTAACAATCCGGACGGACCTTGCACGAGGCCCTACTCCAAAAACTCCAGGACTTTGTTACCCCAACGCTCATCCGTTCGGCGGGCTCAATGTTCCGCCCAATTACAAATGATAGCAAACAACTTGTTAATTTGACGACGCGTTTGGCTCGGTTTGTAGACACCTGCCTACTGAGTCGGCGGTCCCGGGTTCGAATCCCGGCCGGGGCAAATATTTGTTCTTGGGTCATGGATGTTATCTATATATGTATTTATATATTATGTATATCGTCGTCTAGTACCCATAGTACAAGCTTTGCTTAGTTTGGGACTAGGTCGATTTGTGTAAGATTGCCCCTAATATTTATTTTATTTTATTTTAATTTTACAGCTCGAATAGCAAAAATATATACATATGCGATGTAATTGCGTGATAAAGCGGAAATATTACTAAATGATTATCGTTACGTCATCAGACTGAGGCTAGATTCTCTAACTGAAATATTTCAACCCGGGAATGTCTACTAATGAAAATAGAACCCACTTTAAAGTTTCCACTACCACCACTACGAACAATCACAAGCTTCCTGGAATTAATAATATAAACCGTAAAGCTTAAGGTTTACTTGTATTCAAATCCAAGAGTCCGTCCTCGACTCCAAGCCTCCTTCCGTTTACGCAACGAGAGACTTCAATATATTTGTTCAACAAACCTAACGCAGATCACATATTTTTCTTACAATTATTTATCCTGCCATCCGATTTTATCACTTCATCCCGTTATGCACGGTTGGGAGTGGATTGGTGGAGGTGCTAGGGTTAAGGGCCCTTGGAGGAGGCTCGTCGACATTGTGACACGCCGCGGCTTGAGTAAATGTAGGGCTCCCAGTGTCTGACTGAGGAGCTCTTGAGAATTTAAATTAAATCATTTGTTTAGGGATTTTGGATTTGTTAAACGGCAGTGCTACGCGTATGTCATCAGCAAACTTTTCGCCTTTTGGCATAACTTTTTCCAACTGTCCCTTGTTCCATATTCGCAATAAATACGCAACTGTGTCATGACAATTTTCTGAAACCATTCTATTCCCGATATTTGTTCATCATTGTGTAAAACCCGTAGGTTAGGTTAGTTTATTAAAAGTTCTTCGATAAATGCAACAAAATTCTTGCCATCGCAATATTACTAGGCATTAGAACTTAAATTTAGCTAAAATTAGCGATAGTGTTAGTTTATATATTTTTTATAGTAAAGTGAAAAAAAAAACGAAGAAGAAAGTCAATTACAAGGGAATATTTTTCGCGATCGCAATTTAAGCAAGACTCGCACCCACACTCTCACTTTTCGGGAGTGATTTACCAACTAAGCTACCAGATCGCTTTTCCGTTTTGTTTTATCAACTCAGCCATCAGATTGTAGATTGCGATCAAACAGATAACATATATGTTCTAGCACAGATAGGGTTCGCGATAAAAGGGTATCTGTGCCCTTATCATTTAAGTAACCGACCTTCACCCTGAACACCCTAATCTAGAAAGAGTTCAGGGGTGGTCAAGGGTAAATTTCAAGATAACTGTATCAGCTCATACAATGAGGTTCATTAATGTTATAATTTTTAATTTTTATACAACTCACATATTTTTAGGACTAGGTCTGCAGTGCTCTGTGAGATAAGATAGTTATAATTTTTAAATAATTTTTTCTTGAATTAATAACCTATTACAGGGGTCTAATTTGATGAAAATGAATGGTCATTATGGCTGTGATTTTATGGCTGTGTTTTGTAGTGGAGTTTGGAGTAAATATGTAAGCCGTATTCTGAGTTGCACAAGCTGATTCTTAGTCAACTTAAATTTAACAAAACCAATATAATTATCACAATTGCGAGCCTATGATAATGATTATATGTAGTTATTAAACGACAGACCGTAAAGGATGATGTATATGTCGCAGTCAAAAGTGTGAACTGGCCAAAAGGACCTTTAACCGACAAAAACAGGCAAAACTGCTTTTGACTGAGCGTGTTGGTCAACAGTAGTTTTGCCTGAAAATCATTGGTTAATAGTACTTTTGACTGTTACTATCAGTCAAAAGTACTTTTTCGGCGCCATCGAATGATAGAAAAAAAACCTTTCAGAGCAGATTCGACTCGGGCGGGTTAGGTTAAGTTAGTTTTTTTTATATCCCTAACCAAAAGTGTGAACTGGTCAAAAGGACTTTTAACCGACAAAAACAGGCAAAACTACTTTTGACCAACACGCTCAGTCAAAAGCAGTTTTGCCTGTCTTTGTCGGTTAAAAGTCCTTTTGACCAGTTCACACTTTTGACTACAACATATACTTATACATTATTAGAAGGTAGTTTCGTCCGCGTAAAATTTCTTTATTTATCTTAGTCGGATAAAAAGTAAAAATTTGTTGAAATCCGTGCTGCCGTTTAGGTATGATGAGAGGACAAAATATTAATATAAATAATATTTTTTTTTACCAGCAAATCGTACAGGGCTATACGGACGGCGTTACGCGTCCATAGCAATCCTAAAAATATGTCCCCTTCATTGAAAAGTGACTTTCATTTCAATAGAGGGCCATCGATAATTAATTAAATACGTATTAAACTACATTACATTTTGCCTTTGTTCTAAAGCTTTGCTAAGGAAAAAAGAAGCAATCACGATTACATCTAAATGTCGAGTAGTAATTAAGTAAGTATTTGCTTTTGCCAGTTCCCGTCGTCCGCTTTTTGTTCATAAAACACCTCAGCTTATAAGGGCTTACCTCCTTTCATTTCTACAAGTCACTGGATTTTTTGTAATTTTCTTAATGGAGATGACCACGACATAAAAAGCATTTCTTTTAGAATTTTCTGTCTAATGTAGCTTTCATTTTATGAAGTAGTGTACTATAGTTGTTTTTCTTAATATTTGTCTGCTTTTAGTAGAATACGAATTAAATTCTGAAATATACCGAGCGTGAAATGAGTTTACAGGCGTTGCTACTCACGGCCGAAGAATTCGACTGCTTTTGAAGTCAATTTCATATTTTCAAGGGCTTACTAATTTTAGTATTACTGACATTGAGGTATTATTTATTATAGAGCCACAGACCCGAACAAAAGTGTCAAATAAAGTGGCACCGTTGTCATGTTCAAGTAGATGCCAATAACGCTTATTTATAATTTGCAGCAACATATTGACTTCGTACAAAAGAACTCTTTGTTTAAACGTTTAAGTGTCAAATTGACTTAATTACTTATTACCACAAATATTTTACGTGTAAATTAACTTTTTTAGCGTATTCTGACTGAAGTCTCTTGTCAAACTTGGAACATGGCACGAATGGATCAGATTTTAATATTTTCACATACTAAAAATATTTTCACTATTATTTTATTTAGGTATTAAAATATATTTTTTGTTTGAACTAAATAAACTCGTAAATTGTTAATAACTAATTAAGTTACGTTTTTATTGTAAATTGTTAATAACAAATTTAGTAACGTTTTTATTGTAAATTGTTAATAACAAATTTAGTTACGTTTTTATTTAACAACTGCACAAAAAGTTTCCGATAGAAGGGATCAGTAATAATGACATTATTTCTCCTTGTTCCAGTATGTGAAATGAGAGTAAGACTAGTGCAAAATATTGACATTATTAACCCTTTAAAGTTTGATCTTATTTGTCGGTGGCGTGGTATGCACCGCAGCACACGTCGCCGTCGCCTTTAGGTATGTGTTCTTGGCGTTCAAAGGTTTAAACTGACAGTGTCTAGACTCTGTGACAAAATAAAACAATAACAACAGAGCAATTTTTTTGTAATTTATGAATGTCACCGTTTTACGCTTCTGTTGATTAACATAAAAAAAACATGATTATGCCGAACACACGAGAGACGAATTACTTGGCTTCAATTATTCTTCGCGTTTGTCTCTTGCTAAATGTGATCTCCATTTTTACGTTGTTGAGAATGGGAATCTTGAATAAAAAAAATAGGATAATTATTTATTGCACTCCTTAATTTATTAATAAAATATAAAACTATAGCGACTCCTTCGATTTTTGTTCTGTGATGAGGTGCATTTTTTAGGGACAAAGTTAATCATTTTAATACAAAAATTGCTATGATTTTACATAGGATTCGTTAATTAATCAATAGAACTTAAGTAAAAAAGAATATTCCGTCCTGTTCCTTTATTTTATAGTTGTTATTTCTGTAATTTTTCACTGAAAATTAAGTCACTTTTGAGACCCGTCACGTGTCATGGTCTAAACGAGACTGATCGCCCAAGTAATGCGATTTGTGATTTTGCATTAGTTGGGAGGGTGCCATTTTTTCCGTCTGATTGTGTGTCCATGTAATTATTACGTCAATGATTACTGAATATTCTAGGTTTTTTATTTTTCAATTACAGTATCACTGAGAGGGAAGTATTGACTGTTAGAGCTTCCTGGCAGTAAACTACTAACAACAAAAGAAATGACTCATCTATTATTAATCCACAGTGTTAGTGATTATAATAATTCGTTCAATTAAATCAAGGTGAAGTGATATTTGTTAATTAAATTCAATTAAATTGTTACCTGTAACAATCAACGAAAAAGGCAATAATTGTTAAGTTTGTACTGTTGAAGAACTGTTGAGTTAAATAGTGTTATAGTAGTTGAAGCAATTAATTAGTCAATTTAAATAAAAGTCTGTGATTATAAGTCAAGTACCAAGTGATCAGGTTTGGTACAAGTGTGACAAGAGTGGAACGAGAGAGAAGTTCTTCATACATTCAAGATGGCGTTCGCTGCGGCTCGAATGATACTGAAGGATAAACGGCGGAAGGCTTCCAAAGAAGACTTCAGAGACCCGAGGAACAGAAGCAAGGTATTTTTATTCTTAGTAGAAATAGGCCAACTAGTCGGCTGATTTGTTGAGACGCCGACTATACGGCATTTTTTGCTAACTTGTCGCTGACGTATCGCCGACTAGTCAGCAAAAATGACAATAAAATCCGCACGGTCGGCATTTCGACTTGTCGGACCATCTGTAGTTCTAAGATTTTAAGGCAACGTGCTAGCAGTAAATAAGTAACGTTGCTGACATATTGCTATGTATAAAAAAACATGGAACAATTATGACAAGAATGGAAATAGAGAGAAGCTCTTGTATTCATAATGGCGTTTGCTGCAGTTTGAATGCTACTATAAGACAAACGGCGGAAGGCGTCCAAAAACGACTTCAGGGTCCCTGAAGTCGTTTTTGGATGCCTTCCGCCGTCATGGGACCAGGGACCAGGGACCCGAGGAATAGAAGCAAGGTATTTGACATGCATTTACTACCCTAACAGGTTATGAGGTTTTGATAGATGTCGAGATAGATGGGTTTATGAACGTAAATGGCGGAACACCTAATCAACTGCTCTCTTTTTATTCTTCAGCCAAATTTAACTTAACTTTTAAGATTTATAAGGCCAGGGCAGACTTAGTCAATTGCCAGTAAGGTCGCGATAATTGTGTCTATGAAGACAGGCATGGAGGCAAATTATATTATGACAACACCTTTAAACGACGTTAGTTTACTTTTTAATACTGGCAATACCAAACTTTACGCAGGGAGGGCTGGGGTAGTTTTAAGGTTATCGCGCATCTAACCACCGAGTCTTTCGTTTTCAAATCCGTCACTGCATCAACTCGCCTCGACACACACTTGTGTGGACGTCGCACTTGTAAGCTGCTGCGGGGGGACCGCGCGTGGTTTCCGCGCGTACAAATACATCGCAAAAAGAGACCGTGTGCGTCGCTTTGTCATTTCAACGGTGTTGATTCGGTTACGTTTGGTTGACGCCGGGTGGATGGCGAGCTAATGAGTTGAGGTGGCATTGGTCCGATGCCGAGCGGTTAGGTGTACGATAACCTTTACAGTGATGTTTTTTCATAATATCAAAAGCTACATTTGTCTTCATAAACAAAATTGTCCTGATCGACCTGATTGTCTTCTGTGAAATCCACTATAACTGACATTAAATGAGTGATATGTTTTTTTATAATCTATCAAAGAAGTTAATTTCTCAAACTTGCCTAATAAGTCAACATATTTGTTCAAGTAAGTATATTAATGTCTCAACTTAAACAAGCTCTCAAGAATCTCGAAATAAAATTATCGCAAAAGTCTAACCTTTGTCACTTAAATTGGATAATATTTCAACGACAGTACAGTTCGGATCGTAGTTAATAAAGAGCTCAGTATTTTAAATTTGAACAAAGTTGGTAGTCGTAATTCAGGACTAAAAATATAATTAGCATTAGTCACGTGTAACCTTTGTCACTAGAACTTAAGACTTATACAAGAACTAAATAATGATGTTAATAATGAACTCGAATATTTTTTGCCTGGCTCATGGATGTTCTATGTATTCTTATCTATATAAGTATGTATATCATCGCCTAGTATCCATACCACAAGCTTTGTTGAGCTTAATTAGGGACTAGGTCGATTTGTGTGAGGTTGTCTGATATTTATTATTAAGTATTACAAGTAAAATAATAAATTTATTCTAATGAATGCTTAAAAAGAAATTAAGTCAATTTAAATATTGACTTACACTTTTATTTTATAGAAATCATCGTAACAAATTATTTCCGTAATATTGTGCGATATGTCACTTTTATACGCATACTTATAAAAAAAAAGTCATGTCTATGAGAAAAACTATTACTAAAAACGGCCGGACAGATTTCGCAAACGATTAGTTTGCATCCGATGACAAAAAATAAAATGCATTTATTTTGGACAACAAAAGCCGTATATAGGACGTTTATTCTTATTACCTGATCGGTGAAGCGAAAAGGGGAATTTTGACTTCTTCTTTTGCGCTTATACGAGTTGTGAGCATTTTCTATGATGAAAAATTATAATGAACAGTTAAATTTGTGAAACATGCAATGTTTTCTTATTTTTTAATGTGGAAACCCTATACATCTTTGACTAGATTACGCATTTAAATTTTTATTTATGCTTGATCCTTGTATCAATGGTTCAATATAAACGGTTTCCAAAATAAGCGAAACTTTAAACGAAAATAAGGCGTGTAGATTTTTTTTAAGATGTCTATTGGTTCTATTTTTTATTGGAATCAAATGTCCATATGGGACAAACTACACTTAGACTGCTCTAAAAGCCAGAAATTACCGTCAAAATTCAACATTCCTACGGGCGCTAAAAAATGCTCCACGGCTCCATACAAAAGGCCTCCTACATGTGACATCGTTTGTGGGTTGGGTTGGGTGCTAATATTTGTATGGAGACAATAAGTAATTTGCCATTTTCGCCGTGAAAAAGTATGGTTGTTATACAATATTTTTGGGTTTAAAAAGGCATACATTTTGCCTTTAAAGTCACATACTTAAAAAAAATGGATTTTTCCTTTGTTTCATGACATATTCGGCTAATTTTATTCACATAACTACAGTACATTAGTACACTCATATTACATAAAGCATCAATTTATCGTATGAGTATGTAATTAAGGGTGGAACGATATTTAAGAGCACTGCGCTTTGTGTGAGTTCATTAGTTGGGCTTCGGAACTCGCTCGTTAAGCCAGCAAGCAGCTGGATAAACAGGCAGTCACTCACACCCTAACGTAATGCAAGACCTCGATGCAAACGCCTGTACCCGTACATGAGTTAACGTGAGCATACTCGCTAGCGACAGCGTAAACGATTTGTATGGAGAATAGTACAGCGCTGCCGTGTCAATCCTATCTCATGTATCTTAACATACATGAGATACGCGTAACAGTTCTAAATCGTATTTTTTCGAGTACCTCTATGGACCCACATACCAGGTTTTTTAATTTATCTAACCAATTTCCTGTACGGGCCTGTCACACAACTCATGTAACTGTGATTTTGCCATGGTAAATTATGCTTAAATACTGTATCTTAAGTTACATCAATTAGGCGTGACAAGGTTTGTAAACGTCGCGCAAATTCTGTATCAGGTAACTTAAGATACACGATTTAGCCGCGACTGGATTGCGCATGATCCTGCTTGTCACTCGTCGCGCGCGCAGTACTTTCTCTATCCGTCTCTTTCTTCCGCCCCCGCTCCCGCTCTCAGTTGTGTGATGTGATGAAATCGAATACTCATGCCTGGGTCATGGTTTTTGCAAGTATTTAAGTATATAATTATTTATCTATACAAGTAACTACGTATTAGCCATCGTCTAGCACCCATAACCGGTGATCGGCATGGCCCGTGTAACACCGCGGGTTTAAAATGAAAATAATGATAATCCTGCGATCGTGATTGAAAAATGTATGTAAGTTTAATATAATTAAGTTAAATTTATATTCATTATAATCAAGTTCGTTTTTTGACGCCGAAAACCGCGATGTACCTTATCTTGTGCCTTTGGGACCAGATCGAAACAGCCACAAACCAAGCAAAGCCCCGGTACTAGACGAGGATACACATAATATTCAAATACTTATAATAATATAAAGATAGCATCTCCGACCCGGGAACAAACATTCGAACCCATCACACTCACACCCGCCCCGGCCTGGACTCGAACCCAGAACCGCCGCCGGCTCAGCTCGCAGGCGCACCACAAACTGCTCTGGAACTGCCACTTTGTAGCTGGGTTGGGGAGGTAATTTTCCTTGTTTGTTCAAAAAAAGAAATGTGACTTTTTTGATAAATGTATGTTACATTTTTTATCATTTTAATTTGTTTGCACCCATATGAAAAGACTTACAATATGATTATGTTTATTCATTTAATAAGATTTTTTTTTTATTTCGCTTCATTTTAAACCTTTGGTTTACGTTAGCAGACGTTTCTAATCTGCTTTATTAAAAATAAGAAATTATTTTGTTGTGTTTTTGATGAAAGTTATCTATTTTCGTTTCTATGTATATTTTCTTTCTTACCTGAATAATTTCAATTAATAATTAATGTTATCGTTCTGAAACAATATATCCGTTTTTTTTATGAATAGCACGAGTTTTTTTTCTCTTTTAATAAGTACCTACTTAGGTAAAAATATTTCTACTTGCCTGCCCACTTCCTTGTTATGACATTATAATAAAATTATACCATGCAGCCAGCAGCAGCTTTATAAATATAATTCGCATTTCACGCCCTGATATGCCTAAGTCATGTATCTTTAGATACAGATCGTTGCATGACAGGCTTAGTATGGCGAGCCGGTCACGCCTAACTCTGTTAGAGCTCATAAATAAATAAATATACACATATAAAAATATTTTCAACACAGAAAATATGCATTAGCCTTTCACTGATATATCAAAATATATATTTTTTAATTATTGCATTAATATCGTTGAATTATCAACAATTTACGAAAAAAAACTTTAAACTGCTTTTTCTCAAAACTATGTTTTTTGAGATACATGAGATAGGATTGACACGGCAGCGCAGCGCCCCTAGCGATTACTTTGTAGAGCGACAATTCTCGATACAAATCGTCGCTAGCGAGTACAGTCACTGTAAACTTATGGTAAGGGTAACAGAAAGACCAGTCCATGAGCAAAAAGAAAAAGTTTCTGTCAAAAATGAAATTTTAGTGGCAAGCTTTTATAGCCGACTGTAATTTTCTTTGGATATCCATCAAATGCTCACTGAGACAATTCTAAAGAGCCCAAGCTCGGTAGGATTGCTTTTTCTATTAAAGAGGTCCTATGGCCACCTTCCGGCTCCATCATCAGATCAGCCCCATGGTACCATATTATTGTATTGTCATCAAAGTTAAGTAAGTATGCAAAATTTCAGCTCAATCGGTTGACGATATCTGCTTCAAAATTGAGTTGCAAGATTTCACCCGAACAAACATACTTTAAACATACCATGCAAGCTAAATAAAAACTTGTAAAAAGCACTCATGATTTTTCTCGTTCCTAAATATGGTAAGGATTTGATTATTTTTGGAATAAGTGTTGCCAGCATAGGAACTTGGCAATCCCAAGCGTTCGTAAAGCATTTACTAACTTGAAGCTTAACTTGCAAACTTAGTTATCTGTAACACATTAGTTAGACGAACAAAATGATTGTTCACCGTTCACTTAAACTAAATTGATATTCTGATACGAATTTAAGTGTAAGGTATCAAGTTCGAAGATTCTCTCGGTGCCTCACTCACTTAGGAGAGTGAAAGAGATGGCTCGATGAGAAACAGGATTAGTCGAAGAGTCGAGTTTGCGACGAAGTTCGGTGTGACAGTCTGTCACGCTAAGTCCCTATCGCTGGTGGAAATCATTATAAAGTTTAACGAGTTTCGCGATTTAATGAGTGCCGCCTAGTTTTCCGTCTAATTTCGTTACAATATGAGTTTATTTATGACTTTTGTGTGATGGGTTTTGAACTTTTGAATGAAAGTCAAGTGTAATCTTTATTTTGCCACCAAGTGGTCGACGTTAAATGATAGGGTTGCTCCACGTTTGATATAACGTTTTATGACCTAAATGTAACATTTTCTAAATGCAAAATATAACGTTGGGTACGACGCGGTCTTTCTTTTGATTTACTTTTCTTCAAATTTATCAACTTGTAAATTGTTAGATGAGTTAGTTAAGGTTGGGTTGAGGTAGGTTAGATTATGTTTCTTTTGCATGGTGCCATCGTATGGTCAGAATTTCTTATCGCCTCATTTCGTCGAAACGGCGGGACGGAATTTAACTAATTTTAGTAGACATCCAACGATGGATAAAGGATACTTTTTACCCGACTACAGAAAATAAAAATGAGGTTACTTGGGCAAAGTTGCGGGCATCTTCTAGTAGTATAAGTGTCAATTGAACTGTCGAATTTAGCTCCTAAACTAAAATATATGTATGCGTCAGCAACATTACGCGACGGCAAAGCCGTAAGCCCGTAACATCTATTTCAGAGATCCTCATTATCATTACACCCATTGTCCTCATACATATTCATATTAGATTAACCCAACTAACTGCGAACTAGTAACTTGTTAGAATTCGCGTCTGAATTACGATGTGGGACTTTAGTTGTTCAAGCGTTGTCATTGCCCTCGTAGATAATAGGTACTAGAAGTGGCAACTCCATCCGCGTACATCTTTTCTTTACCGTAGTAGTCAGGTAAAAAGTTTTGTATGAATATAATTATTGAGTATCCAGCTAGCTATCCCTGGATCAAAATTGGTTGAAATCTGTCCAGACGTATTGGCGTGATGAGCGGATAAAGAAATGTATACCAACAAAACGACGCTGTACGGCTAGAACAGCGCACTGATTGAATTTTTCCTAAAACTTGACTATTTATTTGATTTCAAAAGTAGGCATAGGTATTTTATGTATCATTACGATACCATTTTGGACACATGCCGTTGAAGACTATGAATTTCGGCCTAGTTCGGTTATTATTATATTCTTCTCTTTTTCTTCTTTCGTGTCGAAGTTACTCAAATATTTGATGCCCAAAAGGCAGCAGTGTTGACAACCCTGGCCGTCGCATCCCTCAGGTCAGGAAGCAAACATGAATGTGGGCATGACATACACAGCAGATACGCCATGGCTTGTGGTGATGAGATACAGACGTATTGGGTTAAGTGATTCCGAAGCTGATAACATCGGGCTAAGCTTTCCCTGCAGCGGCCACCTTTGACACTCTTCTCCTCTACTCCTCTCTCTCCGCTCCTAATAGGGATGAGGGCTGAAGTTTAATACTAGGTACAGTATACTGTAAATTAGCAATGAAAAAAAAAATCTCTTATAAATCCAAAAGAATTTTTTAAATTGTTTTCAGAATCTTCATAATTAAACAAAACAATAATTGTATGACAACCATAAACTTAAACGCACCTTTTCACGGCGAAAATGGCATATTAATTATTGTCTCCATACCAATATTGGTCCCCATAACATATAATGACGTCATGATAAGGTGGCCATTTGCTCGGAGCGTTTATAGCGCTCCGTAGGAATGTTGACGGTCATTTCTGACTTAAAGAGGAGTCTAAGCATAGTTAGTCCCATAACGAAATTTGGCCCCAATAAAAAATGGAATCGATTGACATCCTCAAAAAAAAACATCATACCTATTATATATTTCAAGCTAATAATATAAAGCTCCATTCATATAAACCCAGCTGTGTGAATAGTGGGGAAATCCTACTGAGTAAACATAATGCCGTGTCGCACGCGGCCGGAAGCGGGCCTCGCCGGAAATTGGTCCGGCACATAAGTAACAAGAGGACCCGGACCGGGAAAGGGTTCCTCTAGACAAGACAGGCCACAGTACAAATCGAAAGTGTAATAAGGCCCTAGTTAAGGGCCTTATTATACTTGTGATTTGCCAGCGAATTTTGTATGAAGGCGATCATGCAGCTAGGTCGCAGCGACGCTTATTTGTATAGAAAACTCGCTCGCAAATCGCAAGTATGATAACGGCCCTAAAAGCTCACTAAGCATTGCGTGTTGCAATAAAATAAAATACGTGTTATTAGATAAGTGAGGAAAAGCTGTCAGTAAACATAATGCTGTGTCGCACGGCGACCGGACGCGCCTCGACGAAAATTTGTCCGGAGCGTAACAAGAGGATCGCCGGACCGGGGAAGGGTTGCTTTGGGGCCAAATTCTAGGTATGGCCGCGAACCGTTTCAACCTGTCCCGTAATTTACCGAAATAGTTTTGAGGAATTACGACGTGGTCAGTTTGCAGCGCATCTGTGGTTCAAATCCTGGCCATATTTGTGTGATCAACTCGAATATTTGTTTCTGGGTCGTGGATGTTATCTACGAGTATAATATATGGATTCATATAGGTATTGTGTATATCGTCGTCTATTACCAATAGTACAAGCTTTGCTCAGTTTGAGACTAGTTCGATTTGAGTAAGATTGTCCATTAATATTTTCATTCAATTTTAATGCATTGTATAGCCCGTCAAGTAGCTTTTTATCCCACGCCATATTGAAAATCACCGAATGTCACTGATGTAAACAAAAAGGAAATAGGAATGAATATTTCACGAATTTCAAGTAATTTTCAGATAATAAAGCCAAAACTCTCCACAGCCAGAATGAAACGAAACGAAGTTGAACTACTATGAAACTGACAAGCTGAGAACATGACTTTCTTCGAAATTGTCAGGAAGCGAAGAAGATTAGCCGAGGAGGTGACGAATCGAGAATATGACTCAAAACAAGGATGACCTGACCTAAAGGACGTGAATGATATCTTGATTATTTTCATTGACTGTACCTAAATATTGACGACGAGCTTGGCGCAGTTTGTACGCACCTGCCTACTGAGCCGGCGGTTCCGGGTTCGAATCCCGGCCAGGGCAAATATTTGTGTGATGAACTCGAATATTTTGTGCTTGGGTTATGGTTGTTCTAAGTATTTAAGTATATATTTATCTATATAAGTATGTATATCGTCTAGTACCCATAACACAAGCATTCTTGAGCTTAATTTGAGACGACCGATTTGTGTGAGGTTGTCTGATAATCATTATTATTATTATTTATTATATCACTCAGCAACTTCAAGCTGAAAACTCAAGTAAAATCAAATATTTGCTTTAATATTTGTCCGTCCGGGTCGCGTCACTCGCGGGTTTCCTGGTCAGACATGTGACCTGATTCCACAACCTAGTTGCCAGGTTACGGTAGGACCGGTAACCCAGTGGATAATCTGCGGATTACGACTAGATCGTTTTGATGAGCGATCCTTTCGATTGGAACTTATCGGTGAAAGCTGTTGTACGACTTGGTTTTTATATTCCGAATATTAACATCAATATTCATATTTCAATTTGAGACGTATAGAGCTAGGACTGGAGCTAGATGTGACATTACCAATGACATATAGTTATTAAAAAGTAATTATTTATCAAGTTTAGCGATGTCCTCTATTGTTAAAAGAATGGATTAAATGCCATTATTTTAACCTGCAGCACGAATAACAAAAATCGATAAACTATGGGCATATTATGTCAGTGTCAATTAAATCAGACTCCTAGTCCTGAATAGAATAAACAATAGTAATTATTAAGGGACAATCTTACACAAATAAGCCTAGTGCCAAATTAACCAAAGCTTGTACTGTGGGTGGTAGACGACGATATACATACATAATATTATATGTACATATACGATCCAGGAACAAGTATTCGAGTTCATCAGTCATCACACAAATATTTACGCTGGACGGGATTCGATCCCAGGACCGCCGGCGCAGTAGGTACAATCTCCGCCAACCGCGACAAATGAATTAGCATAATACTTTGCAAAGTCGTATTTATTATTTTTTGCTTTGTAAGGGAAATGCTGAATATAATTTCAGACCGTAATTGAATAAGATGGAAGCAGAATCGAAATTAAACTTAGATCGTCCCACGCAGCGGAAGTTGCGACATACATAAATCAGTGGGTCTGTGTTGGGCCCCATTTATAGCGTTTCTGCAGAACACGTATTTTTATTTTTTCTTGCTCGACTTGTAAAGTAGGGTAAAGTGATTGTTTTAATCAATAGGAAAATAGGAAAAGGGAAAAAAGCGTACCGTTGCTTAAAATCAATTTACATGATGGGAATCGAATAATTAATTATTGCTTTCGATTGAATTTAACATCCGTGATAACGTGATATTGCTTGGCTTTCTAAAAACACGATTGAATTAAAATTGTTTGTGTTGTATTAAATTTTTATCCGCTTTCAGTCTCCGGAGAAGACCGCGTGTATATTGATTGTTTCATTCCTTACTTCAAGCAAAATATTATCTTGTGAAGTAATAATACATAAAGAACAAACTAAATCGATCTAGTCTCACAAAAAGCTCTAGTAGACTTGTGTTATGGACCCTATGCGACATAATACATACTATATGTAGATAAATACTAAAATACATAAAACATCTATGATCCAGGAACAAATATTCGCGTTCATCACACAAATATTTGCCTCGCCGGGAGTCAAAACTACTGCAACAACCGCATGTTTGCTTCTCTCTGCCGCTATCATTAGACCTCACCTTTTCCTCAGTCTCCGAAGACTGATATGCCTTCTACGTAATGTTTGCTTTCTACGCTATCAGAGGCCCCCCACCTTTCTCCGATATTCGTCAGTCTCTGGAGACGCTCGGTGATAGCCGAGTGGTTTATTGCTCCATTCCTCACGTCAAGCGATTGATATACCTACGTAATGTTTGCTTCCTACGCTATCAGTGGCTCCCCACCTTTCTCCGATATTCGTCAGTCTCCGGAGACGCTCGGTGATCGCCGAGTGGTTGATTGCTCCGTTCCTCACGTCAACGGCGACAGATATATCTTGTACCAAACGTTTGCTTCCCGGGGATTTTAAAATAATCCCTATATTGATTCCGCGTACACGGATTGTATTGTGTAACGTTGAGGAAAGTTTCAACCGCGTTTTCTATTGTACTACGAATTGTTGGTGAAATGGACGCGTGGATTGAATTACTGTTATATTGTAATATTCTAAAATTCAATAGAAAATGATTTTCCGTGGATCATGATTTTGGAAACATATTCATTACATAAAGAAGGTGCCCTTACGTTTTTTGTCGTCGTCGGGTGAAAAGTATCCTATGGACAACTGTGGATGTCCAGCCATCCTCGTACCAATATTGCTTAAGTTCAGACGTTCCGGCGAGACAAAGAAATTATGACCAACAAAAGGGATCCGATTCGCAGTACGCAGAGCGCACCTACAAAACAAAAGATCGTGCATCGCGCTATGAACAGTTTTGTATATAGGTAGATGCACCTAATTACTGCTTATTGTAATTTTTTCTTTTGCATATAATACAATGATAAATTAATAACGTTATATGAAAAGAACATACAAAAAATGATAAAGGTATTATCCAGTTTAGCTCGGTATAAAGAAAGACAGTATTTTTATACAGCACTATAAAGTAGATACTTACTATCAATCTAAGAGTGACAAAGGTTACACAAATAAAATGGTAATAATATTTAAATGATACCCAAAGAAATATAATTTGTATTCCGAATTTTAAAAATAATATATCACCGTTAAAATACGAAAGCGTAAAAGTTGAAACAGTGAATACGATATCGTCGTTTCGATATCTTGACAGCAAAAGCGCGATAAATCGAAATAAACTGAATTTACCGTGAGTTTTACCGGACTCGCCCTTCGGGACCTCGATAGACAAGTGAAGCGAACAGCGATTACAAAAAAGTCTTTGTTTCTATTATTATGTTGGGAACGTGCACAACAAAGATGCTGGCTGCTGGTGCAAATCCAATTCTTTTAATTTGTCACTGACGTTGGTAGTGCTGCTAACCATATGTTTTCGTGCACAACAAACGTGCTGCGTGTGCTGATCTTTCACCTTATAATTATTTGAATTTGATATTTATAGTGCTACCACCTATGTTCTAGCACGTTCCTTATAGTCGCTTACAATAAATGATTATGATTATGATTATGATTATGATTATGATTATGATTATGATTATAATTATGATTATGATTATGATTATGATTATGATTATGATTATGATTATGATTATGATTATGATTATGATTATGATTATGATTATGATTATGATTATGATTATGATTATGATTATGATTATGATTATGATTATGATTATGATTATTACAATCAGACAAAAACCGGTGATGGTGCGTTCATGCAGTGAAACTAGCAATGCTTCCAAGCGGAAGACTGTACTGCAACGTTTACCCTTGTTCTATCGACAAACATTTCAGTGTTACTATCAAAAACTACTATGAAATAATAACAACTGATAAATGTTTTTATGCTAATATACGAAGCTTGGTAAAACCTGGAAAACTGGATGAATTAAAATGCATCTTAACTACAATACGGGATGTGCACATTATTATACTGGCGGATACGTGGATTAAAAACGAAGAAGAAGCGCGCACGTTGCAAATAACGAACTACACACACTACTTTAACTTTAGAGAAAATAGCAGAGGTGGCGGAGTAACGATCTTTATACACAACGATGTGAAACATCGATATGTTGAGGATAAATGTGAGAATGACAACCATTTTCTATGGGTTCACCTACTGATGCAGTCTGTGGACATCGGTGCTATCTACAAACCGGAGAGAACTAATACAGAAAGCTTCCTTGAATCATTTTCGAAAACGATTCAAAAAAGAAATCGTACAATCATCTTTGGAGATTTTAATTTTAACCTACTTAGTAAAGAAAAATCGGTAAAAGACTACAAATGTACGCTTCTTGAAAATGGATATGGTTTACTAAATAAAGTGCGGGCAGATTATTGCACTCGGGAGACATCTACCACAAAAACAATATTGGACCACGTAATTACTAACCTGAAAGAACGTCATTTCCATCTAGCCATCATAGAATCGGCTTTATCAGATCACAAGCAAATATATCTAGAAGTCAAACAATACCAACCCCAACCTCCCACGAAAATTAAATATGAAGCTATAGAATATAACCAGCTCTAAGATGTGATGAAAAGTTTAGATTTTGATTGCATAGAGGATCGCTATTCAGAATTAGAAGATAGCATTAACTTGGCCTTAAAACAAAGTAGAAGGACTAAAACAAAAATATTAAACCCTCCTAGAAAGGACTGGATCAACAAAACGATAATAGCTAAAATTAACAACAGAAACGAACTATGGGCGCAGCACAAACTTCAACCCAACAACGAGGAACTTAGTGAATTATTTAAGAGGGAAAGAAACAAAGTGTTTGAAGAAATTCAAAATACGAAAAGTAACTACTACCTCAATGAATTTCAAGTGTGCAAGGGTAAGCCGAAGAAAATGTGGCAATTAATAAATAATTTAAATTATAATAGACACAACGACAGTACGATCCCTCCCAAATTACTTATAGGAACCGAATGTATTACCGACGTACAGAAAATCTGTGATGCTTTTAACCAATACTTTTCGAACATAGGGGTGTACTTGGCAAACCAA
Organism: Apotomis turbidana; assembly: GCA_905147355.2. Classification (NCBI taxonomy): domain Eukaryota; kingdom Metazoa; phylum Arthropoda; class Insecta; order Lepidoptera; family Tortricidae; genus Apotomis; species Apotomis turbidana. The sequence goes on from LR990293.1 coordinate 3,854,189, forward strand.
ATACCCCAAACCTATCATAATGTTACCAACGATGATAAGCCGACTAAGACTAACATCAGATTACTGGAATTTAAACCTACTAGTACTGATGAAGTTGTAAAAATAATTAATAATCTTAAATTAAATTCGAGTGCAGGAATAGACGGCATAAGTGCAAGGGTAATCAAATATATTAAAAATGTGATAGCTGAGCCACTGAAAAAATGTATAAATCGATGTTTAAAAGAAGGATGCTTTCCAGAAACACTTAAAGTTGCGAAAGTGACACCGGTATACAAAACAGGCAATAAACACGACACTAGTAACTACAGGCCAATATCTGTACTTCCAACGCTGTCCAAAATATTTGAAAAAGTCATACATTTCCGGCTAACAGAATATTTAAATGAAATAGATTTTCTCTTTGAAAGGCAATACGGTTTTAGACCAAAATCGAATACTTTATCTGGGACAATTGATCTGGTTACCAAAGTCAAGAACAATATAGATCAAAAACAAATAGCCCTAGCCTATTTTCATCGATCTCAAAAAAGCATTCGATACGGTTAGTCACCCGTTGCTAATTACTAAGCTAGCTGCAATTGGGGTATCTGGAGTAGCTTTGGAAATACTGAAATCATAATTATCTAATCGTAGACAGGTTGTTAAACTGGATCATAATGTCAGTAAACCAGAAATCATCAGTTACGGTGTGCCACAAGGATCTATATTGGGACCACTGCTCTTCTTAATCTATATTAATAACATCCATGAAATAGGCCTACAAGGACATATCACCCTATATGCTGACGACACTTGCCTATTTTACTTCAGCAGTTCGATTGATCTGGTAGTCAAGCAGGCTCAAGAGGACTTGGTATTATTAGAGAAGTGGTTCCAATGTAATCTCTTAACTATAAACGCGACAAAGACAGACTACATTATATTTGCTCCCAAAAATAAAAAAAATATTGAATCAACTCCACTAGTTATAAATGGTGAAATACTAAACGAAGTACACGAAATTAAGTATCTTGGACTCATACTAGACAAGCGGCTGTCATGGAAACGGCATCTTGAGAAAATTGACTCAAAAATATTAAGACTCAGGGGGTCTCTAAGACCTGTAGTTAGATGCTTTCCCTTGAAAGTACGCTACACAATATATAACTGCTTAGTAAAACCTCACATTGACTACCTAATTGAACCATGGGGTACAACTGCAAAAACAAACCTGAAAATGGTTCAAATAGCACAAAATAAGCTTATAAAACTACTGTTTAACTACAGCTACTTAACATCAACGAATAAAGTATATAGAGAAACAAAACTTATGAGCATTAAACAAAATTATCAATATAACACTTGTGTCCTTGTACGAAAAATACTTAATAAATGCATCCACACGCAAATAAATTTTGAAATAAAAGCCAATAATAAAAATATATCTAAAAAACTATTGAGAGGGGCCCACCATATTTGTCTAAGAATGCCAAGAACATCAAACTATGGAAAGAAAAGGATTGTTTTTGAAGGTGCTAAATTGTATAATTCTTTGCCAATGGATATAGTTAACGCCAAATCACTTTCACTTTTCAAAAAGAAACTTAAATGCCCCATTTTAAAAGGCCCCATTTAGGATAAGATCTCAAATGAAATATAACTAGAACTGATTCTTTTAAGTATACAAATATTACAAATATATATGTTAATGTAGTAAACCTATAATCATCCCTATACAGGAGTCTCTAAATATTGCATGTAATGAATAATAAAAAAAAAAAAAAAAATACATCTTAACTTATTAATTTAATTATCCAGTATGCATGCCGCCTTATAACAGTAGCGACAACCGGTTAAATGCATGCTGCCGTGCGTTATCAGTGGCTGCGCTGCGCGAGTGCGCTGCGAGTGTAAAACTTGTTACCAATCTCAATCTAAAATAAACTGTTATCCTTTTTTATTATTAATACATGAAGTTATGTAAATACTTATAATATAAAATATATAAATATTGCTAGATATATTATAAATACTTATAATGAATATTGTTATATCGAAATATTGTTTGTTTCTCGCTTAAGTGATTGTAATCTTAGAGAAATAAATATATTTGAACTGAACTGAACTGAAATATTATTCTCCTGTAGCTTTTTTTATTGCTAAGCAAACCTAACCCTAACTATAATGGTTTCTAAAAATGATGTGATGATCTTTTGGAAAATATGCCTTGAATTGAACCTTTTATGAAATATGTTATATAATTAAAAACCACACATATACGTGAAATACGTCAGGAACATGACATGTTTCGTACTCATATGGAGTTCTTCTTCAGAAAACTTGACTCAATTACCAGCAATCCACTGGACCTTTGGCGCATCGTGGCCCCTGAAAAAGAAATCTTTAGGATTTCGAAACATGTTGCCCTTTCTGACACGTAAAACCGACGAGTAAAACCGTCAGTCACTTTTAATATTAAGGATGTCTCAAGGAAATTATCAAGAATACGTCACGAAATGTCTTCGGTAAAACGTAGGGATCCAAATTGGGATCCCCTTGTTTCGCCGACAGTTTCATTTCACCTTGAATTCGTCGAATTTTTATTCCACTGAAGCAATATTTTTTTATTGTTTTCTGAATATTATCATCCTATTGATTACATATGGATAGTATTGTTTTATAACAATCACTAGTACACTTTTCCTTAGAGGCCAGGAAAATAGCGATTTCCGGGGAAGTGGGGAATAAAAATCCGTACTGCACAAAGCAAAAAATATATTTGAATTTGAATTTGAATTTGAATTTGAGCAGTATTTTAATCCCGGAATCCCAAGCAGCGGATACAGAGTTATTGACCATATATCCACTCCACTCTTCGCTCGTGTTAGGCTTCCGGAAAATTGTGTTAAATGTACCGAGAGAGATTTGGTGGTGTAACGCCATTTACTGTTCTTATAATGGTGTTTGTGCGTTATTGCCTTTTTTAAGGTTGAGGTAACAGAAAAATGGGTGTTGTTCATTTAATTTTGGATGTAAGTGTAACCTAAACTGGTAGTAAAATTTCTAGAAATCTGCAAATAATTATTACTTTATATGTAGAAAACTTTTAAAGATACATTTTGAGATGCGTTTTAATAAGAGTATTGAAACGGTTTGTTTTTGAACTTTGTAATTTTTAACAAAAATGAAAAAAAAAAATCGCAGGATTCAAAATGTACATTTCGCGGCATTCTAAATACAGACAATTAAAGGACTATTTTGCCTTACGCTCGAAATCAATTCGCATTAGGCACACTGTTTTCAGGGAGAAAAGCCTTCATGTTGCGCTGCTAATGTTAAGATGATTGTTTAACCGAAGATCGATGTAGTTCTATACTTCGGTGATAATATTCTACTATTACAATTTCAGCTTGTCAGTAAAATCAGAAGAAACTTCACGACCCCTCACGCGTAGCCTTCGTGTTCCGGAAATTATTCGCGTATACACTAAACAGAACGATTTCCGGCATACATCGCGATGTAACAAAAGGGGACAGTTACGACCTTGTGACAGGCGACCCACATAAAATATGAATAAAAAGAAGTGCGGAAAACGGCACCGGGAAATATTGAAAGCTGTTATTCTATGCTGAGATTGGAGATTATAATAGACCTAAGAGTGTGACGCGGGTCACAATGACAGATGTAGATACGTTTTTTGTGGGCAGACCTTCGGTGAGAGATTGATTGAGGAAACTTACTAAAACTTCACATTGCATTGTCTGCGCTGTATTTCCAAACCTGGACTCGAAGATACTGGTATAAGGTTAATTCGAAGATTATTACATAAATTGTACACAAATATTAGGAATATACCTTATTCCATATCGGGTCGTCCTCAAATATATCGTAAAGTCAATGAAATAATTTCAGACATGTACGAAGTGAACTCATCTACCTTTCAGTTGTAGATAGCGTAAATTTAGTGCGGTCTCTGTCCTACCCACATCGTTTAACCATAATTAGACATCAGAGCGAGTTAAGCAGAAGTCTAAACGTTTTACAAAATGGCATAGGTAGACTTCGCTAAAGTAGCACCGTCCGCCATTGAACGCTATTTTATAATGGCATTGTTAGTCCTCTTCAATTATCAACTGGTCCAGGCTAAAGCACAATAAACTTAGTGCATTGAAATGGAACAGATATATTACTGAATATTACGAAGGGGAACTACGTGTTATAAAAGAGGCTTCAGCACTATGTCGATGTATTGACGAAAATTCTACTATGCTTGCTATTTTTGAACCATTCCAGATATTTTCAGGTTGTGAAGGCGCCAAAGAAGACTTTTTACATGCAATTTGCCACTACATGACCAAACTACAAACTTTTAACGCAACATTTGCACACTGACATCAGCTGTCCTACTCTGTTGAACTCTACCTTTGATGTAAATAATCGATGTTGCTGAATGTCTTGGCAAGTGCTTTAAATGTTAAGTTTAAGGGCTCTTTACATTTAATGAAAGCCTGATTTAATTAAATACGATTCACTCTATACATTGCGCCAGTTAGCATGACAAAACGGCACTTGACGCCTCCTACATTGTGAACGTAAACGTTCAATGGGCTCTATTGCCTTGATAAATGGAGCAAAGTATAAAATTGTAACAGCTAAAAACGATTGATTAATTAAAAAAAAAATGGTGTTTGTAAAGAGCCACTTAATGTGTTGGTTGCAACCTTCTATCTTGCTTTCTCTTGGAGATTTGACTAAGACTCGACACCGTTTTCAAATTTCTATTTACACGATGGATAAATGCTTGCATTATTTATATCTGTTCTTTGCTTTGGAGCTAAATTTGAAATTAATAGCTCTAATAATTAGATATCGTTTATCATAGACATACCAAAATGCAAATTATGTACTACATTTTTTCTTACTGACTACAAAAATAAAGCTGAAAAGATGACTCAAATACATATTCTGAAAAAATATAAATTGTACAACACAGTTGATTTTTTCTTGTATTGAAACGATAATTCCTCAGCAGGAATGTTGATTAATAAACAACAACGTGAAAAAAGATATAAGATTGAAAATTGAATACAAAAGACCTTTATTTAATACTATTTCAAAATTAGCTCCAAGAATATCTGTGCATACAATACTTACTGTTCTGTGTTACCGACCAACAAGGTTACGCTGCACGAACTATCCCTCCTTTCTTCTATTCTGGCACATTATTGCACGCGAGCAGCTTGGATGGCGCAATGCTGAAGGCATTGAATTTTCCAGTCCTTAATTACTTATAGCTTGGCAAATCGTTTGGGACACTTCTGCAATCCGAAGGTGACGGGAGAGGAAAGAAGGCGTGGCCATGAGGAAAGGTGCGTGAGGGACACTGTTGTCAGACAGCCCCGGCTCGTGCACTTTTCATTTCACCGGCGATGTATTCATACCCCATCGCCCGCAGACCATAGGAGTGACGGACGAATTTGCCAAGCTATGGCAACGATTGTTGGAGTAGAAGGTGATTTTAAACTTTTTAACCTAATTCAAGTCGATTCAGAAGTGCGATCGATAAAGTCTGCTTCTAAAGATAATGATATAACCAAATTTTCTGACTCGCTAATCTTTTCAGCGAAGTTGTAATGAAACACGGAATCACTTTGCATTGTATTATAATTTTGCTTGTACATGAGCGTTTGTAACATAATTGGTTCTGATAACTTCAGACCTCATTTTCGATTCATGTTTTCTAAAATGTGGTTCGTATGCGGGAAGCGGTTTCAATTATCTCCACTTTCAGCTTACACGGTTTTGTGTACGTATTCAAAAGATACATTTAAGAAATATAATACCAAATGGTATCTTACAATACTTAATTCAATTGGCTTATGTAGTTGCTTCTAATGGTTACAAAGGTTATAATTAAAGTCTTTTTCAATTCAGGTTCAAAATTGAAACATAACTGACTTTTTTGTAGCATAGAAATCGCCATCCAACCAGCTAGCACTAAGCATGCCAATCTTATTGGTCGTCATAGTCCGATCAACGATGGCGAATTCAACAATGATTCAGTTGATTGGGGAATTAAAATAATCTTTGAAAATTGTATGCTCATGATCACAAGTAAAACTGAGTATAATATTTCGTTGTATAAAAATGTAATACTACTTGAGATTCTAATCATAATAATGAGCACAAAATTTTCATATTCTGAGAGAAATATAAGTATTTTTTAATTCCCTCATTTTGCAGAATTTTGGAGTAGATTAAACTACAGCAAGAAGTTTTGTCTGCTTTATTATCTTACAAAAAAACTAAAATTATTGTTGGGTCGGGTTTAGAGTATGCAGTATCAGGAAATTTTAATATGGAGGAACCTTGCGGGTCTGTGATAGTCACATTTAACGCATGATTAATTATAAGAAATACAAGGCATCCGTCTTCTGCACTCATGTACAAGTTGGAGAACGACAGATGGTTTATCTTGTATCTGCCATGTGATAAATTCCACCATCATAGGCCTAAAGGAATTCTCAGTGTACTATCATACTAAAATTGCTTGGAACTGCATACCCTAGCGGATCGAAAATCTCATCGTTGACTGGGGTACTCGAGCTGTGTGTGCTAGTGTATCGGAACGGATGTTTCTTCTTGCAGGCTCGGAGCGCTAGCACCAGTAGCTTTAGGAGTGTAAGTCAGGTAAAGGCAGTATGCTAGAGCTTGTTCACGCCTGATCATTACATTGATGATTTTGTGGTTTTCGTTGTTTTGGGGGCGATGGTTTTTGTTACGGCTGAGCCAAATTTTTATGAATATTTATTTATCAATTATTATATTTAGTCGTAATTTTCTTTTTTTCGAAAGGTAAAGATTCAAAAGGCAAGGACAATAGAAGTGATGTTGCAATTCATCTGATAATGGCACCAATTTCACGGGGCCAATATTATGAAGCTATCACATACATTTTTACGGCCTTGAAATTGGCAACGGTGAGTTTGTAATAGTACCTACATTAGCGTAGCGTTATTGTACATAGCGAATAGTAATAGATGGCCGAGTGATAACGAGGCCATCTAGAGATACGAGGCCGACAATCCCTGTTCGCGCCGAGGCTTGTATAGTGCTTTTCTCAAATAAATCCAAGGAAATAATACAAATGTTCAACTAATATAGGTATTCATATAAAAACAAATTTATTTCAAATTTATAAAAAAAAACAGCTTTTAAGCTGTTCGGGTAAATGCTTTTGCCACCAAATGTTAAGATGATTCTATTTATTAAAAAATTACAACACCTTATTAATTAGATATTGTTATATTTTTTTACAATAAACGTGATTCCTGTTATTTTATTGAATATCTGTTTCAATCTAATGAAATGATCTAGTTAAATATAAGAAATAAAACGTAAATAAACATGCACAAACTACGTTTTTTTTTAATTGGCAGTATGCCATAGATTATCAATAAAAGAAATAAACCCCACTGAAACAAAAGAAAATCTCTTTGTTGGCCACGGCCAATAATGTTGTATGAAATTCCTTTATTCATCTCTAATTTGAAATTAGAACGAATCTTCAACAAGTGCTATATAAAGACGTATTTCGCGTTCTATTACCACGACTATAAGAACGACATTTCCTTGGATGTTTGAGAAAAATATAATTTTGCTGAAATTTAAACTGAAAATTATATTACAGATATATTACATACAGTACATTATATACAGTGTATGCAATATAATTTGGGTTTTCTCCGAAATATTAAATTATTAAGAACATATTTTTATATCTAAAATTGGCAACTGTAGAAAATAAAATCCTATAATAACCATGTTAAAAGTTTTATATTGGACGTTCCTGGAAATGCCGTATAAAAATCATCGCAATTATAATTCTGTCATTGAGTCATTCGCGTTTTTACGTAGTTTGTTTTAGATGTAGAGTCATCGTCATCATATTTAAACAGGTAAGCACACACTGGAAACAGGATGATTACCTACTTTGACAACTTACGAAACATTAAAAAAAACAATAAAGGCTACATAGATTGTGCGTCTACTGAGTTTGTTTGATAGACTCGTTTGATAGCCCATTTATCTGATATTTAATATCATATTAAAAATCGCTTTTGGTTGACGTGACACGAAACGTGGCCACACGCAGATTTCCAAGTCTCGATGACAAAATTAAAATTAATCCTATTTTTTTCTCCTACTTCAGGTTTTCTTATAAATCTTCTGTTTTTGTAAGCTGTCAAATTCACGAATTCAAAGGCACTCCACACGTACACATTAGAACCCTCTTCATATAGATCTAGCCTAGACAATTCTACTGATACATGGACATAAATAATAGTATCTTCCACAGGAGCCTTATCAAGAACACATATGGAACGTTCTGTTTGTCTCAGGTATTGTATTATGGGGTAACATTGACTTATATAATTTATACATTTTATTAGGTAAGTAAAAAAACGGTCACATAATCAACATTGCATTCAGGCTATGACGGCACTAAACAAAGAATTTATTTTACACGTTTTCTGAAAGTTTTATTCGTGGGATTTGTCTTGATAAAATTACATTTGATATAACCAAAACCATATCTAAACTTTACCACTTACTATCGAACTTTACTTAAACAAAGCTTCTTGATAAAATTTCTCATTCTTTAGTTGATATTATTAATATCAATCTTAATTCTACTTAATTATTGTATTAAGCGGTTTACACTCACGTGAAATTGTCAGGAACGGCCCGACATGTTTATTCTACTTGACTGTAATGGTATGAGTTTGTGTGATGTTATGAGACAGTGAAGTTTAACTTCAAGCAGATGTGGCTTTAATTTTTCTTTAAATTGCAATTTCGGTCAGTCACAAGGCAATTTCACCTACCAAATATTTGTAGCAACAGCAGTAAGTATTAAATCCAACGCAACCGCCGATTCGATTATAATTATCAACCACCCGCATGTCGGCGTTCAATATTCCAATTTAGCCAGTGTTCAGTTAGGAAACGAGTCTCATTGTTTTATGAATTCGCTGACTGCAACGCTTGAATGGGCGGCGGGTTAGAGTTGCCACCATTCAGTGGAAAGTTGCTGACTGGATCCTTAATACATTTTATCCATGAATAGACATAGCGTAGTCGGCAAATTTTTGCGTGAAAGTGTCTATTAGGATCGATTTCAGAGCGATTCGATCACTTTCATTTGGGTGGTCGCATTTTAAAGGGATACCTTTAAGCTATTTAGGTATACGCCTTATATTGTTACCCTTTATGTAGGTATACACTCAGTTAGACGTATGTACCAGGTGAATGCCACTGTCGGAACGAAAGGAACAGCGGTCGGAACAACAGAACAGTTATTGATGTCTGTAATTTTTTTCGAAATAGTCTCCAAACTGTCTTTCTTAATCTTCGTCATTATCATTACATCAGCTATACGACGTCCACTGCTGGACATAAACCTTTTCAATAGACTACCACAAGCGACCCGCATGTAGCGTGTCCCCACAATTCTAACCAGGTCGTCCGACCACAAGCCAAAATTCTTGATCCGGTAACCAAAATCAGAACTTCTGAAACGCTCCAGAACTGATTCATTCGCTGGTTTTCCCGACAGTTCACTAGCTGTTCGTCACTAGCGCAAACAAAAAAGTTAATGTACTGGTGATGTTCACTGCGAGCGTCTAGTTAAATAAATAAGAAAGTTTAAAGCGACATCTTACTAGATGGAGCGGGACTTGGGAACTTTGTCACGTTTCTGTGAATATGTTAAAATGAGTCTGAACCTAGGGCGGAACTTTAGATATAAAAGAGTCGTTGGTTTGTATAAGTCTGTGAATACTTTTAGGTTACTGGGCTTCATTTTCATACGACTTAGAATCAGGCAACTAGGAGCTTATCTTACAAACTAATAAGTAGTAGTTAACTGTTCAACCGATAAAGATTGATCTCGATTTTTTGCACTAATTCTTTCTACATTTTCAGATACCTACTGTGATTTTACTGGAATAAAAGCGTTAGACCCTCTTTGATCAAATCAATACAAACTTACACTAACTTTTGTAGATTTCATGAAACAGCTATATTTTTTGCTAAATATCAGTTAAAATTAATTTGGAAATATGACTCTAGCTTACGAGTTTTCGTCGTAAATGACTAAAAATATTTTTTTTTATTATTATTATTTAATAGAATGTTACAATGTAATTATTATTTGTGATAGACTCACTTCAAAACTTTCATCTGAGCAGCTCTTTTCCTCTGATCTCCAAAATAGCATCAGAGAAAATTCTTGTTACCGTTAAGCCAATGGACATCGCAAACAATCAATTGTATCTAAACAAACAATCTGCTTAGCCGGATTATCTCATATATTTATAACATGGTATACATATACAGCGAACGAAAACAGAAGCTAACTAAGCTGTCCACAATATTGTACAACAGGAGACCGTATCCAAACGACGTAACGTAGTTATCCTACATGCAAAATCAACCTTATGCTATTGTTGGTATGGTTGTTAAAGAAAATATAAAAGTGTAGTAGGTTCTTTTTCAAAGCTACTAAATTGAAGGCCAGTGGACAAAGAAGGGAGAAAATGGAATATGGTTAAGGATTCAGTTCCAAATTAGAAAACGGTAAAAAGAAATCCATTACAGGGATAACTTCGCCTTTGCACACTTCTATTTTTTATGTATTTCTTTGTTAAATTGTTTTTATGTGAATTAAGAAATTACATACGCACATAATACATAATAGAACGCAGGCGTTTTTAATTTTATTTCAAGGCAATAAAGTGATTGGAAAGACACGGTTCGGACTTAAGATTTTTATAGCAGTGTGGAATATAGTAAAATTAAGTGATATTAATACTATTATGAAATTCCAAGATTGTATTGAAAACCTGTTTTCGATGATCTTAACAGCGCGATGCAGCAGCAACCGTAAAGCCTCATCTGTTGGTAGAATTTTCTTTGTCCTCTCATCACGCCTAAATGGCTCGGCAGATTTTAACCAATCTTGCCGAAATAGCTGGACATCAATACAATACAATAGAACAATACTTTATTGCACACCAATAAAGTTTACAAAAGGAAACGAGACAAATACAATTTATAAATAACGGTAGACAACAGGCGGTCTTATTGCTAAAAGCGATCTCTTCCAGACAACCTTTGGGTAGTGAAATAGATGGATAATTTAACTTAATACAAAGTAGGTGCAGCAGAAGGCGAAGGGAGCACATAATTAGATACTAACAGAATACAATAACGCATATGGGTAAATATACATATACGTACATAAATAGATATACATAAACTCCAAAGATAGTTATAGAATACTTTTCACCTGATGACTTCGGCAAACAAAATTATTTAAGGGACGGCGTGTCACCTTCTAGTATTAAAATATGGGTGTGTCTGGATCAGGGTAACAAAGGCAGCAGGCGAGCGTATCTAGGTCAAATGAACTATGTTGTTCTAGTTTTTAATGGCCCTTACCGAATTTCAGCACAATTTGGAAAGAGGCATTGAATAATAGCTGAACTAAAAGAGGCATTTAATACGTTCCGTGACGGCTTTTCTTTCTAAAAAGAACGGTTATGCTGATTTACCAGTCGTAAGTCGTAAGTCGTCGTTCAGTAATAGAAAATTGTTTAAAAAAAAAAAAACAATTTTCGAATAAAATTTGAACTGTAAAATGAACGAATCATCAAAGATAGTAACAACGACGCCATTTCTTTGACTTTATGTGTAATTATATGAACGATTACTTTTGTCCTCAAAACATGCACTAAAATATACGACCGCTATTACATTTTGAAACAGGAGCGTCTGTCACCTGTTGTTTTTCTATCGGCAAAGACAACCAACATATTAAAATACTTAAACGGGCTTACTCACGTTGTAGAAGTCAAATAACGGTCAACATGTTTCGAATCGGTACGCGATTCATCACCAGGAGAGACGATCAGGTCGCGTCGGCGGCCAACCAACATGTTGGACTGGTAATGAGAGGATATATAATGATAATGAAATTCCCGGTCTCTTCCACCACGCATTTCAATTTTTCTTTGTACTTTGATATGTTGAATTTGTAACATACTATTTTAATATTTTTTTCATTCACAGAGCGAGCGAAAAGAATCTCTGTTTTTACTTCGCCAACATTTCCTTAATATGTCCTGATGTTTGGATGTTTAATTTTTTGGCTGTACTCGCTACAGGCCACCTTTCTCAAGTGCTCATGAAGTTTTGTGAGTAAGTTCAATAAGTATATAAATTTTCATGTCTATTCTGTTATTCCGAAAATTTTCAGATTGGCGCAGATGTAGGGGTTGAAAAATAAAAAAATATGAATTTGAGCCACTGTACTAATAATATGTAGTAATAATAATAAATTTAGTTAGGTGTCAACTCATAAAATCACACCAAAACACAAAAAAAACCGCTAAACCGTCATTTATAACACCCAGCCGATTAAAAAAGGCTCGCGTAAGCGGTTTCATTTGAAATTTATGATCTCATAAAATAATTTCACTCCGAGAAGGCGAGTATAGATGTGATAATATTGTCTGTAATATTTTAAAAGGGTCAAGAAAGTTGAGTGACTACCACAGATGGATATTTCAGATATCCCTGTACCAAAATTGGTTCAAATCCGTCCATCCGTTCCGCGTAATAAGATAAGTTAAGATATTTATCGAATAACAACTTATTTTACTACTATTGTTTTAGACTTAGACATTCTACTTGACAAAATATGACGCGCCTGAAACAGGATAAACAAAATTGGGCAAGTGCGAGTCCGACTCGCGCATGAAGGGTTCCGTACCATAATCTATAACAAGTTTGTTGTATGGGAGCCCCCTTAAATATTTATTTTATTTTATTTTTAGTATTTGTTGTTATAGCGGCAATAGAAATACATCATCTGTGAAAATTTCAACTGTCTAGCTGTCACCGTTTTTGAGATACAGCCTGGTGACACACGGACGGACGGACGGACGGACAGCGAATTCTCAGTAATAGGGTCCCGTTTTTACCCTTTGGGTACGGAACCCTAAAAAATAGTATGTGTTGTAATGACCGGACATTTTGTTTTTACTAATATAGAAGGCGCTGTAAAGCAAGCAGCAAATTCTGTATCGCGCTGTTTAGATTTTTCCAGATATAAAAACCTCTCCATTGTTTAATGATTTCAATACGATTTTGAATTTATAGTTGAATAGATCAGAACACTATCTCATCACCTATATTCCCTAATAAATAAACCATATTAAGGGATAATCTTATACAAATCGACCTAGTCCCAAACTAAGCAAATCTTTTACTATGTGTACTAGACGACGTACACAATATAATAAAAAATCATAAAGATCCATGACCCAGGATCTAATACTCGAATTCACCACACAAATATTTGCCCCGGAATTCGAACCCCGGACCATGGGCTCAGTAGGCAGGCTACAATCTGCACCAACCGCGTCGTTGAAAGATCCTGCTCAGCTTCATGTAAAAATCCTATGACCTACAAACCCACTTCGATCTTGACTCGAACTTGGAGATTTTATCTCTTAGTACCCCTACCATGAGTTCCCGTGCCCGCTAGCGACAGCGAAAACTTTGTATGGAGAATAGTACAACGCCGCTAGCGGCTACTTTGTTGATGTCGTCTATTAATATTATAGTTTAATGCTAATAAGACTGAATATTTATTATTATTATGTTATTTATATTTATTAGTTTATGTTTAATACAATATATACGTTTGTAATTATATGTATATTTATTTATCTTAAGGTTATATTTACATTTAGTATATTTGCACGTTTTAGTTTGTTCGTTTGTCTATCACTTCAATATCTAGTTTTCTGTCTCATTTTCTCAAAGGTTAACTGGAAGAAATCCCTTACAGGGATAAGTTCGCCCTTGTACACATGTCTTGTTTTTGAGTTTTTGTCAATATCGTTTTATGTGCAATAAAGTGTTTACATACATACATACATACTACAATTCTGCATACAAATTGTTTACTCAGTCGCTAGCGAGTACATTTTTAGGGTTCCGTACCCAAAGGGTAAAAACGGGACCCTATTGCTGAGACTTCGCTGTCCGTCCGTCCGTCCGTCCGTCCGTCTGTCACCAGGCTGTATTTCAAGAACGGTGACAGCTAGACAGTTGAAATTTTCACAGATGATGTATTTCTATTGCCGCTATAACAACAAATACTAAAAATAAAATAAAATGAATATTTAATGGGGGCTCCCATACAACAAACTTGTTATAGATTATGGTACGGAACCCTTCATGCGCGAGTCGGACTCGCACTTGCCCAATTTTTTTTTAAGACATGACTTGAACTGTATCAGGGCCGTTTAGCTTTCTCTACCAGTGTTCGGACTTTGTGTGGGAGTATAACCCGCTAATAGGATTATCTCCGCGCCAGAGGAGTAATAGGCTAGCGAGTACAGTCACTGTAAACTTGTAAGGGTACTGATCAAATCAGAAATGGTTACGGCTGTAACCGACATCGTGTTACTAGGCTGTAGGCAGCGCACTGCCCCGGCGTGTCTGTGCTGGCGTGCATGGGCACTCGAACCAGCGGACGTGTACCTAGCTTGACAACGTCGTCTAAGGTAGGTTTTTTTTTTTTTTTTTTTTTTTTTTTTTTTTTTTTTTTTTTTTTTTTATGTCATAGGAGGCAAACGAGCAAACGTATCGCCTGATGGAAAGCGATTACCGTCGCCCATAAACACCTGCAATACCAGAGGAGTCACAAGTGCTTGCCTACCCGGAGGACGAAGATAGAATGCCTCTATGCTAGTAATTTCACCGTCAGGTCTATATGTTGTTGGTCATGTTGCTTTGCTTGATTCTAGATCGTGTAGGCAAATGTATTTATCCCAGTGGGGTAAGGGCACTGTACCGCTACCATGTAGTTCTACAAATTAACCGCTAGGGGCGCTGTACTATTCATACTCATACTCATACTCATACTCATACTCATACTCATTTATTAATAAAATGTCAACATTTATTCTCGATACAAATCGTTTACGCAGTCGCTAGCGAGTACAGTCGCTGTAAACTCATAGTAAGGGTAGATTGGCAATGTATTTGTTCGACTGTCGAGTTGTTTTTGTTCGGTAACTCTGTGAGCGGGGATATCACCAACTTTTCTATTTGGACGGAAGAAAGTTTAATGATTTGTGGTTCCGATTGTCTGTTGGACATTTTTTACTGTTTCAATGCCGCTGAAAGTGGGATTTAAACTTTATGTTTTATGTCGATAGTGTAGATTGTGAACTTAATAAAAACCTGGTAAGTGCGAATCGCGCTCGCGCGATGGGTCCGTGACATGTAATAAAACATGAGGAAAACATATTTTTTTAGTGTTTGGGGTTATACTTAGTGGTCAATGTAATACAAATATTTTATGACAATTTCAAATGTGTAGACATTACTAGTAGTACCTATTATTCACGCTACAAAAAAAAATGTGGGTATTTTTTATATTTGGTCGTACGTGATTGTTAACTTTTCGGTATATGTTGAAACAATGATTCTTGAAAGTCGATATTACATTAATAAAATCCTAAAATTGTATTCAAAATCGTTTTCAAGAGAGATCATTGTTTCGGGAACAACCTTAATAGCGTGATGCAGGATTTGTACCGCCAGCTGTACATATATATGTATACAGCGCAGCGCAAAATTTTCTTTGTCCGCTCATAACGCTGAAAAGGCTGGACGGGTTTTAACCGATTTTGGTACAGGATAGCTGGACAACCAATGATGGTCACAAATGATACCTTTTTCCCGGCTGCAATAAATAATAGTAGATTACTGCAAACTGCAGGAAAGAAGGGCTTGCCGGGTGAGTAGGTATAGGATAGCGATAAGAACCCGGCAAGCCCTTTTCACGGCTAAGCTATATGTAATGATATAAAAATACACCACTCAAAAAAAATATATATTTCAGCTGTTTAGCCTATTCATTTATTTATTGAATCACATAAAATGTAACATGACAGTTCATACACAAACGCGTTACACGGATTCTTAATAAGCTTAGGTAATACTCAACTAAAACCTAACTAACTTACAAAGAACTACAAGATAATTATCTTGCTCTTTCTTCTAGCACTCTCTTCCATTCGGTCATCAGTCTCGCTAACACAGATGCCATGTTTAAAAAAATCTTCCCGGCCTAGGCCTTAAATTTTGTATGAAATTTCTTTACAGTGAAACGTGATACTAGGAAGCCTGTTATAACGCACGTTCTGGCGACATTTCATTGCATGTGTGAGAATAAAGGTTTACGCGGCTAAAGTTGCGGGCACATTCTAATCCATATTGTTACATCGTTTACAACTCTAGACAGTAAGCGAGCTACAACAACTAAGCGAAATAGTGTTGATAAAAGAAATTACTCTACCATAGAGAGCTTTCTAAAGCTCTTTGAGTCAAAGCTCTGCGGTGTTTGCGCTAGCGAGTCCTTCAGCGAGCTTCAAGCCTGGTTTACTCTTCCTAGCACCCGCATTGCCAGAATATCCTGCATTTGAAATGCGGCGAGTAATATGCATTTTACTGTAACGGCTACTACGAAATTCGCACTCTCGCAGATTTTCCTACCTACAGAATGGAAACAACCTTAAGTAGATTTTTCTTAAAAAAATGACCATGACTTCTGCGAGATGCTAATTACTTGCAAAATAATATCTGTTGATTCAATCAAAACGCTTAGATACTTGCTCAATTGTTAGCATATCAGCACGTCTAGCACAACAGTGACACGCAACACTGTCGCAATATTACCTGTCACTATCTTGTCAATACAGCGTGAACAAGACAGGTGACGCTCAGTTGCGCGACAAGCGAAGTTACCGCAAGATATGCTAGCATTGCTGTGCTATAAAATTCAATTTTTTTATTGCAATGCTGGTTTCTGCGGAGAAGGGTCACTATTTCACGAAAAGTCTTAACAGTGCGATGCAATATCATGGTGCCAGCCCTACAGCGCTATCTGTTGGTGAAAACTTTCTTTATCCTCACATCGTGCCGAAATGGCTGCACATCCATAGATGTACTGTGTACTGTAATAAAAATAAGATTCAACTACTGTAATAAAAATACGCGGACTATGGGCACCTTCTAGTTTTACCAGTTATATGCCAGTTCCATCAAAATGGGGTCAGCCGCGCTACGAGCCGCGCGGAGTCTATTCCGTGTGCATTGGTAGCCAGTCCTAGAGGTATGCGTGCATCATTTGCTTACATTGCCACGTCCCACGAACAACCATTTCGTAGTTTACATAGACAATCAACAAACAATTCTCTGACGGCGTTTGCAAATGTCAAATTAAATACGCACTGTACGAAAAAAAGTTCAGTATAAAGTAAAAAGTACCAAGTGGAACGTTCTTACGCCACACGTTACCTGCCGTGCTGGCAAACGATAATTAAGACGTTTCACACGAGTCTTCCGCGCGGTTTCTTTGTGTGTAAAGACCCTAATGATATGGGCGAGGGTTCCTGTGAGTCAGTTAGCCTTTGTAAACGGAAAAGGGCTTGTTTGACTATGGTAAATACGGGGACGATTTGACTCGCAAATGGAAATAGTAGTTATATTTTATATAACTTGTAGAGGTCCAACTTTCTCATATATATGTATACGCATCATTAACCGCACTGAGTGGAAACAGAGATGTGGTCGCGATCCTCATAAGTGAGGGAAGGGCGAAGAGAGACAGTCCGCGAGCTGAGAGAAAACTGAGAGGATCTTATTTGGATCGCGCATGAGCAAGCGAAACAGGTATAGGCTCCCACTCACTACCTGGTTTATATAATAAATATGTGTCTTATTAAAAGGTAGGCACTCAATTTATAGACGCAAAGTTGAGGCTAGAAGCTAGTCACACTAATGACGTAGTGAGTGTTGTGTGCAATCCGCAATTGACATTGTGTGCGATGATGAGGGTAGATTCTCGCCTCCACCGGTGACGACCGCGTTCGTAACGCGTTTGTCCGCAGTAGTTCGGTTGGCCACCGCCGCGACGAATCAGCTCTCCTGATGATGAATCGCAAACCGATTGGAAACATGTCAAGCGCTATTCGACTTCTACGACGCGAGTAAACCCGTTTCATATGTATTTTATGAGTCAGAGTAATATTATAAAGACGAACGTTTGCGAATGTTTGTATGTTTGCTACTTCTTAACGTTCAAACGGCAGGACCAATCATGAAAAAAATTGGCATGAAAGTAGCTGATACCCTGGATTAATATATCGGTTACTTTATATCTTGAAGGAGGGTAACACCGCGGGTAGTATGAAATAAAAGTAAAATAAAACGTAATAAATTTAATACAATGAGAAGTTATAACAGAAATTTATTACAAGAGACAAGTTGAAAGAGCTATTTATATTAATGACTAGAAGCCTATTTTAAGCTGGAAACATACGGAGATGCGTTTTGTTTCTATCTCAGGATTTGATCCCGCCTTGTTTTGCTATAATGAACCTTTGAGAAACCAGAAATGTATTCCATCAAAACACAATTATGTTTTTCGAAATGATTTACCTACCATCATAAAGTCATTTCGAAAAACTAAATTTTTTCGTATAAACAAAACACGAGACATCTAACATAGTAAAATTTATTGTTATTCCTTCATTCTGGTCAGGGAATTAAAATACTGAAACGGTTACTCTTAAACTGATTGTCGGAGCGTTTCAATCATTTTTATTTAACTTAACCTTTAATCGCATATATTGAAGGAATAAGCTACAAAAATGAAGATTTGAAACAAAATTATGCTACTGTACAAAATCCAAGTTATGATCATGTTTAATTCAAAATTTTGCTCATTTAGCGATATAGCAATATATGCGACATAATGTGTGTTGGACTGTAACGAGAAAAGCGGTAGCGATTGACAACCCAAGTAGCAATCAGACTGCATAAGCCCTTATATAGACCTTGATCAGCTAATTTAAGTTGTATAAGGGCTTATGAAACCTATGAGTCGGACCACAATAACTCTTCCTAGCAAATAAACTGTCAAACACAAAAGCTAATTAATGGCAATGTTTGGCATTTGACAATAGTACCTACCTGCATATTGTTGATAAAATAAACATATTAGTTTAATCAAATCCTGAAAATTCAGGCAAGTTTTTAAGTTAATATAATTTCAATAAACGCTGAAGTTACCGTTTTGAAATGCAGTATGTAAACTTACTAAATACAAGGCAAAATTCCTACGAAATATCTTATTTTGTATTTTTTTTTATTCAATACTGGTCAAAGCATAACCTACGAAAATGGTTTTATATTTATATTATTAAATTAAATTTGTTACAATCTAATGATAGTTTAAAGATTAAAAATAATACTATCAAGACTAATTAGTGCCCTATCTTCAGTGTTGTCACTACAGATTTACAGATTAAAAACTAAAATTGCTGGAGCAAAGATATTTTAGCCAGACTATACTTGGGAAGTTTTGACGATCGTTTTTCTTCCCGCCGCGTTTCCGTCCTAAACGCCGTCCCGTGTGTCCCGCCGTCGCCTAATCGCCAGTCATCATCTCCATGAACTCTGCAATCAGGGCACCGAATTAATTCGCGAGCTCTTAAATTATTCACCATAATAAGCCTCTTAGGAAAGAAACACAACAATAGCAGAGTAAAGTGGGGCGTGGTTATTAATTGAAATTACGTAGCAAGGCTACGTGCCGTTGGCCATAATACTATAGTTGGTTTTTTTGTTTAAAACCATTTTTTCTAAAACATGCAACGAAATATCGTCATAACGTGCGTTAAAACAGGCTTCGAAGTGTCAAGTTTCGGGCGGAACAATTCGAGACAACTGTAAAGGAATTTCATACAAAATTGAAGGCCTAGGCATTTTAATTTTAATGTAAACATAGCGTCGTGTTCATGAACAGGCTAAACAGCTGAAATATATTTTTAAATTTTTCTTCTATGGGCTGAATGGGTATCGGACCAACAATATCCGTGTTAAGGCCTATTAAACACGAACTGATGACTATGTAAGTCACCAGAGACCATAGACCATATTAAAAATCCTCTGCCTTTTGTTTTATTTATAATAGAAGGTTGTGTATAATGGCCCTAATATTCGAACGTGGACAACTTCCGAAAGAAAAAAAGTATCGAGGGATTGGAGGGAAAATTAAAAATACTTTTATTTAAACATGGCGTCTGTGTTCATGAACTGGCTGAACAGCTGAAGTATGTTTTTTTGAGTGGTGTATTTTTAGGGTTCCGTAGCCAAATGGCAAAAAACGGAACCCTTATAGATTCGTCATGTCTGTCTGTCCGTCTGTCCGTCTTTCTGTCCGTCCGTATGTCACAGCCATTTTTTTCCGAAACTATAAGAGCTATACTGTTGAAACTTGGTAAGTAGATGTATTCTGTGAACCACATTAATATTTTGATGCAAAAATAAAAAAATAATAATAAATAATGGGGGCTCCCCATACTTAGAACTGAAACTCAATTTTTTTTTTCCATCAAGGTTTCTAAAATATTTTTTTTCTAAACCGAATAGTTTGCGTGACAGACGCTTCCAAAGTGGAAAAAAGTTGGTCCCCCCCCCCTCTAACTTCTAAAATAAGAAAATGAAAAATCTAAAAAAAAACACATGATGTACATTACTATAAAAACTACCAACGAAAATTGTTTTGAACGAGATCTAGTAAGTAGTTTTTTTTAATACCTAACTTTGCACCTAATTTATATGGGGCGCTATACATACCAGGTGCAAAATTAACTTAACCACTTAGGGATGGAAAGTGTTTGTACGGAACCCTCGGTGCGCGAGTCCGACTCGCACTTGGCCGGTTTTTTATTTCATTGCATATGTTTGAGAAAAGCACTATACATGCCTTAGCCGTGAAATGGGCTTGCCGGCTTCGTATCACTATCCGGCCTCCCTTACGGTCAGCCGTCTATACCTACTCAGCTGGCAAGCCCTTATTTCCCGGCGTCTGCAGTAATGTACTATTAAACGCATTTTTGACACTTGTCCTATTCGTCAACGACAATACCCTGTCAAGTGTTTCTGGCGTGTGCGCGCACGTGGCTCGTGACTCCCAGCTTGTTTACGAAGACACAATCACAAGAGCGTCAGTATAGCTGTCCGTCAGCGTTGTACGTGTAGTTGTAGGAAGGCCTGGGTCGCGCATAAAGTGGCATAAAAGAACACACCATCAAAATCAACAGTTCCAGAGTCATCAGTATCAATCTCTGCGATCATTTCGTTGAGCTGGTCCGGAGTGAGCTGGTCATCCAGGGCAGCCAGGATCTCACGTAGGCTCGAAGTGGGGATGTAGCCATTGCCTGAAATCACAGAATAAAACATTACAGCTGCTTCTCTCTTTTGACTCGACTGTGATAAAAGCCGTTTTTATTGTATGACCATGAGCCACCACATCATTTAATTACTCATATAACTTCCTATTGCACATTTTTAAAAGGCTACTCGATTAAAGACAAACCCTTAGACTTATGTCACACTTTTAGAGGAAGCCAGGGGAAGCCATTTATGCCCGTTATAATTTATGACTTTATAAATAACAGCGTGTCAAAGTTGCATAAATATTACAGTAATTTATGCCGGAGCGCATCATTTATAACCTAAATTCAAATAAATAAAAAAAAAACCAAACATAGCACATAGCTAAGAACCACCTCGACAGACAATCGATTATAAAAAACGCATTCAAATTTGATCATCCGTTTGGACTACGATGTTACAGACAGATACAGATCCATATGGTAAACTGATAACATGCCTCTTTTATGTCGGGGGTTAAAAACTGTATAGAACCGAATGCTTAGCCTCCATCGTCTGGAGTCTCTAGAGTGATTTACATTACTGTCATTTGTAACTTGAAATGACAGAGCAATGTGATGATGGAACCAGTCCGCTCCGCTTCGCTCCGTCCTGCTGCGCATCACCAGTTAAACACCCTTAAGTTTGTGCCTTATTTTTTTATATTATGACAAACATATTGATAAATACAACATTTTTTTTTAAATGAATCATACTTTTCCCTGAGTTCTAGATACTTTCATTGCGTGCAGTCGAAAATAAGTTGGTAAAACCAGTTTTCTGCGTGAATTCTGCAAAAATTATTAATGAAATTTCAAACTGTAGGTTTCAAATTATATACCAATAAATCTCAATAGCCCTGTTGTAAGTAGTAACATTGATAATAATTTAAGCAACATATTTGATCATAGAGAAAGATGTCTCAAACAATCAGCATTTTTGAACGGATAAGGAGCCTGAAAGGATTTAAGAAAAGCCTTCATAAAACTGAATGAAAACATGAAAGAAAATGACGTTACTGTCACCATCGCCTCCCGGCTGGTGTAATTACATTACTGCAATTTATGACTTAATATCCCATAAACGTCTGTCGCAATGCGGAATCTGTACACCATCGGGGTTCTTGAAGAGTGGAAACTCCAGTCAACGAGGCTAAAAGTTATACGGTAATATATCACGGGTCATATGCGGGACCGGCCCCGGGCGCGAAGGCAATAATTTTTGCCGTCTTCGTTGCTGTCGACAGTGCTGAAAATTATGTCTTTGGTATTGGTAAAAGTAGTTTGAGAAAAGTTTATTGATTGTGACAACTGGTAGTGGGTTGTAGCAAAGTGAGGAGGAGTAAAATAACTCATACAATACAATACAAAATAATTTAATTATACACATCAAACACACGGTAAAATACAACATGAGATACATTAAAACAACAAGCAGATTTAAAAAACAGGTAGTCTTAATACTAAATTGCTCTTCTTCTTAAATAACCTTCTCTTCTCTTTACCTTTACCTTTAGCATAGTTTGATAAAACGAATTCTTTGATCATCGTCATGTATTTAATAAATATCCTAATCAATACGAACTTGTAATCATGACAAGCCTGCAAAATTATTCCGACAATTATAGTGGCAATGCTAACAATACAATGTATAAAACAAAACAGTGTAAAGCCTGATTCGAGGCTTTCCGATATTCCTAGTTTAGCAATATCTCTTTATCACGACCATTGAGCCGATATAATAATTTTGGCTATTCGCATTGAATTCGGTACAAAACCCTAGTTTAACAATGTAGGTACAATACTAATATGAAACAAAAGAAAACGTGAAACGCTTTGCAAATTATTGTCGCATTTTTTTGTAAGTATATATTTTATGTTTTTTTTATTGGATGCGTTGATTGGAGTACGCGGGAGGGATACAGAAATGAAAGCAAAGCATTTCGCCGGAGAAGTAAAACAGAGGCCGGTATGGAAAACAAAGATATTGAAACTGACGCCACACGTCACGGGACGCGAATAAAAATGTATGTAGGAGTAGGTACCGAGAGGCATAAAACAGTCTGAGCTGAGCCCTAAGGCCTGATTCGACGTGACATTCCTATATCCTCAATTCAGAGATATCGAGTTTATCACGGACATATGTCGTTTCTATCTATCAACTGTAAGACGAGACTCTATCGCGTGCGAGAAATATTACTTATCTCTTTCTTCGCAGTACTGTGAGAGAGTGACGGGCGATGCTATGTCGCGCGATAAGAATCGCGAAGCCTAGTAAAGTTGTGCTAGACGGTCTGGTGTCTCGACGGCGAAAGCGAAAGAAGTCGTATTGGGCGCAGAGGCAGCTGTATTTTCTTTATTGATACACATCAAAGCCCAGAATAAAATATACGTAGGTGCTTTGTCAGAAAATATTCCCAATTTCGAAATGAATCAGTAAACTTAAATGACATTACTCAAAGCCAAGGTGCAACGACCAACATTTCAAAATAAAGTATATCAAAGGCTTTCCGGCTGATTAAATGTAGGTAACTTTCGAATGTGTACCTACATATACATTAAAATTTATAAATTCTAACCTTTTTTGCTTAAATTTGGCTTTCAATCCATTTTGCCGAGACTTGCTTTTAGATCAGAATAGGTATACTTTAATATTCAATCTTTGATGTTTGATCGTGCATTATTTTTAGGCAATTCATCAAGAACCAAGCGTCTCTCGGGCCAGCATGGCGGTGTCAACTGACAAGGCACCAAAGGTTTCTGGTCAGTTGCCATTGCGACTTTGGCTCTACTATGTTGTGACAATATAAAAAAAATGGGCAAGTGCAAGTCCGACTCGCGCATGAAGGGTTCCGTACCATAATCTATAACAAGTTTTTTGTATGGGAGCCCCCCTTAAATATTTATTTTATTTTATTTTGAGTATTTGTTGTTATAGCGGCAATAGAAATACATCATCTGTGAAAATTTCAACTGTCTAGCTGTCACCGTTTTTGAGATACAGCCTGGTGACACACGGACGGACGGACGGACAGCGAATTCTCAGTAATAGGGTTCCGTTTTTACCCTTTGGGTACGGAACCCTAAAAAACAGCCATTAGGACTATTTTTGAGGGCCAAACCAGGAAGCCGATCACCTAATCGAAAACGATTACCGTCGCACATTGACACCTGCAATACCAGAGGAGTCACAGGTGGGAGTACGCTCTTTTCTTGAAGGTTTGAACGTAATAATTATGTAAAAGTTGGTACTACAAGCTCAAATTTAAAATCAATCTATATTTATATTTTGGTATCAAAATTGTAATATAAAAGACAGTGGAGGACTAGTTATGGAACGGGCAGTTTAGTGAAATAGGGCAAAACCTACCGAAAATCGGCTTTCAATAAAAAGTGATGGAACATACTGTAATAAAGCTATGATTTTGATGTCGACGCATAAATGTCCAATTTAAGCACTTTTTTAGGGCCACAAAGTTTAATGCTAGCGTCCCACTTTGTCAAATATCTGGAAAAATCGTAGATTTCAGATTTCAGATTTTTTATTGGTAAATATACAATATCAATTATAAGTGATTTTCATCTATAGTAATAACAGCTATTAAAACTTCGATGTCGTATTTGTGACTGTTTTAGGGAAAACTTTCTACTTTGACGATATAGACTTATGAGTAGTTCCTAATACTGCAGAACATAAGCTATCTTTTGGTGAAAGAATTATGACTCTAGGTGCTATAGTTATTTTTTGAAAAAAACTACAAAGTTGCAAACGTGAAAAAGTGACAGCTGCGAAAACGTTGGTTAAAGTTTGGGACGGCAAAAAACACACTTGTACTTTGAAGTTATGGAGTGGTTGGTATCAAATTAATTGCCATACTTTAACGATTTCAAATTACTCATACAAGCCAAACATCCAACTACTAAGGTTACATATATGATTTTGACTAATTTGAAATCCTTAAAGTATGACCATTAATTTGATACCAACCACTCCACAATTTCAAAGTACAAGTGTGTTTTTTGCCGTCCCAAACTTTAACCAACGTTTTCTCAGTTGTCGCTTTTTCACGTTTGCAACTTTGAAGAATATTCAAAAAATAACTATAGCACCTAGAGACATAATTCTTTCACTAAAGATAGCCTATGTTCTGTAGTATTAGGAACTACTCATAACTCTATATCGACAAAGTGGGACGTTTTCCCTAAAACAGTCACATAATATTAACTATTATATTATATACTATAGGAATGTTTTTCGGACCACAAACCCGGCTCATTCCTCGGCCATAGGATTACCTTGGCTATTCAGCGGGGGAATGTAGCCGATATCATGGGTACTCTGCCGCAGGCCCGTGATCTTGGAGACATCGCTTTTAATTAAGTTATTTTAGTATAGGTTAAGAGCATTTCTCAAAAAGTTTGTACACAATTAATACAAAAAATTTAATTCCAATATAATTCTCCTATTTTGTTACCAATTTTCTTTGTGATTTCCAATACATTGGTATCAGATTATGTATAATTAAAAAATTATATGCATAACAGAACCTTAATAATCGAACATAGCCATAACATTGATATAAAATTACTTAAATAATTAGTAACAAAATAGGAAAATTATATTGACTTTAATTTTCTGTCTTAATTCCGTACAAACTTTTTGATAAATGCTCTTAAGTTGGTTATTGTTGTTTTTACTTGCTCATCGATTAACACATATTTATAATAATATAATAATAGTGTATAATGACCGCAAAAAATGAGCTGCAAAATAATTTCCCGTGTACTAACTACATAAGGGTTAAAGTTGGTATCTTCATGGAACTTAATTTCGAACTCGAATCGATTTATTTTATTTCCGGAATCGAGTCGTAAACTTTAACTTGCTCGAACCGCACTTGGTCGCAAATTCTGATAATTTCATAACTTGCCGGCAAATTGGGGGAAAATTGTAGCTCGTAAAACGTGCCCAGAAGCTTAAGTTGAGCTATTTTGGTGGGATGATTTGTTGTTATTTTTATTTTTTTGATCTTAGACACCAATGAGGCAACAACAGTTTCAGTATCATATATGTACAATTCGTTACTTAGTTCCTAATGTTCCCCGTTTGCGTGGAGTGAGAACTCTCGAGAATATTTCCCTTACAAAATTGAGAACGTTACGTTAACTTCACGCCAAAATAGTGTTTTACAAAATGGCAGGTAAATTGGAGACAATATGTACAATTTTGGCCAATATAGGTGTGTTCCGATTAACTATTGTGATAATATATAACTTGTTAAGAAAGACAACCCAACCTTGAACCAACTTGGGCAATTCTGGTGCCAGCTCAAAAAAATCCACATAACATACCTATAGGTGTAAAGTCTTTCAAATAAACAATGTAAAAAACGACACATAAAGCATAAGGAAATATTCAAAAGGTTATGTAGCGTCAGGGTGGTGAGAGGTTAACGCTGGACCGGTAATCCAGAGGTACCGGGTTCGATTCCCGGTATCTTCCGTCAGGTTATGCATTTCAATTTTTCTTTGTGATTTGATCTTTGTATCAAAGGACACGTTGTACCTACCCCGCTTACCGCTGGGCTGGGGAGACGTGGTGGAGGTGGATCTGCGTAAGCTTCAAGCCGAAAACTGGCAAGAAACTGCGCAGGATCGGGACAAGTGGCGTATTCTCGTTTCGGAGGCTAAGATCCTATTTGGGTCACTGAGCCAAAATAGTTAGTTAACACCTGTTGTAAAGCAATGACAATGATACTATAAATAACTAAGGATCGTGCGTGAGATGCTGAGATGCACATCCTAGATTGTGGCTAATGCGCTTAACCATTTTAAACACATATGAACAAGACACAGGGCTCTAGTAGGTGTAAGATTATGGAATTAAACGTGGACGACGTGATAGCTCAGTTGGTACACGCTGGAAAAGGGCTTATTATTTTCGCGGCGACAGAAAAATTAAAGAGCAGCAAACTATTTGCAACTAAAATAATAACTTGTCAGCGATTAAATATTTTGGCAATCATTTATATTAAATGAGCTTTAAACTAAGGATATTTTAAAATTCAAATAATGGCAGCTACTTTAAGGGTAGCAGAAATAATAAACAAGATTACTGAAATCATAGGCGAGGTACTATAAATAATGACTTGGCGACTAATATTAGCAGAAGATCCGACTCGGCCGGGTTAGGTTAGGTTGTTTTTTTTTTTATATCCCTAAAAAGCGCTCCTTTTATTTTTTTTATGACCTTGATTTATTTTATATGCAATCTCCATTGAACAATTAGAGTAGGCCATTTTCAACTTTTTATCCGCTGTCTTGTTTCCGCTTAATTAGTTAATTCAGTCGCCATAACTCGATGCTAGTTTATATTGAAACAAAGCCGAAAATTGATTACTTAGCTGCTACTTTTTACTAGTCTCCGCAATTAGTCGCCAACTTATTATTTTTGCTACTCCCTTTAATTTTTTATAAATCCCTAAATCAGATTAATTGGTCGCCGCGTTAAATACATGCCCTGGAAAAGTAGGGTCGCTAATTCGGGTCCTGCTTACACTTTCCTAAATAAGTCACGGACGAGGGATGAAACAATATGTGAGACAAGTATGGAGATAACTCCATCTCACACCTTCGTATTGCTGCATCCCTCCTGTCAGTGACTAATTTAAGAAAGTGTATAGCTGCATTAGAAAGTTATTTCAATTCCATACTGCGCAGTATAAAGAAGTTGACGTTTTCGAAGTTGATCCACTTAAGAACTTATATTGTAACCATTGCAGGACAATGACTTCCCAAGCAGCAAATTAGTGTATTTTGCAGCTTATCTTACAGCTTTAAGTTCTAAATGAGTGGTTTAACAGTGTTTGATACAACTTATAGCTTTAAACACAACTCAAAACTGTATATGAGTTCATCCTATCACTTGTAGTTGCATAGGAACGTTTTTTGTTTCTACTTTATTACTTATGGTGGGATAAAGTCGATTTTGCTGCTTAAAGTTGCATGCAGGTTCAAATTGTCACTCAATAAGAAGCAATAGTGCTATATAAGGCCTTAAAATCACTTATAAGCAACTTTTACTTATAAGTGGGAACATACCCTTATTTGGAACTAAAAGTTCCAAATGACTAGTACAATAGCGAATTATATCACCAATAGTGGCTAAAGGGATAATTTTACGGCTCTTTTGGAACCAAAAAATATTGCAACTTTAAGGCCTAAGAAGTACCTTATTGCCACTCCAACGCATAAATAGGTCTCAATAGGAGGTTCTTGGAACCAAAAGCAGTTATTTTCACTTATTTCAAACCACTAACGAACTAAAAGTTCTATTATTGTTCCTATTTGCGCCTTGTCAAAATATATTTAATAGTCTTGCTTGTTTAATAGTCTACAAAAGAGCAAATAATTACTATTGGTAATATCATTCACTGCTTTGCCACTCGCAAGATACAAATAAGTGACTATTAGACTTGATAGTTCCAAATAAGGAACAAATAAGTGAAAATAAACACTGTAGGATCTTTTTTGTTTCGCCATGTTTACAAATGGAAGCCTATGAAAATTGATTATTTTAACCAGAATTTTATCACACTCACGCATAATCACAGATTTTTGATAGTTGTGACGATGTTACTTTAACATTGGACGTAATTTACAATCATTACGAGTAAGTCAGGTTTTTAACATTTTTATTTCTTATCAGTATCTATTCCTTATTTAAGTTAGCACTATATTTTTTAATATTCCTGATCAAATGAAAGGCGCGTCGAAATTTACAAAGAAAACATACTATAGTTTCACAGTAAAAAAAAATCGCAAGAATTTCATGCTTATTTCAATGCTTGTATAACGTAAAGTTTTAATCACTCACCAAACAGACGTATAAATCCAAAATGAATATGGCAGATCACGTATTACTTTTAATAAAACACAATTTGACAGTTGCCTCGCCACTCAAAGATAATTTTGGCGACTCATTTATCACTCATTGACCGAACTGAAATGTTTTCATTCGTTCACTGCGCATAACTTTTACCCTTAGTTCTAATTGCCACTTAAGGTAATTGTGAGATCTCTTATGGACGCATAACTTTCACCCATAGTTCTTATTACCACTTAAGGTAATTGTGAGATCTCTTATGGATTTTATTTAGCACCAAAAATAGGCTGCAATTTTTCTCCTTTTGGTTCTATACTGGTGGCATAAGGGTTCTTGCCACCTATATAGCACTTAGTCATGGTGGTAAATTTCACTTAAGCATCTAATCAGATATGATATACGAGCTATTTAGACTCAGTTGTGCTACTTGGGTTTGTCTTAAGACTGCGCCGAGCATTAGCGACTTAACCAGAATTAACCATAGAGCGCGGGGAATGCGTATTTAGATCGGCGCGCGAAATATTTGATGTGGACAAATTGTAATGTAAACATTCATCTTTTCTTACGATTTTACAATTTTCGTCCAACTTTACTTAGCTTTCTAGGGTAAAATATTAATAATCTTATATTTTTTCCACGGAAAAGTTGTTAACACATTGTTCGAAGTGCTAAATATATAGTTTAGAAAACAACTTATAGTGTTGACGTTGTCTACTTAACGGCAACTGCCTATTTTTCACATTTCGCTTGGTGCAGTCTTAATCGTGTAGACAAACTCACTTTAGAACAATGCAAGTAACAAAAAACGCAAATAAAATCTTTTTTTAGTGACAAATTTGAAATCGAATATGAGAATGAAATTTACATGAAGTCAATTATTTTTCTGAACGGACCCTAACTTGATTGCTTTCAGGCGAATGCATGAATATTCGTTTTTCAATTTACGACACGAGAGGACAATGAATTTGGTTCGATAATCGTACTCAACGCGAGAGTTGGACCCAAGCCAAACTGTATTGTACCGATTATCTCAGAGCACCGGAATACATGAAACATGATAATATCAATATATTGCTTATTTACAAGGCCTGTTGTCATCGACAATGCAAGTAATTTCGTACGGGCCTCCGCTAAACTGAAAAATCGTAAAGCTCGGTTGATTTATAGCGCCCTGAACTGTAGATTAAAACTAATATCACTGGTTTTGTATTGAAAGTCAGTTTTCTAAGAAGGGGGGGTCATGATTTCAGGGAAAATCTTAATAGCGTGATGCAGGATCGTCATTTGTTTAGTATGGGCGCGCGCCGTGATGCCAGTCTATCGCCATCTGTTGGACAAATTTCCTTTGTCCTCTCATCACGCCGAAACGGCAGGACGAATTGTAACCAATTTTGGCACAGGGATAGCTGAACATCCAAAGATGGTTATAGAATACGTTTTATCCGTCTACGGTAAATAAAAAAATCGCGGAAGAAGTTGCGGGCACCTACTAGTAAAAATTTCATTTGATAATTTTTTTTATCTACATTAATACCTTGTTAATACAAGACGTAAAGTACCTTCTTCAGTTATCCAATCCAACTATCCACAATCGCGACAGCCAAATGCCCTTATCTGGCGTCGTTACCTCTCGCTCATTAGCATACGGCGAGAAAGGGATAAAGGATCCACGCCTCATTACTCCGGCTTAAGGGTCCTTTCTATTCATTGGCCATAAGTTGTAATAAGAACTCATAAATTTTCATGTGTCCTCATGACCTAATTTCACGAATTGGTCATTTTGTAAATGTTTTGACCCAATTCCATATGAATATTGCTTGTATTCGTATCATTTGTCTAATCCTTATCTTATATTTTTTATCGTTAGTCTATACCCGCGTGTAATGGTGTTTTTTTTGAAGTACGCTATTTTTACATAGCAAACTTTCGTGAGTCCCAGACATGTAAAAATGCATATGAAACGGGTTTACTCACGTCGCATAAGTCAAATACTGGCGCTCCTGAGGAAGAATTGCGAACCGATTCGAAACATGTCGAGCGATATTCGACATATATGCCGTGAGTAAACCCAGTTAAAATGCAAATTTTCATATAATATGATATGATGCTATTTCTCTTGAAACAATTAACATCCATGAAAGTCTAATATACTATATAATTCTAAATATATAATTCTAATTTGACATACCTATTCTTGACATTGTTTTCTACTTTAGTGACATGCTCCATTTGACCTTTGCCGTTATTATTATTTTTCAAAGAAATACAAAAAAAAACTGTAATCTTTAGACATTATATTATTCACATTTTCGTAACAAGATAAATTTTTAGGCTTCTAAATTAGCTCCTGTCTGAGCCTTTAGGCCAATTAGTCTAATATTCAGTTTAACCTTAGGTCATACTTAAGACGTGTTTCTAGGTCTTCTAAAATGCCTCATAAATGACTTGTAATACGTAATCTGAACCGTAACAATGCAACATAATTAGGGGCGTGTCGACACCACCTATTGATTGGATACGAAGGGGCGCCGATTTTGCTCAAACTACGAGCCGGAGCTGAGAAAGCGAATATCGATATGCCTGCTTACTGAGCCGGCGGCCCCAGGTTCGAATCCCGGGCAGGACAAATATTTGTGTGATGAACTCTAATATTTGTGCCAGGGTCATTGCCGTTATTTGTATTTAAGTATGTATTTATCTATATAAGTATGTTTATAGTCGTCTAGTACCTACCCATAACACAAGCCTTCTTGAGCTTAATTTGGGACTAGATCGATTTGTCAGAATCAGAATCAGAATCAGAATATTATTTATTGCCTTAAAAAAACTTATCCTAAGAATTACATTGCTAGTAACTAAAAAAAACAATACAAAACAGAATAAAGTGAGGCAATGGGTCTCAGTCTCAGCATGTGCTAAGCTCAGTAAAGCCCAGCGCTGGTTTTCAGACTAAGCCCGGAGATTAAGTCGGCTGCTGACATGTTGACAGTTCAAAAAAAAAATTAAATTAAATGTATAATATGACAAAAAAAACAATAATAATAACAACGTGATGCAAACAACTATAATAATAAAAAATAAAAAAATAAAATAAAAAACTACTAAAATAATGAAAATTCAATTACAATAACACCAGCATGGAGGTTTGTGAGTGTGTGTGAATGTATGTATTAGTGGATGTGTTTGTCTTTGAGTTGTATATGTGTAAAATATTTGTGTGTGCAAAAAAAAGGAAAGAAATGAAAAATTAAAAATTGAAAATGAAAAAGAGGGAGATTATTGCGACTTGCCTTGCATATCCAACAAGTGACTGTGCACTAACTTTTTGTACTTATACAACGACATGGGTTCTCGTAGGGGTGGTGGCAGATCATTCCAGATTTTCGATGCTGCGAATTTAAAACTCCCCCTAAAGAATGCCGTCTTGTGCTGTGGTACTCTAAGTTTAGTGCATGGCCTCAGTGACTTGCTGCGTGTATCTTTAACCCATTTTATTTTTTCATGCAAGTAGCTGGGTTTCTCAAACTCTATGAGTTTCCTTACTACGCATGCCAGGTGCAGTACTCTCCTGTTCTCCATATTCAGGGTCGCATTTTCGTTTAAAAATGGCGTTATATGCGCTCGCCTGGGAACGTTGTAACAAAACCGAACACATGCGTTTTGTACCCGTTGTATTGCCTTTTTTGTGTCAGCTAGGAGTCTTGGTCCATATACTATATCCGCGTAATTAAATTGTGACAGTATTAGGGATTCTACAAGAGTTTCCCTAACATTAGTTGAAAGATATTTTCGGATCCTGTAAAGCATTTTAAGGCGGTAGAAGGCGTTTCTAACTTTTAAATTTACATGTTCAATATATCTCAGTTCACCATCCATCATAAGGCCTAAATTTTTCGCAGTGTCCACTTGTGTTACAGAGTCGCTTCCTATAGTTACTATTGGGTGTTGTTCTTTAATTTTAGTGCGTTGCCATTTATTTCCTAGTATTAAAAACTGAGATTTCGTTGGATTTAAAATAAGATTATTTTTGAGAGACCAGTCAGCTATTGTGTCTAAATCTTTGTTTATTTTATTAAGAGATATCTCCAAATCATTCGGCGTAAAAGAATAATATATTTGGGTATCATCTGCATACAAGTGAGCATTACAATGTTTCAAGTTCTTCATCAGATCAGCTGTGTATAAAATGAATAGTAAAGGACTCAAAATTGAGCCTTGTGGTGTCCCTCGACTGATATTTTGTATTTTTGACCTGAGTACCTCGCCCTGATCTGTTTCCATTTCAACATACTGTTTCCGGTCTGTTAGGAATGACTGAAACCATTTGCATGACGTTGATGATATCCCGTAATATGCCATTTTAGTCAACAGTAATGTAGGATTGAGACAGTCAAAGGCGCGTGAAAAATCCAAGAGTACCAGAATGGAGCCCATTCCCTTGTCTGATGCTGCGATTATATCGTCTGTGACTTTTGCCATTGCAGTGGCCGTTCCATGTTTATTGCGGAAACCTGATTGTGTACATGGTAGTATGTTATTATCCTCTAGGTACTTAGAGAGTTGGTCACAGACGGTTCTTTCAATAATCTTAGAAAGAATGGGTAGGAGACTTATTGGTCTTAGGTCTTTATAATCCTCGGTTTTGTTCGATTTCGGGATTGGCCTAACCTTAGCGAGTTTCCAAGAATCTGGGTAGGTGTTAGTTGCAATTGAAGTGTTAACTATGTGTGCTATTATTGGTAAAGTGACATCTAGTGTTAGGCGTATCATTTCTACCGTTGTCCCGTCGTGGCCACTTGCATTCGTAGCGATAGATGCAATTATTCTTGAAACTTGCTGTTCAGTAATTCCTGCAAGGTTGAATTCGAATTCGCCTAGTTTTTTATTTTCGAAAGAAGTCTGCAACTCGCTATCGGTATCTGAATTACCCGGAAGTCTCAGGAAAAAGTTATTTATGTCGTCAGGGTTGTGCAGATGTTGTGGGATCGATGGTTTGTCGCTATCACCCAAGCTAGCCGAACTCTTTAGATGCTTCCACATTTGTTTTGGATTTGACCTATTTTTATTAACATAAAACGAATAGTAGTAATGACATTTGTGTGAGGTTGTCCGATATTTATTTATATTTATTTATTTATATCAGTGATATGGTTGAGATTTAGCCCAATTGGAGGTATAGCAGAGTCACGTCGAATTTTGCATCCGGAGAAATTACTTCTGTACCAGCATTGTACACAGAATTAAACAATAACCGAGCCCCACAAAGAACTCCGTCATAAGAATAAACGGACTCGTTCCTGTTATAAAAGTTGGCTTGTTTTACGACGTGGCTCGACTCCGTGTTTACAACTCGACAATTAGTTTGTTTACACGTTCTTTAAACGTTTTTACTTGTTGTAAGGTACTGATTTTAATAAAGACCACGATATAACCGAGTACAAAAGGTTTTTTCTTTTGGTGTTGAACATATGGCTCAGAAGAGCAATAACTTAAATTAAACATATACCTAAAACACCCCCGATACAATAAGATTCAATATATATTATATATATAGAAAATACTACAAAAATTTAACAAATACAAAATTTGGAATTACCTATAGCTTCAATATTGGCTGACATCTTGTCACTTCCAATTAAAGCTAAATATCTTGGAAACTACGTACTGCTCCTATTTTCACCAAACATAGCTAAGAGCCATCTCAATGCCTTCAATTAAAAAAATAAACGCACTCAAATTGGTCCATCCGATGAACTCAATGTTATAACACCCCTCTTTTTGTCGGGAGTAAAAAAAATATATTTGAATAGAAGGTAATTCATCATTGAAGAGCAATTTCATTAAATCATTCTTTAGATAGGTAGTAAAAGTGATCACATATTGCTAGTCTTTGTCTCTATAATTTGTTTATGTACAAAATGTGAAAAAAGTAAGGCAATGTGGAAAATGTCTCACCTTCTTTATCGTACAGCCTGAATGCTTCTTTAAGCTCCTTCTGCAGAGCCTCGTCGTCCTCGTCCAAGAAGTGGGTAGCTACTCGCACGAACGAGTCGAAGTTCAACTTGCCGCTACCTGAAACATTAAGAACAACACATTACATACTTTTTAGGGTTCCGTACCCAAAGAGTCAAAACGGGACCCTATTACTGAGACATCACTGTCCGTCCGTCCGTCCGTCCGTCTGTCATCAGGCTGTATCTCAAGAAAACGGTGATAGCTAGACAGTTGAAATTTTCACAGATGATGTAAAAAAAAACATTTTTTTTTTAAATACATGCAATAAACTTACTGATAATGGTACGGAACCCTTCGTGCGCGAGTCCCACTCGCACTTGACCGTTTTTATTTACTACGACGGTCGCAAACAAGCGTGCCGCACGCCTGATGTTAAGCAGTTACCGCCGCCTATAGACGCTTGCGATGCCAGGAGCATCACACGCGCGTTGCTGACCCTTTAAGAACCTATTTAGTCCTCTCTTGAAGAACCGCATGCTGTGCGTTTTCTAGAAAATTCCTACAGCGCACAATTGCATCAAGTCGCTTGCGGTGCTACCCGACCGATACAATCCTCAAACCTTCAAGAAAAGAGCGTACTGCAACACACTTGTGACTCCTCTGGTGTCTATGGGCGACAATCGCTTTCCATCAGGCGATCCGTTTGCTCGTTTCCCCCTATGACAAAAATAAATAGAATAATACGTTCTTATGTTTGTGTTTTGACCGCTACTTGGTACAATACTATTTGAAAATTCCAAAATGTTAGTGATAATGTATTTCGTATGGAGAGGAATCATTATTTCTGGAAAAATCTTAAAATCGCTATATGCTTTCTAAAGGACAATTAGAGATGTGCCGTTCTCGAGAATTTTTCGTGATTTGTGTGGGGGAAGAACGTTCTCGAGAACTTTTCCCACGTAAGAACACATTGAAAACAACACATCTTTAAGGACAACTATGTAGCCATATTACAGTTCTCTCTGAACATTTTAAGTCACAAAACAGCCATGTTAGTCGCAGTTAAAACGCGTGCAAAGGACCAGCGTCATCGATTTTTCCATTAACGTCTGTGTCCGCGTAGTTTATCGTGTAGTTGGACCCTCGAAGGTTGGACTTGTGAGAGCTTTGGTCAGTTACTAAGGTGGGAGAGAAAACTATTTCCTTTATTTACCTAATCTCTATCCTAGAAAAGAAAAGATTTCCTTCAAAAGCCAGACTTAATTCCATTAACATGCCAATGGGCTTTATCAGGAAAAAATATTTAAAACTGGGTTAAATTAAAAAACTTAAGGGCTTATTGCACTCCCTTCGGTGAATACTATATATCAGACGTCTAACTGCTATCTCCTTTTTATATTGAACAAAAGATACATAAGAGAAAAAAATCGGCAAGTGCGAGTCCGACTCGCGCATGAAGGGTTCCGTACCTTATCGTATGTATATCAAGTTTGTTGTATGGGAGCCCCCCTTAAATATTTATTTTATTTTATTTTTAGTATTTGTTGTTATAGCGGCAATAGAAATACATCATCTGTGAAAATTTCAACTGTCTAGCTATCACCGTTCTTGAGATACAGCCTGGTGACAGACGGACGGACGGACGGACGGACGGACAGCGAAGTCTCAGTAATAGTTTCCCGTTTTTACCCTTTGGGTACGGAATTCTAAAAAGATATGGTAGGTTTAGGGTGGAGGGTCTGAAAACTTATTTTTATTACGTATTTACTTGGGACCTAATGGAAGACGGAGGCGCTGAAAAAAATGGCGGAAGGTTAGACCGCTGGATAGTACTCGTACTTTTGTCTTTCCATATTTTTTCACAGCTACCAACCAACTAGACTTTCTTTTATAATCCTAGTAAAATTAAACCTCGTGAAGTAACGGACACTAACTAATATTTGATTATTGAAAATAAAATAACTTGTAAGATTTGGAAAAATGGACCTATGATTAAACTCTGGGGTTTTTCTTCTAACGTGTACTCATTTCCTACGGCAAACGAATGTAGATGTAAAACAGTATTTAATTAAAATTTAATAACTGGTAGAGAGTACCTCAAGGCATTAAGTCCACCATTTGTACTTTTATTATTTCAGTTTTTTTTTTAATTCTTACATCACTTTTTTTTCATATTAATAGCTTCTAAAATTCATAGCTCATTGTTGAAATTATTTCATCGTTTTTTTTTCACATTAAATACCTAGCATTTATTTTTCATAGGTCACGTTGTCTTTGTCATTTATAAAGGAAAATTTCATTACGTTATTCCTAAACACAAGTAAAGTAAGTTTACTATTTGTAACAGTAATAGGTAGTGTTTTAAAGCAATCAACATATTCATTTATTAATTAAATATACACATTATAAAACCCTTTCAGTGATTAGTTAAACGTCGCCTGTCACTGAGATAGGCAATTGTTGCACTGAATAGAACATGAGGCCGCTAAAATAGACTTACTAGGGCTCTCGGCATCGCTAATGGGACTTGTATTGTTTAGTAGGTCACAGTTAGTTATTTTATTCATTATTTTAGTGGTTACTGGCTAATTAACAAGAAAAACCATTGATAGGCGTTTGAAAAATATCAGATTTACAAATGATTTCCTAAGCTTGAATAGTAAAGTGATTTTTAACGACGTAATATACAAAATAAATAACTACTTATTGTTCATAAAGTTGTGTTATAATAATAATAATAATAATAGCCTTTATTAACAATCTTAAAATCTAGTGCTTACATTTTGTTTTTTTTTTTTTAAACATTACATTCACTATTTTTTATTTTATTTAACATATTAATTTCCAGACATCGGTAAAGATTGTTTTGCTTTCGCATAGGCCGCCCCCAAATTCTTCCACAGGCCTCGATCGTGACACTTTCTTCTCCACGTTGCCCCTGCGTCGGCGGCTTTTAGATCGTCGTCCCATCTTCGAAACGGTCGCCCTCTCTTTCTTTTGCCCTCCCTGGGATACCATTCAGAAAATAGTTTTGCCCATTTTTCTGTCTTACTTCTTGTTAGGTGTCCTGCCCATCTCCATTTCAACTTTTTAATTGTGTAGGATACATCGGCAAGTTTGGTCTTCCCTCGTATACATTTTAGGGATACTTTATCCTTTTGTTTTATATTTAGTAAACTTCTTTCTATGTTGTGTTGACAGACTTCCAGTTTTTTAATATTTTGGGTAGTTAAAGTCCACGTCTGACATCCGTAGGTCATGGTGGGAAGAATACATACATTGAATAATTTACTCTTTAGATATAACGGTATTGATGGGTTTTTTACAATTTCCTTTAGGGACCAATACCGTTTCCATGCTATGTTTATTCTGTTCTGTATTTCCTTAGATGTGTCATTTTCTGGGGATATGGTCTGCCCGAGGTATACGTATTCATCTACATATTCAATTAAATTATTGTTGAATGTAATTGGTGTTCTTGTACGATTTGTCATCAGTTTTGTTTTCGCCAAGTTCATTTCCAAGCCTACTTTTTTACTTTCGTCTGCAAGTTGTTTGAGCATAGTTTGTAAATGATCGTGGTTATCCGAAATTATTATTAGGTCGTCGGCAAAACGAAGGTGGTTCAGAGTTGTTCCGTTAATTTTTACACCATACTGTGTCCAGTCAAGATTACGAAAGACGAGCTCTAGGGTTGCAGAAAACAGTTTGGGCGGCAAAGTTGTGTTAACTATATATATATATATATTTTTTCTGGTATCTATTTCTAACATTTAATTTTTATTTCTATGTGCGTAGTTAGTTTATTTATTTTCATTAGTCATTACGAATGCTAATTCTGGAATTATTACTACTAACTGCTTACTTTTAAACCATTCATGAACAGAACCTATCCCATCAACCACACGCACAGATAACGAACGGACATTCCACCTTACTTATTCCCCGTCGTATTTAAATTAACGTTGTACCTATACTGGACGTCATACCCTACACAACACAGCCGATTTTACAACTCAACAGATTCGAGATACGAGTTTGTGATATTATAGAACAATTTGAAATACGGGCGTGATTCCCGCCTCAATGCACGCCTGAATCCCTTTGTACCACGAGTGGGACGTTTAACTAACTAACTAACTAACTGCGCTGGCTCAGCGACCCAAAATGAATCTTGGCCTCCGACACAAGAGCTCGCCACTTTACCCGATCCTGCGCAATCTCCCGCCAGTTTGTGGCTCCGAGCTCACGCAGATCCTTCTCTACCAGATCTATCCAGCGGTACTTTGGCCGACCGACCGGTCGACGCCCCGTCGGTCGCCCAAGGTATCTCTTCACCTGCCGATCCTCTCCCATTCGCTCAAGGTGGCCGAGCCAGCAAAGACGATGGGCCTTGGTCTCACCAATGATGTTCGGTTCGGCTACCAGTTCTTGTATTTCGGCATTTTTGAGGATCCTCCAATTACCATCGTCCGTTTTGACCGGTCCCAGAATTTTTCTAAACACCTTGCGCTCCGCTACTAAAAGGCTATGCTCCTCCTTAAGCGTTAGCGTCCACGCTTCGCACCCATACATTAGAATGGGACGGATAACGGTCTTGTATATCCGAAGCTTCGTAGATCTGCTGAGCAGCTTGGACGCCAAGACCTTGTGGAGAGCAGCGCTGCATCGCAAGGTGTTCTGGATGCGGATGTTGACTTCGTCCTCTCTTGTATGCGTATCCGTGACAGTGCACCCGAGGTATTTAAATTTGTCCACACCCTTGTAAGAGCTTCCCCCTACAAGTAGGTCCTCTCGTTTAGCACGACTGTTCCGGTATCGCTTCATGTGGAGGTATTCCGACTTCCCATGGTTAATTCTAAGACCTACCTTTGCTGCTTTTTCCTCCAAAATTCGGATCGATACTGCCACTTCTTCACGGTTTTCCCCAAGTAGGGCTAAGTCGTCTGCGTACCCTATCACCCTATGTCTTCCATTCAGCTCTATTCCGGAATCCAGTGTCAGTAATTTCCGGACAACATATTCCAGAACTAAATTGAAGAGCATAGGGGACAGAGCATCGCCTTGTTTCAGTCCGGTACTCACTGTGAATTCTGTTGTCAGCTCATTGCCCACTCTAACCCGCATCCGGCTTTCGGTGGTCGCAACTTGGATCATATCGACCAGTTTTTTGGGGATATTAAAGCTTCTTAGAATGGAATACAGGGCGCCCCGGTCGATGCTATCATATGCTTTTGTGAAGTCCACAAATAGCGAGTGAATGCTCTGCGCGTACTCCCATATTTTTTCCATCAGCTGTTTTAGTAGGAAGATCTGGTCAATGGTACTGCGATTCTTGCGAAAGCCACACTGGTAATCGCTTAGGATTTTTTCTGTGTACGGTTCCAGCCTTTTGAGCAGTACATATGACAAGACCTTGTACGCTGTCGGCAGCAGAGCAATTCCCCGGTAATTGAAACACCTCTTTTTGCAGCCTTTCTTATGCACCGGGCAGATGATACCTGTATTCCATTCTTGAGGTTGTCGTTCGAGCTCCCAGATTTTCAATATTAGCTCGTACAGTTTGGACTGAGCCGCTCCACCACCATACTTCCAAACCTCGGAAGGCAACGCATCAATACCTGCAGCTTTGTTATTTTTCAGCCTCATGATACATGATCGGACCTCATCAAACGAGGGAGGTTCTACATACAGGTCATTGTCGCGTACCTCCACCGTGATTTGTTCCTCAACAGGGGGGCAATTGAGCAAGCGATCAAAGTAGTCACGCCACATCGTTTTAATTTCCTCAGACGACGTTACAAGGTTTCCAAGATCATCTGTTAGCATTTGAGAGGACGGTTGGTAAACTTTCTTAAACGTCTTCACCTCTTGAAAGAATTTTCTAGATTCTTGGGCTTTCATGACTCCTTCGATGCCCTTCACAAAATTTTCCATATGTTTTCTTTTCTCTCTCTTGATGATTCGTTTTGCCTCTCTTTGTAACTGTCTATGTCGGGCGCTCCATTTACTATCTTGTTCGGCCAGTATTTTGTAATTCCGCCTTTCTTCTATCACACTCTTACACTCATCATTCCACCACTTTTTACGCTTGCTCTTTGCTTTATGTCCAAGTACGTGAAGTCCAACCTCTTTTACGGTGTTTTTGATTACTTCCCAGTGATTTTCTATGTTTTCATCTAGTGTCAGTCCTTTAAATCTATTGCTTAAGAGGGCGCCGAGCGTTAGCCGTTAACGCGCCTATAACCATTATAGAGCGCGGGGAATGCGTATTGAGATCGGCGCGCGGCCGCCATAGTAAAAATGTATGGAGAATTAAAAGCACTTTTTGATAAATCTGGAGCTTTAATACCAAACAATAATTGAAATATTTGATGCGGACAAATTGTAATGTAAACATTCATCTTTTTTTTAACTGAAAATCAAAATAGATTTCCATTGTTAAAGTATACAAAAACACTTAACGCCTGCTTACGATTTTACAATTTTCATCCAACTTTACTCAGTTTTCTAGGGTAAAATATTAATAATCTTATAATTTTTCCACGGAGAAGTTGTTAACACATTCTTCGAAATGCTAAATATATAGTTTAGAAGTGGATTAAACAACTAGTGTTTACGTTGTCTACTTAACGGCAACTGCCTATTTTTCACATTTTGCTCGGTGCAGTCTTAACTCTAATTGGAACTTTTCTTTTACGTTGGGATCTTTGAAATTCTCTATATTTATTACGTTTCTATTTTGACTACACTGTTTTTTGTCTACATTTATCCTAGCCTTCAGTTTTATTCCCAGTAGATAGTGGTCGCTGTCACAGTCGAGTGGGACGTTTACCCTAATTTATTCAAATCACCTTGTTTGAGTTTTGGTGGTGTTTTGTTTTTGCTGACACAATGTAAGTTGCCGCTTGAATGGGTGATACGAGTATGATATGTGGCAGCCATTTTT
The DNA here is from genome assembly GCA_905147355.2 of Apotomis turbidana. Taxonomy (NCBI): domain Eukaryota; kingdom Metazoa; phylum Arthropoda; class Insecta; order Lepidoptera; family Tortricidae; genus Apotomis; species Apotomis turbidana. Next base: position 3,896,328 of record LR990293.1, read on the forward strand.
GTCTGTGTTTGAGATAGTTATGTGTCTGTTTTGTGTTGTAACTATATATATTTATTTACTAATTCCGGGTGTGGTCTTTAACATGAGCAATAATATAAAACATAGATTTAGTAACTTCTAAAATATAGTCCTCCTCCTTGACGTGTCCGTCAATGGCGATAATTGTATTAAATAAATAAATATCGGACAACCTCACACAAATCGAACTAGTCCCAAATTAAGCTCAAGAAGGCTTGTGTTATGGGTACTAGACGACGATATACTTACTTATATAGATAAATATATACTTAAATACATAGAACAACCATGACCCAAGCACAAATATTCGAGTTCATCACACAAATATTTGCCCCAACCGGGATTCGAACCCGGGACCGCCGGCTCAGTAGGTTGGTGTCTACAAACCGAGCCAAACGCGTCGTCGTCGTCGTATTAAATAACTGAATTAATAATATTTATCAAAGACAGCAATGTATTGCGAAACATCTGATATTTCATAGCGTGACAGTTATAACAATACTAAGGGGATATGAATATTGAGCGGAGTACATTGAAAATACAATTGCATTTGTTTAAAATAATGTGAAAATGTATTTTTTAGGTCGTTAAGCAAACACCCCTATAAGTATACACTTAATACGTATAAGCACAGATTACCATTAGCTCAAACCTTAAGAAATTGGTATATACGTTTTAAAGATATTATGTAAATATTTAAATCTAAATAAATCACCATCCAATTAAAATTCAACAACGCAAAAAACAAAAGGACCAAAGAAATGCCTAATCAAATAAAACTTCGCAAACTCGATTCAGACTTCAAATAAACCCACAGCTATCTCAAGCGCTATGGAAACCCTCGAATTAAACAAATGCTCCCTTGTCATATTAACTTTTGAAATTACAACCGTAATCAGTCCCAAGTTTCGTGTAACCAAGTTAAAGCGACGTGGTTCTAAGTGGCTAACAAGACCCGACATGTCCTAATGGCTTGGGACGTTGACGTGAAGTTTCGGGTTTAATATTAAAATGGTATTCAGTTTGATACTAATCCTCGGCGACATATCTTTACTAACGCATTGCATCAAATAAGTTATGTTATGAATCTGGAGCGACAACTTAAAAGTTTTCAGATTTATAGGTAAGTCCCGTATAAAGTACAAAGATCTGTTTTAAATGTCCCGCAGAAATAAAAAAAGTACACTATTAAAAAAAAACAGCTGTTTAGCCTTTTCATGATATAAACACAGACAGACGCCCTGTTTAAAAAAATACTTCCCAGCCTAACCCTTAAATTTTGTATGAAATTCCTTTACAGTTCTCTCGAGTTGTTCCGCCCGAAACGTGATATTTCGTAGCCTGTTATAACGCACGTTATAACGACATTTCATTGAATGTTTGAGAAAAATGTATTATTGAAACAAACGCAAGTCCGTTTAACTCCGACCGCAAACTTATGTTAAGAGCCATTATGGCCCGACCGTGCTAACGCGACGTTAACCGTTTGTTATGGCGGGCTGGCCCCTTAAGTGTTTGTACGGAACCCTCGGTGTGCGAGTCTGACTCGTACTTGGCCGGCTTTTTAAAATATATTATTGAAACAAAAGCATGTCATTTAAACAGAACACTACGCGTAAACTAGCACGTCCGCTTAACTCCGAGCGTAGACTTGTGTTAAGGGCCATTATGGCCAAACCTTGCTTACGCGGCGCTAACCGTTTGTTATAGCAGAGCGGGCTTGGCCCCTTAAGTGTTTGTACGGAACCCTCGGTGCGCGAGGCCGATTCGACCTTGGCCGGCTTTTTAATAGTACATTACGTAACAAGGGTGGTAAATGAGGAATTACAAACGAGTGTCTATTAGAAGCCCGAAGCCGAAGGCGAGGGCTTTAATGACACGAGTTACGAATTCCTTTACCACCAGAGTCACGTACGACGTTTTTCATCACACTTTGGAGGAAATAAAACAGAAGTAGTAGTAGTGAATACCAAAATTACTTACCGCCCTAGGGCGTAATATACGAATTACCACCCTAGGGCGGTATATACGATTTACCGCCCGGTTTTCTAGCATGTGATAAAAATTAATTACCGCCCTAGGCCGTAATTTACGACTTACCGCCTACTTTTCTAGCATGTAAGCCCTTGTTTACGAGCAAAGTGTGATGAAAAATATATTATTGAAACAAAAGCATGTCATTTAAACAGATTAAACAGAACACTACGCGTAAACTACGTCCGTTTAACTCCGAGCTCAACTTGTGTTAAGGGCCATTATGGCCCGACCGTGCTTACGCGGCGTTAACCGTTTGTTATGGTGGTGCTTAGGCCCCTTAAGGGGGTTTAATCGTACATCATAGCAATATTTGTTTGTTTTCACTGCGAGGTAATATTCAGTTATTGTATTTTTTGTAACTAAAAAGTTTACTGTGTCCTTTTTAAGGGACATTTATTCTGGATGTTTCTTCAAACTTAAATTTCATTAGCAAAATGTTGACAATCGCTTGAGACGTGGACACTAACAAAAGGCCTCGTCCACAAATTCCAAGTTGCTCAGCGAGCTATGGAGAGGGCTATGCTCGGAGTTTCTCCCTTCTTTTCTTCAACCAGGAGATCCGACGGAGAACCAAAGTGACCGACATAGTCCTAAAGATATGCAAGTTGAAGTGGCAGTGGGCGGGGCATATTTGCCGTAGAGCCGATGGTCGATGGGGCAGACGAGTTCTAGAGTGGAGACCACGAACGACACGCCCTGTAGGACGGACTCCCGCCAGGTGGACCGACGACCTAAAAAGAGTGGCGGGAAGTGGTTGGATGCGGAAAGCTGAGGACCGGGCGCGAACTGGGGAAGGCCTATGTCCAGCAGTGGACGACTCCGGGCTGATGATGATGATGATGACAATCGCTTTACGATAAATGCAAGGTAGCGTGGGGTTAAGCTCAATAACACATATGTAAAACGACGACGATGGACGACAATAACCGATGTTAACGAAACAAAGTTATGCTTTATGACAACGTAACCACTAGAAAGTATACTAAACAAAAACAAAAAAATCGGTTCTGTCGTTTTCGAGTATATACCGGGTGATCAATCCAAATGGGTCGGTATGGAAAAGTCACAAACTATAAGAGATAGGGAAATCTGTTCTTAGGAACCATGGCGCCGATTTTAGATTTAATAAAAACGGAATTATTTATTTTTAATAAATCTCACACATAATTTCGTACATAACCTGGTCAAAAACACTGTAAAGAATGTTACAAAAAGACATGCGATTACTTACAAAATTTTAACCAGGTTAAATTCCCGGTTATGTATGAGATTTATAAAAAAAAAATGCAGTTTCTAATCAATGTAAAATCGACACCATGGTTCCTAAGAACAGATTTTCCCATCTCTTATAGTTTTCCTTTTTTCCCTACTGACCCATTTGGATTGATCGCCTTGTGTACGGGGAATGAACATAAAAAAAACACCCCAACGAAATGTGTACATGCTCTGTTCTTTGTGATCGGTTAAAAATTACACAACGGAAATGGAAATTCATGCAAGAGACATTTGTCCATTTCGTCCAGATTTCCACTTTTCTGGTTGGAGACAATACAAATGTTATGCTGACAGAGCGAAAAACTTAATTACTAATTGGGTCAACTAAATTTCATTGTATCGTTTTAAATGGGTTAAGTTAAATCTGTGTGAATATTTCGTTATGCTCTCAATTGTAAAAGAAATCGTTTTTACCGTTCAAATCTCTATCGACATAACAGATTTTTACATCAAAAGATAATAAACAGGAAGGTAAACCACGTGAAAATATGACCACATTACAATACGTGTCCCTTAAAGTGTGAATAGTGAATATACATACAATAATAACGACAAGTTAATGGACTTAGCGAAAGCTATATAATATTCAACTGAATTTGTACCTAAGGCGTCGTCTCTGAACTACCCCTTACATGAAGACATTAAAGATACATGTTAATTTGCGTAAGCACGAAACTCATTAACGTCTCGTACGTTATACTATAAACAAAGCAGGACCCAGCTGAGTTGTCTAGTGCACAGAATTTACGACCTCGGGCGTAAATGTGTCATTACCTTTATTCTGACTAGGCCGGTGAAATGGATGGTGTTAAAATTGTCTGGTTTTGATGCTTTGTAAAATGACATTCAAACGCTGTAGAACTGTAGACTGAACCGACCGCTGGAGAACTCTTCATTCTTCTTAGAATTCTTCATAATTATCATTTCAGTGCTCAGCCACACACGGTTGAGTAAAGGTATCTTTACTTTAACGCCATGCTGCCTTCTCTTGTGGTAGTTTGATTCACAATATTCCCACTACCTTCCAAATATCAACTGGTGACTACCTAAACCATATAGTAGTAGCTAACTAAAACAAATCACGGTTAGTAGTGTCGCAGTTGTGCTAGATGTACTGACAGGTCACGCACTGTGCGTTTTTTTCACGAAGTATACCCTATATTTAACTCATCGCCTGTTAAGTAAATCTCGTTGAAACATTAACCATCCACGAACAATTCTCATTCAAACCTTCGCCATTAACGCTTCTCGTTGCACTCACTTTAATGTTACAAAGCAATACATTTCGATCTCAAAATAAACTCCATAATGCACTGAATAAACAACGGTATATTTGTGAGGAATCCAGTACAGATATTTTTGCCAGCAAAAGTATTGTGATAACCTAGTTTTGGGTATTTCTGGGAAATTTGCAGCGTTTTGTCAGTTTCGTTGGCTCGTTTGTCAAGCTGGCTTCATATTTAACAGTAAGATCCGCTGAGTATGTTACGAATAAGTTTATTACGTTGCTGGAATACATATTTTGTATAAGAAGGTTACGGAACAGAATATAACTCTTTATTGCACAAGGTATGAAATACAATCACAGATAATTATGTGTGTATAATAAAAAACGATCGCTACCAGACAACTCTTGTTAAGTGGAAATAGTGACTAGGTACGAATATAATTTGGCTTTTTGTGACGGCGCGGTTTGTGCAGTTTGTAAACCTGCCTATTAAGCCTGCGGTCCTGGGTTTGAATCCCGACTAGGGCAAAGATTTATGTGATGCACACGAATATTTGTTCCTGGGTCATATATATTATCTACTAAGGACTAGGTATATCGATCGCCACTTTGGAGATCTCTCCGAGTTATCAGACGCATTATATCGAATTAGGGACCTAATATCTTGTACTAATTCGCAAAGTCTGGCCTTATACAGTCGTTTTATACTTAAGAAGACCGCTTTATAACTGTAACAGCACTAGCAGTCTGAATACGGCAATAAAATTAGTCAGATGAGGTTCGGCGGAGGGCAGTTAATCTGGCAAACGAGCCGTTATCTCGCCTTAAACTGTAAGTGCGGCGCAGGCGGGATTTCTGCATTAAGGCGCTCAGTTCGCAATGACCTTGATGGAAGATTCCTTCGGTACAAATGTCATGGAATCACAAATTAGAAACGTTAATTTCTTTTGTCACACTCACACACGTTTAACATACCTATAGGTACACGTCTTTTATACACATACGTCTTTTATACATTATCATTACATAAGTAAGTATGGATTTCGGATTATGCAACTATTCACCTACGAAATCGGAACGTAACGTAACGCATTTTTTGAGGAGTAAGACCCAGCTTTATGACTGTGTCAGCGCTAACAGTTTGAATACGGCAATGAAAATAGTAAGGTGGGTTTCAGCGGAGGGCAGTTAATCTGGCAAATGAGCCGTTATCTCGCCTTAAACTGTGAGTGCGGCACAGGCGGGATTTCTGTATTAATGCGCTCAGTTCGCAACGACCTTGATAGAAGATTCGGTACAAGTGTCATGGAATCAGAAATTAATAACTTTTATTTTGGTCACACTATGCCACTATATGCCGAATAAGATAGAGCGCGCCTCGTCTTTTGTACATTATCAATCACATTAATATTACAATAATTTAGTGTGTACTTAAACCGTGTGCACAGCACTGCCATTTGCAAGTTTATAAGAGTACGTTGTGACTATAACAGCTTTAAAAGAGCATTGAACATAGTTCAGCAACCCCGTCTATCCAGTGTCCTGTGTCCGATTACAGTGTGAACGGACTATAATATTCTACAAAGGCATACCAAATATAATACTAATCAAGTAATAACAATTACCTACTCAGTAAGAAATATTGAATTAGTCAAGTTGCTTTTATCACACGATAAGTAAGGTAAATCATGGGGGTAATTCGACCAATTTTAGAGAGATGATGGATCCAAATTATCGCCATCCGTCACTTCTGACGTATCCCTGCTTGATAAGTGGCGATATCCCTAGAACATCGCAACTTCGTCAATCTGGTCGCACTTAATTTGCGTTTCCTTTGTATGTGACGGCATAAATAACAGGCGCATACTTTAACTTGACCGCGATTGCGTGAAATTAGTCAGTTACGTTTCATTCAAAACAGAAATTCATATGCATTTTTTACTAATCATTATCGTTTCCAAAATTGAGATGAGACATGTCATCGCATTTTAATGACACTTCAAAGGCGATATCACTGTTATTTAATAGAGTTTTGACGTTTTGCGATCTCTCAAACAGCATTCTCGAATTAGGTCCCAGGTTTTGACAAAATGTGAGTGCGAGTCACAGATGCTTTATCACTTATTTATCACATGTTAAACGCAAGCATCATATGCCCCCTGATGGTTGCTTTTTTCTTTGTTACGTACCTTTTGATTAGTGATTATGAAATGCGTAGCAAGTAATAAACAAACCATAGCCAGTATAGCCGGCCATAGCCGGTTTTCCTGTTGTTAGTTATTTCTTTCTTTCCTGTAGGTATTATTATCCTGTTGGAAACGCTTTCTTGTGTATTTACATACATTAATATTCTGTTTACCCATTTGTTTCAGCAATTCATGCTAAGGGACAAAAACGTCTAGCAAAGGAACTGAACAAAATGATGAATGAATTGAATGAATGAACCGTCGTGTCGCATAAAAATAAATTGGTAATTTTTCTTTTTACATAAGTTCAGTTTCAATTGAATGATGTCGAAATGTTTTCCTGTGTCAATTAAAATTTGAATATCCAATTCAGTCTTAATTTACAGAACCAAGTATTAAAGTAAGGCCGGTGAATTCGTAAATTTTCTAGATCCCTACGATCTAGTCTATATTTGTGTCTTTATGCAATCTGGGGTTTAAGAATTACGGCCCGTCGTTTGTCTAAAGTTTTACATCTTGCCTTGGCCTGGAAGTGAGTACAAAAAGCCGAAGCGGAATAGAGTACGGCTCCCCCCACGCCTAAGGCTTTACAAAAACAATCTAGGGTGCTTTGTTTCGGCACGCGTCCTAACCAGCGGGAGCCGAACTTTTGCAACCTACGCGGGGAGCCTAATCCCACACACGGCCTAGAGTGACGTAATAGTACATTACATAACTAAAGCCGGCAGATCGCGGGTGTTTGTCCCATGAATATGTGATCTCGGGCTTTACGAATAACTGCCGATGGTTTGCCTAAAGTTTTACGTCTTTCCTTGCGCAGGAAAATTACGAAACCGCTCTTTTTATGAGTTATATTCGGTGTATTTATTTGCACAGTGCTGAGAGAAATCGTAAGTTGTAAGCGACTGTACTTGGACTGTGACTTGGAGTAGGTTATCCATTCTAGATAGGATTTAGACCAAAGGAAAATAGCAGTAAAGTACAGAACAACGCTTATTTATACAATGTATGCAAGTATTTAAATAATATACATGCACCTCTGTAATGGGAGCATTACTTCACTAAACTACCGACTCGTGCCCGCGAAGACACGTGAAAACGGACGTGAGGACGTGAATCCACGTCTCACGTTACGTGCATATTGCATGATCACGTGCATTCCGATTTAGCCGGAGAATAGTTTCAGAACGTGTCTTAGGGAAATCAGACGATGGAAGGTGCAAAGTGCAAGTTTGTGAAACTGTAGCGTGGTTGTAAATTCAAGCTTAGTATCTAGACGTACCTACCTATAAGATGTATTGAAGATGTTACTCTATTGAGTTTATGGAATGCATGTAAATTGTAAACACTTTACTGTAATCTTGTAAATCTTATACTAGCTGCGCCGTGCGGTGTTATCGCTCATCCCACGGGAACACTAAATGTTTTCGGGATAAAATATAGCCTATATGTTAATCCAGGGTGTCAGCTACCTTCATACCAAAATTTGAGCGTGAAGGAGTAACAAACATACATATAAACACACTCACAAACTTAAGCCTATATAATATTAGTGTGATATAAAATCTTATAGTAGTCGTATCGTAAGGTCATTATTATAATTGCATATAATTTAGGAAAAAATACTGACTGTTGAAAATTATTGCCTTGTGAAATTAATTATTATTCATATCCTTATGCATACACTCAGTGGGACCTTTTGTGTAGGCTATTGTACTCATTTAACATTAAATACTAACTTTCACGTTTTGTGTAACACAAAAACGTTATATGCATGTAAATAGACAAAATGCTCTTCCAGTTAACCATTTCCACGTATACGATACGCCTGGAGGATTGTTTTGTTTTAAAGGTCTTTGAAGTGGTTTGTATTTAAATTAATCATTTGTGTAATATTGTCCCTTAATAGTTATTAATATTATTTATTAATTTTAAATTGTTAACTTCACACGATTCGTAAATAATTGAAAACATTTAATTTTTCGAATCAGTATAACATAATTCTGGTGATGCATTTTCAATAGGTACGGTCAGCACCGTATTTCTCAATTGATTCTCGAGTCATTTTGTGAGCAGGTACAAAAAAATCGTTTTTGTTGCCCGGCTAGGTTTTCGAAATTTTTCTTAATAGCAGGGGGTGAAACGTTAAAAAAGTCACATTTCAGCCATTTGAAAAACATTCGCGACAGTAAAAATAGATATCTACAGCTCACAGTTTTAACACTTGGAGTGCCAAATAAAGAAAACAAAGCAAAAGCAAACCACAAAATGAATTGGCAGAGAGAATACTGAAAATACAAGTGAATTTACGAGCAGAAGAACCATTTCCAGCACGTGCCTATCGTATCGGACCTTGAAAGCCAATAATTACCCATAAACGTGAGCCCCACCCTCGCCATGGGGTCAAGCTACAACTCTACATATCTCAACATTAAGCAGTGTAACAAATCACGCTATCCACTACCTATCTCATTATCAGGGTTCCTAAAATGCGAACAAAATTCATTGATGTGCTAGGGTTGTCAGTACGTTATTTCAATCTATTTTGGTCGCGATTTACGATTCCCTGTTCATTATATCACTTCAATTTGAATTCAATAATAATTGATAGTGAAACAAAAATCACATTTGTAACGACGGAGTGAGACACGGTCCTATAAATAAATAAATACAAATCGGTAAACCGCACACAAATCAATCTAGTCCCACATTAAGCTCTAGTAGTCTTGAGTAATGGACACTAGACGACGATAAACATACTCATGTAGAAAAATACATAATGATATAATAATATAATGGAAGCCTTTGTCTACAGTCATTAACTGTCTTGCTTTTCAGCATAGGCCTTCCCAAGATTTTTCCAAGCCAATCTGTCTCTTGCTGTTCTCATCCATGTTGTTCCTGCTACATTGCTAGAAAAATACAAATAATATCCATGACCCAGGCACAAATATTCGAGTTCATCACACAATTTGCCCTTGCTGGGATTCGAACCCGGGACCGTCGGCTCAGTAGGCAGTTGCTTAACTACTACGCCAACCTCGTTGTCTTGTACTATGTAAACAAGCAGTTTAAGTTCTTTCCGTAAAATGCAATCGTAGTTGTTTATGTAAAAAGTTCAAAGCATTTGCCTACTAGTTAAATCTCCCAATACTGCCCATATTTTCTTCAACGGACGTATGTTTTGTGTTTCTTCTATTATGATACGCCTTTACAGTTACAGTGACATGGTTGTAACTCGTAAATAGCTGCAGAGGCGGTTGAGCGTGTAATTACGGCGCTACTGCTCCCCAGACGTAGAACCATGTCAAAACAGAGTTAATTGCCTTTTTGTAATCGTTTTGTATATAATTATAGAGGGACATTAGATAAGTTTAATTGCAATGCAGATACTGAGAATTGTTTTATAGCGTGCGGCGTGAAAAATGATATAATTTTAATAAAAGGTGTACACTTTGTTGCGTTTGTTTCTATAAGCCTTATCACTAGGGTTGCCAACATAAGTGCACAGATTTTCGGTACATTTGCGATCAAATGGCGGGACTAAACTAGGCTGTGAACTGCGAACCTTCCCACGACTTAAACTTAAAATAAGTGGGTAAGGAAAAGCATGAAAAAAAAATAAAGAAGAGGGCACAGGGTAGTGCCGAGCGAGCGTGCGCGTCGGGTTGTATTCTGATTAATATCATCGTTCAGATTACTCAAAACTACAACTGTTCGTTTTAGTGCTTATACTGTAGCCCAGCCTTAAAACGGGAAAATATTTTCTTTTGTCAACAATAGAGGTACACACACAACATTATTCAGTTATGTTGGATGATAAACATTTATTGAGGTCCAACTATGTTCTGTTGTACAAAATTGTGTGGTTGTATATTAATTGCACATATAACATCACAATCGGTGTCGGATTGTTTGAGGGACACATGCTCTATGGCTCCATAAACGGAACGTTCCGCGTGCAGCGGGACCGTTGGCAACCCTACCCTTATTACACTGGCGATGGCGATTTGTGCACGTGTGTACAGTATGTCAGCCTCATGGCGAACTCGCTGTGCGCTTGCCACGCTTTCAATTCGCCCGTAAATCGGCATTTTTTTAACATGTCTCAACCTGTATTAGGGCTGATTAGCCCTCACTACCACCGTCGGATTTTGTGTGGGAGTAACCCGCTAATGAGATTATCTCCGCGCTACAGGAGTGATTATATCGCCAGTGTTCCTCCTCTCTACAAGGCCTCTAATTTTGGTCCTTGGGTGCTAATTCCGACCGAAAGCTGGCGTTCTCATCATACAAATACACGTCCATGTGCATCGCATTGTTATTTTTTTTTCCTGAAATCATAACCAAACAAAGTTAGTTATCTATACCATTATGGAGATTTATAATAATAGTACAAAGTAAGACTTTCGTCCACGCAGAGGAAAATCCGCGCGATGAACGCATTAAAGACACATAAATACATGCAATACTGTGACCTCGAAATAGCCATCACTTATTTTTGAAAAATATTTTCAATGTACATTGTAATTTTGTCAATTTTATAATAGTAGGTATAGATATTTCAAACACAACCCCACATTTACAATACAACAATACTTTATTGCACACCAACAAGAAAAATATTACATGAGAAATCTTAAATTACACAATGTCTACACAATAGGCGGTCTTATCACTAAAGAGTGATTTCTTCCAGACAACCTTTGGGTAGCCGAGAACACAACATAAATAGAAAATAGTACCTAGGTGGTGAGATAAGCACCTAAGTAATATGAGAAGTATTTTTTTTATAGAGATATTTTTCTCCTCCGTCAAATCTAATTATGAAAGCAAATTATAAAAGAACCCCACTCAATTCCACATTCGACGCCAAAGACGCCATTTCCCTCACAATTTACGGGCAGGAGTCAATAAGTTCCGCTAATTAACTCCTGCTCACTTCAATCGACGACGTGACACCACCCGTGACATGACGACATACGTCGCTAAAGATGAATTGACAGGTGTGGGACAATATTTTCGGTGTTAGCATATATTTTTAACCATTTCCAAAAAAAAATAGGTTCTCATTTCAGTTTTTTTTTTCATGTTTTTTATTTCAGAACTCTAGCATTCATTAACCGATTTTGAAATTATTGTTGTTCAAGAGAAGGCATGTCCAAATTAGTCCTCAAAAATAGGCACATCTTTCGGTGTCTCTCAGCTCGTTGAAATCGGTGTTTTTTTTTGTGAAAATGTAATTACTACCAGTCGTTTGAAAAAGGCCTAAATATTATAGCAAAACCGGCCAAGTGCGAGTTGGACTCGCGCACCGAGGGGGAAACCCTTAATAATTTTTGACTTCTTTTGTTTTCTGTTTTTGTTTTTATAGCGAAAACAGAAATACATCATCTGTGAAAATTTCAACTGTCTGATCGACAAAAATGTAATGTTTGGTGTATGGGGGGCTCCTTAAATATTTATTTTATTCTGTTTTTAGTTTTTTGTTGTTATAGCAGCAACAGGAATACATCATCTGTGAAAATTTCAATTGTCTAGCTATCACGGTTCATAAGATAGTGTCTGGTCTTTCTGGACGGACAGCGAAGTCTTCAGTAATAGGGTCCCGTTTTTAACCTTTGGGTCCGGAACCCTAAAAACGAAAAACTGACATCGGATATCAGCTTTTTACATTAGCCTAATTCATACTTTGAGAGATTCGAATGAGAATTTACAAAGTGATGCTCGTGATTTGGCTATCCACTTGACTGAGGTTTCAGCTAATGATCTTGGATTTAATCTTCATCCTGCATCTCATTTGGTACATCATTACAGCTATCCAAATGGTGAAACTTAGGAAATGACGGCCTGATACTCAACTCGCTAGCTATTGGGAATTGCTTGCCTAACTTGTTTTTGTTTTGAACCGATGTAGTATATCTTTATTGCACAAAACAAAACCCAATCGTACAAACTTAATATCACTTAATATCACGAGGCATACAATTATTATATTTTAAGACTATAAATGGGTCATAGGCCAATCAAATTCGATTTTTCCAAGAATAATTTAATGCAAGCTGGAAATGATTTTAATATCTTTATTTCGTGTAATCCTAATCGTGTAATCTGAGTTTGCGCAATCCCAGGAGGTGTGGAGAATTTTTGGGAGCAAAGCAACTGCGAATTCTGTGTTTTTTTATTTAAGTTCTTTGCTAGTACAGTCGCCATCAGATATATCGCAGCAAAAGGCGTTCATAAATATCTGAACACGACTTATTGACTGGGACTACAGTACATGTTCAGCTTCAAATATTTATGAACGCCTTATATGCTGCGATATATCTGATGGCGACTGTACTAGCAAAGAACTTAAATAAAAAAACACAGAATTCGCAGTTGCTTTGCTCCCAAAAATTCTCCACACCTCCTGGGATTGCGCAAACTCAGATTACACGATTAGGATTACACGAAATAAAGATATTAAAATCATTTCCAGCTTGCATTAAATTATTCTTGGAAAAATCGAATTTGATTGGCCTATGACCCATTTATAGTCTTAAAATATAATAATTGTATGCCTCATGGCGACTGTACATAGCTCGAAAACGGTACACCGGACGGAAAATATCAATCAATTCAATATTAAAGAGGGTTTAATCCTCTAAAACTTCAGCTTCGTTTCCGTGGTACTGCCGGAATTAAAAGTTAAAAACGACGATATCCACAAAAAACATCAAACTCTATCTGCTAATGTATTTTTTATGCGCAGGACTATCAACCGGCGTCATCCGCCGTTTTCTAAAATATAAAATTTTATACATAATTTAGTATACTGGTATGAGATTTGACAGTTTATTATTAGCAAAACTAGAATACACAGTTTAATAAACGACTTGCGAGAAACGTCAAATGACGTCATATTTAGGGAGAATAATTCACGTTATATTTGGTACACTAGAGTGCCGATACTAACAAATGATATCGTCGGAGATAGTGCAATACCGCGTGAATAACAGATGTCGATAAAGTTCTCATTTCAATAAATCGCTTAGCATTTTTTTGAATCAATTGAATATAGATTCGTATCTACACTTGTTACTTACGCGGTATTACACTATCCCCAACGATATTAAAATGCCTTCATTATGATCTTTTAAGTACAGAGTGGAATCGCTGCCCAGAAATTTCATTATTATTATTATGTAGTTTTGTAAGAAGTAAAGTGAATTGTGAACAGTAAATAAATATATCAATAAATATCAGACAAACTCACACAAATCAACCTAGTCCCAAATTAAGCTCAAGAAGGCTTGTGTTATGGGTACTAGGCGACGATATACGTTACTTATATAGATAAATAAATACTTAAATACATAGAACATCCATGACCCAGGCACAAATATTCGTGTTCATCACACAAATATTTGCCCTTGCCGGGATTCGAACCCGGGACCGTAGGCAGTTGCTTAACCACTGCGCCAACCGCGTCGTCTAAAGTGAAGTGAAGAAAATTAAATATTTTTTCATAGACTTCTAAAACTAAATGTGTTTGCAACATTCCGTGAACAACCACATTGGTTGGCCGTTTATTTTTAAATGGCATGTTTCTCATCACTCCTTAAGTTAGATTGGAACCGAAACGTGCCATAAAGTAGAATCGTTACCGCTTCTATTGACGGTCCTTTGCTAACTATTTATACTCTGTGGAGTGTGGTAACGGCCATGTTATGTTTTACGCTTGTCAACACAGAAACTTAACGGGTGTGTATAATATTGGCAGGTGTTTCAATATACGTACAGTTAGCCAAGAAAGTTGTTTACCAATATTGGACCTTAAATACTCATGAAATAGATCGCGATAGACCCGTTATAATTTGTGTTAATTACAGGCCGATATAAGAGTAGGTAGAAATTAAATGTGGAAATACTGTAGTGTCATCCCGTTTTCTTAGAATGATTAGAAAGGGACACTACAGTATTGCCATATTTTAATTTCTACTTTTTTATGTCGGACTGCCGCTAGCCATCAATGTCGTGCATACCAAAGTAGCATACAGGCTGCATAAGCGCTTATGCAGCCCTAAAACAACTTAAATTAGCTGTACATGCAGCCTGTAATAATAATGAAATAATGAAATTTAATTATTTCGTTATTTCATTATTTCATTATTTCATTATTTCATTATTTCATTATTTCATTATTTCATTATTTCATTATTTCATTATTTCATTATTTCATTATTTCATTATTTCCTTATTAAACAACTTAAATTAGCTGTACAGGGGCTATATAAGCCCTTATGCAGCCTGTATGGTACTTAAGCAGGCTATCATTGAAGGAGGAGGAATATATGTTCAGTCGCCATCAGATATATCGCAGCATGTAAGGCGTTCATAAATATCTGAACATGTACTGTAACGCCCAGCCAATAAGAGTCGTGTTCACATATTTATAAACGCCTTATATGCTGCGATATATCTGATGGCGACTGTATAGCACACACATTACACCAAGTCTATGACTTCTGGAAAACTATTGGTACTAATCAATAGTATAACGGAGAAAATACTACGAGAGCAAAACAAGAAAAAAGCAATAGAATATAAAAAAAAAAAACACTTTTTTACCCTACTACCGTAATATACCTTTGTACCTAAAATAAGAAACATACCTAGCTACTTATATACCTAAAATAGAGATTCTCTAAAGAGATCCAGTCGAACCAGCAACTGGTTTCGTGGGACATTATATTAGACCTAAGAAAAAATGTAAAGTTCCCAACAAAAAAAAAAAACATGACACCGTCAACGTCCTCGGTGTCGAGCATCTGGTCGAGCTGTTGGTCAACGTAACTGTGCACCATCCACTTGGTTAGGCTATCATCCGAGGAGGAGGAATATATGACTTACCGTCAACGTCTTCGGTGTCGACCCTGGTCGAGCTGTTGGTCGTCGTAACTGTGCACCATCCACTTGGTTAGGCTATCATCGAAGGAGGAGGAATATATGACTTACCGTCAACGTCTTCGGTGTTGAGCCTGGTCGAGCTGTTGGTCGTCGTAACTGTGCACCATCCACTTGGTTAAGCTATCATCGAAGGAGGAGGAATATATGACTTACCGTCAACGTCTTCGGTGTTGAGCCTGGTCGAGCTGTTGGTCGTCGTAACTGTGCACCATCCACTTGGTTAAGCTATCATCGAAGGAGGAGGAATATATGACTTACCGTCAACGTCCTCGGTGTCGAGCATCTGGTCAAGCCGCTGGTCGTCGTAGCTGTGCACCATCCACTTGGTTAAGCTATCATCCTAGGAGGAGGAAGGACTTACCGTCAACGTCCTCGGTGTCGAGCATCTGGTCGAGCCGCTGGTCGTCGTAGCTGTGCACCATCCACTTGGTTAAGCTATCATCCTAGGAGGAGGAAGGACTTACCGTCAACGTCCTCGGTGTCGAGCATCTGGTCGAGCCGCTGGTCGTCGTAGCTGTGCACCATCCACTTGGTTAAGCTATCATCCTAGGAGGAGGAAGGACTTACCGTCAACGTCCTCGGTGTCGAGCATCTGGTCGAGCCGCTGGTCGTCGTAGCTGTGCACCATGGTGTTCAGGATCGTGCGCACCTTCTCCTTCTCGATGCGGCCTTGCTTGCTCGAGTCGAACATGCTGAAGGCTCTCCGAAGCACTGGCGGACAAGAAAACGGAGGATTCAGATCAGATTTTTGTATGAAAATTCCGGTAAATTATGAGTAAATTTCATACAAAATTACCGGCTTGCATTCCTTGGCTAGAGCGCAGCACTTTAGGTATTATACCATGCAATGCAGCATGCAACCGATAATGTCTTAAGAAAAAAAAAACCACGAAAATAAGTCCTAGTCTCTTGAAATAAAAAATAAGTTCCTTCTTGAAAAAAACGCACGAATTGGTGATAAACCTAAAAAATTAACACCCTATTTTTTTATTAAAATCGTAAAACACTGATTTGTTCGGTCCTCTCCCATGGTCCACCTAGCAAGTTCACCTGGGTGAACCACGGGCAGGTATTTTTTCCCGTGGTACACCTAGGTGGAAAACGGGAAATTTTATTTGCCCGTGGTATGGTACACCTAACTGAAAGTATCAGGATCTAATCGCCGACAGGATTAGCTAGTACAGCTAGGCAAGCTTTTTTTTTCGTTTTATTTACTTATACATATAAAGATATATTTTCGTTTTATATGAAGTAAAAATGTATCCTAGTTCTAATAATGTTCTACATAATATATTTTAGGTTTAATAAACCACTTTAACTACCATTTTTTTAATTCACAATAGCCGAGATAGTACAATAACAATATCGTTCGTATGGTCAGCGTCAAAATCCACGAGATTTTCTTCGGCCTCAGCTATTTCATACCATGCATCAATAGGCTTCTCCAGATTAAATTAGCACGCTCTTGTTGTTGGAGAAATATATAAATTAAACTTCATTAAGAGTTTTGCCTTCATAAGTATAGGAACATCATAATAATTCAGTGTTTGGACACCCCCCGAATATACAAGAGCTCCACCACTCGGGTGTTCTCCGAAGTAACATCACTGAGTCCGGAATTTCAGCACTCATCTTAGAATTATGTTTTTGTCACAGAAACTACTATTTTTACAATCCCAAATTAAACTGACTGACGTGCAAAATAGTTCATTGAAATATAAAACGCCAAAAACTCCGAGTAATACTAATAATAACGAAAAATAAACAGTGGTTCGCCGAGAGGTGAACTACCACCAATACGTTATTCAATCTGGTCAACCTAGGTGTACCATGGAAATAAAACCTGCCCGTGGTTCACCCAGGTGAACTTGCTAGGTGGAACATGAGAGAGGACCGGATTTGTTTGCCAATTAAATGTTTAGTTTGTTTTTCTCCTTAGTAAGTATTTTGTGTAACGTCACTATTGACATATAGGGACAAGTGAATGTCGAAAACCTTAATATGAACAACTTTTCACGGATGTCATATTGTATTAATCTAATTGTTAATTCCGGTATAAGAGCTTTATTCCCAGAATTGGTTTGTAAATTACATACGTTGTAAAAAAATTGTTGGTACTAATGAAAAAAAAGGATGACGGAGATCTGAGGTAACAGAATAACATAAATTTATATAGGTATGTGTGTGTGCATCTGTGTGTCTGTCATTGGCATTGGCATCGTAGCTCTCCAACGGATGAACCATTTTGATGATGAAGGGCGTTTTTTTTTAAATCGAGAGGCTTATATACGTCAAGATGGTTCGTGGAAATATGACCAGTAGTGTTCAGGATATTCACAAGACAAGACAAGATCTCAGCCAATATTGGCGCTAAGAATTCCAAATTTTGGTTATATGCAGTTTTAGTAATATCTATACCACACTATGAGGATCTAATGATGACCAGCTACTTGTGTATATTTTTTTTTATTTAGGTTATTATTAAAGTATGTTGAAAACCATGTCCACTAAACAAATGCTACAAGATGAGAAACGGCAAAATTTAAAACCTCATTTAGACCCGTTGATGTGGTCATAAGTAACTTCTGTAAACCAAAACAGTTTAAACTAAATCGCTGTCGAAAATACAATTACTCTCCCAAATCATTCATTTATCCCTCAAAATACCTTGCAAATTTGGACCTTACATCGAACAGAACAAGATTGCATTAAACTTACAATGTTTAAAATACGAGTTTGTTGATGTAACCCGTCGGAATTTCAAACGCTTGACCAAATTAAAATGCCTACGAAGCGGTACTATTGGATCTCGAGTCACTTGAAATTCGAATAAATATTTTTGTAATGGTGTGTATTTCTGGTTGTGTCTCTTGTAGAAAATTGTGAATAGGCTGTTGCTGAACTAGCGAGCTTCATCTTCGACCCGTAGTCACTTACCATAGTGGTTACTGAGGCCAGTCGCTAGTCAGTATATTATGGATAAAAAACCGGCCAAGAGCATGTCGGGCCACGCTCAGTGTAGGGTTCCGTAGTTGCTCATCCTTCACAATAGACTTAAGTTACGACAAAGATTTCAAGCTCTATAAAAAGGTCGTAAACGCCAAAGTAACTATAGTCACTTATTACCTTCTGGAAGTCAATTTATGTTCTTTTAAGGGTATCCTGCTTTTTCGCAGAACTATTTTTGGCCGAATTTCATTTGCCAACTAACGTTTCGCCGACTTTTCACTTTGACAACTAACGATTACCAAATTTTTGTATGACAACTTTTCACTTGGCAGAATTATTGCAAAGCAGATTATTATTATGCCTCTAAACCTTTGGCAGACTAATCATTAGTCAAATCTTTCACTTCGTCGAACAACTTTTGGACGATTAACGTTTCGTCGATGGAACAGTTCCCTTTTCATACATTAGGCAAGTTACAAATAAGAAAAAGATACATACCAACGCTTACATATTTTTTGGTTGGCCGAAACTCTGGCAAGCAAGAGTAACTGCGACAAAATGGAATATGGGTCAAAACCTAAAAACTGTAGGTTAGGTTAGGTTTGTTTTATGACTATGGATAGCGGAGCGAGCGAAGCGAGCGGAGCGTCAGATTGCTTGCTTACATGAAGGTGATATTAAAATGCTTAAAAGTATTACAAAAAAAAATATTATACATATATTTATAATTTACTTTTAGAATAGTTTTAATTTTTCGTTTTAAATATTAGTTTGTAATTGGTAAATTTACCACATACCTACATATTTTGTTTATTTTTTAGCAATAATTTACTAATAATACCTCTACACTTTTAAATTGGAAGCAATGCACATCAATAATTTTTCTACTCAATAAAACATTTGGTAAACAATAAACAACTAAGTGTATATTATGCCAACTAAAACATTCTGCTACATGAAAGGTGGCGTTTTAAAAATTTACGTAATAAAACACAGACCAAAAGTTAAGTTGGTAACAGTGAGGTTGGCAATTAATAAGTTGGCAATTGATAAGTTGGGAAATGAAAGGTCGGCGAAATAAAATTCGGCGAAACGGGAGTTGGGAAGTGATATTCGGCGTAACAATTTTCTGCGAAAAATAAGAGAACCTCTTTTAAGAAAATTATGAAATTTTGCGATAACTCAAAAACGGCTTAACTGATTTTGTTCAATACAGTTTTCATTGAAAGTTCTTATAAGGCCTCATGTTCATGAATTTTTTCATAATTTTTTGACCCGTGGTTGAAAAGTTTGAGGGGGGGGGGGACACTATTTCTTTTTTTTTTTCGAAGCGATTATTTACGAAACTGCTAACTTAATCAAAAAATAATGTCTGAAAAACCCTATTATTTTTAAAAGACCTATTCAACGATACCACACACACACTAGTGTTGGAACGAAAAAAGAAATTCACCTCCATCTTAGGTGTTCGAGAGGTACCCCAAAAAAAAATTTTTTTTTAGTTGTTATTTTACTGTTTTGTCGGCGTGATACATACACATACCCATACCAAATTTAAGCTTTCTAGTACTAATGATCACGGAGCTAAGCCGCGGACGGACAGACGGACAGACGGACATGGCGAAACTATAAGGGTTCCTAGTTGACTACGGAACCCTAAAAATGGGCTTACAGTACCTATTCCTATATCCATGGTCATGATTTATTTACATAAGTACCTTGCGTTACGTATATAATTATAGTTTAGGAGGCTCAACATTTATTATTTTTCACGTTTGGGTCCCCTTTTTGTGCGGGACACCTAGTGTGTGAAAATCACATAAAGAAAGACATAATTTTCACCGTTAATTAATTTATTTGTAATATTATTTTTGATCTGGTGCATGATAAAGAAGATTACTGCTACTCTAAAGACCAATAAAATGATATGCATATATATTCCGTTGTTTCGATGAATGGAGAGTGGACAAAGATACAAAATCTATTTTTTTAGTGCAAGTATACTGCCAGTAAAGCTTACTTTAATCCCTTAGGTATGCGTATACAGAGACATCAGATGCAAACATATTACACTTGAGGTGAACTGTATAGCATCGGGCGCTTGTATATTAACTAAGATTGAACTTGAAATGCATTTAGTTTCCCGAGTTGGCCCATTTCCAGAGACAAATCTCGTGATAACTGGAGGACATCCTACGCCAGTACCTACTTATTGCGGTCATATCAACACAATAATATGAATATTAATAACAAGATGGCTGCAACTTCGCCCGCGCAACCCGAATTTTACAGTAGTTGGGTATAAAATATCCTATAATTACCTATTAAGATGTTGATTTTACTTTATTTATGATAGCCAAGCATTTGGTCCCAACTAGACATGATGTTTAGCATATAAGTGCATGCTTGCCTAGAAAATGCCTATTCACTCTGGACTTGAAGAGGTCCAAGTTATATTTTTCAGGTAAAATGTGCCAATCTCTTGCTGCCCTGATAAGAAAAGTAGACGCAATGCGTTTAGCAAAATAAATTTTCATTTTCATTTTTTTCTTTCGTACGAATGTGGTATATCGACAACATAAGGGTCGGATCCAAGTCCGGGAGTTGTTATTTATTTAACGCGTGATAATAGCAACTGTCTTAGCCCCCAGGTGAAATTGAGATCTAGTACATTACACAAAAAGTAACGTTTGAACCAAAACCGAATTCCCTTCAAGGGTAGAAAGTTTCACTTGTAGGTATTTAAAACTTCTGTTCTAGGTCAAAACGTTCTGAACCAAATTGCAGTCAGAATTAAAAGCGTTGACCAAATTAAAATTCCTACGAGTGTGGTAGCTACTAACGGTTCTCGATTTGTTGCATTTTTATTTTCCAGGCATTCATTAAAAACATTAAGTATTTATTTATTATAATTTATATATTATATATTTTAATTAAGTGTTTTTCGTTTTCTTTCTTGTAACACACGAAGCAAATATCGATGTGATTGTACACCGATTATTTCTATTCCCTGAGTAACACAATAAAACACTTTAACACCTCCCTTTTAATCCCCGACTAAAAGGGAGGTCTTATAGTTTAACGTGAGTATTTATGTACCTGTGTCTGTCTCTGGCATGGTAGCTCCCAAACGGATGGGCCAGTTTGAATGCGATTTTTTTAATCGAATTTCTTGTCTGTCGAGATGGTTCTTAGCTATGTTTGTTGAAAATAATCGCATCCGCTTTCAAGATATTCAACTTTGATTGGAACACGTGACAGGATCTCGGCCAATTTTGAAGCTAATCAAAATTTTGAGGTTATTTTCAGGGTAAGTAGTATTTTTATCACACTCATTAAATGAGAGCCTCATGATGACCAACTACTTAATATATTCGGGGGGTTTTAAATTTTGAATTATCATAATAATCATCACACATTTTCGATCCCTTATGAATGTTTACACCATCCCGTGTAAAATTTGATTAATTACGTAAACTCCTGGGATAAAGTTTTCTAATAATAAACCAGGTAGTTTTAACACCAATTTGCTGTGTTAAATTACTTGTGGATCCGTTTTCACCTGGGGATAGAAGTTCCACAGCCAAGCTAATTTGCTGGTCAATCTTAGTTTAGAAGTATCAGTGTTACATAATGAAAACCTGTAGGTATATAATGAAACCCATGTCTAAATGCACCTTACACAATATCAAACCGGAAGGGATTACTAGTGTAAAAATCGACTCTACAAATGAATTCGTCGATATTGTAGTATCATTACTATAATAAATTATTTTTACCCAAGAAGTGAAAGGTCTGATTTTAGTATTGTTATCGTCTACTAGCAATTCGGAAGCCATGGTTGGTGCAGTTTGTAGTGCTCCTGCCTAAAGAGCCGGCGGTCCTGGGTTCGAATCCCGGCCAGGGCAAATAATGTGTGATGAACTCGAATATTTGTTCCAGGGTCATGGATATTATCTACATATATGTATTTATATATTATGTATATTGTCGTCTAGTATCCATAGTGTTAAGCTTTGCTTAGTTTGGGACTAGGTCGATTTGTGTAGGATTGTCCCTTAATATTTATTTATTTTATTATTTAGAGTATACACACTTTCCCTAAAACACTCATCTCATCTCTAATCAATAACATATTTAATTATATAAAGCATTGGCGTTCAAACAAAATCACTGTAGAAAATAATCTCTTTTACCTATTCACGCATAACTAATTAATTCCGAAAACTTACTTATTTGGCAGCAGTAATCTTTTGTTAGCCATCGCAGTTCTAACTTAATCCAACTTACTTTCCTGGCAGCCATTTTATTTTATTGATAGAGGTCGAATTTGCAGCTAACTAAAATTCAGCATTATAATGTTACGGGTATTAAGATTCGAACAATTTTAATTGAGGATTCAGTAAGGTGAATATTCGGCGGAATTAAATTATGCGAAATCAGTTTCGGACATAAAAGAGTCAGTGAAATAGATGGCACGGAGGCACTCGTTTAAACTTAACGCCAATCATCTCGGTTTGATATTACAAATTGAACCCCAATTGGGAATTTGTAACGAAAAAATACATTAAAGATTCCAATTACATGAGATTTTGATACGATTCATAATTATGTTCAATACTGACCAACGTAAGTATGATACTGAAAACTTCAGAAAAGAGTCAATGTGAGACGTGTTTACAAAAATTTAAGAATACTCCAGAGAAAAAATCGCATATAACAATAAAGGTACTTTACTTAAAAAAAAACTCGATTTATGATTAATCGAGTGACGGATGACGCTATTTCGTCCGTCAAGAATCGCGTAGCATAGTTGTGCTATATAATGGCACCAACTTTTTGTGACCTGAAAGATGTCCCCACAATCTTCGTACACAGGCACTTGAACGCAGAGACACTGAAAATCGTATGAAATTTCAGCATAACAGTCATAGATCCTAATTTCGCCGTTTCGCTGAAAAGTTGGTCGCACTATAAATGCTCCCTATACCAGTGATTATATATATACTAAGTCGCACAATATCATCCCAGCAAATTGAAATGTACAAAGTGAAGTTCAAAATGAAAATACTTTTAGTTTCACAGTTATAAATAAAAAAGAAATTTCGCAGATTGCTAAACCGCGCACAGCTTTATTTATGCCCAGCAACGGCGGCAAATTGAAGGCGCGCCGTGTTAACAGTTTTTACAGGCTTTTAGAACGCTTTATCACTAACACACGATTACTTTTGCGAGAAAAATCGAGTGTCTTTAAAATACCGAGTCTTACGTTGTTAAAATGAATAAATAAGTGTTACGTAATTTAGACTACAATAAGTAATTACTTCTTTATTAAAACAATAATAAATAACCACAAGTATAGAAAGAAATTAAGAAATGAAATGCTGGAGAAACCAAATCGATGCAATAAAACAGAAATGCAACGCAACCAAGAAACAATTTCACAAATCGAATGCAGCATCACGTTTAGCCTAATATCGCACGGATTCCACCTATTTCAAAACTGTACGCGTGTATTCGTGTACTAACGGTTCGAAATTTCACGTTATATGCAATTGGAATACAAACTTTGTCGAAACATAACTGGGGTACAATTTGTAATATCAAAACGGGGTGATATAAACGCCAGTTGTGGATACGTTAAGGTTGAACAGGTAAAAGCAATTATTTCCACAGTGATTTTGGGGCAATTCGGTTGTATAAACCTGTCGTGTTGTTCAAGAGCAGTGACATGAGTGGTTTAGGGAAATGTGTGTTTTCTCTGTCAATTGCAATTTATAGCCCGAGCCCAGTAAAGTAATACCTAAAAGAGACTACAATTTCACAATTTCGGAATATTGAATGAAATCAGGGCGGGCTCCTCTTCGTTCAAAGACTGAGCCTCACGATTCAAAGGAGGAACGCGGTGACCGTTTGGGACGATGCCTCAGACGGCCTCAATACTGGTGGACTCCTTTTAATTAAGTTTTATTTGTACATGTTGTTTTTAATCTTTTGCATTGTAATTTTTAAATCAATGAATGGCTTCAGAGTCTACTTGATATTATAATATCGATACATTCATATATCGTTTATATTTCTACACTAGTGATCACTTCCGATTAACTTGGAAATGAATTTCGTTGAACCCATATATTTTTACGTTGTGCATTGTTTAGTTTAAGCACAATTGTATCTATGTTTACAAATGAAGCGAAAATTGAAAAATTTAATGATTCGGACAGGATTCGAACCTGCGTTTCCAACGGCTTTCCGGGCCAACACTGGCGTCCTCCCAATTGGACCACCGAATCAAATGTCAGAGCCATTGAATTTTTCAACCAGTTGCTTCGACATGCCTTAGGGTGGCATCGTAGCGCCATCTACCGTAAAGATTTAGACTTTATCGTCGGCACCATCGTCTCAAATTTGTTGATGCCACTGTGTGACCTATGATTTGTAAAATGATTGCTAATAACCTTTCCGTAAATTAGGTAAGTTCACATTACTGTAATAGTTACATCTTTTTTCTGAAAAAAATGACTGACTATTGAGTTTCTTTCGGCGTTTCTTCTCCACAGTGGTCTCCTGTTGTGAAATGCCGGTAGACTTAGACATATAAAAGTGCCCTCGTATCCTACTTGCAGAATAAAGTTAATTATCTCTTTCATTAATTGCATAATTCGTCTTTTTTACTCACGGCAGACAGAACGGAACGCCGCCGGTGGCGGCTTTTAACAGTAAAGTTATCATTTCGGAGATAGAGATATGTTTTACATTTTCCTACTACCAGGGGACGCTGCAAAAGCCATATTTTGCCATTTTTTGGGTTCCGTACCTCAATCGGAAAAAACGGAACCCTTATAGGATCCCTTTGTTGTCCGTCCGTCCGTCTGTCAAGAACCTTTATCTCGAGAACGCATCGATGTATCGAGTTGAAATTAATACCATATACTCAGGTCTACGACGGTCTCTTGAAGCTGTGAAAATCAAACTTCTACGTTAACGTGAAAAAAGTTACGGCCGTTTATGTCGCAAAAAAACGTACATTTCGACACTAAAAGTAATCAAAATGATAGGGTACTTCCCGATGACCTAGAACTATTGAATTTGGTAAGTAATATCTTCACATAAATATTTAATATCTTCACATAAATATTTTTAGTATTTGTAAATACTAAAAAAATCTGAAAACTATACATTTGTAATAAGATCATAAAGTCCTTTTCAAACATCATATTTGGAGAACTCGGTTGCGTTAAGTTTTCACCTGGTTTGTATGCGGCGCCATACATTTCAGATGCAAACTTAACTCAACCAGGCCAAATAAGATGGGATAAGTGAAAGTTAGTACGGAACCTTCGGTGCGCGAGTCAGACTCGCACAAGGCCGGTTTTAATCAATTTTTTTGTACTAACGAAATGTACTTTTTTAAATTGTTTTATTCTTGTGACTTGTTTCTGATCAGCAATTAATCGCACATTTTTTGACACCAATTTTGAAAGACTCCCAACATCATACTTCTTGAAAATATGAAATGTCATCAATTTAAAAGCCACATTCTAAACAATTTCATGTGTTCACATTAAGGACAGTAATCCACGGTCACTAAGGAAGCTGTAAACGCCGGGGCGGGCCGTTCGTTACTCGAAGAGTGACATTCATTAGGCCACTGTGTCTTTATGCGCCATAAAGTGCACATGTGCACTTCATTCATGTACTATATACACATAGGACTAGTACATTATTGACCAAGGGGGGGAAGCAGGCATTTCATCGCTGGCTGAGTATTAATTTTAAACGGACGATTTGGGAGTACGTTTAACATCACCGTTAGAAAACTGTTTTACGTACTTTAAATAAAGACAATATTTTTTAAGATTTAATAACGAATAGTTTAGTTTTTAGATAGTAGTATCAGACGGTAGTATTTCCCAAATTTCATAGTTCTAGGTCAGAGGGAAATATCCTACCTATATATTTAATTTAATACGAAGCCAGCAATTGCCCTTCCGGCTGAGACAAATATGTATAGTGCTGAAAAATGGCGAAAGAAAACCAAATAACTATAAATTAGTTTTAGTAATTGTAGCTACTGATCTTTCGTTTTGGCTGTTTAGGACCTATGCCTTTTTTTGTATGGCTGTTTTAAGTTTTTAAAAAGTTTGAACCTCAATAAATAAAGGAATTTCATACAACATTATTTTCGAGGAAACCGAGCCGGCAAGGTTGTTTTTTTTTTTGACTGACCATAAACTATGCACTTTGCGTGCTGAATTTTCATCAATAGTCGACATTACCGATTTTTTAAATAAAAACAATGTATGTATGTATTACTCGTAGAAGAGATTGCCGTAGGACGTTCTTAAGAGGAAATGTCACGTTTTTTTTCTATAGGTACAAACGTTTTCTTCTCTGTTTTTTGACGCTTGGTTAATATTTATTTTTACATAAGATGAATATGATCATTATGTCTATTTTCTCTTTGTGGTCACCAGACTGGATCGTTGCCATAGCAACCACTTTTGCACAAAATAAGAGTAGGTACTAAAAGTCTATCGGAAAACTTTTAAAAGGACCAAATGGGTTTTACGTATAAAATTCGAGAAAGTTGAACGCTGCTGACGCCGCAAGTCTACCGCGGTTCTATTCGGGTCACTAAGGAGTACACACTGAAAATCAAGGAAATTTTACAATTTTGTTTTATTTTTCAACAGGCTTAAAAAAGAGGTTCTCAATTCGGTTTTTTTTTTACCAAAGGCTAACCCTATTACTAAGACTCCGCTATCCGCCCGTCTGCCACCAGGCTGTATCTGTTGAACCGTGCTCGCTAGACGGTTCTAATTTTTATATATGTATAATGTATTTCTGTTGCCGCTCTATAACAACAAATACCGAAAACATAAAAATAGTTGTATGATTCAATAAATATGGGTTTGAATTTACTTCCTTGTTAAATAATAAGAAAATACTGAATATTTTTTCCCATAAATAAGGTACTTGCGCCAAAGATGGCCTGGAGACATAAGTTAAGTCTATGGTACTAACGGAACATGGGCGCGAAATTTGAATTCGTTCGACGGTTATAACTATAAAATTTTGAAGTGGGCCATCTTAGCAACCGGGCCATCTTTAGCGCAAGTACCTACCTTATTCAAATAAAATGTATTTTACGTCGCCCTAGTCCGTAAGTGCGATGGTCTGCCCGCTACGCGGAGAGAATATTCTCACTTCCTGGGCAAAAGCAGGACGTAAAAGTTTAAAGAAACCACGGGTGGTGAATTTTTGAATGTCCTGGATTGCATATATAATTATACATTTATATGGCCCTCAACCTCGGTTCAGGCCACAATCACCTGCGTGCTACATCTAGGTATGTAATGTACTCATGTAGCCGTTTTTAGGGTTCCGTAGCCAAATGGCAAAAAACGGAACCCTTATAGATTCGTCATGTCTGTCTGTCCGTCTGTCCGTCTGTCTGTCCATCCGTATGTCACAGCCATTTTATTCCGAAACTATAAGAGCTATAGGTACTGTTGAAACTTGGTAGGTAGATGTATTCTGTGAACCGCATTAAGATTTTGATGCAAAAAATAAAAAATATTGGGGGCTCCCCATATTTAGAACTGAAACTCATTTTTTTTTTCATCAAACACATACGTGTGGGGTATCGGGGTAATCTAAAAAAAAAATATGATGTACGTTACTATAAAAACTACCAACGAAAATTGTTTTGAACGAGATCTAGTACGTAGTTTTTTTTAAATACCTAACTTTGCACCTAATTTATATGGGGCGCTATACATACCAGGTGCAAACTTAACTTAACCACTTAGGGATGGAAAGTGTTTGTACGGAACCCTCGGTGCGCGAGTCCGACTCGCACTTGGCCGGTTTTTTGTTCCTCTCATTCGCTTCGCAGTTTAACTTTATATTTACGATTACGTTTTATTACGCACGTTTAAATACGCCTTTGAATTACAAAGTTTCTCATTCAGACAAATAATGTTTATTTAATGTTTCACTTTATTAGTTTACGGCACAACTGCGTTAGTTTTTAACAATTGTATGTTTGAATTATTTTTCATCATCAGTTTAACCTATCTACAAAATTAATAAATATTCGAAGACAGAATAAAATATGCATAGCACTAAATATTAAGGGAAATCATTGTTTTACATTCAGAAAAATAAGAAATCCGAGTCAATTAAGAAATAATATTTAAAAATAAGTAGGTACTCACTTCCCATTTGTTCATCATCCAGTTGAGGAGTTTGCTGCAAATACAACAATTATTAAAACTTTTGAGATATTTCAAAAACTAACACCAACTACATAACTCTACAGCTTATGCGTTAAAAAATACAAAATATGAATCGGTTTAAAACTGTATAAGTAAATAAAACTTTATCAAACGCACGCACCATTTTAGAAATTCGATTTTGGAACGCGGGACGTTCGAAAACAAGTGCCGCACGCGCACGGAGTCCGTTACAGAACTGGAGATTCTGGAGGGCGCTCGAAATTTAAACCTGGCTGACAACGGGCCACAATAAACACCTACACGATGCGTTTGTACTATTCCGCTAGATGTGAGCTTGTCATGAGGTGACATATTATATAAAAAAAAAAACTATGCAACAGTATTTTAAAATTAAATTTTTTGTGTCGCTTAATCTAGGATTATAATAATACAACCAACCATAAACCTCTTAGTCGAAGCCTGTCTCTATCAATCTTACAAAAATTATTAATACAGCATAATTTCTAAACAACATTCCTTTATCCAATTTAAGATTAATCCCGTATAAAAGCATACAAATAACGTTATTTCGAGTGAGAAGGCGCTGTGTCACAGAAGCTTCTAATAGGATTATGTGTAATCAGATTGCGTAGGTACTCGACGTTGTCTCTTTGTGTGAAAAATAACGGAAATAAATGTGTCCTACCGCTCGTAAATGTTGGTTGTAATGTATTTTTTTGTCCGCATTTTCTTTCTGAGCTAATTGTCACTAATTATATTTTAATAAATATAGTGAGAAATAAAATAACTCACTCAGAGTATGTCTTAATAATAAAAATAATTCAATATTAAGTACTATGGGTACTAGATGACGATATACTTACACAAAATATAAATACATTTATATAGACAGCAGCCATGACCCAGGAACGAATATTCGAGTTTACACACAAATATTTGCCCTATCCGGGATTCGAACCCAGAACCACCGGTTCAGTAGGCAGGTGCACTACAAATACTTAATGACATCAGAGTGTTTATTGAGATAAGCTATTTTGTTACAACTAATCGATAAAAATTGTGACTGCAAATGTTGCCCGATTTCCCACATGCATTTAAATAAATCATTTCATTTCATTTCATTTCATTTCATTTCAATAAATCATTTCATAAACTTTAAGAAGATATGAAATATTACCTACTAAAATAATAGAAACATACTGATGTTTTATGACGTTAAAATATTAACGACTGCTATTTAGAGTTATACAACTATATAGCCTATTTGTGGAAGAAGGCTACAAGGGCACGTTTAAGACCGAGTCCGCCGGTATTTGGCAAAAGGAGATTACTGTCGGGAAGAAAGCTGAAAGGAACTGAACACACCATTATCATATACAGTTCGTTTTATCGATGCCATTCGATATTTTAATAATATTATAAAAGCATCATAAAATACCTATTATAACTTTTGTTAATCTTAATTTTAAAGTCAATATCAAAATAATCTCATAACTTTATTCAACATAAAATCCCTTCCACACATGTCCTTTCAAATTATCCTTAATGACAATATAGCGAGACTTTAATCAAATCTTAATTGAACAGTCGTTTATAATTAATATTAATAAAAGGTTTCTGCCCCGGGAGGCAACAGTGCCATTAAGGGCTTGATGGGTTAATTTCCCAAGGGTACAAACGTCCTGCGATGAGACAAACAATATTTGAGGATATTATAATTTAGCGCGGAAACCTAAGGGATAAGGGTATTGTTTATGCCCATAATTTCTATAAAATCTCATGAATCTGACGCACGTCCGATCGCAACTCATCATGCGCTAATCGCATTGTCCTCGTCTGAAAGTAGTATAATTCTACTGTACACTGCTATGGAATGACAAATGATTACAGATATAGTGCAATAACTAACTTAACCTATTCTAAATAAGAGTAGTATCTAACTAAATCCGATGTCCCCAAGATCACGGCCCTGCAGTGCACGGCCATAGTGCATAATGTTTTTGTCGGAAAAGTTAGTTTTAGCATGTTTTTCTCTACCAACTTCGGTGAAAAAGTTGAGATGGAAATATTAAAACGAGCTTACCCGACAAAATACGATGGAAAACTTTAATTCACTACATCTGTAATTCATAATTTTATTCAATATTTGCATCGTTAACTATACTAAACATACTTGCAAAAATTCGTTTTTGGTTTTTCTTTCTATGCTATACAATGAAGATATTAACAAATATAGGTATTATGTAGCAGAAAACCGTAAAACTACTGTTCATCCATAAAAATAAAATCTCGTAATATACTAGAAACTGTCCGAAAATTTATTTTGGGTTAAAAAAAAGAACATACGTATAGGTAATTTGCGTTACTTAGGAGTCACATATTTCTAAACATATCAGCTTTTCTGTTTTTTTTTTTGTTTGATTTGACATAATAATAATAAATAAAATAATAAATATCAGACAACCTCACACAAATCAACCTAGTCCCAAATTAAGCTCAAGAAGGCTTGTGTTATGGGTACTAGGCGACGATATACATACTTATATAGATAAATAAATACTCAAATACACAAATATTTGCCCTTGCCGGGATTCGAACCCAGGACCGTCGGCTCAGTAGGCATTTGCTTAACCACTGCGCCAACCGCGTCGTCGTCGACATATTGAGTAACTGTAGAATTCAACATCCGAATTGTTTTGTTTTTAATTACCTATATAACGATTGATCTTTATCATGATAATGAAGTTCATTATTAATAGGTACATTTGCCGAACTAAAAGTCTTAATAAAAAACTTTTTTCTTGGATTTTTGATATTTCTCTGAAAGTCGATGTCTTTCAGTGGAGTGGTGTCCATAGAACCCGACCACCGCCTTGCTTACTTTAGAATATCGTCTTCGTCGAAGAGTAAGATAAGTCCCCGTTATCCCAGAGATTTTATGACACGTCACACCACTGATATTTTCATAATTGTTTTCTATTTATATTTTTTATTTGGAAAGTAGAAAACTAATGTTTTACGAGTTACAATGCTTAACATTCTCACAGTTATGTTAGTCTCAAACAATTTCCGTAAGTAAATAAATTCAGAACGAATCTTAATAATACAGTAGACTTGGAAGTTTCAGTTGTTTGCCGCCTAATGAGTTAGGCAGAAGTCTTAATGGCATGTGTCAACGGAACTATCGTAAAAGTAGAATGTTATGTGAATCCCGGATTTCGTTGACTTCATTTAACATGATACCAACAACTTGCGTTTGCTGGAAATTGTTTAAGGCTGGATCAACTTATTCTTGTTGTTATTTTGTCCCGTTGCCCAGGGGACAATATACATTATACATTACAATACAACAATACATTATTGTACACCAATAAAAGTTTACAAAAGAAAACAAGACAATCACAAATTAAAAAATAACGGTAGACAAAAGGCGGTCTTATCGCTAAAAAGCGGAAAAAGCTCTTCCAGACAACCTTTGGGTAATGAAATTGATGAATAATTTAACTTAATATAGATTAGGTATAGCAGAAGGCGAAAGGAGCACATAATTAGATACCTACTAACAATATAGGTTAGTAAATAAACTTCTCAGTTGCCAAACCTATTGATAACTTGGCCAAAGACCCGAGAGCCAAGCTGACCCGGCACTATACCGAAGATATCCCGGACATCAGCCTGTACGAGATTAGAATGGCCCTAAAACAGCTCAAGAATAACAAGGCGCCGGGTGATGACGGAATCACTGCAGAGCTTCTGAAAGCGGGTGGAACACCGGTACTTAAGGTCCTTCAGAAGCTCTTCAATTCCGTATTGCTCGAGGGCATCACGCCAGAGGCATGGAACAGGAGTGTGGTGGTGCTTTTCTTTAAGAAAGGTGATAAAACACTGGTCAAGAATTATAGACCCATCTCGCTTCTGAGTCATGTCTACAAGCTCTTTTCTAGGGTCATCACGAATCGTCTCTCAAGCAGGTTCGATGAATTCCAGCCTCCCGAACAAGCCGGGTTTCGAAAAGGCTTCAGTACCATAGACCACATACACACGCTGCGGCAAGTTATACAGAAAACCGAAGAGTATAATCTGCCACTCTGCTTAGCGTTTGTGGACTATGAGAAGGCCTTTGATTCCGTCGAGACATGGGCAGTACTACAGTCCCTCCAGCGATGCCGAATTGACCATCGGTATGTCGAGGTGCTCAGGAGTGTGTACAACAACGCCACTATGTCAGTCCGAGTACAAGACCAGTGTACGGAGGCGATTCCATTGCAGAGAGGTGTGAGACAAGGAGATGTAATATCTCCGAAGCTCTTCACCAACACAATGGAAGACGCCTTCAAGCTCTTGGAATGGCAAGGACTTGGCATCAACATAAATGGCGAGTTCATCACGCACCTTCGGTTTGCTGACGATATCGTGGTCATGGCGGAGACGCTGGAGGATCTCGGTATAATGCTGGATGATCTCAACCGAGTATCCCAACAGGTAGGCCTTAAGATGAACATGGACAAGACGAAGATCATGTCGAATGTCCATGTAGCACCCACCCCAGTATTGGTTGGGAACTCGGTCCTCGAAGTTGTCGACGAATACGTCTATCTGGGTCAGACGATCCAATTAGGCAGGTCCAACTTCAAGAAAGAGATAAATCGACGGATTCAACTCGGATGGGCAGCGTTCGGGAAACTGCGAAGTGTCTTCTCGTCCAAGATACCTCAGCGCTTGAAGACAAAAGTCTTTAACCAGTGCGTATTACCGGTGATGACCTACGGAGCCGAGACGTGGTCTCTAATTATGGGCCTCTTAAGGAAGCTCAGGGTCACTCAGCGAGCTATGGAAAGGGCTATGCTCGGAATCTCTCTACGTGATCGAATCAGGAATGATGAGATTCGTAGACGAACTAACGTCACCGACATAGCAAACAGGGTTAGCAAACTGAAGTGGCAATGGGCAGGGCACATAGCTCGAAGAACCGATGGCCGTTGGGGCAGAAAGATTCTCGAGTGGAGACCACGTACCGGCAAGCGCAGCGTAGGACGGCCACCCGCAAGGTGGTCGGATGATCTGGTCAGGGTTGCGGGGACACGCTGGATGCGGGTCGCTTCTATCCGGCCCATGTGGAAGTCAATTGAGGAGGCCTGTGTCCAGCAGTGGATGTCCTATGGCTGAAATGATGATGAATAAACTTCTTAGAAAAGTATTGATAACTAGCTGCACCGCGCGGTGTTACCCGCTAATCCCACGGGAGCACTACATTGTTCTGAATAAAAAGTGGCCTCTGTGGTAATCCAAGGCGTTAGCTACCTTCATACAAAACGTATCAAAAGTGGTCCAGCCGTTTGAGCGTGAATAAGTAGCAAACATACACATAAACACACTCACAAATTTTCGCCTTTATAATATTAGTGTGATTTATATTACTGGTATTGTCAAGAGATAGTCTACTGTGAAGGTTGGACTTCACTTTCAGTGGAGTTGGCCACTGATATAAAAATAAATACGTTTTATAAATTTGAATGGACGCGTGACATCCGTCATAAATAAAAAATGTATAGTGAGTCTTCAGCTAGCCTCCGGGCAATAAAGTTATTATCGCACCTCTAGTATTTTAATAAGCTCCCTCTGAGGCACATCCCACACTACATAAAAATAGTTTTATAATTGTGCAATTACGTTTTTGGTTATAATATAAAAATACAGAGGGCGCTGAAACCGGAATGGGAAGGCGTTATTTCATACGGTCTGCATAGCGGTAATGTAGCTGAGTCGGAAGAGCGATGTTCCGGTTAAACGGTTCGTGGGTTCGAGGCTCACTTGGACTGCAGTGGATTGCATACCATTTTGGCTTCTCATATACAGGGCGTCCCAAGACTATGGGACATCAAGGAAAAGTACCTTTAGATAGGATATTTTGCTGAAAGAAGACTATGTTATTTTTAAAAGTTAGTAATTCTGCATTTAAAGATTTTCTAAGAATTACTTGCTTCGTCTGGGAATCGAACCGACTTAAATGTGAAATAAAATCACCCCTATTTTTATGATGCCAATCGAAAGAATGGTCAAAAAACCATAATTCTTCCTAAGTAACATAGTATCTTAAAAGAAAGGAACAACGTAAAATGTTTGAGTCAAATTTCAAGAAAATTATTTTATTGCCGACGACGAATAATAAAGCAAGTAATTCTTAGAAAATCTTTAAATGCAGAATTACTAACTTTTAAAAATAGCATAAAGTCTTCTTTCCACAAAATATCCTATCTACGATATTTAAGGTACTTTCCCTTGATGTCCCATAGTCTTGGGACACCCGGTAAACAAATATAACAGCTTATAATCGTAGAGTGACCCTGGGGATATTATCATGTCAACGAGCAACAGAAAAAGTTGATTGATTGACACAAAAACGTATTTTGTAATTAGATGCTGAAATTTATTCATCATTCATCAGTTGTTATATATTTCTCTATATGTATGGCTGTATGCGTACAAATGTATATAGTCTACAATATATCGAATTGCATTTCGTGTGTTAAGTTTTCCTCCAATAGATATTTCGCGTTTATCCTTCGTTCCCAGCAAAAATAAACAAATAGAGACATTACCACATTTCGAAACTCGTTAAGATCTCAAACTATCCTTGTTAATAAACTCCAAAGCGAAGCTAAAATGTAAAGTACACCTCAAACTTCATAACGCGGGGCTGTCAAGAGTGATTTTCATAACGACGCCGCTTTGGCCTGACTCTGACACTTTGACACATAGCGAACTTTGCCGAATTTACGTGGAGCTCATTGGTCGAATTTCGTTTGTAAAGTAAGGCTCTCATTTTACCGGAATTTAATTATTAATTTTACGTTTTTGAAACATTATTTTACGAGGTATCGATGAGCGCTGGCTTTGGCGATACAATGAAATGATTCACTTCATATTTCTTTTTTGAACTTTAACAAATAAATAACATTTTTCCTCGCAATCTTCTTGGACCAGCGTTTGATCCTCTTGATGTATAAACAACGTTATACCACGACACGATATACATATAATAATATCAATAATTATTATTTTAATATTAACAAAATAAAAACTTTATATTTTCTTTCAGACTACTTTTTGCTATTGGTTTGGAATAATTAGAATCATGGTCAACACGTAGGTACCATACCCGAAACAAAAAAAAATCTCATGACTTAATTCTATGTCGGCTACTAAGGTTCTATTAATTATCTAAGCTGTAAAAAAATATTAGATTCTTGTCACGCAAATTCTTACCAAGAAGCTTTAATTATTTTATTAATGCAGTGCTATAATAATAAAATAATTCCACTTTATTAAAAGCTCTTTGACCTAATTACCCGCACGTAAACAATTTTCTAACGACAATTACAGCACAGTTAAATTCTAATAAGACCCCATTACAAAGTCACAGTGCGCGACATTTTCAGCGAGCGTACATTATAGTTAGTTTCCAGGAGGCTAACGACTATACAACCACTATATCCCGTCTTAAAAATAAAACACCAAGTGTTGCAAAAAGTTTATTCTAATTTCGATTTTATAGCGCACCAGCCACGGTTTAAAATTTAATGGACTGGAATATGTACTTAGGATTATTTAACTTTTGTAGTTTTGTAGCTGTACTAATGTTCGAAATAAGAACGTTTTGTTTTTAAAACTGGAAATGTTTACGAAGGCCGGTTGTTATACGGCGTCTTTATTTGAAGTGGTCAGTTTGGTATTTGGAGCTTTTTTATAGAGTTTTGTGAAGTTTTACAACATTGGGTAACAATGAAATTTTGCAAATAGGTCTTTTTTGCTCATAACATATTTTTTGTTACATATTGGTATAAAACATATCTTCAATTTGTTTCTTATTTTACTAAGCTTTTTCTGATAAATAATTAGATATTTTTTGACCTTTATCGGATTCTTATCGGATCATTTCCTTAAATAGCATTCTTCATTAATTTACTCTGATGTTTGTTTGTCTACGGAACTCAATCGAACATCTCGGTAAATTTATTTCCTCCTTTCCTGTTTTAAAGTCAATCAAAAGTAAGTGGTTTTGTTTAAATAACATGAACAATATTAATCATAGACGTACAAGCGGAAGAAAGTCAAAACACTCTTTCTGATTCACAGTGTCGGATGAAATGTGTCCCATAACCATACATTCGTAAAGCCTTTTTTAAACGATAAATGGTTAAAGAAAATTTTACCAACAGATAGGGCTCACGGATGGCTCCGTGTGCCTATACAAGTCCTGCATCTTTAGCATAACAGCTGTGACACGCGACTCCATGTCGCGAGACATACTACCTGTCTCTTTCCTTTTAATACCGTGTGATAATGACAGATGCTGAGTCGTGCGACAAGTGAAGTTGCGACAAGATATACCCAGCCCATCTAGCACAACTATGCTTCGTGACTCTTACCGCACGAGATAGCTCTACCTGTCACTCTCTCACATGAATGCACAGAAAGAGACGAGTAATTATCTCACGCGAGAAATAGTCGCGCATGACAGTTATGCTAGAGGTCGCACTGTTTGAATTTGAAGTTCCCGGCGGCCAAATGCTAATCATTACTGTAACTATCCAGTAACAGCCTCATTACTCTGTGGCAGTCGTTTTGCAGTAGGGATTAAATTTATGCGAGGAACTAAAAGACTGCGCTCATTACGCTGGGACCGGGTTACTCCATTTTTCATCATTTTCTGTAACAGTCAACAGATTTTGTAAAGTACATCAGAAACTAATATTGCACGATCACGCACCTCAGGCTAGGGTTATCTGAAACACAAATTTTTGTTCCCCATCTGTAACGTTTCGCTAAATTTTCATTTGCCCGAAAGCAATTTTTTTTTCAAAGCTGCTAATTTTTCAGTATAATTATAAAACAAACCTAACCTTACCTAATGGGTTTCCTTAAGACGATGTTTATGAAATCCTTAATATGTTACGGATTTCAGGAAGAAATACTTTCCGACAAATTAGGCGAAACGTTACAATGGATGTGGAGTAATGATAGGTCGGTGCAACCGATCATAGCGAGGTTTTTTTGTGTGAAGTATTTAGCCTCTCTCTGTATGTGATTGAAATAAGTAACATTTCTGTGCTAGTCTGATAAAAATAAATTGGTTTCACCATCATACAACAGGTATGATGACGTTTTTTTGAGGGTGCCAATCTATGTTATTCTTTATTGAGGAAAAAATCTGTATGGGATTAACAAGACTGCTCTAAAAGTCAGCGCGCTGAAAACGCTCCACACAAATGGCTATCATACCGTGAGTCACGGTCCGTGACGTTATCGTTGAAAATAATTAATTTAAAGCGTGTTGTACATCATTCCTTTACCATTATTGTTATTTTGAATTATGAGGATTACGAAAACAATTTCAAATATTATTTTGGATTACAAAAGAATACACTTAAAATTTTCTTACCTTTGAAGTCTATTTTTTTTAAATTTGAATTATTATTTTATTTATTATATTGAATTAAATTATTAATATTATTTTCGTTGCGAAGTTAAATATCAGTCACCATCCATATTCCACATCATCTTCTATAAGCCGAAAGACATCCCCTACTGGACAAAGTCCTCCCTTAAGCATCCACATCGCCCGTACGTTGCCCAAATCCATCGGCCTCCTACCGTACTGACCAGATCATTAGTCCACTTGGCTTCCCCTGCAGCATGTATGACCACTCAAGAATCGTTCCGCCCCAGTGGCCATCCGTTTAAGAATCAGCGAGTATAATATAACTTAAGGGTACTGAAACTATACTGTGTACTGTGCAGTAATGGCAGGCAAAGACTGAAACGTATAAAACTGATTTCTTTTGACGAATGATGCAATTTTATACTTGCCGGGTTTCTGATGGCCCCAATTAGGCTTCCCGCGGGATGGGAAATTTTTGGACCGCTCATTTTGCAAACGCAAACGTTTTTATCTTCGGAGCAACGTTATTAACACCGACGACTGCGCATAAACTTTGAAACTCGTATGAAAGACTTTGACGGATTCTAAATTCATGAGGACAATAGAATCAGTCACGATACTAAACATAATAAATAATAATCATCATAAGCCTTAATATCTATATCAGATGGTTATTTTATTAGGCAGCGTTTTTGGGGCAGTGTTCAAGGCTCCTTATCCGTTCAAAAAAACTGATTGTTTTAGAAATTTTTCTCTGTGTTCAAACGTGTTTCTTAACATATTATCAATGTTACTAGGTAATTGCAACAGGGCTTTGGCTACAGTTTGAACTTTGCATTCATATTTTTTGTTTCAGAAACTACTTAATACTGACAAAATTCACGCAGAAATATACGCAATGAAAGCATTAAATAGCTATCTAGAACTCAGGGAAAAGTATTATTTGCTTCAAAAAGTTGGTTGAATTTGGTGAATAATGCTCAATGCTATGTGTACTGTGAAGGTTGTACTTCACTCTCGGTGGTGTTGGCCACCGACATAAAAATAAAGTCATTTTTTATGTATTTGAATCAACGAGTGACATCCGTCATAAATATAAAATAGATAGTTAGTCTTTTAATGGCCTCCGGGCAATAAAGTTATTAACGTAGTACCTCCGCTCTTTTAATTACTCCATCTGAGTACGCCCCCACAGTACCTTACTGAGTTTATACATGGTATTCAAAAAATCTACTTACCGCACTAGTATTATAAAAGCGAAAGACACACACAACTGGCACCCTTATTAACAAAAAGGCTACTTTTTATCCCGATAAATGTAGTGGTCCCGTGGGATGAGCGGGTAACACCGCGCGGCGAAGCTAGTATCATATAATTCGTGGTAGGTATATCAAATTATTTTCAAGTTATGATACTCTGGGTAAGGGACGCATACCTTTCTTAAAACATTTTTACAAGGCTTATGCATAGTTTTGTACTTTGCTCAGAATATTTTGCAACTATGTTCAAATATAAGGAATGTTTTCGGTATTTTCGTAGCCGTTATTGATTACAACTTACTCGATCTTCAAACATCTGGGGGCACGGCAGTGCCCCCGCCAAGTCGAGTTAATATAACAAAACGGGTTTAATTACTTCGACGTTTAATTCAACATTCTCAATCGTGCTCTTTCGAAACCCTCCATGTGCTACTACTATCAATACAACTTTATACTTTATATACTAAAAAGCTAGGCTTCACTTTTTTATATCGTAGTCAAGTAAAAAGCATCCTATAACCATTTTTGGATTTCCAGCTATCCCTGTACCAAAATTAGTTAACATCTGTCCAGCCATTTGATGCGATGACAATGGAAATTATGACCATCAGATGACGCCAGGCTGACATGGCGCCGCGCGCCCATACAAAACAAATGACGATCCTGCATAAGGTTATTAAGATTTTTCCTGAAATCAAGAGCCCTCTCCATATAAAAATTGGGCAAGTGCGAGTCCGACTAGCGTATGAAGGGTTCCGTGCCATAATCTATAACAAGTTTGTTGTATGGGAGCCCCTCTTAAATATTTATTTTATTTTATTTTTAGTATTTGTTGTCATAGTGGCAATAAAAATACATCATCTGTGAAAATTTCAACGGTCTAGCTATCACCGTTCTTGAGATACAGCCTGGTGACAGACGGACAGACGGACGGACGGACGGACGGACGGACGGACGGACAGAGAAGTCTCAGTAATAGGGTCCCGTTTTTACCCTTTGGGTACGGAACCCTAGAAATGATTTTCGATACAAATCTAGAAATGTATACTAGTATAATATAGAATTCTAATTATAAATGTTCGCCAAACCGCGACATTCAATACATCGCGGCGTCGAGTTCAGGAAATTGTAGGCGACGTCGCAAGTATTGCAACGCAAGACGTAGCAGCTGGCGGAAACAGCTGATCAATCGAACTTGATCGAACACGCTGACTAAATTACTGAACGTTGGCTCAATTTTGATGTAAGCAGATGAGATAAAATAACTACCTAACGGTTATCCGAAAGAGATTCTTTTAGAAATCATACCACCTGCACCCGTTAAACTTTTGAACTTTATTTTAAGGCGTTTTCTTATTACGTTGATTATTTTCTTGCATTTGAAAAAATGTAGGTTAATCCGACTCAGGATACTCATTCTTTATTTATTCTAGTATGAGAAAGAAAGTAGCACGACAACGATTTGTGAAACTCCCTTTATTATATTTTCCTGCGTATTTGAAGTGTGCAGTAAAGGGGTGCCTGTCGTATCGCATAACGTTTTTTGGCCTAAAAATGTTTGGCCGAGAATGTTTGGCATACTGTTGAATGGCATACTACTCGTTTGTCCTAATAATTTTTGCGCATACTCATTTAAAGTCCTAAAGCAAGTTTGTCCTAATATTGATAACTCTAAAATCTAATTACCTAAAACATAATATTCCTAACATGAATTGCCCTAAGAATTATTTTGCCTATTATTAAATTGGCTAAAATT
Source organism: Apotomis turbidana (assembly GCA_905147355.2). Classification (NCBI taxonomy): domain Eukaryota; kingdom Metazoa; phylum Arthropoda; class Insecta; order Lepidoptera; family Tortricidae; genus Apotomis; species Apotomis turbidana. The sequence continues at coordinate 3,937,674 of LR990293.1, forward strand.
ACAGCACCTAAACTAAACTATGGTAGGCGTGAAGTCAAAATCGTTACTTATTCTACCTTCAGGCAGGTCAGATTTTGGTTAGGTTAGGTACGACGACGAGCGAAGCGAGGGGGAGTGTTAGGTAGAACTGTGACCCTTTGAAAACTCTGCTTGCTAAAAATCATCAGAATACACTATCCTAATATTGTAAGACCGAAAACTGTAGGTTAGGTTAGGTTTGTTTTATGACCATGGATAGCGGAGCGTCAGAATGCTTGCTTGCATGGAGGTATATTAAAATTTAGCAGTTAGTAGGTTAGGTTAAAGATCGAAAACTCTAGGTTAGGTTAGGTTTGTTTTATGACCATGGATAGCGGAGCGTCAGGATGCTTGCTTAAAAATCTTCGAGATTTAGGTATAATGAAATGTATTCAAAAGATTTTTAGCAGGGATCGATACCGGTATTCATGAAAACGCTCTAATTTCGCGTTTTTTTTCGAATGTGAAAGGCTTGTGTTATGTAGAATTTCGTTATAGATATAGATCCTTGAAATTAGCCCACTAAAATATAAACATGTGTGATAATGAGCGAAAAACAGGAATAAAATAACGTTATTTTGTGCTATTTTGTATGGAGCAAAATAACGGTATCGATCCCTGATTTTTAGCACATTAAATATTAGGAACATTACAATTATGCACATCAATGATTCGATAGTTGAATCTTAGCCACATCAAACGATAGGACAAATAATATTTAGGACAATCGATAATAGGAGCAACAACTTCGGACAATCAAAAATATGCGGAACAAAGTGTATGCCATACGTTATTAGGACAAAAGACGTTATGCGACTTAACGATAGGACTAATAATTGTATGCCATCCGATATAGACCCGCAGTAAAGAGTATTTGTATCGTCTTCTATAATGTACGCACTTGCTCACACGCTGATACTTCTACCAAATCCAAACTTGATAGGTACCCTTTCGAGTACTTAATGAAAGAAGAGAATAGCAGCAGAGAGTAGTAAGGAGCTTAGAAGGAGGAGTATAATACGTGCCGTTAAAATAACGGAGACAAATTTAATTATTGTATTAAGCGGTTCACACTCATGTGACGAAGTTACCGCGTCGCTGTACGGGTAGCAATCTCGGAGAGCTCCATACGAGATCGAAAAATGTCGGGCCGTTCCTGACAATTTCACGTGTGTGTAAACCACTTGATCGTAACACTATTCTTTCTATTTTTCTTATATAATATCGCTCTATTAAATTCATAACTTCTGGGTGCCATTCAAGATTGAGTGAGCGCTATGTGCTTATTAGACGTTTTTCGCTGTTAGGTACTAGCTATTATAACTGCATTAAGTGACATTAAAAAGCTAAAAAATAGAGCACATCCGACGATAGTAGCGATATATATTTTTTTACGACGCGGTTGGCGCAGTTTGTATTGCACCTGCTCACTGAGCCGGTGATCCCGGCCGGGGAAAATATTTGTGTAATGAACTCGAATATTTGTTCCGGGTCATTATCGTTAACTATATAGTCTAGTTGCTTAGCCAAACTAAGCAAAGCTTCTACTATGGGCGAGGTCGATTTGTATAAGATTGTCCGTTAATATTTGTTTATAAATAATAAATAATAATAAATAATAAATAAATAAATATCAGACAACCTCACACAAATCAACCTAGTCCCAAATTAAGCTCAAGAAGGCTTGTGTTATGGTTACTAGGCGACGATATACATACTTATATAGATAAATAAATACTTAAATACATAGAACATCCATGACCCAGGCACAAATATTCGTGTTCATCACACAAATATTTGCCCTTGCCGGGATTCGAACCCGGGACCGTCGGCTCAGTAGGCAGTTGCTTAACCACTGCGCCAACCGCGTCGTCGCAAATACGTTTGTTCATTATAAATGTCCCATTTAGCCCATGACTTAGTTACTTGTTACAGTATAAAACTAACCAGCAAGCTCAGCAGCCATATTAAATGCTTTGTTGTTGTCCATAGGCGCGGAACAAACCGGCAGATGGCAGTGGTCACGTCAACCAAAAGAACGCGGCAGGACAGAAATCTACGCCGACGAGTCAAAAAGGTAGCTATCTCATTTGTGACATATGTTTAATTTTTTTTTTTTTTTTATACTACGACGGTAGCAAACAAACGTGCGGCTCGCCTGGTGTTAAGCAGTTAATTAGCGCCGGCTATGGATGCTTGCGACGCCGGGAGCATCACACGCGTGTCGCCGACCCTTTAAGAACCTATTTACTCCCCTCTTGAAGAACCGTATACTGTAGCCCCCGGGGAAAACCTCGGCAAGGAGCTCATTCAGAATGTATCATCATCAAATCAGCAGTAAGACGTCCACTGCTGGTCAAAGCCGACTTCAAGATTATCCACAACAACCGTTCCTGTGCCGCCCTCATGTAACAACTTTCTGATCAGATTGTCGATCTGCCTTCTTGAGACTATCCCACATTTTTCCGGTAATCGATGGCCAATCAAGAATCTTACTGTCCCCACGGTCATCGGTTCTACGACCAATACGCTACTTAAATCTGGCAACTCTCTAAACTATGTCAATGACTCTTGTTCTCTTGTAGATCTCCTCACTTTTGATTCGATCAGGCAAGGAAACTTCGGGAATAACATGATCCATATTGCCTTTTCAGTATTTTAAACTCATTAACCACCCATGGATTAAGGTGCATAAAATTTAAGAATATTACCTTCCTAGCGTCTGGGTTAAAGTGTAACAAATTAGATATTAGGCCTGCTGGAGCTGACATGTTCATAAAAATGATCTCTTTAATTTAGATTTAATAAAAAAAAAATAAGGCGTCTTTTTATAAAGCCCTACAATCTTCCAGGTGGTCCAAAAACTCCAGTAAAGCCGTCGGCGCAGAAGGGGGCCGCGAAGACCGCGCCACCAAAGCAGCAAGCAGCGGCCGTCAAGACTCCACAGGGGAAGAAAAAGAAGGGGCACAAACATCAGCAGTACGAGCTCATTGTTACTATTAATCTGGTGAGTTACTTTGATTGAAACTTACAGGCTTTCGACACACTCTTACAAAGATGTGACGTTTGTAATTAGCCCACGTTTCGGCTGCGTTGTCGAGTTCACGATTCCGGACCCTTACCATGAGTTAACGAGACCGTACTCACTAGCGACAGCGTAAATAATTTGTATGGAGAATAGTACAGCGCCCTACTATTCTCCATACAAATTAAAAACCGCCGCCGCGGTTACTTCGTGGAACTACAATTATCCATAAAAATCTTTTACGCAGTCGCTAGCGAATTCTGTCGCTGTAAACTCACGGTATTTTGCTCAGACGTCGCAATCTATATAATTTCTAACTAGCTGTGCCCCGCGGTGTTTCCCGTTCATCCCATGGCAACACTAAATTTATTCGGGATGAAAAGTATCCTATGTCCTTTCCCGGGTCTCAAACTATCTCCATGACAAATTTCATCTAAGTCGGTTCAGCGATTTAAGCGTGAAGAGGTAACAGACAGACAGACACCTTTCGCATTTATAATATTAGTATGGATTTGGCATTTTAGTTGGGAGCCAAACTTACCCAAAAATTGACCAGAAACGTGTTGTTATATTAATTCTCTTTTTTATATGTGGAGAATTCATACAACGAACCGCTAATCTCTTAATGAAACACTTCTACCCCTGAAAGTCGCTACTACCGATTACACTGGTTCGAAATATAGCCTTAAATCATTACCTCAAAACTTTATTATTAGACAAAATGGCTAAATGACCCGGTTTCCTTCAATTATAACCTTTTTTATAACATGCAATGCCTTCGTCCATTTACGTAAAGGAATCTGCTACTCGTAAATCGATTTTTAACGACTGCAACCAGCAGTAATGGCGCCGCAAATGCTTTAAAGAAACTTGGGATATTTAAAATTTTGCGCTCGTTGTGACGCATAAAGTTATGGCTCGGGGTTTGAGAACAATAATTGATGTTTCAATTATAGAAAGTACAGATATAAACACGGAAATCCAACAAGCACACTGTATTAAATGATCGATGTTCTGCTGCCATACGGAAAAAGACGCATGTCACTTTTCTCTCAAAAATTACTACTAAGTTGCCAGTAGTAGATTCGTTTTTTTAAACGATTCAGAATATGGTGATTACTGTTATCAAGATTTTTTTCGTATGGCGAAAGGATTTTTCTCCAATAATACAAAACTTACGGTAGGACAATGACCTATATTTTTTTGTATGTTTTATAATATTCCGATTGGTAATACTCTCAAGCCATATGTTATGTATTCCACGTGTTTAATCTAGTCGAAATCAATTCACTAATATTAAAATGTAATGTCCGTAAGTACTATTTTACGTACGTACAATCGCCATCATAAATATCTGAACATGGACTGTAACGCCCAGTCAATAAGTGTCGTGTTCAGATATTTATGAACGCCTTATATGCTGCGATATATCGGATGGCGATTGTACGTCAAAAACAATCTGTAAAGTTATCTGTAAGTAGGATACAATAGGCGCTTTCACATGTCTGAACCTAAATCTACCGGCATTTCACAAGAGGAGACCGCTGTTGAGAAGGAAGCCGAAAGAAACTTGTATTATTCTATAGATAGATAACTGCTGTCATCGCTAGCATAAAGGTTTTAACACACATTATTTTATTTCATTCTCTTGTTTAATTTGAATTATGTTTGTTAGTTCAGTGCTATGAAACTGGACCGAATGGAAATAGTTTTATGACAATGACGACATGATCTGCGGAATGAAACGGATTTAGACGTTTTAATTTGCGGGCGTTAGGGTGGCTACACACGAAATAATAATTCAATGATTATAATTATGATAAGTACCTATATAAAAAGATACAATAAATAACAATAAGCAGAGGTCATGGATTCGATTCTCACTAGCACTTCAGTGGATTGCGTAAAATTTTGGCTTCTTATTCTTTTGTTCTGTTTCTTTGGTTCAATATACAATAAATAACTTAAATTTAAAATTTCAAACACCCCCGACACGAGTAGGTTACTCTTACATTATGTATCGTACATTATGATACTCTTTTTCAATGAGTGATGTAGAAAATTCTACTAAAAGTGAACATAACTACAAAATTTGGAATTCTTAGCTTCAATATTGCCTGAGATCTTGATACTTGTTCCAATTTAAGCTGAGTATCTTGGAAAGTTCTGCTTCTATTTCCAACATGCAGCCTTAATTGGAACATGTGACAGGATGTCAGCCAATATCAAAGCAAAAAAGAAAAACAAATTTTGTAGTTATGTTCCGGTTTCAACATTTTCTATATCACTAATTAAATGAGAATCTTATGATGACCAGCTACTTGTGTGTATTTTAAATTTAAAGATTATGACGTTTAGTATGAATTCATTATAACGTAATTTTATCACACCAAAACAGCTGGTCAAATTTAACCACTTTTGGTGCAGAGATAGCTGGACATACTAAAGAAATGAAAAAATACACTTCTAGTTGTTATTCAATAAAACAGTTAAGCTAAATAACCATTTTTTCAACAAAGATATATAAATAATCGATGGAAAATAAGCGGTGGAACAGCCTGGATAGACAGTACTCTTAAATAGTTGCGGTGTCCCGACATTGTTAATTTATGGTGATGACCCGAAGCTTCAGATGTTATATGGCTCTGAAACGGAAGCGATAAACTTGATATATCGCCGCTCTATCATTCACAATTCGCTCGTGACGTTATCGGGGAAATGCAGCCGGGCATAGATTGGTGCGCATTAGGTATTGTAGTTTATTGGCCGAGTAGGCAAAGCGAGCAAGTATATCCTTTCAGCAAGACCAAAAATTATTTCATATGTCTGAATTCCGAATTACGTATGTTCACGGGCTGCATGTCTCAAATGATTCGTGAAAATATTTGTAGGCAAATAAACACATGTCCTTTTTTTCAAAGTTGTGGATAGGGATATGGGGGTTTAAAAACGTGGAAAGAAAAATATTTGCAATTACAGCTTACAGAGTAAGGTACACCCAATCTAGTAGCCTAGAGCCTAGAACCTATAATAATAGTTCTTTAAGGCCGAAAGACAATTGGGTGATTTCTTGAAAGTATAACCCAAATTACCATTTCATTTTCATTTTATGCTACTTTAAGTGTATGCTTATATAAAAATTCAAACCATCCCTACAAATGTTTAGATTCAGTGACATTCCATAAGTTATTTTTAGTTAACAAAGCCTTTTAAAGACTAGCCTCTCCCGCAATCCTCATTGGTAAAAACATGTATCTTTTTTAAATGGGTAAAAGATTTTCGCGTAAAAGCCAAGTCCATTTACCTTATTAGAAGCCCAACCAAGCCCGGCGTGGCGTGAACCGTAAACGTAAGTGATTAAAGAGGGCGGTGGAGCGACAACTGTCACTTTTAAAATAACTCCACCCTGCAGTTCCGTTAAAAAAATCAAGTACTTACCCGACTGCGTCAGATTGAAGGTGGTGATTATTCACCAAGCGAGTGAATCGAGGGAAGCGTAGATTTAATCTGCGATAAAATGTCTTTCGTATGTCTGGATGTTTGGATGTTCAGCCCGTCTAGCACAACTATGCTTCGCGACTCCTGTCGCGCGCTTAGCGTCACCTGTCACACTCTCACAGTACTGTATAGAAAGAGATAGGTAATTCAACTCGCGCGAGAACGAATCGCGTGTCACAGTTGTGCTAGAGGTGTCGTTTAGATTTCCGGCTGTCGTGTACATGCCACATTCTCAACGGATTGTCATAACATAAAGTTTTGTGAATTTGATTAATCAATTCAATTTTTTTTTTCAAAATGGCGAAGATAATGTTGGTTAAACACAGAGCCTCTACTTTTTAAGCGTTTTAACTTTCTTATTTTTTACTCTATCTGCAAAATTCGGATTCTTAAAAGCAATCAACATAATTTTGATAATAACAATAGCTTTAAAAAGCCACGACTGCTATAAGACAACCGTAAACGGCGACACAATTCTTCCTCAGTTCGTAAATTTGGGGACAGAGTGCAGAGTAAATAAGACAGTTAAAACGCTCCTATAATCGTACGGTTCCAAGGTTTAATACTATTATATAATTCTGAATTCGTATTTTTATGGACTATAATATATCGTCGTCGATATAGCGATTTTTTTTTGCCGGGAATGGGTGGATTCATAGACCTGTTATCTAACTGAGACAGATATTCAAAAATGATTATAGGCTTTGTATACAATTACGGCAAATAAAAGAAAGAAATACGCAGGCGAAATGCGAATTTTATATAAGTTGCTAGCTGCGTCGCACGGTGTTACCCGCTCTTACAGTGACCAAAAAGAGTAGAAATTAAAAAATGGCAGTACTGTAGTGTCCTCCCTCTCTAATCAATATAAGAAAACGGGGACGACACAAAGTATTGCCACTTTTTAATTTCTACTCTTTTTGGTCGGACTGTACCACGGAAAAACTAAATAAAAAGTAGCCTTTGTGTTAATTCAGTGTCAGCTACATTGTTTCAGCTACAGTGCTTAAAATGTAGGGGGGGAGGGAAGGCCACGAAAAAATCTACCACAAGAGTACCTAGACTCAGTAATCAATAACCTAATCATTAAAAAAACGCACTCAAATTGGTTCATCCATTTGGGAGCTAATACGAGCCCTTTATAATATTAAGTGTGAAGTTATGGAAACCGTATGTTCTACTATGGCAGGACTTTGTAGACATAAAATAAAAGAATAATGCTTCTAAACCACGGATAAACAGGCCAGGACATTGTGAAACTAGGTCATAGGCTGATTACAATCGTAGTATGTGTAGGCCCAGCGTATCCTATTTCCTATTGTATCGCATCTGTGATTACTGGGAGAAAATACTCAATACACTCAATGCATTGAGCAGTGGTCTGTTCCCTTGTCTTGTATATAGTTGATCAATGATCAGTAATGCGTATGGGAAAGGGGATTTTTATTAAACAACATCAAAAAAACCATTGATACAAAAAAAACTTGAAGAAAACTTGAATAAGGAGTCTCCTGGTGGAAGAGACCGGGAATCGAACCCGGTACCTCTGGATTGCCGGTCCAGCGCGTTAACAACTTCGCACCCTAACTCCAAAATAAATTAACAACATCAAATACTTAGATAATTTTATATAGAAAACTCCAGTGAGTGTATATATAAAATACCTACGAAAAGGTTTACTCACATCCAAGTCGAATATCGCTTGACGTGTTTCGAATTGGAACACTGAACAGTGTTCGATTGGCCACAATTGATTAGCTCCTGATGAATCTGATGACGAATCGCTTACCGATTCGACACATGTCGTGCGATAATCGACTTCTAAGACGTGAGTAAACCCGTTTCGTATGAATATTAATATGTACTTCTTTAGGTAATAAATATGATAATATACACGTACCAAGAAGTTTGGCAATTCCTTCATCTGCCGAACTATTAAAGTATGGAACTCCTTGCCGGCTCATGTGTTTCCTCCTTCTTATAACTTGGGACCCTTCAAACGAAGCGTGAAGAAGCATCTCTCGGGCCAGCATGGCAGTGTCAACTGACTTGGCACCGTTGGTTTCTCGTCAGTTGCCATTGCGACTTGGGCTCCCCTTTTTGCTTACCATCAGGCGAAGTGGAGCCACTATGTTGTGCCGTTATAAAAAAAAAAAAAAAAAAAATGATGAACACAGCTAACCCTTATTTGGCAGTGTATGGCGGGGTGAACAAATTCTATGACCATCTTTTTCAATTTTTTTTCGAACCAGAATTTTTTGCTCTATTTTAGTATAACGAGGCTTGAACTAGCGATCTTCGTATTTTTTGTCAAATAGGCCTTTTCATATTCCACAGTGAACGCCGTGCGTAGGAAAATACATAGTCGAACATGCGTAACATGCGTAACTACATATGTAGGTACGCATGTTACAATGTTAAAATGTCTTCTTTCGCTCACTCGATCAAAAGAAGAAAGAAGACATTTTCTGTGTCTATAAGTCTGTACTTTTAGGTTTTTTTAAAAAAAGTAAACAAACATTAAAAGGGTTGTTTATAAGATAACGTTTGGATCCTGTTAAAAATTTAAATTATAAAATAATTGACCTCACTACTGCAGTCCGTTACATTTAAATAAGACGTGATCGCTTAATTTTACCGAATATATACAAATTCACGTATACAAATATATTTATATCACATTAAATAAATACTTCTTTTTTCTCAGTAAATCGTCAATAAAAAAGTGCCCTTTGCAGAGGTTTAACACAAAAGGCTGCATTATACTGGAAGCAACACGACTAAAATGGAAAGTCACAGGTTTAAAGTAGCAGCACCATATTACGTGATTGTTAACTTTGTCGGTTTGAAATTCACCGTCAATTTGACAGCTCCGGTTTGTTTAATTTTTTTTAAATAAGTACCTAAAAGTACAGACTATACCTACTTACCTACTAAGCTGTGAAAATAAACGATGGACTTATTGCTTACCAAGCCGCGCCATCTATTAAGTCAACGATAAAACGCTTAGTTCGCTAACACTGCCCTAGATGGCGTTACGAGTCTCACTATCTTACTGCGAAAATAATGAATTGCTTTTTTTGTTGTTGTTATTGTTGCTTGTTTTTTGTATTTCAAAGAATGGAAACGTCTTATTTTACTTTTTTAGCTGTGTCTGCGATTTTACTGCTAGTAAAGGTATGCGTGACATTATTATTGAATAACAATTTAGTTAAATATTAATAATGTAGGTACTTACGATATGGCTAACCATTTCCAGGTTATTTCTTAAAAAAAAATTCAATCTAATTTTTTTTTGTCATCGAACTGTTTGTTTTCTCTCTTTTTGCCGCTAGGCTGCTTTTATCCACACTAACATAATTTTATTCCAACTCTCATAATCATAATCCGTTCAAGTGGGTTGACTCAAGCCATAACGCTGATTATTTATTTACCTGCGGGCATCCAAAATATTTGGCTAGACGAATGAAACTGGATACGATTAAAATGTCATGTTACGTCATGTGTTTACGGCCGCCATGTTTGATGAGTCAATAATTTTCCCGCCAAAACGCGTTGCAGCGATACGGGTTGCCAACATCCAGGAAATATAGCGCGGGGCCTCTACAATGACCGCGCCTCAATTTAGTTTGATTTTAAGGGTACAGTAATTAAATAAATTCATCGCGGACTGGGGAATTTTGATATTGAATGAATGAATAACATTTTATAATAATATCAGATTTAAAAAAAAACAGTCCATATTTTTGTCTCATAAATTGATTAGACAACGTCATCTATACATGTATAAACTTACATAGGAAAATAAAATAATATTTTTTATCTGGCGGGGTAAGGGTTTTTGGCTCATGCAGAAACTGTGAATATTTGATAGATTTATATTTATATTTGATTTAGTTTTGGAACTAAAAAAGTGATGCAAAGGTATATAAAAATCATGTCATATTCAATTATTATAATCAGAATATAGCATTTAACATGTAGGAAAACGCTTGTCAGCAAATATGCATGAGCATGTTATAAAAATGCATATACCTACCAATTATTTTGCTTCACTGAATCAATTATTAGTATTATTCCTTTTAAGTCACGTTCTCTTGTGTGAAAGAAGAAATAATGAACATAATCTATGTGCTCATTATAGAACGAAGCATTTACTGTCAGATCATTATAGCGCGCAAAATTCTAATTTAAATATAGAATACGTTCTATAATCACACTGACAATGTCTCGCGCGTGTCAACCGGCCAGTTCGATATCGTTCGATTTTTAAATTTTTAAATATAAACGTTCCATTTTACTAACAAGAAAGTGCCATAAAAAAGTAAAAAACAGACTTTCGGCGCCGAATTTGTTGTTGGAAAAAAAAGGTTCAAAAAGGGGATTGAAATGTGAAAGTTTTTTCTTCGATATTGGCAAAAGTTTTAGCGATAAAAGTTTTGAAGCGGGTAAAAAATTGTTCGTGTGTGAAAATATATCTGTTCTGTTTATGTGTCTGTGAAAATAAATCGAAATGGCTAAAACTGCAGCCACGGATGATGTGTACAATAAGGAATATAGGAGATTGCGGCGTCTGACTAGCGATTTAGCTTTACGACAAATTTCTGTGGGTGTTTTATTGTAGTTTCTATAGTTTATTTTTGTGTGATATTGAAACTTATTGTGTCCTGTTTTACAGTCCGAGTATGGCCTTACGGAGGAGCAGGTTGCAGGTATGTGTTTTAAATTAAAGTAAAACAACCCAACTATACTACAATCACCCAAATAAGTATCTATAGTCCAGAAAAAACGCATTCATTCTAACAGTCATCATAGTTAAGTTGTTCGTAATAGATTTTATCCGTAATAATTGTTATAAATATTCACGAATAATTTTAGAGTTAATTTGGACCATACTCATAGTAGTGAGGACTGGGGACTGGACTATAGTTGGGTAGTTTTACGGTACTTACATTGTAACTAGCACGTTGTAGACGAACAGTTGAGTGCAACAGCAATTTCTAGAATGTTCCAGTGTATTCCCATTTCTGTATCGTGCATTTGAAGGACCATATTTGTAATAATAATAATAATATCCTTTATTGTGCACCACATGAAAAAGATTAATAACAAAGAAATAAAGCAACGTTAAATAGGGTAACAACAGGCGGTCTTATCGCTAAAGAGCGATCTCTTCCAGACAACCTTTAATCTACTACCCAAAAAAACAAAAATAATGCTTTTGTTTTAGTCCAATAAAATTTTATGAAAATCACACATACCTATTTAGAATTTGCGTTTGCGCCTACGTCGACAATAATATACTGTATGCTTGCGGTATGTATATATAATGTATATTATATATACATCAAAACACTTCATTGTTGATGATCAGTAGGAATCGGGCTTGTGATAGCTCGGTAGGATTTTAGAGAGCTATAAAGTCGATATTAACATTAAAATATACTTCATACTCATACATGAATTAAGTGTACTCGTTATATCAGTAGGTGTGACTTGTATTTCAATGTCAATATCTGCTCCGTAGCTCTCTAAAAAATCCTACCGTGCTAAAAGAAGGCAGAAGGTGATGCCTAATGATTAGTATTACCTAGAAATAATAATAAAGTATTCGAGGGTATTACAGAAATATATTTCGTCAGGCATACGAGTATTACTATCATCACTACATAGTATAAAACAAAGTCGCTTCCTGTCTGTCTGTCCCTATGTACGCTTAGATCTTTAAAACTCGTGGATTTTGATGCGGTTTTAATAGGTAGAGTGATTCAAGAGGAAGGTTTATATATATATGTATAATACATGCATAATTTATTAGCATTGCAACCGTGCGAAGCCGCGGGTCGCTAGTAAGTTATAAAATCACAATGAATAAAACCTTAACTAAATCAAAGCTAAACCTTAAGCTTAATCTCCCAATTCATTATAAGTATTCGATAGATTTTGACGCTACTATCTCATTTCACGTAATATTTTCATTAAAACGTTCCCAGCGACAAAGCCCACGAGTTATATGCATTGTTCTATGTTCCATACCAATTGGCTAATGGAATGTCCGCAACATCGACACAGACTATAAATGCATAACGTAAACGCATACACACTTATTTAGTACCTGCTAAGGCTTCCAACCCGGGTTTTTTTCATGGGAAATTCCGGGACCCTTTTAAAAATTGCGGGATTAGAAGCCCTATCAGTACCTACTGCAATTATTCACGGAATTTATAATCATATCTGAGTGGTATTATTTCTTTTGCAATTTCGTATTTGTCAGAGACGAATCTAGGTAATATACTGTAGACTGTGTTGAATTATACAACATACTAGGTATAGCAAAAGGCTCAATATATCATTTAAAAAAAGCTACAAAATTATGTGACTGGTACGCTTTGTTTCTTTTAAAAAACGCTTTTATCCAAAAGTAAATTTGAAATTGTTTTTAGAATTCTCATGTACTTAAACGAAGTTTTTCATTGCCAAAATCGCAAAATACTTATTTTCTCCATAATAATATTGCTACCCAACACAGTTCGCAAATCGATTGGCACCTCTTTTTTATTTGACGTTCATTGTCCCCATGCTTCTTGATGGGGTTATCGAAGTTATCGTATCTGCATGGATGTTACTCTTTATTAGGCCATAAAACATCCATCATATCATATACATTCACATATTTATCGGCAAATTACGGATGTTTCATGCGATATAAGTAAGCAACCTTTTTAAGTCTGCTGATTATTCTTAAATGATAACAAACCGACCACTAAGTCAAATGTCTTATAACAATAGCTAAGACTATTTTAATGAAACTGAGTTTTGGAAAATAATTAAGAAATGATTATGAATTCAAGTTAGCATTGATATCTGATGAGTTTAGCTACTCTGTCACATTGCTTTAAGTTTATGCGTAGGAGAAAATTTAATGTTGTGATTCAATCGACGCAGATGCCTAGATAGGTTCTAGGTCTAGGCATGAGAGCTAGGTTCGATCGTTTGGGACTGTGAACCTCTCACGACATAGTAAATCATGGATTCAAAAGTTAAAAAACGATGAAGGAATTTAACATACCTAGTTAAAAGTTAACAACGTGGTTATTTCCTTGGTAGTGCTGCTGCCTATGAGTCTAGTGGTCCTGAAGGTCTACTCCAAAAATCGAAATGCGATGTTTAAGCCGTGCCATCCCTCTCGATTTCGTGTCAAACAATATTGGAATGAGCGTGACAGCACGATACAAATTTCAAACATCGGAGTGACTGTCCAGGGCAATAATTCCACTGTTCTATGAGTCATTAAAAACGCGATGTTGTTCGAGCTGTATCAACTTCAAGTGACATTTCACATTAGTACACGGTCAAATTAAGTTCACGCCTGATATCTATCGCCTATAAATGAGGCGCAAACTTATCGCGACCGACTGGGTTATCAAAGTGGCGGTACACTAGGTATACCCCTACGCCACTTCGCATATCTCTTAGTTATGTAATATATGCAATTTTAGGGTCGGACGATCGAATCTTGGAAATGGGAAATATTTATGTGAAGAGCTCGCATATTTATTCCTGGAGCATGGATATTTCCATGTTATATCATTAAAATAGTCCTGTAGTAGGTCCGTATTACAACCATCTCGCTTGGATCTAGATAGATTTGCGTAGGTAAGATTGTTCCTTATTTGAATATGCTTTCTGTCACATTACAGAGTTCAAAGAAGCCTTCATGCTGTTCGATAAGGACGAAGATGGTACGATCACCATGGCTGAGCTGGGGGTCGTGATGCGCTCGCTGGGCCAGAGACCTTCAGGTGAGTTTTTTTTTTAATAGCTTTTATAGGTGTCCTACTGCTGTGCAAAGGCCTCCCACACCAGGCCTCTCCACTCGACCCTATTGCCAGTGCGGTTCTGCCATTCTCTGCCAGATCGTCCCGCCATCTCCTTATCGGTCTGCCTCTGTTCGGATATCCATCTTGTGGGATGCATTGGGTTGCTATTGTGACCCACCTTTCCAGATGCATGCGACATACATGTCCAGCCCAGTCCCATTTCAGTTTTGCGGTCTTGACACATTACACCCACATACAATATACTAGCTTTGGAGCGTAGTTCCGTGTTTCTGATTCGATTGTTCCTCCGAACTCCTAGTCGCTCTACCGCCCTCTGGCCAATTTTCAGTTTTCTCCTTTATTTCAGGTGAGAATACTCTTTTTTTTACACGACTTGATCTGTATCAGTCCTGTAAACCCCTTACTACTAGTGAGTCGGACTTTGTGTGGGAGTATAACCCGCTAATGGAATTATCTCCGCGCCACAGGGGTGATCAGAATACTCCTCTTCTTCTTTTCTTAGCATTAAAAAAAAACATGGTTCAGGGGGTGCTCTGGCGGTTATACTGTTAATTTCACGTGATTTGCGAGCACGTGGTCCGAGCATTACTCCCTTAAGTGAATGCCGTGAAAATTTTACCTCTGCAACAAAAGCACTCGCGTTCATAATGGTGTGTATTTAATTACCTCGACGTTTTGGACGTGACTTTACGTCCATGGTCTCGAAGGAACTTCCTTGAAGGAAAGGGGGCTATGATTAGTTAATATCGGCTCCATAGCTCTCTAAAGTCCTACCGTGCTATGAGCGTGCTAAGTGTGTCTCACTCACTCATTATTTTTTACGGAGATGCCACAACTTTGCGCGACCAGTTGAGAGATCCGAGCGCGGCGGCCATACGAGTGAGCGAGACACAAATCAATGTAACTATTATGAACCTCATACTTTGTAAGAGATAGATATCTTAACCTTTGCGGTGAACCGCGATGCCTATCGATGCCAAGTGTATCAGTTTGTTGTTGTTATTTGTATACCTTTAATTGACAACATTTCGAATTTTCAAATAGTGTTAAGTTTAACTAAAGTTATTGCTTTATTATCATAGAATCGAAAACTATTTTTTTTATTTGGTGATACGGACTAGTTTTGAAAATATTAAAATAGAAAGGTGAAAGCAGCGTCGTCTAAGAGTCAGCACTCAAATGACGTCAGCTTGTGGAATAGTGACATAGTGTCAGTCACAAACTACAAAAAAAAAACTGGATTATAATTTCCATACTAAATCCGTCTTCAATTAATTGTCGCCTACGCTCTTTTATAATGAGAAACTTTTCAAATGGATTTTTTAATCATACCTACTCGTAAATTGGGAAACTTTCGAAAATGTAAAATGTGGTAATATTTAATTTTTGATTCTATCGGGAAAAGGCCTGCTTGAAGAAAATTAATCATGTCAATTACTAAAATTTTAGCGCTTTTTTCGCCGCTTTGTAGTAACTTAACAATGTAGGTACATAAAGGGCACGGCAGTTTGTGGTAAGCTGTTGATGGGTCAAACGGACCCAAAATCTACAGAGTGCTTTTATGCAATCAAATGTATGCAAAATAATTGCCCTCGACGTATTTTGAGCAGCAGTGTTCAATATTGAAACTCTCATGAGCTTTCATACTGTTAATTTATTCTTCTTTTGACACATTATTGTCATGTCATATCAGCCACAGCTGAAGAATGTAGTTTTTTATAATATTCTTGTAAATTCATGAATACAACTGTATGAGCGTCACAACAGTGATTTAATTTATAATATATATGACATATCACATCCATTCTTGGTCCTACGAGCCGGATTTTAAAAACGTGATGCATACGAAAAGTCACTCCGTAAACGCAGCGGTGTAGTCGAGCCTTTAAATTGAAGTGTCAGTAGACTTCTTAGTTGTAAGTCGCGGACATTCCTAGTTTGACTACGATTATAACAGTTGTACAGAAAAAAATCTATGGAGATAAAGGTTTTTTTTTTTAGTTTTTAAAACGATATCAGGAATAGGTAATCTTAACCGGGGCGCGTAGCATCAACCGTATAGCGACATCTATTGGCAAACATTTATCTGTCAGAACATGTAATTATTTTCTTTGTTGTTTATTTGCATTTTATTTATGAAATGTCGAGTCGTAGAAAAAGAATTGTATGCAACGTTGTATAAGTAGGTCAAAAAACGCTCGTGGCATCTTTCTTACGATGTTCGCTACGCTCACATCGTCCCATGCCACTCGCGTTTTTTGCCCCCTCTTATACAACAGTTGCATACAATACTATTATCGTGCTCTCGGACGGTTGCGGCCGGTACAATATTATACAAATTTACTCTATTTATCATAATTAATAATGATTTTAACTAAGTTTTGAATTAATATAAAAAAATCCTTAAATTTTGCATCGAATGTAAACATAGATGACTCGTCTGTTTTCGACTACAAATGGAAAGTTTTCGATGAATCATCTTTGTTTTGATTCTAAAGTGTTTACTAGGATATGACGGGAGCTCTATACGAAATAATCAACTTACACATAGGGAATTAATTAATTTAGCCGCTTTTACGGGCAATGATCTTAATATCTAATTTAATCGAATTATTTATTTATTTATTCTCTTAAAATTAATCTCTCTGCTGTGCTGTCCGTATCCGTAACAATTGTGATATGTATACCCTTCAAAGTTCACAACGTGTGTTATTTCGAGCAAATTCATTACACCGTACAAATTAAAACAAACAAGACAATTACATTCCAACGCAACATTATTACGTTCAAATTGTAGCTGTAAATGATGTCCAGAACTCTTGCCAACTCAGACGCTAATATTAACAGGTCTATTTTTACTGCTCACAATGACTGCTGAAACGTTTCTGTAAATATTGAGACATTTTTTTAACTCACGTATACAATTGGAATACTTATACCAAAAAAATGGTCTTTTTTTATTAAAATGAACTAAAAAAGGCAAATTTCTGATGAATTTGATTCGTTTGCCACTTAGATGCATTTAATTGTTTCTACCATTTGTTGATTTGACTTGTACTGCTAAACGGCAAGAACAAATGAAAGTCAAATCAAATCAAATCAAATTGTTTATTCTGTTAGTAGGCCACAAGGGCACTTTCACATGTCTAAATCTGAATCTACCGGCTTTTCACAAGAGTAGACCGCTGTTGAGAAGAAAGCCGAAAGAAAGTCGAAAAATTAAATATGTTTTTTTTGCCGTTGATGTCATACTCGACACAATCTAATTGTTTTATTTTATTTTATTTATTTTCTTTATTGGGAAAAAAACAGACATAGATAAAAACAGTTACATAATATGAATAGGAATCTTAAGTTAGGTATAGCCTACATCCTAACACAATTCCCACTGAGATTTTATGCAGGTAAATAAGGTGGCATTGCCATTAAAAGAACACTTAAACAACAACACACACAACACTATAGACACTAAAACTTAAATGAAAACTTATTAGGTATACAAACTTACTCGTAAGGTAACGTAAAAGTAGTACAAGACAAAAACTAAGTTAAATAATGAGCACGAGAGTACATTGGTACTATTCCTGAGTAAATGGATAATTAGAAATTTAGTAAAACATTTTTCATTTTTCACGATATACTAAGAGCCCTGTCTTCAGAAATGGTTTCTGAATTAACATAGGTCGTAAAAGTTAGTATATCCTGTTGGCGTATATCCCTCGGTCAGGAATGAAACCACATGAAGCACGCATAACAATTCTATTTGTACTGACTCCCATCAATAACACTTTTCACAAATACCAGCGTAATCCATTAAATACAATAAATCACAATAATCACATCCACCTTTTCTCCCGCCGCCCCCAATTCTGACGTTGACATCTGTCATCGTTCCCTCCATCAGTTCATAGACCAGTGCACCACACGCATAAAGCCTAGACCTGCCAAGTCTATGGTTATTATAAATTATGTTTTATATTTTATGACATTATAATGGTGCGAATTATTAAAACAAATACAACAATCGATGAGGTTTGACTATCCATACTTAACGGACCTTACAGCTCGGCCATCCAACACACAGCGAGTCCCTTCGCTATATAAAAAAAAATTAACAAAAATGCATATTCTTCAGAGAGTAAACAAAACATCCGAGCCACAATAATAACTTAACACTTTGCACGCCGATCACGAGAACCACTCGGTACGCATTTTTTCTCTAATTCGCCGGCCATTTTAATAGCTGCCATGTCTAGCTCGCCGATGACGAGTACCACTCGTGACACTTTTTTTCTTAGAGTCGCGGATACCGAATAGTACTCGTGATCAGATTTCATACTGTTTGTATTAAAATATCGAACACAGTTCGTGATCCGCTTAATAGCAACGTGTAGAAGAACGTTTAAGCTACCCGCACACGTACAATTTATTAACGTGAGGCTTGGGGAACGGCATGACGACGCGTCGCCCGCGCTGCCTCGTCAGTGCGCTGCGCGGGCTACCTAACAAATCCATGTTAGAGTTTTTATTTTTTCATAAAAAGAGTTCTTTTCAGCGACAGTTTTAAAATAAAATAAATATAATAAACACATTGTTTTACTTTTATCATTATAAAATACTAAAACACCTCTTAAATAAAAAATAAATTATTCCTGTATCTACGCTAATTATTATTTTATAAATCTTACAATACCACCGAAAATCGCCGGCGAACAGGTGGCGCCTTAAAAAATGCGCGGCGTTCTTGGGAAAAAGAGCATCACGAGTGGTGCTCGTGATCAGCTGTTGGAGCACGGTACCGATTATAACTTACGGCGTGCAAAGTGTTAACTTAATTTTGTTACTTAATGCGCAATATTATGTCCATATTATACAGGTATGGCTTGGCCGTTTCATAAAGTAACGTAAATAAGTTCAACGGACCGTCTGGCCCATACGATATCAAGAAGTTAAGTTTATGTCTTCATGATAATATATATAAACTTAATTCCTTACCATATAGGCTGGACAGTCCATTAGACTTATTTACGGTATTTTATGAAACGGCCAAGCCATACCTTTGAAGCCAAGGTGTAGGATTAGTAAACTCAGGGCTTAGGGGCTTGGCTTTTCCAGGGATCTGATAACTTTTTACAGAAAAAGCGTTATGAGCATGTGAGTCTTGGCCGCCAATTTTACATGAAATGTTTTTGGTGGGATTTCATTTATTTTTGTAAGGTACCCTAGTTTTTTTCATTTATTTGGGCCATAGCGTCTGTAAGTTAGTAGTAATAATAGCAAAAGCGTTATGAGCATGTGAGTCTTGGCCGCTAATTTTACATGAAATGTTTTTGGTGGGATCTCATTTCTTTTTGTAAAGTAGTTTTGAATTTTTAGGTTTTTTTTGTGCTGTAGCGTTTCTAGGTAAGTAGTAATAATTGTGTATTTAAGAAATACTTACGTTTACCCCATATATATACACATTTATCCCCCATTTTTGAAAACCCATACAAACTTTCATCCACTTATTTAAAGGGTGGGGGGTGATTTTATAAAAATCCTAGAACATGTATTTTATTATTTATAACAAGGAGTCCCTATATAAATTTTTAGACCTCTAGTATCAAAATTTGTAGAAGTCTCATACAAACTTCCATCCCCTAGTTTAAAGGGTTGGGGGGTAAAAGTTCCAAGTTCCAGAATTATTCTATTGTTTATGTACTAAACCTAGCTTACATACCAAATTTCAGCTTTCTAGGTCATCGGGAAGTACCCCAGAGGTTTTGATACGTCAGTGTATAAGTGAGTGGCAAAATCGGCGTATTTTAGGTACCAATAAAACCTAAAGTATAAAAGCTAGATCAATTAAATTAAGTACATTTTATATGTTCCCTAACTGCATCTTAACCTGTGAATTTGGGCGCTCTGGTGTTAACTGGGACGAAGCTATGAGGGTTTAAAAATTAGACGAAACGGTTCGAGAAAAGGTAGGTAGTGCCCCGCTTCTTTTTTGCTCGTCTTGGCGGGGGCACTACCGTGCCCCCAGATCAGTACAAAAAGAAATCAGCAATACGGCGTAGGTTGAAAAACACCCTCTTGGATTATACACTCATTCATCCCTTCATTTTTCAAAACTTTCACTCGCATATGGGTCAATCAACTATTTTCTGCCACTCGTTGCCCTGGTGATGTCCCCTGGGTCACGGGACAGAATAACGGCAAGAAAAAGTTGATCCACCCATATAATATGAACAATAGCTAATTAATCCCTCCAAAATGTAGACACCTCTTCCCTGCCTCTCCATGATGATGACCAAGGGTTGCGACCACTTAGAGCCGTTACTCCCCGCAGCAAAGATCTCCACTCCACACGACTCCCCGCCTTCCGGACTGACGCCTGCAGAGCCTCCCAGCAGGCATCCTTCACGGTATCGGTCCATTGAGTCGGCGACGCTCCGCCTTCTTTTTTTCCGACACGATGAGCTCCTCCAAGCCACCCGGCCCGCATCCAGTCACGCAATCGAAGCCAACAAGTTCCGCCAACAAACGGCACCCGATGTTCAATTCGTCAAGGATCGACGCGTTAGTTCGTCGTGCCGTCTGATGGTCCCCCAACATTTTGCCCCGGCACCATACGTCGAATGCCTCACTCCCGGTCCCCATGCGCGCCATCAGCGTCCAGGTTCTCGATGTCTATAGAAACAAACGATGATCAGAGCTCTCCTCAGCCCCGTTGCATAAATACAGATAACCATAAAATAATCGAGTCCAAACAACTGGACTTTTTGTAATAGTTGTAATCCTAGTACACCAATTATATCTATCATCATATAACAGCCGAAAGATGTCCACCGCTAGACACAGACTCTCCCAAAAAGTTCTCTACAAAAGCAGGTCGCGCTGACCCCATCCAACCCTTTCGCGATCCCAACCAGCTTAAATATTAGAGACCATTAAATAAACAGTTTAAACTTGAGAATCATCAAACTGCAAATATACGTTAGTCAATTCAGTCAACTACTTGATTCTTGTTGCAAATAATACTAAATCGGATTTCAAAATTACAAATGAAATTATCTTAACTTACAGGCAAGATACTTCCATCAATCCTTCTTCATTCGTCAACTTCACCAACCAAAGGGCGAAACGTCTCCGCTCCGCTTTAGCCCGGGCATAAATGTCCTCGCACGTCCGGATGTTCGATCTCCACCTGTTCTCGTCCACAGGTCGCGTCTCCAAACAAATTCTCTTGAATCAAGCAAGTGGAACGGAACCAAGCATCTTGGTGCACACAAACGTGTAGGCATTATAGATATAAACTTAATAAAAGGACAAGGTGTATGTAGTGGTGTAAAAAAAACTTGTTATTCTAGAGGTGGCAAAGAAGCGTACGGCCCGTCTAATGGTAAGCGGTTACCGTAGCCTATAGACGCTTGCAACTCCCACCATGATAGAAAGCCAATTTTTGAAGTGAAACTTCTAATGCGACTTCCAACATGGTTGCGTTAAACGTTTAACGCTACCGTGGAGGGGGTAGGAAAGCACTGTTGCGGTAAACGTTCAACGCAACAATCCCACGGACAATGCGACGGATTTAAGGTTATGTCTAGGTCCATCTCTTGTGAATATCAATTGATAGTTAGGCTTTCTCTTTTGAAATTACAATTTCTACCCCTTCCTATTTTCATTTCCACATTACGAAGTTTCACTGCTTCCGCGCGGAGGGCCTCCACGCAATATTTTTTTGTATACAACACGTTACTTACGTAGTCATTTAGTTAAGTTTCTCACCTACACGCAGCGCGTATTAAGGTCAGTCGGGAAGAGCGTATCACCTACCATACCTATCGCAATATCGAGTACCCTTAGCATGAGTTTACAGTGACCGTACTCGTAAACGATTCGTATGGAAAATAGTAGTTCTGCAAAGTAATCACTAGGGGCGCTGTACTACTTTGCATACAAGTCGATTACGCTGTCGCTAGCGAGCACGGTCACGTTATGAACTCACTCACTCATGGTAAGGGTACAGATGTTATGTTACATTACAAATCTAGATGTCTGCCATGCTTCAGTAAACGGGCGTATCTTACTATAAATAAATCATCATCCTCCTAGCCTTTGTCCCATTTTTGAGAATAAATAAATAAATAATATAAATAAATAGGTACCTATAGCTTTATTAATTCCATACAAAGAATTCGCAAGTTTAAGAATAATAAATTAAAAACAAATCAATATTTAATCACTATCTCCTAAATTTATTTGTACAATGAACTTTCACTTAGTGTAAACATTATTAAACATTTTTATTTTTATTTTCATATAAGTACTAGTAAATATTTATAATAATCATTTTAATTACATTTTTATGTTTCAATATCTTTATGTCGTATTCTTTATCATTGTATGGACCCCATTTGGGTAAAAGCCTCCTCCATAGATTTCCATTTGTCCTTATTTAGTGCAATGTTTGGCCAATTTTTGCTCGCAGTCGTAACTATCTCGTCTTGCCACCTCGTACGTGGCCGTCCTTTGCCCCTTGAGCCATTTGGCCCTTTCCAAAGTGTGACTTTTCGCGTCCATCTGTCATCGGTGTATCTTGCCACTACTTCGGTCTTGCCACTATCTTGCTTACTATATACATCCGTATAAAGATACGAATTTTTACCGTAACACGCCAGATGTTATCTTACGATCATGCATCTATAATAAGTTGGATAAAGTAAAATAGCGGTATACTAAACTTAGTCATGTATATTTTTTGATGGTTCGATATGGTAAAAAAAATCTACAAAATACAATATATAACGATAAATATATGAGAAAATTATTGTAAGAATCAAAATCACATCCAAATAACAATAAATTAAATTAAACAATAAAACTAGTAACTAAACCTAAATTATTAACTAATCAACGATATGAATGGAAAACAATAATCAATAAAACTAATAAATAAAACTAAGTTGAAGATAAATATTATCATATTCGTAATATTCGTATATGCTAAATAGTCGTACGAAATTAATTATCATGATTCGTTACGGTACCTATCGGTAGTAATACGCGTGTGGCAATTATGTGCCCTAAATAAAATAAAAAAATATGTTATCAAAATAAATCGAGAGTAATAAATTACCAACATCTGTGATAGTTTTATAAAACCCAGGAAATGTAAATAAATATGTCAGCGCAAGTTATTTATGAGAACGATTCGTTTTTGTGCCAAGTTGAATATAACATCTTTTTTGGTTAAATAAGTACCTAGGTAATTATAATTATCTATGAATTGCATGGATTACAATATAATATTTAAGTACTTACTCTTTAGACCTCAGCAAGAATACATAGTGAGCGGTGGTGGAGATTATCGTTAAAGATGTTCTCTTCTTCTTCATCTCTTCCAAAAAATCTGTATGTAGCGGAATAAATTCGCGGTTGAAATTCTTGTGCATTTTTATCTTTTTTCAGTCCCTTCGAAACCATTTACGTAAAATCACGTTTGAGCCGTCGAGGTAATTAAATAAACACCTTTTTGACCGCGATTAGGTCCCGTCTTTTATAATAATGTGTAAAAATCGTGTACGTTTAAATCAATAATTTACTTTTTATAGGTAGCTATTAAAGATATAGTATAGGTACATACTTATAATTACAGTAAACCAAAAACACTTAATTTGTGTTTAAATAAAACAATTTAAACGGATTATATCGCGTATATTAATTTAGTTGAGCCGACTTGAGCCTCCATGACTAATACTCGAAATAATTAATATACGCGATATAATCCTTTTTTTTTTTATTTAAATGCGTGACTGTCGCGGAAACCGACGAAAAATAAAAGCAAAAATGAAATTCCGCTAGGCCCCGACGAGATTCGAACTCGTGATCTCCTGTTTACTAGACAGGCGCTTTAACCAACTAAGCCACGGCGCCGATGTGTGCCGTCGTCGAAATTTTTAAACACATAGTGAATAGATCAACGTACCTGCTGATAAAATAAATTTGTACTTTTGTGGGATTTCCCAACATACGATAAAATTGATATCGGCACCGGATTTGAGGTGAATTAATACTTACCTAGTTATCATTGATTACACACACACACACAGCTATCTAAGAATAAGGCAAAAAAAGTTAATGAATGATTAGTATGTAAATGTTCAACAATTCAACTTCGCTGCGGCAGTGATTTGCTATTAGCTGTTCTTTTTTTGTGTTTTCCGATCATGAGAGATTCAAAAATATTAGTAGCGTAGTAATATAATAATATTGTCTAAATTTGACAAGAAAAAAAAACTGATTTTCTGTACAACTTTCATATAACATAACATGTAACATTTAAACTGTTTTTTTTTTTATGTGGGTTTCTTGGCGTAAGCGTAGCGAAGTAGTGAACACGCTGGACCGACAATCAAGAGGGTTCGATTCCCGGTCTCTTCCACCAGGTTACGCATTTCAATTTATCTTTAAGCTTTGATCTTTGTATCAATGGTTAATTTTCTTAAAAATAAAACGCTGAATGATCTTAATAAGTATATGATATTGAGTTGCCAAGGCGTAACACGCTAAAATTTTTGTTCATACTCAAGCTTTCCCAATTTCTCCGCAACAGAAGCTTCCTCTAAAATTAGCATATTTATCGAACCTCTTATTTATTAAAAGATCCGAATTCTCATTACATCCCTCATATATAAAGGATGTTGCAGAAATAGATGCTGAATTATTTACCCGCTTCAGTCTTTGAGGATATTCGCTTGAATATAAATGAAAGTAAACAGAAGGTAGACATTTCAATTTGCGGCCGCGATGAATGTGATTTCATGAAT
Source organism: Apotomis turbidana (assembly GCA_905147355.2). Taxonomy (NCBI): domain Eukaryota; kingdom Metazoa; phylum Arthropoda; class Insecta; order Lepidoptera; family Tortricidae; genus Apotomis; species Apotomis turbidana. The sequence goes on from LR990293.1 coordinate 3,962,867, forward strand.
TTTTAGCGCGACCAGAATAATTTGAACCACCTCATATAATGTAAATCATCCAAGCGTTTGTGGTAATATTTTTTTATGCGTTTTGTATCCAAAATGGAGAGAAAATTATTGTTATGGCTATTATTAAGACGGGCTCACGTCGACTACGTATTGCGAATATGCACCTGTGTTCACTTAAATACGGCGTTTAATGATTGGGAGTTTTCCTTTTGGCAGGATGAACCTTCTGAACCCTAAGAATTTAAGGACAGCCATCTTAATTTTTAGTGCAATAGGCGTCATCAATATTTTGTATGGAATTTAGACATTTTTACTATCTTTTTACCTCATATGATAGTATTCATATATAATAATCAAAATAGCTCTCCTTCTGAAAATGTTCTTAGGGTTCAGAAGGTTCATTCTGCCAAAGGAGAACTACTGATCATCAAACACCGTTACCTACCTATTACGCATTTATATCGTGAACTCCGTCGACTAAATCACGTTTAAAGCTTACACATCAGCGTACACCTGGGCGCCTGGATTTATTGTCCAACTTTGTTCGTTCATAATCGGCGCGCGTTTGTATCCAGCGGTAGCGGCACACATGCATCAATACAGATGCGGAGTTTTAATGCGGCTCTTGCAAAGATACATCTATGTTTAGGCTCGCTTTAATATATGACTATTTAGAAAATAAGAAGAAACAAGAATGAAAACATATATTTATTTATTTATTTATTTATTTTCCACACATACAATTATCATTACAGGCTATACCCAATGCGATATTGTTGCAAACATAACATATAAACAATCTTATGTCTAAATAAATACAGGTATCATTTCATGATTACCTAACTAGGATAGGCAATCTTCCATAAAGCAATTTTTTTGAATTCACTCAGTGCACAATGAAACAAGTCCAGATCTATCGCGATCAAGTTCAGGGTGCGTAGTGCACGCGTCAGCGGCGCCTCTCGCAGCAGCTTGGTGCGCGCGCGCGGCAGGGCCAGCAGCCCCGGCCGCCGCCGGCGCGTCGCGAGCGCGGGGGGGGGGCACACAGACCCATATCTATCTCTCTCATATATCACAGCGAAAATAGTGTCACCATTACAAATAATTTTAATCATTGTAGGTAAATAATATTTACATCACCTTAGGCTGTAAGTGGGATTTTCTGCCTGCTACGCGGGTTAAAAATCTCACTTCCTGGCCAAGGTAAAATGTAAAACTTTAGACAAACCACGGGTGGTAACAATATGCGGATATTTCATGGGTACAAGACAAGTAAGTTCCAATAGCCACATAAGTGTGCGTGCTTGAATACTTGAGTCGTATAATCTTTCGTAAACTTGTTATTACTTGTATTTGTTAATGGAGCTTGACTGTAAATAAAATAGGCCATTTATAAAGTTAAGTGGCACTCAAACCGACCCTAATACTTATGTAATGCGCTCTCATTTCGCTCGAAAAATGCCGCAGGGACCTACCCTGGGTCCTGCTATGTAATTGCTAACAAAGTTTTAAGCTAAAGTACACCTTGAAACAAAGTTGTAAGGTGCAAGTTGAGAGGATCAGTTGTGTTAAATATGTTTCAGAGGCTTTTAATTTTTTCTTAATAAATAAGATGTCAGTTGAAATTTTAAAACACGGTGTTTGTCTTTGTTATTTATATCAACGCACGGATACTGCCAAAATTAACATAATTGTTTTTTTTAATCAGTTTGTTGCTCACTGATCTCGTGAAAGAAAAATTAAAAATAAATTTTCGCTTGTGGGTATATCATAATTCATAATACGAACGCAATAATAAGGCACTACTGAAGGTTCTCTCTTTTCCTCTTCACGAAAGTTAGCCTAAGAACTACTTTACTGGTTGTTTGTGTAAAATACAACGCAATTGCTCGTAAGACTCGGCGTCGTAATCGGCTGAAGCGTGTGGCTGGCTACAAACGAGCGCCGAATCACCCGAACAAAAGCGAAGGGCGGAGCTTTGCACTATGGACCACGCTGGTGCGCGAGAGCCTTTCTTGATATGAATAAAAATGCTCTATTTTATTAAATGTTTTAACTAAAAAAGGAGATGGCAGAATACCGAAAATAACCGAAGTACACAAGTCAAGTGGAAAAAAAAACCGATTTTATTTGACCTTTTCGTTTCCACTCCGGTTGAATCCAAAAATATCCCATACTGCGTTTCAACTTATTACCATTTCCGTATCGGCGAACATCGCAATATCGGCCGTCCTTTCAATACGGGTCAGCCCGCAATTTGAATAAACCTCTCAAAGAAAGCTTTATTTATCATTTATTTCCCTAAATCATATTACATTGGGTTCCGCACAATCCTTGCTGAACCTCGTATCTTTCAATTGTGTTATCGGAAAACGACCGTATAGCACCTTCAGTAAAACCCATAGCGGGTATCAGAGGTGAGCCGACCGGACTCCCTCTTTTATTCTAATGCGGTGGTTCTAAAACTTTAGCGGTGACAGCTTTATCAAACACTGGAAATCATTTAATACATAAATAAACAGAAGACTTTTAAATTAAAATGAAACACTAAGTAAAAGATAAAACTAATAAATACTTTAAAAAAAACACTGGTGAGCTGGTATGTTCATTAAAATGATCAAAGCTCCTTTATTAGAAGATCAAAAACAAAAACAAGGGATCTGGGACATTCATCAATCCAATCATAGGTATGTAATTTATTAATAATAAATGTTTAGTGTTTGATAAATCATTGTTAATCGTGTTATTTGTATCAACTTAAAAAAAAATCGTTTTATTTTGTGAAAAATGTGAGTAAAAGAGCAGAGCACACTTTGAGAGCCCCCGTTCTAATGCTGTCCCGCGTAGTCTTTTGTTTTGTTCCATGCAACCACGAAATAAAGGGTTTGCGTGCGACAGGTATACGGGAAATTGCTTTATGGAAATACTGCGTACGTGCACGGTATGGGTTTACACGAGCATCCTGTATAATGCCATCATTTTGTCAGGTAAATGTTATATGTAACAGTGGTTACAGAGATGTTTTTTTTGGCTTGTGTTTAAACGCCTACCAAATATGATTAAACGCCTACCAAATATGTTGATAAATTACTACCAATAAATTTTTAATGTTTGCCAAAACGGATGAATGCTCACCAAATAGTGTATCCCAAACTATTCTATAAATAAAGCAAACAATTCTTTCTCTTACATGCTATAAAAATATATGAACACCGTTAAAGTTAATTTCAGACCAAATAATCTATATTATTGTCAAATGGATGTCACCAATATTTTATATTATTACTTCCATTTTAGTCATTTTTGCTGAGGCAAAAAACTAAATGCTCACCAAAATGGCTTTTTTCACCAAAATTCCAAATTGGTGCTAGGCGGCTAAAACTCGGTATCGGGGGGCTCTCGGGGCTCAAAAATATGAATCTGAAATATTCTCCGAAAATTCGGTCAAATTTGGAAAATATCGAAAAAAAACTATTAAAAATTTCAAATTGGTGCTAGGCGGCTAAAACTCGGTATCGGGGGGCTCTCGGGGCTCAAAAATATGAATCTGAAATCTTGTCCGAAAATTCGGTCAAATTCGGAAAATATCGAAAAAAAAAAACGATTTGTATGGAGAAAATTTCAAATTGATATAGCATAGCTAATAATGACTACCGCACATTATGGAGCGTTTTTTAGGGATATAAAAAAAAACTAACCTAACCTAACCCGGCCGAGTCGGATCTGCTCTGAAAGGTGATCAGGATTAGATGGTTACCTAGCTGAAACACTAATTTATGAAAACAATATTTGGTGAGCAAAAAATCCATTTTGGGAAGCAAAAATATATTTTTGGTAATAATTTTGATGTTTTATGAAAACAATATTTGGTGAGCAAAAAATCCATTTTGGGTAGCAAAAAGATATACTGACTAAACATAAAAATATTCTGGTGTAACGTATATCGATTTTGGAATACAAAATGGTTTAATTTGGGGAGCACTGTTATAGAGTGGGTTTAATTTAAATGGAGGCAATTCATTTTATTTGGAATTTAGTTTTGGGGTATCAAAGCCATTTTGGTGAGCGTTTAAATTGTTCCTTTTTTTTGTGGCTTTTACTTCTTGCTGATTTTAGCATGAGGTAATGCCAATGTCGACGTGTAGACATCTCACACGGGAGCACAGTCATGATTAAACGCCTACCAAATATGTTGATAAATTACTACCAATAAATTTTTAATGTTTGCCAAAACGGATGAATGCTCACCAAATAGTGTATCCCAAACTATTCTATAAATAAAGCAAACAATTCTTTCTCTTACATGCTATAAAAATATATGAACACCGTTAAAGTTAATTTCAGACCAAATAATCTATATTATTGTCAAATGGATGTCACCAATATTTTATATTATTACTTCCATTTTAGTCATTTTTGCTGAGGCAAAAAACTAAATGCTCACCAAAATGGCTTTTTTCACCAAAATTCCAAATTGGTGCTAGGCGGCTAAAACTCGGTATCGGGGGGCTCTCGGGGCTCAAAAATATGAATCTGAAATATTCTCCGAAAATTCGGTCAAATTTGGAAAATATCGAAAAAAAACTATTAAAAATTTCAAATTGGTGCTAGGCGGCTAAAACTCGGTATCGGGGGGCTCTCGGGGCTCAAAAATATGAATCTGAAATCTTGTCCGAAAATTCGGTCAAATTCGGAAAATATCGAAAAAAAAAAACGATTTGTATGGAGAAAATTTCAAATTGATATAGCATAGCTAATAATGACTACCGCACATTATGGAGCGTTTTTTAGGGATATAAAAAAAAACTAACCTAACCTAACCCGGCCGAGTCGGATCTGCTCTGAAAGGTGATCAGGATTAGATGGTTACCTAGCTGAAACACTAATTTATGAAAACAATATTTGGTGAGCAAAAAATCCATTTTGGGAAGCAAAAATATATTTTTGGTAATAATTTTGATGTTTTATGAAAACAATATTTGGTGAGCAAAAAATCCATTTTGGGTAGCAAAAAGATATACTGACTAAACATAAAAATATTCTGGTGTAACGTATATCGATTTTGGAATACAAAATGGTTTAATTTGGGGAGCACTGTTATAGAGTGGGTTTAATTTAAATGGAGGCAATTCATTTTATTTGGAATTTAGTTTTGGGGTATCAAAGCCATTTTGGTGAGCGTTTAAATTGTTCCCTTTTTTTGTGGCTTTTACTTCTTGCTGATTTTAGCATGAGGTAATGCCAATGTCGACGTGTAGACATCTCACACGGGAGCAGAATGGTCGGTATAGAATTTAGATTTTTGTGAGACGATGGTGAGTCCTAAAACAAATACATTTATGTATATTATGAACGGAACAGACAACATAACCTTTGTTTTACGCTAATAATTTAGACGTAGACATATCTATTTCCAACTAGAAGGTGGAACTTCATCCACGTAAATCTTTTTTCTTAATCGTACTTGGGTAAACAATATTTTGATATTTAGCTAGGTATCCCTGTATCAAAATTATTTAAAATCCCTTCAGCGAAGTGATGCGAAGGTAGAAGGAAATTGACCAATAAATGACGCTGAATGGCTGGCACCACGCGCTCATGCATAACCTGTATCGCGTAATGAAGATTTGTCCTATACAGATTAATGACTCTTTTCCATAGATTATTTTCCGTTAAATTTCAGAATTCTAACAGTGTATATTGACAATTTTACAAAATCGATATTGTTCACGTGCTTTGACATGTGTGTTCGTATTATCATTTCAGTATTTAATCCTAGATTTATCATCTTCAATGACTACCTACCTAATCAAATAACACTATCGTTAACTTCATTAAAATCTTCAGAAAGTTTTAACTTTGAAAACGTATGTTAAATAACTTAAGTAGTAGGTACATTACATAGTCACATACATAGCGATGAATTCGGTAATGTCCCAAATCGTATCTAATATATTAGATATTGTTTCTGATATATCTAATCGGCCACAAAATATGCGATCTGGGGGTTTAACGAATTACCGCCCGTGGTTTGTTTAAATTTTTACGTCTTGTCTTGACCAGAAAGTGAGTGAGCCACTTACGGCCTGGGGTGACGTAAAATATGTTACGCATAGGTTTATGCACAGTCCTTCGCTTCTTTAAAGAAGGCTCAAGGATGCCCTCAACTTCGCGCCCCTTTCTCACCCTCCTAGTTACTTAAAGCTGACGCACGTTATGGGGCCGGCGGTGTACAACCGACTGCCCGAGGTGGTCACATCGGCGTCCACCACAACGGCGTTCAAAGCGAGATTTAAAAAAAGGCTTATCGAGCAAACATTCTACACAGTAGATTATATTTTTAATGTAAATTAAATATGTTTAAAAATTGTTGACATGTAATTGAATAATTGTAAATAAATGAGTTTATGAGTTAATCGAGTCATAAAAACCATGAATACTCATGGTTTTTAATTAAATAATCGATAAGGCAATTAGTTTTTATCAATGAACTTAAAGCAAAACAAAAAAAACTCGCATTATCCTAAAATCGCCTTTCCCCAGAAAAAAAAATACAATACTACACCACAGCTGTTACCTTTTATCCCAGGCGAGGAAGGTAATTGGGCGGTAGTAGTATTCATTATGTTAATGTGACCACTATTTAAACTGTGTTTGGTTGTTCAACTTATGTAACAAATATTAAATCCTTAATTCCTCACGTTACAGAGACTGAACTGCGAGACATGGTGAAAGAAGTGGACCAAGACGGAAACGGCACCATCGAATTTAACGAGTTTCTGCAGATGATGTCCAAGAAGATGCGCGGCGCTGATGGCGAGGACGAGCTTAGAGAGGCTTTCAGGTGAGCTATCAATATCTGTCAGAAAGTCGTGGACCAAGAGGGGAGTAACATCGAATTTAACAAGTTTCTGAACATGATCTCCCAGAAGATGCGTGGCGCTGATGGCTAGGATGAGCTAAGAGAGGCTTTCAGGTGAGCTATCAAAATCTGTCAGACAGACGTGGACCAAGACGGGAATAACATGGAATTTAACAACTTTCTGAAGATGATATCCCAGAAGATGCGTGGCGCTGCCGGCCGGCTAGGATGAGCTAAGAGAGACTTTCAGGTGAGCTATCAATATCTATCAGAGAGACGAAGACCAAGACGGGAGAAACATGGAATTTAACAAGTTTCTGAAGATGATCTCCCAGAAGGTGCATTGCGCTGCCGGCTAGGATGAGCTAAGAGAGGTGAGCTATCAATATCTGTCAGAAAGGTGTGGACTGAGACGGGAGTAACATCGAATCGAATGAGTTTCCGAAGACTACCTCCCAGAAGATAGCCTGCGCTGACGGTTAGGAGCTAGAGCTAAGAGCGGCCTTAAGGTGAGCTGTCAATAACTATCAGAAAACATAACGCGAGCGCGATCCAGGAGAGTCAGTTTGTGGAGCAAACGTTTTTTCAATTGATGTTTAAATGCATCCTCTCTGTCAATATACGTCTGGCGGTTCCAGTCTTGTCTTGTTTGTAACTTGATAACCTGTGTAAACGACAAACTGTCTCAAATCATTATCTCATCAAATTAGTCAATAAACGCCATATAATCCGCTTAAATTGTTTAAAGAATGACACTCGTGAGAACTAAAGAGATGATAAAAATGCATTATTAGCATTGACGTAATAATTACACAATGATTATTAGTATAAAAATGCAAATACGTTTCAACCTTATGATAAGCGACAAAGCGGACCCTTTGGTTGAAAATGTTACAAATGTCTAAGCCTCTCTCTCGTTGATTTTCCGATTATACTCAACCACCCGCCGCTGATTTCAGGGTATTCGACAAAAACAACGACGGTCTAATTTCCTCCGTGGAACTCCGCCACGTGATGACCAACCTCGGGGAGCGGCTCAGCGAAGAAGAAGTCGACGACATGATCCGTGAGGCCGACCTGGACGGCGACGGCATGGTCAACTACGATGGTGAGATTCCTTTCGTATTTCTAATTTTTTATACTACGACGGTGAAGGACAAGCATGCGGTCCGCCTGATATTAAGTAGTTACTGCCGCCTATGGACGCTTGTTGCGCCACGTTGCCGACCCTTTAAGAACCTATTTATACGTTACTTCAAGAGGGAAGCTTCAAGAACCGTATGCAGTAACCTTCGGGGAAAATCTCTTAATGGAGTTCACTCCACATGCGGACCGTTCGCGGTAGGAAATTACTCTGGAACCGCACAGTTCTCGACCATTCAGGCGTCCAGTGTGTGCACCCTGCCGGTGGCGAGCAGTGCGATGGTAGAAAGTAGCCGTGGGCATCATGTCAAATAATTTGTCAAAACAAATCCCATTATGCAGACGGTAGAACACACACAAGGAGGCAAAGTCTCTCCTCTTAGAGGCTCGATTCCGTTTGTGAGTTTAGGATTGTCAACTACGCGCTCAGCGTGTCTTTTTACCGAGTCAAAAGGGCCAAACTGCTCAAGCAAGCTCTCCTCTTCTTTTATATTTCAATCCGTGAAAGAGCTGTCATCAGATCTACAGGTTTATTCCCAGAAAATCAAGGTGATTGCGTTGTTTAAAATGAAGTTGGTAAGAATAAGGTACGCTCACGGTAACATTTTCTACATTATCATGATCATCTAATCGCCGACTGAGAGACCTCTAACATCAGCCTGATTCACGGTAGGTTAACTTACCTGAAAAATGTCTGATTAAACAGTCAATGATATATAATATTATGGAGCTCTCTATGACAGTGGACTAACCTAGGTAAGCGTCTCAGCGAAGAAAAGGTCGATGAAATGATGAGGGTGAGGCGTCTTCAATATTTTAGTAAAATCTTAGAATCAACCTTTGGAAGTGTATGGCATACTTACTGACCTGTCTTAATGACCCGAAGTGAATCTTGGCCTCCGACACCACAGAACACCTTCTTCTATCTTGAGCTACCTCCGGCATCCGGTCATCAAATCATTGATGACTTGGTCACTCCCGGTTTTGGGGTATGATATGATAGACTGTCTCTTATTAGTCACATTGTGGTATTTTTATACCTACCCACATTGCGTTATTCCTAAGATTTGCAAGTACCAAATTGTTCTTAACTACTTAGCATTGTATTTTTTTGTTTATTATTTACTAACATTGACATTCGCCCATTTTCAGAGTTCGTGACAATATTGACGTCGAAAAACTAGTATGCAGAGCCGCGGCCGACAAGAGACCCTCCCCCTCGAACAAGTGCCCCCCGTAAGGACAGCGCGAGCGCGAGCGAGCAGCGCGACCGCGAGGAAACCCGCGACCAAGAGCCTTACGGGGACCTTTACAAACACGGCGGGAAAGAAACTCTCATATAAACAGGACGGCATTAAACGAAGTGTTAATAACGTTTTAATAACCAGTGTTAAACTTTAAAGATAATCTTAACCGTTATTTTAGATCGCGCTTGGTGGCAGTGTATACGTACTTAATGTTTAGATATGTGACGTTGCGGCTACAGAAAAATTGGGAGGAAAAATATGGACTTTTCTTCTCTTAATTTTAACGCAGGAAGCTAAAATTGTGAATTGAATAAATGCTTGCCGTTACATGTTGGTCGATTAAAATAGCAAATTTGAAACAATTTCTAGTTAACTAAATGTTTTGAAGACTGCTAGTCTAGTCCAGTTTATTTTTCATTTGGTGGTTGAAACTTTGTTTTAAATGATGTGTTTAGTTATTTTAGTAACAAAAATAAGTCTGATATTCACTTTATAATATTATTACCAATTAACATGTAACGGCTAAGCCTAGTTAATGAAATAACCTAATATATAACAATAGATATAATAAAACAACTAAATTAACCTTAACAACCAGTGTAAATTACATTATAGATATATAAAAATAACATTGAAGTCATAGATTCATTAGGTAGAAATAAAATTAACATAGCTGTTAACAAAAATCGGTTGTGCCGACAATTTTTGTAAGTGTACCAAAAACGTGAAATCTACATTATAAATAAAATAGATAATCTAGCATCCGTACGTATACACGTTGTGTGACTTTGTGTAGTTTTAGAAGTGTATGTGTCGACTAAAGATGATGCCCAGAAAGATTCTTTCGTAGGTAATCATTTCGGTTTCAAGAAAATCCAACTCTTTTAAAACTGGCAGAAGATAACGTGCAGATGATGAGATTTTTAGTATCAAATTGTCTGTTTCAAAAACAAAATTAATTGTTTCTTTGAACAGGAATGTTTAATTAGTGAGTAAACAACAGGATATACGCTATCCTTTCGAAAAACAACAATGAAACAAAAAACTGCCGAACGGAAAACGGAAAACGGATCATTGGCCGTCCTATGAAGATGCTTGACTGACGACTTTCTGAAGGCTATGAAGAGATATTGCATCCAAATAATAATGTTTTTATTTATCGTCTTCTCTCTAATCGAAATATTCCCAAGATTCTTTCTGGACATCACTAAGGCTTTCGTAAGTCTTCCAAACTGAGGGTTGACTGAAATAATGAGCCAAATATAAACTGAGTTCATTAATGTTACGAGGAATCGAAGAAATATATTTATAAAGAAACTAGTGATGTTTAAAGCTAAGATTTTATTCAGTCCTAAAAATGGAGGAATTTTACCAAATTTATATAGGCACATGAAAAGGGTACTTTTATTGTAACAAGATTTCTACTTTTTGCTAAGCTCTTAAAGACTATAAGTCATTTTAAAGTAGACTTATGTTCGTGTGGTTCTTCTCCATTTTATTCTGCTTTTAATTTAGGATTTTGAATTGTGTCGATGTTTTCAGGGTCATTATTGTAGAGAAGGCACAAGATCACTTTCTTTAATTCCGTTTTGTGCCATTAAGTCACTTTATATTCACGTGACTTCTTTGGTGCAAGATGCACTGACTTTTAATACTTTATGACACAGTTATTAAGCTTCCTTATTGATTTCCGCATTTTCTATATGGGGTAAAATGCGATGTAGCATTACAAAATTATCTGGTTCTATGACATTGTTTTAAACTAGTTGTGACACCGTTGTATAAATAAATCATACACAGGTTGTAAGTACCTATGCTATAAGGTGGTGGTTAGTATGATCACAAAAATATTAGCTTGTCAGACGCACTCGTGTCAATTTCGTTATTTATAGTTACATCACCACCAATATCATTAAGGTATAAGTATAAAATAAACTAAATTTATACAAACAGGTGACAAGGAACATCTAGTAAGCTGATATTTTTGTCATAATTACTAATTTATCACCTTATAGCATTTAAAGGCCGACAACGCACTTGTTACTCCTCTGGTGTTGCAGGTGTCTATGAGCGACGATAATCGCTTTCCATCCGGTGATCCGTTTGCTTGTTTGCCCCCTATGACATAAAAAAAATGTATATTAATAGAATTTTCCGAAAGAATGCTTGGAAAATTTCCTGAATTTACTGCAATATATAAACAGCCTGCATCTTGCACAGGTTGTTAATTTATATTACATTCGTCAATGTTCCATTTCAAAAAATTCTAAGGACTTTTTGAGAAATCTGATTTTGGAGTTTTGCAATTTGGTCAATTTTGTGGCACATCGGTATATCTGCCATTTTCTACACCTTTTAATGATTTTATACAAAGTGGTGTTACTATAACTAGTGTCTCATTTAGATCAGATAAATTTGCTAATGCTATAAATAGGATTGACCTATTAGGTATGATAAGGATCTTGTACTCGTAGTTTACACTTTACATTGATTTAACCGACTAAGAAAGGGTTTTCAAATCTCCCGTGTGTACCTACACTTATAAATATTTTTAATTTAACTGAGGAGAATAACCTCAAATCGTTAAGTACGTCCTATAAATCCAAATATTAACTGTTATATAGCTCATGCCAGTGTTATCAAATGTATAAAAGAGACTCAAAATCTAACAGCTACATGTCTTACCCGTGGGTTCGGCGGGCTAGCCCCGCTCCCCGTGCAGTATGACTAGCGGATGCAGCCATATAAGGTTTCCGTCGTATCTGGATAGGAAAAAATAGCTAGATATACTATATTTGGTGCCTATCGAACATATTTACTTGAAACGTGTTCTATCGCTTTGTGTTCCTATATGCCTGACGGCATAAAGCGAATGAGTTAGCCAGCAATAGAAATGTATCCAAAACAGTGCTTATTTTTTATCGAGTCCAAACATCACTTACGAGACTATATTACTAGACGATAGTAAGTGATGACATCTTCTATTTAATATCAAACTTATTGGCGATCGCATTGCCAATTGACAGCCACACGCGTGGAACAATAAGATAAGGATAGAAATCCAAGAGCCAGTTTGACTAGTAATATTACTACTAGACTAGTAAAGTGAATGAAATGTATCATTAACGTCGTCCTTAAAATATGCTTTGTCCGTTTTGTTGTCAAATATATGTTGAAGTTGCAACATTTGGGTGTTTAAATAAGTTTACATTTTTTTCAATTTGCCCTATGTTTTGTTTACGTATCGGCCTATCGACATGTTTAATAGATACGCTAGTAATGTGTTTTTATTATTATTATATTTTTACTTACTCAAACTCAAATTTTCCAAATTCATTAAAATTTGTCCCACTATGCAAATAATTGATTTTTAGAAAAAGATACTTGTATTTTAATTACGTAACCATTATTATGTGGCATTTTCAGTCATAAAGGTCGGTTTGTCGCTTACCAATAATGATTGTAAAGTTATGGGTATAAAGATGGAAACAAATGTCGACTTCATTAACAAGCGACGCACAAGCGGGACCATTTTGATTGAAAAACGCATTAAATTATTTGCTGTCAGATAAAAAAAAACGTTTTTTTAATTTTTAAGTCGAAACTATATATGATTTGTCTAACAAATTGCTCCGTCTATTCAACCGAGTCAATATATGACGGGCGATAATGTATAACTATATTAAATTATTGTAATAATGATCCATGTGAACCACAAAATGGGATCACAAATATAAATTTATGTTCTAGAATGTCTGATACACAGACTGATATAAATGTGTGAATTACTTTCCCTCCGTTTCACATAAAACAGAGACAAATACTATAATTATAACTTGTGTACTTATATTTCCATTAATTTCAAATAAATATATGTAAGACAATAATTTATTCATTACGCAAAATTTTAACTTTTCTTAACTTCGCATATCAGTAAGTAATATAATAACCAAATCGTGAAATTATTTAAGCAAATTATATTTACATATTAAATGAAAAAATATAGACGTGATTTTTTAAGTGATCTATATTTTTTTAGTCAAATTGTTTATCGGAGAAATAATTTTAATTGACAGAGGCGTTAGATAAATAGATTATTTAAACCAAAATATCTAACGCGTTATTTGAATATAAACCAACTGTGAAATACCTAGTTATTAGTGGAATTATTTATAAAATTTTACGACTACAAATATTTAATTCAGAAATATATTATGTTATCATTACCAGAAATATATATGAAAGTAATTAAAAATTACATTTATTTGCGAATAAATAAATGGCGTATCGTGACGAGAGAGTTGTTGCGAAAAATGTAATATATATATATATACAAATATATATATATATATATATATATATACATATATATATCGAAATAGTTGTATACATCTGTGTTAATGCAGGCTCGCTTATGTTGTATGTATTGACATAATGTTATGTTAAACCTACCTATGTATGGAAGTTAAGTTATATGCAAGTTAGATATTCAATGTAATTAGATGAATATACAAGCTTCGTATGAGACAAAAGATTTTAATAAAATCGACATTAAATGGTAAACTTGTTTATTTTTAACCCCTTCGCAAATAGTGCACCGTGTGTATAACGATCGATTAACTTTTTCTTGTTGTTATTCTGTCATTTCTGTCCCTTGATCCAGGGGACCATAGTGATTACACGTATTAGAAAAGCGTTGATAATTTATGTCTGGTAATTGTCAGGCGATAGTCTACATATGGATGGGCTTATAATTTATAACTGTTGCAATCGCAATGTTTTGTAAATATAACAGACAAAAAATATAATTTTAATGCGTGACCCAGGGGACATCGTAGCAAGGAGCAACAGAAAAAAATACTCATTTATGTATGACTGTGTCTCGGTCAGTAGCATTGTAGCTCACGAACGGATGCCTTTTTTGTATTAGGAAGCTAAACTTTCGCTTTATGGAAAGAAAATAGAAAAAGGCCCATTATTCCATATACAACTCTGATATCTTCGAAATAGCGATATACCTAGTATTTCACCATTTTGCGAACCTGGTTGTACTCAATTTTAGCCATTGATATCAGGTGAAAACTGAACTTGACCGGGTAGTATTGAGAAGTCACTTCATGGCTCTTGAATCTCAATCGTCGCGCTTTAATGACAGTTAATGGCAAAATCCCTGAGATGTATCTAAGACATTGCTTATTTGGCAATATCTTAAAGTACATGGAAGCATTAACGCCCAAAAAAATCAGGGCCCAAGGTAATAATATGCCTTTTGTTAAATTTGTAATTTTGCGTCAATGAACCATACAAACGTTTATTTTGCCAAAAATAAATGAATAATTATGTCCCTCATCATCATCAATACCTACATTTAAGAGTCAGACTCCTGTCGCTGTAACAGATGAAGTATGTAGTTTTCTTCATCTAACTCTAACCATAGTCACTTCTTAGACTTCCCTATATAACATGACGTCTACTTTCTCTTTTATTTGCTTAATGTAACTTATTCTTGGTCTTCCTCTTGCTCCCCTCCAGTTTATGTATGTTACTAGAAACAAAATTATCCTCGCTTTGATTGTTTGACCATCACCACAACTCAACATTACATATCTAAAGTTAATCCAATCTTATCTTGTTTAAACTAAAACATTATTTCGCAGACTTTACAAAGACTTTGTCATCAAGTATCAAGATTCATAAACAAATAATTATTTTACAACGCCTATAAAGTTAACAGATTCTTTGCAAAGTTTAATCGTTTTGCAAATAAGTGATCTTCACAGTTGCAACTGGTGATGGCTATGGAAATCACGAATTATAGCTTTGATAGACAATAAAGTTGGCCTTCACAGCCAAGTAGCTGGCTAGGCTGTTTTTTTTACTTGACACTGAGTGACACCCCGTGGTTGTCAAAATATTTGATAGCCCGCGTAAAACTTTTTGTTTACCATTCCAGAGATGTCCAGCTATTGGTTACAATCCCTCCAGCCGTTTCGGGGTGACGAAACGACAATAGTATTTTATGCAACCGTTGTATAAGAGGGGGCAAAAAACGCGAGTGGCATGGGTTACGATGTGAGCGTAGCGAACATCGTAAGAGAGATGCCACAAGCGTTTTTTGACCTACTTATACAACGTTGCATACAATACTTTTTCTACGACTCGACATTTCATAAATAAAATGCAAATAAACAACAAAGAAAATAATTACATGTTCCCGCTCGGAATCAACAAAATTAAAAAGAAAAATTGTCTCTGATAAACTTTTTTTTTATTGACATCTATCTGTCAAAAAAATATTAACTTATACATAAAGGTATACGATCACCATACTAAACATCTGTCAAAAAAAATAAACTTATACCTAAAGGTATACGTTCACTATACTAAACATCCATGCACTGAAGATAAAACTTTTTTTTTAAGTTGGCAGCAATGCCTTAATACAATAAGTTTTTTTTTTAATTTGCAAATTGTGTGAATGCAGCTGTTCATCTTGTAATCTGTGGTACTAAGTGATGCTTTTTTGGCGACATTATAACATCGGTTAGCAGTGTGTTTTTGGGCAGTAGAGTATAGACTTTTACAGACTTTCATAATTTATGTCTTTATATTAGAGTTAGTAACTATATAAATGACAGAAAAAAGTACTGGAGTAGAAAAAGTATTTATTATAACAGATGGCCCTGGAATGAGTATTGATGACGGAGTGACAGCTGATTGAATGTAAGAGTGAATACGATGTACGGAATGAATCAATGAAGGACTGGGAGATGGACGAATGACAGATTGAAGACTAGACGTACATTTTTGTAATCTCGCTTACAAAATTCTAATTAATTTCTATTTCTAGAAAATAATCTTATTGGGTAGATAAAGTGCTAAATATTGGGGCTCGGCGGTTTTATTCAAGAAAACATCTGAATACAATTCCTGCATACTCGTTCATTAATAAAATGTCAACATTTTACAAGTCAATACAATAAGTAGAATCAGATTACATTAATTAACATACATATTGGAATAGTTACAGCTGGCTGTTAAGATTTTTCCTGAAACAATAGCCCCTCTTAATTAATTATTATGGAATATTATACAACAGATAACATTAATGATAACATAAATAATTATTAAATTCAATTACAAAATAACAATGCTACCTCTAACTATGCGAATAGGGGGTTCCCTAATAACTACATGAGTAAGCGCTTCGTTTAATTAGCAATGTAACCACTGTTTACCATTTTTAGGATTCTATATATTAAAATATACAGAATATGTTCCCATCTAAACATGAAATGTATAATTAAAGGGAAAAATAGAAATATCATTTTACTGAAGGGAATTTCTTTTCGACTGTTAAACTGACTGTGACTGTATTCACGGAAAGCTGGGAATTTACAGATGGTTATGATTTAAGATACTTTTGACCTGAATCTTGTTAAAAAAAAGAACGTCATGTCATTGATCTATGTAAAAATTGAAAATAAATATGTAGAACCCCCATTGTGACAATGCTTCAAGGCCTTGCCTTGTCTTAAATTTGTTGAGCAGTTCTACAGTTTGCACCTATAAAGAAATTCTATTTTGAACTAAGTAGTCGTTAAGGAAAATTAGACTTTTTCCCTGTGTAACAGAATATAGTCAGTCAATGCATAGCACTATC
The DNA here is from genome assembly GCA_905147355.2 of Apotomis turbidana. Classification (NCBI taxonomy): domain Eukaryota; kingdom Metazoa; phylum Arthropoda; class Insecta; order Lepidoptera; family Tortricidae; genus Apotomis; species Apotomis turbidana. The sequence goes on from LR990293.1 coordinate 3,979,782, forward strand.
CTAGATAACATAGTTTATTTATTTATTATACATTTAACAGTAAAGAGTATATTCTCTTTTATACGACCGTATTATTTTTAACTTTTATATATTCTCAACCAATTATTTTAACGTGACTGGAGGCAGGAACTTTTAATTGAGTAAGTTATGTTCAGCTCGCGGTTATCGTAGTGACGTCAGCGCACGTGCGCGGGAGCGACGGCCAATCACAGCGCCGCGCCGCGCCACACCGCACGAGACGGCCACGGGCCATGCGCCTGTCAGTTGACAATTCACCGCCTCTATAGTCAACTGACTATGGAGACGGACCTTTTTATTTAAATTTACATCAGTGCTAAGATACTGAATGATAAAATCAAATACTTAAACCTAACCTGGAACCTGGCTCCCTTAATATATTTCAAAACTTTGTTTCTACTACCACTGTATGTTACGTCGTAATTAGCATTACTTAATTCCAATCAATGGAGATCTCTATTATAAAATTCTTAAAATGTACTGAAAATTTATTATCTATGGATAAGGGTTGCAACCTTTTTTATTTTTCAACTGTTGGTTTAACCCATTTATCGAAAATATATTGAGTTTTTAATTACAATTACATTCACATAATCATTCTATTCATTCACTGTTTTTTTTTTGCAATTATTACCTTACGCAGCGATGTGTGTAATTGACCTCAAATCTCGTGGCGATAACTGTAACATAACTTAACTTATCAAAATTATTTTATTCTGTTCATGCGATCACCGTTTTCTGTCTTACGTAACTTAAAAAAAAGCCTTCTCCGTAATGTCCGTAATGCTAAGATAAAAAAAAACAATGTAACAAAGGCACGTCTCGGCCACAATGATAAAAACATGTTGATAAACACTCCAGTCGAGTTAATGGATTATGTTTTCACATTTACGACTATTTTACTTACTTAGTAAACAATGTATGTATATGTTGTTTCTGGAAGAGGTTTATTTTACTTAGTAGGAGTATCCAATCTCAACCATAAACTTATTAACTTTTTTTATCTGTAAAAACTAATTAGACAGGTACGGAAGATACATAGAAGGTTAAGTTAATGTAAACGTTGTATACATATCTTAAGTACATAAATAAATTGGTCGATAAACGAGGATCTCTAATAAAATAAAAGGGAACATAAAATAAAATAACAAAAATAATAAAATGTATCATAAAAATAGTATACCTAACAAAGACACATTGAAGACATAAATATGATGTGGTATAAAACATGGAATAAGCGTTTTTTCTTCTTATTTACATTCACAGATACCTAGAATTATATTTTTGTATGCGTCATTGCATTTAATACCTATGTGGGTAAAATGTGCGAATAGTCGTTTGATATTTGAAACTTGAATGATCCTTTTCAGAACCTCAACTGTAAGTTTCCCCTATAAATAACATAACCTACCGCAAACGCTTCGGGGACATTTTTTACGGTTCCGTACCCAAAGGGTAAAAACGGGACCTGCTGTCCGTCCGTCCGTCCGTCCGTCCGTCCGTCTGTCACCAGGCTGTATCTCAAGAACGGTGATAGCTAGTCAGTTGAAATTTCCACAGGTGATGTATTCCTATTGCCGCTATAGCAACAAATACTAAAAATAAAATGAAATAAATATTTAAGGGGGGCTCCCATTCAACAAACTTACAGATAATGGTATGGAACCCTTCGTGCGCGAGTCCCACTCGCACTTGGTGTATTTTTCTATTAAAAGTAAACGTACACTAGTGCCCAGGGATTCACAAACACGACATGTTTACGTTACGTTATCTGTTTAGATACTACACCATTACATTCAAGAACGGCATTCCATACGTTTTTTTATATTAATACCAACCATATATTATTAAATATGGTATTTCCACATTAAAACAGAATCTACATATACAAAGATTCATTAAAAGACATTGAAATATGCGCCATCTCTCTCGCGGTCCTCGCAGTTGCTGTAAAGCAATGGGGACTGGTGATCGTGCGTGTAAACGCACATCCTAGGGTATGGCTAATGCGCATAAGCATTTTAAACACATACGACGCAGAGGGCGCTCCAGTAGCATAGAATTATGGAATGGAAGATTTGGTGTGATTGACGTAACGATGTGATAGCTCAGTTGGTAGAGCACTACGCCGGAAACGTAGGGTGGCAGGTTCGAGCCCTGCTTACATTGCAGTGGGTCACATTACATTTTTCTTTCATAATTTACCTTTGTGTCAATATTTAAGCCTTTGTACCCAAATAAAAAATAAATAAAAAATGAGACATGTTTAATAAATTTATAAAAACCATATATATTGTTAAAATAATGTGTTTAAGAGTTAATAAGTTTAAAGAAGTCACGAAGCTAGGTCAGTGTCGCGAAATATTTTCGTACGCAAGGCTCCATTGAGGTCGCACGAACAGTATCAATAAATACCATACTTAATTATGGTATTCATTCTGATAAGAACGAGTATTGTTCAATGCTAAAGTTTTTGCGAATGTTGACATTTGTAAATTAAATTCACTTATTTCCATACCTATTTATGTTTTAAGCTGGATTAAAACGAAAGCATTCGCGCTTTTCGATTTTTACAAGCTTTTCTTTAACTTGCATTGTATGTTTAATGTATGTTTGTTCGGGTGAAATCTTGTAACTCAATTTTGAAGCAGATATCGTCAACCGATTGAGCTAAAATTTTGCATACTTGCTTAACTTTGATGACAATACAATAATATGGTACCATGGGGCTGATCTGATGATGGAGCCGGAAGGTGGCCATAGGAACTCTATAATAGAAAAAGCAATCCTACCGAGCTTGGGCTCTTTAGAATTGTCTCAGTGAGCATTTGATGGATATCCAAAGAAAAGTACAGTTGGCTATAAAAGCTTGCCACTAAAATGTAATTTTTGACAGAAACTTTTTTATACCGTCGTTATTACGACAGCAAAAATATTATCACACTATTATAAAAGAGAAAGTCTGTCAGTGTGTTTATGAGTTTGCTTGTTACTTCTTCGCGCTCAAACAGCCGGAGCAATTTCGATAAATTTTGGTGAGAAACTAGGTGATACCCTGGATTAACACATGAATCATGTAGTGTTCCCGCGCGATGAGCGGGTAACACCGCGCCGCACAGCTAGTCTAGAAATAAAAACAATACCATGCTTTTGTCCCTCGCCGTTGGTCAGCTCAATGGCTCCCAACCAGTCGACCACGGACCAGTGTGGTCCGCAGCAGGCAAAATGTTGTCCGCGAACCATTTCAGATTCTGGGGCAAGAAGTTGATCTCCGCGACCAACAAAAAAATTAAAGTGGCCCCGAGTCAAGAAAATATTGGTTAGTATAAAAAGCAAAACACCCATTATTTGACTGTAGCTACCGATTTGTTATTTGCACTATTAAAATCAAAATAAACTCTTGTCTTTAAAGTTGAAACGGATTGTGTTGCAACAAAACCCTTGATATTATTTGGGCTGGTTTCACAACGGTACTTATTGTATACACGTTTTAAATGACGTCGATTTCACTTTTTTTTACATCCCAGAATCAGACCATTTGAGAAATTAATTTGTTAAACCGTGACATCGCTTGGCGCAATATTTTTTATATCCGTTATTTTCATATTACCTACGGAATTAGAAGATATTTTATGTTTTACATGTGACAATCAATAGATATTCCTTTTGAAGAGATTGATTGATTTGATGATTGTCATAAAATTGATACCCAAGCCATTTTTTTTTGTTGTACACCGTACTCTATTTAGATTTTGGATATTTTAGGTTTTTTCTACTCAGAGTCACGAGCTCTTTCGATCTTATTAGGAGAAAAAAAGTGTCCCAATATTTTTACGTTCCATTCCGTTACCATGTTCATACAAAATCTAAAAAAAGTGGGAAAAACATCATAATAAAATGGCCCACCTAGTCATAATGTGTGCAATGTTGGTCATAATTTTCGTAAGCTAGTCAAAATATGTCTTCAGAATCACTCAACTTTAATAATAACACAGACAAATACACTAATCCACCGACCAAATCCGCACTGCACTCGACTCCATCTTCCTCGAATCGCTAAAGGTGACCGCAGAAGGTGGCACAACATCTTTCGAAGGTGGCTGATCCATTTTCGCTGTCACGATCCTCAGAAATGAGAATTACGATTCACGGAGGAGTGGTTGCATAATTAGTATTTGTATGGCAAACATACATAATGTATAGGGCTAACAAGGGAATCCATCTTTAAAGACATTTCGTGTTGTTGGAAATTACTGAATGTTGATACACGCACTCTACAGACTCTGATCTTTGTATCAATGTCAATAAAAAATGTGGTTTGATCTTTGTATCCATAGGTCAATACAAAATAAAATTGTGGTTTGATCTTTAATATAAAAAAAAATAAAAAAAAATAAATATTAAGGGACAATCTTACACAAATCAACCTAGTCCCAAACTAAGCAAAGATTGTACACTATGGGTACTAGACAACGATGTACATTTAATATATAAATACATACTCGTATATAGATAACATCCATGACCCAAGAACAAATATTTGCACAAATATTTGCCCCGGCCGGGATTCGAACCCGGGACCGCTGACTCAGTAGGCAGGTGTCTACAAACCGAGCCAAACGCGTCTTTGCATTTGCAGCAATGGGTCAATAAACATTTCATAATAATAAGACATTACACGTGTTGCACAAAAATTAGTACGAGTCATGTTCTGATATTTACGAAAGCATTATTTGCTGCGATATATCTGATGGCGAATTTACTTCAGTTTTTACTTGCGGTTTTCATAACGTCTTATTTTGCATACATTTATATTTCGCAGATTAATATTCCGTAGCTGCAATTTTGTGTCGCATAAAATCGAGGGGGAAAACCTGAGTAAATCCGACGGAAAACTAGTATTTTCTTGTTTCCGCAATGGAGAATATCAGTAGGTCCGTTAAATCTCTTAAAACTTTATGAACGAATAGCCTACGCATATAAATGCTTAGAAACATACTAGTTTTTGATCCACTTAAATCAACCGACCAGTTTTCTGCCGTCATAAGGAAAAAAACAGCAAAAAACAACGAATCTACTGGTATTAGGGTTCCGTAGCCAAATGGCAAAAAACGGAACCCTTATAGATTCGTCATGTCTGTCTGTCCGTCTGTCCGTCTGTCTGTCCGTCTGTCCGTCCGTATGTCACAGCCATTTTTTTCCGAAACTGTAAAAGCTATACTGTTGGAACTTGGTAGGTAGATGTATTCTGTAAACCGCATTAAGATTTTGATGCAAAAATAAAAAAAATAATAATAAATATTGGGGGCTCCCCATACTTAAAACTAATACTCAATTTTTTTTTTCATCAAACATACGTGTGGGGTCTTAAAATGATATCGAGGTTTCTAAACTATTTTTTTTTCTAAACCGAATAGTTTGCGTGACAGACGCTTCCAAAGTGGAAAAAGTTGGTCCCCCCCCCTCTAACTTCTAAAATAAGAACCGGGTGCGACCAAACCGCCGCTTAAAATACGGAGTCGGTACGGAATCGCAGTGACGCATCGTATCCGCACCGTTTTTATCGCATGCCCTCCACACCGCCGCTTAAAATACGGAGTCGGTACGTAATCGCAGTGACGCATCGTATCCGTAAAAAGAATCCGAAGAAAAAGTTGCTCGAGTTGTAAATTGCTTAAGAAAGGGGAGCGAGGTAGAAGATGGTGGCGAATTTGCACGCAGGTATGTTTGCTTGGGAAGCTGTGCAGGGTGCCAGTGTCTGGGTGGGCTCACCCTGCGGGCCCTTCGGGCCCTTGGGCTCGCGCGCTACAGGCGACTTGACTGGGACGCTCCGCACCTTCGGTGCTACGCGGAGCTCGGCCTTCGGCCTCGCGGCGTTGACACTCGCCGTCGGGCGTTCGGCCCTCCGTCGAGTTAAAAGTACTTAGAGTTATAGTATTCTGTGGTTGGGCTCCTTGGCTGTGACGCTCCGCACCTTCGGTGCTACGCGGAGCTCGGCCTTTGGCCTCGCGGGGTCGCCGCTTCGCACCTTCGGTGCTACGCGGAGCTCGGCCTGCGGCCTCGCATTAAATTACTTGGGGGAGGGGTAAGGTTCTGGGTGGGCTCGCCCTGCGGGCGCCTTCCCTATGGGCGCCTTCCCTGAGACGCTCCGCACCTTCGGTGCTACGCGGAGCTCGGCCTTCGGCCTCGCGGGGCTGACGCTCGCCGTCGGGCCTGCGGCCCTCCGTCGAGCTAAAATTACTTAGGTGTATAGTAAGTTTCTGGGTGGGCTCGCCCTGCGGGCCCTTGGGCTCGCGCGCTGCCGGCGCCTTCCCTGGGACGCTTCGCACCTTCGGTGCTACGCGGAGCTCGGCGTGCGGCCTCGCGGGGATTACTTTTTGTTATTTGTCCGATAATTTCCGAATTTGACCGAATTTTCAAAATCCGATTTCAGATTCCGACTCAAGAGCCCCAAAAACCCCCGATACCGAAAATCAGCCTCCTAGGACCAATTTGAAATTTTCTCCATACAAATCGTTTTTTTTTCGATATTTGCCGAATTTGACCGAATTGTCGGACCAGATTTCAGATTCATATTTTTGAGCCCCGAGAGCCCACCCATACCGAGTTTCAGCCCCCTAGCACCAATTTGAAATTTGGAAAAAAAAAAAGTCGCCATCTTGAATTTTTTTTTCCACGACTGTACTCGGGTGGGGGCCCTCTATGACATTTGGTCGGGCACCCCCCACCCATCTCCAGCGGTTTACGAGATACGGGCCCCCGAAAATATTCTCCATAGAAATTTTTTTTTAATGCTAGAAATAAAAAAAAAAGTTTTTCAGAATCGGGGGGCCCAATCCCCCTACATACCAAATTTCAGCGCGCTGCGACCATTTTGAATTTTTCCCGCCATTTTGAAGTCGCCATTTTGAAAAAAAAATAGCGGCTCGTCAAATTGCTTTGCAGTCCCTATGACATTTGGTAGAGCACCCCCCCCCTAGCTATTATGGTTTCGGCGGGCCGTTGAAAAAAAAACTCGTCTTCCACGGTAGACCCAAAGTCGGATTTTTCCCGGGGTCTCGGAGCCGAGCTCTATACGGTGGTATATGCCATAACCCCCCACCACCCCTCCTTCCGGGAGAACAATTCTTCTATACGAAATGAGTCGTAATGCAGCTTTTTATTTCACCGTTTTGTCGGCGTGATACATACATACTCATACCAAGTTTCAGCTTTCTAGTCTTAATGACCACGGAGCTAAGCCGCAGACAGATGGACAGACGGACATGGTGAAACTATAAGAGTTCCTAGTTGACTACGGAACCCTAAAAATAATGCATTTACGAGACCGTCAGGTCATTTATGTCGCCGGTGTGGTGTCGTCCATAAGAACTCGATGTAATTATATTTTGCGATTTTGACGCAGCTGAATTCACGATGCGTCTACAAAATGTTACGCAGGTTACGCGGTGTGGAGGACATGCGATAAAAACGGTACGAATACAATGCTTCACTGCGTTTCCGTACTATCCCCGTATTTTAAGCAGCGGTGTGGAGGGCATGCGTTAAAAACGGTACGGATACGATGCGTCACTGCGATTCCGTACCGACTCCGTATTTTAAGCGGCGGTGTGGAGGACATGCGATAAAAACGGTACGGATACGATGCGTCACTGCGATTCCGTACCGACTCCGTATTTTAAGCGGCGGTGTGGAGGGCATGCGATAAAAACGGTACGGATACGATGCGTCACTGCGATTCCGTACCGACTCAGTATTTTAAGCGGCGGTGTGGAGGACATGCGATAGAAACGGTACGCATACGATGCGTCTTTGCGATTCCGTACCGACACCGTATTTTAAGCGGCGGTGTGGTCGCACCTTTATTCGTAGGGCGCGTCATACCAGCGTGACGGCATCAGACCAATTTACTTATAGTTTTTTCATACATGCAGCGAATCCGTCAAGTGCATTCACAGCCCTGCCCCTCACTAAAAAATCTAGAAAGTATAAGGACAAATCTAAAGTAGTTTTATCTATTTTGTCTTTGTTGTAATATTGTTTTTATGTACAATAAAGAGTACTTTTTTATGCAAAATAACACACACAATTGTGAAACTTAATGTCTCTTTACGGAAAGACAACTGTTTTACAAAGATAACGAACAATATAATATTTACCCTTGCCGCTCAGAATACTGAAATTCTTAGTATTTTATTATAGCCCCGTTTCTTGACCTTTTATTAAAAATACCTCCGTGGTCGTTGATTACAATACAAAAGCGGTATTGGCAAATGACTCGTATCCTCTTTAGCAGTGGTGAGGCACCTACATATACGTCTACTACCACGTATTACATTGATTTTGTAAGAAAATGTATTGAATCTTGGCGAGTATTGATATAGCTTTTTAGGGTTCCGTACCTCAAAATCCCTTATAAAATCAATTTGTTGCCCGTCCGTCTGTCTGTCAAGACCCTTTATCTCAGGAACGCGTAGAAGTATAGAGTTGAAAATAGAACTATATACTTAAGTCTACAGGCCCTGGAAGCTGTAAAAAAAAATCAACATTCTAAGTTAACGTAAAAAACATACGGCCGTTTATGCCGCAAAGAAGATAGTTCGACTCAAGGGAATCAAAATTTATAGGTATAGGATAGGGTACTTTCCGTTGCCTTAGAGCTATCAAAATTGGAAAGTAATATATATCTATTCTATACTCAATCATAAAAAATAAAGTCTTATTACGACGCGTTAAAACAAGTATACTTTGCTCATTTCCACTCCCTCATGTCATATGGAACACTTATTTGGGGTAACTCCACTGACGCAAAAAGGGTTCTAATAATGCAAAAACGAGCTATTCGCACTCTCGTCGGAGCTACACCTAGGCACCCCTGTAAAAAACTTTTTATATCGCAACGCATAATGACGCACTACTCACAATATCTTTTCGACTTACTTCTATTTGTAAGAACTAATATCTCTCAGTTCACGCGCGTCCATGTTGCAGGTAAACACCTCCGCACTACCGGGCGACTCAGAACCGTGCCTCGTCGCATGGCGCTTTCAGGCAAAAACCCACGGGTCATTGGCCCAACTTACTATGAAAAAAAAAAAAAAAAAAATGATTTTTTTTTATTTAACTAAACAACACAACATAATTATTTAAGCCTTTGGGTCCTGAGCTAGGATTCCCTGTGTTACAGGACCCAGTAGGGTATCAAGGAAAGTTAGACACGTTTAAATGCGTACAGAGTTAAAATCTAATGACTAAAGGTAACTATAACTAGTAGTGACAGAAAGTAAAGCTAAGATATAATTGACCTGCAATAATATAGGCACTATGGACTCAAGTGTATAAGGTGGGTTTTAAATTTAATATATATGTATAGTAATAAGCTATAGTAGACAATAAAATAGAACAAAATATATATGTAACTACGGACATGCAAAATATATATTGAAATCTAAGCATATAATAATATATACATACATGTACACATACATGTACACATACATAGGAAACCGGGGATTTATTTACCGGAGCACGTTCAGGAGACACTCGGTTTCATTGTAGTCATGTTGCAATAACCACTGGGTTATTGCATGTTTATGGGGAGGCCGAGAGACCTTGTAAGATTTGCTAAAGATCTTCATGACAAGGGGGGAAATAAATGGACTAAAGCGCTGGGCGAATCTCGTGGTGTACTTTGGGGTTTTCCAACGTTGGCGTCTGCCTATGTCCGCGTAAAACATTTCACTGTGTTTTTTGCCATATTCGAGCATAATCTTTCTCAGGAATAACTGACGCACTGTAAGGACATTTGCTTCTTTATAAAGATCTTTTGTATTATAACGTAGTGGTTTGTTCAACGCAACTTTTAGGAGTGATCTTTGCGATCTTTCTAAGCCTATAAGAAGGCTTTTTGCTGCCCCACCCCAAACCGAGTTGCAGTAGCCCATAACGGATTCACCGAGGGCAAAATATACTGTTTTGACGAGTTCAGGATACGCAACATTTCTCAAGAGTCGAAACACAAACATAAGTTTACGAACCCGACTCTTCAAGGATTCAATGTGTTGACGCCATGTTAAGTTCGTATCCAGAAGCACGCCAAGGTACTTGATAGTATTGGTGCGCTCAAGGTAGATATTGCCTCCTATTGAGTTATCCTGGGATCTGATCTTAATCGAAAAGTCATGAGGTTGGCCTCGCGAGTTGATGGAAAAGCACAAGTATTTTGTTTTGTTGGCATTGAGTGTTAGGAGATTTGCATCAAGCCAGTCTGTCACTGTACTCATGCTTAGCTCAACTTGTCTCTGCACTTCGGTCCAGTCCCCACCCCTGACCAATAAAACTGTATCATCCGCAAAGGACAAAATTGTGGTCTTATGCAGTTTCAGACTACATAGACCGTTTATGTAGACCAGGAATAAGGTAGGTCCCAACACGCTTCCTTGCGGCACTCCAAAGTTCACTTCTAGAAACTCACTACGTTGATCACTTATGCGCACGCACTGCTTCCTATGCTGGAGGTAAGTTTTGAACCAGTTTAGTACTATTCCCCGAATGCCGAGTCGCTCTAGTTTGGCTAGAAGGATGGGAATAGAAACGGTGTCGAAGGCCTTCGCGAGATCTAAGAACACACCTACACACCTGTCGCCTTTGTCAATGCAGTCAACTATATTGTTTACAAGAAGATTAACTGCCTGTTCTGTAGAGCGTTTCTGCCTGAATCCAAATTGGAATGGAGACAGGAGTACATTAGTCTCAAGATAGTTAAGGAGTTGGAGGTTTATGGCCTTTTCGATAAGTTTTCCTACGACACTGAGGAGAGAGATGGGACGGTAGTTAGTAACCTCCTTCCTGTTCCCAGCCTTAAATATTGGCGTAACCAGAGCGACCTTAAGGGCATCAGGAAAGGTTCCTGATATCATGCTTAAATTGCATAGGTATGAAATAGGTTCGACTAAAGACTCCAAGCACGTTTTTAGCAGATCCGGAGTTATACCGTCTATACCGGGTGCACTTCCAGACTTTAGCTGCCTTATAAAAGATCCAATTTCAATCGCATCCGTAGGTCTAAAAAAGAATGACGAAGTTTGAGATGGCGATGAACCTGCCAGGTCGGGTTTCGCTAAGTCTTCCTCGCTTTCTCCCGTTTTTTCAAGCGCTACTTGAGCTAGGTTCCTGCCAACTGAAGCAAAGAAATTGTTGACCTGATTAAGGGATTCATTGGGGTCTGTGTCAAGATGTAATAGTTCAGTCGCTTGGTCCCGTGGTGGTGTGATGTTACATATAGACCTGACCGTCTTCCACGTTTTCCTTGCATCTGTTCGTGCTGCTATAAGTTGCTCTTGTTGGTACTTCGCCTTCACCGTTTTCAACAAGTCTGTGCAGGTGTTTCTGTATCTCTTATATTTACCATTGAGAGCCAAATCGCTCGGATTTTTCATTGCCTGGAGATGCAATCTGCTCCTTTCACGAACGCATTTAAGAAGCCCGGACGTCATCCACTCTTTTATAATGATCTTGGAATTCGGTGTGACAAAAGTCCGTTTGTGTTCATTAATTGTATTGGTAAGGGTCGTACAAAAGAAATTGCATGCAATATTTATATCACACATCTTATATAACCCGGCCCAGTCGATTTTGTCTATATCAGATTTTATTGCGCTTAGATTGATTTTTGAGTATGTTTTGATATTTTCTTTACGTAGAGAAAAATCCAAGACTGACAGTACAAGGGCATGGTCAGTAATATCCTCAGCACAAATAATAACAGCAGATTTGAGCGTGGACCTGATCATCACATGATCTAGGCAACTATTCCCTCGAGTGAACAAGGAATTACCTGTAAAGAATCCGTGCTCTGCGCATAAGTTTAAATAGCAGTCAGCGCCGGGACTATGTGAGTTTTCAGCTATGTTAATATTTAAATCGCCCGTTATTATCATATGGGTGTTGTCTTTGTGTTGCGTTAAAAACAAGGCGAGAGAATCTATAAAAACAGTCGGATTTGGATAACTTGGAGATCTGTACAGGCCAAGTATACTTATTTTGTTATTAATTGTTAAGAATAAAGCATTTGCCTCTTTAATATCGCTACTACAAATGTTTGCTTGAAGATTCTGCCTAACAAAAATAATCACTCCGTCATTTTGTAGGTAATGCTTGTCGGACGCAAAACAAGTGTAGCCGTCTATAGTCGGAAGCTGAGGCCATACTGGTAGCCAGCACTCCGTTAAAACAATAACATCTGGGGTACTGTTAGATCGTTTCAAAACGCATTTAAAATAATCCAAATTACAATGGTGACTACGAATGTTTTGCGTCAATACAGTGAACGGTTTCTTAAACTCATTAATAATAGTAGTGCAGTCTTCCAAGCGGGATACCTGTTTGTTATCGCACAGCTGCGCTGCGTCGATATCATCCGCTACAGTGTTTAGGCCGCGCGCGAGGTAGGTATCCTATCTATAGAACTAAGTATTATCACATCGGACGTTGTTATTATAACTGCACGACTAGGCAAGGACGCTTGGCAAGAAAAAATAATATAATAAGTGTGTAAATGTATAATATCTTTAATTTGACCATATATAGTGTAACAGTAATATTCAAATAAATGCCGAAACGTAATCATGATATAATCAGGAAATATATACCAACCACCTATATTTAATTTATACACATGCAAATGAATTCTGTATTGTTTGTTACATAATATAGATATATAATATATGTATACAGTTCTATGAGGTCTGGCAGGGTATTCAGGTAATAATGCAATTGTGTTCCACCTTATCATAATTAGTAAACAAGTGATAACAATGTTATGCCTTATGTATTGGAATGAGTGTATGACGCTTAAACATGTAACATAGTATTTGCTTTGCGTTAACACATTGATTTTAAACTTTATACACTTGGATCCCAAGAACGAAAATTTATGACATTTTTGTATAGTTTTTGTTAAACAAAACATAATCTTTCGAAACCACAACCACGAATAAACTCGAGTTTCATGATACAAATAACTGTGTAAAAGTTGAGTTATGTAAAACACTGTGAAAGCGAAAATGTAAGATAGACACAATTTATAGACAAAAACAAAAAATAAATTTATAATAAAATACAACTGTTTAGGTAATCAGTTATTGGAGATTTCTCACTGCTTCAAGGTTTTTTACCCAGACGTGGTCCAGGCCTTCCGATTTCCGTAGGTATACTCGACCGTTGGTTACCCAGACCAATTCGTAGCCGATTTCTTTGGCCCTTAATCTAGCGGCCTTATGCAGCTCCTTAGTTTCTTTGGTCAGGTGCTCGACGACATATACCTGAGATATTGGTTCACATGCTATACCGAGGTGGCTAGTGTTGAGTTTCTCACTGGCGTGGGTCTTGTTGAACTTACGGTTTGCCACAATCAAAGCTTCCCTAAGCCGCGGTGACGAGAGTTTCACCAGGATCGAGCGTGGTCTCCTATTGCTGGGGTTCAGTTTGGAAATACGCACACACTGCAAGATTTCGTGTTGCTGCACCGGGTGCCCGATTGTGTTGGCAAGTTGCTGCACGATTGATACAAGGTTTTCTCCACTGTGTTCAGGAACGCACTGGATCTCCACATTGCTGGCGCGTGCCTGCTGCTCCAGCTGGTTGAGGCGGTCAGTCAGTTCTTGCACTGACGATTTAAGTTGGTTATTCTCGGACGTGAGGCGCCGGATTTCAGGCACGACGTGTTGAATATCTTTTTTGAAATCTTCATACTGGTCGCTGATAAATGAGAGAGACGACTCCAGATCAGTAATTTTTTCCCTAAATTCCCGGAATTGGGCGGTGATACAAGCCTTAGTATCAATTTTCGATTCGCTTACTGCTTCGCGGATCTCTCGACGCACAATATCAATAAGGTCAGCCCGGGATAAGCATGAGCTGCACTGGTCGCCTGTGTTTCGTTTTCGCCGGGTTACGTTATCAATAGGGCTATTTAAGTCTTCGCGGAGCGGGGTGTCTGTATTGTCACCTTTGGGTTTTTTATTGTAGCAGCCGGGGCATTCCCAAGCCGCTAAATCGGAAGCGGGCACGGTCTCCAGCGAGATACCGACACACAGATCATGGTAATTATCATTACATTTATTGCATTTAAGTACTCCATCTAGATTCATTTCTTTTAAGCAGGCTGCGCAGGCCGCCGTCATTATTTTTATGTTGAAGGTAGATTCCGTCAAAATAGTAACGGCTACACAAACTGATGAAAGTCCGATAGGCAGTCTGTCTTCTTTTCTCTCGTAGATTGTACCGCTGCGCAGCCGATGGGAGCCGAACACCACCGAATAACTGTGCGAGCAAGAGGCAAATTATGACGGGCCTCTCTTTTCCTCGAGGGTAGCGGGGGGCTTGGCAACGGCGATTTTAAATAGTTCTGGCTAATTAAGTTGCACACTATTGTGACACTTATTTCGTTTGCTTATACTGGTCAATTATGCGTAAAACTGTAGCACACAAATATGAGCACACCGATAACACGTCTTAACTCTGCACGACTCCTTGACGAACCGTGAAGATTTACCTGAAAACTTACGAAATGAGCCATCTTACGAAATATTTCGGCGTGTACTGAGAGACATTTGGTTGGAAAACCCTCTGTACTCCATGAGTGAGTACATGGAACTAAACTTCTAATTATTATTTGTATATTTGTTATTGACATTTGATTTAGTACCTATTTTATTTTGTATTGCGACGATGATTTTATTTTGTATTATTAGATGCCATCTGATTATTATTTTTCTTTGTTTTAGTTTAATGACTTAAAGTTGTGATGACGATCCTTATTGGGAGATTATATTGATTATTATTATTATGGTTAACATTTCGTGTGCTTGACATTGTTATAGTTAGTTTTATTATTATATTTTTATTTTGACGATTATGATGTGAATACTTATATTTTTGAATATTTAAATGCAAATGTATACAGTTATTTTCACATGAAATAAATGAATCTGAATCTGAATCTATTTAAAGTACGCAAAACAGTTTTCCATCGGTAAAATTACGTTTGTAGCTCAGTACCTACAGTTTATCTTTTCGTTAGAGCAATATGCAGTGGTTTCATAGTTCGTATGGAACCCTCTGTGCGCGAGTTCTACTCATAATTGACCGACTTTTTTATCGTAATACTAGCGTCTGTTCGCGACTTCAGCCACCATGAGGGATAAAAATAAAAGCCGGTTAAGTGTGACTCAGACTATTTCTCTCCGTAACAACATATTGTTCTGACAAAAAAAAACCAACTTCAAAGTTTGGACGGTACAGTTTTATCCTAATTGGACTCCAAAAAAATATTAAATAGACTCCCGACAATTGGCCACACATAATACACCTTAAGAAAATTTAAGACTTTTATTGTTTTCTCAGAACTGGAACAAAACCGGACCAAACGGGAAGCACCAGCTTTTAAATAAAAAAGAATCGTCAAAGTCGCTTTACCTAGTCCAAAGTTATGAGGTATCAAACATAAAAAAAAGTTGCATTGAGAACCTCCTCTTCTTTGAAGTCGGTTAAAAAGACTCGCTCGCAAGATGTTCGCTTCGTGTCGACCCCCCGCGGCACCCGAAACGTGAGACTTCCAAGCCTATGGAACACAATGTCAATATTTCATAGCATGTTTGAGAAAATATAATTGAAAATATCAGGAATTTAAGAGCAGGCAATGTTCAGAGTTCAGAATGTTATTTTACAGATTTCATCCCTGTAATTTTCGATAAAACTCGGTGTCAACTGTTATCGATATCATTTAAAAATGTAATGAAGAACAGAGCCCGATGCTCCCATGCGAAGCAATTATTTGTAACATGAAGATATCACAGTCCGAGATAAACCATTAAATTAAGCAAGTCGTGATAAAGCCGTGCGTCACACTCGGTGTTCAGACTGTGATACAGTATAAGCTAAGAGTGAGGATATGTAGATAGCGCGCGTTATTTTTTAGGTAACACAGGCAATAATAACATCCTCAATGGATTGAACTACATTAACTTGGAAGTGACCAAAATTACCATATCTCCGGCGTGGTCGCTTCAGTAAGAGTATCAAAATGAAATAGTTTATTCAGTAAGTAGGCCACAAGAGCAACTTTACAAGTCAGATTGTGAATCTACGGGCATTTCCCAAGAGGAGACCGCTGTTGAGATGAAAGCCGAAAGAAACTCGTCACCAAGAATTACATTTATTTTATAATAGCAACCCGCTCCGTCTTCGCACGGGTGAAAGTCTATATTATGCATATATTATGCATATAAACCTTTCTCTTGAGTCACTATCTATAAAAAAAACCGCATTAAAATCCGTTGCGTAGTTTAAAGATTTAAGATTTTAAGATTTTTTATTTGACCTTGTGGTTGACTGGTAGAGAATGCCTCATGGCATTAAGTCCGCCATTTGTACTTTTACTTATGTATTTTGCGCAATAAAGTTTAAATAAATAGATACTCTTAAGCCGCCAGTAGGGTACCTCAATCATTCCTCAGCTCCGCGGGACTATCTGACAGATTCATATCTACATAATATAAAATCTATGATATAATAATGATGATGTGTGCAGATAAAGTAGTGTAAGCATCTGAAGATAATTTTATTACTCTCATTATGTAAAGCCTGACCAGAAATATATGAGGATGCGCCATATTGCGGAATTTCACTAGAACTAATTTCTTACACTGAGAATGATTTTATGATGGTTTGTCAACAATGTCAATGTCATTCGTGGTGCTTTTTTTAAAAGACAAATATTTAAAAATAACCAAAGAAAATGCCTAACCATTCACAATCGTCCACGTAATATTAATATTATAAATAATGTGTACATGTGTTTATTACACGAAAAACAGCCAGGAAAAGAGTGCATTCCAATAAATGATATAACGAGGTGGTTACCATAAGAACTGACAGGTATTGAAACTAATGTCATTGAGTGCGGTTGCGATTGGTTGCAAAATTGTTGCCATATAAATCTTATAAATAGCGCCCTCTTGACAATCCTCATATATTTCTGGTCAAGCTTTAACAGTCGCATAAACTACTATTTGTAGTGTAGTGTGCGATTGGGTTTATTTAACTGGCAACCAAGCGTATGGTGGGGTACCCACGAACAGACAGCGTGGTGGTATACGGATGTTCAATAATATATTATTTTACATTCGCGTTTTAATAATTTCTCAATGACATTTTATTTTTTACAAAAGCGGGATGTAATAGTTCTCCTCATCTTCCCAGGATATGCTTGTTAACCAATTCATGAATATGTTTTTTGCCTAAGGGTGTCGTGTTTCGGCAGTTCCGGGGCAACCTGCCGAATTCTAACACCAGAACAGACGACGCATCGGAGCCACGTCGTTATGTTGCCAAAATCTAATTCGTTTTAATTATTTTTTATGTGTATTTTGGTAGTTCACAGTGCCTTGATTGTATTACTGTAATGCTGTGTAACTTATTTGAATAAAAAATTAATAATAAACACCAACAGTCAACTGCACCGAGATGTATTTATTATTTTATCCAGAAGTGTTATACCTACTGTAATTTATTTTTGTGTGTTTTAGTTACCCCGACGAACGACATCGTCGTTACGAGGGAAACAATTCACTAAATCCCCCGTTTAATATATATTTTCCGTACACTTTTAAAAACAATAGTTAAATCTTATAC
This sequence comes from Apotomis turbidana, assembly GCA_905147355.2. Classification (NCBI taxonomy): domain Eukaryota; kingdom Metazoa; phylum Arthropoda; class Insecta; order Lepidoptera; family Tortricidae; genus Apotomis; species Apotomis turbidana. Next base: position 3,997,494 of record LR990293.1, read on the forward strand.
TGCTTTGCGAAGACCCAAAGAGAGAACCGTCTATAGGTGTTTATTCTCTGCCGATTGCATGATGTACAAACTCTAAGGGCGTCTAATTAAAACAATGCTAGGTTATAATATTCCATCCTCCTAAAGAGAAACTGATCAGATTTTTCTATTTTTACCTATAAGATATATGAACAACAACATGAAACTACAGAAAATGTTTCAATTGTATGACAATTTCTCATTCCCCTTTTTCAACGACCAATACTTATACCCCGATTGTAGTATAAAGCACCCTGTATACAAAAATTGGGTACACATATTATGTCATAAACAGCCTGTATGTATAAGTAGTATTATCGCATCCACGAGTACTCAGATGCGCACGCGCCGGTTCCGCCACGCCTCCATCTGTCACTCCAAGTGCTATTTACATTTGATACGGTGAGTTTTGTATACTGCTTCTATTTAGGGCGACGCTCCAAGTTTTTGAGCTTACCTGTGCTTATATTTATGAATATTTTACGATTTAATTTATAAATTACGGAGTATTTGGGGTATACTGCCTTTTCGCAGAATAATGTTTGGTCAAATGTTTCTTTCTTAAATTTTTATTTCCAGTCATTCATTTTTCATAATTATTTCAAATATAATCCTATTGATTGGGTTAGGTTAGGTTTGGTTTATAACAATCTCAAATCTAAAGTACACACTTTTGTACTTAATTATTTAAGTAAGTACGCGCATAACCCGTAAATTGATGGGGCTGACATAATCATTAAGGAGTAAATGCCCTTAAACAGTAAAGAAAAAAAAAACAATCTTAAATAGTTGACGGTTTTAGAGAAAAAGCTATAGAGTGAATGACACTTCTGCAATGATTTAGTGAACCGTTATTTGGCATATATTTTATCAAAAGTCGTTCAACCGTTTAATACCTGCAGGAGCTCAAACTTGGTACTATTACTTTTTTATTAGGGTTCCGTGCCTCAATCGGAAAAAACAGAACCCTTATAGGATCACTTTGTTGTCCGTCCGTCTGTCTATCTGTCTGTCAAGACCCTTTATCTCGAGAACGCGTGGAGGTATCGAGTTGAAATTAACACCATATACTCAAGTCTATGGTCACTTGAAGCTATGAAAAAACAAACTTCTACGTTAACGTAAAAAAAAGATCGGCCGTTTATGTCGCAAAAAACTTATATTTCGATACTCTCAAGGAAATCAAAATGATAGGGTACTTCCCGATGCCCTAGAACTATGAAATTTTGCAAGTAATACTGTCACATACCTACTACAAAAAATCTGAAAACTATACACTCATACAATCATAAAATATAGTCCTTTTCAAATTACATATTTGGAGAACTTGGTTGCGTTAAGTTTGCACCTCGTTTGTATCCGGCGCTGTACGTTTCAGGTGCAAACTTAACCAGGCCAATTAAGATGGGATAAGTGAAATTTTGTACGGAACCCTCGGTGCGCGAGTCAGACTCGCACTTGGCCTTTTTTATTTCAGACGTGTAACTTTAACGTATATAGGTGTTTGGATAATTCGACTCAGCTTACAAAGCCCTTCAATTGGTTAACTTCATGTCCATTGGGTGCCGTACTAATAAAAAATAACTTAAATCTTAAGCAGGAATCGGGAAGAAAGATTAACCCAACAAACGTTTTATGAAGACTAAATTATATGAAATAAAATAGTAAAGAACAAAAAAGCAACATTTGGCTTAACAGCTTGATTAAGGACATTGCTTGTAACAAAATAACAATGTTTTCTGTTTAATAAACGTAACTACTGTCAGTGCCATCTGTTACCTATACTCGGCATATTTCACATTTTCGTTTTTTTTATATGAGAATATGTATTTTTTTATAAATTTCGAATGTATACGCTGAACAAATGTCGGTATCTGAAAAACATAGCCACAAAGCTGTTGCTTTTCATTTTCAACAGGAACTTTTTGGAGACTTCGTAATTTCTAATACTACGAAATTTAACTCACTATCTTTTGCAACCATTGATACAAAGAACGTTGCAAGATACAAAGAATTTCTTTGTATCATTGGTTTAATAAAAAAAAGGTGTTGTGTACCCATAATAAAAATAATGAGACATGTTTCATAAACTACTAGCGTTTTGTAGGTGGTGTTTTAGCTAGGTGAATCAGATTTTTGATTTTCTGCGGCGTAACTCAAAATTTCTCTAGAGTTACCAAGAAAACAGGCTTTTAATACATAAAATATTCTCTGTTTTTTAGGTTTAATTGTTGGAACACTGAACGTTTTAACATGTACACCATAACTTGAAACTTATGGAAGCTATTATTTGAGGGTGACATTTTACGAGGATTTGTGTCGGAAAAGTTTTTTTATTTTTTATTTATTTACATAATGAAAAAATATACATTTTTTGCCATAGCGGACAAAACCATAAAATAATTAACTGCCGCTGTGACCCTGCTGTCACTGACTGGTTAATTCCATCGGATCTATTCACTTACCATCAAATGATACTATTTAACATAATCAGGTTTTTTTGTTTTTTATTCACAAACTGACCGGCGATTGACCTCAGTAACACCTGATGGAAAGTGACTACGGGGTCGAGGATGTAGCTCGCCGGTTCAGTAATAGCCTATTCACTCTTACCTTGAAGATACCTAAATTATATTTTTTTGGAAATACACACGATGGGAGCGAGTTCCATTCCTTAGCGGTCCGCATTAGAAATGATGAAGCAAATCGCTTCGTGCGAATGAGTTTTTTTGACTCGGCAGCGTCCCAGCAGAATTATGACTAATTGCTATACTTCAGATACGATTTCAAGGGTATATATTTGTACGACTAACGAACACATACCTAATATGTATTTTGTCATGCGTAGTTTGATGAATAACATCGAACTATCCTTTATTTAAAATGCTTAAGTAAACAGACGTTTCCGCGAAGTATATTGTTTAGATAGTGTCGTCGCATTTTCACCATTTAATCTTGATTCCATAACAATACAGGTTCATTAATGGAAAATAAAAGCCAAACCCAATAGACACATGCCGATTATTTGCTTATTAAACAATGTAGGTAGCAAAATACCGTAGTATAATTATAATAAATAAACTTAAACGGATTATATCGCGTAAATTCATTATTTGAGCTTCCCTGACGTTTCGGCTACTAGAATATGGCAGAAAAAATAGTTCCCGAGATAAAGTGTGGTTACAGATGGACATACAGGAAGGATTACTTTTCAAAATTTTACATGAAACCCTAAAAACCATAATGAGTAGATAGTGGTTATTTTCTGTTTCACGCATACAGATTTCAGGAAAACCATTAAGTTAATGTTAATTATGACTAATTTATCGGCCTCTATGTGTTAGCGTACGATATGAAATATGAAACACAAGGGGGCTGTGATGGTTGCGTTTATCACGTGATAAATAAGTGACCAAACATCTGTCACTCACGATTGCATTTTGTCAAACTGTGACGGATGCTTTGTCACTTATTTATCGCGTGACCAAAGTAACCATCGTTGGCCCGCAGCATTCGAGTGTACTTTCAGATATTGCCAAATAAGCGATGTCCGTTTCAAGTATATCGCCTAGTACTAGCCTACCCAGTATATCGCCACTTCGCCAATCCGGTTGCGTTATGACCGCGCATAAAATTTGGGCAATTACGCGAGAAGTGATACAAGTAACTGTTACATAACTGGCACACAATTAAGATAATGTTAATCGCATTCCACTTTGTTCTATTTTTATTAGTGCAATAATGGCCTACTTGCAGCATAATGTTCATTATTTCATTTCACTATTAAGTATGTTTGTTTGGCATTAATTAAGCCATATGCTAAGCAAACCTAACAGTATTTCCACTTGGTACTAAGCATTTAGACACATGAAAATATGGATAAAACGATATTAATAAATCTTACGATAATTAGAAAATTGAACGTTATTAATAAATCTTATTATATTCATTTATTAAAAAAAATATTCGAATAAGTGGTAAAACAAATTTAAAAAACTTAAAACCTACACTAATCTTAATTTTGCCATTATTAAGTGTACTCCTCACGAAAATGACCATTTATTTGATACGCCAAAGATATCAGGCGCAAACTTAACTTGTCTGGGTAGTTACGTGAATATCAATCACTTTATCCAACTCCAATCAGAACATCAAGTTTAAATGTGGTTTACCCGTGTGTGGCAAGTTTAAAGGCGATATACCCGAGATATATCCGACATTTCGCTTATTTGACGGTATCTCAAAGTACACTGGAATTAGCGCCCTGTATTTAATATGCATTGACTATGACTCATCTTTTGCAATTCATTCAATTATACTTTAATGAATTGACTAAAATCACTTAGTCATCTTTCATCCTTAACATAACGGAGTATTTGAGCAGTATATGGGTCAATGATCCGTTCCTATGAAAACAGGAAGGGAATATAACTAGTGACGTTTCATACAAAGAAATACAAACCTTGTGCGACCAAAACCTTGGTAGTATGAGTAAAGGACTATAGGGAATGATTTTCGTCATAAGTTTTAGTTCTCATGAATCGAACCAAAGGGTTACCACAAAAAGGTTCCGTAGGGGAATGTTCCCAATGACGTACACAGTTACCATCGTTAGGTTTATATAAAAGGGTAAGTGTTGAAAGGACATCAAAGTTGTGTTACTGTTCCTAACAAGAACAACATTTCCGTTTGCGGCATTATCCAAACTATTGTACTTTTTTCATACTTGGTGAATCTTTATTCTGGTACGTATACATATTGGTATACTATATAATACATAATGTATATGTATACATATTGTAATACCTATTCTAAACTAAACTATGCCTAAAAATGGGCCCCATAGTACTTATTAATTAATTTACTTAATCTTATTATCACTTACTGCAAAAGGCGGACTTAATGCCATGAGGCATTCTCTACCAGTCAACTTTAGGGCAAAGCAGAAAAATTGTAGCAGTGGGTTTATATAAAACAATAAGTGTTGAAAGGCAATCAAAGTTGACTACTTTTTATCTCGAATCCCCGTAGGGTTGTATTATGTAAATTATGTTTCAACGCGAACGAAGCAGGGCCATAAGTTAGTACTATCACAGAATAAAGACACTACTATTACTATTATGAAATTGTAAGAACGAAATGACTGTTTTTATGTTTTATTTTATTTATTATTTAATAATTTGACAACAAACGTTACAAGTAATCGAAAGCCCTACGAGACTGCTATGATTATGACAGTTTGTCTGCAGGAAGACTTGTTTGTACTTGTATTGTATGTTTATTTTTATCTTTATGGCTTCATAACACCTAGACGGCTGGATAGATGTCTATAATTTTTAGTACACGGGTAGCCAGAGATTAATGATGATCAATTGATACTTATTACCTTTCTACGGAGAAATAAAAAGTCATAATCATAACCCATTTTTTCTCCCGCGCGAACGAAGTTCGCGAGCAACTTCTAGTATCATATAATGGTATCTAGAAGCCTTTTATGAGATTGCCGCTATGGTCTGAACAAGGAACCTTATGAAATCAAAATGATACTTGTAATCCAGTTGACGAAGTGTAGTATCATGTGATTGCGCCGTATTAGCATAAATGTCGGTTATTACGACACAATAGCCTGTGAACGTCTGCGGTGGACGTGATATATGTGATAGGTATCATGAATTCATGACAGCCTACACACTTCTTATATGATAGATGAAATGACACGTGGGTTTATCCTAGTAGAATAGAATTGAATATAATACTCTTTATTACACACCTCAAGAAGAAAGAAATACAAATACAGATAATTCTTAGCATTATAATAGAGGTAAATAATAGGCAATCGCTAAACAGCGATCTCTTCCAGACAACCTTTGGGTAGCGGTATACCATACCAGATCATTTTTTTTTGGAAAATTCTTTATTAATGCATCTCTACTCTCTTTTGGCATATAAATTAAAAAAAAAACCTGTCATGTATGGTTTATATGCTGTACCCCGCGGTATTACCCACTCATCCAGCGGGAACACGAATTATTTTTCAAGATAAAAAGTAGCATGTGTGTTTATACAAAGTGTGAGCTACCTACATATCAAATTCTATCAAAATTGGTCCAGCCGTTTGAGCGTGAATAAGTAACAAACATACAAACTTTCTATTCCTTCGCACCATGTCAAATTATTTTGCGGTTCAGGCATGCCGTCTCTGGTATACTCTCCATCTCTATTAGGTATGCTCCAAGCAAGGTAGCTTTCAAACCGATGCTTAATATGTAACCATCAGCTGAAGCAAGAGCCGAATAGTCCATCCATCATCCCATGTTGTAAACATCCATACATAATTGTATTTATTATTTTTAAACTGTATATATGTATTTAAATTGTGTTACTACGTATATATTTATACATATCGGGTGATCAATCCAAATGGGTCAGTAGGGAGAAATCAGAAACTAATAAAAGATAGGGACATCTCTGGTCTAGGAACTAGGTATGGCGTCGAATTTAGATTAAATAAAAACTGCGTTATGTTTTTTTATAAATCTCATACATAATTTCATGCTAATCCGGTCAAAACAGGTATGCTATGAAAAAATGACTTACACAATTTTAACAGAATACAGAATACAGAATTTATTGGTAAAAATCACAATTACATTTTACACGTCATTAATTATAGGTACAGATATTCATAATACAGATATGTTACATTATATTTATTAGATTAGATTACATGTTATATTTGTTTATGGTGTTTACTTGATGCGCAGGTCAGTGATTTGTCATTATGGACACCAGGTTCAATTAACGGTTATGGATAAGATGTATAAAAAAAATTGGGCAAGTGCGAGCCCGACTCGCGCATGAATGAAGGGTTCCGTACCATAATCTATAACAAGTTTGTTGTATGGGAGCCCCCCCTAATAATATTTATTTTATTTTATTTTTAGTATTTGTTGCTATAGCGGCAATACATCATCAGTGAAAATTTCAACTATCTAGCTATCACCGTTCTTGAGATACAGCCTGGTGACAGACGGACGGACGGACGGACAGCGAAGTCTCAGTAATAGGGTCCCGTTTTACCCTTTGGGTACGGAACACTAAAAAATGAATGCAGACTCTATTAAATCTAAAATCGACGCCATAGTTCCTAAGAACAGATTTCCCTGATATCTTATAGTTTTCGTTCCCTTCTGACCCATTTGGATTGATCACCCTGGAATTATACATATTTTGAAGAACTGCTTGCATACTAGATGCTACATGCTGTCAATTGAATTCCTGATTTACAACAATACAAATCAATACAATTGCATTATGTTCGCCATTTGTACTGCCTTTTGTGCAATAAAGTTTAAATATAAATAAATATTTGGCTTGCTCGACCGCACAGATTTTTTCATAGAAACCACGAATTTTCCGATGTACCGGTACCGAGTGGCCAATTGTAAAACTCAAGACTGCTTATTCGTTCAAAAATGCTAATTGTTTTAGACATTTTTCTCTATTATCAGACATGTTTCTTAACATATTAACAGGCGATTTATTTACTGGTATATATTTAAAACCAACAGTTTGAATTTTTTATTGATAATTTATGTTTCAAAAACTACCCGAAATTTACAAAACACACGCAGAAAACTGTTTTTTTTTTTTTAACTTTGTTTCGACTGCATCTATGTTACTTTCTAGAACTCAAGGAAAAGTATTATTCATTTCAAAAAGTTGGTTGAAATTACTTATATATTGGTAATAAAATAATAAAAAAAAAAAGGAAGAAGGCCACTTAACACAACCCTAACACAAAGCCAAAAGACAAAATTGTGACAGAGTACTAGACATGACACCGGACGGAAGGAATTCTAAATTATATTCCATAAACAAATATGTCACTCCATTTGTCCCATATACAGTCTGACCAAAAAGAGTAGAAATTAAAAAGTGGCAACACTGCAATGTCGTCTCTTTCTAATCAATCTAAGAAAACGGGGACGACACTACAGTATTGCCACTTTTTAATTTCTACTCTTGTTGGTCAGACTGTAAACCACGTAAAGCACACTTCTTGTTCATGAATTCATGATTAAATATCTTATTTGTTTGGTAAAGAGTTTGTTCACACGTATCATAAAAGGAACAAGACGGGATTATGCTGTTAGGCCTAGTAAATAGAATGTCAGTTTTTGTATAAAAACGAATTCAATGATAACGTCGGAAAGCGCAAATATTTGCTTATGCTTTGTCTTGGGAGTTTCCTGTACTATATGTACCTGTAGATCGATCCTTAAATGCATTAAATATAAGCACAACAATACTCAACTAATTGAGTATCCACTTAATATATTTAAAATAAGATTTTTAACAAACTCAATAAATGCAGAAGTTTCATTGCGTCCGGATGGATATTTTTAGGGTTCCGTAACCAAAGGGTAATAACGGAACCATTTAACAATAAGCATACACTGTCCGTCTGTCTGTCTGTCACCAGGAGGCCTTAGTATGGTTGCTTTTATCATAGGATAAAAATAAAGTGACAAAGCATCCGTCACATTTTGACATAATGCGAGTGTGAGTGACAGACGCTTTGTCACTTATTTATCACGTGATAAACACAACCATTATAGGCCCCCAGGCCATGGACCGTGATAGCTAGAGAGTTGAATTTTTCACAGATAATGTATTTCTGTTGCCGCTATCGCGCTATTTATTTACATACACGAATACGAAACTCTCGGTGCGCGAGTCCGACTTGCACTTGGCAGGTTTCTTTTACTTATGTATGTTCCCCGATCACTCAAAAATGGGTGAAAAGATTAGAAAATGAAAAGAATTTGTATGAAGACCTATACGGTACGCTCTGTTATTAGGAAAGGATGTGATGACTCATAAGATAACTCTTCAAATAATGGCACATCTGCAACTGGTAATCATTGCGATTTGGGTACCTATTATTAGTATACGTTAAAAATGAATCTACATATTTACATTCAAAGCAAACCTTGGAAAAGAATTGAATAAGTTAGGGAATAATAACAGTTGTGGTTTAGTACTGTAAAAGGGAATTACTACTATTACTAAGGATTATTACTACGGTTTTTTGTTAGTATAAGTCCCTGCTTTTTATACAATGGAAGGTAAATAACCGCAATGCCAGCAAAATGTTTTGGAATGACAAACTTAATGCCAACCAGTGACAGCCAATGAATTTTGCTTTATAAGTCGGTTAACAGGACCAGTCGGATGAATTTCCACACGTTAAATCTATCAGGCCGGCCGTTTGAACTTGGGGTAAACTGAATACTTAACTTGGGGTAAGCGCACCAGTGTGCGACCTTGATATCAATTGTATATCGTTTAGAAAGGTAAATTTATTTATTTCTTTATCTATTTGGGCGTCAGTTATTGGATTTGTTGGATAATTTTCACAAAATATTTTTTTCATAGTAGCGAATTTTCACATCGTGTTTTTTCACGATCGCCAAATTTATTATTTGTCTTTCTTCATGTAGAGATTTTTCATGAAGCGTTTTATAATATTCGCGTTTATTTTTTTCGTTTATTTTACGAATAGATTATTTTCTCAGTCGCATATATTTCAGCAGCATTAGGCAACATACGCCTTATGTCGACGGAACCCCACTTCGTCGGGCTCCTATTTCTGGGCGGTCTGCCCTTCGGGCATCTGAAGATACCTAACGAACCTAGCCTACCTATAGTCCCTATTAATGTGTGATAATGTGGACCGGTGGTAACGATTTGTTGGAATTATGTTTTCGAGTAAAATATCTATTAAACCGCACTATATTAATGCTGATCATATTTGCGAATAATAAAATAATATACTGGTAAAATAAGCGAAAAAAATAAACGCGAACATTATAAACGCTTCCTGAAAAATCGCTATTACATGAAGAAAGACGAATAATAAAATTGGTGATCATGAAAAAACGCGATGTGAAAATTCGCTGCTATGAAAAAAATATTTAGTGAAAATTAGCGAACAAACCAATTATTGGACCAATCCGGAGTACAGAGACCTTATTGTTTTACATTATTAACATAATTTTATGTAATAATGTTTTCAATATTTAACTGAGCGATCACAGCCGTTAAATCTTCTATGGTCCCGCTACCGCTGTTATAGCAAAAAGGTACCTTTTCATTATAAGCAAATAAAAAAATTAAGAACCGAACCTAATCACCAAGTAGCATAAAAATTCGCCCTACTACTTAATACTTAGTTCGTCATACTGACCTTGCCCATTCATTCACCTCTTTGTGTACACTTGTTACGTCTCCACGTTCCGTCTCGACTCCATTTTGTAATTTCCGGTGTAAATTCCGTAGATCGATTTAATCTGACATCTTGATGTACCTGTTATCCTAATGGATGACCCCCACTAGTATACCAAAAAGTTCAACCCCTTGTTCGCGGACTGATACTGATAAATTTAAGCGTCAAATTCTTGTCAGTGTTGCTGATAAAGTATGTACTTGTCTCCATCTTACTCTGTCTATAGCCACTTCGTTAACTTCCCTATACGACGTGACATCTACCCTCTCTTTCATTTCTTTAATATACCTTACTTATTCTTGGGCTTCCTCTTCCTCGCTTCTCGTCAACTTTTCCTTCTATGATATCCATACTAATATTATAAATGCGAAAGTGTGTCTGTCTGTCTGTTACCTCTTCACGCTTAAACCGCTGAATAGACTTAGATGAAATTTGGTATGAAGATAGTTTGAGACCCGGGAAAGGACATAGGATACTTTCCATCCCGAATAAATTTAGTGTTCCCGTGGAATGAGCGGGTAACAGCGCGGGGCACAGGTAGTTATTTATAAAATCGTCATGTCGTATAAGGTAGCTAATTTCAATGAAAAAATGCAATGGATCAACATTCTACTGAGTAGTTATTTTGGTGAAATTAACGGACATGATCAGTTCTTGATTGAAACAATTTATTTATTAAGTACGTCCATTATTAAAAAAAATAAAAATAAAAAGTAGATATTTATTTCGGACAAATTCATTCACATATTCTTAGTATTACAAAAATAACTTAAATAACTATTTTAGTGCCCAAACTAAGATGTAGAGAGGTCCAATACGTCCTGATTAGGGTAGGTACTCGTACAGTTCCATCTCTCCGCCAAGACAGTCAGGAGACTGTGGCGGCTGGCGCGTACTCTGCGGAGCGTCGCAATAATATAATATAAGTTTATGTAAAATATAAAATACAAATATATTATTTGTATTGGTTTTATGTACTTAATGTAAATTACATAAGACCGTAACAAATTCAACGATACCTATATAAAATAATATCTACGTGTATTTCAGAGCTTCATTTGAGAGAGTTAAATTTCTGAGAGATTGCCTGATATTTTATAGTACAAAATCGTACACATACACAGTAGTGCCACTCACAGGACATATACACTTATACAGCCACTTATTGTATCGCGTTAATCCTCTACATACTTAATAAATCACTCAAAGCCTGTTCATTATTATTTATTTATTTATTTATTTATTTAGGAGAACCAACAGCTAATACACTGCACATAGAAGCTTAAATAGAATCATGGAGCCAATTACAGGAACACACATATAGTTGTTGCACATGAAACATACACTTAAGTAACGACGCACATCGATGTAACGACGCGCACTAACAGCAAATATGAACATTAATTAAACTTAGAATTTAAACTTATAAACCATAACTTAACTTATAGGGCCATATTAGGCACAACCTATATACCTGATACTCAATACTACTGCACAAACATGTCATAAAATCGCTCAATCAAAAAACGCATTAGTAAATTTTCGCCTCACTGAAGGAATTACACAATTGAATACATCAATATCAAGCTCTTTCGTCGTATTATTCAAATGTCGACTAGTGCGGTTAAGGAAACTATTCCGTCTATAATTGGATGATGTACGCCTTAGAGAGATAGGGGGGAAGTGCCTTTTGGATCGCGTAGGAGTGACAAAGGACAGTTCTTTAAGCAGCTCAGGACAGTCAATGCCGCCACTTGTAATTTTAAGCAAGAAGGTAATATCGGCTATTTCACGTCGCTTATATAATGGGATCAGATGATGTTTCCTACAAGTATTTAAGTAATTAGATGAATCATAAGGGCATTTTAGTTTGTAGCTAAGGTATTTAACAAATTTCTTCTGAACCCGTTCAATCCTATCTATATACGTAGCGTAGCAGGGATTCCAAATTTGGGATGCATATTCAAGTTTACTCCGAACTAAAGAGCAATACAGAATTTTCAGTGTTTTGGCCTGAGTAAAATGAACAGAACTACGCATTATAAAACCTAGTGTTTTTAAAGCAGAACCAACAATAGTATTGATGTGGGTGTCAAATAAAAGTTTGGAGTCGTGTACTACTCCCAAGTCTCTCATAGATTGGACCTTGATCAGAGGTTGACATTTAAGTTTATAAGTAGTGGGTATTAAATTTTGTTTTCTTGAGAACGTTACAGAAAAACATTTCAACGGGTTCAGATCTAACTTGTTCGTCTGACAATACTCATCAAGTCGCTCGAGGTCTGACTGGATCAATGGTGATGGAGTCACTGGTCGACTTTACCCTCCTAAAAACCTTCATATCGTCAGCAAAACAAAGTAGTTTGGAATGTTTAAAGCATTTACTAATATCGTTAATAAAAATATTAAAAAGCAATGGTCCGAGCAAAGAACCTTGGGGAACACCACTCGGAATGGTAACCCATCCCGAAATATAATTATTGACTACAACAGCTTGAGACCTATTGTCAATATAGGAAGAGAACCATCGCAGCAAATCACCACTGATTCCGATGTCGCATAACTTGGATAGCAAGATACCATGGTCAATGCGGTCAAATGCCTTACTGTAATCATTGTAGATTACATCAACCTGAGTGTCATTAGCCATAGCATCAGTGACATACTCGTTAAAGAGAACGAGATTGGAAACAGTGGAACGGCCCTGCAAAAAACCATGTTGATTTGAACTAATAGAATTCTTTAGAGTGCAGTACACCTGTTTATACACTATTTTTTCCATGACTTTCGACAAAATACATAATTTAGAAATTGGTCTATAATTTTTTATGTCCGTTTTTGGTCCTTTTTTATGGACTGGTGTGATAAAGGCGGATTTCCATAAAGGCGGGACAATACACTCACTGAAAGACCTTTTAAGTAGTAACGATATGGGAATCGCCAAGCTTTCAGCACAATTTATAATAAAAGGAGCAGGTAGATCATCCGGGCCAGCTGACTTAGATGGGTCAAGTTTGAGTAGAAGATTTTTAACTGCAACAGGGCTTACTTCAATGTTTGCTAAGAAGGCTGTAGAGTTAACAGCGTTACTAGCACTAGGATCCAAGCCAAGGAACTAGGATATAAACCGTTATTCATTTAACAAAAATATATGTACGTATAACGTAGTCTACTACCCATAACACAACCCTAATACAGCAAATTTAGGACTAAATAGTAAAATTTAACCGAGATTATTTTTATTTAATAAGTAAATAATTACAATTATGCGGAACTTTTACAATAATGCGTAACTTTTTTTTATTATGTAAAAAAAGTCTTTACGAAGTGCCCTTCATAATCACGTGGTGCCCCACAACTATTTAGTCACTATCTCATTAATCTCCTATCCACTTATGAAAACATTCACAGCCTTTTCATGACGCGTTTCCTTTGCAGTTCGCAGTTCTTATACCTGAGTGCGCGCGCGCAGTCGACAGTGATGGCGCGGGTCCCGCTGCTGCTATTGGCGCAAGCCATCGTCGTGTGCGCAGGTACGAGAAGTTAATGTAAAAGTGTTTTATGTGTGAAAATTGTGTTGTGTCGTGTTTTATTTTATTTTTTAATGTTTACGGTGATAACGTGTTCTTAGGAAAACAAAATGAGCGTAAAAATTGAAATTGTCTTAACACAATAAATATGTACTTGAAAAAAATACAATACAACAATACTTTATTGCACACCAACAAGAAAAAATATTACATGAGAAATCTTAAATTAAACAATGGTAGGCAATATGCGGTCTTATCGCTAAAGAGCGATCTCTTCCAGACAACCTTTGGGTAGCGGAGAAAACAAAATTAAACAGAAAATAGTAGGTGTTGAGATAAGAACTTTAAGTAATTTATACATACAAAATATTAGACCCATAGGTCATACACTTAAAAATATATATAATTTTTCAAAATTACAGTTAATGTAACGAAATAATGTATATTGTAAAGGCGGTCAAATGGAGAATAAGTATATTTTAATTAAAATAATATACTACACATTAAGTGGTTGACTGGTAGAGAATGCCTTAAGGCGTTAAGTCTGCCATTTGTACATTTTTATTGGGCAATAAAGTTTAAATAAATAAAGAGTGGCTGTAATAATATAATATCTTAATGCATTTTATAGGACCGGTATGTACAGTAGTATAAAGGTCCTCAAATAAATTAAAATATATAAAATTTTAACATATCTACATTAAACCGATTAAGAAATGATAAATTATATTAATAAATAATAAAGTCATAACGAAAAAGCAGCCCAGTGGGTGAAGAATTTAGAAATTAATTTGTAATTAACATGGTTAGCGAACCAATTGTGCCAAACGATTAAATGAATAAATAATGTTATTATTTGATAGAACTTATAAAATACAAATCCTCGATAATACAACACATCTCCTCCGGATCTGTCCGGTACTTGTTAACTCAATGAGCCGTGTATGGAATTGCCAATTTACATTTACTACCATCAAACCCACTGGGCGATATAAATACAAAACAATTTGACCCTTATAACCGTGGGATACGAATGAAGATTCTGTTGGAGTTAGATACTATAGTTTGAAAATGCACAGTGGTCAGCTGATAGATGATACTAGTGATTGTGCCTAAATCTGCAAAGAGGAATGCTCATATAACGTCTGATAGTCCTATCGTAAGTAACAGATAATTCTGTGAGCTGTAGACCTCGCATTTTTTCATAAAATAGCTGAAATAGAAGAAGAAGAAAAATATACATTCAAATAAGTGAATTATTAATTTTCAATGAAATTTAACAAACTCTATAATAATCCTATTGAGCTAAACGAAAATGGAGTCACCTCAATATATATAAACATGTTGTGTTAACATATTATCTTCTTTTTAGTTTCTATCCAATTAAAAATATTATACCTAATGAACAAAAGTTTGTGGCAATTTATTTGGTTCCGCGTATTTTTGAATGCATGTTTAGTCGTTTCAATTCACCATAAATAAATAAATAAATATTAAATAAATATTAAGGGACAATCATACACAAATCGACCTAGTCCCAAACTAAGCAAAGCTTGTACTATGGGTACTAGACGACGATATACATAATATATAAATAAGTACATATATAGTTAACATCCATGACCCAAGAACAAATATTTTGCTCAAATATTTGCCCCGGCCGGGATTCGAACCCGGGACCGCCGACTCAGTAGGCAGGTGTCTACCAACCGAGCCAAACGCGTCGTCAAACAAATAGGTACCGTAATATGCAGTTCACGTGACATTACAATAGGTAATTTGGCATCTTAGAGTGAGGTGGCCATAAGAACTCCTCAACCGCACAAGTTAGGGCTCATTTCAATGGTATTGACGAGCAATTGACGTTTGTATAAGAAATTACATTCAGTAACAAAACCGTGTTCCAAAAAAAAAGGTAAATATTGAAAACACTGACGAGACGGTATATACACTTTTATAAACTACGCCGTCGACACAGAGGCGGGTGTTTTGTCGGTAGTTTAAGAGAACGGAGAAGCATAGCAGTTTGGTGCTCTTAGGATGCAGCCTCACCGCGAGCAATCACCTGTAATGTTACATAAAACAAGTGAAATGCTGATATCATTTGTTATATTACAGTCAAATGCTCGCGCTGTTGTTCTTCTAAGGCACCCCGGAGGTGCAAAGGGCTTTCATCAGCTCGCACCACGCCTATCCGCTGCAACTTTTATTAGCCTCGCTCCAGCTCAGTTCGATGGCTCGTAGCTCGGTCTCAACCATCACTTACATGTACTAAAAAAATATAAATTAACCACCATAATACATCTTCTTTTTGTGCCCTTTTAAGTCTTTATCTAGGTACATTTGACAATTTATCTTTATATTTAGTTAGGTACTCATTTATCTATTAGGCGTGGTGTAACATGCGCCGAGGTTTCCGATGCAAGAATAAGTTGACGGTTACCGTCGGCAAAGTGTCAAACCATTCGTTATTATTCTATAGTTCATTTTCTTAATTAAATTCTATTGCATGACATATTGGCACTGTTATGCATGTTTTATTTGCCACATTTGCACGCCGTCTATACGGCAGAATTAGTTATGATGAACTTCTCAAAATGTATGTAACACCCTAATGTATGTAATACCATGATTCTAGCAAATAAATGATATCTTATCTTATCTTTCCCGGAGTTTTCAAGTGTGGCTAGGACACAAATTGTGCTTATTTTTCGAGAACTGCATTGTCCTGGATTAAAAAATAGCATACTATCTCTACATAGAAAAAAAGTTATACCGTTTCTATGTTGCTCTGAAAATAAATTATAAATATAAGGGAAAATCTTACACAAATCGACCTAGACCCAAACTAAGCAAAGCTTGTACTATGGGTACTAGACGACGATATACAATATATAGATAACATTCATGACCCAGGCACAAAATATTCGAGTTCATCACACAATTTTTCGCCCTGGCCGGGATTCGAACAATAAATGTACATGATTAGTAAACAAATTAAGAGGATACCTACTAGATGTACGATAAGTAGTTATATATCTACAATTCACTTTACATAATAGCGGACGTGACTAGATAACATTGATTAAGATTAACTGCAATTTTGTAACAAAGTACGTGAACGTGACAGAACATGTTACTATGCTTTTGAAATTAAATATATATAGCATCGAAACTAAGTAAATGCTACAGATAACTGAGCGAACGAGCGAAATGTCCCCGTTTCAGCTTGGCCATATAAAAATCGTATGTCCAGATTTTCAGCTGTTCTCATCTAAAGGCTGCATTTCTCAGCCGGTCTTCGTGCAATTTTACTTCACTTTCAGGTGCTAGCTACGTTTCTAGGCGTCTATATATTTATTTATATGTATTCTAAGTTAACTATTGACAACGCGGTAAGCGCAGCGGTTAAGCAGCTGCCTACTGAGCCGGCGGTCCTGGGTTCAAATCCCGGCAAGGGCAAATATTTGTGTGATGAATTCGAATATTTGTGCCTGGGTCATGGATGTTATTTGTATTTATAAGTATGAATTTATCTATATAAGTATGTTTATCGTCGTTCGTAAATGAAGAGTTACGGGGTAGAACTGGCTAAGAATAATTTGCAAAATTGTACAGTACTGACAATTGAAGTTGTCAAATCAATGGCTGTACGGCTTAAGTAAAATTTTGAAAAAAGGAAAAGTAAACATTTGCACCCTGGTTTATGATGAATTAAGAAATTTTGTGGCCATAAACTACAAAAAAAAATTTGTTGAAATAAAATATAGCCAGTTTTCCTTACTCCTTCCAATGCAATCTGTCCACAATCGAGGTAAGGACCTTCCTCTTTCTGTGATTTATTCGACTTTCCTGTCTCTGGAACGTAATTTTTTTCATTTTGCTCAAACTCTTGCGATTTTGTATAATCATTATTTGAATTTGAATGAAACTCGGTAGGTACTAAAATAATAACAAATTACGCAGAAACCTTGTGGTTTTTTCATGTACTTTGACGATCTAACCAATACAATTTATGCTTCCAGGTATTCACGAAATAATGACAAATTGAAGCAGTACTAAGTTAAATTTAAAAAGAAAAAATTACACGGAACCCGAGTCACACACTTGGCCCATTTTCATTTTTATTAACAAAATAAAGATTAATTTATTATTTACTTTAAGTCCCAACTGTCAATTTTGTCATTCCACGTGTACCATAAATATATTTTTAATTACTGCGAACAGTAAGTAGCAATCGATTAAAGTTAATAGCACTGATAATATACATTACAGTACCTACTCTTAATTACCTGCAAATGCAGTTATTGTGCAGTGAGCTGTGAAAATGAAGTGTCACTGTCATGGCCCCTTTTTAGGGTTCCGTAGTCAACTAGGAACCCTTATAGTTTCGCCATGTCCATCTGTCCGTCTGTCCGTCCGTCCGCGGCTTAGCTCCATGATCGTTAGTACTAGAAAGCTGAAATTTGGTATGAGAAAAAAACTTTTTTTCGGGTACCTCTGGAACACCTAAAGTGGGGGTGAATTTATTTTTTCGTTTTAACACTAGTGTTTGGGGTGTCGTTGGATAGGTCTTTTAAAAATAATAGGGGTCTCCAAACATTATTTTTTGATCAACTCAGCAGTTTTGTAAATATTCGCTCCGGAAATAAAAAAATAGCGCCCCCCCCCTTTCAACCACGGGTCAAAAAATTATGAAAAAGTCATGAAAATGAGGCCTTATAAGTATTTTCAATGAAAACTATATTGAATAAAATCGGTTGAGCCGTTTTTGATTTTTGAGTCGTATTTCATAATTTTCCTTAAAATGACGTAAGCGCCGCACGGTGTCCTTATACTTCGAACGTTACACATATTTGTTAAGTGCCATACTGTATTAAAATATTTCGCTCAATCTGGCGCGTATAATCGATAAGTTCCAGGAGGTAATAAGTAATTACAGTTACTTTGGCATTTACGACCTTTTTTATAGAGCTTGAAATCTTTCTCGTAATTTAAACCTCGAAGCCCATCTATTGTGAATGATGGGCAACTACGGAACCCTACACGAGCGTGGCCCGATATGCTCTTGGCCAGTTTTTATACTTTGCTTTAGTAAAACAGTAGAGTTGCTAAACCGCGAAATTGTGCGCACCGAGTTACAAGTCTGAAGCTACGAAAACGATACCACACAAGCACTAACTAGACTTAGCTGACTAGCAGTAAAAAAAGGGACTGCTATTCACACCGCACAGGGGACGAATCTGATTTCTCTCCACATCTGAATATAATCACTGCGGTAGAAATTTCATGCTTGTAACCGGATGCGCGCTATTATGTTAGAAAATAGTGGATTAACAACTGTAATAAAAAGGAAAAAAACCGTTTTGAATTTTACAAAAAGTACTAACATTAAAACCTTTAAGAAAACAGCCCGTTACTGAAATCGCTCACCATCAGGCGATCGATCTGCTATTTTTCTTCCTCTGTCATAAAATAAAACATGTTTTAGTTTCGTTTAGTACTCTAATGAGGACCACACAAGGATAAAAAGGATATGACCATGGTGGGTTTAAAAATAAATAAATAAAGGGAATCAAAATCATAATTTTCCCAATACTATTTAGATGAAAATAAACGCTTTGCATATGCATAAACGTGGATACGTCTCGTCGAATTTGGCTTTGTCGGCTCATTACCAAATGGCAAAAAATTAAGCCCTTTCAATAGATGCTTCGGAATTTCATTGAAATTGGTTAACCTACTTTGTACAAAGATGGCACGAGACAAAAGAGAAATTATTATCGCAATTACCCTTTACACCTTGAGCACGGTCATAAAGATGCTAAAAACCTTGGTGAAAAAATAAACATCACATTTACCTGTTTTTGAAGTTCTTAGTCGAGGCCAAGTCGAGGCTAAAGTACAATAAAACCCTATCAATCCTGTATCTCGGTCTTTCTCCAAATTTTTGCACTCTTTCTTATTGACACGTCGCGTTTTTTAAATTACTTTAAATAATCTTTATATCAAAAATATCTATCATTACGGATTGACCTATAATGACAATTCAGCGTCCAATAAACATTTAAGTTTTAATGATCGATATGTTGCTATGGGTATAGCGACGCGTCAATTAGAATGAGCACAAAAGAGAACAACCAATCGCAGCGCAGTAAATTATAGTCTAATGAATAGAAAACCTCTAAATAGTGGGGTAATGTCTAGACATTGCACATTGCTAGGATTTTATTTGACCTTTTCTTTTAAATATCTTTTACAAAAGAAATGTGTTAAGCTAACGTATGTGTAATCTAAATATAAGAGATTAGTATTGTGTAAATAATACAGATAAACCCACTGATTCTGATAAAATTATAGGTGAAGGCCAATTTTAATTACTTACGAGCATATGTTCATAAGTATGTTGGAATAGGGTTACTACAATTCTACTAATTATTAAATACACGTTTTTAACACAAATCAATATATATTACAATTTTACAATGACAATAATCAGAATGACAAGACATCATGACACTCATGGTAGACAGTCTTCGCATTAAGTAACCTTTTTCGTACTGCAAAAAGGTGTCGCTACAAGTATAATACCTTAATATTTACTTAAGATAAAGTTATTAAAGTTGATCAACGTAGAAAAATAAATGGTAAAAAAGGTGAATCATAATTTGATCCAGCATTTTGAAAAATTAAAGTATCCAACACTATTGGCATTCTAAACACCTAAATTCACACTAACATTCCTTTACATCCACAGTACAAGATGGCGTCACACCAAAACCCAAGAAAGTCCTTGATACCATCATGAACCCAGCCTACATACCGGCGGAAGAAAAGCATGGTTCCTACTGGAAGAAGGCTGCAAAGACCGTGCTCAAGTCCAAACTGGCAGAAACCCTGAACACCAACAAGGCTCACAATGGCATCCTGTTCATTGGGGACGGGATGTCTTTGGCCACTGTTATGGCAGCCAGGACTTTTGGAGGACAGCTGAACAATGGGTTGGGAGAGGAAAACGTTTTGGAGTTCGAGAGGTTCCCGGTCACTGGATTGGCTAGGGTAAGATTTTTATTTTCTACTAATTGTGGCTCCACATTATTCGCGAAGTTGACCGAACTTGAGTGAATATGATAGTGTTGGGGCACTTCGCCGTGGAATTCTTCTCAACCTCGGGTAACTTCGCGAGTAGTGTGGAACCCAGGTAATATACTGTCTCCAAAGACAACGCATCCCCCATCCGGATCACTTGGCCGAGTCGAGTCAGCGCACTCCGTGGGCTTTAGTTTCACCCATTATATTTGGATCAGCTATAAGGTGTTCAAGTTCGATGTTCTTCACAACTCTCCATCCTCCATCTAATGTTTGCTCTGGGCCGAATAATTTGCACAAGATTTTCCTTGGTTTCCGTTCCTATTTTTTCGTGGTGTCTGCATATCAGGGTTGACCGACTGGACGACGGCCCGGTGGCCGCCCCAAATATCGCTGGAGAGATTGGCTAGAGACAGCACTAAATCGTCAGGAGTGGCGGAATCTCTTATCGGAGGCCAAGACTCACTTTGGGTTACTGAGTCATCGGAGTATGTTAGTAAAGACAACGCATGGTTTTTATTGAAGAAGGACTGCGCAAACTAGACCCTTAACACCAACAAGACTCAGAACAACATTATGGTCATGGGTGACGAAATGTCTCTTTTTTTTAAACATGATGTGTACTGCTTCAGGGCTGGTTAGCCCTGCTAGTAGTCAGACTTTGCGTGGAAGTATAACTCGCTAGTGAGATTGTCTCCGCGCTTCGAGCCACAGTAGTAATTTGGGGAGGGTGAATACACTGAACCGAGTCAGTCTGACTTAGGGCGGAAGGAGAGGAGAAATGTCTCTGGCTACTATCACGGCAACAAGGACGTTTTCTGAATATACATTTTTTTAACACAATCTTAATCGGAAATTAAACGATAATTTGAAATCAACTGTTTATTTTTCCGGTTTCTGGTAATACTAAAGAATAAGGAAGCTGAGACAGTACAGTACAGTCAATTACATAAGCTTTGTGCCGAATTCTGGTAAAAACTGAACCGATTGTCCACCGAAGCGGTCACGACTAAGGTACAGTTAGCTGTGGTATTAGATGCACTTTTTATTGTCATTCAATCTTAATTTGAACACTACAGTATTACTTATAATATAGATACCAACATGTATATATATTGTAGATTGATCATTGACATTCTAAAATTACCAATGAATCTGTAAATACTAACACTAGATTAAGATATTGCTTGTTTTACTAACACTCTATGGATACCTTGCTTGTCCGAAATAAAGAAATTATTATTATTATCCTGTATGTCGCACCCGCTCACGGGACAATAGTGTCCCGGACCTTTGGGAGGCGTGCACGGAGCCGAAGCCAACGCGTAGAGGCCCTTTCGACAATTTAATGAAATGCAAGGTGTACATCGAGCGGATGCTGTCCCTATCCGTGTCATGGGACGC
Organism: Apotomis turbidana; assembly: GCA_905147355.2. NCBI lineage: Eukaryota > Metazoa > Arthropoda > Insecta > Lepidoptera > Tortricidae > Apotomis > Apotomis turbidana. Next base: position 4,019,826 of record LR990293.1, read on the forward strand.
CCACAGAGACAGCGCCCGCTAGGTGCAAGAACTATTGATGGAGACATGGAATCTAAATACAAATTGGGCTATGGGGATGAAATGGAGGACTGGCTAATTGGGCTATGGGTTGAGACTATCGGGCGTCTACCAGCAAAAGTGTCTCATAGCAAAAATGGGACTGGTAGACGATGAGTCGCCTCCCGCTAGATGGGCCCCCACAAAATAGCGACACATAAAGTGGCCTAAGGGCAACACCGGTGCGGAAGGCTAAGGGCGGAGAGGTGTAATACTGGGCTTTAAACCGAAGCCAACTAACCCCTTACGTTTCCACATCCACCCCCGAGCCGAAACTCTGACGACTCCACTCTGCCCGGCCGGTTAAGGCAAGACAGAGGCGGAGGCCCCGACCCATCACCCCCCGTCAGGATCCCCCAGGAGCGCTCAGGTACGTGGGGTCGCTACCCCCCAACAGCTCGCCATATGCTGCCCTGCGTGACTGATTGCGCTGGTAAAACCAGCGGGCGATGGGGTCGTCACATCCCTACGCCTTATTATTATTATTATTACCTTATTGCATTGCCGTTTTACTGTAGTTAGAACCACATATTAATAGTGATCTAAAAACAACAGGGGAGATAAATTCGAATTTAAACACGTGTCAAAAAACGTGGCTTTACACAAACATCTGATTCTTCTTCTTCTTTCTCCTAGACCGGTAGTCCCATTTACTTGGGGTCGGCCCTCCTCGTCCGCATCCTCCACTGAGCACGATTTTGTGCGGCGTTGGTGTCGATTTGAGCTTCTTTGAGGTCTTTTTGGACCGTCGTCAGCCAAGTGGCGGGTGGTCGCCCACGGGCACGTGGTTGGGTTACGGGTAGGTTCAGTGCCAGTCTTACTGCGTGATCTTCTTCGCGTCTCTGGACGTGGCCGTACCATCTAAGGCGTTTTTCTTTGGCTTTGTCGATTATTGGCGCGACTCCGAAACTTCCCCTGATGTACTCATTCCGGATCTTATCTAAGAGTGTGACAAAAACATCTGATTACCCATAAAAATAAATCAAACAATCTCTGAATACCTAAATCAGACAGTGCTTTAAGTAATTCGACACAGAACCATTTAAATTAAAGACTAGCCTATTAAGAATCTTATGCAAAAAAAAAATTGAACAAAAACATCTCCGTTTTATTTTTTATCTGTATAACAGTTTACCCGTCTCGGATCACTGCTTACACAACAAATGACACTGTTCTTTCAACTACCTAAAACAACCGAATTTAAGCTTTAAAGTGTCTTTAATACGGTTTTTAATTCAGTTTAACAAGAAGCAATTAGATCGAAGGGGCAAAAAGCCGAAAAGTATTGAAATCGTTGAGTTTTATTTTGTTTCGATCTTCATTTTATCCGTTCATAATCGAACGTTCACCCGATTAGCTTGATGATAATGTTGATTGTGCAATTTTGATTGAATATTAAGTAGGTCAAGAGCAGTTACATCATACGTGTATACTTATATACATATCTATGCGGATATATTATTTGGTAATTTAACGTTAATCCAGATTTCATATTGTGGTTAGTAGACTTTGTTTAACACGCGTGTGCTATTTAGGAAAGGTTTTCTAAATAGAAAGAGAGATGACTAGCAGGCGTCTTGTCACCTTAAACACGACTCTATAATTATGGTAATTTTAGCAGTCTTCTCACATTATGGTTCATGCTCCGACGACAGAATCGGAATCAGTCATTTATTTTCTCAAACATGGTACATACAGGTGGTCTTAAAATTATTTAAAGAACTACATGTTTCATCTCAGAGAAACGCAAATATACGAGCCTATAAGTTGCCTTGAATGCCTAAGAAGAGCCTATAGGAGCCTATATGTGAGCCTCTAGTGCCTATAAGTTGCATTGAAAATGTTCGACTTCGTTTACGTTTCGTGTACAAATAGCATCAACACGTTCGAAAAGTTTATTGCATTTAATGCAAACCTACACTAGAGGTTCAGTCGCGGCTGACCGACTCCGGACGTGTGTCACGTTCAAGGAACTCCCGCGCATGGCCGCACGTCGTGTGACGTCATTCAACGTTCCCAAACTTTATCGACCTTCTAGTGACGTCCAAATTTGGTGACTTATTGCCAAAAAAGGTGTGTTTTATTTTATACGGTATTGGTTTCTAAGAAAATATTTAGAATATTCAGGTTTATCCAACGTTCAAAGGCAAATGGAGCAAGAGATAACCGTGTTTTTAGGGTTCCGTACCCAAAGGGTAAAAACGGGACCCTATTACTGAGACTTCGCTGTCCGTCCGTCCGTCCGTCCGTCTGTCACCAGGCTGTATCTCAAGAACGGTGACAGCTAGACAGTTGAAATTTTCACAGATGATGTATTTTTATTGCCGCTATAACAACAAATACTAAAAATAAAATAAAATAAATATTGAAGGGGGGCTCCCATACAAAAAACTTATTATAGATTATGGTACGGAACCCTTCATGCGCGAGTCGGACTCGCAATTTTTTTTGTATAGTATAGAGGCATAGTATATCACGCTTAACCCTTAAATGCATGAATTAAAAAAACACAATATTATAAAATATTATGTTATTTCAAATAAATGTTTCTAGTTTTCAACCAGTAATTCATTTTTGTTTATGTAAGCTGCATCTTACACCATTCGTTTAAGGGTTAAATTTAATATACGCCTATAATATAGCTCTGTTTATGTCTAAGAATAAAACCTCCGCTTTTTGTTGCTGTCATGGCTTCAATTGTCGTTTTACACAAGTAATTGCACACAATTAATAAAAAAAGGCACGCTTCTGAAGAAAAAATAATCCTTTTCCTTTGTATTTTTAATAATAGGCTTGCAACGTTTCTGTGACCATCATAAATGATGCGAAACGAATATACCTAAAGCAGGGTAAAACTCTATTAATCTATTATATTATATTACGTGTATTTTGTATGAAACAGGTCACATTTTTACAATCACAAAAGATTTTAAAGCAAAGTACTAACGTGCTCAATAATTATTTTTTTGCAAATAGAACGTCAATTTTTCTATCCAAGTAATTTTAAAAAACAATGCGCGCGTTTTTAAATAATGTGCGTTTTTTATAATTTCACATTCAATATTAACCGCTACTATGTACCTACTTTCAGATGAGGATATTGATAAAACAAAGTCAATTGATTAGTTATGCTTCACGCTTCACTTCATTAATACGTACAATTAATGAAATATTAAAAAAACTATCCATCTGAAACATTCTGCAATGATATTGTAACCTACGTGTTTTTTTTTAATTTATCATAAGGTTAAATTGTTTTATAACGATCCCAAAAAATGGCGTTTAAGGAAAATAATATCTAGTTTTGATACGATGCTTTTCTCAATAAAATAGTCACTCGGTAGGTAAAAGGTGTAATGTAGTCAAATGTTTTTCCCCATGAATTTACCGGTAAAATAATATATAACGTTTATCAATTAGCTTTCATTAGTACTATACGATTAGTACTATAGACAAGTGACACAGGGAAATAATTTTACTTGTCTTACATTATAATGTATGCTTCTCGAAGGAAAGCAAAATTAGCTATTAGGTAATTTACTATAGTACAAAAAAAAAAGTATAAGCATCGGACAACCTCACGAAAATCAATCTAGTACCTAAGCTCTCGTAGGAATGTGTTATGGACACTAGACAACGATAAACATACTTGTATAACATCCATGACCCAGGCACAAATATTCGAGTTCATCACACAAATATTTGCCCTTGCCGGGATTCGAACTCAGGGCCGCCGGCTCAGCAGGCAGCTGCTTTACCACTGCACCAACCGCGTCGTCAACCTAATGATTTATATCTTGATTTTCATCGTTTATAGCTGTACCTCAGCTATTGGTATGAAGTAAAATGGAATGTTTAAACTACTCAAACAGTTTTTGCATTGGTATAGGTATTTATACATGAAAAAAATAATATTGCTTTGCTATTCCGCGATATAAAAATTTTTTAAAAATTTTTTGGTATTTATAAAGGTGGAACATTTATAAAGACTGAGCTGACAGGATAGTGCCATCTGAGTGATCTTCAATCGACCTATTATAATTGTAAAGCTGGATTTAAAAGTAAAAAAAAAAATACATCTAAATGAAATGTTTTAATATCAGTGATAACCCTGCCAATTCAAGATGCTAGGGTTGATATGTGCAGATTTTTACACTAATGTTCAACAAACTGTATCTCAAAAATTGATAGAATTATTTACATAGTTTATTGGTGAAAAATTAAGTACTCAGTCTGAACAATTCCCTGTTTGTTAAAAAGTCTCTCGATCTGCAAAACCTCATATCAGTTTACTACTGTTTAAAAGTAGTTACTTTTGGCCGCCTAGTATTAAAATTATGCTTTTGTTTTCATCTAAGGTCATGCATTTTATTATCATTTTGAAATGTACCAACTCAAGTACAAACCACAACGCACACTGAGGAGACAGCGTGACATTCGCTTTATAAACGACAATGCAAGGAAGGAAACTGAAAGGAAATTATCGTGTTTGCCACTTAATTATCGGGCTGACTGTATCCAAGGTTGAGGCTCAACATTTCAACAATGATGTCTCAATGCGACACGGGCTACAGGCATAAGATGATACACTGTATTGTTCTAGGCATTATTTATTACTGTATCAATTGGATGTCAAATACTATCCTATTTTGTTGCAATTTTTGCGAGTATTGTAATTTATGAAATATCGGGCTAATTATTCTTTTGGTTAGTCCCATTCTTATTTGCGAAACTAATTTCGTTCTGCTGAAGGTCAAGTTTTCAAAATCACATGAATTTTACAATATTTCCATTATTTTTTAGTTTTAGTGTTTTGTCTGATCCACTAGGTATTTTCTTTTTCTAATTTGATGGTTTATATTGTTGTTTTACAAATATAAAAATTACGATTAGGTATCTTAACGATTACTTCAAACCGCCTGTAACAATAAATCATTCCATTATATTATTTGCCATTCACAAAAATACTTAAACACAATCGATCACGCATTATTTCTACAAAATGGCAGTAAATAATATGGTCTTTGTACCTATGGAAAGTTCGTTATTCATATATCAGTTGTGTAAATAATTATGGTCTCTATGTTATTGTAATTTTACGTTGAATCAATTGAAGGCATGTCATTTAAAGGATCTACGATCATTTCGTTTCTTTCAATAATAAAATGTTATTATTTATTAATTTATTGAACATTTAGTGCACATTACAAGTAGGTATATAAATATTTCAAATTGAAAATTAAATATGAATATTAAATCTAAAACGCCATGGTTCCTAAGAACGGATTTCCCTATCTCTTATAGTTTTTGACTTCTTCCTATTTCTAACATTCTAACTTCCTATTATTAATAACAGCGTTGCAGTCTGATTTGCTTGCGAATTGCAGCATCATGCTGAGTCACAGCCTTTTCCCTAAAGCACACATTGCTGGACTCATTGGAACATCTTTACTCCGCATACGATAATTTATAGAATACTGTTATGCCTGTAATGTCCTCTCTGTGTGTGCTTTTATGGAATAAACATTTTTCTTTCTTTCTTTCTTTTCTTTCTATTTCTCTATTTGGGTTGATCACCCGGTATATATATTTTCCAGGCCGTATTTGTTCACGGCGACTGCTCCTACTCCGTTGCTGGCGTTCCTAGGCTCTTGTGTGGCTGACGTAGCCTATCTACTAACAAAAACAAAACCATTAAAATCACTGCCTAAAGAACTATTGTTTTCTTTCCAGACTTACTGCCTAGACGCCCAAGTCCCTGACTCCGCCTGCACGGCCACATCCTACCTGTCCGGTGTGAAGACGAAGTACGGAGTCATCGGCTTGGACGGGAACGTGACCAGGGGTGCCTGCACTCCTCAGCTGCATAAGGGGAACTGGGCTACTTCTATTGGTGCTTGGGCATTGGACCAAGGACTGGATGTTGGTGAGTAGACCAGGAAATTACTTTTAGTCGTGGAATAAACAAGCAAACGGAACACCCCGTATTGGAACATATAATACAAAGTTGGCTTGCTATATTTTCTGCCAATACTTAGTTTTCATTGGTGGAAAATGGTATCTCCTAATAATATCCTAGTAATGTGGAATGACAAAGTCCTCACACCATTTCCGTGGAAAACCTCGTCTTGAAGCAATACGGGTTTCACCACCTTCCACGAAAATAGTCCCACGGAAGGTGGTGAAACCGGGCACTAAGATACATGAAAAAGGACGATGCTAGAATAAAAATGTTAGGTCTCACTCAAACAGCACATTGTGTAATTATTTTACTATATGTAAAATTAGACTAAAATTATATGGCAGTTGGGCGGCAAAGTGGGTACACCAATAAAATTTGGTTTTATAACAATATATTGGCACTAGAAATGAGGGTCTGCCGAGTCCTGTCAAAATTTTGGTCGCTTACCCATTGGGGGAGGTATGATCAATATTTTTCCCCCTGACCAGGGGGCAAAATATTGATCCAATAAGTATGTGCATTGTGTCATTCGATTGAGCACGAGAAAATATTACGTACAAAATGACACTTCACTGGCCAAGTTTGTAAAATATTCATCTTTTAAAATATTGCCTCTCTAAAATAGGGTAGGACTTTAAAATTTTGGCAGGAAATGGCAGATCCTCATTAGTGCCAAGATAAAATTATAAACAAAGTTTCATTGATGTATTTTGCCGCCAAAATATGCTGTTTTCCTAAGCTATATGTGTTTTTCTCACCAGAAAAACAATATGTCTAAGTTTTTCGTTAATGTTTTTAAGACTTATTTGCTTGGTTCTAAATTGTACTAGCCGTGTTGCCGTGTTACAGTAATCCAGTTTCTCTTCCATATATAGACCAGGACACGACAGGTAGTGGCCTAGGTTGATCAAAATAACTCACAAACACGTCTCAATAACCGCGACCTCGCTTTTGTATATCAATAGACATCCTGGATTGCAGTATGTCATCTCCGTGTACGGAGTCATTGGTTGCGTTGATATCAAATCGTGGATTTGCTTTTTGGGAATAAGTAATATTAAAATGATTGAAGTACAATCACAGATTTTTATTAGCAGTTCAAACACACAACAACAGTCCTTTATTTTCATGTATTAAAACATCTCATGTTCTCAATGGATTTACAAAAAAATAATAATTTCAGTTGTGTTTTTGTTACCTCAGAAGTCCGTATTTTTTTTAATGGAATTTAGTTCCGTTGTTCTCGGACGTACGATTTCTTCTGACATGATTTTTATGACAAAGTATTTAACTACTGTAAAAACTTACCGATAGGTAGCAGATTATGAAAAATAATGAGTTGAATTGATCGGTTTTTGTTTTACGTTTATCTCTCTTTATTGATTGATAAAATATAACAATTCTTATTATATAATATTCGTATAATTATTTATGCCGTTAACAAATGAAGTCACAAATATTCGGAGAATGGATAATCTAATCAAGTAATCACTTTTATATTTTATTAGAAGTGTGCAGCAGGGAACCTGTCACATGTTACCAATTAGGTTCTAACAGCGGTTTTACCTGATTGCTTTTTCATATTATGGATAGTATTTTGCTTGTCTTTCCTTCGTAACCTGTACCTACTATACCGTTTTTTAACATATGAGAAAACATAGAAGAAAAAGATGCCTTTGTTACCATCGGACAAAACCATAAAAGATTAAACTGCCGCTGTGTTCACTCAATTAAATATAGAAAAAATATATAATAATAAGGTTAAAACAAGGTTAAAGCCTCAGTTCGCGACATTGGCCTATATAATAATTGACAATACTTTGAGAAATGAAGTTACCTTAGTAAAGGTTATCAAGGTACTGTTACCGCTATAGGATGTCCCTTTGTATTTGCCTAGAGCACAGAATAAAGACACTACAGAAGCAGCACTCTTTTGTTATTTGCCGCTTTTGCAAAGGAATTAGCCTACTAGTATCAGATTAGTAATTTTGAATGACGTGGAACGTCGTTGGTTGGTTGAATCGCTTAAGTTAATGACAGGTGTCAATTTAAAATGTAAATATAAACTTTGAATTAGTAGGGTTGTCACTGATATAAAAATATTTTATTTTGATGTTTTTTACTTTTAAATCCAAGTTACAATTATAGTAGGTCGATCACTTATGTAGATGACACTATCCTATCAGCCCGGTCTTTGGAAATGTTCCACCTTGTTTGTTCTTTATGTACATAAAGTCAATAAGGTGTTTACGTACTCGTGCTTCCATTTATTAATCGGGGGACGTACATAAAAAAACAAACATATCGACAAATTAAGAGCCTGCTCGGTTTTTTTGAGATTGTTTTTTTTACCGTCACTGTTGCATTGACGTCGATGTCTGATAAATCACAAATTACTACTCTATTGTCTCTCTTCCATTTTTATTTAATTGCTCATTGTTCTTCAAATCGAATGTGCCATATAATGAGCTAATGATACTATTTTATTTCACCTCGTGTCTAAGATACTTAGATAAGAAATTCGTCATTCTAAAACAATAAAATCATCATCCTCCTAGCCTTTGTCCCATTTTTTGAGAATGAATTCTCAATCGGGGTCGGCTACCTAAATCCCAAGATGTGGCGTAGGCACTAGTTTTTACGCAAGCGACTGCCATCTGACCTTCCAACCCAGAGGGGAAACTAGGCCTTATTGGGCTTAGGTGGTTTCCTCACGATGTTTTCCTTCACCGAAAAGCGAGTGGTAAATATCAAATGACATTCCGTACATAAGTTCCGAAAAACTCATTGGTACGGGCCGGGTTCGAACCCGCCACCTCCGGATTGAAAGTCGCATGCCCTAACCACTAGGCTACCACAAAATATCCGTGTCTAATGGAACATGACTATTCTTATCCAGCAAAATGACAGGGCGCTTAGCATTTTAGTTCTTAACACATCTGAACTTACAGTAATTACTTAGTTAATTAAACTCACAAATTACATGTTTCTTATGTGGTTGATTTATATATGTACTAGCTGTTGCCCGCGACTTCGTCCGCGTGGAACCTTTATCTTGAAAATTTTTCATTTTTATTATTTTCAGATCTAAGTAATGTTGAAATTGCTTAACGTGCTTTTTTTGCAGTTGTTTACGAAATACATAGTAACGAACCCTTCGTACGCGAGTCCGACTCGCTCTTGGCCTTTTTTATTTTTTTTCATAAGTCATAAGTATTTATTCATTTAACAATTTACATTGCGTTTGAAATCACACTTTCGGCTAATTAGCTCTAATTACGCGGTATCATTATAAAATCAGGTACATCTACGAAAGAATAGCTTTACTAAATTCGATGAGTTTAAGAACGACGTTTATAAATTCTTTGATTCGAATAATAATGCCTTTACACAAAGTTTCAAGAACCGCACTCAAAAAAATGTTAGATCTACATACAAATTTTCAACCCCTTTTTCACCACCTCCAGGGCTAAATTTTCAAAAAAGCTGAAATGAGTTTTCTTATCTTTTAATAAAATACCTTTTTACAAAGTTTCTAATTCCTAACCTAAAATACAACTTATACCCGATACAACCTTTCATCCTCTTTTTAACCCCTTAGGGGTAGAATTTTTGAGAACGCTGAAATTGCTTTTCTTGTATTCTAATAGTATACCTTTACACAAAAATTCAAGTCCCACGCTCAAAAAAATACTTAATCTCCATACAAACTTTTAACCCCTTTTTTACCACCTTAAGGGGTGAATTTTCAAAAACGCTTAAATAAGTTTTCTTCCATTTTATTTTAATACCTTTTACAAAGTTTCAAGTTCCTAGATAAAAAAAAAACTTGTACCTCATACAAACTTTGCACCCCTATTTAACCCTCTTAGGGGTGGTATTTCCAAAAATCCCTTCCTAGCCCACGTTATAAAAGTAACCTACTGTGCAGAAATCAACAACTCTCTAACATTAGTAGTTTCGGCTGTGCGTTGATGAGTCAGTCAGGACTTCTTCTTTTATATATATATAGTCTTTTATTTATATAGATAAGAAGTTTCAAGGAATTTCTAATGGATTCAAACTTTGAACCCCTTTTTAACCCTTTTAGGGGACGAATTTTTGAAAACGCTGAAATTACTTTTCTTGTATTCTAATAGTGTACCTTTACGCAAAAATTCAAGTCCCGCGCTAAAAAAAAAACTTAATCTCCATACAAAATTTTAACCCCTTTTTTACCACCTTAGGGGGTGAATTTTCAAAAACGCTATAATTAGTTTTCTTCCATTTTATTTTAATACTTTTTACAAAGTTTCAAGTTCCTAGCATAAAAAAAACCTTGTACCCCATACAAACTTTGCACCCCTATTTAACCCTCTTAGGGGAGGTATTTCCAAAAATCCCTTCTTATCTCTAGCCCACGTTATAAAAATAACCTACTGTGCAAAAATCAACTCTCTAACATTAGTGGTTTCGGCTGTGCGTTGATGAGTCAGTCAGGACATCTTCTTTTATATATATAGATGATTGCCGATCATTAATATCACTATCAAGCCGATAGACATTGGAAACTGAAGTGTTACAGTTACACTTTTGGTTTAATTCTAAGGTATGACATTAAAATATTTATTAAAAGGCCAATATTATTTTATTAATTATTTTATGTCAACCTAGGCCGTAAGTGGGATTTACTTTACTAATGAATCATTTTCTACAATCAGAAATACATTTTTAAACGTTTTGGTGTTTCCTGTCTTTTACGGAAAGTCAATGGTTTATTGTTTATTGTTTATTATTAATCACATACAAGAAATTGTAATATTACAGGATAAACCTAAGTCATTACAAGTTCCTTAACTACTATATCTTATAAACTATATTACATCATCATTACATACGCGTATTAACATTAACTATATTACCACCTATAACATTGTAGAACCTTAAATAATTATTAAATCATTTATGTATATTATTATTAGTGACAGATCATTGAATTAATTAGTTAATTATTAGTAAGACTCTCGCACAATTTTAAGCATTCTCTTTCAACTATCGTCCATCCATCCGCAAACAAATCGCAGGAGCATTCCACCACATCCAGCCTGTTAAGGGCGTGTAGAGCGCGGCACACGGGAGAGTTGCGGCGCGAGACCGTGCGCGCGGCGGGCACGGCAAAGAGACGCAGGCGGTCCGCACGGAACTTCGTGCGCCCGTCCGGGACAAACAGGCGACACGCCTCTCCAACTAGGACAGGGCAATCGAGGCGGCCACGTAAAATGTGGAGGACGGTCATTATTTGACAAAACAGTCTACGCGTCGCGAGGGAGTTATAGCCAAGAATGCCTTGCAGGTAGGCGGTGGGGTACAAAAATGGGTAATAGCCGCCTAATTTACTAAAAAGGAAGCGCAGGAAGCGTTTTTGAACTTTTTGGTATCAGTAGGATAACAATAATGTGAAATGAGCATTATGCCAAATATAAAAGGTAACGAAAGAGAGAAAATTAACCGCTTACCGCATACTATTAATAATAATATCGACCTGGAACCGGTCAAAGTAAAAAAAAAAATCTAATCTAGTTAATCTTATCTCTATTCCAGGGCTAGTGACGACAACGCGAGTGACGCACGCGTCTCCAGCGGGCATGTACGCTCACACGTCCGAACGGAACTGGGAGTCTGATGCTGATGTGCCTGATGAATGCCTGGAGCTAGGCTGCCGGGATATCGCGCACCAGCTTATCATGAACAACCCTGGCCGCCAGTTAAAGGTAATTATGAGGTTTTCGTTTACTAGTATTACTTGGCTAGGAGATTAAGTGGTGGAAGCCATGCGCTTTAACAAGACGAGTGGAGTAAAGGCGAGGATACCCAGCATACACCAGGCTTACATGGTAGACTTGCCCGATAAGGCCTTTTTTGTCGACCCGAGAGAAATCCGTTTTGGATCCCACTCGGCCCGGGACGAGCCAGGTGGGTATGTCCGACTCGCACGTACTAAAGCTCCAGGGGTGTTCCTGCGCTCGCCTGTGTTCAGGGTCCGGGAACGCTGCTGCTCACAACCGGTACACGGGTAAGAGCTGGGCTGTCGCGATATCGTACACCAGCTGATCCTGAACAACCTTGGCGGCCGTCGATGGTCCTTTTAGGACAGTGGAAGCATGCTTTGACGTTGGTGAACAGGGGCACCTATACTGAGCCATTTGGGCGCGCTGTGATTACTCGCATACGAGTTTCATTATGCATCGCTGGGTTAGAGCAAGCGATTGAACGACTCGTAAGTCCGTAACCAATGCCGGAAATGTAATGAATATTCAAATCGAAGTGTGTTAGAGCAAGACAGAAAGTTGTTTTATCTACTTACCATACTTAATACCATAAGTAGGTATCCTTAGGAACATATTATGGCTTTTAAATTAACATTTCTAGTATTAAAAACAGAACAACAATACAATAAATAATTATTTATGATTGTATGTATGTATGTAAATACTTTATTGTACATAAAAACAAGAAAAACACATAACAAAAGAATAAGCATTTTAACGATTATTTGAACATGGATTGTGACAATACAGGCGACGTATTTGAGTCAATATTACTTTAAGTGAGTAAATTTAATGCTTGCTTCCAGTCCTATGGCAACTAATTTTCGTTGATAAGTTGGAGAGATGTAGCCTTATTTTGCTTTAATACGTCGTAAAAGCAAGTAGGCTGTAGTATAATGTTTTTTGCTTCTCCGTCGGGAATAAAAAGTAGACTAAGTCAATCTCTAGCCCATGTTCAATTAACGAGCGTGACTTCGTTCCGTTGCTACGTAGTAAATGACATTTAGCAAAGTATTAAGTATTGATCACATTTTTCCAGGTTATAATGGGTGGAGGAAGACGGGAATTTCTCCCAAACGTCCAGAATCCGCTGGTGAACGGAACTGGGAAGCGGTTGGATGGCCTGGACCTCACGGAGATGTGGCATGTGGACAAGACTGAGAAGAACGCCACGCACGAATACGTTACCGACAGAAGTGAGCTCATGAAGGTATTTATTTAGGAATATATATACTAACGTAAAAAGAAACGACAGCGACACTTGTGTGCAGTAACAAAACTCGCGGCTATGGTGTGCGTATGGAGGGGTGAGCGCGGGCGAGTGCCGGACGCGCGCGGTGGTGAAGGGCATTCACGTGAATGCCTTGTCAAAGGATTCGGCATTACAAGGTCACCGACGCCCGAGTTAAACCGATATGCCACTGTCGCGCCTGTGGCTAAATGGCCTTCGTAATTAGAGTGGGTTATCATTATCAGTTATCAAACGGCAAGGTAAAGTAAAGAATTCATTTATTGAAAACTGTGTGAAATAATAACAAACGACACAAAGATAAACACTTTAGTCTAAGTTAGATTTTTTCCCATGGCGAATCTTTACGGCCTACCAACCCACCATGCCCTTCTGTCATAGCCAATATAATACGCCCAAGTGATCTTAAATCATAATTACCTATTTCCTATTAAGGAGCTAAGGAATTAAAACCAAGAAATTAGAGAAAATCCGTAAATGTAGGCTGGAACATCTGGAAAGGTAACAAGGTCTTATGGAGATGCCACGAACTCGGTCTGAACGGCGAGCGGCGTGGCGCGTGCTACGTGTGTCTCGCTCACTCGTATGGCCGCCGCGCTCGGATCTCTCGCTAGACCGCTCGCCGCGCCGCTGGTCGCGCAAGGTCGTGGCGACTCCGTAAATGTACTAGTTGCTGTGCCAGCTTATGTTCCAGCCTGTATATTTACTAAACATCATACATTTAATATTCTTACAAGTACAAATACAACAACAGTAGTAGGAGACAACATATATACTCTATAACATCATGTTTATATTCCAGGTCTTTAACTCCGACGAGCTACCAGAGTACTTGCTCGGCTTGTTCCAAGACGACCACATGTCGTACCACCTCCAGGCCGCCAACCAGCCGACCCTGGAGGAAATGGTGGAAGTGGCCATCAAGATGCTGAGTAGAAGTCCCAGAGGCTACTTCCTATTCGTCGAAGGTAACACCATTTTCCTATTCGTGACAGGAAAACTATTCCGAGCTATTTATGATTGCTTTTATCTGCGGATATAAGGATAATGAGTAAGTATTAAAATTAGATTGAGCCATTCCTATACTCATTGTTATTAATTTAATATCAATAGTTGCTCGCAACTTCACCGACGCGGAAAAATATTCTCCTATTTGTTTATCCGTAGTTAGGCAAAATATATTTATCACCATCTGTGAACACTTGGGAATCAACGCGTATAGTAAATTATTTTTTTATTAAAGCAGTAACGTCTGCTAACGTAAACCAAATTTTTACAATGAAGCGAAATTTTTTAAAATTCAATGGTTTAGACAGGATTCGAACCTGCGTTTCCAACGGCTTTCCGGGCCAAAACGGGCGTCCTACCAACTGGACCACAAACCAGATGTCAGAGCCATTGAATCATTCAACCAGTTGCTTCAACATGCCCTAGGGTGGCATCGTAGCGCCATCTACCGTAAAGATTTAGACTGTCCGAACCATTAATTTTTCAATTTTTCGCTTCCTTGTAAACATTTGGTGTATAATAATTAATAAATATTATATTCCACTTCTGCCATTTAGACGCCAAGAAAAAAAAGAAATATTTTCTACCCAGTAACTGCCAAATAGCATCATGTTATCTTCAATCTTTCATAATTTTAACTTTTCAGGTGGCAGAATAGACCACGCCCATCACGACAGCCTCGCCCATCTCGCTCTCGATGAAACCGTAGAATACTCCAAAGCTGTCAAGAAAGCAAAAGACCTGACCAACCCTGAAGACACCCTGATCGTCGTCACATCAGACCACGCCCACACCATGACCGTAGCTGGGTACCCTTCGAGGGGAAACGATATTCTTGGAGCAGTTGACACCACTACTGGCGGTGACGGGAAACCGTATACCACAATAAGTTACGCCAATGGGAAAGGAAAGTCGATTGGTGACGACGGTACGAGGGTTGATGTGACTTTGCACCAGGAGTTCATGGCACGTAAGTATTTTTGGAAAAATATTTGTTAGTTTAGTATACGTACAGCCACTTGGCCGATACACCGGCTACTTGAACGTATTAAGGTACTGGTATCAAATACCTTAAAAAAACCTCAAATTGGATCCAAGGCCGCAAAAAATCCTGCTCGGTGAAGGATGCGGACCAGGGGGGCTGACCCCACGTAAATGGGATTACCGATCTAGGAGAAAGTAGAAGCATAGATGAACCGGCGTGAATGCTTAATTAATCTTAACTATTCTTCTTTGACAGGTGACGTGAGCTACGCGTATCCTGGCCTAGTGCCTTTAGATTCCGAGACCCACGGAGGCGAGGACGTCGCAGTCTTCGTAAGTGGACCCTGGCAGCACCTCTTCACTGCCAGCTACGAGCAGACCCTGGTCCCTCATCTCATGGCTTATGCCATGTGTCTCTCGGAAGACCAGCATGAGAACTGTAAGATAAACACGAGGTTTGGAAGGCTGTATCCCTCCAGCGCGGTGGACCATAGACCTAGTTTTCTGGCCTACGGGCTCAGTATATTGGCTGTGATTATTAGTTGTTTTAGGAATTTATAGTTTAGTACAGTAATTGTTTCTATAGTTGTTGTATTCTGAAAATGATAAACAAAATTCAAAAGATCATGCAAAAAAAAATAATCAGTTGATTACGTCCCTACACTCAAACTACATGATTTTTTTGAAAGTAATATAATGGGTTATGCGTGGTGATTCAGAACTCCATGTGATAGTACTATCACAGACTGGAATTAGGCGCCTGTGATAACACCAACATATTTTAAACAGTTCTTAGTACTTACCAAATTTTGTAATCGGAAGGGGTTCAAGGAAATAAAGCAACATCCAGATCGTGACAGGCGACGGCGACTCAAGATAATAACGGGGTGGGTCCTAATGTGCCTGGCCAAGTCAAAGTTTTTTTTTTAATATGTTTACTACGATTGGCGTGGTTCCCATAGAACCTGATTCTCTGTGGTTAGCACTTTTCTCTGCTGTATCTAAAATAATAAGAAAGCCAATTCTTCTCCGGCTTATTCAGAGATATCTTTGATGCTAAGCCACTGCTATCTACGCCAGACACTGCACAATATATAAGCAGAATGAGGGTTGATCGGTTCATATTTTGGGACCGGCTGAATCCCCAAAACTCCCGCTCTGGGTACCGTGAATTCAGTACCTGCACTTGTACAGTTTTCAGAGTGCAACAACTTTAATATTATGACAACGTGATCCCCTTGTATAATGATAAGCGATTTAAAACTATATAATATGCATCAACATTATGAGTTGGCAACTAAACAGTATTTTGATATTTACAAAACGAGTAAGAAGATTCTAAGTTTATAGAAGAGAAAGATAATTTCTGGAACGTCTTCTTTAGTTATATTGCATTTATATGTTTCGTAAACGCACATTTTGCCACTCATTTTGATGAATATTTAAATCACAAACGGGCAAAAGGCCATACAATTAAAGCAACGAGGTCGATTAAAGGTCCTGGGATCGAATCCCGGCAAGGGCAATTATTGAAATCGAATATTTGTTCCTGGGTCATGGCTGTTTATTTATATATATGTATTTATACATTATTTATATTTCCGTCTAGTACCCATAATACAAGCATTGCTTAGTTTGAGACTACGTTGATTTGTGTAAGATTGACTTATATTTATATTTAACTTTATTGTCGTCATTTTAGACTCGTCGGGCAAATACCTGCGATACTTTATGCTTGTGTTTAATTTGTAAAAATATACCTTATTCTATTTGAAGTATGAAAATGAATCAAAATCTCAATTCATTCTGCTCTTCTTTATTTTAAAAGTTCTGTCACCGTCGTTATTTTCTTCAGTGAGTATTTCAGAATTATTTTCTGATTTTCATTTGTCAAAATAAATTAACGTCTCCAAATAAACTACATGTAAAAGAAATACACACAAAAAAAGCTGGGGCCAATCCCTAGTGTAGCGGAAAAGTATCGATAAGTGAATTTTTCGGTAAAGCAACTCTGTCAGTCCAAAAAGCCCGTTGTCTGTTAGTAATAAATATTAATAGTACGAAAAAGAACAGTTGGTAACCCTTTATTTTGACTATCGATAATTTGTTGGCTACTTAACAAATAGGGTTAAAGTACAGACAATCGGCTTTCAGGCTATAATCGTTGAACCGTTACCACTAACTTACCTATATAATGAAAAATGATAATAAAATTAGGTGTAGTATTTTGAACAAAAAAATAGTTTTGTGGGGGATCAAAAACTGGCTGTTGTTTACTCTAACAATGCTTTTGTAAATATTTCCTTTGTATTAGAAATTTATGTATTTATAAAAACGTAACTAGATATAAGTAGTAAAATAATTATAATAATAAGTGAAAGCCGTCCTAATAGTAAACCAAAAGACGCAGATTTAGCTGATGTGTTACTAACAAACTAAATGTTAGTCTTTCACTGACATGTAATAAATAATAGTACAACTAACAAGTAAAAGTACAAAAGTATTGAGTACTAATTTTGTCTTAAAAAAATAGCATTCGTAGTAACGATTTACGGAATGTGCCGCGCTCTATAGAGGCCTTAAGGGGACGGGTAATGCGAAACTAGCGCCACTTTCGATTTTTTTCTTATACCTTCATAATCTGATATTTTTTAAGAAATAGCTGAAGTCTAGGAGCTAGCAAAACACCTTTAATATTTATTAAATCACTACATACAATTTGTTCACTGTAGTTTACCTACAAAACTTGTTCACGTCAAAAGCGGCCACAATAGTTTTGGGCAAGTTTTTAGAGACAACTAAAGAGCAAGAAATTGTGTATTAATGATTTAATAAACACTAAAAGTGTTTTTCCAGCTCCAAATATCTTGCAATTACTGAAAATTGATCTGGTTTGAAAGATATACCTAATAAAAATTCGTAAGTGGCGTTAGTTTCGCATTACCCGTCCATATCGCCTAGTGACAACCTAAATTCACTAAAATTTCTGTTACTACTTTTCAAAACCTCGTATCTAGTTTGTTGACTGATAGTGAGATACGAGCTTTGTTTTCAGTAGGTATTCGTTACAGAGTTTTGACTGCCAAAAGACGATAGAGCTGAATTTGATGTTCAATTGTCATTGTAAAATCTATTTCTGTTCTTTGAAAGCTCGTATCTCAGTACTAGATCGATACTGAGTAGGAGGTTTAAGCATGTTTATTTTGTAAATTGTTATTCTAGAAAATTTATTCAAAACATAAGTACAGACAAATATACCAACGTATAATAAAAATAATGTGAGATCGGACATTTTGTCTTTTTTCTTCTATTATTCCCCATTGCATATTTTTCCCTTCCTGATTTTGCAAAACATCATTAACATAACCTACTCGTAAACAGACTTCACGCGACGTATGAATTATAAATTAGTTCAATAAATATTTGTATGTGAATAAATTAGATACACAAAATATAATAAGCAAAACACACATAAAAATAGCACAGCTATTTGCATAGAAATATTTTACAGAGCCATCTATCCTCATACTGACCGACTACTTACAATTTAACAACACTGCCATCTATTATCAATATGACGAACTCGCTGCACAGCGCGTACACTCATCTATGGCGCAGCAGTCATGACAATTATTACATGTTATGCTTGAATCTTGTCTTGATAGTTTCCCGTCTGGACAATAGGTGTCTCTACAAAAATTCTAATATTGTTAAATTATAAAGATGTTTTGTTCATAGTCGTTACAGCTGTGATATGTTTTAAATAAAAAAATATTATCATTATTATTTATTATTATAATCTTTTCCGCTGTCAATACGCCTCTATAGTAAATAAAGCAGAGGTAGGTGTTCGTTAAAATACATAATAGGTAAGGCATTTGACGATCGAAAGCTCCTTTAGCAGAATGATCTTTTTTAACCCTCCAGGTAATATTTTAATTAGGAGAGCCATCTTGATTTTTAGCTCAGAATGAAACAAACCAAGTTTGGGCTCTAGCAGGAAGCAGATGGCAGCATTATTTTTACGAGTTCAGTAGTTTTTTAAGTTATACTTAATAGGAAGTTCTAATATTAACATTTCATCTGACTTAACAGGGTAAAAAAATTGGGCAAGTGCGAGTCCGACTCGCGCATGAAGGGTTCCGTACCTATATATATATATATAACTAGCTTTTTCCCGCGACTACGTCCGCGTGGAACTTGGAAGTATGGAAGCAACCTCGTACAACACACACACGTAACAAAAGGGATTGTTAAAAGCGCCTAAGCAAATGTAAGAGCAATCGTGCTTTTGGTCTAATTATTACATTTTCTACAGGGTCATCAATGTCATAATGAATTACTTACTCACTTTTCAATCTTTTTAGGGATAATTTCCAGGATGAAAACTATCCTATGTCCTTCCTCGGATCTTAAACTGTCTCCATGCCAAATTTCATCAAAATCGGTTCAGCGGTTGAAGCGTGAAGAGGTAACAGACAGACAGACAGACAGACAGACAGACACACTTTCGCATTTATAATATTAGTATGGATCTATAACAAGTTAGTTGTATGGGAGCCCCCCATAAATACTTATTTTATTTTATTTTTAGTATTTGTTGTTATAGCGGCAATAGAAATACATCATCTGTGAAAATTTCAACTGTCTAGCTATCACCGTTCTTGAGATACAGCCTGGTGACAGACGGACGGACGGACGGACGGACGGACAGCGAAGTCTCAGTAATAGGGTCCCGTTTGTACCCTTTGGGTACGGAACCCTAAAAAAGTTATTAATATGGCTATGATTGTTATACAGTAAGCTAAGATTGACAATGTATGATTATTACAAATAAAAAATCTATCTATGTATCTATAATAATTAATATTATAATTAGTCCGTCAGTTAAATTAACAAACATTTTGGACACGTATTTTTTATTTGGTCAATTAAACAACCACGTAGAGTCATGAAATTTGGCAAAAAGCAATATCATGTGGTCCGGAAAACGAAAATTGGTAGTTATATTACAAAAAATATATATTATTATTAGCGATTAGGTACAAACTTATTTGAAGTTGGTAAGCTAACGGGCCCTATGTCCATGTATGGGGACAAAGTTTTCCAATTGTAAAATTGTAAATTGGTTTTCGTTAGAGCAATATGCAGTGTTTTCATAGTTTGTACGTTGTACGGAACCCTCGGTGCGTGAGTCCGCATACTTACACTTTTGACAACAAAAAAAAAGGCCGGTCTATTCTACATAGTCGTTATCCAGACGTGGTGCCATATCACTATGGTACGTCTCTCGAAGTCTCGAAGTCCGTGAAAGTGTTAACCCATATCACGTGTCAATTTATGATAAACAGAGGTAAGTCAAAGGAGGACATTCTCAAGGGCTGGGAAACTGCGATATTGTGACTTATACATTAATGAAACTGAATGAGACGTGCTCAATCGGACAGAGTCGTGGAGTAGTTGTTGTAGTAACAAATATTTGACAAATTCATTTACGTTTTTTTATTATGCTTATTGTTGGCATAAGTAAACTATAAGATATTTAATTAGCTTAAAGCATATAAGTATACAATCCTGTTCAGTATTGCAGTGCCCTACAATACAGGCTTTCATAGCGGTAAAATGTCGGTACCATTTTTTAAAGTAGTAAATGAACTGGATATATACGTGTGTCCTTACTTACACATATTTTAAGAGCAGAAAGTACATGTACATAAGGGCCAAAACACAATTACAAGACACGACATCGCATCGTGGTACGACGCGACATCGTGCCACGATGCGACGTCGTGTCGTGGAAATGCATAAATCCAAAATGAACATCTTCATGTGACAAGATGCAAAATTAAAATTCATTTTACAATCTCACGTTGTCGCATCGTGGCACGATGTCGCGTCGTACCACGATGCGATGTCGTGTCTTGTAATTGTGTTTCGGCCCTAAGTTTATTTGATTATGTAGAAAATGGAATTAATTTCCTTAAGTTGGTGAGAGATTTTATGCATACCTAATATAATAATTATTAGTGACATCAATAACATTAAAATACACATGAAACTCACATCGTACAAGTAGAATATCGCTCGACATGTTTCGAATCGACATTTTCAGAGAAAAGTACCAGATTTGTCGAACCCCTTCAATTACGTAGGGACATTGGGTCGCTGAGCGTTTTCTATCGCCTGTACCATGGCGAGTGTTCTGAAGAGTTATTTCCTCTTATCTCACCCTCCCCTTTCCGTCATAGAACCACACGTGCCAGTTTGCGATGTCATCGCCTCACCGTGGAGAATATTCCCACACGCACCAAGAAGTTTGGCGATTCCTTCATCTGCCATAATATTAAAATATAGAACTCCTTGCCGGCTCATGTGTTTCCTCCTTCTTATAACTTGGGACCCTTCAAACGAAGCGTGAAGAAGCATCTCTGGGGCCAGCATGGCAGTGTCAACTGACTTGGCACCATTGGTTTCTCGTCAGTTGCCATTGCGACTTAAGCTCCCCTCTTTGCTTACCATCAGGCGAAGTGGAGCAACTATGTTGTGCCGTTATAAAAAAAAAATATTAGTTAAAAAAAAACTATAAATTAATATTTTGACCGAGCGAGCGAAGTGTTCTCCATTTCAGCTTCAACCAAAATTCTTTCGTATGTCCGAATGTTTGGATGTCCAGATGCTTTTCGGCTGTTCTCGCCTATATATCGCATTTCTCAACCAATCTTTTTAAATTTTGCGAGTAGATTCGATAAGTATATAGATAGATTTTTTTGACATAAAGTTTTTGGAATTTCAAAATACCGTAGTGTGGGGGTTGAAAACGTTAAAAAATATCATATTTCAGTCATTTCGAAACAGTCTCGCAAGGTCTACAGCTCATTGAACCACTAATTTAAACTTTAGCTTCCTAATATTTTTTATCAATAGATAGTAAAAGGATTCACGTCTCTTAACTACACAAAAGTTTCCAGTACACATTGCTAGTTATATTTATCTCCTGACGTTTTTATTAGCTTGATAATTGCTTATACTTAATTTACTCAGAACTTATGGTTTATTTTTCATTAAATTTTTTTTTTGTATTTAAAATGTAGTATAAAAAAGCAACTCCATGGAAATTTGCATCAGTATAATATTCAAAACAAACTGGACAGAAAGAGAATAATTTTAACAACGAGCTTCAAGGGCAACACCTAAATATAATTAGAAATTCATATGACAATGGCCGCTCCATACCTTTCATAGTATGTCTTGTTGCACTTTTAAGTGGTATCAATTCAACACTCTCCGTAGTACCATGGCCACCTTTGCTGCGTTGGTTGTGTAATTATATTAACATATAAAAAAGTTACTTAAAAATTACGAAACGTAACTTATGCGGTTTTAGCATTTCATGCGTTGATTGTAGTTAGGCAATGTGTTAGATTTTCGGTCGTTTCAAATTTCAAATATGGAATTGTGGGCGCAGATTTTAGTCCGGACTTTTATTGTTTGTTTTTGTGTTATTTGTGCAAATGGACGCAGTTTGCGAAGAAATAGTGGTGAGTATAATAATTTATACTATTATAAAATTCTAGACTCCTTTTGAAAGTCCGTTTTCTGTGGAGAGGGGTCATGATTTCTGGAATAATCTAAATAGCGTGATGCAGGATCATTTTTTGTTTTGTATGAACGCGTGGCGCCATTTGTTGGGCATAATTTCCTTTGTCTTCTCATCACGCCGAAACGGCTGGACAAATTTTACCAATTTTTGGTACAGGGATAGCTGGACTTCCAAAGATGGTTATATGACACTTTTACCCGACCACGATATAAAAAAATACATGTACGCTATTAAATAAAACTATTTAAACGTATTACATATCGCGTATATTAATTCTATAACATTACTTTGACAACGGTCAATGTAAAGCTACCGAAACGTTAACTGAGTTTTCAAAATTGCTATATCGATACCTTAGTTGACACTCGTAACATTTTTTTTTTTGCCAATGAAATTTTAACCATAGCTTGACCATAGTGTTGTGCACTAACGTCCTAATTGCAATTACTTTTTCCGAAAAGTTAGTACGGTTGTGCACTAAGGCGACTAAGGTATCGATATATAGATACAAAGTTCAAAACGCAAAGAAAAACTGAATTGCACTGGCCCACACCGGGACCACCATCTATATAGCAATTAAAAAAAATGTGGTGTTAATTTACCCACATAAAAGAAATCAGTAAGTATTCCAAAACATTATTGATTTTCGAAACAAAATATTATAAGTTTTAAAAGTAAAACCCATTAGATAGCTTAGGTTAAATTAGGTTAGTTTTATGACAATCCTGTAAAGTGATCAGAGAAAAGTTAAAATTAGCTAAGAAAATTATGCCGAATGACAAAATCATGACTACGAATTTCATACAACCCAATATGGAACCGTTTACCTAATTATACAAAGTTATTGCTATGATACGATTGCTAAACATACATTTAATGTAACATGTATTGCTTATTTATTTATTAAACGCATTCACAGCATTCAAATTTATTTTTGGTACTTAAGTAAGTAATAATTATTTCTTCAATAAAATGTTTACAACTCATTATGAATATTGTACAAATACAAAGTTATTCAAAGTTTATTTATAGGCAATACGTATTCGTGCATTTTATTAATGTGTGAAAGAAAATAATTTTATTTTTTATAATTATGCTAAGAAAAAATCTGAAAAGATTATTCATATTGTCTTTTTTTCATGATATTTAGTTCACAACAAAGCACCAAATATCTAGTTCTCAGTAAAAAATAAATGGTGCATTTCAAGTTTAAGTATTCGTGTTATTTATGTAGGTATTATTGTTTTCTATATAAAAGTAACTACCTAAATTACCTCATCATTCATCATCATCATCATCATCATCATCACCATGAAACGCGAAAATGGGAGCAAAAAATAAAATGAAAACAAAAGTCATTATTTACAAACACATTCGGTAGGTATCAAAACAATAAGGTAAAACGATATTATGTCTTTTGATGATACTATACATACAAACGGAACAGCTTAAACTACTATAAAAATACTAATATACTATAGGGGTTTTTGTAAAAATATTTCCTCTAGAAATATTATTATGCAAAGTAAAGGATTTCAGTAACTTATGTTCTTTTCTGATTACGTTTGTAATTGGTTACCTATTCGAAATCCTATTTTTTTTCCATCTGCAAAGTTTCGCCAAATTATCACGTTGTCCGAAAGCCATTTCTTTCCAAAAAATATTTTCTCAGACTAATTATAAAACAAATCTAACCTAACCTAATGAGTTCTTTAAAACAATGTTTATAAAATCCCGAAAATATTACGGGTTTCGGGAATAAAATACTTGTCCGAAAGTGATGTGTGGGAAAATGACGAGTGAGAAATGAACATTTGGCGAAACGTTACATACGGGAAACAATGTTTCGGAATTGAAATAGGATCCTTTGTAATTACAGTTTGGTCATTAATTATAATAGACACATGTTGACTAATTTTTTTTGAGGATGTCAATAGATTCTATTATTTATTGTGATCAAATGTCTATATGGGACTGACTACACTTAAACTGCTCTAAAAGTCAGAAATGACCGTCAAAGTTCAACATTCCTACGTAGCGCTAAAAACGCTCCATACAATTGGCGTCCAGGCTAGTGACGTCACAGGCCGGTATAGGTACCAATAATTGTATGAGAGAAATTTGCCATTTTTACCGTGAAAAAGTGTGTTTAAGTTCATAGTTGTACAATTATTGTTTTGTAAAATTATGAGGATTCTGAAAACATTTTTAAAATTTCTTTTGGATTAAAAAAAATATTATAAAATTTCCGTACCTTTTAAGTCACATATCTCCAAAAGATTTATTATTCTGGCTTTTTTTTCTTTGTTTCGTGATATATTTAGCTAATTTTATTCATATAACTACATTACGCTGTAGAATTCAACATCACAGTCAACATGTCTATGTCGTCGGAGAGGAGCTGACTTGCAACATTTGTGGCCGTACACTTGCAACAAAAATTGGCTATGTCAGTCACCTCAGGTGACTCACCTGAGAGCACACAAACAACTCTCTGACTAGCTAAATAGTGTGTCGTCGTGGCCGAAATAGGCTAGGATTGGATGATGATGAATTACAGTTTTTATGTAATAAGTGATAACAAAAACATAACTTATATTACGTGTGAAGACAATGAGCTAACTACCAGTCTACCACAGGCGAGACAAACCGACAAGACGACCCTTGTTTTATAAACAAACTCATCGAATTTTGATTGCATAGAAATATCATTACATCGAAAGCATTTTTTTCTGAGTCTTTAAAATATTTCGGAATGTTATAACACGAACCTAACCTAACCTGTCTATAGGTTGACATCCATACTTACTAATATTATAAATGCGAAAGTGTGTCTGTCTGTCTGTCTGTCTGTCTGTCTGTTACCTCTTCACGCTTAAACCGCTGAACCGATTTAGATGAAATTTGGTATATAGATAGTTTCAGTCCCGGGGAAGGACATAGGATACTTTTCATCCCGAATAAATATAGTGTTCCCGTGGGATGAGCGGGGTAACACCGCGGGGCACAGCTAGTTTTCAATATTTCTGAAATATGTATGACTTCCGGAGAAAATTTGTCTATGAAATGGAAATTCGATGAAATGAAGTATTCGGTGACATTCATTCCCGGCACTACCTACCTTATTTTTCTCGAAGCGCTTCATTTTCATTCAATGAATGATTATAAATGCTGAAAATATACTACAACATTTGGAATTTTTAACTTCAATATTGGCAAGAGACCTTGTCACTTGTTCCAATTACAGCTGAGTATCTTGGAAACTAAGTGGTCATATTTCCACCAAGCATAACTTTCGATTAAAAAACTGCACTGAAATTGGTTCATCCGTTTAGGAGCTATGATGCCACAGACAGACAAGACACACACATACACAGATACACGTGTTAAACATCAGTTTAAGAAGATATAGTTATCAAAACTACCTTCTTTTTCTCCGGGAGTAAAAAAATCGGAAGTCGTTTACTGTATCTATCTAGACTTCCTTACGGTAAATGTTTCAACAAATTCCAGTTTCCCAAACCAGTATAACTTGAATTGAAATAAAGGCCGCTGATGGTAGATCACCTTGTGGGAGATAATATATTTAATGTAGGCGACTGTATTTAGAGAATTACAGTATGTATTTCAATTAAAACTTTTATTTGGAGTATAGCTTTATATGGGTGTGAGAAATAGACCACGACGCAAAGGGACAGCAAGGTACTGGAAACCTGCGATATGTGGTGTTGGCTTAGGATGGAGAAAATTGGTTGGAATGAAAAATGTCAGGAATGAAAAAGTACTTAAAAGAGTGACAGAACAAAGGAATTTGTTGAATACCATAGAGAAGAGGAGAGGGAAGATGTTTGGTCACCTTATACGACATGACGCTTATATAAGTAACACCATCTAAGGAAAAGTTGAAGCAAAGCGAGGCAGGGGAAGACCAAGAACTACATAAAACAAATAGAAGAGAAGGTAAACGTCACTTCGTATAGGGAAATCAAGGAGTTGGCTATAGATAGGTATAGATGTAGACAGCTACATACTACATCAGCTACACCAACAAGAGTTTGACTCTTCAATTTATGATGATGTATTTCAATGAAACTAAATATGTTAGGTTATTATCTTACACGAAGAATATCTAAAAACTATTATAGAAGGCAAAGTAGAAGGAAGGAGGAAAAGAGGAAGACCAAGAAGAGCTTATATGGACCAAATAAAGGAAAAGGTGAACGTCGTGTCGTACCAGGCCGTCAAGGAGAGAGCTCAAGATAGAGAAAATTGGAAATTGCTCCACCGACAAGAACCTAGCTCTTAAGTTTATGATGAGTACATCTTACAAGATTAGATTTTAATTTCATATTTCTATTTATTTATTTTATGTAGCGGATAACGCAATACAGTCAGTTTAAGATAATTATGCATTATCAGTATTATTAACTTATATTTTACGATTTAGATACTGTGATTTAGATAAGGAACTAAAATAATTAAAAATATAAGAACCTAGAAATAAAACACATAACTCGGAAATTCTATTTATTTAAAGTTAAGTACTAGTAAGACATGTTTATTGAATGATAATATGGCTTTTTAGTTAGTTTTGCATATCCCGAAGCGGCATGGTCCCGAAGACGCAAGCAGCATTTTCTCGCGGAATAGCAACGCTAATACTCGTACGATAAGCGAGTAAGCTGCCAGATCTTCGGGCCCTGTGGTGTCGACCAGTCTCTTTCTTTTTTTTCTATTAAAATCTGGTTAAATAGTTATCGACCAATGGGCCCCACGGACCAAGGATCACAACCCCGAACGGAAGAAATAAATACGTAAGACTAAGTTCATTGATCTCTAAGAGCTTCGAGTTTAAATGTTAATTCAGTCTTAAAGGCGTTTTATTAAGAAATTCATTATTTGTGTAACGTTTATTATAAAATTTATAAAGTAAGAAAAGCCGCTTCCAAACTTTTGCAATCTTTCATGCAGTTTCGACAGTTTTAGGTAGATATTATGCTTCGTTTTGTGTACATAATAAAATACTTAATTCACCTAAGTGGCAATATAATAACTAAGTCGAAATAAGTTTGCGGGCCACGACTTTAGCGGCAAGTGACAGCGGCGAGTGCGGCCATACGAGTGACCGAGACACCCTGCTCGGAGCTTCCGCTCCCACCTATTGCCGCCGCTGTCTGCTGCCGCTTGCCACTGAGGTCGTGGCATGTCTGTAATTGCGACCCCGTCCCTGTAAAGCCACGTTGCCTAGTACTTACCTACAGCCCAAAAATAAATGGAATGAAATAAATGAATTGAAATGTAATGAAATAATGTAAGTCAAAATCAAATGAAAATCAAAATTTTATACGAATTCCTTTACAGTTAAAGCCATTCTATTGTGGAATTCCCTTCCGTTAGATCTGAGGAAGGCTAAGTCACTTTCTATTTTTAAAGTAAAATTAAAAGATCACTATTTGTCGCTCCCGTAGCTTATTGTGTGCTATTGGTATTTTTTTTTTCTTGCTAAGTCTGATATCAGCTGTGTTGTATCTTTTATTTTTTCCTGTTTTATATGTGTATAGGCCTATATTATGTATGAATATTATATAATATATTTATGTATATATATCTATGTATGTTTATCTTTAAATATATTTATTTAAGTTTGTGTCTTTTATATGTTATTTATGTTGCTGAATTTTTATTTTTTATCTCACCACCTACTCTTTTATTGTTTATTTTTGCTTAATCCTCTACCTACCCAAAGGTTGTCTGGAAGAGATCGCTCTTTAGCGATAAGACCGCCTATTGTCTACAATTTATAATTTAAGGTTTCGATTGTAATATTTTTCTTGTTGGTGTGCAATAAAGAATTGTTGTATTGTATTGTATTGTAAGTATTCAGTAAGCATTCACCGAACTTTAAGTACCGTGCTGGGCTGGCTTAGAGCACGGGTAAGCGTTGCCATCATACCTGCAACTAGCATGTGCATTCGTGGCACACGGTATAGGTTCAAACCACTAGCGAAATGGCTGGGATTCGACGACGGTGCTGCCCTCCCACACAGACTGAATGTTCTTTTTAACATCAATTTATTGTATTGTACCCACTTTATTGAATAAAATATCCGTTAAACAAAAAAAGTATTCAGTAAGTAGGACACAACGTCACTTTTACAAGTGCCGGCAGATTGTGAATCTGCAGGCATTTCCCAAGAGAAGACCGCTGTTGAGAAGAAAGCCAAAAGAAACTCAACAGTCATGCTTAACACAATAATGTATAAATTTACATGTTTACATTTATGTTATTGGTATAACTAAATACATTGGTATGGTACACGTAATGGAGATTTAAATTCTCCAAAACAATGTTAAGTACATTTAAACTAAATTACATTTTTTAAACTACATTTAAAAAATATATTCAATTTAAAGCTCAGGCCATAAACATATTAAAGTGGTCGAAGAAGGTAGGTGAATTCATTTCAGATATTCTAATACGTAACTCAACCAAAAATATACGCCAATTATCCAATACGGTATTTGACTATAGAGGAAATAAATTGGGTCATTAAACCACTAAACATACCATATGACCTACCATTAACTTTTGGATATTTTTAATTCTACGTACAAAAACTAAAAAGAAAACGTGTTTTGAACTCTTAGACTGCTGATTATGACGTCATAAGCCAGTATCTTGTTGCGCAAGCATCTCTTGGACAGTCTCTCTTCCTAACTCTCTTCGGAATATTTTACTTTTGGTACATAATATATGTATGTAAGTACGAGTATATCATATAAAGTATTCGTTTAAGTTTATGGTAATTGTTTAATTATATATTCATTCGTATATATATCTTTAGGTAATTGATTTGTGTTGCATTATTGTTTGTCTGTAACCTTTGAGCCTGCACCGACAACATATTTCTGCTTAACCCAGTGGACGACTGG
Source organism: Apotomis turbidana (assembly GCA_905147355.2). NCBI lineage: Eukaryota > Metazoa > Arthropoda > Insecta > Lepidoptera > Tortricidae > Apotomis > Apotomis turbidana. The sequence goes on from LR990293.1 coordinate 4,049,426, forward strand.
TAGAGAATGCCTAAAGGCATTAAGTCCGCCATTTGTACTTTTACTTATGTATTTTGTGCAATAAAGTTTAAATAAATAAATAAATAAATAAATATCTTTATACAAATAGAAACTTCTAGTATAACAGGGGTCCTATGATGGTTGCGTTTATCACGTGATAAATAAGTGATAAAACATCTGTCACTCACACTCTCCTTTTGTCAAAACGTGACGGATGCTTTGTCACTTATTTATCGCGTGATAAAAGCAACCATCATTAGCCCGCAGATCGTTTTTGACATTTCAAAAAGAGTAGCTGATTTGAGTTGTCATCACATACCGTATTCCCGATGAAAACTTTAACATATTAAAACAATGAATGTTTAAATTTAACACAATATTGGTTCCCATCGATTGTTGATTCCACATTGTTCCGTCGACAGAACCATTAACAGTACTTATGTAAGGAATTATTTCCTCACATTAAGTACTTTTAGTGAACTAACACGCTCAATGAAAATATTACTACTTGGCTTCATTACGACGTAAGATCTATCTACGAATAAGTACTATTCGGTTTCACAGTTTTCATCAAACAGACGGACATCGCTAAACTATAAATAGAAGAGTTCCTACTTTGACTACAGAACCTTCAATCTAATCGTATAATTTAAGTTTTTTGTCAAACATGCTATGAAAATTTGTCATAACCTGCGTTATAACAGGCTTCGAAGTAACACGTTTCGGGCGGAACAACTCGAGAGAACTGTAAAGGAAATTCATACTTTGAGCATAAGTAAGCCGGGAAATATAAAATTTTTTTTAAACATGGCGTCTGTGTTCATGTTCACGCTAAACAGGTTTTTTTTTAAGGGGTGTGGTTTTTCATTTCATCTTTTTGAGAAAAACACTATACATGCGGGATCACATCTGAAATGATGAGATACGTAAGAGAACGAAGGTTGTAGATATAGCTCAGATAGTTGCCAAACTTAAGTGGCAGTGGGCGGGCACATATCTCGTAGAACCGATGGTCGTTGGGGCAGAAAGGTTCTTGAGTGGCGACCGCGGACCGGAAGACGCAGCGTGGGAAGGCCCCGAACAAGGTGGGTCCACGACCTGGACTCGACCTGAACCAGGTTAGGATTGCGGCCGAAATTGGATGAGGGCAGCACAAGACCGATCGTTATGTAGAACTTTGGGATAGGTCTTTGTGCATCAGTGGACGTGTACCTATCGGCTGATATCATTATGATGAAGGTTTTCAACGACCCGTATAATTTAAGACGTTAAATACGCGTAGGTATCTCAACCATTAATCCATATTGTAGGGAAGATTGCATATCCTAGTAACAGATGTAATACTTGGAACTTGCTCATTGCAACAGCAATCATTCGCAGTTTCAATGATTAGCAAAGATGGCACTGATTAATAATGATTTGAACAGATGTCGTTGATTGTTCATTGTTCATTATGTTCGGCTTTAATGCTAAAAACATAGGATAATAAAATAGGTGTTCATGAATGGACATTGATAACACAGCTATCTATCGATCGAAATATCTTTGCGATCGCACCACGCCAAAACGGTTTTACGGATTTTATCTTAAATTGGGTATTCGATATCCAAAAAGTGCATGGTGTGGAAAGTGATACTTTCCGATCACCTAGAACTATGAAATTTGGCAAGTAATATTGTCACATACTATAAATAGGTACTTATTAAAACTCTGAAAACTATAATTTTTTTAATAAAATCCTAAAAAATATAGTCCTTTTCAAACATCATATTTGGAGAACTCGGTTGTGCTAAGTTCGCCACAATCCAGAGGTACCGGGTTCTATTCCCAGTCTCTTCCACTCTGGTAACTCATTTAATTTTTTCTTTGAGCTACGATTTTTGTATCAATGATTTAACGTCAAATTATGTGTAAAATGACGTGAACTTTATTATTGGAAGCGCGTTATTTTTATTTGGTTCTAAACCACTTACCTAATATTCTTTGTTCTATACCCAGTTCTATTGTACCTAATTATTTATAGTTTTTCATAATAGATGACATAATTGTTCATCTTATTACGAATATATCAATATTATTACGTTGCTGTCGCTCCAATTCTCGGCAAACGTGCCCTTGACCTCCGCTGACCTCGCCGACTTTCGGACATAACCTCACGTAACCAGACCGTTAGTTAGAAACTGTCAGCGCATGGCCTTGACCTTGAAGTTGTTTGCAATATTTGTGTACAATGCGCAAAATGACAAATGAGTGGATTGGAAAAAGAAATTCGTTCACAGTAAGAAAGTATTAGAGTACATTATTTTTATTAAAGCAGTACGTCTGGTAACGTAAACCAAATGTTTACAATTAAACGAAAATTTGAAAAAAATAATGGTTCAGGCAGGGTTCGAACCTGCGTCTCCAACGGCTGTCCGGGCCAACACGGGCGTCCTACCTATTGGATCACTGAACCTGATGCGACGGCCAATTTTGCCAATTTCTTAACCAGTTGCTTCTGCATTCCCTAGGGTGACATCGTAGCGCCATCTACCGTAAAGATTCAGACTTTATGATCGGTACCAGTACCATCGTCTCAAATTATGTTGTTGTTTTTTTCAATTTTTCGCTTCATTGTAAACATTTATTAGTGTACATTTTATTCCTTATTATTATATTATGGGTAAATTTTACACAAATCGACCTACGTAAATAGTTCCAAACTTAGTAATGCTTGTAAGTCGCCATCAGATATATCGAAGCATATAAGGCGTCCATAAATATCGGAACACGACTCTTATTGACTGGGCGTTACAGTACATGTTCACATATATTATTTATGGATGCCTTATATGCTGCGATATGTCTGATGGCGACTGTACTGTGGGTACTAGACAACGTTATACTTACATCATATATAAATACTATTGCCCAGGAATAAATATCCATGTTCGTCACACAAATATTTGTCCTTGCCGGGATTCGAACCCAGGAGAGCTAGACACACACCGTCCAAGGTCTCGAAGGGATGACGGGAAATCAGGGAAGGGAGAGAGACCATTTTTAGGGTGCCGTGCCTAAAGGGTAAAAACGGGACCCTATTACTGAGACTTCGCTGTCCGTCCGTCCGTCCGTCCGTCTGTCACCAGACTGTATCTCAAGAACGGTGATAACTAGACAGTTGAAATTTTCACAGATGATGTATTTTTATTGCCGCTATAACAAAAAATACTAAAAATAAAATAAAATAAATATTTAACGGGGGCTCCCATACAATAAACTTGTTATAGATTATGGTACGGAACCCTTCATGCGCGAGTCGGACTCGCACTTGCCCAATTTTTATTGATCTTTGCGCGCGGTTCTCGCCCAATCGACTGGATCAATTTTAACCAATTATGGACTTAGAATGTTAGGATATCTATATATATGGTCATAATCATAAATACTTTTTTCTACTCCAGTACTTTTTTCTGTCATTTATATAGTTACTAACTCTAATATAAAGACATAAATTATGAAAGTCTGTAAAAGTCTATACTCTACTGCTCAAAAACACACTGCTAACCGATGTTATAATGTCGCCAAAAAACCATCACTTAGTACCTCAGATTACATGATGAACAGATGCATTCACACAATTTGCAAATTAAAAAAAAAACTTTTGTACTAAGGCATTGCTGCCAACTTAAAAAAAAAGTTTTATCTTCAGTGCATGGATGTTTAGTATAGTGAACGTATACCTTTATGTATAAGTAATTTTTTTGACAGATGTTTAGTATGGTGATCGTATACCTTTATGTATAAGTTAATATTTTTTTGACAGATGGATGTCAATAAAAAAAAAGTTTATCAGAGACAATTTTTCTTTTTAATTTTGTTGATTCCGAGCGGGAACATGTAATTATTTTCTTTGTTGTTTATTTGCATTTTATTTATGAAATGTCGAGTCGTAGAAAAAGTATTGTATGCAACGTTGTATAAGTAGGTCAAAAAACGCTCGTGGCATCTTTCTTACGATGTTCGCTGCGCTCACTCGTAACCCATGCCACTCGCGTTTTTTGCCCCCTCTTATACAACGGTTGCATAAAATACTATTTCCTCGGCTATAGTAAAGGAGGGTAACGCGGGCAAAATTGCTGGCATTTTGTAGTGTATTTCATATGTTTATCTTTAGTAATCTTGCAATTAGAATCTACTTCTTGTAATCTGTTAACTAATACAAAATTAACATAATTGCGTGTTCGCTAATTACTTAAATACTATATTGAGTGACGAGTTAGCTATAATTATTCAATGCTCACCTAAATAATGCCTATTGTGATTACGTAACTCAAAATTCATGAATAGCTACTATTATAATAGCTCAACGATAGAGACGGGGAAAAGCATTAAAATATATCGATGGCAAATAATATTATTATTATTAAATCCGTATATGGCGGCTCGAAGCTTGTTTGTATCAGTTTGTTTGGTTTATAACCAATGCATGACTTCCGTGTTAAAGACTTATCAAAAAAATTTTTTTTTTTTTATTAAAACATGAGATGAAATGAACATGAACCTGGCCATAATAAAAACACTGTGAAATTTCACTGTGACTTTTGTTAGGTATCTGTCACTCTCTCTTTGGCATGGCAACACCATTAGGAAATGTAGTGCCTACTAATAAGTTTCTTATATAAATACTTTTGTGCCAAACTATTACATCAATAATTTCATCAATTGTAAAAAAAAATATTTAAATAGGATATAAAGCGTTATTCCTAAAATTGCATATTACCCAAGTAGCAAAATTTTGACGTGTAAACGTTCTAGGACCATATGTATTTATTATTCCTATAGAGCTCCAATAAACTACTACAAGACCGTGTTTTGGCGCAGTTTATATTGCTATTACGTCTTATAGTAGTTTTATAAAAGTCCAGTAGAGTGCAATTCAATTTTAAAAACATCTTGGTAGGTGCACTTACAAGATAAAATGCACCTATCTATAAGTATCCGGTAAACGCACTTAATAAGCATAATTCGTCCTATAACGATCTGGCGCATGCCATTACTGGAGTTATTGATCCTTTTGTGGCCAGCGAGAATAGCGCTATAGGACATGATGAACACGTTTGTTTTTACTTCGTGCCAAGTGATGTGTCATAATAAAAAATAAGTAAAACATGGAAAAGTGTAAGTATTGACCATATCATGTTTCCAAAATGTGATCAAGTGTTCAATTTAAAATGTTATTTAGAGAAGTATGCCCAGATACTTTGCTGGCGAAATTAATTTTATTGATAATTTACATTACGCTAGAAAGTTTATTTTCATGCCCCTCGTGAATAGTTTAATGCTCGACTTGGCGGGGAACTGCCGTGCCCCCAGATATTAAATATTATAAAATTGATTATTTTTCGATAATTATATTAACAAAGTAGCCATTGCGCTTATGGCGGGCAGGATGCACTTTAATTGCACGCGCCAGGACCATTTTAAAACCATTTGTTCTATGTCATGCTATTATAGAAAATAATTACTTAAATCGCCATTTTTATCCTTAAGGTCCTTTTTGACTAAAGTAAACCGTGATGAAATATCACGGATAGGAGATCAATTATAATTATACTCTATTGAATATTCAGGGTATAATATTTCAAGAGACGTAAAAAAAGAGGAGGTTCTCTATTTGGTTGTATATTTTTTAATAACTGGTTATAAAGATGTGCGTTGTATAACGTACAAATAATTATACGTTAATAGGTAGGTTACAAAATGTCAACGGTAGCACCAACAAGTATATTCTTTCCAGTTATTTGTAAATGGTGATTTCACCCATATCACTCTCATTCATTAGATGATTCTGACCCGCACTCCGTACTCAATCTCTATTTAATTTCTCCGTGCGTTTTATTTACCCTTCTTCTATAAGCAAAGCCTAAATCGTTTCCATCGCATTAAATCCATTTCAAAAGCTAAGTATTTAAATCGTATAGTATTAATCAAAATGGAGGCCATGGATGGCCGACATTCGACTATTATGACGACGCGTTTGACTCGGTTTGTAGTGTTTGAGTCGGCGGTCCCGGGTTCGAATCCCGGCCGGGGCAAATATTTGTTCTTGGGTCATGGATGTTATCTATATATGTATTTATATATTATGTATATCGTCGTCTAGTACCCATAGTACAAGCTTTGCTTAGTTTGGGACTAGGTCGATTTGTGTATGATTGTCCCTTAATATTTATTATTATTTATTAACAGCATGTGCAAGACGCTTATAAGTAAAACTTACTTATAGCAATCATATAATATGCTAGTTTAGTGCCAATAATCTTTTAAAAGTAGCGACCGGGTTAAATCAGTCCTGTTAATTTGTTATCCTATAGTAACTTCTTCTATAACCGTTATAGGATTATACATCCTATAGAAGAAAGAAGTAAGACGGTAATAGAAGTGAACATTTTACTAAATGTGTTTATAGGACCAAAATATTCACACTGGTAACAGTTTTATAAAATGCGCTTATAAGCCTATCTATACCCTATACCAACATTTTCTATGACACTTATAGGATTATAAATCCTGTGAAAGTAAGAAGTTAAACGGTAAAAGGAGTAAACATTTTACTTAATGCGTTTATAAGACTAGAATAGACACACTGGTAACAGTTTTATAAAATGTGCTTATAAGCCTGTATGGTTTATAAGACACTTATAAAGATATCCTATAGACGTTAGAGAGACTAAGTTATAGGATCGATGGCTCTTGCACTTGAAATAGTCATGTACGATGTTGTTATAAGATAGTTGGTCAAATTCATAACCTGTATAAGAATCCTTTATGACGATTCGAGATAATGGTCATAGACAAGACGGTTATAGAACGGCTATAAGATTTAAAATCTTATAAAACGGGTCTTACAGGAGTGTCTTGCTACTTGGGATTCTTCTTCAATTTAAGAGCTACGCTCTTGTCGGTGAAGCAATCGCCAGCCGTTTCTCTCTTGGGTTTTCTCCTTCACTTCTTGGTTAAGACATGACTTTAACCTTTTCTTTTATTTGCTCAAAGTAATTTCGTCTTGGCCTTCCTCTACCTCGCTTTCCTTCGATTTTTCCTTCTATGATATTTATGAGGAAAAGTCATGTTTCAGCAGATGCCCTATCATTTCTCCTCTTCTATTTTCTATTTATTGTTAGTAGTGTCCTTTTCTCGCCTATCCTATTCAAGACCTCTTCATTTTTTTCCGTCCAGCTTATGCCTTTCCATCCTCCTCCAGCGTATTATTACCGACATTTTAAATCAAATAGTACTTTACTGATTGAAAATGTTCGCTGAAGTTTTGTCAGCGGGAATTGTGTAAAAAAATATGAAAATACAACGCCATTACTGATTTGACATTTGTTTTTGTTTGCAAAGTTGTCGTGACTTTGACTCCTTCAAATATAAAGTAAACAAGATATTCAGTATTGAACAGAAATAACAGAATCAATGTTGATCTTATGGTCTGTGATGTTGATCCTATTTTTGTGGATACACCACATTTCTTATTTTTTTGTATAAAGATAATTATAAAGGATAAATAAGAAGCGAAAACGTTATGCCATCCGCTGCAATACAAGTGGGACTCGAACCTGCGACCTCTGTTTAAAAAACGGGAACAGCACTCTTTTAACTGAGCTACAGAAACGCTATCCATACCGCGTGAAATAATAAATGAATGAATGAAAACATTTATTTCAGGCAACTGTGTAGATACAATATACATACCTTAAAACTAGTGACCAACCGAAACACGTTTTTCTGCCGAAACCGAAACCGAAACCGAAGGTTCGGTTCTGATTACAGTTTCGGCCGAAACCGAAACCGAACCTTTTATAAACGTGATTAAAACGTATAAAATGTCAGCAGGTCGTTCTTTCTAGATCTAATATGAATACAATGAAACATGTCGCTGGCATAATTGACCGATGGAGCAAAGCGTTTCAGTTTCAGCTTGGCCCAAAATTCTTTCGTATCGTATGTGCGGACGATTGGATGCTTTATGGGGTGTTCTCGCCTGGAAGTCGTATTTCTTAACCGATTCTCATGAAGTTTTGTGAGTAGGTTTTATAAGAATATACTTAGATTCTTTTTGTCGATTAGAGAAATTTTAAGAAAGTGAAGATTATATAGAGTGGAGTGGGGGTGGAAAAGATAAAAAAGTACAAATTTCAGCAATTACACAACAAACTCACGTTTCATTTTTGTTCAATTTATATTTTAACTTTGACGCTTGGTTTTGGTTCAAATTAAATTACCCAAAAAATGAAAATGTAGCATTAACAGCTGTAATACTGTACTGAGGCAGCGATCTTTTAATTGTAGATGGTATAAAATAAATCAAGTTTAAAAACAGACCGACAAAATAATTGATTGAGTTTTAATTATTATAATTGCAATCAGGTGATCTCGTAACGCTAACTAAAACGTACTAATTTTATTACATACACGCAACAATGACGAATTCTAAAGTCATTTTATAAAATAAGTAAACCTCCTCACGTGTACCCTATAAAACCAATATCGCCGTCAATTTGTTTATACATTTAAGAAAAGCGTTAATATTTACAATATGAGATGACAAATTCATAACAAAAATAAAATTAAGTAGTGATGATTTTACCCCTCCTATCTCCGCTATATTGAAAATTTTGAAAAACTGAATCGACGAAAAAATACTATACAGGGCGTCCCAAGACTATGGGACATCCAGGGAAAGTACCTTTAATATCGTAGATAGGATATTTTGCTGAAAGAAGACTTTATGGTATTTCTAAAAGTAAGCAATTCTGTATTTAAAGATTTTCTAAGAATTACTTGCTTCGTCTGGGAATCGAACCGACTTAAATGTGGAAAAAAATCATCCACCCCTATTTTTATTCTGTCAATCGAAAGAATGGACATAAAATAATAATTTTTCCTGAGTAACATAGTATCTTAAAAGAAACTAAAGAAAGGAACAACGTAAAATGTTTGAGTCAAATTTCCAGAAAATTATTTTTTGCCGACGACGAACTATTAAGCAAGTAATTCTTAGAAAAGCTTGAAATTCAGAATTACTAACTTTTAAAAGTAACAAAGTCTTCTTTCAGCAAAATATCCTATCTACGATATGTAAGGTACTTTCCCTTGGTATCCCATAGTCTTGAGACGCCCGGTATACTTATTGAACATACTCACAAAATTTCATGAGATCGATTGAGAAATTCGACATTAAGGCAAGAACAGCCGGTAAGCACATGGACATCCAAACGTCCGGGCATACGAAAGAATTTGTGGGCCACTGCTGAAACGGAAATACTTTGCTCACTCGGTCAATTACTTAACATTATTCGGGAAACAAACACAAACGTCACCTCACTGAGCAAAGTGATTCAGCGGCTGGCAGAGTCAGGCGAGGGACGCCATATTGCCAACCGTGCCGACTGCCGAGCGCACCCGACGTTAACCGAACGCGACCCGAAAGTACGATGTTGGAAGTTTCGGCGCGGCCGAAAGGTTCGGCTGTTTTTTGGCCGAAACCGAACCTTTGGCCGAAACATGATTTTTAGGTCAAAACTGGTCGAAACCGAAACCGAAACCGAAACTTCGGTCGGTCACTACTTAAAACTAACATAAAGCCTGACCAGAAATATATGAGGGTGCGCTATATTGCGGATTTTCGATGGAACTAATTTCTTACACTGGCAATGATTTTATGATGGTTTGTCAACAATGTCAATATCATTTGTGATGGTTTCTTTAAAAGACAAATATTTTAAATTATCCAAAGAAAATGCCGAAAACCATTCACAGTCGTGAAGGTAAGATTATAAATAAAGTGTACACGTGTTTACTACACAAAAAACAGTCAAGAAAATAGTGCATTCCACTATCTTTATATTACGAGGTTAAAATAGTGGAACTGACAGGTATTTCAACTAATGTCATTATATTGGGATGCGATTGGTTGCAAAACTGTTGCCATACAAATCTTATAAATTGCGCACTCTTGACAATCCTCATATATTTCTGGTCAGGCTTTACATAACAAATATAAAATAATAAAAACGTACGTAACATTTTTCAACAGCGATGTGTTAGGCGTGTTCGAGGTGTCAGGTACTCGTCCACGGAAAAGCCCATGGAAGAAAGAGACTAGGTTTTTTTAGTGGTACTAATTAATTTTACTGGCAACGACACATTTTTGGTAACTGACGTTGAAAGTCGGTGAATGTCACTGATGTAAACAAAGAGGAAACAGGACTGAATATTCTGCAAATTTCAAGTTATTTTTGCAAATGAAAGCCAAAACTATCCACAGTGATGAAAGTAAAGTTTTTTCAATAGGATCCAGTATTTATTTCGCAAAAAGAACGAAGGATTGAGCAGCATTCCGGTAAACAATGCTTTGAATTTGGTCGATAACAAATCCTTGACAAATAACTATTGACGTTTAATAATGCATGTACATATGACGCATGCACATTATTGCCATATGAAAGCTGCTTGTAGCGCCACTATCCCTGGGCTGGACCGACGCTTGCTAGACTATTGTTACCTACTCTACTAAAAGTCGCCCATAGTTTTCATTAGCCACGGCAGCAGTGCCAACAACGCAGACAGTGGCATGGCCGTGGCCTTACAATAAAAACGCCTAGGAACCTAGTTAGCGCTTGAAAGCAAAGTCACTCACACTCACATTTTGTCAAAACGTGACGGATGCTTTGTCACTCGTTTATCGCGTGGTTGCGTGGCAACCATCATAGGCCCCCTGGCTTTACTTTCAAGTGCTGACTAGGTTTCAGTTTTGGTAAGCCGCGGCCCGTCACGGGCTTCATTTCGTCCATCTATCACAACGTCAATGTCACAAGCTAAACGTCTCTATGATAATTTCGTAGACACACACACATAAAACCAAAACCGGCTTCATCTTTCGCAAATCTGCGGGGCTAACATATATTATCTTCGACGCTTGTCGCGCGACAGCGTCATCTGTCTTGCTCGCACGACATTGGCAGGAAAGTGACGGATAGTAATTGTCGCGTGACATAGAGTCGCGTGTCACAGTTATGCTAGGCGTGCTGTTGTATCTCTTTCTCGTTCTAATATTATTTACTCTAAGGCCGTGGCATGCATGGCACAGTACATAAGAACTCGCTGTTTTCTCGAGCCTTGACCGTACCGAATACCGATACCAAGTTTGCATTTTTAGAGTTCCGTAGCTCAAAAGGAAAAAAGCTGAGCCTTTCAACCATCATGCCTCTAAAATATTGCCTAGAAGAGTTCGCTCATAAGCGATAAGACCGCCTGTTGTCTACCTCTAATTGTAATGCGTTGTATTTCTCCGGTATGATTTATGGGGTGTGTGTGTGTGTACATAGGCATTGTAAAGTACCTACATGCAAGTGCAACTGGGACATTTGATTATACGAAATGTGAATAGGCTTAACTGGTCAAACGAGACATTTTCGTGGTTTATAGTAGAGGATCCCGATATAGAACGACCTTCACCGAGATGTTTATTTGATGAAATGTATTTTATATTTAATTTAATATACGAGCGACTACCGGATACCACCAGTTTGCACAATATTGCATGCATGTCAGATTTCGGATTTTAAAGTAATTACATTTTAAGTCTGAAAAGTTCTAAGCCTAAGGTATTTCGAGGTTATATATGCGTTTATGATACTGGCCACTAGAAAGGCCATTTAAAAACAAATTATTAAAAAATAACATGTCACGTTTTTATTATTCTGTTACGAGATATTCAACGGAAAAGTACATCATGTGTGAATTACCAACGAATATTACGAAAATTGAGCACCGTGCTGTAATTAAATTCCTTACAAAAAGTGACAAATCACCGCAGTGTATTTTTGAGGAAATGGCTATTATTTACGGTGATTCTGGGCCTTCTTATGCCACAGTCAAAAAGTGGAGTCGCTTATTTAAACTCGGACGGGAATCGATCGAAGACGACCCCCGCTCAGGGCGGCCAATATCGGTAGTGACCGAAGAAAACGTAGCAAAAGTCAAAAAGCTGGTATTAGAAGATAGAAGAATTAAGGTTTGGCAAATAGCTGAGGTCTTAGGTATTAGTAAAGAAAGAGTCGGAGAAATTTTACATGAACATTTGTACATGAGTAAAGTCAGTGCTCGTTGGGTACCGAAAATGCTAACGGTCTTCGATAAAGTACGTCGTGTGGAAACTTCTCGGGCGTTTTTAGAATTGTGCGAAGATGATTTAGATGAAGTTTGTTCCCGAATAGTAACTGTTGATGAAACATGGATCAGACAGTATGATCCGGAGTGTAAGTCTGAGTCGATGCAGTGGATTGAAAAGGGTGAAAGGCCGCCGAAGAAATTTAAAGTGCAAAAGTCGGCCTCTAAGTTAATGGCTACGGTATTTTGGGATTGTGATGGCATTCTTTTAATCGATTATTTAGAAAAAGGCTCTACGGTAAACGGAACTTATTATGCAAATCTAATAAGACAGGTGCGACAAGCCATAGTTGAGAAAAGGCGGGGTAAACTAAGGAAAGGCATTTTGTTTTTGCAAGACAACGCACCCGTTCACACCGCTAATGTTGCGAGGCGTGCTCTGAAGGAAGTTGGTTTTGACGAAATTGACCACCCACCCTACAGCCCAGATCTAGCCCCAAGCGATTATTTTCTATTCAATAATTTGAAGAAAGAGTTGAGGGGAAAGCGATTTAGAAGTGACGAAGAGATGAAGGCGGCTGTACAGGAGCATTTTGAAGGGCAAAATGAAGATTATTTTTTTAATGGCCTAAAAGCACTGTATAAAAAATGTAAAAAATGCATTGATTTAGGAGGAGACTATATTGAAAAATAAACACGAGTTCATTTGTGTAAATTGTTTTTTTCTATCTTAGGCTTAGAACTTTTCAGACGCCCCTCGTAGGTATCAATAAATATATTGCATATGGGTTGCCTAACAAATTTTAGTCCAGGTTTTTCCTAATATTTCTTAATTATTAGTTTATTGAAAATCTATTAATTTTAAAATGTAGTTACTCCAGAACTATGACACTATGGATAGGTTACTTTGTGCTTTAGTCTGGAGTCTAATAAAAAAAAGCGAATGACGTGGAGCTTGACATTGACAGGTTATTTTTTTTCTCGTATAGGTCGAAGACTAAAACTCTGTGCAGGCGTAGTTGTCGTATATTTCAGTTATGTTATGTATTTTCTTATATTTCTTTACATACAGAAAAATAAATTCAAATATTTTTTTTAGGGTGTACCTACACAACGCAGAGCTCTCTCGACACCTATATCAATTTCCACCTATTAAAAATATGAAATGTTGTGAATTTTTCTTTCATACAATTTATTGAACATTTTATTTGCAGATAGTACAAAAAGGGAATTAGACGAAAAAAACAAGTACCATTGGAGGCAGCAGGCGCAATGGACGCTGCAGAAGAAGGTAAGCGAGTCCTATTTACATGTATTTGACATCAATCGATAATGATTAGGTATCAATAGCAATACCATGATAGTGCCTGTAGCTACAGTGTCTGACCTAAAAGAATAGACATTAAAAAATGGCAATACTGTAGTGTCGTCCCTTCCTAATCAATCTAAGAAAACGGGGACGACTCTACAGTATTGCCAATTAACTCTTTTTGGTCAGACTGTACGTTGAAAGCATTTGCTCTTCCTGCAAAGCATAGAGATTTAAAACCTATCTACGTTATCTACTTAATGAATGTGAAAAACTAAACATGACTATGAGTATTGACTTAGTTAGTAATTCACTAATTAGAGTAGCAGACAATTTTTGTATTCAATATGACATAAGCCTATAAAATGGTGGGCTAATTCTGCTGTTGACCATCAATTAATTGTCGCAGTGTCTATCACTGTCTAAAACGGGGTACTCGGCATTTTCGCAGAAAGTTTTCATTTCGCAGAAGTGTCACTCTGGAGAAAGCATTTTTCTCTGAAACCGTAGACTATTTGGAATTTTTATAAAACAAATCAAACCTAACCTAGTCTATAGGATAATTTCTATAGGATAGTTTATTATGAAAAATTTATGACTACAGCGGAATAAAAAATTTGCTAAGTGAAAATTCGGCGAAATGAAATATTCGTCGAAAAATAATTCTGCGAAAAGGCAGAACACTCGAAAATCTACTTCATTATCAGAACTTACTAACTCGTGCGCAACCCAATATTAAGGAATTTTTGAGGTCTATTTATGATCAATTTATGATTCGATGAAAGTTATTATAAAATAAGTTAATCTTAGTGAATGTTGAACTTAATCTATATACTGGATAGACGAACGTTTCGTCAATTTTTTTTTTTTATAGAAAATTCATTTCTTTGAAAGCATTTTTTCTGAAACCTAGTTTCATTAAAGAATCGTGGAATTAAATAACACAAACCCAACTTAACCTTACCTAAGGTGGAAGTACTAGTACTCGACATTGCAAGGGATATTTATTTTATGTTTCGTAATAGTACGTTAATTAACACGTCTATCCCTATTAAATTTATTCATCCCTTATGAGAGGTATGACTTTTACCTTTATTAAATGGTATTTATATCATATATTGATCATATAAAAAAATCTCGTAATGTAATGAAATGTATAAGTCAATATTTAGGATTGTCCCAGTACATGTCACGTGCTTTTGCAGGCAGTCAGGTTGTATATTTTATTATTTTGCGTGTGAAATTCGATAGCTACAAACTTTTCTCATGTATTCATTCTATTTGCTATGAAAGTAACGGTAATCTTATCTTATTTATCGCAGTTGAAAGTATGGTGACGCGTATTAGTACCGCGTCGAGTACTAGTACTTCCACGTTATAGGTTTGCACATTTAAGATTTCTGAAAAATTTATGACTTCCGAGATAGAGTCTGGCTAGCCAAATAATGTTGACAGATATTTCCTTGTGGTATCACCTATTGTATGTATGTATGTAAACGCTTTATTGTACACAACAAGTGGTTATAAATACATTGATAACAAATGAAATATGTACAAAGGCGAACTTATCCCTATTAGGGATCTCTTCCAGTTAACCTTTGAGCAATTGAAGGAATGGGTATACGAAGAAAATAGGCAAACTACACTGCGTACAACCAAGATATCTATATTATACTTAATAAAACTATAATAAGTACATAAACTAAGTAAGTAATAATACACATATATTTGTACTATTTATAGTTATTGTCTATGATTTAAACAATTTCGTAGGTGGGTCCTCTATAAATAATTTTGATACTTTATTATGTACTACCCAACTAACAAAATGGTTATAAAATCTCAACATTATATGACTATTTCATCGTAGATACGTCGTAAATAAGCAAGTTTTAAAACGTGACGTTATGTAACTGTCATTTATACAGCATTTTAGTGTAAAAGCAATTTGTTCATAAAACACAGTTGTACACACGTTTGTATGACATAGTACTACAGCAATTTTAATCTTTGTCGTACAAAAGTTTTAGCCGTGACATTTCCCCGGTTTTACAACATTAATATGACATTTTACAGCAGATTGTTCATATAAAAGCTTTTAGAGTGACTACTGTACGACTAATCATAATTTTAACTTTTTACAACTTTAATACTGTTAAAATGACATATGACAGTCATATACACAGCCGTCTTATGATAAAAAGATAGATCTTACGACTTAAATGTTTCATAACATCTTCAACTCGTACAGTGAACGAACGGAAAACAGCCAAGAGAAATCAACATGCCAGAGAGGGAAGGTTCCGTAGATATTTTTTTATAGAAAATCGGTGTGACAGCAATTTGAAATCACCTTTCTTAAGAAAAATGTCCACATCCAAAAAGGCCATATTTGTATCATACGATCTACAAAAAAATACGAATTACGTGTTTGAAAATTAAAAGCACAATTTCAGCGCAATTTCAAATGGCAGCATCAAAGTCAAAATGTCTTATTACTATTATTCAAGTACATAATATCAAAAGTACATGACTGCGTCCCACAAGGTTTAGGCCCCAGCAGTAGGGAACCCTAACTAGGTAGTGATGGCGTCGGCAAAGTGTTATTCTAAGTCATAAGGCAGCGTTTTTAAGTACAATAAGTTTTAACAAGTCATATTTACACAGAGACTAAAACCTAAATTATTTTAATTTATTAAAATATAATGAAATCAACAATATTTAAAGGTGGCTTTTAAAATATACTCAATAACCTTGCAAATTGATCGATAAAGTAATGTTCGCATTTCATTCACACTTGTAGATCTGATGTCGAGTCTGTTACTTAAAACGGTAAAGTAAATATATTAAAGTGTAATACTTACTGTTTTCAGATATTATTTGCACGATAATAATATCACTCACAAACGTTGCATGTTGTTATAATTAAAACCGCTTCGCTGTTGCATTTAACAGACTTATTTGTCATACAAACGTCTGCGTTATGATAACTCTACAACCAATTGCTCTTAGGAAGCGAGAACTTACGATACTTTTCTGACGAAATAGTTCTTTAATATCTATTTTATGACAGCCGTGTGACTAAATGTGTTTGCTTATGACCATTGTGTGATCACTGTACGACTATTTTGTCTTAAAAACTGCGCCAAAATCGCATTTTATAAACGTTTATATACCTTAAATTGCATACCATTAAGTTTTATCAAAAACGTTTGTAGAACACTTGTACAACATATTTTTGCTAGTTGGGTAGTTCTAACATTCCGATTGAGTTGATATTTTGACATAGTACCTACTTATGTATTTTTTTGGTGATTGATGATATTATCAAACGGTATTATCGAGCTAGGTCTTATTTACAATACATTTAATTTTTCGCCTTGTATATGGATAGAAAGTATAAACATATATTGTGTTTGTCGTTGACTGTACTGTAAATACATAGTGCTAGAAGTTATGTGAGCTGACTATGAGTGCACGTCTACAAATATTTAACTTATTTCCTTAGGTACCTTACGTGTGCATAGAAAATCAAAAATATTTTCTGGTATAAAAGCTATAATTCCTACTACACAAAGTGTGACCAGCCGCAGATTTTTTAAATTTCCCGCCAAAACTTTAAATAGTATTTCATTAGCCAGACTATAAAATGAAGCATTCAGTGATGGGTTTTTCTATAAAAATAGAAAATCCGCTAGCTATATACTTTTCCTTATTAATGATTTCAGCTAGCAACGCCGCTTAACACCAAAATCGCGAAGAACGTGATATTCTTCCTAGGGGATGGTATGAGTGTGACCACACTGGCTGCCACCAGGGTCTACCTGGGTCAGAAGTACGGGTATCTTGGTGAAGAGATCAAGCTGAGCTTCGAGATGTTTCCCTTTACTGGACTGTCCAAGGTTAGTTTCACATTGTAACGTTGTTCCTGAGAGATAGTATGCGTGTCTACCTGGGTCAGAAGTAGTTACCAAAAGATACGAGAGTTTATGGCGCAAAAAACGTATATCTCGACGCTCGCTCTCAAAGGAATCAAAATGTATAGGGCATTTTCCCTTGATCTATAACTATGAAATTTTACAAGTAATACCGTCTTATAGTACAAGTATAGGGGCAAACATAAAAACTATACAATTGTAATGATATCCATAAATATAGTCTATATTGTACGTAAAAAAGTTTTCCAGCAGTAAAGTTAAGTTTGTCACTCAGTACAGTTTATCTTTTCTTTTTTGTGCTATTTTATATTTTTTTGTTATATTTCTGGTATTTAAAAACAGCTCATAGAGCCACTCCACAGAAACACACGCTCTAAGCAACCAAGTGGGTCAAGTTAATTAAACTTGTATTCAATTTCATAAATTACTGTAACGAGAGCTCTGCCTTATTTCGCACAGCAAACCACATACATAATATGTGAAAAGGACCAATTATCTCGCATACAAACCATTCTAATTAATTATTTTACAGCCTGTTACAACACAGTGTACTGACTGCAATCAACTCTCCTTATCACAATTATCAGTAATCTCATTTTGAACTTCACCACATCGTAGTAAAAGTCATTTTTGTTTGTATAAATCACCTTATATTGATGTAAAGGATATTAATCCCTCATGACTACCCTCCGTAATGTAATTTTTGATTGAGCTAGGTGCCACCGGGCCACTCAGTAATAATTTGTATCATCTATTTCGTGATCGAATTGTATATCTCTTTGAAAGCACTTCAGTAACTTATTGATCCATAACGATCAGGTCAAAAGAGCGTATTTGAGTTGTGAATTGCGTAATAGTACATTACTGCAGAAGGAGGGAAAAGTCAGTTCGTGGATGAGTATGATTCTCGGCTACGTCTCGTCCTTTAATAATACGAATCTGCGAACTGACATTCCCGTCGACGCCTGTATATAGTGCTTTTCTCCAAATATGCTTAGAAATAATCACCTACATTTTAAATTAAATATATCGGTGTTGAAGTTCATTTGGTACTTATTTTTTTTATGAATAGGAATAAAATTACTCGTAAAGTTGCGTTTTGCTCTTTTGGCCTCACCTTTAATAGTATTTTATGCAACCGTTGTACATCAGAAGGGACAAAAAACGCGAGTGGCATGGGTTACGATGTGAGCGCAGCGAACATCGTAAGAAAGATGCCACGAGCGTTTTTTGACCTACTTATACAACGTTGCATACAATACTTTTTCTACGACTCGACATTTCATAAATAAAATGCAAATAAGCAACAAAGAAAATAATTACATGTTCCCGCTCGGAATCAACAAAATTAAAAAAAAATAGTCTCTGACAAACTTTTTTTTTATTGACGTCCATCTGTCAAAAAAATATGAACTTATACATAAAGGTATACGTTCACTATACTAAACATCTGTCAAAAAAATATAAACTTATACATAACGGTATACGTTCACTAATTCACTATACTAAACATCCATGCACTGAAGATAAAACTTTTTTTTTAAGTTGGCAGCAATGCCTTAGTACAATAAGCTTTTTTTTAAATTGCAGATTGTGTGAATGCAGCTGTTTATCTTGTAATCTGTGGTACTAAGTGATGTTTTTTTGGCGACATTATAACATCGTTTAGCAGTGTTTTTTTGGGCAATAGAGTATAGACTTTTACAGGCTTTCATAATTTATGTCTTTATATTAGAGTTAGTAACTATATAAATGACAGAAAAAAGTACTGGAGTAGAAAAAGTCACTTACATGGTACTTTTTCTTCTTCCACGATCCTTAATATCCTTAGACATGAGGGACCGACGCCAGAGAGACATTAGTACTTTAGCAAATAACCCAAATACTCACACATCATTCTTTGTCCCATCATTTGGGTGAGATCCAATCCATGTCCAGGAGCCTATGATGGATACGTTTATCACGTGATAAAGCATCTGTCGGTTATACTCTCGCATTCTTGTCAAAACGTTGACGGATGCTTTGTCGCTTATTACAGCGTGATAAGCACAAACATCTTTAACCCCTCACCATGTGTCGGTTGATTAATTATCATCATCATATCAGCCGCGTCTATCGGCTGCTGGACAAAGGCCTTTCCAAAGTTCTCCACAACGATCGGTCTTGCGCCGCCCTCATCCTATTTTTGCCCGCGATCCTAACCAGGTCGTCTTCCTTGTTGGGGTCCTTCCACTCAAGACCCTTTCTGCCAACGGCCATCGGTTCTACGAGCAATGCGCCCCACCCACTGCCACTTAAAATTGGTGACTGTCTGAGCTATGTCTAACACCTTGGTTCTCTTACGTATCTCATCATTTCGGATTCGATCCCGCAAGGAAAATTCGAGAAATCCCTTAAAATGACAAAAAAAACGGAGGTCGATAGTCAACCGTAGGTTCAAGTCTCATTAAGGTTGAATAGAGCTGACAATTCTCGTTCGGAAAAAATAGAAAAAGATGGTCAAAGAGTTTGTACATCCTGGTATACATTGCCAATTTAAGGGATAGCTCGCTTCATTGCCCTTTGAGTAACTTTGAACCTTCTTATGAGGCCCATTGTGAGCGACCACGTTTCAGTGCTGTATGTCATCACTGCAACACTCATTGCTTAACAACTTTGAATGGGTTGATTGTGATGTTGGTAATCATGTATTTCAGACATACTGCGTGGACCACAACGTCGCTGACTCAGCTTGCAGCGGCACTGCTTACCTCACAGGGGTGAAGGCTAACAGTGGAACCGTGGGCCTCAGTGCTGCTGTCAAGAGAGGGGACTGTGCAGGCCAGATGTCTGGGAATCACTCTGTTACTGGGCTGGTGGATTGGGCGCAGAAGGCAGGGAAGAGTACAGGTATGTTTTAATTTTTTGGTACAACTGGGCGTAGTGAGGCCTACGCAGACATCATGCGCATTAAAGGGAATGGATGGGCCTTTTTTTTACCCTACACCCCACTTTTTCTAGATTTTGGATATTTTAGGTATTCTCTACTCAGAATCACGATCTAATTTGGAGAAAAAAGTGTCTCAATATTTTTACGTTCCTTTCGGTTACCATTACCATACAATCTACTAAGTATAGCGGAAGCGGAATGGAAAAAACAAAAAATATATGAACATTTGAAGTTTCTTTCTCCTAATTATCTAGATTTTAAAAAGTGGGCTGTACAACAAAAAAGAATGGCCCACTCCGTGACCGGACTTTGGGAGTGACTCTCTCTGACTCCTAATTCCTAAAATGTTTGGGATTTCAATGATGCTGTCGAGAGATTGGGCAGGATGCTGTCGAGAGATTGGGCAGATGTCGGAAAATTATTCCGTCACATGTTTTTCGTATTCACGATTCACGGGAATCCGCCTAAATTATAGATAATCCGTCAGCTTCAGATTCTTGCCCATGTACAAGTAGAAAGCGACGAATGTTTCAGCATTTAACTATAAAATATGACAAACGAAACCATCACCATATAATTTGCTTCGTTAAGTTCAACCGGTGGCTGTACTTCACCAAATGTCTCTAGCTAACTTTAAAGAGTAGCAAAACTTTTGCCTCCAGATAATAAAGTAGGTACCTAATGCACTCTTACTAAAAGCAACGCAATGGTAATGGCAGGATAAAGTTTATATCAAAACAGAGAAAATGGAAATGAAGAATTATATTTCAACAGATCGAGTTAAACCCTATATAATAGATCGCCTGTTATTTTCCATCAAAATAAAGAATATCATCTCACATATACTACAAAAACAACTATGATACTCGTGTTTAGATAAACACGGCACGAGTATCATTTCTAAACTCCAAATTACTTACGTTACATTGTTTTCGCTATCATGGTAGCTATAAATACATGTCATACGCCCAAACATACACGTGTATGCCATTGGAGTAACAATTAACCTGGGTGCGAAGAGTTATATTAATTAACGCCCTTTCCTGCTCTTTACTAGGTAAAATAATTATTAAGTAACATTTGGTATGTTGGCATCATTTGCAATAAATTATTCAGAAGTGACTGTCACGGCAAGCAAATTTCGTATCTAGATCCACGTTGATTTGATGCGTATATTCGGTGTAAGGGTTTCTGGGCTCCGCAACCCTCTATCTATAAAGTTATTTATTTTCGGGCTTCGGTTTTAAGTTTTAATCCGATAAAGCAAATATTCAATAAACAATACATTTTACACTTGAGTAGTCGCGCCCTAGTTTCAAACGCACTTAGGCGCTAAAAGGTCTAGTGGACCCGGGCTATTTTACTGACGATGTATTATGATAAAAACTGTATATGACATAAAGTTAGGTTCATTTTTAGATTAGGAAATAAAACCATGTAATAATTATCAAACTCATTCATTACTTTTATTTTGCGAATTATCGCAAGAACGTTCTCTCTAAAGAAGACCTAAGTTTGGAACTTTAGTCATTTTAAATCAAATTAAATATGAATTATTTTTCGCAGGTATCTATTGTATAAATTATTTTTTTTATTGAGGTACAAGATACCTATTCCTGAAAATGGTTTCGGAACTAACATAGTTCGTAATGAATTGGTACCTATATCCCAATTACAGGAGTCGTAACCACAACAAGGGTAACCCACGCTACACCGGCAGCTTCGTATGCTCACTCGGCCGACCGCCGCTGGGAGGCCGACACCGACATGCCGAGGTATGGGCCGAAGTGCGAAGACATAGCCGCTCAGCTAGTGAGAGGGAAAGTTGGGAAAAATATTGATGTAAGTCAATTTATTCTTAGATTTTGTCTTAGCTTTAGTCGCAACTACAGTATGTCTTGTGTAACTCTGACACTCGACTCTTTGTCGTGCGACCAATACTACCTGTCACTTTCCTTTCCCGTGTGAGCAAGACGGGTGATGCTGAGTCGCACGACAAGCGAAGTCGCGGCAAGATATGCTAGCCCTGCTGGAGTAAGCATTTTCGAGAGATTTAATGCTCTTAAAAGCGTCATTTAATTAAAATAATTTAAGAATGCTAATAAAGTTATACTTTATTACTATTTACCTCATATGAATATCTTTGTTACAACAAAGTAGAAAGACGTGATGCAAAATTGCATGACGTCTTTCTACTTAATTCTAAGTACGACATTTTTGACACAAATAAAGAGTAATAAAGTGTACCATTTGTTACCTCTCCAAAGTACTTTAATATGAAAATGTTGACAACATTATAATCATATAAGGGGAAAAGATATGGAAAGTCGGAGTAATTTCTGAGATTATTATATCGATCAAAGAGCAAAGTTAGGCTAGTTTTTATCACATAATTCTGGATTATTTAATCCTGAGGAAACACGCCTTGTAACATGTATGAATGCATAATGAAAAAGAAAAAGATTTTTGATTTCGAACAAAACAAGAATCGGGAAATGAGAAGAACAATTTCTAATTCTAATTCTAATTTTAAAATATGGCTTCCATCAGGTTAATGATGATTTCGCCAATTTCAAGTTTGCTCGTAGAGCATGCCGTTGTTCGGTGAGGTTTTGCTTTTTGTAAAGTGATAGCGATTTACAAAAAACCACGCGGACTATCGGGCCTTGACCCAGGAAGGGCTATGAACGCTTCAAGTTGAATTCTTCATTAGCTATTCACTCATACGTTAGATCACTGCACAATACGCTATCAATACTACACATTGAACAACTAAAATGAATAAATAATGAACAACTAAACTTAAACGCATGCGGCCATCTTGGGACACGAACCGGAAGCCTCTTTCGAGGTGAGGTGATTGAATCGAAGAACAATTTAGAATAATAAATAATCTTTGAAAAGCTATATACAGTAGCAGCTCCCTGACCGACTGGCAGTTATCACTACACAAGACTTAAAAGGAACTTCGTTTTCAGGTAGTCTTAGGTGGAGGTCGTCGAAATTTTTTACCTTACCCACAAAAAGACATCGAAGGCCACAAAGGCTACAGATTGGACGGAGAGGATCTGATCTCGGAATGGCTATTGACAAAAAAGAAGCTTGGGCACAACCCGAAATTCGTATTAAGTAAGGAGTCTTTACTCAACGTTGATCCCAACGTCGTGGACAGTGTGCTTGGTTTATTTTCACCGGACCACATGCCGTACCATTTGGAGGCTGCTGATGATGATCCAAGCTTGGCTGAGATGACGCAGAAGGCCATTCAGATATTGTCGAAGAATGACAATGGATTTTTCTTGTTTGTTGAAGGTATGTAACATTTTTTATTTGCCCTAGCTGAGAGCTTTGACTCAAGAGTTAGAAACTGAGAGCTAGATGTTGACAGGTCTTAGAACAAGAATCTCATTTTAATTGTGTACCTACATTATAGATTATCAATTAATGTTAAATAAATAAATAATAATAAATAACCATACTTCACGGTAAGCCTAGTTTCATTGTTTTTAAAGGGTTTTCAATTACCTAAGTCACTGATCGTTGGGTTTGAGTGATTATCACTATACGATGGTTATTTCTTAATTTAAAAATATGATTTTACCCCATATATTTCAATAGCTATTATCATATCGTCAGAAAATGGCCTGGGTTCACTGGACCCTTTAGCAACCAAAAGTGTTTGAAACTAGGGCGCGACTACTCAAGTGTTAATTTCCCTAGAGACTAATCCCAGCCATTATAAGTATAACTAGGTCATCAGCAAAGTAAATCAGCCTTAAGCTGAAGAACCATCTGAAGTTTAAACCGTAGGCACGAGAAACTTGCTCGTTACACGTGTAATAATATTACACGTGTAACGATATTACACGTGTAACGAGCAAGTTTCTCATACCTACGGTTTAAATTTCAGATGGTTCTATTATGACATATTGTCTCCTTGTATGCTAATTGTAGATAATAGATATACAGCGTGAGCAAAAAATTACATCTTGTGCGATTTTGTATCCCACTAATACTATAAAAGCGAAAGGTTGTGTGTATGTGTACGATTCACTTAAGGAAAACAATACTATTGTGTGGTTTTGTACCTCATTATCGTCTGTCATAAAAGAGAAGTGTGCTAAGTAGATATTATTTAAGGACTCCGTGCATTGTCATTTTGGTGAATTATTAACTCTAAAGCCCTTGCCAAGAGCCCAAATTGTTTAATAGAAATGACGATTACCTGGCATTAGCTTGATTCTCGGGTAGTCAGGCCTCAAGCCTAAACACCAGGATCGATTTCAAAACAATTTGGGTATTCCCGAATTGTAATAGTATACTTTTTTCCCGACTACGGAGAACCGAAAAAAACATAACCCAAACTCTCGTTGTCGTAGTTCGCGGATACTTTCTAGTTATTTTTATACAAATAGTAGGGGGCTTTCTGATATAAACTGTAACGGAAGAATGGTTTGATGAGACCAAATGAAAACGAGTTCCTTGATTAGTGGTGTAGATTATCAGATTTTTTTGTGTCCGTTAATAATTCTTTTCTGTGATCAAACGTGTGTTTCTTAATATCTATCAATGTTACTAGTTAGAACAGGGCTATTGCAATTTATTGGTATATTATTTGAAACCTACAGTTTGAATTTTTCAATGATAATTTTTGTTTCAAAAACTACTCGAAGTTTTCAAAACTCACGCATTAAATGAGTTTTTTCAAATGCACGCAATGAAAGCATAGCAATATATCTGTGTTGCTATCTGTAAGTATTATTCACTTTAAAAAGTTGTTTGAAATTATCAATATAATTGTCATAATATGAAAAAATACATTTTAAAATTTATCATTGGATTTACACGACGTATTTGGTTGACCTACATAACATAGTGTACACCCACAATATGTTTGCTTTAGATTTCATAACATAATATTCCAATTCCAATCCAGTTCAACATTAGATATTCAATATCCATTAATGTGTAGCTATAACCTTCTCCCCATGAAATTTGATCGTTCGCAAAGACTCATTCATTTTCCAATATCTATCTTGTGTTCGGGGAAAATAATAATGATAAATATATTCCATTTTTAGATTGATTACTTATTTGAAATTCTTCCTTAATATAACTTAATACCTTTAAATATCAAAAAAATCTGGGTAGCTTTTCCTACTAGTTTGTAGGAATAAAATATATAATTATTTTAATTTAGACGATTATGTTTTCAAATTCTACGTAATTGTAGAAATAAACCAGTCTCCATTATATTTAGGCCCCATCACATCGAATCAGTATGCATTGTTATTTATATTTTTCCTATCATTCGCCATCTTGTAATTTAATTCCTTATTACGTGCCCTTACAACTCTAGCAGGGGCTATATATACCTAAGAGCCAAAAATATTTAATATTTAGAGGCATGAACATCTTGTGAGTAATATAGGGCAATATTGGTGCTCCATACAATTCAATGGTCATTAGACGTCTATAAGCTAAGTAGTCCGTAGCTAGGAGAAGCTGAATATCAGACTCTAGGTAGTTTGCAGAATGAACATCCACTTTTCGACTTTTTCGTTCCAGGAGGTAGAATAGACACGGCTCATCACGAGACCAAGGCTCGGAAAGCCCTGGACGAGACAGTGGAACTGGCGAAGGCTGTGGAAGCGGCACTAAGGATGGTATCCACGAAGGACACGCTGGTGGTAGTGACATCGGACCACAGCCACACCATGACTTACAGTGGGTACAGTAAACGAGGATCTGATATTCTGGGATTTAGTAATAGGGTGAGTACAATTTCACCCGCGAACAGTTCAAAAAGGAACCAGGCTCAGAAACAAAGAAAAACGAAATGGCGTGGAGTTCATATGATACAGTTCATTTGAATTGACATACCTACTGGGATTTAGTAAGTCAAAAATAAGCTAGCATTTAGCAGAATGACGTTCAGTGATTAATAAAATTTGTTCTACACCAGAAAACAATCTAGAACCAAGGTGAAAAACGATGAGATTATGACGAATGAAGTCACTAGCAATAGGCACGAAACTTATAGAAGTTGCGTTCACTTTGTTGTGCAAATTTATTTGAGTGTAAGTAGGTTATTGGTTTTCAATTGTAACTATTTTCCAGATAAACGCATCAGATCACCAGCCGTTTACAACTTTGAGCTACGCGACTGGACCGGGCCATAAGCAGAGCCAAGATTCACAGAGATATGACCTCACCTCCGATGATCTGAGTAAGCATCCATCCGAACTCTCAATTTATCTTAACAAACCAATATTTCAAGAAGAATGTCAATGTTTTTAGCAATTCTTATTCCTCCGACCTATTGGCGCTAGCTTAGTAAAGTTTATATCCCACACATTTTATTAGTTAAACTATTATTGGTTAGAGTCATAAGCATCCACTGCGTGATTCTCATTTTTAGCACCATTAACTACTTTCGTTCAAAAAACTACTATACATTGCACGTATTGTCAAAAGTTCCTCTTTCTGCACCTCTGACCACCACTAGCTAGAGCTGTGCCTCATTTTATTATATCTTATCTTATGACAGGGGTCTTTATGGATACACCTCGACCCAGTGCGATCTTCAGTGTAATTATTTACTTTCATGTCTATATTTTATTTTTATACCCATTTAACAGAGACATCCTGTCGTTATCCTAAATCAATAAGGAAACTTAGGAATTGTTTTCACTTAGACAAACTCTGGAACTACGGCTCTTGTTTATTATGGAACACTTTACTCGCTAAGCAAACAGTTATACTTTGAAATTCTCATCACTTTGGAGTTTCACGGAAGTAATTTAAAGTTATGAGCAGATAAAATATTTACTTTGCTTATAAAGGTTATGATCATGATCATAGTTTGGTAGTTTTGAAAACTTTCGTAGTATTCTGAGTGATTGTTTCGAAATAAAAGCAAGCTTACATAGTTTCTACTCTTTAAGCTGAACAGAATTTGTTACTTCACTTACAAACGTAAAGAAGCGTTTTTAGGGTTCCGTAGCCAAGTGGCAAAAAACGGAACCCTTATAGATTCGTCATGTCTGTCTGTCCGTCTGTCCGTCTGTCTGTCCGTCCGTATGTCACAGCCATTTTTTTCCGAAACTATAAGAGCTATAATGTTGAAACTTGGTAGGTAGATGTATTCTGTGAACCGCATTAAGATTTTGATGCAAAAAAAAAAAAAAATTGGGGGCTCCCCATACTTAGAACTGAAACTCAAAATTTCTTTTTTTAACAAACACATACGTGTGGGGTATCTATGGATAGGTCTTCAAAAATGATATCGAGATTTCTAAAATATTTTTTTCTAAACCGTATAGTTTGCATGACAGACGCTTCCAAAGTGGAAAAAAGTTGCTCCCCCCTCTAGCTTCTAAAATAAGAAAATGAAAAATCTAAAAAAAACATATGATGTACATTACTATAAAAACTACCAACAAAAATTGTTTTGAACGAGATCTAGTAAGTAGTTTTTGTAATACCTAACTTTGTACCTAATTTATATGGGGCGCTATACATACCAGGTGCAAACTTAACTTAACCACTTAGGGATGGAAAGTGTTTGTACGGAACCCTCGGTGCGCGAGTCGGACTCGCACTTGGCCGGTTTTTTAATATTTGCATCGTACGGAGTTCTTAATTGACATTCCCTTAGCATTGACATATCTATTTATTTTTATAGAATCTTTTTATCGATTCAATTTTTTATGTGAAAATACAAAAAAAAATATAAAAAATAAAAAAATGTGGCATTTCCACATAAAAAAAATAAAAAATGATGTATTTCCACATTAAAAAAAGAAACGACAAAAAGATTCTATAAAAATATTTAGAACAGAGCCATCTCTCTCGCAGTCTTCACACTTGCTGTAAACTGTGACTTCCGTAATTTTTGGAATCAAACCAAGAAATTGGAGGCAAAACCAGGACTCTCTGTTTGTGTCAATGGCATCACTGACTCTAAGGGTATTGCTAATTTGTTTAAAGAGCACTTTAGGGTAAAGTCACCATGTACGAGCGGCGAACGGCAGGTGCTCGACGAGGTGCCTGTGAGTGACCTCCGCGTCCGCTTTAGTGCGAGTGAGTCACTAAATTATTACGGGCAATGAAAAGAGGGAAGTCTCCGGGTCACGATCAGCTGAGCGTCGAGCATCTGCAGTTTGCTGGGCCCCATCTGCCTAGGCTCTTGTCAATGCTTTTCAATCTATGTATTGGTCATTCGTATTTACCCTATAATATGACAAAAACCGTAGTTGTCCCCATAATAAAAAATAAAACGGGCGACATATCTGACGCGACCAACTACAGACCTATTTCTCTAGCAACGATAGTGGCTCGCCTACTAGACAGCCTACTTAACGTGCATTTAGACAAATGTCTTCAGCTGCATGACGCGCAGTTCGGTTTCCGTCCCGGTCTATCAACTGAGAGCGCAATCATTTGTCTAAAGCATGCAGTTGAATATTACACACGAAGAAAAACACCTGTCTATGCGTGTTTCTTAGACCTCTCCAAGGCGTTTGACCTTGTCAATTATGACCTGTTGTGGAAAAAGCTCGATGAGTCAAATTCCCTAGAGAGTTGACGCGTATTTTCAGGTGCTGGTACGCGGGCCAGAAAAATAGTGTACGATGGGGCAACGTCCTGTCTGACGAGTATGGCCTTGAGTGTGGAGTGAGGCAAGGCGGACTTACCTCTCCGAAATTATTTAATTTATACGTAGATGCCCTAATCGGTGAGCTCAGCAGCACTCATGTCGGGTGTCACGTAGATAGAGTCTGCTTTTATAATATAAGCTATGCCGACGACATGGTGCTGCTGAGCCTTTCGGTCGGGGGGCTGAGGGTGCTCTTAAGTATTTGTGAGGCTTACGCCTTGAAGCACGATCTCAAGTATAATGTGGCTAAAAGTGAGTACATGGTATTTAAGGCGGGAACCAAGTGCCCTTCATACGTCCCCCCATTCTTCTTAACGGTGTGCAACTGAAAAGGGTGGCGGCTTTCAAATATTTGGGGCATCTGGTCACCGAAGATCTGCGTGATGATGCGGACATCAAGAGGGAGCGCAGAGCATTAGCAATGAGAGCGAATATGATAGCTCGCAGGTTTAGCCGATGTACAGCGCAAGTAAAGATCACGTTATTTAAAGCGTACTGTACATCACTGTATACCTGCAGCTTATGGAACAAATATACGGAGCGATCTCTTAATGCTCTGCGCGTCCAGTATAATGACGCGTTCAGGGTCCTGTTGCGACTGCCGCGGCACTGTAGCGCGTCCGGTATGTTTGCGGACGCGCACGTAGACGGATTTTTTGCGACGCTGCGCAGACGGTGCGCCGCGACGCTGCGCAGATGCCAGTCGCCACAGTCTCCTGGCCGCCGTAGCTGATAGGTGGGACAGTGGCCTGTTGAAACACTGCACTACCCTACATTTAAGTTTTCGTACTAACATAGTTATATAAGTTTTATTTTGTTACTAACAATCTATGGATCGTTTGTTGTCCGAAATAAATACATTTTATTTTATTTTTTTTATAGCAAAGGGGACCGGGGATCGTGCGTGTAAAGCGCACATCCTAGGGTATGGCTAATGCGCATAAGCATTTCAAACACATGTGACACAGAGGGCGCTCCAGTAGCGTATGAATTATCGAATGAAAGATTTGGTGTGATTGACGTAGCGATCTACTCAGTTGGGAGAGCAATACGCCGGAAACGTAGAGGTCGCAGGTTCAAATCCTGCTTAGATTGTAGTAGATTGCATTAAATTTTTCTTTCTTAATTTACCTTTGTGTCATTATTTATTGACATATATCTACAGAGATACAGGTAAGGAAGTGATTACCTGTATCTCGGTATTCTTTGAATAAATCATTGAATACAAGTTATTTTTAAAGTTGCTTAACAATTGTTGTCATCTTACGTACCTCTTAATTTGAATGTCTTTTACTGTAATTGTAAAGAATAAATAAAATGCATTGTACCTTATTTGTACCTTAGTAAAAAATAAAAAAATATCAGATTGAAGGGTAGAAACTATGCTTTCTTTTATTGCTTTTGTTACAACCCACGCCCGTACAAATTACTGACCCATAAAATTATTCAACGCGAAAAACTACACTAATAGATTACGAAGGTCATATTTATACAAGCTTTTATTTACTTTCACCTGTCCCTTTGTATTGGAGTTTTGCAAGTTTTTGACCCACGTTCCGGTTGCCGATTGAGCTGAAATTTTGCACGAATATGCAAATCGCCTGACAATGCAATATTATGATGACGTAGAGCTGATCTGATGATGGAGCTGGAAGGTGTCCATAGGAACTCCGTAATAAAAAAATCAATCATATCGAGTTTGGGCTTTTTAAAATCGTCTCTGTGAGCAATTGATGTATGTTCAAAGAAAAGTACAGCTACCTACTATAAAAGCTTGTCACAAAAATAAAATTGTTGACAGAAACTTATTTAGTTTATTATCCTCAATGGTTAATTGTGATCGAAACCATTCCGATATAAATTATCTTTCAATACTGTTTTATTGTGATCCAAAATAATTAATTACATTTTGATAAACCCCCAACATAATGCGAAACAGGAATAGGTGGAATTCCCTGTGAAACAAAAAGCTGGAATTTTATATTTCTCATTTCATTCGTACTCATACTCATACTCATTTATTAATAAAATGTCAACATTTTACAAGTCAATACATTATAATAATTCTATTAAATTTCATAATACAAATTATTATAACGAAAACATGAAGTAATTATTAAATAAAAATTGGAATAGATAGTTACGTTATTAGTATTATTAATCATTATTTTATTTCATTATTAAATTCGTAAAATTCGTCGATGTTATAAAAAGCATTGGTTGTAAGTATGATTATTTGCCAGATCGCAGTACTTTTGAACCGAACGAAGGCAAAGTTTAAAGGAGAATGACTTTAGCAGACTATTACAAGATCACCTAAACAACTACATAATTACACTCCATACTAATTACATCCTCGACCCCGTAGTCACTTACCATCAAGTGATACTGAGGTCAATCGCCAGTCAGTTCATGAATAGAATAATATATTTATAAATACTCGTATATTGTAATTTAATTTATACACAGACTTATGACACAGATGACATAGCAGACATTATTACTTCGCAAAAATTATCAAAACTATTTCAGAAGTACGCAATTTGGAAACATTATACGTAATATTTCGAGCAGAAACTTTTCGGAGTGTCGATACAATATGTACTCGCGAGTATTCCTAATGAAGTACCTCTTTTGACCAAAAACTTCCCAACAAAATTTAAGGAACAAACTTATCGAAGGAAATTCTAATTCCAAATTTAAACATAATTTGACACGTGATTCTGTCTCCCAAAGTTCGTCAACCTTTCGTACCGTATTTTGAAACATAATCCAATAACATCCCGGTTTATGAAGTACTCAGAACTAAAACTACCGAGCTTCTCGTTATCTCTTGATGAACAAACCATACACATTCTGCGAGTCATTTACTACTACGTTGTCACGTGACCTTGATATCTAGTTCTAATTACGTTGTATAGAGGTCAATGTTTATTTTTCATTGTGATCGTTATGTTGTTTGTTTTTGCGTTGATGGATTTGCACATAACCCATTAAGTTTATTGCATTTAGAGTGGGTTTCCACTTACACAGAGCGAACTACCCAAGCTAGCGAAAAAAGCTGTATAGAGCCTATACAGCAATTACAACTCTAATTTAAGCTGTATAAGGGATGTATAACTGCTTATATTTGCAGGCTGTATGTAGACTAAAATATAATAGAATACTCTTTATTGCATATACCTCAAGAAGTAGCGGAGCAAGCGTTTTAATAGATGCAACAGAAGGTAATCACACAAAAGATAGGTACTACTAGGTCGATGTGTAGCCGTAGGGACCCCTATCATAACCATAAGATAGGACAAGGGCATTCAAAATTTCACGAGCTTGTCAGTGGAAATAGTGTCATTAGTCTAATCATCCGCCCAACTCCGCGCAGTGGTAACACACCTTTTCTGTTCCCGTAACTCCGATTGCATGATATGCATGAAGTTAACAGAAAAACACTTAACTCTTTTTACGTTGCCAATACTTGAGGCTTAGCCACATACCATACTTTAACAGCTTGTACCTGCCATTAAGTAATAACATCAAGGTTAACTGGAAGAGATCCCTTATAGGGATAAGTTCGCCTTTGTACCTAAATGTTAATTGCAATAGATGTATTTTTTAACTGTTTTTGTGTACAATAAAGTGTTTACGTACTTACTTACTTACATCCTTTATAGTACATCACTTAAGTCTCCCTACTTATCATGTAAGGGTGATGTTTCCGACGGATATCCTAATAAACATTGCATTTACGCCCAATTTACTATATTAAGTAGTGCTCCATCAGTTTGGCATATTAGTACTTACCCACTCAATACATCCATCAATGTCTAGTGGGATTTTGATCGCCTAGGCATATTTTCTCGTAATCTTTTTATCGGACAGGTTTTTTTAAGGACAAAATGTACGTTACAATAATAACATTTATTTTCTTTACATTTTTAGAGTTCCGTACGTCCTTTGGCAAAAACGGAACCCTTATAGGATCACTTTCATGTCCATCTGAACTGTCCGTTGGTCAAGACCCTTTTTCCCAGGAACGCGTGGTATCAAGTTCAAATTAACATCGAATACCTAGGATTGAAAATCTTTGAAACAGTAAAAAAACATTCTATACTTCCCGTTGACCTAGACTCATGAAATTTGGGAATAAGCAACATCATGTAGCACTAGTAAATAAAAAAGTCCAAAAGCCGTAATTTTATAGATAAATTTTAATTAATATATTCTTTCGATTTTTGTAGTTGGTAAACTAACTCATACCAATGTCGATGTATGGGGACAAATAGTTTGTCAAGTCAATGTTAAGCTTGTCCAGCATTCCAGCTTATCTTTTCGTTAGCAATATTCTATGCTTTCAAGGTTTGTATGCAACTGTCAGTGCAAGAGCCCGACTCACACTTGACCGGATTTTTTCATCTGATATTAGAAATTCGGTATGGAGAATTCATTAACGAAGACTGAATTCCGTTGCAAACCAAACAACCCGGGTTTGTTTCAAATAATCCCAGTCTTTGAACTCAAGGTCGGCTCCAAATTAGATAATCTTAATCAGAACAGACGCGCCCGTCTTGCTGTAGGAATTATATTTTAACTTGTAAGTACTTTGTAAAACTGATGGCCGTTGGGGCAGAAAGGTTTTTGAGTGTCGACAGGGTTGCTTGTGTAAATTTGATCCTTTTTAGGGTTCCGTACCCAAAGGTTAAAAAACGGGACCCTATTGCTAAGACTCTACTGTCCGTCCTTCTGTCTGTCTGACCGTCTGTCATCAGGCTGTATCTCATGAACCGTGATAGTTAGACAGTTAAAATTTTCACAGATCATGTATTTCTGTTGCCGGTATAAAAACAAGTACTTTTTTTCTAGAACATTTGTTTCCGGCGTCATACTTACCAAGTGCAAACTTAATTTAACCCGGCCAGTTAAGATGACATAAGTTTTTGTACGGAACCCTTGGTGCGCGAGTCGGACTCGCAAATGGCCGGTTTTTTTAAACTACACAATTTCCCGCTAGATTACACCTTTTGATACGTCAACTTCTGCAACGCGGTATCGTTTGTCCGACGTAAAATGTACTAAACGTTCAAAATTTCTATGGATTATAACTTGTATCAACCAAAGAGTGTTTAATTTTCACTGGGTCTAGAGGGGGTCCTGGTCGAGGCTCAAACAAGGGTTTCTCTGACCCGACAAGGTGAACCAATAATCTAGCCAGGATCACAGATAGCAGTTGGATGATGGCGAAGCCCCAATGGTCGTTGTGGACAACCTTGGAGTTGGCTTTTGTCCAGCAGTGGACGTCTTTTAACATGATGATGATGATGATGAATTTGTATTTTGTACTTGACTATTAATATTCAGAGATCTAAGTAATAAATAATAATACAGTTACACCATACTGAAATAATGATGCCCTAGTCGTTTAAAGAGGTGGGAAGATGTAGTGCAAAAGGAAATAATTGAGTGTCAAGTATCTAAAGACAATGTCGTGGACGGAGCGAAGTGGACAAATAAAGTAAAGAAAACTGAATAATGCGCGGGATACTGGCAAGGAGAGAGATAGTCCTTTAACAGACTTGAAATAGCTCCTTGTTTCGAACCTTATATAATATTATGAACGTATTTCTTTTTCACTTCCAAACATTTCGAACTTTTGAAGAGTGATGAAAGAATTCATAGAATTTAAATTTCGTTTACAACTTTTCTCTGAAGCCTTAAATTAATGATGCTTGAAAACGTCATAGTGTAGAGCCATTATAGACTTATTTAAGTTTGATGTTGATCCCCGTCCTTTATTCATTGCCGTTCGCTCAGTAAATGCGATTGTGAGTTATTGTTAATTTTCGACTAGTTGTGTTTTTTACGCACATTTTTTCATCTTATCCCATGTTTTGCAGTGACGCTAGAGATATTTGGTACGAGTATTGATACACTTGCTCGTTATTGTTAGGTTTCTTAGTTACCTGCCACTGTGGATTTAAATTATCTTTCTTATTTTACGAGATTTTATACATTTCAATCTTGCACCGACTAATTTTGAAGGTATAGAGCGGAGCGGCAATATTGATATTTTCATCTTAATCTCCTTTCAAAACTTACAGTAACTGGTTCTCAAAATGTGGAAGCGGTATAACTACTTTGATTAACAACCTACGTGCGGTCTAAGGTTATTCGTATTCTATAAAAACAATTTGGACCCTAGTCTAACTAACATCAAAGTGTCGGTAAATAACGGCTCTTT
Source organism: Apotomis turbidana (assembly GCA_905147355.2). Classification (NCBI taxonomy): domain Eukaryota; kingdom Metazoa; phylum Arthropoda; class Insecta; order Lepidoptera; family Tortricidae; genus Apotomis; species Apotomis turbidana. Next base: position 4,084,652 of record LR990293.1, read on the forward strand.
TCAAATATTAATGAAAATTTTAAAGTACTACGACATGTATACATCAAATTTATCTAAGGCACAGGTTTTAAAAACTAAATCAATCTTATCCCGTAACCTTTTTATCTTGCTCCAAGACGTTTTATGTTATGAGTGTAATTTATAATACGTGTTTTATTCCAGAAAACCCCAACTACACATACCCAGCGCTGGTCCCAATGCCGCGCGAGACACATGGAGGCGAGGACGTAGCCGTGTTCGCTGTGGGACCCTGGGCGCATCTGTTCACGGGCAACTACGAGCAAAACTTCTTGCCACACGCCGTGGCGTATGCAGCGTGCATTGGCACCGGGTTGCACGCTTGCCAAGAATATAGTTACAAACCATAGGGCGCAAAGAAATATCTGTAAATCATAAGAGACATTTATTTTGTTAACTCTCAACAGTGAATGTGTATATAATCAAAATGAGTATATCTCCATACCCTGCGCTATTCCCAATATCGCGCGAGAACATGGAGGCGAGGACGTAGCCGTGTTCGCTGTGGGACCCTGGGCGCATCTGTTCACGGGCAACTACGAGCAAAACTTCTTGCCACACGCCGTGGCGTATGCAGCGTGCATTGGCACCGGGTTGCACGCTTGCCAAGAATATAGCTACAAACCATAGGGCGCAAAGAAATATCTGTAAATCATAAGAGACATTTATTTTGTTAACTCTCAACAGTGAATGTGTATATAATCAAAATGAGTATATCTCCATACCCTGCGCTGTTCCCAATATCGCGCGAGAACATGGAGGCGAGGACGTAGCCGTGTTCGCTGTGGGACCCTGGGCGCATCTGTTCACGGGCAACTACGAGCAAAACTTCTTGCCACACGCCGTGGCGTATGCAGCGTGCATTGGCACCGGGTTGCACGCTTGCCAAGAATATAGCTACAAACCATAGGGCGCAAAGAAATATCTGTAAATCATAAGAGACATTTATTTTGTTAACTCTCAACAGTGAATGTGTATATAATCAAAATGAGTATATCTCCAATATCTCCATACCCTGCGCTGTTCCCAATATCGCGCGAGAACATGGAGGCGAGGACGTAGCCGTATTCGCTGTGGGGCCCTGGGCGCATCTGTTCACGGGCAACTACGAGCAAAACTTCATGACACAGGCCGTGGCGTATGCAGCGTGCATTGGCACCGGGTTGCACGCTTGCCAAGAATATAGCTACAAACCATAGGGCACAAAAAATATCTGTAAATCATAAGAGACATTTATTTTGTTAACTATCAACAGTGAATGTGTATATAATCAAAATTAGTATATGTCCATACCCTGCGCTGTTCCCGATGTCGCGCGAGAACATGGAGGCGAGGACGTAGCCGTATTCGCTGTGGGGCCCTGGGCGCATCTGTTCACGGGCAACTACGAGCAAAACTTCTTGCCACACGCCGTGGCGTATGCAGCGTGCATTGACACCGGGTTGCACGCTTGCCAAGAATATATTAGCTACAAACCATAGGGCGCAAAGAAATATCTGTACCTCATGAGACATTTATTTTTCATGTGTATTTTGTGAGCTCTCAACAGTGAATGTTTCTTTAATCATAAAAACGGTTTAAACTCAGGTAAAAACAACAGGAACGGCCTTACGTGTTTGATTTTAAACCGTTTTTATAATTAATAAAGATGTCTTCACGATATTGTCTATAATCCAATTTTAATACATATCAATCAAAATGAGTATATGCCCATATCTATTATGGCTATAGTTAGAATATGAATATGTCACAAAATATGTAATTAAGATAGTTAATTTCGATGGTATCGACAAAACTTGGTAATATCCCAATACCACATAAGACTGGACACAATACATCTGTTTTAATTACTCATAAAAAATAATAGTACAATAAACTATCTGAGTATCTGCCAAACTGCACAGCAGTTTGTTGGCAGAAAAATATAAATGTTCACAGGCAACTACGAAAAAAAAAACATAATTTTTCCTTTCTTCTTTTTGTGAAACAAAGTTTTCATCAAATCCACTTTCCCAAAAATATCCGTTCCAAACCATTACCGCGGACTTATTTTATGTTTAAAATTATTTCTCTCGGAATCTGTGTGTGTTCTTTTAGAATTGTTTGTTTTCTATAACAAGTTACCTGACCCTAGTGTTCAATACATAGTTTTAAGGTTAAGTATTAATACCTTATAGGTCTAGTATTAAAACATAACTGTTTGTAAGTTATTGTATCTTCTGAATAGGTATATATGTCTTCAAGTGCACAAAGCGTTTAAGTACCTAGAAAATTTTCCGCGTTGTCATTGTAACTTTTTATATTTTTTTCTACTATATTACTTAATAGGTAGCTGAAACAAATACAGCGTTAGAACAAAATTGTCAATACAAAATGTTAAATATATTTTAATACTTTACATTTCATTGTTTTTTTTTGTTTTGCTTTTTAAAACTTTTTTGATTGAAAAAACTGCTTCTGTTTCAAATAAAACGATTGAAACCTGTAAAGCATCCTAGGTGTTAAAAGAATTGCATCAAAACCACAACAGTGGGCAGTGGGTGTCACAGGATGGGCGACGTTATAGAGTTGTGTTGTTCTCGAGATAATTTTCCGATTTGTATGGGAGAGAACGTTCGAGAACATATCCCATACAAAATGAGGAAAGTCTCCCAGAATTTTCAGGAACGGTACATTACTACGGCGATGGCTGGCCAGCATGAGGCGGAAAAGGTAGGCCGATATACTTAAATATACAGATGCATTCCTAATCTACTTTACTAGCTAATGGCAACAGGTAAAATCATTTCAAAATACATGATTGTGTATTGAAACAAAATATTAGTAACAACAGCGCCATTTCTTCGTTCATTTGACACTGCTGTGACAGGAGTGCAATATCTTAGCATGTTGATCTTGGTATCTAAGTATACAATATAGCAATAAAAAACCGGCCAAGAGCATGTCGGGCCACGCTCAGTGTAGGGTTCCGTAGTTGCTCATCCTTCACAATAAACTGCTGTTTTAAGCCCGAGTTTTAAGTTAAGAAAGATCTTAAGCTCTATAAAAAGTCGTACACGCCCTAGAAACTGTAATCACTTATTACCTTCTGGAAGTCAACCTTACGTCCTTTAAAAGAAAAAATATGAAATTTGGCGATAACTCAAAAACGGCTCGACCGATTTTGTTCAATATAGTTTTCATTGAAAGTACTTATAAGGCCTCATTTACATGAATTTTTCCGATTTTTTTTGACCCGTGGTTGAAAAGTTAGAGGGGGGGGGGGGACACTATTTTTTTATTTTCGGAGTGAATATTTACAAAACTGCTGACTTTATCAAGAAATAATGTTCGAAGACCCCTATTATTTTTTAAAAGAGCTATTCAACGACACTCCACACACTAGTGTTGGAGCGGAAAAAAAAATCACCCCCACTTCAGGAGGTACCCGAAAAATTTTTTTTTCCTTCTTGTCGGCGTGTTACATACACATACTCATACTAAATTCAAGCTTTCTAGTTCTAATGATCATGGAGCTAAGCCGCGGACGGACAGACAGACAGACGGACAGACGGACATGGCGAAACTAGTTGACTACGGAACCCTAAAAATGGTGTTCATGGGTACCTCGTAAGTTTTTATTTTCATCTACTTGTGGGTTGGAACGTTTTTGCGTAACTACATCTAAATATAGCAATAAAAAAATGGTGCTCATTCGCCACATTAAAAAATCATTTCGAAAAACAAAATTGTGCTTCCACATGAAATATAGTTAAAAAGAAGTTGACGAAATTTTACTGAGAAGCTATTGCCCAACAGTTGTCCAATAAAAACAAACAAATAACTAAAGGGCTTCAGCTCCTTCAGGTAACCAAACTAATATTTTTATATTCTAAAGGCAATTAACAATGAATGAATTACTGTCATGTTATTATTAAGCATCCTCACTGCACAAATGTTTAACTAATCTTATAAAAAATTTCGTAAGATATATTTTTACACATTTAATTATTGTATTAAGCGGTTTACACTCACGTGATATTGTCTGGATCGGCCCGACATATTTCGAACAACACAATAATTCAATGTGTATTTATTCGGGTAAAAAACGAGTAAGTAAATCTTCACTTTTATATTTTGAGACCAGTCGTTCTCATAGCCAGTAGACCGACCTTAAGTAAATCTTCACTTTTATATTTTGAGACCAGTCGTTCTCATAGCCAGTAGACCGACCTCTATTCACTTTATCCGTACTTACAGTGTGACTAGCTTCAGGTAAATTGTCACAAAACCAGGTCAATGAGTTCGGACACGTCAACAAAACCCTCCAAATGGGGCTATTTTGACAACTAATTAAACGAGAGGCATTTTAACCGTCCAATCAAAATAACGGGCCGGTAAAATCAACGTTTGCGTAACATATACCGAAGTTTCAAACAGTTGGGCTGAAAAAATGTTGTTTGAACTTTGTATTTTTGTTTCAATGTTTGGGAATAGGTATTCTGTTTCCGCTAAAGTTTAGTAGGATTTTGATTTTATAAGGTACCTTTAAAGGGTCCCAAAAATGAAGCACTGAATTGTAAACACTTATACTTTAATCAATAGTTGAACTGTATAAATAAACATTTGTAGAAGATTTAAGAGAGGTAACGAAATTACAATACCGTTGAGACCATATGAATTCCGGAAAAATACTAATAGCGTGTTTGCGGTGGGTTCAACGACATCTCGGGGGTAATTAGGTTACTAATAATTTGTTGAAACATATCATGTAATAATCAATTTATAAATATGCTGAGATATGATTATGAAATTTTTGATTTTTAAGAATATCGTAATATTTTTTATAACTCAAAAACTCAAAGTAAAATCACCAAAAACAGTACTACTAACGGGTTGTGGTAAACCTTAATATATATTAAACTCCTATATAACCATTTAACGCGTGAACAGTAGGTACAGTTGACTAGTTTGAATTTTAGGCGTTTCTAAAACATAGAATATTACGTAGGCGAGAATTTGAAACGCTTTTATATATGTCGCAGATTCCTAGATTTCTAATTGTGATCAAGTTGCTATGTTGAAACTAAAATAAAGTCACTATTATTATAGTAATGGGTAGACATCTTGACGTAGCAACGGCAAAATAAGGTTGTTAAACTAAGATTTTCTAATTTAACTTGTTTACTATTTTCTAACAAATTGCCAAACAGACCAGACAATTCATCTTATAAATTTGTTTACTGCAAACTCCACCCGAGTGTCATAACGATCGAACATAAACATCCATTGAATGGATGATCTGAATCATTTACGTCCGAAAAGACCGGGTTAGTCTAATCAGTGTTAGGCGTAATTAATTACTTTTGTTATACAATTACAATAACTGAATAATAGACTTACATTCAATTAAATTGCTAGTAATTGGAATTAAATTAAGGTAATTGCAATTGAAATCACAAAGTAATTTGTAAGAGTTTATTAATATTGTTATTTCTAGATACAATCTTCATAGTGTATTGAATCCAATTTTAAAAATTATTTCGTAATTCACATGCAAAAATTAATTATAAGTAACTGAAACTATTATTACTTTTTTCAATTTGTAATTGTTTAAAAATTTTTAATTGCAACTGTTAATTGTAAATTCAATTACTCATAGTTATAGCCCAACACTCACATCTATATTATTATAACATTGAAAATCAGTTCTTTATAGAGAGGGGTCATTATTTTAGGACACAATTTAAAACAGTCCTTTTCTTTGTCCTCTGATTGCCCCAAAATGCATTGATAGATTTTAAAGTTTTTTAGTACACCACATACTTACACTTTTTACCCAAAAATTATAAAAAAACCACCCACATAATAAAGCATATCGATAAAGTAGAAACAGCTTGGTGATATTTCCGGGCCACCAAAATGCCACTTATATTGTTTACATTACATAGGGCCCACCATAATCTCATTTATTTTGTTTACAGCTCCTTGGGTTTCAATTTATGAATACACTTTCCTCATATGTTACCATTAGCACATTTTCTTAGACAATATCCATGGAACCCGTGCCAGCACAATAACACAGGCGGTTGCTACGAGTGTGTGACGAACAAAAATGTAGGTTAACAAAATATCGGTATTGCGGATACTTTAATCGAATTGAAAACGTCGGGATGCCACAAGCAGAGAAAGCAAGAATAATATTACAACCCTATTAAGCATAAATAATGCATGTACAATGGGTAGTAGACGGCGATATACACATGATATAAATGTATCAAACAACCTTATACAAATCAATCTAGTCCTTGAAGCTCAAGAAGGCTTGTGTTATGGGAACTAGATGGTGATATACGTACTTATATAGATAAATATATGCTTAAATACATAGAAAAACCATGACCCAAGCACGAATATTCGAGTTTATCACACAAATAATTGCCCTGGCTGGGATTCGAACCCGGGACCGCTGGCTCAGTAGGCAGGTGTCTGCAAACTGTGCCAACCGCGTCATCAAAATATATATTACACTTATACAGGGTGATCAAGCCAAATGGGTCAGTAGGGAGAAGTCAAAAACTATAAGAGATAGGGAAATTCTTGAGAACAATGACATCGATTTTAGATTTAATAAAAACTGCATAGAATTTGTTTTATAAGCTCAAACATACCTCACGATCACGATATTCTCACAAGATCAACTATAAGTAATAACAAACGCGACATGCGATTACTTACAGAATTATGACCAATTTCGATTCCCGGTTATGTATATGAGTACATAAAAAATTATGCCATTTCATTTAGGTAATCTAAAATCGATGACATGGTTCCTGAAAACAGGTTTCGCTATCTCTCATAATTTCTGACTTCTCCACACTGACCTATTTAGATTAATCGCCGTATAGATAACATCCATGACCCACAAATATTCGAGTTCATTACACAAATATTTGCCCCTACCGGGTTTCGAACATAGAACCGCTGGCTTAGTAGGCAGCTCCACTACAATGTGCACCAACAAGGATTCACTCACAATAGGTAGTACATAATAGCCGAAGCCATGAATAGCTTAGATAACTCCATTCAAACCGAAACATAATATTATAAGCAGAGGCAGCGTAACAAAAGCTGGTCACTTACATCCAACGACATTTCAATTATTTAATCAACCTCGTTCCTATTTATTTAAATTTTAAAACATTATATGTATGATATACACAATAATATTGTTTTATAATGCCCTTGATGTTGAATATAGGATCCCAAACTTATTTTACAACTAGGCCCGCAACTTCGCCCGCGTAAATGAATGTGCCAATCCCTGTACCAAAATTGGTAAAAATTTGTCCAGCCGTTTTGGCGTCTCATCACGCCAAAGAAATTACGACGAACAGATGGCGCTAGACTGGCATTGTGCTGCGCGCCCACATAAAACAACAGACGATCCTGAACCACTTTCAAGATTTTTCCTGAAGTCATGGTCCCTCTCCATAGCAAACCGATTATCAATAGAAATCTAGTATACTAAAATAATAAATCCTTAAGCTATAATTCGATACGACATAGTGTCGACGATACGACATCATAATCACTATGACCAGCATATTATTAAGCATTATTTTTCGTTGAATGCTTGTATTCATCGAATTTTACCTTCGCCATAGTATTAATTAGGTTAGGTTAGATTTGTTTCGTAATTAAGGTGTCTGCGAAAAACTAAGCTTTCTACGAAATGACGCTTCGGCGAATTGAAACATTCCACGAAAAATAATTCGTTAAAAAAACAGATGTTATCGATTCGAAAAGAAACGAGAAAGAGCCTCGTACCATTTCACCCTGTATACTGATGAACGTATACTGAATTTGGTTAAAATGATAATAAAATAAATGTTTTTGTTTGCGCTCTACTTTACAATATTTTTGTAATGATCATCCTCTTTTATGCGGTGGAGTCCGACCCCAATGTGTGACTGTGGTCTTCAACTGTGCAGCATATCGTGGAGCAGTCCAAAACGAAGCTACTGCGGTTACGAGAAGGACTTCTATATTAATTTGTTGCCTGAAGCTACGGACTGGCTGCGTAACCTAATAATAATAATACGTCATCTTAAGAGACTTTCGCTAGATCGCTGGATCAAGGGCCAGACACAGAAGGCGGTACTCCTGGACACGGCGCGCATCGTCAGGAGGTTCCTCTCTCTGTAGCCCTAACCACCAGTAGCCTGGGCCCTGCCCCGCTACCGGCGTCACCCTTGGTTATTCTTTTTTATAATGTGTTTATATATTTTGTAATTTCTTTATTGTATTTTACTTTTTATATACATATATTGTAAAAACCTAACCTAAGCTAAAAAAATAAAAAAGGGATGATAATAATCTTTATTCACTTTCACAGTTTTATAGGCAATTTAACATGCAATTGGACGAAGATTTTGCTTGCCACCAGTATAAACGGAGTAGAAAAATTGTAACTTGTAATATAAAAGGAGAGAAACCAACGATGCTGCTGGAGGCTACCTAGCTTTATAAATTTATAACAATTGAGAAATGTACTGCAGTAGTACAGTACATTTCTCAATTTCTTCAATACAGTGTAGGTACGTATTGTGAGACGAAATAACAGAGGCCCCCAAACTAGGGTATGCCTGTATCTTGGGGTGCCATTGTGTGTAATACTTTGCATCACTTATTAAAAAATATAACTATGTATTTTACATATAAAATTCGTACTTATACAATTAACCATAAATCTATGTATGTGTATAAATTGGATATAAATTTATTATTTCCTTCAACTTTTCACCATACAATTAAACAAATAAACTATCTAAAATCGTGGCACGATACATCGTATCGTGTAATTGTGATTCAGCCCTTATCTGAACAGTCCTAGCATCCCCCATTCAGTGCTTCTGGAGCGTCCGTCGCGAACACACCCTCTCGTCTGTTCAGAGACTGTTTACGTAAACAATTTGTGATAAGTGAATTTATTATACAAATGGGTGAGTGAATTGTATTTTAAATATCTATTCACTTAAATTGGTTATTGCATAAGAGTAAAATGTTTTTTTTTGTAGGAAGGTAAGGGTTAAATGTTTGTTTTGTGGGAAACGTAAATGATTTGAATTGATTTAAACACCGGTTTGGGAATTTTAAGGGTAGTTTATTTTGAATTCGGAATTAGACCGGTGCTACAAAATACAGGCCAAGTGCTCGTCGGTAGCACGCACGAAGGTTTTTTAGGGTTCCGTACTCAAAGGGTAAAAGGGGACCCTATTACTCAGACTCCACTGTTCGTCCGTCTGTCTGTCTGTCGCCAGGTTGTATCTCATGAACCGTGATAGCTAGTCAGTTGACATTCACAGACGATGTATTTCTGTTGCGTCTATAGCAACCAACAATATATTGACGATAAAATTATAATAATTGAAGGGGGATACAAAAATAGCGATTTCGTAACATTTCATTCGGTGGGCATCGTCTCATTAAGTTGAAACTTTTAGTTCGGTGAATAGAGACTAAACGTCAAGGGGTGACCTTACAAACGGTCCGGTAGTTCTGAATTTTTGATATGTTGTTTAGGATGGTTATTGGTTAGTGCGTGTTTAAAATGCAAAACGATTCCCCCTCCTCCGCGCCCGCCACCATATTGAAAAATCGGTCAAATGCTTCAGATATTTGCTAATATCTTCGTTTAGGAGCATTTTAGCTAGAAAAAAGGTCACGTAAAAAACACTCAAATTTTCGTTTTAATTATATAAATTAGTGTTAGCTTCTGTTCGCGACTTCGTCTGCGTTGAATTAGTCAAACGCCATAAGGGATTAAAACGCCTTAATAAAATTGAATGGCAAACATGCAATGTTACACAAAAATCCTTTCCAAGGGCATACATTCTTCATATCAAACATCTAAACCGGTTCAGCGTTATAAGCTTGAACAGACAGACAGGCAGGCAGACAGACCTACAGGCAGACAGACAGGCAGGCAGGCAGACAGACCTACAGGCAGACACATACGCATTTATAATATTAGTATGGACATAGGATAAACCAAGATTGCGGGCAAGCAATAAATAATGGAGAGCATCAAGTATGCATTTTAATTGCTACGTTGAACTATTTATTTGTAATAGGAGTGCAGATTATTAGCTCATACGTTGTGTGAACTAGATTAAATATTAATGCAGGAACTTCCTTGAATACATATAATATAAGCGTTCCGCTGACTTTTACTAAGTGCTTTGAATGCATAAAAGAGTTCATACATGTCCTTATTATTTATTTTATTTTATTGATCAATGCAAAATCCACAGCACAAATTACAGTGTTTTTCTAAACAGATACATAATAATATATGTGTTTAACATTGGCCAATTATGTCGAAAACTTTGTCCAGTGCCTTAATTAAACGATACACATATAAGTTCATACTTTAATAATGCTGATTTGTTTCACATAACTAATTTATTTTGGGTGCTCTTTGACTCTGAGAGACTTATTTCGTCAAATGTTTCAACGTAAGGATTTCGCAGAATTGTATCCCTCTGTAGTCATACAGATTATACATAATTCTTGCAAATTTCACCCTATTGATTAGGTTAGGTTAGGTTTGTAAGGGTTCCGTACCCAAAAGGTAAAAACGGGAACCTATTACTGAGACTTCGCTGTCCGTCCATCCGTCCGTCCGTCTGTCACCAGGCTGTATCTCAAGAACAGTAGATGTATTTCTATTGCCGCCATAACAACAAATACTAAAAATATGATAAAATAAATATTTAATGGGGGCTCCCATAGAACAAACTTACATATTCTGGTACGGAACCCTTCGTGCGCGAGTCCCACTCGCACTTGGCCAGTAATTTTTAAAACAATGTCAAATATTTTAAAGTTGCATAAAATACGAAAATTGTTTCTACGAAAAGATTTTTCGGTGAAATGAGTCATTCGACAAAAAATAATTTTAGGAGTCAATATAGAATCAATATGGTAAATGTCGCAGATTTTTAGAATTCCTATCAAAATGATGATGATTGCTTTTATGAATTGGCCAATATTGCGGACACATTAATAAAACGGTTAAATTGCTCAAATAATCGCCCTGAAAAGGTACGTATAAGTTCTTTTTGCATTTCTAATATTAGTATCGATAAACAGGCAAAAACTATAACGTGCTTGTCGATATAATTTAGCTAATACAAATAGGTGTAGAGCATACAATGCAGCGGTCTGTTAGTGTATTAATATGAAGATACTTGTGACTGACTCCTGTTTCAAATGTATCAACAATGTCGAACATCGGTTTGGAACAGACATGTTGCCTGTGTCTGATTCTACTTAGTTTAAAATCTTATTTTTAAGTAGCCAATGGATTACTGTTATTGAGATTTAGATTTTGATTCAGATTTATTTATTTCATAATATAAAACGACAATATAAATTACACTAACTTGACTCTGTTATGTAACTAACTTTATGTCATGTGTATATTTACGGCTGTTGTTATCCTGAATATCAATAAATAAAATAAATACAAGTTACGTGCAGAAGGTGAAGGGTTAGAACATAATGCGAACAAAACTTCCTTGCTACAGTAAAAGGTTGTACCTTTCTACGAATTACATAGTAAGAATTACGGTGTTTTATCGTAACACGACAGAGTACTTCATTCACGGTTCACGTGGCGTACGTTTCCTTCCGAGAATCGCGTTTATTCGGGTTCAAATAAGCAGCGGTTCACCCTGTTTGCCGAGGACGTACAAGCCACGTATTTGACATCTAGAGCGTAGCAAAATTGCATTTTCCGTAACCTTGACTAATATAGGGAGTAATAGTTTATGCCCTCGGCTTTGCTCGCGTTATAACGTAAGTACCCCAAGTAGCACACACGCTACATAATTGCTTATACTTACAGCCCTTATAAAAAATAAATAAAATAAAAAACATTTATTCCTTAATATCATTCAATTTAATTAGGTTATTCTACATGCATAACAATTAATATTTACATTTTCATAATTATAAAAAATGATAATAACAATTTTATAGTATTTAAAATACAAGATAATTACAATAGACATGTTGACTAATTTTTTTTGAGGATGTCAATCGATTCTATTTTTTATTGTGATCAAATGTCTATATGGGACTGACTACACTTAAACTGCTCTAAACTAAAAGTCAGAAATGACCGTCAAAGTTCAACATTTCTACGTAGCGCTAAAAACGCTCCATACAAAACGCGTCAGGCTAGTGACGTCACAGGCCGGTATAGGTACCAATAATTGTATGGAAAAATTAAGAAATTTGGCATTTTCACCGTGAAAAAGTGCGTTTAAGTTCATAGTTGTCATACAATTATTGTTTCGTAAAATTATGAGGATTCTGAAAACATTTTCAAAATTTATTTTGGATTAAAAAAAAATATCATAAAATTTGCGTACCTTTGAAGTCACATATTTCCAAAAAAGATAAATGTTTCTGGATTTTTTTTCTTTGTTTCGTGATATATTTAGCTAATTTTATTCATATAACTACAGTACGCTGTAGAATTCAACATCAGTCAAATAGTCTATTGTGCATTTGGAATTACCTATATTATTATGATCGGTAAACATTTGATTTTTATTATTATCTATTATATACTTAAACAATAAATATTAAGGACCTCTCGTCGAGTACTGGCTTCTCCAACTCCTTCCATTTTTCCCTGTTAACGGCTGTTTTCATCCAGTCTTGTCCCGCTATTTTGGAGATTTCATCTGACCATCTCTCTAGCAGTCTCCCTCTTTATCGCTTTCCAGGTGGTCCAGAGCCAGACCATGCCGTTACTATTTTTGTCCATTTATTGTCGTTCATTCGTGCTATATGAAAGGCCCATCGTTATTTTAATTTTTTACAATATTTTTTCCTTTATACAACTTAAATTAGCTGTATAACCGCTTATGCATCCTGTATGCCACTTGGGATACAATATCCTACGGGAACCATGATTTAACGGGATTAAAGAAACCTATATCTTTTAAGGTGGTTACATGAGAGTGTCACTCTCTTCATGCGCACCTTTTTCCTGACAAATATAACTTGGCTGGCGTGGCTTGAATATATGGCTGAGATATGCGTCATACTCGTGAACGGGTGCCGTTTGTGGGGTCCGGTCTGTTCATGCTAGCAAGGGCCAAATTAAATATGTAGCAACCGCATACTAGTGTTAAATTAAGCAAATGTGAGAAACTTCATCCTGTACTCGATTGAAGTTATTCAATGTTGATTTTAACTTTTTGAATTCTTAGAGACTGTATACATCTCTAAGAAACAGCTTAGTGTAGTATGACACTCAGAGACTTTATACATCTATGAGGAAATTAAATAATTTTAAAATATTTTATTGCATGTTATGACGCCTAGAGACCATATACATCTCTAAGAAATTTAGGTTTAATAATTATTTTCTAAATTATTCACGTTGACGCCTAGAGACCTTATACATCTCTATGGAATTAAATTAATTAAGTAATTATATTTTATTGCATGTTGTGACACCCAGAGACTTTATACATCTCTGGGTATATTTCATATTTTCAATTTATTAAATTTTAATTTTAATGTTCCTACTTAACATTGATTTGGAGTATCTAACATCTCCATTACGTGTACCAGTGTAATTAGTTATAACACAAATGTATCATGTAATTGTTTTAAGTATTATTTACGAAAAAATGACTTACTGTTGAGTTTCTTTCGGCTTTCTTCTCAACAGCGGTCTCCTCTTGCGAAATGCCGGTAGATTCACAATCTGACTTGTAAAAGTGCCCCTGTGGCCTACTTACTGAATAAATTATTTCATATCATTTCATTTCATTTCATTATTTCATTTCATTTCATTTCATTTCATTTCATTTCATTTCATTTCTTGCATCTCTTTAAGTCGAGAGTGAATAAGCATATTTTAGGCAAGCATGCTCCATCTCAGGCCTTATTGTTACTTAACATCATGCGCGATCGAGGTCAAATGCTTGGCTATATGGAATAAAAAAAATATATAAGAGACTCATTTTGTAACTTTAATAATGCAATTCACCTGTCATTGTTATACACTTTCTGACGACATTTTTGTGTAAAACGCTAGAAAATATGAGTTTCCTAGCCTTAAAAGTCAGGAAAGCCTCGCCAACTAAAAAAAAACTAATTAATTTTACAATTTAATTCGATATGGTATTTAATACTCATTTGAACGGAATACGATTTAAAAAATCGAATGTGACTTTGCAATAGATAGATGCGGAGTCGCACAGTAATGCTGTCTCGCGAAACCGTCCCTCTGGCTCCACAGAAAACCAGCGCCGCCGTGTGCATTGCTATACCTAGCAAAACCAACAAACAGCATTGCTGTGTGGGGACCATTTCTACACTGTCTGTAATATACCTCTTAATATTGAAAATTGTAACGATACATTTATCTTAAACAAAGCGTTTTCTATTCTATTCTGGCAAAATGGCAACGGCACTTGCCGACTTTCTAGCAATATGTTGGCACTGCCACCTGAGTTGTTTGTTAGGATTTGCGGTTTTATCACTTGAATGCTCGGGGCTGAGTGAGCCATTTATCTATGAGCCACAGTTGCCCGAAAGTCAATAAATTAAAGCGATAGCCAATAACCATTTAACTGAACTGACCTAGCAAAAAATTATCACACCAACATGTTATGAGCTAGGTACATACATCATTATGCCTTCTTTTGAATGGCTCTTTTGTAGTCAGGAATAGTTACTTGTATTTACAATTGTTATGTGAAAAACATACAACACATATCGTCAGTACGTTTTAAATAGTTCCAACAGTAGCTTGTGAATTGTTGTGTTAAGTTTTTTTTTTATCGGTGTGTGCGAAAGCATAATTTACCAAAATAATAGCGATGTCTGAATTGGAGACCCCTATAGCTCCCAAGATGGATCAATTTGACGACACAGGGAGTTTCGACCTAAGGAAATTTATCTTGAAGTTCATTTGTATTCAAGAAGACTTGTGGGAGAGCGTTGGGACCAGACATCTCAAAGGTAAGGTATATACGCATTTAAAAGAGACTGAAGATTTTAACTTTTCTGAACCAATAGTATAATGCACTAAGGCTATTTGCTTAGCAATGTCACTGCTTTTCCATAAACTACACAAATAAATATAAATCAGACAACCTCAAACAGATCATCTAATCTGGAATTGATCTCTAGCAGGCTTGTATTATGGGTACTAGACGATGACAAATATTGTGCAAGTAGCAGATAATATCCGTAAAGGTGGCTTTAATGAAAATCTGGAAACTTTCATAAGTATGTAAAGAAAGTTTATATTAAAAGAAAAAGGAAATCTTGGCATTATTAACGAAAATTTTCCTCGTGAAAGATTTCGTAATGCTAAACTTTCCCCTGGTTGTTGGTTAATACAATAGCAGGGAAGCTGACGTGTTTAAACATTGGGGGTACTACATATACAAACCCCATGTCGTTGCGTAATTAACACATCAGGAAAAAATAATTTTGTTACCTGATTTGAGGATCTAATTGGAGATGCCTGCTCGGTTTTGGAACGCTAAGTATCCAATCAAAACGTCCAGTGTCAGTTTTTTAGCTAGAACCTAATGGAAATAGTAACATTACATTACCTAGCCAAGGGTATATTATGGTATGTTTTAGTTACTAGATTAATGTTTTTATATAATTGTTTATAGTGAAATATATTTCTACCTAGGGCAGTGAATTAATTAATGTTCCAAGTCGCAGGTGTTTGGGTGTGTATAAGTATGTGATCTAGGGCTTTACTAATTACCGCCCGTGATTTTTCTAAAGTGACATTTTCTCCCAGCGTAGCGGACAGTAAATCCCACTTACCGCCTATGGTGACGTAAAACCTTTTATTTTCTCGTTTCTCGATTTCGGTACATTAACTGATTATTACATCTCGTCTATATATAAGCTGGCAAAGACAACAAAGAAAACAACAGGATAACCCTAACCCACTATCAAAAGGGCTTATATAACAAGGAAAATCACGTAATGCACATCCTTCTTGAATAGACTACAGAATACATCTTATCTTATGTCATCCTTTGATCCGATGCTGTCATTATCATATTAATGGCATATTTGAAGTAGGCGTACAGGCCGTGAGAATAGATGTATGGGTGGGATGTATGAAAATGTACAACTAAATATGTTAGTATTCAGAATAAAGCATAATATCTTATCAGGTCATGATGTAGAGGTAGCACAAATTTTTGTTCTTTGTTTTCAACATACTTTAAAACGATACTGAAATTCTTGTCAGGATGTGATGATGGGATGCAGGAAAAAATCGACAATGTAATATTTTTTCTTAAAGGACGCGTATAGACGTTTTGAAAGTTGCCATAAAACCACGCATTTTCTTCCAGAAGAAATAACTGTTTTTTTTTTGTTGTAAAAGAGATGTCTCTTTTACTGCTCTGAATCAATACTCAATTCAGCGTTAGATTGTCGTAACTTTAAACATTACATTGTGACGTGGAAATAAAACTCCCGACATGTTTTTGCAACCACCTTCCAACAATGTTTCCAACGTAGTACAAGTCTGGTCGATAAGGGGCTAAAATAAGCCATTGTGAAGTGATTATTTTGACGAGTAAGTAAAACGAGCGAGTATTAAATATAATCTGAGTATCATAATGACTTTAGCCACATGTATGTAATACTATTAAGTATTCTGTGCCACATGTTAATCACTCTGCTTTTCACTTCGACTGTGACAAAATAAAAAACCCCTCGCGGTGGTTTTTCATGCAGATTATTTAAAGGTTTTCATTTAAGCCCCTGGGGACTTAAACGACCACTTTAGTCCCGCTTTGCAAGGCTAAAATTTCATGCTTACTTTTCATGCAGAAAAGAATGAAAAAAATCTTTCGCGCGTAAGAATAAAATTACCTATCTTTTAAGAGGTGTACTGCCGTTTGGCAAATAATGTTTCCCAAATAACTTATCGCAACAGTTTTATTTCCCAAATGCATCTCTAGCAAAGTTACATTTCCCATTGTAGTCATTTGGTCAAATCATCTTTTCCCAAAATTTCACTGTCAAGATTTTATTTAGCAAATGCTTATAAAGCAAATGTTTGATTTTGTCATAAATTATTTTCCAAACAAAATTTTCCCAAATTACTTAGTCACTTTGCAAGCTGAACTTATAGCAAAAGTCTGGTAAATTGTAAGCCCTAAGTATTCCTAAATATTACCTAATAGTAGTACGTGAGGCAGGTCCGACTTGGCTTAGGTTAGGTACGACGACGAGCATAGCGAGGAGGAGTGTTAGGTTGAGTTGCGACCCTAACGAACGAGCGTAGCGAGCGAGCCACGCGGCCCTATAGTGATAGCGAGTGGGCGAAACATCATAATATCACTTATTTCACCTTAAGGGAAATCCGACTTGGCTCAGGTTAGGTACGACGACGAGCGTAGCGAGGAGGAGTGTTAGGTTGAGTTGCGACCTTAACTAGCGAGCGTAGCGAGCGAGCCACGCGGCCCTATAGTGAGTGGGCCAAACATCATAGTATTACTTATTTCACCTTATACTGGGATATAAATCGTATGCCATGCAATATTTTGGGATAAGAATGTTATGCCAAACGATATATTTGCAAAAAAAAATTGGGAAAGTAAAACTTGACAAGTAATTATTTGCTAAGCAACCACTTGCTAAACAAAATGTTTGCAAACTGTAAATTTGAGATACGTAGTTTTGCTAATTGCACTTTTTGCCAAATAAAAATTTGGGAAACAAAATTTGCGATGTGATACTTTGGGAAAGATTATTTGCCAAACATTAGTAATCCCTTTTAAGAAAACAAATATAGAAACTATTTTCAAAGTCAACTTCAAACTTATCTTCAATACACAAATATTACCGTAAATCTCTGTCAACAGATCCCTAACCAGTATTCCCTGATCCGTCAATTTCCAAATATCTAAATAACTTCGTAAATAAACATTACAAATCCAGAGACCAAAGCGTCTTCCTTGTTCTAGATGGCATGTTGCCAAAAAATAAGTAGACACAGAGTCTTTGTCCAATGGTTTTATGGAAAAGAGTTTATAAAGAAAATATATTGTCATGGTATAGATGCCCCGCGCGACATTATTACTGTTCTGAGGCTTTTAGTTAGTGCGTGTTCCTTAAAACATTCCTATCACATTCGACTAATTCCTGATTTAATCTCCTTTAGTAAGAACTCAGTTTTGCAATATAATCAGATTAATAGACTAAACTCTTTATAATAAATACTTACTAATATGATGAAAATATCTTGGTTCTTCGGCTGATAAGCTTCGACGCTAGTACTTATTTTATGAAGCGTCCGAAAGAACGCGAAAATTTAAGAGCTTTGTCTGATCCCGTTGTAATTGGCGAAATCAAATCGGCGCGACTTCGCTAGTTCGGTCATGTCGAAAGAATTCAAGAGGATCGTGCGGCCAAGAGAGTTTACCTTGGACGTCCTAATGGACGACAACCGGTCGGGCGACCGAGGTATCGGTGGATCGACGAAGTTTAGAAAGACGTGTGCCAGCTTCAAGGAGCCGACTTTGATTGGCGACAAGCTGCGCAAGATAGAGTAGGGTGGCGAGTCAGTGTAGTAAGTAAGCAGTATAATGAAAATATGACTATGCCCTTGCAATGGGAAGTCAACACTAGCTCCATATTTTTTTTCATGACTTGAACTGTATCAGGGCTGGTTAGGCCTCACTACCAGTAGTCGGACTTTGTGTGGGAGTATAGCCCGCTAATGGGATTATCTCCGCGCCACAGGGGTAGTTTGGGTTGGGGTGATGCGGGAGCACTGGGCGCATGGACTGCGTCGTGAATAGAATGGACCGAAACAGTTCACGACGCAGTCCATGCTACTAGCTCCAGTCCTTGCAACGTCGGTAAGAAACCCGAATTGTAACCGTTAACCTTTAACCATACTAATTAAACAGTAAAAGGTTCTGGATACTCTTTATTAATCTATTTTGTTCATATTTTTATAGATTCTACGTAAATTATTAAAAAAAAAAACATTAATGGATATTCTCAGCATTGACATACTTTCAACGCTACTAAATACCAAAAGTTTCGGAATACCATTTCGAAGTAATTATTTCATACAAATAATTTTTTAAACTTGCTAAACAAATGCTGTTTAGTTTGAATTAAAACAATTTTTGTTTTAATTAGTTGCTCCTATTACGGGCTATTAAAGACATATTAAAGTACCGAGAATTTAAATTGTTTCTACACACATTGCGTCTCCCAGCACGTGGTCGTGTCACCAAGATTCAACTCTTAACTTTGCAAAACATCGTAAGTAATTATAAAAAGCTTTTTCATACTGTATAAGAACTCGGAAAATCTAAACTCATTACCATTGAGTATTTGAGTTTTCTATTCCAATAGAAAACTCAAATACGATTCGAAGTACGGTTTCATGTTTACTTCCAAATTGCTTAAATCAAACAGGCTTATATACTCTGAACAAATTCAACGTCATAATTGTATATTAAGACTAGCATTAACCCGCGGCTTCGCTCGCGTGCCTATATAATATACATCATCCTACGGGAACAATGCTCTTTTTTTCAGGATTAAAAGTAGGCTATTTGTTAAGTTAGGGTATAATCTGCAATCTGCATTTCCCACATGCATATCCGTCCAGCCGTTTTAGCGTGAAGAAGTAACAAAACATACACAGACTTTTGCTTTTCTAATATTACTGGGAAATAACTTTTTATTTTATCATAACTCCACTTTATCAAATCAAACCGAAAACTCAAGCACTCAAATCAAGCGATCTCAGCTTTTACTGAACCAAATAAAGTTCACTTCAAAATTCATAACTCGAAGTGAAGCTAAGACACCGGGATATGTGTGCATTTTATTTGTATAAAGCTTTTATAATGTCCCGAGCCTCCGCTTATCGATTTGGGATATTCGAGATTGGTTTAATGATTCTAAGCCATGTTCTAAGTTACGTCATGTTCTATTGTAAGATATTGAGGTTCTCTTCGTTGATGAATAAAAAATGTATTATTCTGAGCCAGATAAACGTAATTCAAAATTCTGAAATGACTTATTATTGAAAAGCTTTAATGTATTTATTACGGATGCAGGTATCCCGTCCCAACGCGCCGCCCGCCTATAAGTACAGATTGACGACGATCGAGATGCCACCAAATACTATTTTTTTAATCTATTAGGATAACGCGGGTCTCTATCCATACCTCAAAAGCAAAAAAAGAACCCCCTAATAGGATCACGTGTAGCTGTCTTTCAGTCCGTCTGTTACAATCGATTTGCTGCAAAACTACTGGACCGATTAAATTGCAATTTGGCGCAAATGCTTTCAAGAATTTTCATGACCACCAATAAAATTTCAAAATCGGTGGCATATTCGTAATTAACGTCCCAACAAACCATAAAAATTACACCCGTACTCATATTTAGTCATTTCAACCCCATCGCACCCCAACAGGCGACCCGACCCGATAAACCATAAAAGCATTACCAATGGATTTTCAGACTTTGTCACCACATTTCTCCCTTTTAGGGGTTGAATTAAAAAAACCTGAAACACGTGTTTACTCATTTATTGTTAGAAATACTCCTGTGAAGTTTCGAATAAAATAGTCTAACTAATCTTGTTTCCCCATACAAACTCTGGAACCCCATTTCACCCCTTTAGGGGGTGAGTTTTGAAAAATCCTTTCTTAGTGCACCCCTACACCTTATAAGGAACCTACGTGCCAAATTTGAACTCTCTAGAACCAGCGGTTTAGTATTTAGACATTTCAATCCCATTTCACCCCAACAGGGGAGATGGTAACTCACGTTGGATTTTAAAATCGTTGTGGTTTTCGTAATCAGCGACCTGATAAACCATAAAAATAATACCCATGCTGATTTTCAGACTTTGTCACCACATTTCTCCCTTTTAGGGGTTGAATTTTCAAAAAACCTGAAACACGTGTTTACTCATTTATCGTTAGGAATACTCCTGTGAAGTTTCGAATAAAATAGTCTAACTAATCTTGTTTCCCCATACAAACTTTGGAACCCCATTTCACCCCTTTAGGGGGTGAGTTTTGAAAAATCCTTTCTTAGCGGATGCCTACGTCATAACATCTACCTGCATGCCAAATTTCAGCCCGATCCGTCCAGTGGTTTGGGCTGTGCGTTGATAGATCACTATGTCAGTCAGTCAGTCACCTTTGAGTTTTATATATATAGATGTCTTGTGACAAATGTATATACGTATTGCGATTAAAAAAGTAAAGAGTGAAATTGATTCAGATTTTTCACCAATTATAAATTACAAATTAAGTATGATATATTAATAAACTAACAAAAGTTGCTTGTTATGTTGATTAATATGATATTGTTTGCACGGTATTCCTAACCCATTGTAGGAATAGCATTTTTGACAATCATTATGGCATTCGTATTTCCAAAATTGAGATGCACTTTCAGAGGCTCAATTTGACCACGCTCGTTTTAATGACAGTTCAAAGGTGAGAATCCTGAGATAGAGAGCTATCTAATGGGGATTTGACGTTTGGCGAGTATGAGCGCCCAATTTTCTTTGTGGAAATTCCACTTTTTTTCATCCAACTTCCAAGAAGAGGAGAATCTCAATTCAGTTGTGTTTTTTTTTCTTAATTCAGAAGTGATCATTTATAAACCGATTAATAAAAATTATTGTTTTTGTTCTAGAGGAGGAATGCCCAAGTTGTTCCCACCCACTTCATTATATTGGATTGCTAAAGTATATTTTTCATAATTAACAACTTTACAAAATCTTCTTCGCAAAGTGTTCTTAGTAAGTAGGTTCATAAAGTACACATACACAGCTCAATATTGTAAAAGTTTTTCCCAATCTTAGACTTCGCCGAAAAGAAAATTATATTTTTCACCTTTCGCAGTGCCCGGTCATGCAGTGTTTTCATTACAACAGTCCCCTGGAACTAAACTTATATGTCACATTTCATTATCTTTATTCGTATAATCATAATAAATATCTAGAACGGTGGTGGGCAAAGTACGGCCCGCGGGCCAGCTCCGGCCCTCGACAGGACTTCCGGCCCGACACCCGTCCTTCGAAATAATTAGTATGGCCTGCGATAATTACATTTAGAGTCAAAATCTAAACTTTTATATGATTCGTTGATTAGTAAACAATTTCAAATCAATATACATTTTTACTGCAATTCTGAAAGAAATTTCCTTAATCTTCTGGCCCCCCCATGTAGAAAGATTGCCCACCACTGATCTAGAATATACCTTTCGACATGACCTGACATCCACTTTTGTATGGGAGTTGGCCCAAGTGCTGCCCAGACTAAACACATAGTACATTATACACACTGATAGCCAACGACTACAGTGACGAGTTTCATAAACACTGGTTTAGCCTGCACCGCTCTGAGAACGCACATTTATAATTGTAGTTTTATATTTTTATATTTGTGGCCGTTTTATTTCTATGTTTTAGAGTGTAAGTCTTATTTTTACATTGTATTTTAATTTTAGTATTATTGTAATATGGGTTTCTTGCCTGCTAATAAACGAATTATATTATATATTATATATATTATGTTCCTTAGGCTAACACTAGACTTTATACTAAACCGCTTTAAGATCTATCCCAAGTCATGAAAAAAAAAAACTTTTTGTTGATAACTAAATCTACTTTGTTACGGTAAAAAGGTCGTATCTTTATACACATGTCATAGTAAGATACGTCCTTTTACCGTATCATGGCAAATGATTATTTCTAACGTTAATAGTATTAACAGTGCAATTCTAACTGTCGCCATGGTCATCGATAATAATTGTATCGAGGTATTGACCAGGGCGCCTAACAACTTCTTGATGCCTAGCCCACCCTAAAAACCAAACCAGGTACAGAACGTGCGCACAACAGCCAATTGTTCCCCGGCCCGTGAAACATGAACAACAATAGTCGTATGCACTCTAGCTCACGATCTCGATTCATCATCATCATCAGCCTATTTATTGTCTACTGCTGGACATAGGCCTCTCCAACTGCACGCCATTGTGAACGATCCTCGGCTACTCTCATCCAGCTCTTGCCAGCCACCCTGCAAAGATCATCGCTCCACCTAGTCTGAGGGCTACCCACACTACGCTTGCCGATCCGCGGTCTCCACTCAAGACCACGTTTACCTCAAACTCGAAACTCCGAGCATCGCCTTTCCATAGCTCTTTGAGCGACTTTTAATTTCTGGACCAGCCCAACCGTGATTTACCACGTCTCGGCACCGCATGTTATATGTAACAACCTCGAGAAAGCTGCCCTGTACCGTAATTGGTTCCGGATCAACATGTTCATTGAACATAACCTTGGTTTTGTCCAAGTTCATCCGGAGGCTAATGCGTTTTGAAGATTCAGCTAGGCCCTTCAGTATATATTGCAAATCTTGCAGCGTTTCCGCTACGATCACAATGTCGTCTGCAAATCGCAAGTGTGACAGGTACTCACCGTTTATGTTATGCCTTGTCCTTTCTAGTCTAAGGTCTTGAACATATCCTCCAATGCATTTGTGAACAATTTGGGGGATATAACATGCCCTTGGGCAGGCAAGGCTCACACCACGATGCATGGGGATAGGTTCAGACTGACGGTTCTGTATTTGGACGGCCCTGCTAGCGGCATTGTAAAGACCTTTCAACACATGGATGTATCGCTAATCGACTTGGCATCGCTGCAGATTCCAAAACTGACCAGGTCTCGATGGAGTCAAAAGCCTTCTCGTAGTCCACGAACACTAAGCACAGGGGCCGATTATCGTCTTCTGTATAATCTGCCTCACTGTATGAATGTGGTCTAAGAGCCTTTGCACACGGCGTATTTGAAACGCGCCGACGACGCGCTTTTTACATTCCATGGAGCAGTTTGTTTGTGGCGTTTGTAAGAACCGCAATCAAACTGTTCCGTGGAATGTAAAACTGGGTCGTCGGCGCGTAAAAAAACGTCGTGTGGAAGGTCCCTAAGGTGCTGTATCCTGATCGAAACCCCGCCTGTTCCGGGGGCTGAAACCGACTCTGTGTCGGTTCAGTCTTAAAAACAGTTAAAAAAATGTATCCTATGCCACCCGGTATGGTGAAAGACTTCTAACTACACCACACACATCTAAATCAGCTCAGGCTTTAGAAGTTATGGTGGAAAAAAGAATCGGACATACACAAAAACCCTTGAAAACATTACACTCCTTTTTTTGGGCAGTCGTGTAATAAAAAAAGTGCAAAGTAAAACCAAATGCGTTTGCTCACTAAGAAACCTTAAATAAGTGATCTGTAAACCTTAAAAACAAAAATTCATGTTTATTTTTTTTCTCTAGGACGAATTTTGAAAATATATGTTTTTTCTAATAGACACTAACGCAGGGAACTCGTTAGACGTATTTTCATCTCTGGGCAGCATTTGGGCCAAACCTTGTCAATCTCCTTTAATTGTAGAGCTGATAGGGAGATTTAAAAATAAGTATATAAATATGAGACAACCTAACATAAATCGATCTAGTCCCAAATCAAACTCAAGAAGTCTTGTGTTATGGGTACCAGACGACGATTTACGTACTTATATAGATTAATACAATTATACTTAAGTAAATAGGACAACCATGACCCAAACACAAATAGGGTGCGTTGGGGTAAGTTGGAAAACAGGCTAAGAAAAAAACCCGTTCATAGCTCGCTATCACGTGCACATTTTTTGTTTCTGGTAACTTTATTGAGATCGCCATTTTAGTTTATCCCCGCCCCCCAGTCGTTGCCGTTCGCTCAGTGAGTGCGATTGTGAGTTATGGGCAATTTTCGACAAGGTGTGTTTTTTACGCTCATATCACGTTTTTTCATCTTACTTCATGTTTTGTAACTTCTTTCGCAGTGACACTAGAGACATTTTGTGTTGATACAATTGCTTATTATTGTTATCCTAGTTACCTGCTAATGTGGATTATAATTATTTTTCTTATTTTACGAGATTTTGTACATATCAATCTTGCACCGACTAATTTTAAAGGGGTAAGACGGCAATTGATATTTTCATCTTAATCTGCTTTCAAAACTCATAGTAACAGTAACTGGTTTTCAAAATTTAGAAGAAGCGGTATAACTACACTTTCATTGACTCTTAACAACCTACGTGCTGTCTCACAGACCTAAGGTTATGAGTATATTCCTTAAAAACAGTTTGAGAACTCTAATCTACCTGAATTCAAAGTAGGGTACGATTGAAATATTATTTTAAAAATATCGTATTTTAGCGGTAAATAACTAACGGCTCCTCAAATATGAATGAGTTTTAAACTACTACCACAGAATACTTAATAGTATTACGTTGACATACTGTTGGACTGTATATGTACATCAAATATTTCAAAGACGTTTATAACTGATTTTGAAGACGATATCAATATTTCCCCGTAACCTTTTTATCTTGCCCCAGAACATTTTAAGTGTAATTTTATTTAAACTATTCATACTAAAAGTATTAGTAGCTTCCTCGTTTTAGTTTAAATATAATGATAAATATGTCCTCTTTACTAAAAACATAGAATCCTGTACCTAATGCTCATACTATTGGCACAATATAACTAAAAAAAAAAACACTGCTCATCTCGTGTAAAAACCGTTCAAATTTAGGGCTTGCAATATCGGATGCTTTTCCAATTCCGGAATGGACTTCGAGATTGGCACTCAATTCCGGAATTCCGGAACTGGTTCCGGAAGTGACTAAACATACAAAAATACAAAAAACGAGTATTTTTTTTTACTATTGAAGGCGGAAATCGATGTACTATTGATGATTAGAGGTTTTCTATATGTCAAGAGATTTTCACCCTAAATAGTCTATGAAATGTCTGGATATCTTATCTTACATGATAAGCATTTTTCAAAGTATTCACAGGACGGCAGGACCAATAATATATTTAGACGGTTGTACCTATTGCGTCATTCTCCATCGGTGTCGGGGTTAAGGTACAATTCATTTAATACACAAATGCCTCATATTTATGTCTGTTTCTTTGTTCTCATTCCTACAGTGATGTTCGCACAAACGCCCCAGTATCTTACTTAGTGTACACATCAAAAGTGTCGTAATCTAAAGCTTGCTTTGCAATGTCTTAGTCCATCTCTTGTTGATCTGCAAAGTACCACACAAGTCGCTTGTTATCAGTCATCCCACTGTCAAAAATACGTATTTTGAGCTTCCGTGGAGTCAACGGGAATCTAAAAAGGACCTCCTCATTCAATGGATTCTTAGATCAAAGTTGTTCCTTCAGTTGTTTTGATTCAGTTTTTCAGCTTTCTTATTCTGTCTTTGGTTGAAAGATTTATTGACCTGATTGTATAATTACTTGAGATACCCTATGACATTGTGTCATGTATGACTTTTTTATTATACCTTGATATTTCATACCCCGCTGATCACTATCGTAAGTTTTTACCGAGCACATAACTATCTTGAAAATGTTGTGACTCCCGATTCCTTACATTCCTATCATTAACAACATTGCCCTTGGATTTCCATCACGAGGCCGCAACCATGAATAAAGACATATCTCTAAAATGCTTAGTGGAGCCTTAATTATGAGAGATTTTGAAATGTCTATGTAGTGGGTAGATAAATAGTGGCAAGATCTTAGACAGATGTGAATTAAAACCGTTGAATTTGGCTCATTCCTGGTGAATAATCTGTAATTTAGTGTTTTACCAAAATAACCAGTAAAACATTTCGACTATAAATGGTTCTCACTGCTAACTGTAACAAATGCTAATGCTATATTTACAAATAGTGAACTTCATGCCTAATTAAATTCTCTACCCGTCCACCATAGGGCCAAAAGTCAAAACAGAGATACTTCAAGTACCCACTTGTAGAGTAGAATTTTAACCGTTCTGAGAGCGTTAAAGATACAAGTGAATACATATATAATATGTATTTAAGCTTAACCAAACTTACCATCCGTAAAACATCTCATATTACTGTCTAGGAACTACATTAAATAATGTCGTTTCAATTCCGGAATTTTAGATATTGAGCGTCCTCAATTCCGGAATTGTAATATTGGAAAAACCATCCGAGATTCCGGAATTTCGAAATTCCGGAATTCCGGGATGCAAGCCCTACGTTCAATCTTATCACAACGCACCTTATTCGAGTTCATCACACAAATATTTCCCAGGCTGCGATTCGAATCCAGGACCGATGAGATTTCTTACTATTATAGTGGATTTATCATTGCAATGTGCCCTTGGGACAGTAACTTTTTTTTTTTCAATGCGCTTATAAAAGCGCCTTGTAAAAAGTGGAAGAAATTTTCATAAACCACTTAAATCACAAGCATTTGTTTAGGCGCTGCCGGTGCTGCCATACAATTCTGTATCAAAAAATAGAATGTGAAAAATCGTTAAGCTAAGGTAAGATGGGGTACTGTCCGACCAAAAGAGTAAATTAAAAAGTGGCAATACTGTAGTGTCGTCCCCGTTTTCTTATATTGATTAGAAAGGGAGGACACTACAGTATTGGCACTTTTTAATTTTTACTCTTTTCGGTCGGACTTTAAGTAAGACTGGGAGAAAACCGCCACGGTTCTATAACTAACTAACTGTTAGTCTTACGCTTACGCCACCTTACCTTATACTCAGCATACTAAAAAGCTTATATTATAAAAAGCTTTCTATCTTTGAACTAAATTAATGAATCTATTACGTGTCAATTAATTTTAATAGCCTTTAAATTGATATTTCAATAATAGTTCGGATAGCTTTTATTTGTTTTATTCTAAATTAATTCGTACGAACTTTGTGTTTGAACCACGACCAGGACGCCCTCTAAACACAGTAAAATGAAACACTTTCGTCGCTACAAGTTATAATGCATTCCGGTCACTGAATGCATAGACATTTCGAACTTTTTGTACATTGTGCGTCAGACAAACGATACCGCGATGCAGAAGTTGACTAGTATTAAAGAGTGCCACCTAGCGGCAAATTGGGTAATAAAAAAGTACAAATTCACACAACCGCTTTGTGTGTTGTGTGACTTGTGAGGTAATACTTACTCGCTAACGGGGATGTTTCTGTGTAAATGGGGTGGAAAAGCACGCACGGATAACCTCTGCTAGGTACTTTTTAGGGTTCCGTACCCAAAGGGTAAAAGCGAGAGCCTATTTATTACTAAGACCATTACCTACATGAACCGTGGTAACTAGATAGTAAAAAAAATCACAGATGATCTATAGGTATCAGGGGCCTTACCACAATCTTATTAAAAGCTATCCAAATGCAGAGCAGTTCAGTTCAGTTTAGATTGTCGCTATAAAAAAAACCGGCCAAAAGCATGTCAGGCCGCGCTCAGTGTAGGGTTCCGTAGTTGCCCATCCTTCACAATAGACGGGCTTCCAGTTTTAAATTACGAGAAATATTTCAAGCTCTATAAAAAAGGTCGTAAACGCCAAAGTAACTGTACCTAATTTTATTAAAACTTTCGTGAGACATATCCTGATGAAGGGCTCCATACGAGTTCGAAACATGTCGGGCCGTTCCTGACAATTTCACGTGAGTGTAAACCGCTTAATACAATAATTAACTGTACCTAATTACTTATTACCTTCTGGAACTTATCGATTATACGTGCCAGATTGAGCGGAATGTTTTAATGCAGTATGGCACTTAACTAATATACTGTGTAACGTTCGAAGTATAAGGACACCCGCGCGGCACTTACGTAATTTAAAAGAAAATTATGAAATTTTGCGATAACTCAAAAACGGCTCGACCGATTTCATTCAATATAGTTTTCATTGAAAGAGCATATAAACCCTCATTTTTTTCTCACACACTCTTTTTTTTATTTTCGGCGCGAATATTTATAAAACTGCTGACTTGATCAAAAAATAATCTTTGAAGACCCCTATTATTTTAAAAATACCTATTCAACTACACCACACACATTAGTGTTGAAACGAAAAAAAACATTCACCCCCACTTTAGGTGTTCGAGAGGTACCCGAAAAAAAGCTATTTTTTTAGTTTTTATTTCACCGTTTTGTCGGCGTGATACATACACATACTCATACCAAATTTCAGCTTTCCAGTACAAATGATCACGGAGCTAACAGACGCGAGAGCTGGACAGACAGACAGACGGACAGACGGACATGGTGAAACTATAAGGCGGTGGTCTGCAACAAACGCCGTAGGTCGCATCCGGCGTCTGCTGGAAGCCGCGTCACAGACGCTGCGCTGGACGCGGCTCTCAGCGCAAACTGCCATGGTCGCTCTGAGACGCGGCTTCCAGCGCAAACAGATCAGTCGCGATTTGAGGCGGCTTCCTTTGATGAAGGTAGCGCGTGCTTCGCAGCACTGGGCAAAGGATTCTAGGTAAACTAGCAGTATACTGACGTTTATTATTACAAATTGTGTGTATATCGATTTAAAATATTAATGGGGCGCAAATATTTTATTACTTAATTATAAATTAAGTACAAACAATGAAAAAATACTTTAATACACCGATACGCTTTACATACCTACACCGATACACATTGTAGTACCATCGTGTCCACGGCACGGCGCGGCCCCGACTGGTTCACGTTCGTTCACGTAAATCCGTTTGCATGTGTTGCGGTCCGAGCGCGTACAAACGTACACGGCTCGCACACAGTCATATAAACCGCGCGGCGAACTTTGTTAGTAGATACTGTGTCACCGTTCTTGAGATACAGCCTGGTGACAGACGGACGGACGGACGGACAGCGAAGTCTCAGTAATCGGGTCCCGTTTTTAGGATTCCGTAGCCAAATGGCAAAAAACGGAACCCCTATAGATTCGTCATGTCTGTCTGTCCGTCCGTCCGTCCGTCCGTATGTCACAGCCATTTTTTTCCGAAACTATAAGAGCTATGCTGTTGAAACTTGGTAGGTAGATGTATTCTGTGAACCGCATTAAGATATTGATGCAAAAATAAAAAAAATTAAAAAATATTGGGGGCTCCCCATACTTAGAACTGAAACTCAAAATTTTTTTTTTATCAAACACATACGTGTGGGGTATCTATGGAAAGGTCTTCAAAAATGATATCGAGGTTTCGAAAATATTTTTTTTCTAAACCGAATAGTTTGCGTGACAGACGCTCCAAAGTGGAAAAAAGTTGGTCGCCCCCCCCCCCCCCCCCCCCCTCTAACTTCTAAAATAAGAAAATGAAAAATCTAAAAAAAACATGATGTACATTACTATAAAAACTACCAACGAAAATTGTTTTGAACCAGATCCAGTAAGTAGTTTTTTTTAATATTTTAATACCTAACTTTGCACCTAATTTATATGGGGCGCTATACATACCAGGTGCAAACTTAACTTAACCACTTAGGGATGGAAAGTGTTTGTACGGAACCCTCGGTGCGCGAGTCAGACTCGCACTTGGCCGGTTTTTTACCCTTTGGGTACGGAACCCTAAAAATAGCAGTAGGTAGCAGCTGCCATATTTTTAATTATTTTTATAGATATTCAAAGTTCGTCTCAAAACTTATGAACACACGAGGTATTTCCTGCCTACTGAGTCGACGGTCCCGGGTTCGAATCCCGGCCGGGGCAAATATTTGTGCAGAATATTTGTTCTTGGGTCATGGATGTTATCTATATATGTATTTATATATATATATATATATATTATGTATATCGTCGTCTAGTACCCATAGTACAAGCTTTGCTTAGTTTGGGACTAGGTCGATTTGTGTATGATTGTCGCTTAATATTTATTTTTTATTTTATTATTTCTTTATCCCGCTGTACTTACCAAAGTGAGCATATTTATTTATCACATTTTACCTACGCAAGCCGCATGGCCACGGCAACCGATTTTTATGAATAATAGGTAGCTATCTCGATTAAAATTGCATTCGATTTCAAATCGGTCCAAAGAGCTACGATTTCACAATTAGATAGACTAACAGACGGACAGACAGACACACAGACAGAACACCCCTCGGTACCTAGGCAAGGTATAAAACGGATTCTCACCTGGTAGACCAATAACCAAGCTCATTTCTTCCCAACGTTTGTGTTTCAACACATTGTTTTTGTAATCTTTATCGCTGGCATCAAATAATATTCTGTTAAATTTGACTGCTTCAATCAGTAATTCATCTTAGTTCTTTTGTAAACTTCACCATCTTCGATTTTTCAACCGCAAAAACGCGACGTCCGTTCCGCCTGAATGCTCCGAAGTGACTGCGTAGGCGGCGTTCGACCTACGGACGCGCGACGCACGGCGTTTGTGCGCCGCGTCTGGCGTCTGAGAGAGACCACTATAGTGTATTTCCATAGTAACCATTCGTACGTCGCGTACAGCGTCACGCCGGACGCGACATACGGCGTTTGTTGCAGACCACCGCCTAAGGGTTCCTAGTTGACTACGGAACCCTAAAAACGCGGTTGGCGCGGTTTGTATTGCAGCTGGGTTCGCATCCCAGCCAGGTCATGGTTGTTATCTATACAGGGTGATCAATCCAAATGGGTCTGTAAGGAGAAAACGAAAACAATAAGAGATAGGGAAATCTGTTCTTAGGAACCATGAACCATGGAGTCGATTAATTAATTTATTTATTTATTTAAACTGCATTAATATATTTTTTTTATAAACCTCATGTATAACCGGGAATTGAACCTGGTTAAAAATGTTAAAATCCTATAAGTAATCGCATGACGTATTGTAACATTCTTTACAGAGGTTTCGGCCGGGTTTTGTATGAAATTAAGTAATGAGTTTTATAAAAAAAAAATGCAGTTTTTATTAAATCTAAAATCGATGCCATGGTTCGTCGGAACAGATTTCCCTATCTCTTAAATTTTGTGACTTCTCCCTACTGACCCATTTGGATTGATCACCCGGTATATCATGTATATCGTCGTTTAGTACCCATAGTAGGTACAAAGCTGTGCTTAGTTTGGGACATGGTCGACTTGTGTAAAATGGCCCCTTAATATTCATTTATTTTATTTATTTAGTTGTACAGAACCCTTGGTGCGAGAGTCCGACTCGTAGTTGGTCGGTTTTTATTTAATTTGGACTTCGGATATATTATAATCAATGTGTAGTTCCAGCTATAGGTTAATAGTAGTCTTTATTCCTAGGAACACACATCCACGGGACGGCGTGCGCGCCATTTATCTGACCATGTTACTATAAAAGTATGAATCATGATTATTCATGATGTAAACTAACGGATAAATTATGATGTTCACGTTTATCTGAATCATTAGAAGACGTTATGACTTAATTTTTGGAAATAATTGTTATCATAAAGTTATTGGTTCCGCGGCAGTAAATCTCAGTTACGGCCTAGGGCGGTGGATTTGTGAATGTTGCAGGTATTTGTGGATCAAACCGAAGGTGAGGGCCATAATTATGCGATCTAGGGCTTAAGGTACGAATTACCGTCCGTTGTTTGTCTAAAGTTTTACGATTTGCTTTGGCCAGGAAGAGAGATTTTCTCAGGCAGAAAATCCCATTTACGCCTCGGGTGACGTAAAAAGCCTTAATGAAAGATTATTCTATTGAGAGAGAAAAGATGAACCATCTCTGGCACATCGTCCATTCAGTTTGATACTGCCAATATCTATACAAAACCGCAGTCCATTGACATTTTGTGAATGGCACCACCCTGTAGGTAGTGAATGAAGTTTTCTCATCGTTCTTTCACGAATAAGCTCGTATTTATGGAGATGCTTCCGTCTCGATCATTTTTTAACGTAAGCTTATTGAGAGCAAGTTAAATGTAAACTTGGTAAATATAATTATACAATACGATAGCAAAATATTGCTTACTATTTGTACATTTCGAATTTCCGCCAGAGAAAGCTTCTAAATAAATCAATAGATGGCACTACTTGGACTCGACGTGTCCATGTTTCGTTTACCGGACTCTTACCATGAGTTTACAGTGACCGTACTCGCTAGCGACTGCGTAAACGATTTGTATGGAGAATTGTAGTTCTACAAAGTAACCGCTAGGGGCGTTATACCATTCCCCATGTCGCTGTAGCTATCGAGTCCAGTCACGTTAACTCTTGATAAGGGTACGGGTATCAATTTTCGTGTCACATGATACCGGTTTTTTGGTCCGTTTGGTATGTGTAGTTAAGATCCGTATAGTGTAGCCGTATGTCTACGGATCTCAATTCGCGGATCCGAAACCATTCTCAACGGAAATACGTGAATTGATCCCGAAACGCGCGGACACGGATCCGAAAGTATTCAGGGCCTTGATACCGCCGGGCTTAATTACACGGGAACACGACTCGGCAAGTAGACAAGATATCGGGAGGCACTAACGTGTTCAGATGGGTTTAAGCGCCATACGAAGTAAACGGGTTAGAAACCTCCTTAAGATTACGTCATCTGAAACGGATCGATGGAACGACTTATTTAGTCCATAGTATAAGTCATGCCTCAACAGTTATCACTAGTTTTGATAACACAGATTGATGTCCCACAGCCTCACCAAGCACAT
Organism: Apotomis turbidana; assembly: GCA_905147355.2. NCBI lineage: Eukaryota > Metazoa > Arthropoda > Insecta > Lepidoptera > Tortricidae > Apotomis > Apotomis turbidana. Next base: position 4,118,244 of record LR990293.1, read on the forward strand.
CGAAACCCGAGCGGCGATGCTGTAAGCTCCGACGCTGGTGCAACAGCCGGCGCTGCCAACTGTGGCGTCTCCTGCTGCTGCCCTTCATCCCGATCCTGGCCCTCATCGTGCAGACTACCCTGTCTCTGCGGTACAGCATCACAAACGGCCGGGAGGTCGCTGATGTGGAAGAACAAGTGAGTAGTGAAGGAATTGTTTATACATTTACACAATTATTATTGAAACCGCTTGTTCAGCTGCCTACTGAACCAGCGTTCCTAGGTTAGAACCCCGGCAAGGACAAATATTTGTGTGATGAACCCAAATCTATACTCCGTGATACGATATCATCATCATCACACTAAGTTTGTGAGTGTGTTTTTGTGTATGTTTGTTACTTTTTCACGCTCAAACGGCTGGACCAATTTGATTAATTTTGGTATGAAGGTAGCGGACACCCTGGATACATAGGCTAATTTTTATCCTGAATAATGCAGAGTTCCCGTTGGATGAGCGGGTAACACGGCACGGGGCAGCTAGTATCCATACTAATATTATAAATGCGAAAGTGTGTCTGTCTGTCTGTCTGTCTGTCTGTCTGTTACCTCTTCACGCTTAAACCGCTGAATCGATTTTGATGAAATTTGGCATGGAGATAGTTTAAGATCCGAGGAAGGACATAGGATAGTTTTCATCCTGGAAATTATCCCTAAAAAGATTGAAAAGTGAGTAAGTAATTCATGATGACATTGATGACCCTGTCGGAAATGTAATGATCAGACCAAAAGCACAATTGCTCTTACATTTTCTTAGGCGCTTTAAATAATCCCTTTTATTAATTAAGGTGATTAGGTGGATATCTATCGTGTTGTACGAGGTTGCTTCCATACTTCCAAGTTCCACGCGGACGTAGTCGCGGGAAAAAGCTAGTTTATTATATACGTAGAAATCTCTTAAACTATTGATTAGGTAGATGAGATGATTATCATCAGCGTGAGTTGTATCTTAATATTGAACTCGACAATGATACGCAATGGCGCCAATGACTGCCGTGTCGGTCACCAAATGTAACTCAACTTCTAACTTATGCATATGAGTCACAAAATTTCCATGCGTTTCTGACATCATATCTAACGTTACAATCGCACCTATTCTAACTGAATTGAAGTGATTAACCAATTTAGCTACATTTAGGTCCATTCGAAAATACAGGGGTTTTTAATGTTTATTAGTGAATAGTCGCACATTAAACACGAGTTACCTATTAATAGAAAACACTTAAACTATTAGTGTTCTATTATGCAAGTTTTAATTTCGTTTTGTTTTATCTTACCCCAGTCCGTAGAGTCAGAGCCCTGGGATTACGTTGCGTAAGGTGGGGTAGTAAATTACTTTCCCAACTAGTAAATTACTTTACAAAAGATAATCTTTTTAGGGTTCCGTACCTAAAGGGTAAAAAACAGGGCTCTATTACTAAGACTCCCCTGTCCGTCCGTCTGTCTGTCGGCCCGTCTGTCACAAGGCTGTATCTCATGAACCGTGGTAGCTAGACAGTTGACATTTTTACAAATGATGTATTTCTGTTGCCGCTATTGCAAAAAATACTAGAAACAGAATAAAATAAATATTTAAGTGGGGACCTCATTTGAATGCGGCGCCATACATACCAGGTTAACTTAACCTGGCCAGTTAAGATGGGATAAGTGTTTGTGCGGAACCCTCGGTGTGCGAGTCCGACTCGCACTTGGCCGTTTTTTATGTATATGGTATGCAACTGAGCTAATATACAAAATGGGGTGTAACATACCTAGAAATATCTCGAGCCAATTTGCATTTCTTTTTCAGTTGCTCGCTCATAACGTCTGTACAATGCATCCTAGCCAAAAGTTTCTTTCTAGCAAATCAAAGAACATTAAATTGTGCACCTATAACCATCTTCTGATCACCACTGTCTCAATGAACTGGTCTGTTTCAGTTAGTTATTAAACTGAAACAGACCAGTCCATTCAGACAGTGGTGGTCAGAAGATGGTAACAGCAGAGTTAGCACATCTTGCCGAGCCTTGTCTTGTGACTCATTGTCATCTGTCATGTTCAAACGGTATTAAAAGGAAAGTGACAGATAAACTAAAATATCTTTGTCCCAGCAATTTTAGTTTTTATCTTTAAATCGGTATATGACAACACTGAAGATATGACACTAATTAGTCTTTATACTGATGTATTATTATTCTTAATCTTTAAACCAGTATTAAATACACTTTGGTGAGTGTGCACTAGGACTGCATGAATTAATTCCACCGTCTCCGTTCAGACAATACAGTACTCGGCGCGGACTTGGATTCCACCCTTATGTTGTCGATATGCCACTGATTCGTACGAAACGCTTTGCGTCTACTTTTCTTATGAGGACAGCTAAGGAATGGAACTCTCTTCCTGCGCACCTGTTTCCTGAAAAAAAATACTTGGATCTCTTCAAGTCGAGAGTGAATAGGCATCTTCTAGCCAAGCATGCTCCATCTTAGGCCTTATTGTCACTTAACATCCGGTGCAATCGAGGTTAAATGCATGGCTATTTTTAATAAAAAAATAATAATAATATGGATTTCCGCTAATTCAATTACTTACTTACCTAGTATTAAATTCTAGCAAGTTTAATATTAAAAAAATAACATCTTGGTAAGTTATGCATTGATCAGTATCGTACTTATAAAAATATTTACACAAGATTTATAAAAGACATATCGGAGGACTGTTTGCGTTGAATTTAGTGAATGTACATACTATAAGTAATTCAAAACAGTTTCATACTTTTCGTGAGTATGAATGTCAATAAACGCTGAAGGTTTATTGTCATTCTAAGGGGGATCAATATATAACAGTATATCACGAGCGACAAAGCTTCGCTTGTCATTGTTAAGCTACAGGTACAGCCCGTTTGGCACAACTATCCTTCGCGCGACTTGTAGCGCGGCATAGCATCACCCGTCACTCTCTCTCATGCACAGAAAGAGAGGAGTAATTATCTCGCGCGAGGAATAGTCGCGTATGATAGTTATGCCAGAGGTGCAGCCCGTCTAGCATAACTGTCCTTCGCGAATCTTGTCGCGCGAGATAGCGCTACCCGTCACTCTCTCACATTATTGCACAGAAAGAAGTAATTATCTTGCGCGAGGAATAGTCGCGTATTATTTTCGTCGCGCCGCCAGGTAAAAATAATATAAGTACCTAAATGTTTAAATTTATTCAGGTATTGGAAACGTGGTAAAGACTACAAGTTGCATTGAGGTGGAACTGAGATAAGGTGCTAGAGACGAATCGATAGTCGCACAATAACCATAACTTATTCGCTTCAATGCTTCCGAACGGTGCATTTGATAAGATTATTTTATAACATAAATATTATGCGGGTTTGTTGAACTAAAGGGTAGTGCTGTAAAAGGTATGGGTTATGCCCGATTACACCTTAGGGGTGTTTCCACATATCTTTAAAAAAAATAAGAAGTCTTAGGTAAAAGAAAGTTTTGAGGTAAGATGAGCCAGAACTCCCACCACTACACTACTAACTCAACTTACCACAATACTCTTAAGACATTAGCTAGCTACAGAAATGTTATTAAAATGAGAAAGAAATTACTCAGGGTCGAAGTACGGCCAGGCCAGAGCAGAAATAAGGCAATAAATTTATAAGTTAAGTAAAAAAGTCAGTAAATTTGAAACTAAGAGAGATTAAGAACCGTGAGCGCCAATTGCTTTATCTCCGTCAAACGTAGTGGACGATACTTGAATTAAACAATGAAAATAAATACAATAATATTTATTGTATAGCACAACGCACTTATTTTAAGCTTAAGTATTAGGTACAAACTTAGGTTTATCGTTATAGACGACTTGTTGTTTCAACAGTAACACCTTTTTAAATTTAAATATACCATTTCAAGATGGAGGTTCTATGAAAGTATTATGGGTGATCCACCGAGGACGGATGGACACCTTCACGCAGTAAAGTATGAAAATAGAAAGAAAATGTAAGGTACCTTGCAACAGATTGCCTTATAGAGGCATGGACCTTATTACACCGAGCTAGTAGACGCCAGTGCTCCAAACAATCGACGCTCCAGTGAGTCAGCTAGGCGTTGACCACAGGTTTCCCGAGAGCGGGGCGATGTAGGGTACCGCAGCAATCTAGCCGGCAATCGAGACAGGACAGAGGACTGCCACGTAGACAAACAAGACTAGCAGAGCGTAGCGAGTGATAACTTGCGAAGCTAGCGATATCTTGCGAGTGTGGCTAGCGACCCTATCCACTCAATTGCTTCGAATTTTGAGTAGGACTCTATTTATATAATAAAATAAGAGCGGTGACAGGTAGCCGTAGTTACCAAAAGCAATCTAGTGGTTATGATCAAAAATAAAATCATAGTAAATTACATGAACAAAATTATCAAGATGAATTCCCTACTATTAAGAAAGAATATGTTCACTTACCAACATTGTTGGGTCAAATAGGAGAACAGAATAGAACAGTGGCACAGGCAGACATCACGTGGTACAGGTTAACTGGTGTGGCTGAAACGTATCGAAAATTCCAGTTAATATTTGGAAGAATATTACACTGATTCTAACAAAACATTTACTACTCACCTTAGACTTTATTTAAGGACATTTTATATTACGGGGTCACCCACCATAATTTTGAGCGAAGCATCGTGTCTACAACAAAACGAAAAAAACACTATTTAGCATGTTGAAGAAAAACAACCCTAATATAGCCACTTGAAGATTACTTACGGATACCCGAGGGGCACCAACGTAACTCCATGGTTTTTTCTTACGAGACGACTTTCTATGTCCGAAATTAATGCAATTCGATCACGGGAATGATTTTGCAATATCGAAGATTAATAACGGGACTTTAACTGACACGTTCCGAAGTCACTAAAACAACCAACTATCCGAGACTTGACATTCGAAATAATAATAAACTAAACAGAACCAATTTAATCCAAAAGATATCCAGAATTTAGCAAAACAACTGGGACATTGTTTACACCATGTATATTAAATAATTTTCTGAAATAAAAACATCGTCAAAACTACAAATCTGTTAAGGACTGAGACGAACAAAACGTCAAACTATACTTCCGAACGTTCCTGACTACCGTGTCTTGTTAATGCATGGTTGCAAAAATGTGACAATATTTTAGTCGTTTTATATTAAGGTATTTTACGAATAACAATGTATTTAAATTAGAGGTTCCTTAAAAACATTGAACATCAATTATTGAGATTAAAATAATATAGAAAAGAAATTATTTGTGACGGACATGAACGCTTCGCGTGCAATGTCGGAACAGTTTAAAGTGGTAACTAAACGTTGCCCGTGACGAAATGTCAAAATTGTTTACAATTGAAAATAAAATTTCTTTTAACAAGTTTTACCTAGTTTACTTAATAATTACATTAGTTTGGAGTTTAAAGTGTTAGTATTTTAGTATAGAATAATAGTATCTATCTGTAAAAGTGTCGGAATTACCTAAAGTGAAGGACAAATAGGCAAAAACAAGGACTGACAATGTATGTTTGCCGAGTGTGTTTTGAATAAGTATGTGAATGAAAATAGACTATTTAGAGGCTGTTGTTAGTTAAAACAAAGACTACAGGATGTGTTCTACCTAGTACAAGGACTGGAATCATAAAATATTTGAAAATTATACTTATAATCACCTACGAAGGCGACTCATAATCAAGGTAAGGAATTTCATTTCAAACGAGCTATAATGCTTATTTTAAGGTTCATGTACACTCTAAAGTGTTACAGTGCTAAGCTGAGGGTAGCTTTGTTAATTGTTTATAATAACTTCAATTGTTTATTTATTTTGATAAAATAACCGGCGCGAGATGGTTCCGTATTAACAAATAAAAAACCTCTCATTTGTTTCATGACTATTTGTTGTTATGGGTGGTTATGGTGGCTTATAAAAATTTCAACAATTTCAACATTCAAACGTTAAAGCAAAAACATTTATACTTTTAGGGAGTGTATGGTCGATGGGTTATCGGACAGGGATTCTCCCTATAAATTGATACGTCGAGATGCAAAGTCGGAATGAATTTTATTTACAAATACACAGCCTTTTATATACAAATTTTGATTTATTACTTAAAACTAGGAAATGCTGGCACTCGGGTGATTTCTACGGAATCCGCGCCCATCACGCGATGTGTTCGCTGAATCGGTCTTCTGTCCCGTACAGTGCGCGTACAGATGACAGGGATGGAGGGATGTGGGCGGAGCTTGTCGATATCGTTCGAGCTGCACGTGTCCTTCGGCGAATCATAGCTGTATTTCTAGTTAGTCTGCCATAAGCGCTGGCGCGGCGCGGCTGTCGTACGCTGCGTGCGCCGGCCTCACGGCATCAGCTGCTGTCGTATATGAATGTATTTCAGCTATGCAGACGGAATGATGATGCGTAGCTACATGGCTCCCTTCTCAGCGGAAGCGTACGGGTAAAAGGATGTTGCGACGGCTGCGTGTGACTCGTGATTGTTGTGCTTGTGTTGGTTGTGCTTGAGTTTCGTGTGATCCTGATGCTTGCGGCGTAGTAGGACTCGTGACTTGTGTAGACGACGAATCGCTGTTTCTTTCGTTATTAGTTTCGCGCGGAGCGGTCGTTGAACTCTGGTCGTAGTGGATAGCGATAGGTATTTGCGTTGTAGTTGTCTCAGCGTTCTCAGCTATGGTGTAGGCAGGTTTCAATCGATCTATGGATATATTCGCTTGTCTTGATGGTAGTTGGATGGTGAATACTTTATCGCTTCGTTTTATAACTTTGTAGGGACCGTCGTACGGTGGTTGGAGTGGTTTTCTAACTGCGTCAACTCGTACAAACACGTAGTCGCATGTAGTTAGATCACGATGAACGAATATAGGCTTCTTGTTGCTATGCGGCTAGCTAGGTACTGGTTTTAGGCTGCGGATTGTTTCTCTCAGCTGATCGACGTAGGTACTGTTCATGATGACGTCATTGTTAGGTTTCGGTGCTAAGAAATCTCCGGGCAGGCGAATGTTTGTACCGTAGGTAAGTTGAGCTGCGCTGACGTAGTTATCGGTGCGCAGGGCGGCGCGCACGCCTAGGAGTACTGTAGGTAATTCAGTGTACCAGCTGTTCGCGGATTGCAGTCTAGCTTTTAGTGCTGTCTTCGTCGTGCGGTGTGAGCGTTCGATTATACCGTTGCATTGCGGATGGTATGGCGTAGTGCGTGTTTTTTCGATGCCTAGTAGACGCGTTAGGTATGCGAAAACTTGGCTTTCGAAGTGACGACCTTGATCCGTTGTTATTGTTGCTGGGCATCCGAATCTTGTTATCCATCCGTTGTAGATGGCCTTGGCGACATTTTCGGCTGTGATGTCTTGTAGAGGGATAGCTTCGGGCCAACGCGTGGCGCGGTCTATTATCGTGACGCAATAACGGTATCCGTCGGATGTAGTTTCTAGCGGGCCAATAATATCGGTATGGATGTGATTGAATCTGCCTGTAGGTTTGAACGTAGATGGAGTACTCGATGTGTGTTGCTGTATCATCGCTCGTTGACAGGGTATGCAGGATTTCGCCCATGCGCCGATGTTTTGGTTCATTGAAGGCCAGAAGTATTTGCTTGCGATCATTTTGCGTGTTGTTCGTATACCGGGGTGACTGACGTTATGCATACAGTCGTATACGGTGCGTCGGAAGTCTATAGGTAGGTATGGGCGAACGTTGTCGGTGGATGTTTCGCAGTAGATTTTCTGGTCGGTTCCGGGAACTTGTATTAGCTTGAGTGATAGGTTTTTCTGTTGCAATAGTTGTTGAATGTTGCTATCATTTTGTTGTGCGGCGGATAGTTCTTGGAAATCGATCGGCGAAGGGCAGTTTATCGTTTCGATGCGGGAGAAAAAATCGGCTGCTGCGTTTTCGTCTCCTTTTACGTATCGAATGTCCGTTGTAAACTCGCTTATGAAAATAAGCTGACGAGTGCGGCGCGGAGATTCACTGTCGTTCGATGCTTTTGTGAATGCGTAGGTTATTGGGCGATGGTCGGTGTATATTAGTTAGCGGTTTTCCCTCGAACATTTCTCTGAAGTGTTTGACAGACATGTATATGTATAGTCGTTTTCAACAACTATTTGCACTACCATTTTCATAACTATTCTTTGTTTACTCTCTACCCTAAGGTTGTCTGGAAGAGATCGCTTTTTAGCGATAAGACCGCCTGTTGTTACCAACTGTAATGTATTTTTATTTCTTTTGTTTTCTGTCTGTTATCTTGTGGTGCACAATAAAGAGTATTATTATTATTATATAGCGGCTAGTTCACGGTCAAATACACTGTATTTCTTCTGCGCGTCGGTGAACTTTTTGGAAAAATATCCGAGCGGCTGCCATGTGTCTCCGTGGCTTTGTTGCAGCACAGAACCGGCACATGTGTTAGATGCATCTGAGAAAATTGCAAGCTGCGCATTGTGCACTGGATGCGCGAGTAAGGCGGCGTTTTTTATGCTGTCCTTACACGCGTTAAAAGCTTGCGTGGCTTCCTCGGACCATTCGATTTTCGTCTTGTCGCGTTTCTTCATGTTGTGTAGGTATTTATTGAGCGGAGCTTGGATGGCGGCGGCGTCTTTGATGTTTTCGCGGTAAAAGTTGATCATGCCGAGAAATCTTCGTAGCTCTTCTATTGTTTCGGGTTTCGGGTAATCAACGATTGCTTGTACTTTTTCGGTAGGAGGCTGAATACCGTTTTCGTTTACTTGATGGCCGAGAAACTTGACTGTAGGTTGACCGAACACGCATTTGGCGGGATTTATTGTTACGCCATACTCGTCGAGTCGTTGTAAAACGGTGCGTATGTGTGTTCGGTGTTCCTCTTCGTTTGCAGATGCCACAAGTAGATCGTCGACGAACGGGAAAACGTAGTCCAGTCCTCTTAGTACTTCGTGGATAAATCGTTGAAAAGTTTGACCGCCGTTTTTCAATCCGGGGCAGATTCTCGGAAATTCGAACAACCCGAATGGAGTTATTATGGCGGTTTTTTCTACGTCGCGCTCGTTTACCGGTAGTTGTTGGTAGGCGCGGTTAAGGTCGAGTGTAGAAAAAATCTGCTTTCCGGCGAGTTGGTAGGTAAAATCGCGTATTTGTGGAACTGGGTACCGATCTGGCTTAGTAACGGCGTTTAATCTGCGGTAGTCGCCGCAGACGCGTAGGTCTCCCGATTTCTTCGGTACGACATGCAACGGCGACGCCCATGGGCTCTTGCTGGGACGACATAGGCCTTGTTCGATCATGTTCTGGAATTCTTTTTTGACTTGTTCGTAGCGATGAGGTGCGATTGGTCGCGGTCGGCAGTGAATTGGAGGACTGGAGGTTTCTATGAAGTGTTCCACGGAGTGCTTCGGGCTAAGCTTCATAGAAGTGAGTCGCGTGATTCCAGGAAAATCGGCAAGAATGTCGTGGTAATTTTGATGTACGTCGATACTGCGAACTGTAGGTATATTGGCGGATGAGAGTTGTGCGTTTGTAGTTAGCTGCGTTTTGCCGTCGATGAATCGTCGGTTCGTCACGTCGACTATGAGTTGATGATGCGTTAGGAAATCGGCTCCGAGGATTGGTCTTGAAACAGCGGCGACGACGAACTTCCATTTAAACGGACGGCGTAGGTTGAAATCTAGCTCGAACGTTTTTTCTCCGTAGGTAGGTATCGTCGTGTTGCTGGCAGCATAGAGTTGAAAAGGTAGAGGTGTCGCTTGCGTCCCTTTCGTTTTCGGTATCACGGATATGTTTGCGCCCGTGTCAACCAAAAACGATAGTTTTGTCTTCTTGTCGGTTACAAAGAGGCGGTATGAACGATCTGTGACACTGGATTCCGCCGCATTCAGTGTTTTCGTTAGTTTTCCGGCGGCTCGATGGATCGGATATTGCATGGCGGGCTGCACTTTACGGCGTCCATACCGAAGCGTCGGTGGTAGTAACAGTATGGTGATGATGACTTGCGTCTTTCTTGACTTTTCGAGGAGTTGCGGGAGCGTGATTGAGATCGATGGCGGTTGAATGGACGACTATTGCGGCTTGTCTCAGGCTGTGGTCTTGCGCGTAGTTCGGCGATTTCGAGCGAAAGTTTTCTTATTTCGTCGATAAGGTATTGCGTGTTAGCGTGGCCTGGACAATGTGGTACTTGCTGTGGTTGTGGATGTGGATGTGCATGGTACGCCGGCTGGATGGTAGGTAGTGCAGGTACTGACGACACGACGGAGATTTGCTGCGTGTGCTGCGACTCTTCCATCATTTTGTCTGCCAGTAGTGCTACTTTGTCAAGCGTGACTTTCTGGCTGAAGGTTTCGCTGACGACGAGGACTGACCGGACGTGCGGCGGCAGGTGGTTGGTCCACATGATTCGAATGGTGCTCTCGGGGAATTTGTCGCGTGCGAGGTCTCTCATTCTTCTCAGCAGCTGGCTCGGTTTCTGTTCTCCGAGTTCCATCTGTGAGAGAAGCTTCTGAACTTGTTGGCTGTCTGACTCTTCGTACAACGTGGTTAGGCGTTCTTTGATGGCGTTGTAGTAGTTGACAGGCGGGTTGTACAGGATATCTGTGAGCTGCTCGATGTCCTGTTTTTCCAGCTGCGCGATGAACATTTGGGCGAGCTGGGTCTGGTTCCTCTTCAGGTCGGCGGTTGCTGACTTGAAGCTGACGAACCAGAGACGCGGCCTGTCACGCCAAAACGACGGTATTCTCAGCGAGAGGGCGATTCCGGCTACTTCACGAGGAGCAGGTTCCGGCGCAGGTGAAGGTGCAGGAGGAATTTGCGGCCGCTGGTTGCCTGCAGGAACTTGCTGCTCTTGATTCGACGACATTTTTCTTCTGGGGTCACCACTTTAGGGTGTCTTCGGGGTCACCACTTTAGGGTGACTATGGTCACGTATCAACTTTAGGATCACGTCGGGGTCGCCACTTTAGGGAGTGTATGGTCGATGGGTTATCGGACAGGGATTCTCCCTATAAATTGATACGTCGAGATGCAAAGTCGGAATGAATTTTATTTACAAATACACAGCCTTTTATACACAAATTTTGATTTATTACTTAAAACTAGGAAATGCTGGCACTCGGGTGATTTCTACGGAATCCGCGCCCATCACGCGATGTGTTCGCTGAATCGGTCTTCTGTCCCGTACAGTGCGCGTACAGATGACAGGGATGGAGGGATGTGGGCGGAGCTTGTCGATATCGTTCGAGCTGCACGTGTCCTTCGGCGAATCATAGCTGTATTTCTAGTTAGTCTGCCATAAGCGCTGGCGCGACGCGGCTGTCGTACGCTGCGTGCGCCGGCCTCACGGCATCAGCTGCTGTCGTATATGAATGTATTTCAGCTATGCAGACGGAATGATGATGCGTAGCTACATACTCTTAAAAATCACTTTTTTGTATGACGAACGCGCTTAATATTTTTTTCTTAGTAATTCTTGGTATAGCGGTTATAGTAATCACATTGAGGTTGCAAAGATGTACCTGGTGACAGACGGACCGACGTACAGATAGCGAAGGCCTAAAAATAAGGTACCGGTAACAATCTTAGTCAAAATACTGATCATGGCACTATGCCTAATGTTATGCCTGTATGAAGAAGCTTTATTTTCACTAGAAGCTCCCATGCTTCTCCTACCTCCTACGGGACGAGGTAATGAGCTAAATTCTAAGCGCGACAAGCTTAAGGCCCGACCACTAGCGGCCATTCAATATAATTATGTCGGAGAGGTGCTGACACGCAGTGAATGTGGTCGCACGTTCACGGCTAAAATCGGCTATGTCCGCCACCAGAGAGCTCACCAGCGTCGCTCTCATAATTTGTAGGAAAGTAGTTGCTCTAGCCGAACACGGCTTGGAGAGGATATGCTTCTCCGTAGATAGGTAAAAACTATCCTATAACCTATAGGTACCCATAAACACAACACCTTGGGTCGCGGTCACTCCCTAAAACCGTCGGCAATATAAAGGGACCGCTAGATTTTCTGGTAGAGTTGGGTTGGCAAGAGTAGTGCCATCAACCCCTCACGCAAAATAGGCGCATGGTAAGACGTCTAATTGCGGACATTCAGCCCGCGATAATCTATATTATAACCTATACCCATCCGTGAATGTTCAGTTCAACTACAAATAGTTTGCCAATCGTAAAATCAAATCAATCATTAATAGCTTACTTTTATGAAAAAAAATGTTAATGTAAGTAAGTATACTTAATGTAATGTTTTTCGTTCAAGTGTTATGTAGTATAATTTGTGTCATAACTCATAAGTTTTTTATTTGCTCAACATACGGTACATAAGGTGTTACAAATAAATAGTGAGATTCAATTATCTTGTCACTTCAGATCAGAGACATGCAAAAGAAAATAAATTGTTTCACAATTTAAACCAAAATGAATATAAATCAAATCTAAAAAGTACACACACCATATTCATATTTATTTTAGAAGTTAATATAATGCCACCATTACCCAGACTTGCTATGATCTTTTAATTGGTTAATCAAACTCAGTGGCGTGGCGTCAAAATAACCCAGGCAAGTCAATCAGAATTTTATTACTTAACAGCATTTATATGATAAATTGCATATTAAAATTGTCACCCACTTCAATGCTGTCTGTACGTGATGGAAAAATCCCCAAGTATTTTATTCAAACCGTTGAAATCTACGTTGCGGCTGTGTAACGCCGCCGGGAGCGACGCGAGTAAAGTTGACGTCAAACAAAATGAGAGCGGAATATTGTGAATATCAAGATGGAAACATTGGGGTTAGATCGGTTAGCAAACACGTGGAGGAGTAAATGGACACGAGGGATATGACCTTTAATAATTAAAATAACACGTTTTTCTGTTATCATCGCTTCACTTAGATCTATGAGCACCATGGTACCAAGCCTCATTTACATTTCGGCCTCATTAGCCAACACGGGAGTCAAACATAACCACCGGAGTCCATCCCTGCACCCTGGTGGTGTGCGTAACGAATTTTCCACAGATAACCAATTATATATAGTTATCAAGCGGCTTTTGCTTGGCTTATATCCAAACCAGAACAACTTATGGTGTTTTCTTATGTGCCACAACTTACGCCTTGACAATAATGTCAAACCGTCGAAGCCTGCTGCGTTTTTTATCATAAACGACTAGTTTAATTTGTGAAGGCGCCGCGAGTTGACGTCAAACAAATTAGAACGGAATATTGTGAAAATCAAGATGGAAAAAATGTGGTTAGGTCGGTTAGCGAACACGTGGAGGGGTAAATGGACACGAGGGAGCGTGGCCTGTAGTATGACCCTTTATGATTAGATTATTAGAATAACATGTTTTTCTGTTACCATTGCTTCACTTAGAGTAGTGAGCACTGAGCACCATAGTGCACGGTTTCACCTTTCACTTCTGTTCAGGTAAGGCGCGCGTTTGAAGCCAATCAGTTTAGACCAACTGACAATATTTCATATTTCTAACAGGTGGAAATTAATACAGAGATCGAAAGAGCCATGAGTCGTGTACATCCTAAAAAATATATGAATTTATTTTTCCGTATTATGTAAATAACCGAAATTACGACACATGATTGCATAGAGTAGTGATTTTCGATCGATTCACAAAAAAAAGCTGTCAATAAAGTCAAGCTCAACGTTATTCGTTTTTTAATTAGACTAAAGTAACCTATACATTGTGTGATAGTTTTGGAGTTACTTTATTTTAGAATTAGTAGATTTTAATCAATCAATTATAAAATAATCAGTAATCTCAGGAGAAATATAAAAACAGTGATTATTAAGTCCTATTTCTTAGCGAAATGCAGAAAAGTAATAAGATTGGAGTATTAAAATTATTACAGTTTGTCGATTGCGTCACATTTTACACAGATAACCAATAAAATACAGTTACCAAGCGGCTTTTTCGTAAATCAAATGAGAACAACTTCTGGTGTTTTCTTATACTGTGCCACAACTTAGGTACGCCTTGTCAGTAATGTCGGCGTATTTAATTCAAACCGTTGAAGCCTGCTGCCTAATTTATCATAAACAACCAGCTTGATTAGTAGAAGCGACGCGAGTTAACGTCAAACAAATTAGAGCGGAATATTGTGAAAATCAAGATGGAAAAATTGAGGTTAGGTCGGTTAACGAACACGTGGAGGGGTAAATGGACACGAGGGAGCGTGGCCTGCAGTATGACCTTTAATAATTATACTTACACGTTTTTCTGTTATCATAATTTCACTTAGAGCTGTGAGCACCATGATGCATGGCTTCACCTTTCGGTTCTGTTCATGAATTTTGGCGCGCGCTTGTAGCCAGTCAAGTTGGACCAATTGCGTAACATTTTTCACAGATAACCAATAAAATACAGTGGGAGCGGTGGTAGCCTAGTGGTTAGGGCATGCGACTTTCAATCCGGAGATCGCGGGTTCGAACCCGGACCGTACCAATGAGTTTTTCGGAACTTATGTACGGAATGTCATTTGATATTTACCACTCGCTTTTCGGTGAAGGAAAACATCGTGAGGAAACCACCTAAGCCCAAATAAGGCCTAGTTTACCCTGTGGGTTGGAAGGTCAGATGGCATCTTGGGATTTAGGTAGCCGACCCCGATTGAGAATTCATTCTCAAAAAATGGGACAAAGGCTAGGAGGATGATGATGAACAATAAAATACAGTTATAAAGCGCGGCTTTTGAAAAAATAAAATTAGAACATATTCTGGTGTTTTGTTATACCTATACCACAACTTACGCCTTGTCGCTAATGTCAGTGTTGCTGATAGAATACCTACAGTAGTTCAGGTAGAAAACAAACTGGTTTGGATATTGGTATAAATAATGAAAACGACTAAAAGTCACATGAAACAAAAGCTTACAAAAATATAATAAATAATTATTAAAAAGGTAAAAAACTATAAAGAGCGGTGCGTCGTGCACAGTTGGTGTATTTTATTCAAAGCGTTGTAGTCTGTTATATTATTTATCTGATCATAAACGACCAGCTTCATTAGTGGAAGCGCCGCGAATTGACGTTAAACAAATTAGAGCGAAATATTGTGAAAATCAAGATGGAAAAATGAGGTTAGGTCGGTTAACGAACACATGGGGTAAATAAATGAACAGGAGGCAGCGTGAGCTGCGGTATGACCTTTAATAATTAGATTCATGTGTCTTTTCTTTCATACATAACTTATACCTTTATACCGTTTTCTACTCGGAGCTCGCTAGCGGAAAACGCAATCATGGGGGGCAGTTCCTGCGCTACAAGGATGTTTTGAAACGCCATCTTAAAGCTTGCAACATCCCATCTGAGCGTTGGGAGAACCTTGCGTCTGTGAGACCGGAATGGCGCAATAAAATCAGCAAGGATGTAGCTTCATTTGAAGCTCGACTCGTGCACCAGGACCAAAAACGCCGCTTACGGAAGACTCGACCCAAACCAGCCTACGCTTACACTTTTGACACCCAACGGCAACTTGAAATTCGGGCATGGCTCACAGAACTAATGGCGTCAGTGGGCTCAACAATGTTCTCAGCGACCATGTACCCTAGAAGACACAGCATGGGTGCACCTAACATAAACCGAACTTGAGACGGCCACAAGATGATAGTTATGATGGAGTGAGTCCAGTAACCAACTACCATCAGATACTATGATCAGTTGTCGATCTGTTCCTGTAGTGTTTAGACATCTTTATATAGTAAAGTGTCCCCGCCACCTACCCTGCCGCTATTACTATGACAGACGTCAACAGGAGTTGGCCGGTCGTGGTCTACAGTAAACCCTTTAACGTGTTTTATTGAATCTATTCCCGCCCTAAAACCCTGGACGTCATAGTTCACAAAATAAATGTTAAAAAAGCCGTCCTCGTTCTTTGTTATACATATTTGAAAATTACATAATAATAAGGGACTCACAGAAAGATCGACTCGCACTTGGCAGATTTATATTCTACTTTATCCATTGAAGTCTGTTGCGTTATTTATCATAAACGTCCAGTTTAACTAGCGACGTGTCATGCCGGGAGAGACGCGACATGACGTCGAACAAATTACGGCGGAATACTGTGAAAATAGAGATGGAAAAATGGAGGTTACGTCAGTTAGAACAATGAACAGACACGAGAGAACTCGACCTGCGATATGAATTTTGAATAAATGTATAATATTATCCTATAAAAATAAAAATGAGCCCTTGTTTATTTTTTTAATTGTTACTTCTTTGTCCAACTTCAATCAACGTTTATATTTTTAACGTAATATGTTTCGATCGTTTGGCGTATTAACTCGTGTGTCAATCATCATCATCATCATCGTGTGTCAATATCACTCCAAAAATTCATAATTATAAGCTTTTTGTACCTACTATAGTTGGATATATTTTACTTGAGGTTGTTTTCATTTTTGGTAAAAAGTTTACGCAAGACAAATGAATTAAGGCAATATATAATTCGTTTAAATTGTCAATAAGTTAATTGTTATACTTAGCGTTCTAACTGCGAATATTCGCCTGTAATGTAGAAAAAAATATATGAAAATAACCTAAATTTAAAATGTAAAAACCCCGATCCAACCAAACATAGCTAAAAACCACCCCGACAGACAAGGCTTGCAATTACAAAAACCCCCATTAAAATTGCACCATCCGTTTAGGAGCTACCATTGACAGACACACAGACATTCAAATACGCATGTGACATGTTTAACCTAGCACCTCTCTTTTTGTCAGGGTTTAATAACCATTACGTACATGTTTCAATTTTTTTTATCATAAACATGACTTGAACAGTATCAGGGCTGTTTAGCCCTCACTACCAGTGAGGCGGACTTTCTGTGGGAGTGTAACCGCTAATGGGCTTTTGGGAGTCACAGACAACCCCCACTAGACGGACATTGTAAGGCGACCCGCGCGCACCAACGATATGGTACGGCAGAACATTAAAGTATCAACACGGCGCGGCGGCCACCGTTTAGTTGCGTCCTTGTTTATGATCCATGCGTACGTCACCGAAAAAACAAATTAAATAAATAACTTGGTAAATTGTATTGTTAAGTGGTGTAGAGAGACCTCATAAGCATGGACGCAACTAAACGGTGGCCGCCGTGTTGATACTTTAATGTTCTGCTGCTGTACCATATCGTTGGTGCGCGCGGGTCGCCTTACATGCTCCGTCTAGTGGGGGTTGTCTGTGGTGGGAGTATAACCCGCTAATGGGCTTTCTCCGCGCCACAGGAGTTTCTATGAATATCATCATTGCAGGTAAGCAGAGCAACAGAACTCGGCAAACTAGTGACCAGATTACAGCAAGAACGATCCGAGGTCGCCTTCTATATATTCACCAACGGGAGTACGCTAAGGTAATTTAGAATAATAACAAAGAGAAAATACTTACTTTATTTATAAGGCCGAATTCGGAGATATGTTTAGTAAACCCGCCGAAGAAAGTCAAAACTGGCGGTCAAAACGACGAAGACGCGGTTGGCTCAGTTTGTAAGCATCTGCCTACTGAGCCGGCGGTCACGGGTTCGTATCCCGACCAGGGCAAATATTTGTGTGATGAACTCGAATATTTGTGCTAGGGTCATGATTGTTCTATGTATTTAAGTATATATTATTTATCTAAATAAATATGTATATCGTCGTATACTTAGTACCCATAACACAAGACTTCTTGAGCTTAATTTGGGACTAGATCTATTTGTGTGACGTCGTCTGATACTTATTTATATATTATTTATAAAAAAAAAACTCCTGCCATCTGGGGTAAATATCTCAGAAGGCAGGAGTTTTTTTCATTCACACAACTCACCGGCCTAATAATGTAATTTACTATTTCATATTCATATGTTAGTCTCTTTGACGCTCTCAGCACCAGTTGCGGTAGCTGTTTCCTGCTAATTGCATACATCCATTTAGTTAATTAGTGCACTCCTGCACCTGTACTTAAACAAACTTGTCCCGGACAATACTTCCCTGCTTCCTGGGTGCCCAGGACTAAAACAGCTCACTAAAACTTCAATGAATAAGAATATATTAAATATTTCAAAAAAATCGGTAAAATTGGTTCATATAAATTGAGTTATGTCTTTAAATATTCGTGAACAAAAGGTATAACTACAAAAATATTTGAAAAAAAAACAACCATAATTACAGGGTCAAAGTATTAGTTCTTTATTTATAAAACGAATGCCTAACACCATACCTTGTATAAAAATGCTTAAAAAAATTTAGTTCTAAATATTTTCTATTGAAAAATCGTTTTTTGTCTCTCCTGAAAAGTGCCGTTTTTGAGTTATTCCCTTATTCACTGGAGGCACTGATATTATGTACATATATCGTCGTCTAGTACCCATAGTATAAGCTTTGCTTAGTTTGGGACTAGATCGATTTGTGTATGATTATCCCATAATATTTATAACTTATTTACTTATTACTTAATGTAATCTACTATTTCATATGTTAGTCTCTTTGACGCTCTCTGCACCAGTTGCGGTAGCTGTTCGCTATATACTCCTGCTAATTGCATACATCCATTTAGTTAATTAGTGCACTCCTGCACCTGTACTTAAACAAACTTGTCCCGGACAATACTTCCCTGCTTCCTGGGTGCCCAGGACTAAAACAGCTCACTAAAACTTCAACGAATAAGAATATATTAAATTTTTCAAAAAAATCGGTAATATTGGTTCATATAAATTGAGTTATGTCTTTAAATATTCGTGAACAAAAGGTATAACTACAAAAATATTTGAAAAAAACATACATAATTACAGGGTCAAAGTATTAGTTCTTCTATACTATTATAAAATCCTAAATTTGTATTGAAAATAATTTTTCTATGGAGGGAGGTCATGATTTCAGGAAAAATCTCGATAGCGTGATGCAGCCGGATAGTTGTTTTGTATGGACACGCGTCACCGTGCCAACCTGGCGCCATCTGTTTTAAAAAAAACCGTTGTCCTCGCATCACGCCGAAACGGCTGGATAAAAAGCTACCAATTTTGGTACAGGAATAGCTGAACATCCAAAGATGGTTATAGGATACTTTTTATTATGATTAGTATTTATCTCTGAAAACATAAATTCCATGAAATATTTTCCTTACAATGTGTAAACCTTATAATGACAGCGTTTGTGATTTTGAATTTAGAACGACGCGACCCCCGCGTGGCTCTTACGTGTACAAAAACTAAAAAGTATGAATTCGACATAATACCTCCGCGCGGCCCACCGGCATTAACAATAAGGTTAAGGTTGTTTGAGGCGTTGAGTTACGGAAACCGTCTTAGTTAGATAGAAAAGATTGCGCCAATTATCGACCAGCACAGACGAAAATATGAGTGCAATGTTCGTTGTAAATTGTCTCATGCCCAAAAAAAAATTATACATTTCCTTAAAAACACAATTTGCGACAATAGAAACTAATGCTCTTTTATTGAATATACAATTATATTCTTCTGTAGTTTGTAAGTATCGACCAAATCCCGGAGACGCAATTAAAAACGTTAATGAATAAAACAGATTTTTTAATGCTATTTTATCGAGTGTAATTGAAATAAAAGTATTTCGAATCAATTTAAGTAAATTAAATACAGTTCTAAATATGTTTTACCAACCAACATTTAGAACATTAGGCGCAAATTTTGGTATTGTTTGTGTTTGGCCTAACTTACTAATAAGGTAGCGAAATGTATAATAAACGATAAATATACGATATATTTAGCGACAATTTTGCATCTATGTAGTTTTTTTTTAATATAAAATTTATTCAAAGTAATAAATATCAATCATTCTTTATTTTTAACGGCGTGTTGAGATTTTGTTGAGGACCCAATTTTCCGCTAGATGGCGTTGTTACCTTGACAAAATCTCCATACTAGCGGCTGCATCGCGCTGTTAAGATTTTTCCCGAGTTAATAACACCAGCTCCATACATGTAAAGGTTTCACGCACGTCGTTGCGTGCCTGTGACCACGATTCGGCACAAGCTAGGGTGTAGTGTGATGGGTTAACCCGGACTTCGAGAATTACCACCGAAGTTGTTGAATATTGATCGCATACCTAATAAATAACATAAATATCTTAACGTAGTGTTATATTCTCTTTGATAAATAATATAAGCAGCAGTGTATCAATTATTGAGAGTTGCTGCTCGACAATGTATGCATTTTGTATGAAAAACAACCATGATTCGAGACAAGACAAAATTATAAAATTTACAATGTAGAAAGGATTTCACCCAGCCGGGATTTGAACCCAGAACCTACTGAAATAATAACCGTGTCATCTCATGCATTTTCCTTTGCTTCCTTATTCATTATACTTACCACGGATAACAAAACAGTGAGGCCATCACGTATCCGTTCAGTGGTGCTGTCGCCATTATTGACGTACGCTCGATTGAGTTAAGTTGGCACCTGAATCTTATGGCGTTACTTAGGAAATTATTATGACAGGTCATATTATTATATTAGTATTAGTACCATTGTAGACGAAAATAATTTATTGTCATCTTAATAGATGTCATTAATATATGTTCAGGTAGGACTATGAGCTAATTATTTTTCAAGGTGCTTTGAATAGTTATCTACAATAATCAATAAATATTCAAAACGATATATAAACATAAGTCTAGCCTCAATTTAAACTAAACCAAGATGATGTTCACAATGGTAGCACCTAAGGTACGGAGCGTTCTAGGGAAGTCGCCCACCCACTAATTTAAGTAGTAACTTAATGCGATGCCGTAGGCCGAGCTCTACGTAGCACTGAAGGTGCAGAGCGTCCCAGGGATGCCGCTCACACATTTAAACTTATATAAGTGTGTGGGCGGCCTCGCATTAAGTTTTTTAAATCTGCGATAGACAATAAATATTAAAAACGATCTTTTAAACATACCTAAGTCTTGACTCAATCTTAATTAAACCAAGATGATGTTCACAAGCGAAGCACCGAAAGTGCGGAGCGTTCTAGGAAAGTCGCCCACCCACTAATATAAGTAGTAACTTAATGCGAGGCCGTAGGCCGAGCTCCACGTAGCACTGAAGGTGCAGAGCGTCCCAGGGAAGCCGCTCACACACTTCAACTTATATAAAGTAGGTGGGTGGCCTCGCATTAAGTTATTTATATCTATAATAGACAATAAATATTAAAAACAATTTTTTAAACATAAGTCTTGCCTCAATTTTAATTAAACCAAGATCATGTTCACAAGCGTAGCACCGCAGGTGCGGAGCGTCCTAGGGAATGCGCCCAACCACTAATATAAGTAGTAACTTAATGCGAGGCCTTAGGCCGAGCTTCACATAGCACCGAAGGTGCAGAGCGTCCCAGGAAAGCCGCTCATACATTTAAACTTATATTAAGTGGGTGGGCGACCTCGCAATAAGTTATTTAAATCTACAATAGACAATAAATATTAAAAATTGGGCGAGTGCGAGTCCGGCTCGCGCATGAAGTTTGTTGTAGGGTGCCCCCCTTAAATATTTTTTTTATTTTATTTTTAGTATTTGTTGTTATAGCGGCAATAGAAATACGTCATCTGTGAAATTTTCTACTGTCCAGCTATCACCGTTCTTGAGATACAGCCTGGTGAAAGACGGACGGACGGACAGCGAAGTCTCAGTAATAGGGCCCCGTTTTTACCCTTTGGGTACAAAACCCTAAAAACAATCTCTTAAACATAAGTCTTGCCCCAATTTTAATTAATCCAAGATCATGTTCACAAGTGTAGCACCGAAGGTGCGGAGCGTTCTAGGGAAGGCGCTCACACACTTAAACTTATATTAACTAGGTGGACGGCCTCGCATTAAGTTATTTAAATCTACAATAGACAATAAATATTCAAAACAATTTTTTAAACATAAATCTTGCCTCAATTTTAATTAAACCAAGATCATGTTCACAAGCGTAGCACCGAAGGTGCGGAGCGTCCTAGGGAAGGCGCCCACTGACTAATACAAGTAGTAACTTAATGCGAGGCCATAGGCCGAGCTTCACATAGCACCGAAGGTGCAGAGCGTCCCAGGAAAGCCGCTCACACATTTAAACTTATATTAAGTGGGTGGGCGACCTCGCATTAATTTATTTGAACATATTTTAAGTGGGTGGGCGTCTTCCCTGGGACGCTCCGCACCTTCGGTGCTAAGTTACTTTATAAACCCTTAGTAATTTAATGCGAGGCCGCAGGCCGAGTTCCACGAGCGTCCCAGGGAAGCCGCCAACCCACTTAACATATGTTTAAGTAACTTAATAGGCGGCTTCCTTGGGACGCTCCGCACCTTCGGTGCTACGCGGAGCTCGGCCTGCGGCCTCGCATGAAGTTACTTCATCTTATATTAAGTGGGTGCGGCTTCCTTGGGACGCTCCGCACCTTCGGTGCTACGCGGAGCTCGGCCTTCGGCCTCGCACTAGGTTACTTCAACTTATATTAAGTGGGTGGTCGGCTTCCTTGGGACGCTCCGCACCCACGGTGCTACGCGGAGCTTGGCCTTCGGCCTCGCATTAAGTTGCTTCAACTTATATTAAGTGGGTGGGCGGCTTCCTTGGGACGCTTCGCACCTGCGGTGCTACGCGGAGCTCGGCCTTCGGCCTCGCATTAAGTTACTTCAACTTATATTAAGTGGGTGGCGGGCGGCTTCCTTGGGACGCTCCGCACCTGCGGTGCTACGCGGAGCTCGGCCTTCGGCCTCGCATTAAGTTACTTCAACTTATATTAAGTGGGTGGCGGGCGGCTTCCTTGGGACGCTCCGCACCTGCGGTGCTACGCGGAGCTCGGACTTCGGCCTCGCATTAAGTTACTTCAACTTATATTATGTGGGTGGGCGGCTTCTTTGAGACGCTCCACACCTTCGGTGTTACGCGGAGCTCGGCCTGCGGCCTCGCATTAAGTTACTTCAACTTATATTAAGTGGGTGGTCGGCTTCCTTGGGACGCTCCGCACCTACGGTGCTACGCGGAGCTCGGCCTTCGGCCTCGCATTAAGTTACTTCAACTTATATTAAGTGGGTGGGCGGCTTCTTTGAGACGCTCCGCACCTTCGGTGCTACGCGGAGCTCGGCCTTCGGCCTCGCATTAAGTTACTTCAACTTATATTAAGTGGGTGGGCGGCTTCTTTGAGACGCTCAGCACCTTCGGTGTTACGCGGAGCTCGGCCTGCGGCCTCGCATTAAGTTACTTCAACTTATATTAAGTGGGTGGGCGGCTTTCTTGGGACGCTCCGCACCTACAGTGCTACGCGGAGCTCGGCCTTCGGCCTCGCATTAAGTTACTTCGACTTACATTAAGTGGGTGGGCGGCTTCCTTAGGACGCTCCGCACCTTCGGTGCTACGCGGAGCTCGGCCTTTGGCCTCGCAATAAGTGTAGTGAACGTATGATATTGTGTTTACGCGTGCGAAGCCGCGGGCAAAAGCTAGTTATTTATAAAATCCATCCGTCAACGACGCAATATTTGTATGCTCTGCACTCTCTTTTCAATACTCAATGATTCACAAGCTCCTGAATACCTGAAAACCTTTTTCTGCTATGTTGAATCCACTCGTAACCGTAATTTTCGCTCTTCCGGCAATCTTGCCCTTTCTATTCCTCTTCACCGTACTGGTTTCATGTCTAATTCTTTCTCCTTGCAAGTGGCTCGCCTCTAGAACGGTCTTCCTCTCACAATCAAACAGGCTCCGAGTAAGTTGGCATTTAAAAGGGCCGTGCGAAGTTTCTTTGCTGGCAGAACTGAAGTCTCATAGTATATCTGCTTGGTTTGTTTCATCGTCGTATATATTTACTAGCTTTTGCCCGCGGCTTCGCACGCGTAAACACAATATCATACGTTCACTACACTTATTGCGAGGCCAAAGGCCGAGCTCCGCGTAGCACCGAAGGTGCGGAGCGTCCTAAGGAAGCCGCCCACCCACTTAATGTAAGTCGAAGTAACTTAATGCGAGGCCGAAGGCCGAGCTCCGCGTAGCACTGTAGGTGCGGAGCGTCCCAAGAAAGCCGCCCACCCACTTAATATAAGTTGAAGTAACTTAATGCGAGGCCGCAGGCCGAGCTCCGCGTAACACCGAAGGTGCTGAGCGTCTCAAAGAAGCCGCCCACCCACTTAATATAAGTTGAAGTAACTTAATGCGAGGCCGAAGGCCGAGCTCCGCGTAGCACCGAAGGTGCGGAGCGTCTCAAAGAAGCCGCCCACCCACTTAATATAAGTTGAAGTAACTTAATGCGAGGCCGAAGGCCGAGCTCCGCGTAGCACCGTAGGTGCGGAGCGTCCCAAGGAAGCCGACCACCCACTTAATATAAGTTGAAGTAACTTAATGCGAGGCCGCAGGCCGAGCTCCGCGTAACACCGAAGGTGTGGAGCGTCTCAAAGAAGCCGCCCACCCACATAATATAAGTTGAAGTAACTTAATGCGAGGCCGAAGTCCGAGCTCCGCGTAGCACCGCAGGTGCGGAGCGTCCCAAGGAAGCCGCCCGCCACCCACTTAATATAAGTTGAAGTAACTTAATGCGAGGCCGAAGGCCGAGCTCCGCGTAGCACCGCAGGTGCGGAGCGTCCCAAGGAAGCCGCCCGCCACCCACTTAATATAAGTTGAAGTAACTTAATGCGAGGCCGAAGGCCGAGCTCCGCGTAGCACCGCAGGTGCGAAGCGTCCCAAGGAAGCCGCCCACCCACTTAATATAAGTTGAAGCAACTTAATGCGAGGCCGAAGGCCAAGCTCCGCGTAGCACCGTGGGTGCGGAGCGTCCCAAGGAAGCCGACCACCCACTTAATATAAGTTGAAGTAACCTAGTGCGAGGCCGAAGGCCGAGCTCCGCGTAGCACCGAAGGTGCGGAGCGTCCCAAGGAAGCCGCACCCACTTAATATAAGATGAAGTAACTTCATGCGAGGCCGCAGGCCGAGCTCCGCGTAGCACCGAAGGTGCGGAGCGTCCCAAGGAAGCCGCCTATTAAGTTACTTAAACATATGTTAAGTGGGTTGGCGGCTTCCCTGGGACGCTCGTGGAACTCGGCCTGCGGCCTCGCATTAAATTACTAAGGGTTTATAAAGTAACTTAGCACCGAAGGTGCGGAGCGTCCCAGGGAAGACGCCCACCCACTTAAAATATGTTCAAATAAATTAATGCGAGGTCGCCCACCCACTTAATATAAGTTTAAATGTGTGAGCGGCTTTCCTGGGACGCTCTGCACCTTCGGTGCTATGTGAAGCTCGGCCTATGGCCTCGCATTAAGTTACTACTTGTATTAGTCAGTGGGCGCCTTCCCTAGGACGCTCCGCACCTTCGGTGCTACGCTTGTGAACATGATCTTGGTTTAATTAAAATTGAGGCAAGATTTATGTTTAAAAAATTGTTTTGAATATTTATTGTCTATTGTAGATTTAAATAACTTAATGCGAGGCCGTCCACCTAGTTAATATAAGTTTAAGTGTGTGAGCGCCTTCCCTAGAACGCTCCGCACCTTCGGTGCTACACTTGTGAACATGATCTTGGATTAATTAAAATTGGGGCAAGACTTATGTTTAAGAGATTGTTTTTAGGGTTTTGTACCCAAAGGGTAAAAACGGGGCCCTATTACTGAGACTTCGCTGTCCGTCCGTCCGTCTTTCACCAGGCTGTATCTCAAGAACGGTGATAGCTGGACAGTAGAAAATTTCACAGATGACGTATTTCTATTGCCGCTATAACAACAAATACTAAAAATAAAATAAAAAAAATATTTAAGGGGGGCACCCTACAACAAACTTCATGCGCGAGCCGGACTCGCACTCGCCCAATTTTTAATATTTATTGTCTATTGTAGATTTAAATAACTTATTGCGAGGTCGCCCACCCACTTAATATAAGTTTAAATGTATGAGCGGCTTTCCTGGGACGCTCTGCACCTTCGGTGCTATGTGAAGCTCGGCCTAAGGCCTCGCATTAAGTTACTACTTATATTAGTGGTTGGGCGCATTCCCTAGGACGCTCCGCACCTGCGGTGCTACGCTTGTGAACATGATCTTGGTTTAATTAAAATTGAGGCAAGACTTATGTTTAAAAAATTGTTTTGAATATTTATTGTCTATTATAGATATAAATAACTTAATGCGAGGCCACCCACCTACTTTATATAAGTTGAAGTGTGTGAGCGGCTTCCCTGGGACGCTCTGCACCTTCAGTGCTACGTGGAGCTCGGCCTACGGCCTCGCATTAAGTTACTACTTATATTAGTGGGTGGGCGACTTTCCTAGAACGCTCCGCACCTTCGGTGCTTCGCTTGTGAACATCATCTTGGTTTAATTAAGATTGAGTCAAGACTTAGGTATGTTTAAAAGATCGTTTTTAATATTTATTGTCTATCGCAGATTTAAAAAACTTAATGCGAGGCCGCCCACACACTTATATAAGCTTAAATGTGTGAGCGGCATCCCTGGGACGCTCTGCACCTTCAGTGCTACGTAGAGCTCGGCCTACGGCATCGCATTAAGTTACTACTTAAATTAGTGGGTGGGCGACTTCCCTAGAACGCTCCGTACCTTAGGTGCTACCATTGTGAACATCATCTTGGTTTAGTTTAAATTGAGGCTAGACTTATGTTTATATATCGTTTTGAATATTTATTGATTATTGTAGATAACTATTCAAAGCACCTTGAAAAATAATTAGCTCATAGTCCTACCTGAACATATATTAATGACATCTATTAAGATGACAATAAATTATTTTCGTCTACAATGGTACTAATACTAATATAATAATATGACCTGTCATAATAATTTCCTAAGTAACGCCATAAGATTCAGGTGCCAACTTAACTCAATCGAGCGTACGTCAATAATGGCGACAGCACCACTGAACGGATACGTGATGGCCTCACTGTTTTGTTATCCGTGGTAAGTATAATGAATAAGGAAGCAAAGGAAAATGCATGAGATGACACGGTTATTATTTCAGTAGGTTCTGGGTTCAAATCCCGGCTGGGTGAAATCCTTTCTACATTG
Source organism: Apotomis turbidana (assembly GCA_905147355.2). Lineage (NCBI taxonomy): Eukaryota > Metazoa > Arthropoda > Insecta > Lepidoptera > Tortricidae > Apotomis > Apotomis turbidana. Next base: position 4,145,242 of record LR990293.1, read on the forward strand.
TAAATTTTATAATTTTGTCTTGTCTCGAATCATGGTTGTTTTTCATACAAAATGCATACATTGTCGAGCAGCAACTCTCAATAATTGATACACTGCTGCTTATATTATTTATCAAAGAGAATATAACACTACGTTAAGATATTTATGTTATTTATTAGGTATGCGATCAATATTCAACAACTTCGGTGGTAATTCTCGAAGTCCGGGTTAACCCATCACACTACACCCTAGCTTGTGCCGAATCGTGGTCACAGGCACGCAACGACGTGCGTGAAACCTTTACATGTATGGAGCTGGTGTTATTAACTCGGGAAAAATCTTAACAGCGCGATGCAGCCGCTAGTATGGAGATTTTGTCAAGGTAACAACGCCATCTAGCGGAAAATTGGGTCCTCAACAAAATCTCAACACGCCGTTAAAAATAAAGAATGATTGATATTTATTACTTTGAATAAATTTTATATAAAAAAAAAACTACATAGATGCAAAATTGTCGCTAAATATATCGTATATTTATCGTTTATTATACATTTCGCTACCTTATTAGTAAGTTAGGCCAAACACAAACAATACCAAAATTTGCGCCTAATGTTCTAAATGTTGGTTGGTAAAACATATTTAGAACTGTATTTAATTTACTTAAATTGATACGAAATACTTTTATTTCAATTACACTCGATAAAATAGCATTAAAAAATCTGTTTTATTCATTAACGTTTTTAATTGCGTCTCCGGGATTTGGTCGATACTTACAAACTACAGAAGAATATAATTGTATATTCAATAAAAGAGCATTAGTTTCTATTGTCGCAAATTGTGTTTTTAAGGAAATGTATAATTTTTTTTTGGGCATGAGACAATTTACAACGAACATTGCACTCATATTTTCGTCTGTGCTGGTCGATAATTGGCGCCATCTTTTCTATCTAACTAAGACGGTTTCCGTAACTCAACGCCTCAAACAACCTTAACCTTATTGTTAATGCCGGTGGGCCGCGCGGAGGTATTATGTCGAATTCATACTTTTTAGTTTTTGTACACGTAAGAGCCACGCGGGGGTCGCGTCGTTCTAAATTCAAAATCACAAACGCTGTCATTATAAGGTTTACACATTGTAAGGAAAATATTTCATGGAATTTATGTTTTCAGAGATAAATACTAATCATAATAAAAAGTATCCTATAACCATCTTTGGATGTTCAGCTATTCCTGTACCAAAATTGGTAGCTTTTTATCCAGCCGTTTCGGCGTGATGCGAGGACAACGGTTTTTTTGAAAACAGATGGCGCCAGGTTGGCACGGCGACGCGTGTCCATACAAAACAACTATCCGGCTGCATCACGCTATCGAGATTTTTCCTGAAATCATGACCTCCCTCCATAGAAAAATTATTTTCAATACAAATTTAGGATTTTATAATAGTATAGATGTATGTATCTAATTATATATATGTATATTATATGTATGTATGTACCTAATATGAGTATTTTAATTATATGTAATTATGTTGTCTGATGCACCGCCTACAATTTCTCTGCTTTGCCCTAAGGTTGACTGGTAGAGAATGCCTCATGGCATTAAGTCCGCCTTTTGTACGTTAAGTTTTTCTTTTGTGCAATAAAGTTTAAATAAATAAATAAATAAAACGAATGCCTAACACCATAGCTTGTATAAAAATGCTTAAAAAAATTAAGTTCTAAATATTTTCTATTGAAAAATCGTTTTTTGTCTCTCCTGAAAAGTGCCGTTTTTGAGTTATTCCCTTATTCACTGGACGCACTGATATTATGTACATATATCGTCGTCTAGTACCCATAGTATAAGCTTTGCTTAGTTTGGGACTAGATCGATTTGTGTATGATTATCCCATAATATTTATAACTTATTTACTTATTACTTAATGTAATCTACTATTTCATATGTTAGTTCTCTTTGACGCTCTCTGCACCAGTTGCGGTAGCTGTTCGCTACTCCTGTTAATTGCATACATCCATTTAGTTAATTAGTGCACTCCTGCACCTGCACTTAAACAAACTTGTCCCGGACAATACTTCCCTGGTTCTTGAGTGCCCAGAACTAAAACAGCTCACTAAAACTTCAATGAATATATTTCATTTTTCTAACTCGCTACTACATTCGTTTGGCTTCTTTAATATAATGGCATTCTCTTTTTCTTATGATAGGCCCGGGGGCCTATGATGGTTACGTTTATCACGTGATAAATAAGTGACAAAGCATCTGTCACTCACACTCGCATCTTGTCAAAACGTAACGGACGCTTTGTCACTTATTCATCGCGTGATAAAATCAACCATCATAGGCCCACAGGGATCAATACCGGTAGTAATATTAAAATTGAGATATCTTCCTATTTCTATTCGAAATTAGTGATAGATATGGATATTTGAAATTAGCCCACTAAAATATAAAAAGATAATTTAAGCGAAAAACGGACATTGAATAGTATTTTGTATGGAGCCGAATAACCGTATCCGATACCTGAAATAGACAACAAGAAGTAAAAAAATACACAGTAATAATGTTTTAATATGTTGTTCTGTTATGAACAAAACTCACTGTACTAGGTACAAAGTAAATAACGACACGTATAAAAATAAAATGAGCAGTGTGAAGAATGTATTGTCATCGTATTTTTCAACCGTTGTTTCGTTTCTTATTAGCCTTAGGATTCTCTGCCTTTTCCCTGAATTATTTTTCGTTCAATGTTCAATTTCGTAGAAGTGTCATATTTCGTAGAAAGCATTTTTCTCTAAAACCGTTAACTATTTGAGTCATTGTCAGTTCAAAAAATAAAAATTCGTCCCTCCGGTGGTAAAAAGTTAAGAGCTTGTACGAATCTAGGTTATGTTGCTATTACATCTGATTATAGAAGAGGTAACGTTCTTTATTCTCACAGGCATTTTATCAGAAAATTAAGACAGATTATTATATGGAAATTAAGAAAGACTTGAACCTAAATCTGACAATGACCAATTTGGGATTGCTATGAAACAAATATAACCTAACCTAGTTAATCAATAGGATGACATATGCAAGAATTATGAAAAAAGTATAATAACAGAGGAATAAAAATTCTGAAAAGTCTAAATTCGGCGAAAGGCAATCATCATCCTCCTAGCCTTTGTCCCATATCTTTGTAGAAGATGAATTTCGGCGAAAGGTAATATTCAACGAAAAATTATTCTGCGAAAAAGTAACACCGCGCCTTAGGCTGGAAATGAAGCCACTAGTTGATAAATTCGCTCGTGCATCTAGGCGTCTGCACCTTACTGAACCTGCCCGTCTAGAACAACTATGCTTCGCGTTTAGTCGCGCGACATAGCGCTACTCGTCACTCTCTCACATTACGGCACAGATAGAGACGGGTAATTATCTATTTCTTCTCGTCTCTAACGTAAACCAAATGTTTACAATGAAGCGAAAAATTTAAAAATTTAATGGTTCAGACAGGATTTGAAACTGCGTCTCCAACGGCTTTCCGGGCCAACACGGGCGTCCTACCAACTGGACCACCGAACCAGATGTCAGAGCCATTGAACCTTTAAACCAGTTGCTTGAAAGATTCAATGGTTGGCCGTGTTGGCCCGGAAAGCATACATTTGGGTAATTATCTTACGTGAGAAATACTCGCGTATGACAGTTATGCTGGAGGTGCTGAACAGTGCGCTTGTGTTGGCTCGCAAAGCCGATTGACGCGTAGGTTCAAATCCCGGTAAAGTTAGGCAAGATTGCCCTTAATATTAAAAAAAAAAACTACTTACCAGTTTATTTGAAAAATAGCAGACAACGTCTATAAATAGAGTTAAAGAGAAGAAAAAATCGCTAGCGTGGGTCACCCATGATTGTGTAGATTGCAGTGTACGGTCAGAATAAGAATGTAGCTGTAAATATTACTACTGTTTTTATGTCAAATTGAATACTAAAATTGTCATCTATTTTTGATGCTAACTTTACAAATTGTCTAATTTTTTTATTTTTTTTTTTTCAAAAAAAGCATGGTACACATTTTATAACAAATTTCGCCAAACACATACTTTAATGGCGAGTATTGCACTCGCTATTTTAACATTAGTATCATTAAAAACTTAACTAGGGTAACGGCACCAGTGGTCAGCCAGGAACCAGTGGACAGCCTCTTGGGTCGTTTATTGGTCATAAATATCGCTATGGTTGAAATAAACGAATCACGTATACTTAAAATGATGCTCTGATTCCTCATTGGTTAATATATCACGCGACAAGAGCAGCAGGGGATCAGAGAGGAGAAATAAACTCGTTCAGACAGGTGCTTTCCACCGACAAGAGCAGTAGTGTCATGTCCGCCATATTTTGTGTTACACGTGGTGTTCCCGTAAAAGGTAAGAAAAGACATGTTTTATTCAAAAGAGTGATTTTTACTTATACAAATTAGCTTTACGATTACTTCATGTACTAAATTATATTTCATTTTAATGAAAATATCGCCGATTTATGCATAAATTGAGGGGGCTGTCCACTGGGTACCACTTTTTTGCAAATTATCCAATCGTCAGCCTCCCCGGCTGTTTACTGGGTATTTCAATTATTTTTTAAATTGTGAGTAAAAACGACCGTTAGAACCGTTAAATTCAAATTTAAAATTTTTGTAAGGCGTGTCTTGCCGTAATCGTCAGAAAACCCAGTGGTCAGCCGCATTTCAAATTATTTTTTACGCGGCTGAACATTGGGTACCTACTCGCAATTATTGCTATTGCGGCTCCAGTATTCAGCCACTATCTTGTTGGTACCAATTTAAGTGATATTTTTAAAGCGGTAGGTAAATATTTGTATAGTAATCTAGAAACTATACAGTATATAAAGTATTAAAAAATATAATTATTCCAATAAAAAGTAAATTAAATGTATATTTGACTTTAAACTGGAATAATTTACTTCTATACAGGCACCTAACTGAATAATTTTCGACCGCTTCTTCTGTTAACATAAATTTTTCGTCTGTATTGCCGAATTTTTCAGATAAGATATATTAATACAGTCTCGATTATTTTAATCAATTAACGAGTTCTCTCTTATAAATTTGTGAAAACGTAATGTCTCATTATTTTAATGTGGATACACCACATTTTTTGCGCTTTGATCCTTGTATCAATGGAGTTCTTTGTTTTATGAGAGTAGTAGCTATAAAAAACAAGATTTACAAAAATAATATCGTTGATTTTGATATAAATATTGCTAGTTTTGATCTCATTCTTATTAATTATTACAAGGGCTGGGGACTGGATTCAGCGAGGCTGTTAATAGGATTTTAGTGGCTGACCACTGGGAAAACGTGCCATTTTTTGTTTAAACTTAAATATATATTTTATTAAAAGAATGATTGTTTTTGATATATATTGCTCAAAAAGTACAATAGATTATTCATCCAATCATGTGGTATGTTTCATTATCCGACGAATACTGTACAATTGCCCACTGTTCAAACTTCAAAAAGTCGATTGGGGGCTGACCACTGGTGCCTTTACCCTAGGACGCCTTTTAACGAAAACGATCCAATACACACAAAAAAAAAAATGATTTGAGCTTTACACTCACGGTTCAAACTTTAAATTTTGTTTTGTGCGGGTTGGATCCTTATCCTTAAAATACGTTCACTTAACCTTAAAAGTAGGTAGGTAACTATTTTCCAGACACTTTTTAGATTCTTTAGAATCAAATTTAGTAGTATTTTTGGAGTATTAGGGCCTTGTGCAGGGTCCGTCCGGATTGTTACTACCGTCTTGCCTACTAACCCACCGCCAAACAGCCATGTTCGCATTGTTGTGTTCCGGTGTGAGGGTAAGATAGCGGGTGAAATTACTAGCATAGAGACATTCTATCTTCGTTCTCCGGGTAGGCAAACACTTGTGACTCCTCTGGTGTTGCAGGTGTTTATGGGCGACGGTAATCGCTTTCCATCAGGCGATACGTTTGCTCGTTTGCCCCCAATGACATTAAAAAAAAACAGGTAGGTAGTATACCATAACAGTAAAAAAAAATCTTGTATAAGTGTAAGTGTCTCGATAGCCAAGATTTTTGATAAAAAACGCATTCTTATCTGTTCATGTCGCAGACAGACACACGGATACCCTTTAGGATAAATTTCTATAAAGAAAAATGACGAGGTAATAAAAAAAACAATAGACGTGTTATATAAATTAAGAAATGAAAAATTACAGAGTATTATAGCTCGAGGAATTAAAATATCGAAATAAAAAATAGTCGCTTCGCTTCGCGGGGCTGCTATTTCAGTGCAGTTTGCCCTTCGGGCATCTGAAGGTAACTGACGAATCTAACCTATCTAGACCTAGGGCCGTTGTATATCGCCAATATTCGGAGTTATTCAGAATTACATGTCTCGACATTTTTACTTTCAGCCCATTTTCAGTTACTCTTTATTAGATATGGTAATCTTTTTACTTTGTCATTTGTACTTTAGTAATCTTTATTTTTTGACAATTAGTATTTTGACATTTTTATACCTCGTAATTTCTCCTAAGGTATAGACAAATTATGATTGTTTGACAGATATACATATTATACTTACAACTTCTATTTTTGTCAGGGGTTAAAAAAGCTATAGGTCAGTCTGTGGGGAACTGTAAAAGCCTTTGCTCTACAAAAGGTGGCGTAGAAAATGTTTTGACACAATATTGTTTAGGTATGGCAGGTTAATAAAAATCCAAGTTCTCGACCTTGAAGGACCCAGGCGTTAGCCGCCATCTTGAATTAAAGGTGCCAAAATTAGGTATATTTTAATTAACTTATCAATTAATATACTTAAACGGGTTTACTCACGTCGTAGAAGTCGAATAACGCTCGACATGTTTCGAATCGGTACGCGATTCATCATCAGGAGAGACGACCAGTCGCGGCGGCGGCCAATCGAACACTGCGGGCATGCGCCCTGTCCGCGCGGCTGCTCGACGCGGGTGTCACCGGCGGAGGCGCAAAACTACCCTCATCATCACGCACAATGCCAATTGTCGGGTTGCACACAACACTCACTACGTCATTTACTAAGGTCTCGTCCACACTAACCACCGATGTAGTATCCAAAACCGTCCTCCAACTAGGGGGCACTGACCATCCACAATCTCGGTTAAAATTCGGATGACGACTAATTTCGATAGCCTCCCGTACTTTCCGCGGAATGGAAAACTTTTCTCTCGCCAGCACAGTTACCTTATCGAACCGAATATAGTGAGACGTATCCGAATTCAGTGAATGTTCCGTCACTGCAGAACCACGGGTATCCTGATTTTTCATACTACGTATGTGTTCAGTCACTCTTGTGGAAATGTTCCGGCCAGTCTCTCCTATATAGTTCTTCCCACAGGAGCACGGAATCATATATACGCCAGGATTACCTAAGGGTTCCTTATCTTTGGGGGAACGCACCAACTGTCTGAGCTGTATATGAGGGCGGAAAATCGTCTTGATGCAATATCTACGGCGTAACAAGTATCCGATTTTATCCGTCATGCCCTTAAGATAAGGCAAGTATAAAGGTAGCCTCTCTACTGCAGTTGGGCGGGGACGAGCCGATGCGTTCGCAACCCGATTACTCTGCCTCCAGTTGTAGCCGTTGCGCTCCAAAACATGTTTCACGTGACTTAGTTCACCATCCACAAACTGACGATCACACAGACATAAGGCTCGATTGATCAACGTCCTAGGCACAGAAGACAAATGACTCGGGTGATGATGTGAATCCGCCCTAAGGTACCGGTCAGTATGAGTTGGTTTACGATACACTGTAGTCATCAACCGCCCACAAGGTCTACGCATCACCAAAACATCCAAAAACGGCAACCTTCCTTCACTTTCCTTCTCCACCGTGAACTTGACCTTATGATGTAATGTATTAAGGTACCCCGTAAACTCCAGTAGGCCGGTTTCCGAGACAACAGCAAATACGTCATCCACATACCGCCACCAATATCTAGGTGTGACAGGCCCGCTATTTAAAGCACGTACTTCCAACCACTCCATGAATATATTGGCGGTGACGGGTGCTATTGGCGAACCCATAGCCACTCCATCAACTTGGAGAAAATAACATCTCGAGCAGAAACATGTCGAGCGTTATTCGACTTCTACGACGTGAGTAAACCCGTTTAAGTATATTAATATGTCTGAGACTCATGATAGTTTTCTATGTAAAATAACTTATCAATTGTTTACTAAATCACAAAAATGTCTATCAAGGGTTCAAAGAAGACAAAATTGCCTACATTTTTTGCATACATGATTATTCTGTAAGTCTTATAGGTAAAAAGTTACAAGCGACGGAAATAATAATATTTACAAAAATCATTAATATCATTTTAATTTTGTTTAAAAATTATATAGCTATCATTTTTTAATTCTTCATTATCATCGCTGAAATTTTATGTTTCATTGTCTGTATTTTTAGTTTCCAACCATGAAATTTCGTCGTGATCACAGTCTTCCTTATCTATCTGAATCTCTACTGCATTTTCACACAGCTGACCACTACAGAATCCACAAACAATAGAGCATTTTAATCCAGCTTTTCTGCAACTACATGTTTTGCTGCATCCTTTTTTACAGAGGCAAGAAATTACACTTAAAAGCGTCTGGGGTGCTGCTTCCTCTGTCGTTGTTATTGGAGTGAGCCTATTGGTGTCATCTCCAGCCCCAGTCTTCTGGTTTTTTTTTTTTATTCCGTATCATATTTGGACTTGGTGGTATGTCCTAAACGCATGATACCATGCAGCGTCCTTTGTCGGCGGCGAAGAAGCAAGATTAAATTTACTTTTTATTGATGACTTTACGAATCGTTTATATCGGATATATGGGACGAGTTTGCCGCGGCGGTGTACGGGCAGCCGTCCCTGATGAAGGGCTCCATACGAGTTCGAAACATGTCGGGCCGTTCCTGACAATTTCACGTGAGTGTAAACCGCTTAATACAATAATTAAACATGTCTCACGAAAGTTTTAATAAAATTATATCGGATATCTTCTAAGGATTCCTTATCCATGTCCCCTCCGTACAAAGTTACTAGAAAGCGTGCTCCAGACCAGAAGAAATCGAAGACGCTGGAGCACGTTTTCTAGTAACTGTGATACGGAATAAAAAAAAAACCAGAAGACTGGGGCTGGAGATATGACACCAATAGGCTCACTCCAATAACAACGACAGAGAAAGCAGCACCCCAGACGCTTTTAAGTGTAATTTCTTGCCTCTGTAAAAAAGGATGCAGCAAAACATGTAGTTGCAGAAAAGCTGGATTAAAATGCTCTATTGTTTGTGGATTCTGTAGTGGTCAGCTGTGTGAAAATGCAGTAGAGATTCAGATAGATAAGGAAGACTGTGATCGCGACGAAATTTCATGGTTGGAAACTAAAAATACAGACAATGAAACATAAAATTTCAGCGACGATAATGAAGAAGGTAACATTAACCAGCCCGGGCCATCAAAAATAATTAAAAAATGATAGCTATACAATTTTTAAACAAAATTAAAATGATATTAATGATTTTTGTAAATATTATTATTTCCGTCGCTGGTAACTTTTTACCTATAAGACTTACAGAATAATCATGTACGCAAAAAATGTAGGCAATTTTGTCTTCTTTGAACCCTTGATAGACACTTTTGTGATTTAGTAAACAATTGAGAAGTTAATTAAAATATACCTAATTTTGGCACCTTTAATTCAAGATGGCGGCTAACGCCTGGGTCCTTCAAGGTCGAGGACTTGGATTTTTATTAACCTGCCATACCTAAACAATATTGCGTCAAAACATTTTCTACGCCACCTTTTGTAGTGCATAAATACCTACTGACTGGACTACTACCTAATCTTATATTTCTGTACAGATCAAATTTATCTCAACGCTTCACGATGACTGACAACGCGCTATTGCAAATGGCAGACCTTCCACTCCTGATTTTCAAGACCAAGAGCAAACCAATGGACGAAGAGACCTTCAGGGCGGAACTTGGAGACCTCAGGTCAGTGACAATGCAACAGTATGATAATTGCATTAGCGATGATGGTGTCAGGAGATAGACCGTGGAACTCTAACGGTTACTGGTAGACCCGTCGAGCTTGGGCGCATTTCTTTGTTTATAATTGGAGACCTCATAGTAGCACGGATACGGATAGCTTGACATGCTCCATGTGAACAATGTAAGCTCGAAACATATCGGGCCGTTCTTGATAATTTTAACGTGTTTATAGGCACCGTTTTTAGAATTATTAAAGATGGTCCATGATAATTTTAATAATATTATGACCTCATGTCTGTTGAGAACCTGATTTACCCTCCTGTGATCAAGGACAACCTCCAGATTCTCGCTACTTATAATCAAGACCGAGAGCCAACCGGTGTACAAAGAAACCTTCAGGGCAGAGCTTGGAGACATCACTTGATATCTCGAGTTACCGTCCTCCCGCTGCTCTGCACCTGATAATCAAGAGCAAGAGCAAACCAGGGGGTGCAGAGACCTCCGAGCAGAACTTGGGTATCTCTGGTCGGTTGTTAACTTGACTTACTGTCCTCTCGCTGTTCTAGACTTTTCGATCCTGATGTTCTAAGACCAATAGTAAAACAGTGGACCTTGTTTTTAAATATCGCTGTTTTTCATGGTATATGAGAATTTGGTAACCTTCTTACCATGCTTGTTTTGTTAGTTACTTAGGAAAAAAAAACATCAGATCTTGGAAGTCAATGTCAACCAACTTTTAATTTACGAAATGTTTTTTTTTATGAAAAATTTCGGCCATCGAAACTGGTTATTTTTTTTTATAAATAGGAATAGAGTTTATTAAAAGTAGAAGTAGAACAGAACGCCTTTATGGAGATGCCACGACCTTGCGCAACCAACGGCGCGGCGAGCGGTTGAGCGAGAGATCCGAGCGCGGCGGCCATCCGAGTGAGCGAGACACACATCGCTGCCGCTGTCACGCAAAATCGCGGCATCTCCGTTAACCCTCTATCGTCCTTAACCCAAGTAGCACAAAGTCTGTATAAGCAGCTATACAGCCCTTACAAAGCTGTTTTGATATGTATATGGGCTGTATAAGTTCTTAAGCAGCTTATGTGCTACATGGGAAGTTACAGAGTAGGGCGGATCGCTCTATGTATGAAAACATTTTTTTTTTCAAGGTTTTATATAACGATGGGTGCGATTTCGATGCCTCTTGTGGAGGCCATACTTAGAAAAATAATGAAAAAAATATCAAGTGATAAGTGCCTCCACAAAACGATTGAAAGTAATGAAAAATACATTTAAATTAAAAGAAAAGGTGTTTTGGAACCTAACTATTTAGTAGGTACTTAGTATATTGGTCATTATTATTTACTTTTTATTAGTTTTTCATAAAATTAGACCTATTTTTATTCATAATACCTGTAGCGTAAATATCGACGAGGTTACATAACAAGTTATTATGATTGTATTATATTTAAACATTGTATCCATTTCAAAAATATTATAAAACAAACTGTTTTTTTTATCGTTGCTTCAGGTGCAAAAATTGTTAGATTTTTTCTCAGACCATAGAAATAATCCTTTCTATGATCTGAGGTTTTTTATATGTTTGATAGCGTTGTGGAGGCACTTCCCATTATTCAATTTTTTTTTAATGCTTTTTACGTCATTTGAATTCTATAGAGCACCAAATCCGCACCCATCGTTAAAGGATTTCTTAAGTTTAGAAAAATGATCCGCCCTATTACAGAGCCATCAGATATTGTGTTCACATCTCTGTGTGATGGAAGAGCGAGTCGTTCCGATACAAGCATACTATGCTTACTGGAATGTCCCAACCTTTTATATTAATATAACGTGTAAAAAACCCCAATAAACATTTTTGATATTTTTGAATTCTATTTTGAATCAAAATCAAATCATGCTATCCGAAAAGCTTTCAGTTCAATTCCAATATTAGCTCACAAACAAATTGAATTCTTAAAACAACTTATCTTAGTTCAGCGACCCGCCGACAAAGAAATTAAATGAATTGTTTTATTTTACTCAATCAATCGTCATCAGAGTTGATTAAGTTGTAAATCACTATCAAGGTCCAGGTGGAAACTACTGAGTGATTGTACAGAGATTAATTGTCTCGCAATTAAGGTTTATTGGAGGTTGGAGTCCTTAAGTGAATAAGTAACGGTCAAGTGCGTATCGAGCCACAAGCAATGTAGGCTTCCGTAGTCGTTATTAATAATACAGCGTGTATATGTGATATTTTAACCGCAAACTTTACGGGGTCTTAGTACAGGCACTTATTAATATAGGTATTGATACGTAAAATATATAGAAAATCGAACTTTTTGCTTACTTTTTCTTCAGTAGCAATTTATTTTTATTCTAATATACACAAGTTGAGGAAAGACGAAAACATTTAATTAAATCATCAGTTGAATATCTAAAACCGCACTAACCGACATAAACATACAATAGAGTCCATATAATATAGTTAACAAAGTACACACATACACATACAAATTATCTCAATTTTACACAATGAAATGAACGTCCTCAATTAATTATTTAAATAATCCCTAACCGAATAAAATGTCTATTCTTTTAACCAATTGTATAATTTAGTTTTAAATGTCTGCAATTTTAGGTCCTTGAGATCATCTGGTTTTATTAAATATACGGATAGCCTTAACAATTTTTGCGATATAAGGCTGCTTTTATTTTTGGATACTGTAACCTATTCGGATATCTCGTGTTGAAGTTACATACTTGGTCTTTTGTTTTATAGTTGGGCGCATGAGTTTTGACAAAGACGCTGATTTCAAAGATATACAGACATGGTACAGTTGAAAGGTTCAGTTTCTTGAACAAACAACAAATCTTAAATTAGCTGTTTAAGGGCTGTATTAGCGCTTATTCAGCCTGTGTGCTACTTGAGCAGTATGTGTTCAGTCAGTCAGTATTGGAACTCCCAATAAAGGTTATCGCACACCTAACCGCTCGACTCCGTCAACACAGCGTCAACCACACAAGCGGGCGTTTTCCAAAATAAATATTTGATACAAATATCGCTGTCCCATGACTGGACTACTTATTTTATATTAAATATTATTCCAAACTATAAGGTTTGTTTGTCAAAATTGTAAATTAAAGTGAAAACTCCCTTTAAAACCTACTTAAAGTTTTTTTTTTCTTTTCTAAAGGTGGCGATTTTTGGGTGTCGTACGTACACTTTTCTAACTTTGAAACGAAGTTTAAGTACCTACCTGTGCTATGTTGTGAGCTGTGCTGTATGAACCATTCGCATCACGCTTAAACTTCCAACAGGTTTCTGTAACGCGTGTGAATTGTAAATTATTTGTGTTTAATTAACTTAAATAAATGAACAATAAAAATATATGTCTCGTTCTAGGCCTGACCCTGTTATGTGAAATGATCATAAACGTGTAAATGTGGTTTTCACGTCACGGAAGCGGCTTGGCACCGCGAAGTGACAGCGCGGCGCGACAGCGACTTTCAACGAGGCATCCAATTTATTTTCGGTTGATGTCATAAGAGTGACATTTTTAACGTGCGATGCCTCCCTCCTCCCTCCACTGGCAGATAGTTATAGTGTGACCAACTTATCTGTGAAACGACGAAATTAGGAACTATGACAGTCATGCTGACAATTCATACGATTGTCAGTGTATCTGCGTCGACTGCTCTGTGTGTGAAGATTGTGGGGACCCCCTTTAGTTTACAGAAAAGTTGGTCGCATCATTTACTCGACACAAGGGCGTTGTCGGCGTGCTGTCCAACCAATAAAGATAGGCAGACATTATAGCTGTGCGTTGCAGTTTGAAATGTCATACAATGAATAGTACCCTAGAATACACCCCCGGCACAGTGACATGGCTACTTAAAAAAGGAGCTGGTCATCATGAGACTCTCATTCAACGAGTGATATAGAAAATAATACTAAAATTTTACTTGGCTACAAAATTTGGAGTGCTTAGCTTCAATATATCTGTCACTTGTATATCAATAATATCTTGGAAAATACTGGTCCTGGTTCCACCAAACATAGCTAAGGACCACCCCGATGGACTAGACTTTCGATTTAAAAATACCGCACTCAAATTGGTCCTTCTGTTTGGGAGCTACGATGCCACAGACAGACACACAGATACACCGATATCTAAGAAGATACAGACATACATTAAACTTATAACACCCCTCTTTTTTCGTCGGCGGGTAAAAATAAGATGGCGTAGCAAATTCTATTAAAATTTTATGATTATCGAATTATAATATAAAGTAGCATGTGACAAATTAGAACTGGAAAATTCTGGCACAACTTATACTAAGTAATGAACTTAATGGAACAAACAGTGCATCAATCAAGTCTTACGTCTAAACTTTATCTGTGACGTTCCATTAAAGTTGAGATACTTACGTTAATGCTTGTAGTAGATGGTTCTTACTAGTTACTTTTATATTTTCCTTGATAAGTTGTGTTATGGCAAAAAGAGAAACCATATTTTTCCATGGTTGCAATAAATATTTAATTCACTTTAACACTAAGCCACTATCTAAATACAATACCACTAAGCAATTTTCAGTTAAGTCTACGAAATTGGACTATATAATTATAATATTGAAAATGGGAATTGAGACGATGTATTTAGGTATATTGTTATTTCGAAAATAAAAGAAAGAACGGATTTGACCTAGAATCAGGAGATATTTTAGTAGGCATCATAAATTTCCCGTAAATAGCATCTTTGTAAAATTGGCATTTTCGTGAGAAGTGATACCCTTTATTAAGACATAATTAAGAAATATTAATAATGTTCAATTATGTTACCAACAATTTCATGATAAGTACCTATGGCTTACGTTTATGCCAAAAAGGTCATCCTTAATTCTGTCTAATCGGTCCATTTTGTTTTTAACTTTTTCATATTAGTTTCTTAGAAATAGTAACAAAGTTAATGTATGTCAATAATGTCAATTCTCGCGAAAATAACCGAATAACAGAAATGAGAAAACCTTGGATGACTTTACATTCTGGCGTAGCATATTTTCCATTGCATTGTCATACAAGTACTCGCATTTAAATTGAATCATTTTAAGTCTTAACCTTTTTAGTATGAATCAAAAGCAAAAAAAATATTCTTAAAGTGGGCCAAAGCGACCGTTTTACAAGTCTTAATCAACAGGCATTTTTCAAGAGGAAACCACTGTTGCGAAAGCCGAAAGAAACTCAACATTAAGTGATTATTTAGTAAATAATACTTAAAACTATTAAAATGATGAATAATTAATTGGTACACATAGACTAGAGGAGATGTATAAAATTGATAGTATAAATAAACTGAAATAAGTAAGGAAACTTAGACTCAAGTAAAATTATTTGTACGCACGAAATATGAGTAGGTTTCATTATGAGTAATGAATCACTTAGATACTTACCTACTTGGATTTTCCCATGATTTTATTTTAGTAGAGTTGCTAAGCGGCGAAATTGTGCGCGTCGGGTTACAAGCATGAAATTTCTACCACATATAGAACGTTCCACGGTGATTATTTTCAGATGTGGAGGGAAGTCAGATTCGTCCCTTGCGTGGTGGGAGAGCGGGGTGAATAGAACAAAGTATGTGATCAGTTAAGGATATTAGGGCTTGTGCGGCATCGTTTTCGTGTAAAATAGATATCAGCAATTAATTTTTTATGTTATTTAAGAATAGTTTGATATAAAAATTTGGGTTTATTGCCGAAAAGGTAAAAGTCACATCAAGTTTTTTTTATTCAGAACGTTAAATTAGTTAGGTATATATCCTGAATATTTACTATTTAAAAAAATATTATTAAATAGCAAATTTAATCTTATTAAAAAAATTATACATATTGGGCACATCTGATACAAAAAATACCTTGAAAAAAATGATGATGTTAAGCTTAGCCTGCGTGCTCTAGTACATTTTGCTTAGTTGCGAAATTGTGTGCATCGGGATACAATCACGAAATTTCTACCACAGATAGAGTATTCTGCAGTGATTATTTTCAGATGTGGAGGGAAGTCAGATTCGTCCCCTGTGCGACGGGAAAGCGGGGTGAATAGGACAAAGGAGTCCTCTTTTTCTTTTTATATTACTGATCAGTTAATGCTACTAGGGCTTGTGTGCTATCGTTTTCGTTTGAAACAGATATCGGCAATTAATTTTTCATGTTATTTATTCATAGTACCTACCATATAAAAATATGGGTGTGGGTGTGTTTCCGAAATGGTAAAAATCACAAGTTTTTATTATTCAGGGAGATAATTTAGTTATATTTCCTGAATATTTACAACTAACAAAAATACTACAAAATAGCAAATTTAATCTAGTTTCTAAAAATATATACATGTTGGGCACTCTTCATACAAACAGTAACAAATAAAATGTTGATGTTGAGATTAGCCCGTGTGCTCTTGATACATAAGCAAAAAAATATTTTGTTTTTATTACATTAATTTGTTTTACTAGGACGTATATGGTAAATATTATATGTAAAAGCATGTTAATAATCATTATTTAATGTATTTAATGAAGCGAAATAGGAAGCATTCGGAGATTTACGTTGGTTACGCCGACGTAAACATATATTTTAAGCTACTGTTGGTATGAGAAGTGCCCAACATGCATATATTTTTAGAAACTAGATTAATAGAACTTTTCAAAACAATAACAATTATTTGAAAATGTTCACGAAATTTTACTAATTTACCTCACTGAATAAAAAAACTTGTTGTGATTTTTACCTTTTCAGCCATACACCCATATTTTTATACAGAACTATACAAAAATAACATAAAAAATGAATCTCTGATATCTGTTTTACACGGAAACGATACCAAACAAGTCCTAGTAGACTTAACTGATCAGCAATAAAGAAAGAAAAGAGGTATACTTGGTCCTACTCCCCCCGCTCTCCCGCCTCACAGGGGACGAATCTCACTTCCCTCCACATCTGAAAATAATCACCGCGGAACGTTCTATGTGTGGTAGAAATTTCATGCTTGTAACCCGATGCGCACAATTATGTTAGAAAACAGCGGACTAACAACTCTACTATTTACATCCTTGTGACTAACGTTAAATACTAAACTTTGAAAACGGTATTTGACTATGGTGAAAATTAATTATGTCATTGAAACCACAAAACATACATTCAAAAATACACGGAAGAAAATAAACTACCACTAAGTTTTGGACATTTTACTTTTTCTTATTGTAAAAAAAATGAAAAGAAGACGTGTTTTGACTACTGATTCTTATGACGTCACAAGCCAGTGTCTTCATAATAACTTCATACTAACAAATCTAAAAGTAGCTGATTTAAGATGTCGTCTAATACCGTATTATACAAAAACTCGATGATCCGAGATAATGTACCTGGCTGAAGGTTAATTGGACGTTTAAGACATCGCCGCGATATGATATAATTATCGCTAATATAGCTGCCAAAATTGAATTTTATCCACTAGTTTAGCCGCATATTATATAAACTATATTGGCATTTTATTTACTTGTCGAATCACATCCATTTAATTATAAAAGAAACGAATCTGAATCTCAATATTACTGGTGTCTATTTTACTTCGAATGTACACAAGTGAAGAACGGGAAGATCGTCTTCTTTGATAGCAAGAAGCGAATTATATTTCCTTTTTATTTATTTATTATTTATTTATTTATTTAAACTTTATTGCACAATACAAAAAAAAAGTTAGTACAAATGGCGGACTTAATGCCTTTAGGCATTCTCTACCAGTCAACCACTGGGTTAAACAGAAATATGTAGTCGGTGCAGGATCAGAGTTACAGAGAAACAAAATAATTAAAACACAAATCAATAATATCAGATATATATAGGAATGTATATATAATTGCCATAAACGTACACGAATACTTTATATGATATACTTACATACATATATTATGTACCCAAAGTAAAATATTTCGAAGAAAGTTAGGAAGAGAGATTGTCCGAAAGATGCTTGCGCAACATGCGCTTGAAGGAGAGTTTGCTCTGAGCTTGTCTAATGTTGAGTGGGAGAGCGTTCCAGAGGCGTATTGCCTGAACCGTGAAGGAATTGGACATGAAACCGGAGCGGTGGAGAGGGACAACGAGTTTAAGTTTATGAGAAGTACGGAGAGTGCAACCAGGGCGAGCAGTCACAAATTGAAACTTAGATTTGAGATAATCTGGAGTCGTAGGATCGAATAAGATTGAAAAGAGAGTGCAAAGAATTCTTTGAGACCTACGTTCACGTACAGGAAGCCAGTTTAATTGTCGGCGAAAGTCAGAAATGTGGTCGTACTTACGAAGGCCAAAAACAAACCTGATACAGTTGTTCAGCAGACGCTCCAGCTTATTCAGGGAGGCCTGGGTGAGATTAGAGCAACACACATCAGCATAGTCGATAACGGGGAGGACAAGAGCTTGGACGAGAAGAGTCTTAGTGCTCACCGGGAGAAAATTTTTAAACCTGTAAAGCGATCTTAACGCATATGTCACCCTGCGACAAACACTAGACACCTGAGGATCCCACGTAAGGTTACTGTCAACAATCAGACCCAAATTTTTCACTTGAGATTCAATTGGTATGACTACGTCCTCGTACACTATCGGCTTCATGAGTTCCACATCAATTGACGCACGCAAACGAGTGCTCCCGAGCACGATGGCCTGACACTTCGTTGGATTGACAGCAATCCCGAAGCGATGCGACCAAACGGAAATACGAAAGAGATCATTATTGATAGTCTCGATTGCTGCGTCAATATCTTTAGGACCAGTTTGGGTGTAGAGTTGTAGATCGTCAGCGTAAAGATGGTAAGAGCATTTGATGTTCGAAGTTAAGAGATTAATAAAGACAGAAAAAAGGAGAGGAGAGAGAATACCACCCTGTGGAACCCCAGAAGTGAGATCGCACCAGTCAGAGGAGGATCCATTCGCTCGAACAGATTGACGTCGACCTTGAAGATAGGAAGAGAACCACGCAACTGCTGATGATGATATATTCATGTAACTGAGGGTAGATAGAAGAAGTTCGTGATTTACGGCGTTAAAGGCATTAGAAAAGTCAATCAAAACCAAAACAGTAAGTTGATGAGATTCCATGCCTTGTCTCACATCTTCAACGACCTTAAGTAGGGCAGTAGACGTGCTGTGGCCAGGACGAAAACCAGACTGGAATGGTGAGAGAAGATGGTTGGAGAAAATGTGAGCAGACAGCTGTTTATGAACAATGGCTTCGAGCACTTTTGACAGAAATGGGAGAATGGATATGGGGCGGAAGTCTTTGAGCAAACTGGGGTTATTAACTTTAGGCAATGGGATGACATGGGCATTCCGCCAGAACGAAGGAAAAACCCCAGTATATAATGATAAGTTAATTACGTGCGTTAGAACGGGGAGAATGCATTCCAAAATGCAAACAACCATGGTCCTGCTCAATTGATCAGGACCAATAGCCTTTGACTTAACTGAAGCTATAACTTTACGAATATCATCATCAGTAGCAGAGGTAAATGAAAATATTTCAGTCGAATGACGGGGCAGGGCTGAAATGTGCGAAATAGTTAAAGATAAAGTGGCGGGATCTAAATATGAAGATTTTGCGAAGTGCGAATTTAAGTCATTCAACGAAAAGGAGGATGGGCACGTTACAGCATTACCAGATTTTACCACACCAATTGTTTTTAAGAACTTCCATGTTTCGGCTGGGGACGACGAAGCAATATTCTCGTGTATATATTTACGTTTGGCTGCTCTTACCATTTGATTGCATCGATTCCTGGCAATCTTAAAACTATCCCAATTTGCCACGCAACGATCCCGCTTAAACATGCGGAATGCTCGATCACGTTTAGTCATAGCCATCCGAACAGCTCTTGTAATCCACGGCGCAGGAGGACGCTTCAGCTTGACAGTTCGGATGGGCGCGTGAATGTCAAACAATCGCAATACCGTCGAGTTCAAAGATGCAACGGCTTCGTCAACTGTAGAAGCTGACAACGAAGCAGACCAATCCTCATTACACGCGTCACGTTTCAGCGCATCGATATCCAATCTAGCGAAGCTACGCAGTTGGATACAGACAGGCCGCGGCTTGAGACAGCGCACACGGTAGCTCAAGAAAATTAGGTCATGATGCGAACAACAAGGAGCCGAAAACTGACCTACCGAATCTACAAGTTCGACAGTAGAAGTGAGTATGAGATCCAGCCAGGTGTCCGACGTGCCAACATTGTGATGCGTGGGTTTAAGCGGGAGAATAGTGAGACCATTTGAATCAGCGGCCGCGTTAAATTTCCTCGTCCTGAGATCATCCGTGAGAAGGTCGGTATTAAAGTCACCCATGATTATGTGATGTGTGTACTCACTACTAATGGACGTCAGAACAGATTCTAGGTTAACAAAGTAATCAATGGTAGGAGGACAGTAAACAACTCCAAGAGCTGCCTTAGTCCCCCCAACACTCACCTTAATGAACAAATGTTCCATAGACCCAGAGTAATCAGCTGGAGAAGAGGAAATAATACTGTGAGGAATATTACTGCGGATGTAGATGGCAACACCGCCGCCACCTTTCCCTAAACGGTCGTTCCGCAGTAACACATAGCCAGGCAGGGCGAAAGAAGTGGACTCGAGATTGGGCTTAAGCCAGGTTTCCGAAATAAAAATTACGTGAACGTTGCAGGACGAGAAAGTGTCTAAAAAGTCAGTGAAGTGACAAGGAATACTTTGTGCGTTAATATGACACAAATTGAAATTTTTGGGAAAGCATTGGAAAGTACGGGTCAGGCAGTTGCCAAGTGTATCAGGTTCAGACTCAGAGCTACTAAGTGAATGAAAAGAGGATGAGAAGTTGCAAGCAGAGTGAAAAGATTCATCTTCAGACATAATATTTCACCAAGGTACATAAATATAAGAAATACCGATAAATATAAATATATAATATAGGTTGTGTATCTAAATAAGTGCAAAAAATGCACACGATTCTGATTTAAATTACCAAAACTCTTTTAACCCACCAGTCAACCGTTCACACTATTAAAGTTAAAGCAAGTATTTAAAATCGATTTTAACAAAAAGTAAATAAAATAGTGGCATAACAAAACTACAGAAAAAGAAAAAGTAAGTAACACAGAAAAATAAACCAGTTTAACGTTAACATTGATTGGTAACAGTATCACACATCACATTACAGTTTCAATGCTCTAACAAAACGCAAAAAAATGACGTTGACATGACATGACAGTTGGCCCTGCGCCAACTGACAACTGACAGATACTATCTGACACGCAGATTCGATTACTAATTTAATTTGTAATTTACCTGTCGTAAGGAAAAACATATTCAGGTAGATAAACAAAACTATCAAAATCAAAATTGTGAGGTACTTACATAGAACATTGAAAAAGTAGGAAACGGAACGGACAAAACACGTTAAGCTTACACAAGGAGAAGAAAGATCTACACTCAATGTTGTTTTAAATTCGACGCCAACAAAAACAAAACACTAGTTAGTACGCTTCCCACGTCGATCTTCCGTCTTCTTGGATGCACACGAGTCGTCACCCTTACCCAAGGGCGGCGGCGCGGTGCCTGCGCTGGCTGCTGGCGCGGGCGCAATCTTGGTTGGCACGTTCGCAGTCTTAGTTGGCGCGGGCGCAGAAGTTGAGGCTGCTGCTGGTTTGGACGACGGAAGAGTCGTGGGTGGCGTAGGAGTAGAGGAGGCAACGGGCCCAGACGAAGACTCAGTCCTCTTTGTCGGCACAACATGAGCGGGGATGGGCGCATGCTTAGAAGTCAGGACTTGGAGCTGCTCAATTGTTGAAAGTCGCTCTTTCCTTCCATTGAGCAGTTTGATGTAAATATTTCCATCCCGGGTCCATACTCTGCGCATGCCAAAGTGTTTGCGTGCTGCTAAGAAGACCGTTTGTCGCTGCCTTGTCAGAAACTCGGATATAACGACAGACGTACCTTTCAGTGCAGTTTTCCTCGTCCAAACCTCATCTCTCAACTGGATATTATGAAACCGGACCAGGACTGGTCTTGGTCGATCACTGACTTGAGATCCTAGTCGATGGCACAAACATATGGAGTCTTGTCTCACATTTGGCAAATGAAGGCTATCCTGACAAATGTTAACAACTGATACAGTAATATCTTCATCTGCTACCTCGGGAATCCCACTAAACAACAAGTGCTTCCTTCTGTGCCGCATCTCCATTGTGTCAACGGACTCCGAGATAGCAAGAATCTGGCTTCGGAGCAGCTGTAGCATAGCAGACACTTGCTCTTTGAAGCTGCCAACCTCCTTGCTGAGGCTGCTGATTGTCGGATGAGAGTGAGGAGACACCAGCTTTATCTTTGCATCCAATTCCAAGAAGCGTTGTGTAAATGAAGTTTCAAGTGCCTTTTGTGTGTCCATTATGGTGGCAATGTTCTCCATGGTCAATTAATTGGGCAAAGTGACAGGTGACAAAACAAAAATATTGAAGTGCGTAGGTTGAGTGGCAGGTTAGTAATTATATTTTGCTCTAAGACATTCAATGTAGTTTTCCACACAATATGTTGTCTTTCAGTCTATTATTTACAATTTTTTATGGTAAATTAATAAAAAAACTATTAAAATTTAATTAAATTATTTAAAGTTAACAAAAGTGACTTGTGTTCTTTTTGACACCTACCCGAGAAAAAAAAAAAAAGCTTTTTACATTTTCTCCATGACAACAGTCGTTACTTCACCACTCCTTTAGTATGTAAGGGAAAGACCCAACCTCCAGCTAGTTAATGTATTGTTTAATACCCCTTAATGGATATAATCGCATGCCACACCCGTCGTATAATGGTGTTATTTATAGTTCTTATAATCCCTTAAGAGCATTTCGAGCAAGTCACGACACCTAAGGTTTACATTTCGGATCGCGTATGACAATTTTGATCCTAGAGGACTTGTTGTACCTATTGTCTTGCTCTCGTGTTAAACTGTATTTAAAAGAACGGTGTGACACAATTCTCGAATTTAGAACTTTAGGGGAACACCAGACCAAAACCTGAGTTTTGCTAAACTGGACAGTCACAACATGCGTCTTATCTAACCCTTGACCAGGTACCATTCGTGTATCATTTACGGTAGTATTCAAATTTCCCGCCGCTGTTTTCTTCTTTTCGCTTATTGTATGAACTCACTTGTACGGTAATAGGTAATAAAATCTGGAAAGATTTAAACCTATTCCAAAATATTTCATGATATCAGAAAAATAATACGTTCGATGGAATGAAAATTCCATGAAACGTTTGTCTTTAAATCAAGGGTAAATTAAGGTAATACACAATTTTTTTTTTCTGGCTTTATTATACCCTATGCTCAACTATTGGCTAAGAAGAATGGATGATCATTTTTATAATGCTCGAAAATATGATTGATTTTACACTTTACACTCTTGGTGGGTTTTTACGTCATTCGCATTTCTAAAAATAATGTTAAAATAAATGACTGTCGGAAGTAGATTTTTTATGTATCTCGAAGCCACTCCTGAGTGCAATCCTAGTCAGATCATAATTAAAATGACCGGCTCTTCCGTTGTGGTAATCGTGAAAAAGGAAATGACGTAAGAACCGCGCGGTTATAACGCTCGGAGAATCACCCTGGTATCTTCGGAGTTTTAAGACATCTAGTTCATTCAATGCTAGGTTTACACTTACCTCTGAAGTTTGTACTACCTAGTTTCTAAACACTAAAAAACGCTTACAAAATGTGTGTGTTTTTTTTTCTATTTATATACCTACTTATGTTACCTATCTGGATCTGGTCAACTTTGGTTAAGAGCATGTAAAGGCTGGCAAATATTGATAGCAATTTATGAGTCTGTAACAAGCAGGTTTCGTAAAATGCGAGCAAAATTCATTGAAGTGTTAGGGCCGTCATTGGTCATCAATTTTATTCACCATACTTTACGTCTTTTCAATCGATTTTTCTCGCATTTTAGGAACCCTGGTAATAAGTCTATCAATTTTATTGTTCGTTTTCATTCGTCAAGTTTTATCTCAATTTCAATTAAGGTCCAACACACTTGGAAAAGAAAGGCCTATTAAAAATATACGAGCACCCGTGCCTACTCATACAGATGTCTACAATATTACACCATAAAAGAGACATAATAGATTTTATTGACGATTTATTACAGCACCCGTAAAAACGAAACAGGTACATTATTTTGAGGCATGTTATGGGAACGATAACTCTATGGGAATGTACCTTTGTTCTAATTTTGGAAGTGTAAGTACGTATGTAGATATTGTAGATACTCGTAGTACAGTCAGACCCATCGCACTCCGTTGTAAGTACGTTTACCATGAAGCGGAGTGGAATGGAAAATTGCAGAATCGACAAATAGTTATTTATAATCTGTATTTCGGCTCCGCTTCGCTTATGAGAGCTGCCAATTCCGCGTGTCACGCCAGCGGCATAATATGTAAAACATTTTTATGTAACCTGCAATACCATATTTTATGTAAATAAATCATTCATTCATTCACTCATCATTCGTTTACTTATTCATTCATTCATTTATTAATTAATTCATTTATTCATTCATTCAGTCATTCATGTATCTGCTACACTCCGCCTCAGTGACAATGCACTAATAATGGAGTGCACCGCTTCTTACTGTACTACGAGTATCTAAAACATCTCCGTACTACGAGCATCCTGAAGAGTATCCTGAAGCCAGGCTATGACGCGCAGTATGATCACTTCATTTTAATCAATTCACTTTATGATCACTCTTTGTAAAAACTGGTAGCATTCTGTTTTTTTTTAGATATGGATCTGTATGAGGGCTGGTTAGCTCTCACTACCAGTAGTCAGACTTCGTGTGGGAGTATACCCCGCTAATGGGATTATATCCGGGACACAGGAGTCATTTGAGGGGGTACGAGGGCGCACTGGGCGCATGGACTGCGTCGTGAATAGACTGAACCGAATCAATCCGATAAATTTATGAAACATGTAATGTCTCATTTTTTTTTATGTGGGTGCTCACCACAACTTTTATTTAAACCATTGATACAAAGATCACATTATTCACATAGAGGTCGCTAAGGTGTAAAACCTTTCAAATAAACAATGCAAAGATCGACACACAAAGCATAAGAAAAAAATCAACGGGTTACTTGGAGTTAGGGTAGCAAAGTGGTGAACGCGCTGGACCGGCAATCCAGAGGTACCGGGTTCGATTTCCGGTCTTTTCTACCAGGTAAATTATTTTTTAAAATTTTCTTTAAGCTTTGATCTTTGTATCAATGGTTCGAATCAATCCGACTTAGGGCGGGAGGAGGCGAAAGAAAATTGGCGGGCTTTCTCGTTCACTCTCTCGGACGCATATGGTGACTTGAGCCTCAGCCTCACCGATCGATCGATTTTAACCATCTCGTTCTGCCAACTTTTGACGACTACTCGATTGGTATCGAAACTCTATAGTGGGTGGTGTTCACCCACGTAGTATGACAGCATTGATAATCAGAAGGTTAACACGAACACCGCCCATTATAAGAACGAATTCAAAAGTGAAACATGCTGAAAAAAGTAACCAGTGAATCCTACTGATATTCCAGTAAGCCAAAATGTCAGTAGGTCTAACTGTTCTTGCAGTTAGGCTTACTAAAATATCAGTAGGATTCACTGGCTATTTTTTTTTTCAGTTACTAGGAACACTTGTGTAAAATGGAACGAATTATCCTCCATCCTAGATAGTAGTGTACATCCAGTACTAAATTCATCTGACGATTTATTCCTTATCCCCAGGGATTCCATATACGCGGAGAAGTCCATGAATATGACGGACGCCGTGGAATGGTACACGAACGCAAACGCGGCGCTGCTGAACCATCTGACGAAAGAGATCAAGGACACAGACAGCAGTACCATATGGAGGTAATCTTAAGTGTTCACTAAAGGTATATGTCTGTGGAAAGGGCTCTATCAAAGCAGACAGAAGATCAGGCCTGTACAGTGTACGTCTGGCATAACTCTGAAACGCGACTCTTTGTCAGGCGAAAAATACTATCTCTCACTGTCCTTTCAATACCATGTGAGCAAGACAGGTGATGCTGTCGCGTAACAAGAGACGTCGCAGCAAGATATGCTAGTTCTGCTAAATCACGGGAATCTTATCGTTACAAAAAGTTTGGAGCAAGCCTTCAGCTGCCAGCCGAAGTACGTCCAACACTGGGTCACTAAAACTTCTATAAGAATGAAGATTATTCATTTCTTCATGTTTTGGGGACAGCATATCTCTTCACTCTATTAGTGGCCATATGTCATTGGTATTTCTATTAGTAGATTTGCATTGCAAACGAATCTCGGATGTTTTACCTCATGAAAAGACAAACTCATGTTATGGAAACTTTATTCAACCTGATATTTAGGGTCCGTGTTTCAAAATGTAAAAGGTGTAACTACTAAAACGTCATCATCATTAGGGCTTGTACTTTTAGAAAGTAATGTTAACTACTCAGTTAAGTAGTGTCAGTATGCGAAGGTAACATCCCTTATATGACCGCAGCCACTCCTCGTGCCGCGTCCTCCATTCTCTCATTTTATATTTAGGTTCACGCCTAGTCACAATTGAAATTGAGGGCTGTCTCTCACCTCTTTGAATATAAAGAGTGCATTAAAAACAAGTCTGAACTAGTTCTCTGTCAGATCGGGAGCACGCGTGCGAATCAGTTGCAAGTATATATAGGCTACGGTAACCGCATCAAACCGTACGCTTGTTTGCCACCTCTGTAGTATATAAAAAGAGAAGTCCATTTTCTTTTTAGGGTCTTACCATACAATCGATAATTGAATGGTCGATGTCTATTGATTATTTTTACAACACCGATCAATTGATGGATATCGTCGATTGTAGGTTGGTTGAAGTTTATTGATACTATCGAGCGATAAAATAATTAATTGCTATGTGTCGATCGAAAGTCTTTATCACGCCGACCGGTCGATCGCCGAGAAAGTCTGCCGTGCTAACCTAACGGCGACCTTTTTAAATGGAGTTCCAAAGCAAAAGATCGCCTTTTACCTTAGCACGGCATTGTTGCTATACCCTATGTCCATCTAATAATGTGCTAACACCCTAAAGTTTAAGGTCTAAACCCTTTTATCATTCGCCTTAAAATATGCATATTTTCAGGTATTTAGTTGGGTTTAAGAACATCCTTCGGAGCATAGAATGCAAAGGCATCGCGTCTGTCCTAGGCATTAACTACTTCGGGCGCGGCACTTTACAACCAAGAGCTCATGAAAGGTAAATCATCATTTAACTTTTTTCTATTAGCTGTATATGTGGTACGTGTACCATTTGTAGATAAGATAACACACAAGCTATCAACTGCTTTTGTCATGCCAATATGGTCAAGTAAATGCTTTCATTTGGAGTATTACTTACCTTACTTTACTTTTATCAAACGTAAAAGGAAGTCTTATGCTCGCAATATTATAATATTACGTGCTCGCGCATTTTGAAGCAGGTTTGCGGGAAGGCTGGTCATACTTTTCGTGGTTTTATAAGCTCTTTACCGTGTCAACAACTTTGTCCGACCTTAGAATGCATCTTTTTTTCATAAAAGATGTATTTTCTTGTAAGTAAAGAAATATATAACTTTTCTTATCAAAAATGAATATACTACTTACATCGATTTTTTGAAATGGAAATTGAAGTTAAGAGAAGGATAAATCTAGCATCAAACTGTATATTTTGTAAAAAAACGGGTTTACCCGCGTAATGCGTTATTTGCGTAAATAGCAAAAACAGCTCACCTATCCTTCGACCATATGCTATTATAATACAGTTTTCGGATTTGCTACTGATTCGTCATATTCCTGATTGGTCAGATTCCTTATTTGACGCTTTCCTAACTGGTCATATTCCTGATTCGACACATTCCTCACTCGTCATACCATGTCATATTTGCCTACACAAACTTATTTTAGAAATCCAAAATTTAGCTTAAATATGTGCCAAGTCATACAAATTAGCCGTTTGTTTACATTATTTACCGCTTCTTTGGGACTCCAACTTAAGTAAATTGTTGTATAATAAACGTAGTACAAAGTATAACTACTTCGCACGTGTTCCGACTTAACTTGACTGTACAATGACGAGTGAGGAATATGACGAATCAAGAATATGACCAGTTAGGAAAGTGTCGGAAAGGGAACATGACCAATCAGGAATATAATTTAGGAACAAATCAGTTTTAGATATCAAAATATAAACCTTTAATAATGTCCACTTCAAATTCCATCTTAATTAATAAAACAACGTTGTCACGTAAACCGACAAGGCAATAGACAGTTTCTCTCTTGTTGATTGAGTAAACATCTTCAATTCGAGGAAAATAATCTATAGAGTTCTTACGATAAAATAATCAGTTGGATTAATTGAAGCGTACCGTTTTGAAGACGTAATCGGATTAAATTATCTCCCTACACGTTCTATATTAAGTCCAAATTGAAATTCAAACGCCTCGTTGACATCACTGTGAATACATCTTAGCGAAGTGTGGAAATATTTAACATTTTAACTCAACTATGAATTCATTTATTTATTTATTTACTAAAGGGCGCCTGCAACTTCGTACGCGTAATTCTTTTATACCGTATTCGGTGAAGAAGTATCCTATGACCATCTATGGATGTCCATAAAATCTTTCCTTCTTTTTTTCTAACAGGTTCATAGCTCACATGGTCCTAGGAAGGGATCTTCTGGATAATACTCTGAACTTGGTGCCTTCTCTCATACCACTCCACATGGACATCAAGGAGGACAGTCCAGAGTACAAGGAGTTGGAGAAAAAGTGAGTCTGTTAATTGAGCAATATTATTTTGATCAGAGATCGCACGGGAGGGTCACTAACTCACTATACACGGTGTCCTGTATTTTATGGACAATCATCTAACCCTCCCCGATAGCGTTATTGGCCGCTCTGGTATTCATTCATTTTATTTTCACCATAGGTGGTTAAACTTGTAAAAGTCCTAATATATTTGTTTCTAATTCTGTAGGTCTATACAGCTATGTACGTACTTGAATATATATTATCAAAAAATATTTTAGATGTAGCTTTTATGCAGCTGTTTATATAATTGTAATCTAAATTGTATTTTCTGTTTCTTATCTGCCTTTTATGTCCCTGTGATGTGAAATAGCTACTACTAAAAAGCAGACTTACAATTAAATATTTATTGCACCGAAACATACGTGTCTTACAAAAACAATACCCTAATAAATTACAAACGCAACGTCTTTCGCATGCACAATCAAATGTGTTCGCATTCTTAAACGCGGTTTTAGGCTGTTGCCGGGAAGTGACATCAGGAAATGACATTTTTTCACTCCCGTAATCGGGTCAACTGTATACACTACTCGTACTTATTGCATATCCAAAATGATATTAAATTAGTTTATATCCAAAAACATAACAAAATTTCAAAATTCAAAACTTTATTTTCCAAGTGGGCTACAAGAGCTCTTAAATACATATCCGATTAACCGACAAGCAATAATATTTGAAAACTTTATTATTGTGTTGGTAATTTTCCCGGATTATTTGTATTCTATATATCTGTAGAAAGAAGGAAAACCTCTAATAAATATAAGTATTCTAATTTTGAATAACAACGGTTGGTGAATATCAATGAATGAATGGAGGAAATAAACTTTAGTATTGGTACAAAGTCCTTGACTCTGAATCTGCGGTGGGAAACCCACGGCAAATTCATTCATAGATCCTTTGTTTTCAATTTAGTCATAATATTTTACACAACATGAATCACGAGACAAACATATTTTATAATAATTTTACATATACTAGAACTTAGAACTTAATTTGTTGAAATGTGTAAGCGGCTTCATAAAATAAAAAAAAATACAATAATTTATTACGCACCAATAGGGCAAATATTACAATTGAAACCTTAATATAAAACTGGTAGACGATAGGCGGTCTTATCGCTGAAGAGCGATCTCTTCCAGACGACCTAAAATAAACAATAAAAAAGTAGGTGGTGTGATTTAAATATTTAGCAACACAAATAGCATACACATACTTTAATAAATATGTTAAGATATAGGCATACATACAACACAGCTGATATTCCAGTAATCTGATGCTCGAGTAAATAATATTACCTTGTTTCAGTAATTTCTATTTTTTTTTTTTATTCCAAAGTCACTAGAATTACTGTAGGCTTTTACGCTACCTATTTGAGTTTTGACTGCAACTGTGTATTTATTTGGGTTTAAAAATAACCTATAAACCATATAATTATATCTAAAAATCACTTCCGTGCGTAATAACTTGCATAAAAATGTTTATTCAAATTCACAGAAGCAATGTATTACGAAACATTTGATATTTAGTAGCGTGATAGCTAATAAATATTACAACGTCAATTCTACTCTTCAAACTGAACAACATTTGTTCAGCCGCTTTAAAGGAAAGAGTTTACATTATTAAAAAACATAATGTATTTTCTATGTATGCCGTCCAACATATATATATTATATATATACATACAGGATGTGGCCTGTAACGGGAGCAATTCATTACAACGTCAATATGATTACTGACAAGTATGAGTATGAAGAGTCGTGGTATTCTCTCATCGTAAATATTTGTCAAATGCATCCATAACTGTCCAGGAATCAGCGGATCGTGGACAACAATCAGCAAGCAGGAAACCTGAGTGAAGCCATCTCCTACTTCGATCAGACTGCCACACTGTTGGACAAGCTAAGAGCCGTGCAGAAACAGCTCCGAGAATACATTAGGTGAGTTTCTGTATTCAAGGCCAAGCATCAAATATCAAATGTTATTCAGTCAACAGGTGCCAGTACGTAGGAACTGCTATCCGTAAAGTGACGAAGTCACTGTGCGCTGTACGGGCAGCAGTCCCTGATGAAGACCTCCGAGTTCGAAACATCTCGGGCTGTTGCTGACAATTTCATTTGAGTCTAACCGCTTAAGAGGCCTTATTCCTTTTAAAATGCTGATTGTTTAGACATTTTTCTCTATGATCAAACATGTTTCTTAACATATATTTGAAACCTACAGTTTAAATTTTTCATTTATAATTTTTGTTCGAAAAACTACTCGAAATTGACAAAATTCACGTGGAAAATTCGTTTTTTCAACTTATTTTCGACTGCACGCAATGAAAACATGAAATAGCTACGTTACTACCTAGAACTCAGGAAAAAGTATTATTCACTTCAAAAAGTTGGTTGAAATTATCAATATAGGTATTCGTCATAATATGAAAAAAATAAATTTTAAAAGGAATAAGGCCTCTTAATACAACAATTATAATGTATCACGAAAGTTTTAATTAGATTATCAGATAGATGTTCATTGCAGTGAAAAATTGGAAGTTTGAATGGTTTCAGGCGTGGCTTGAAGCCGCGGTTCCAACGGCTTTCCGGACCTACAAGGGCGTTTTAGGGTTCCGTACCCAAAGGGTAAAAACGGTGAATCTCAAGAACGGTGATAGCTAGACAGTTGAAATTTTCACAGATCATGTATTTATATTGCCGCAATAACAACAAATACTAAAAATAAAATAAAATAAATATTTAAGGGGGGCACCGATACAAGAAACTTGTTATAGGTTATGGTACGGAACCCTTGATGCGCGAGTCGGACTCGCACTTGCCCAATTTTTACATATTGAGAGCGATCCATTGAGTTTTTCCATCAGTCGCTTGATTTCATTTGCCCTAGGCCATATTGTTAAAAATTAAATTTGACTACAATTCGTTCTAAGAGCCGTTAAAGAGGATCTTTGAACCGTTAGCTCAGAGACAATCACACTAATGCTATAAAGGCGAATGTTTGTGAGTGTGTTTATGTGTATGTTTGTTACTTTTTCACGCTTAAACATATGGACCAATTTTGATAAATTTTGGTATGAAAGTAGCTGACACCGTGGATTAACACATAGGCTACTTTTTATCCCAAACAATATGGTGTACCCGTGGGATGAGCGGGTGTCACAGCGAAGCACAGCTAGTACGTCAATAAAGATATAAGGCATGCAACTTCATTTAAATTGGTATTTTGAACCTAAATATAAAATAAAATTATTGGTAATTAGCTAGTAGGTATTGCTATTAAATCAGGAACTTATGAAAAGATAGTCATTCTAAAGTGGACGTAATAAAAATAATAACATTAAATAGAACCCGTTTTCATAAATCTCAACATGGACGCTGTCGCCAAAGTTTAGGTATAAAATCATCCGACTTTCCGATGCCTGGTTATATCGTTTTCTATATTATCCCTATTTGATGTTTGTTCCTTTGACCTATTTTATTTTATTGCGTCACTAAAAGTACTTCTAAGGTGCCGTTATACCGCGGTATCAAAGCAGTTTCAAGCAAGTTCGAAACTTTTAAGTACTTGTAATATTGACAAAACAATATGAAAATAACTAAGCCATATCGTAAATAAAACTGGACTCTACCTTTTCGTCAATGGCGTGTCCTAGAACTCATGTTGTGTTTACCTATAAATAATTGTAAAACCAATATCCAAAATGGAACTTAACATGGTTAGGTATTAACAATTGTTGGTAGATCTTAATTAAATAAAAAATAACAACATAGGCCGAGCGAGCCTAAATTTAAATAAAAATGGCTTAGAACAATATGTGGAGCCATGCTCAGTGTAAGGTTCCGTAGCCATTATTACATAGAAATAGAATACAGATTATAAAATATGTTTTCATTATACTAAAGATTTTGAGGTTAGCAAGATATCTTCCCATTTGTAATGCCAAATAATGTAATAAAAGTAATTTTCGAAATTTTAGTATCAAAATGTTTATACAGTAAACGGCGATAAAGTTTGCACATCGATCTCTGGAAAGAGGCAATCGGCTAATTTCGACTTCGTATAGCGATATCTGTGTCACACACACCATGACGTTTGTTTTGTCAGTCATGGTTCAAATGCGAGAGAGTGCAGTCGCATATCCAAGTCAATATATATATAGAGTTGCTAAAACTTGCACAAAATTAAATTTGTACTATGGCATCTATAGGGAAAAAAGGCAAGCCGTTACTTTGCCATTCACGCGAAATTATCTACAATGTTTATAAATATTTTGTAACTGAAGCCGACCAATTTAAAAAAAAACATGAGAATGTTAATGCAAGTAATTACACTTTTTGTCGATCTTTAAACCCACATTTAAGTATCCTAGTAGTATAACATCAGTTGCTAATGCTCAGTCAACCCCTTTTAGGAATGTGGGCCTGAATTATTTTTCCCCAAGAAGAACATTATAGCAATAACTACATATAATTACATCGAGTTTTACAGCTCTATATATTCCACGTAAAATCAAAACAAAACAACAATAAAGTACTTAGTTCTAAATTCAAATTCTGATGAACGATTAATCTAATAATTGATGTACATGGAAATTAGCATTCGTTTGTATTCGGAAATGCGATGATTGCCGATGTGCATTCTTTATCGCCGTTTACTGTACAGTGGTGCTGGATAAACTTCTAGACTGAGTTTTATGTAATTTAAAAAGGTTATTTCGATACTCATTTGTACAACCTTTTTCTCATACATATATACCATACTACATTAACAACGGCCAGTGTCTCTTGTCAAGTTTGCGGTCGGATATGCCGATCGCGTATCGGTCTTTTCAGCCACCAAAGACGGTGCTTCGCAGCTGAAGACCACAAATCGTCTGTAATAGACTTAAGGGCTTATGATGATGATGATGTCTCATACGATTGTAAAATTATTATTATTATTTTTTTTTCTAGCCTGTGTTTGTGTCCCACTGCTGGGCAAAGGCCTCTCCCTCAGACTTCCACAGGTCCCTGTTTAGTGCCTGTTCCGGCCAGTGGCTGAGAAATGCGTCCAGGTCATCCCGCCATCTCCGTCTGGGCCTGCCCCGTCTGCGTCGTCCATCTTTGGGCACCCACTTAGTGGCTATGCTGGCCCATCTTTCTGGATGCATACGGCAAACGTGGCCTGCCCAATCCCACTTGAGCCTGGCTGTTTTGCTACCTACGTCAGCTATGCGTGTTTTGGAGCGCAGCGTGGTGTTTCGGATGCGGTCCGTCCTTTTCACCCCTAAAATGCTGCGCTCCATGGCCCGTTGGCAAACCTTCAACTTGGACTTTTGGCTCTCAGTTAGCGACCATGTTTGGGCACCGTAGGTTAGGACAGGCAAAATACATTGTATGAATATCCACATCGATGTATTAAAATAATTTATTTACAAAACTAGTTTAAAAAATCTATATCAATTATCAATACGATGTTTACAGTTAGCAAAAGTTATTGACAGTTTTAGTATGCAATTTGACATATGGCAGTATCCCACACTGCATTAGAGCGTATACATCCCTTATTCAGCTTATTATAGCTGTGTAGCTCTTCTACAACCTGTGTGCTACTTTGGGTGGTATGATTGTCAGCCACTTTTAATGCTTACCGTATCGTATAGTCGACTTAGCGCATTTTTTACGACTGCACTCGCACGAATACTATTTCCGCATATTTGTAATAGTTTCTTAAGGTAAGAACCCTAAAAGAGGTTCTAAATATCAACAAAAGTGTGTGTGTGTGTTATTGAAAATGTCGAAAATATTACTGCATAATGCAGTTGTGATTCTGTTTTCCTGCCAGTCCAGCACAACTATATGCTTCGGAACTCTTGTGTGACAGTTGTGCCCGAGGTGCTGGACCTAAGTCGCCAGTAGCATCAACTGCACCTCTAACACAACTGTCACATGCGACTATTTCTCGCGCGAGATAATTGCCTGTCTCTTTCTGTGCCTATGTCGCGCGACAAGAGTCGCGAAGCATAGTTATGCTAGACGTACTGGTGAGCACAAAACGATAGCTTTCATTGGCTCACTATTTCCTATCCCCTAAGCCAACTCCCTAGCCGCAGTGAGATTACTTCCGCAATATATTTGAATCAGTGCAGTGGAAATGTCTTCACGACGTAGACTAATGATATTGTGGCTTTAGTTAAGGTCCAATGCAGATTTACTTCATTCCTTAGATTTCTTTTTTATTGATTTAAACTTCATTGCACAAGAAAGTTCAGTATAAATGGCGGTCTTAATGCCCAATGGTATTGATTCTCTACCAGTCGACTCCTGACTTTTGTAGTAAGCCATCGAATGACACTGATATAAACAAAGAGAAAGCAGCGTTAAAATATATTCCTTGATTTTAAAGCAAGTTTCGCTTAATAAAACCAAAACTATCCACAGTGATGCGAGGCAAGTGGTTTTCAATACATTCGATATTTTGTTTCAGAAAGACAACGTATTGAGCAGCATTCCAGTAAAAATTATTTGAAATTAGTTAAAAACCACTACTGGCATTTTATATTATGCACATTATTGCAATACGAACGCTGTTTATAGCCCCTTATCCCAGTGCTAAACCGCAACTTGTTAATCTATAATAAAATTGATACTTACTCGTATATTGCTTATGTACAGTATTCGTAAAATGCGAGCAAAATTCATTGAGCTGCTAGAGACGTGGGTTTTCACGTGACATTTGAATTTCATGTATGTTTACTGACAGGGTGATCAATCCAAATGGGTCAGTAGGGAGAAAACAGAAACTATAAGAGATAGGGAAATCTGTTCTTAGGAATCATTGCTTCAATTTTAGATTTAATAAAAACTGTTTTTTTTTATAAATCTGATACATAACACAGCCTAAACCGCTATAAAGAATGTTACAATATGCGATTACTTACAGTATTTTAAACAGGTGCCCGTAATGTATGATATTTATAAAAAATGCACTCTATAATAAGATCCGAGGAAGGACATATGATAGTTTTCATCCTGAAAATTATCCCTAAAAAGATTGAAAAGTAGGTAAGTAATTCATGATGAAATTGATGACCCTATAGGAAATGTAATGATTAGACCAAAATCACAATTGCTCTTACATTTGCTTAGGCGCTTTTAATCGTGTTTTCTATCGTGTTGTTCAAGGTTGCTTCCATGATTCCAAGTTCCACGCGGTCGTAGTCGCGGGCACAAGCTAGTGTCTTATAGTTTTCGTTTTCTCCCTACTGATCCATTTGGCTTGATCACCCTGTACATGGTATGCACTAATATCCCAAGGCTAAACTGCAACTTAATAAAATTCATACTTATGTTACTAATGTAATAAAGATTAATTATCCTTTATTGTAGTGCAACATTTTCCAAGATATAATGTCAACTACCGACTGCGTTGCAAGTTGCAATCACATTTAATTCGATACGTGACTTGACTCCGGTCAGATGACACCATTCGAATTTCAATTTTGCTTTCATTAAAATAGATTTCAATTTACTTGTAGTGCCACCATTTTCCTATAGTCCTGTTTGTTTGAACTGGGCGGAAATAAAATTCTATTAAGTGAAGGAGAGAGCGCTATATATATTATATTAGAAAGCTCTTTTCAGCCGGGCTACCGTAACTTGTCGTGACTTGTAGTTAGGGAATGCAAACTGCATGGTAGAATTTTCTATGTAAATTACCGGTTGCATAGAAATTAGATTTTTATTTTCGGTAAATGTTGTTCGCTCGTTCAGTTGTTCTAAAAAAAAGTTATTAGTGTAACAGTATTATGGTTTACCTAGATAATTATTTAAATTACTACGCTTCTCTCTTTTCCAGGGAGGGCGTGACGGAGAGCCTTACAGAGGCAAGGCGCAGCGAGGCAGTCTGTGCCGGCATTCTCATATTGGTGTGTGTGGTGTCTCCTATCATCATTGCTCTTGTCAAAACTGCTGTCAACACTATTCAGGTTTGAGTTTCTTTTATTACTTACTAGCGACCCGCCCCGGCTTCGCATGGGTGCAATGCTGATAACTTATGCACGTAGTATACATATAAACTTCCTCTTGAATCACTTTGTCTAGTAAAAAAACCGCATCAAAATTCGTTGCGTAGTTTTAAAGATCTAAGCATCCATCGGGACAGACAGGAAGCGACTTTGTTCTATACTAAATATGTAGTGATATACGCCTAGAACGAGAGTCTTAATACGACAGATTTGCGAAAGATGAAGCTGGTTTTGGTTTTATGTATTTATTTATTGAAAAACAGGTTACATAACATTACAGTTTACACCAATGCGTCATGAACCGAACAATGTTTATTTTGACGGCGAAACGGCGTGGCCCTGTTGTTCCGATATCTCGGGTGAACGGGTGTGAACTATGCATGCTTAGAACCGAACACGGACTCTTTGGGGATTACATGTTTGAATGTGGGTGGCTCCTGTGCAGACTATCCACCGTGCCGTATTTTCCCCTACTTAGGCCCACAACTAGAGATGTGCCGTTCTCGAGTAAGTTTCCCGATTTGTATGGGGAATGTAATGTTTTCGAGAACGGCACATCTCTACCCACAACGCCCGGGCCCAGCCAGTCTAGGGGCCCCAGTCCCAGAAGACCTGTACCATACTTATATTCTCCTTATTTATCACTTAAAATACTACTACCTAATGTTTAATTGCTAAAAACCATTTTGAGATAGGGGAAACGGCCCCAAATGACATTAAGTGCCTAGGGGCCTTGGCTCGCTAAGCCCGGGCTTGACTTTCCAACACATCAGCTACAACTGCCTATATCGGAAATACGATGGGGTATCCCTGTATTTATTTAATAAACGTTCGAAGCGTAACCAACGCATCGATTATATTTTTTATTATTTATATTATACTTTTATGATTTATTTTTTATTTTTAACCGACTTTAAAAAGGAAAAGATTCAGTGTTCGTCTGCATTGAATCTTTGTGTACGTATATTCACCGATTTTCTCCATAAAATGTCAATAGACTTAAAAAAAAAACATAAAAGTATACAACTACGGTTTTCCCATTGTCTTTAAGTCAGGATCTGATGATGGGACACTTGCCTAGTAGATATCAGGATTAGTTTAACGCAAACATGTGTGGTTTTTTACTCACTTCAATGAACATGTAGAGCCAGTAGTGAATCATTTTTCTGTTCCTCTCTTTTCCAGCTCCTCATTGCTTTAAACATGTTATTGATTGATAAAATTTAATCTTCGTTCAGGTATACGCTACAAATTTGGCAGAAAAGGCACGAGAATTAGAGTATGAGAAAGAGTTAAGTGACTCTCTCCTCTACCAAATGTTGCCGGCTACAGTGGCCAAACAATTGAAGCAGACACAACAGGTGAGAATAATGCTTAATCTCACGCGATGTGCGTAAAACTTAGCGGTAGCTCATCAGTCAGAGCACTGTCCTTGTAAGCAGAGGTCCTTGTGGGTTTGATCTCCACCTGCAACGTCCGTACAATTTTGTATTTATATTTAACCTCGCTATCAATATTCATAGGTAAAAAGTTAATGGATAATGGGTAACAGATGGAAATAGACGTTCGATATTAGAATTTTAATATTTTTCCACGCTGCACACAAACATCCAAAAGAGATACGTACACACACACACACAGACAGACACACACACACACACACACACACACACACACACACACACACACACACACACACACACACACACACACACACACACACACACACACACACGTACGCACGCACGCACGCACGCACGCACGCACGCACGCACGCACGCACGCACGCACGCACGCACGCACGCACGCACGCACGCACGCACGCACGCACGCACGCACGCACGCACGCACGCACGCACGCACGCACGCACGCACGCACGCACGCACGCACGCACGCACGCACGCACGCACGCACGCACGCACGCACGCACGCACGCACGCACGCACGCACGCACGCACGCACGCACGCACGCACGCACGCACGCACGCACGCACGCACGCACGCACGCACGCACGCACGCACGCACGCACGCACGCACGCACGCACGCACGCACGCACGCACGCACGCACACACACACACACACACACACACACACACACACACACACACACACACACACACACACACACACACACACACACACACACACACACACACACACACACACACACACACACACACACACACACACACACACGCGCGCACACACACACACATATATATAACCACGTGGAACATCGCTGATATAGACGTACTAACAAATAATATGTTACAGGCTTCAAGAATACTTCATAAAGCTTATACCTAATAATCCAGTACATAAAGGAGTTTCACCTTACAAACGGCCCGGTAGTTTTGAATTTTTGATATGTTGTCTAGGATGGTTAGTCAGTGTTTAAAATGCAAAATGCACAATTCCCCCCCTCCGCGCTCGCCGCCATATTTTTGCTCCTATCTTCCTTTAGGAGCATTTTAGCTAGAAAAAGCTTAGACAATGTTATAGAGAGTTAAATTTAGTATATTCTCCATTTTATATTTTGTTTCTAGGACAGATAGTTACGGAGATATGCACATTTTAAAAAACGTAAAAAATCGCAATTTCCAACTTAAAAACCAACTTTTGGATTATATCTTCGTTTAGGAGCATTTTAGCTCGAACAGTGCTGGCGGGGCAA
The DNA here is from genome assembly GCA_905147355.2 of Apotomis turbidana. Classification (NCBI taxonomy): domain Eukaryota; kingdom Metazoa; phylum Arthropoda; class Insecta; order Lepidoptera; family Tortricidae; genus Apotomis; species Apotomis turbidana. The sequence continues at coordinate 4,184,870 of LR990293.1, forward strand.
TGTTGTAGAGAATTAAATGTACTATAATTTACATTTCAAATTGTGTTTCAAGGACGGTTAGTTACGGAGATATGCACATTGAACGTATTTTTCATTATAATCCTATAAGCAATTATTTCCGCTGTTCGTAGTTTAACGTGAGGGGATTTGTGGTTTAATGAGGATTCTCATTATTTCCAGGTCCCAGCGGAGTTCTTCGCTTCAGTGACCGTGTATTTCAGTGATATTGTCGGTTTCACAGCCATCGCCGCTGTATCCACTCCTTACCAGGTGAATCACTTTTTTCATCGCCTCTTCAACAATCTCAGTTCTGTCCAATATTAGATCAGTTTGTACTCTCTCTTGGCGCTCCCTCATGACTGAGAATTGTGGCCATCACTGTTCTTCTGGTTCTCCTTCTTTTTCCTTATGTTTAAATTTTCCTCATTCACGTTTCAGGTCATCAGCTTTCTGAACTCCGTGTACAAGCTGTTCGATGATCGAATTGAATGCTACGATGTGTACAAGATTGAGACTATCGGCGACTCCTACATGGTTGCGTCTGGCTTGCCTATCAGGAATGGTAATGGGATCTTTTCGGCTGCTATAAAATTTATTGGCATAAAATCGTTAGCCATAATTCTGAAATTATTAACTACCTAACCCACCCGAGTTCTGAAAGAACCCCCCATTAGCTTAGGTTAGGTGAGGTTAGGTTTGTTTTATAACAATCCAGAAAAGTTATTGGTTTCACAGAAAATTTAAAATGATGGCTACGAGAAATGACAAATAACAAAGATGACTATCAATTTTAAGCAACCCAATATTTAAAACTAACGCTAATACCTGCATACTTTGTTGATCCACATTATTTCTCTCGAACGTCTCGAATCTGTCCAAAAAATAGACTATGTATGTAACTTAGCTTAATAAGTTGAGTTATCAAAAGAGCCATTTGTACTCGAACTAAATGGGTACAATAACCAGTGAAACCAGTGTAGTATTGCATACCAGAACTTTCTCTTATCCCGAACTCTTGCTACTGAGTTCTGAAAAATAGATTTTTACAGAGGCTTGGGCTTTCATTGATAACTTTCTGCCCAGCAAATATTCTATCTCTTCAGAATTACTAGCATTTTCACTGTCTAAGCACAGGGCTGGACAAGCTTCTGAAGAAATCGTTCCCTACTGCCGTACACTCCCTTTATTGACTGTACAGAGAGAAAGAGACAGAGATTGAGAGACAGCTTTGATTTCATCCAAACCCAATAGTTATACGTGTGGGGTATCTATGGATAGGTCTTAAAAGTGATATCGAGGTTTCTAAAATATTTTTTTTCTAAACCGAATAGTTTGCGTGACAGACGCTTCCAAAGTGGAAAAAAGTTGGTCCCCCCCCCCCTCTAACTTCTAAAATAAGAAAATGAAAAATCTAAAAAAAACATATGATGTACATTACTATAAAAACTACCAACGAAAATTGTTTTGAACGAGATCTAGTAAGTAGTTTTTTTTTAATACCTAACTTTGCACCTAATTTATATGGGGCGCTATACATACCAGGTGCAAACTTAACTTAACCAATTAGGGATGGAAAGTGTTTGTACGGAACCCTCGGTGCGCGAGTCCGACTCGCACTTGGCCGGTTTTTTATCACGCATTCAGTGAATTTGAAAGCCTCTAAATATCACAAGCTTGTCAGAAATTAGTCAGCGTGATAAATGCGACTATCATATCAGCCCGTTGGAAGTAGCTTGACAACAACTTAAATACCGCCCGTGATAACGATAGTTTTAATTATATAAATATACGATCTTATGTTGCAGGCAACAAGCATGCCACGGAGATTGCCAGCATGGCACTGGAGCTTTTAGCAGCCACGGCGCACTGTCGGCTGCCGCATCGGCCCGATCAGGTACTTAGGTAATTGTCTCAGTGTATTTGCTTACCGTGACTTTGGATGAATTAGTACTCCTCTTCATGGGTTCACATCTCCGCCGGCATTTGATGCATATGGTTTGTTATTATACTTTTGCAAATTTATGTGGCTATCTGCGTGTACTCCCAAGCAGCACATTAGTGAATTTTACAGCTTATCTTATAGCTTTAAGTTCTAAATGAGTGGTTTAACAGTGTTTGATACAACTTATAGCTTTAAACACAACTCAAAACTGTATATGAGTTCATCCTATCACTTGTAGTTGCATAGGAGCGTTTTTTGTTTCTACTTTATTACTTATGGTGGGATAAAGTCGATTTTGCTACTTAAAGTTGCATGAAGGTTCAAATTGTCACTCAATAAGAAGCAATATTGCTATATAAGGCCTTAAAATCACTTATAAGCAACTTTTACATATAAGTGGGAACATACCCTTATTTGGAACTAAAAGTTCCAAATGACTAGTACAATAGCGAATTATATCACCAATAGTGGCTAAAGGGATAATTTTACGGCTCTTTTGGAACCAAAAAATATTGCAACTTTAAGGCCTAAGAAGTACCTTATTGCCACTCCAACGCATAAATAGGTCTCAGTAGGAGGTTCTTGGAACCAAAAGCAGTTATTTTCACTTATTTCAAACCACTAACGAACTAAAAGTTCTATTATAGTTCCTATTTGCGCCTTGTCAAAATATATTTAATAGTCTTGCTTGTTTAATAGTCTACAAAAGAGCAAATAATTACTATTGGTAATATCATTCACTGCTTTGCCACTCGCAAGATACAAATAAGTGATTATTAGACTTGATAGTTCCAAATAAGGAACAAATAAGTGAAAATAAACACTGTAGGATCTTTTTTGTTTCGCCATGTTTACAAATGGAAGCCTATGAAAATTGATTATTTTAACCAGAATTTTATCACACTCACGCATAATCACAGACTTTTGATAGTTGTGACGATGTTACTTTAACATTGTACGTAGGTAACCTACAATCATTAGGTCAGGTTTTTAACAGTTTTATTTATTATCAGTATCTATTCCTTATTTAATTTAGCACTCTCTTTTTTAATATTCCTGATCAAATGAAGGGCGCGTCGAAATTTACAAAGAAAACATACTATAGTTTCACAGTAAAAAAAAATTCGCAAGAATTTCGTGCTTATTTCAATGCTTGTATAACGTAAAGTTTTAATCACAATCAAACAGACATATAAATCCAAAATGAATATGGCGGATCACGTATTACTTTTAATAAAACACAATTTGACAGTTGCCTCGCCACTCAAAGATAATTTTGGCGACTCATTTATCACTCATTGACCGAACTGAAATGTTTTCATTCGTTCACTGCGCATAACTTTCACCCATAGTTCTAATTACCACTTAAGGTAATTGTGAGATCTCTTATGGATTCTATTTAGCACCAAAAATAGGCTGCAATTTTTCTCCTTTTGGTTCTATACTGGTGGCATAAGGGTTCTTGCCACCTATATAGCACTTAGTCATGGTGGTAAATTTCACTTAAGCATCTAATTAGATATGATATACGAGCTATTTAGACCCAGTTGTGCTACTTGGGCTTGCGCTATACCATTATCTACTTTAGTTACATCTTGCTTGCCTTACGTACTACTTGTATACCTACCTTGCTATCTTCTATGTACATTTACTTTTTGTATGTGTTTAAGTAGAATATATGCCAGTGTCAATAGTTTGGTGATGCAAACTGATGCCATTACGACCTTAGTAAGATAATAAATCTTGTTTTAGGTTACTATTCTTAAATCTGTATCGTTGCCTTGCATGCGGCTTTTTCTGTTCAAATTTAGCTATATGTATTATGTACATGGATGTGAGCTATACGCTGGCTACGTTAGCACAGTTTTGGCAGGGAGTATGAAGTTAACAGAGTAACACTAAATGTGTGTCTATGGAAAAAAAAGTATCAATAGGTGGCGGTACTATCGTTTGGTCATTTTTACTATAAATCTACTCTCCATACTTGTAAAGTAGAAACCATCTATAGTAACGCCATGTATTTTTCTTAGACAATAGATGTGCTATTGGCACTCTTTCAAGTAGGTGGGTATATAATATATTTAAATACATTTTCCGTGTTCAAATCACACTGATTTCCCTGTGATTGGAAATAAAGCACGTAAACTGAGATTTGTAATTATTATAATGGTATTACTACTTTATAATTAACTTAACCTAATTAACTTAACTTTATAATTAGTCGCATGAAGATAGTTCTTGACACCTATCTGTTATGCAAAATAATGAAATCTTGAATTAAGTATCTGATTCTTCCACCATTTGCTTACTAATTATAGCTCAGAATTCATGCGTAAACATACAATAATACACGTGTTTAACACGTATGTTAAATTACCTACCATGTTTTTTTGTTTTCAGACACTTTGTATGAGAAGCGGCATTCACACGGGCCCATGCGTCGCGGGCATAGTAGGAAGCAAGATGCCAAGATACTGCCTGTTTGGGGACACCATCAACACCGCTAGCCGTATGGAGAGTACGAGTGAACGTAAGTTTGTAGGAATACAGAGAATGGTGAGGAAACGCGTAAAAGGCTATGAGCAGTATGAACCACACTTCGACGCAAAATGCACTCTCCTAAATACGCGACCCAGGCTCTCCTACAACGACACATACGGTCCCGTGACCGTCAATTTCGCTCTTGTAGCAATCTATCTCTCTCCATCCCTCGTCACCGTTCTGGTTTTATGTCCTAATTGTTTACCGTCCAAGTGTCCCTCAAGCCTCTGGAACTCCCTTCCCCTCAAGATCAAGCAAGCTCCAAACAAGTGCGCTTCCAAAAATTGTTTGCGTGACCTAGCAGAGTCGTGAATTCTTAGCTTATCTGATTAGGTTGTTTCAACTGTATTTATTTATATATATATATATATATATATATTGTGCATGTGTATATTATATGAATAAGAATTTATCAAAATCTCACCCGCTTAGAAAGAGTTGCTACGTGTACTCGTATCATTTATGTTTCGTCATTAGGTATCATAATCTTATTGAAATCAGCCAACACACTTATCTGTATTGTTGCATAGAATCTAATATGGGTACATATATACGGAATTTATTATCCAATTCCAGTATCTAATTGAATAATTTTTCAGCGATGAAGATACAAATATCTGACGACGTCAAGCGAGCCCTAGATAGAACCGGCAAATTTATCACCACGCCTCGAGGCGTCGTAGACGTTAAGGTAACTTATATCATTTATCATCATCATCAAACGAGTCACGATCTCTTCCAAATCTCTTATTTCAAAGAGTTTTTCAAAATAAGAAGACGGAAATCATCTTTATTACTATTACTTCCTTAAACCTTTACGAAAACAGCATATACCCATCTGAAGGGCTAGCCACGGCAGCAAAATCCATGGGCGATGGTAATCTCTTACCATCAGGCGATCCGTCTACTCGTTTACATTCTACACCATTAATAAAAACAACTACTTCAGTGGTTATAATTATATTCCAGGGTAAAGGCGAGATGGTGACCCATTGGCTCGAGGGTCGATCAGGGCCGTCCCCCGCGCGGCCTGTTCCGGCTTTCGACTGCGATGCTCCCAGCAGTTTCCTGGCCCGTATACACTCTCAGCGCGGGCGCACCGAGTCTCGCTACCAGCCTGATACCAGACCACACTGATTTCTTTCAACTTACATCAATCTATGGGCTGAAATACCATAATAACTTATTCTGTATTTAAGAGGCCTTATTCCTTTTAAAATGCTGATTGTTTTAGACATTTTTCTCTATGATCAAACATGTTTCTTAACATATTATTAATGTTACCACCTAGAACAGGGCTATTAGGATTTAGTGGTATATATTTGAAACCTACAGTTTGAATTTTTCATTGATAATTTTTGTTTCAAAAACTATTCGAAATTGACAAAATTCACTCGGATAATTGGTTTTTTCAACTTATTTTTGACTGCACGCATTGAAAGCATGAAATAGCTATGTTACTACCTAGAACTCGGGGAAAAGTATTATTTACTTAAAAAAAGGAATAAGGCCTCTTAACTGACATGATCCCTTCAACTTCCTAGCCTGGCAAGTCACAGCTCGGAAGATCACACTAGAGGTGTGACAAACAAAGATCAAAGCACAAAGAAAAAATGAAATGCGTATAACTTGGCGGAGGAGCATAGGCGTATTTAGGGGGGTGGCCGGGTAGGCCGTGCCCACCCCAATATGGTCTAGTGCCCACCCCAGGATTTTGGGTTACCCATAGAAATTCATGACTTCAGCTCATAAGCTATGGCCAGGGCCCCACCCAGGCCCCACCTGAAAAATAATCTTAGATATGCCAATGCGGGGGAGACCGGGAATTGAACCCAGTACCTCTGGATTACCAGTTCAAAATCATAAATAACAGGCGCCCTTTCTCGCTTGCTCTTTCACTGCTGTAAAGTAGTGCGGTAAGATGTGTATATTAACATATTCACATAGAGGTTGCTATGGTGTAAAGCCTATCAAAGGAACAATGCAAAGATCGAAACACAAAGCATACCTAAGGAAAATTTTGAAAGGGTAGGTAATTTTAGGTTAGTAAACAAGCTGGACCGATAATCCAGAGGTACCGGGTTCGATTCCCGGTCTCTTCCGGCAGGTTACGCATTCCAATTTTTCTTTGTGATTTGATCTTTGTATGAATGGTGTAATATAAAAATTATAGTGTGTACTCACATAAAAAATAATGATACATTACATGTTTCATAAATTTAAAGGTGTGTCGTTCGCGAGTGAGTGATTCAAATGAAGTATATTTTTTCATTCATGTCAGTATTAACTCACTCACACACCCGCTCGTCTAGCACAACTCGTGCGAGATAGCGCTACCCGTCACTCTCTCACATTATTACACAGAAAGAGACAGGTTATTATCTCGCGCGAGATATAGTCGCGTATGATAGTTGTGCTAGAGGTGCAGGGGGCCTATGATGGTTGCTTTCATCACGCGATAAATAAGTGACAAAGCAACCGTCACGTTTTGACAAAATGCGAGTGTAAGTGACAGATGCTTTGTTACTTATTTATCACGTGATAAAGCAAGTATCATAAGCCGTCACTAGATTCTTCTCTGGACTATGATGTGTTAACATGAACATTGTGGCTTGAGTAGTACATATATGTTGATGTAGATATATTTGCGAGTCCGTATGATTATTCGTGTAATATTTATAAACTTTAGGGCAAAAAGCAACATCAATTTAAATAAGACTCTATGCCAACTGTAACTTGTACGAATACGAGGCAGGAAATGAAAATTTCGGTAAAAAGTTACGCCGCCGAAATGTTGCCAAAAGACAACGACCTCGCATTTTATAAGAATACAGAGCTATTTTGCGATTATGTGGTCCTTGGTCCTTGGGTTTAAATAGCAAATCAATTATTCAATGTTGTGTTCAGACTCGCTAATATAATATAAATAATAAGTATAGGCTGTTTTCATACTGGGCATACGTTGCCCCGCGGTCGTTATGAAAATCCTCGCGGCCGAGTGGTGCAGTGTGTTGTATTGTACGAGCGCGATTATTTGACAAACCGAGATAATTATAGTAAGAATTATTTTTGAAGTCAGAATCTACTTCCTTCTAATCTACTAACCTTTGTTGCCTGCGATTCCCTCATATCTATTCTTCCACACGCACTTCACTACTATTTTAATTAAGAATCTCTAAATTCTATATACACTGTGTTTCAATGTGAAACCTATTTCATTTCTTTCAGAACTTATTATTAATTTAATTTTAAGGGACAACTCTGTGGTTTACTGAACAATAGAGATAAAGAAATATGAGTAGATTTGGACTCCAAATAGAATGCTGAAATCGTGTGCAGCACAGTATGTCTCAATGTACGGGTTGTAAAGTATGAATCCTCGTGAGACCCGCTTCCAGGGTTGTGTCTGCAGCACTTAAACTAAACGCGCGCCGTTTGACAGGGCTGCTGCATACGTACTGCATATGCACTGCACACGTACTGCGAACGCATTCGGTGTGCTTTTAATCTGCCACCACGTACCCCGCGTTGTAGCGCGTGGCCAGTGTGAACACCACCTTTAGCGTTAGGTATAAACAATTCGTTGTAATTATTAATTGTGGTACTCATAAAGTAGGAAACAAATACGTCTAATTAAATAAGGAAATATTTTATACGCCATTGACGGCCAAGTAATACGGTAAATATATATATATGTTCTATACCTAGTTGCGGTTTTATTAATTATGGAATTCCCACAGATATTTGCTTTGCTTTGAAAGGAAATTAACCAACTAACTTTTACTAATTATAAAAACGGTATAAACTCACGTAAAAATTGTCAGGAACGGCCCGACATGTTTCGAACTCATTTGGAGCTCTTCATCAGGGGTAGCTATCCGGGGTGAGAAACGCTGTGTACAACGGAAGATACGTGAAGCTATCGAAATTGGACGGCGCCCGAATTTCAACCGAGATGGTGGTTGGGCTCTACCTCCAGCATGGAAACCTGTGATTCCGGCGTTTTAAAACATCTCGCGTTCAGACAATGTCGTTGATACAATAAGTCAAGTGTGCGTGGTAACAGTGGGTACTGGGTAATAGTGAAAATGCAGTGACAGACAGTCCAGTAGTGACAGCACAAGAGCCCTGCCCTCCCCGCGCCGCGCTATCTGCGCGTGCGCAGAGGGCTGCAAGAAGAGCGATTAAAAGTGTAGTGGGTCGCGAGTCGCGTAGCAGCACGGATAGCTACCCCTGATGAAGAGCTCCAAATGAGTTCGAAACATGTCGGGCCGTTCCTGACAATTTTTACGTGAGTTTATACCGTTTTTATAATTAGTAAAGATGTCTCACGATAGTTTTAATAACATTACAACTAACTTTTGTAATTATTAATCACGAGAATGAGTTCAATAAAACTTTTGGTGGTTGAGTTGAGGATAATATGAACCTCGCAATAAAACACCATTTAAACATTCATAATAACATTTAATTGACACTTCGATAATACAATAACATTGGCCGTGAAGTTCGTAATAACCTATTACTTAATTATACTATCTTACATTACAGCTTACATGTTTTTTAGTTTTAGCAATCTTCTACTAAGAATATTTACACTTATGATCACAATTCGAGAAAAAAGTAGGTACGTATATTTATTATGCGTCGTATAATGCCTATCATTCTATAACTATTTGGTCAATTAAAATACGAATCTGTTTCGTCCTTATTTGACAACAAAGACGAAAATACTAATATTTACAGACAGTAATTTCTGATACCTACCTACGAGATGACCTATGCGTTATAGTACTTACATTACTACAGAGGCCGGGAATATGGACATTGTGTGACTAATTACTGGTCGCCTACGTTCTTTTAGAAAGAGGAACTTTTCAAATGAAAATTTCAAACACAAATTGGGATATTTACAAATAATTGAAAATATGGTATTACTTATTTATTTTTTTATCCTTTATTTGATAATATCGATAAAACACCTGGATAAAAAAAAATATGTTGTCAATTTGACGCTACCTACCTATTCCTATCACTGCATATTATTATAATTAATACTGAATAATTTGGCACACACAAACTGATAATAAATAGTTTCTGATTCTCATTTACAATAAAACTATGTATGTAGCAGAGCAGAAAAGTGTGAATAATAATAATATATATATTATTATATAATCATTGTCCGCGTATCCGAACGCGCTCCAGATATTAGCCAATTAGAGGAAGCCTCGCGCGCAGGCGCACTGACAGCATCGCCATCGATATGCGCAGAAGGCGATTTTTTTTACTTCATACTCAAGGACGCGTCCAAAAAATAAATTAATGACATTATTGTAAAACCGGCAATACTATGGTATTAAACCTTTCTAACTTAAAAGATTATTTTTAATTCTATGCCATCCATATCATTTATTATACCTCTACTTATTTACATAACCCCTGATTCCGTCAAATATATCGATTCCGGTAATTTTGATAATGTTAACTTATAGACATTGAATATCAATGTATGATGAGCGAGAATGCGTGGCGAAGCTGTGAAACTGTATGTTGATGAACGGTGCGAGGATGGGAAACTAACTTCAAAAACCAAAGTATTAAATAAGTACAGTCAGCAGCTGAAGTAGCTAAGCAGAATAACACGCCCACAATGATCCGTAAAAGCCTCATTTTCTTGATAATAGAGTGCGTTTGTATATAATTTTGAGCACTCGGAGTCTATAGCAACTTCTGTTCCTGACTAGCACACCTAGGCATAATTTTAAATTACGATAGGTACATAGATTGTAAAAAAACTGTTTCACCCCGATTATTTGATTTGATCATATCATAATATACTGAATTCATTTTTACATGATACAATAAAACGAAATTTTTTTAAATTTAAAGGTTCAGGCAGGGTTTGAACCTGCGTGTCCAATAGCTTTCCGAGCCAACACGGCCGTCTTACTTATTGGACCACTGAACCCGATGCATGAGCCATTGAATTTTTCAACCAGTTGCTTCTGCATTCCTTAGGCCATCGTAGTGCCATCTACCGAAATCGTAAAGCTTCAGACTTTATGATCGGCACCATCGTCTCAAATTATGAATTATTCGCTTTATTGTAAACGTTTGGTCTACGCTAGCGGTAGTTACTGATTTATTAAAATAATTATATACTGAATTTATTACGGTGATAATAATATGGATGATTAATACAAACATAAAAGCACAAAAAAAACATGAATTCCTAACCTGGCGGAAGAGACCGAGAGTCGAACCCGGCACCTCTGGATTACCGACCCAGCGTGTTAACCTTTCCACCACCGGTAGTCCAGAGGTACGGGGTTCAAGTCCCGGTCGGTCTTCGGCCAGGTTACGCATTCCAGTTTTCTTTGAGCTTTGATCTTTGTATAAATGGTTTAATATACAAAATTATGATGTGTACCCTAATGAAACATAAACCATGTTTGATAAATTTGAAAATATGGATCACTTAATAATTTAGTGCTGCATTCAATCGTTAACCTATACATACCTATTCAAAGTCAAGGCTAGACTGGAGCGACCCCGCTATTTTTGGTGACCTGACACATAGCTTTACCCCATACATGCTCCGTTCGGTCACCAACTTCACCACTTTCACCAGTCACCGTACAAGTTCCGTAAGTAGGTATGACCCATGGCCATGATAATTAATTAATGTTGCACTAAAAGGAGCCTGCCTCTTTATCCGCGTAAACAATTTTACTTTTCCGTAGTCGGGCAAAGAGTATCATATAATCATCTTTGGATGCCCAGCTATCCCTGTCCCAAAAATGATTAATATCCCGTCTCGGCCCGATGTGAGAATAAAAAAATATTACCTAACAGATGTCGCTGTACGGCTGGTAGGTATGTACAGTCGAGTTAATTTACAACTACACACTTACCAGAACAAAAATATCTGAACATGACCCTATTGTCAGGAGCATAAAATCGTGTTCAGATATTTATGTTCTCGTAAGTGTGTAGATGTAAATGAACTCGACTGTACATGACGACACGCCGTTTACATTGGTTACGAAAAAATCGCGACGGATCACGTTGGGGGAGGGAGGGGTATAAGGAGACCTCACGTGTATTTTTCTACAGAGAACGAACTAAGAAAAAATCTACCACATGAGTAGATTATTTTTCTCGGTTTCGTAAAAATAAATCTTCACTTGTTAAATACTTCAACAATAGTCTATTTTATAAAATTCTGGCGAAAAAAAAAATACTCTTGAGGTTGTGAGGGGGAGGGAGGGGAGCAAAGAACCTCACCAAATATCACCAGGGAGGAGGGGGGGCTCAAAAAGAAGCCGAAAAAACGTCGCGTGATTTGTGCACAATCCCTAAGTGGTACACAAGTATTGCAACATTATTAATTGGATCAATCTTCTTCCCCCTCCTCCCCTGAGTCGTTCCTTAAAACATCGATTTTCGGCGGTTATAATTATAAGAAACTGTAATTGCAAGTTATAAAGTCAATTTCTATGTAGACTATCTACTGACAATACCAGTCATAACTTTGGAAAAGTTGAATCACTATCGTCCCCTGAATTTAACGGGACAGAATCACAACGAGAAAAAATCGATCCTCATGAATTATGATATATTAAGTATGAATTATGTTTTTCTGCCAATGCCCGTACACTACACCGTGCGTCGATAGTACCTACACTTAGATGTACATATCTTTATCTACACCCATTTTGTTAAATTTCTATAACAAGTTCAGATATTATAGGTAAGGACCTACATTACTTGGCAGCGACCAAAATCAGAGATGTAATTTCATAACAGTACCATAGGCGCCGCGAGGTCACCATTACATTTTGATCAAAATTGATACTGTAATGGTGACCTCCCCCCGCCACGCGACTGGCAGGACTGAGTGTTTCATCTTTTTATAAAAGAAAATCTATGATAATGATTATGAATATGTGTGTAGATAAAGTAGTGTATGCAACTGTACATAATTAGTTCAGAAAACACTCGTGTGATCCTATTATGAAACCTCTCATTATGTAGCAGTTGCATAAACGACTATATTATTATGATATCAATAATGACTTTATTTACATTGCCCGCATTTTACTGCAAGCAAAACGTAGGTATAATTAATAAGCTCGAAAGTTGTATTTACATTTAGTTATTATACATATACTAAAAATAAACAACAAGACATGTATCCCTCTAAAATAAAAGATCACTTTAGAGAAAGAGCTTTCAAATGAATTATAAAACCTACACTGCGATTGGCATTCCAACCAGTGGCCTAATTCCATATATGTCTCTCTGATATCTCGGGGAGATCTCCAAGTTGGCGATATATCTAGCAAATTGCTACTTCACCAACGCCGTCGCGTTAAATTGGCACCTCATTTGTATGCGATGTCATATAGAAAAATTGCGTCTGAACGCAAACTTAACTTGACCGGGTAGTAACGTGAAAGGTCATTAACTTTATGCAGTTCGAATAGCAAACAACGCATTTTAATGACAGTTATAGGCGATATTCCTGGGATATACCTAAAACATCGCTTATTGGCGGTATCTCAATGTATACTCCAATTTAGTGGACTGGTTCCGATTCAAATCGTGGTTTACTACTAATTATGTACATACAATTTACATCGGTGTTTAAGATTAAGACAGCCGTCAGCCAGCAACATCATAAAAAATGGGTTTATTCCAGTGCCACACTTTCAGTGGTAGCAATAAATCAATATACTTACCTGTAAAGTAGATACGTAGGTACATACTCCTCCGCAAAAGTGAAGTTCAAGGTTTAAAGTAAACAATGGACAATTTTGATAAGAATTTAAAAAGACTCATCTGTTTCTGCACAATATCTTACAATGCTTGCAGAGTCTATACTTATGATGTCTTTATGATATACCACCACCATCATTAATGTGATCACCAAAAGGACAACGGATGATGCTTTTGAAAATTATGATATGATATTATTATGATTAAACCATTGATACAAAGATCAAAGCACAAAGAAAAATCTAAATGCGTAACCTGGCGTAAGAGACCAAAATCGAACCCGGTACCTGGATTACCCAGATCTGGAACACGCTGGACCGGTAATCCAGAGGTACCTACCTACCGGGTTCGATTCCAGGTATCTTCCGCTAGGTTACTTTGATCTTTGTATCAATGTTTAAAAAAAATGTGGCGTGTACCCACATTAAATATAATGAAACATTACAAGTTTCATAAATTTTATAAGATATGATATTTTTCAAAAATAATCTATAAAATAGATCCACAGATTTTTCTGGATTAAAAAATAGATAAAAATATTTTTTATTTGTTTAAAGCTCCAGAAAGTTTGTAACTTTTTTTAGGAATAGGGTATTCTTAACTAAAAAAACTAGCTTTATGTAAAATTTCATACTTCCTCCGACGCTCTGAAATTGTCCCTAATTCATTACTGATGAGCAGGGACTGGTTGCCCCAAATTCAAGCATATTTCTCCGGTTCCTCGAGGGTTCACCATGTTTGCCAGAATTTCATTTGCCATAATTTTACAAGCTTTTTTAACTTGCAAATTAGGTAGGTATGTGTATGTTGAGGTGGAATCTTGCAACTCAATTTTGAAGCAGATATCTTCAACCGATTGAGCTTAAATTTTGCATGCCTACTTAACTTTGATGACAATATAATAATATGCTACCATGGGGCTGATCTGATGATGGAGCCGGAAGGTTGCGATTCTAATGAGCTCCTAGAGAGTTCCTAGCTCTAGGAGCTCATTAGAATCGTATCAGTGAGCATGGATTTTCAAAGAAAAGTACAGTTGGCTATAAAAGCGTGTCACATTTTTTTTCACAGATATTAATTTTTCTAGGCATAATATAAATTTGACATAAATCTATTTTTCTCCTACCTAAAATTTTTCGGGATTGTTATAAAACAAACCTAACCTATCCTAATGATTTAAACAAGAATATTGTTTTAAAAAATCCCGAAGAGATTACTATTTATGAAATAAAAAGTTTATGGCAAATTATTTACGGGCAAGTGAATGTATCGTTTCCTCGAGAACATGACTAGGAGTCCTACAAACCTGTTTACAATCTAAAGCGCATTTTTATCACGGTTTATTTTAGGATATGAGCATTTCCAGGAAGTCCTGATCGTAGTCCTTGAGACAGGGTCCTCGAGGGCTCTCCTCCTGAATCCCTGACTCTTTACCGATGAGCCAAAAGGTCTCCATCTCTCCTTTGCCCTGCAAAAAAAAAAGTTGGATAAAAACAAAATGTATACTAGAAGCAGGTATCTGTGGCGAGCTATGGGGGCGGCTTATGTTCAGAAGTTGACGTCTGTGGCAGGTAACCGTGAAATTAGTCCGCGTGGACTTCTAAGATCAAATTAGGTAAAAATGGCACAAGTGAAAAACTTCCTTAAATTCACAAGTATACGGTTGTTTGTACCTTGTGCCAAAGTGACTTCATTTGATCTTAGAGATCAGACAGACTATACGAACAAAAATAATAATAAATATCGAACAACCCCACACAAATCAATCTAGTCCCACAGTAAGCTCTAGTAGGCTTGTGTTATGGGTACTAGACGACTATAAACATACCTACATAGATAAATACATACTTAAATACAAATAACATCTATAACCCTGGCACAAATATTCGAGTTCATCACACAATTATTTGCCCTTGCCGGGATTCGAACCCAGGACCACTGCACCAACCGCGTCGTGACTTGTCACAAATTAATGCTAATTAATGCACTGTACCTGTTAAGTGGAAAGACCACTGCTTAATTTTATATACAAATCGAGGTTGGTTCTCAACTTTTTCCTCCTAAATCTCCTTGCTAAGAAGTTATGGCCAAAAACCACGCACATTACGTATTACCTACAATAAAAATCGAAACAGTCCAACACAGAATACTTTCTTTCTATTCCGTTCCCAAAATTTCGTTCGCGATTGGTTAAGTTTTAGAGAAAGAACGAAACCTCGATTTGTATAACCCGGCGACGTTAAGATTGCACCTCGTTTGTATGTAACGTCGTAGTTACCAGGTGCAAATATAACGTGAACGCACAAGAGTTGGAGTTTGTAGTTCTAAGGCTTCTAAGCAATGTATTTACCAATTGTAATGTGAATTCGTTGACTTAATTAGTGTAGTTCACTTGACTAGTTGTTTGTACTTACAGGTATATCAGTAATTCCCCTGGACTCTACTTGATAACCTCCAATAACGTCTAACGCTTTCTTCGTCGTGTCTGACATATGGATTTTCATAGCTGCAAAAATAACATATTTAACAAGTTAGATTAGAATATTTTGTTACAAGCTAGTGTAACAGCTAATTTTAACCGTCTAGCCTCCATCCAGGATATATGTTATTTTTTTTTTTGGATATTGTCATTGTCTGCATTTCATAAGAATTTATCTCAAATATGAAGATATGTCTACAATCTGCTCCCGAGGAATCCAAATGACTTCACCAGCGGATTCCTGAGGTCGTATGGAGTAAAAATATTAGGTATATGAACCTATGTCGAAATATGATTTTTAACTTTTTTATATTTTCATACATAATATAATAAATAAATTACCTTTACTTCGCCAGTAAATATACAACGATACAATACTTTAGAACGAGCTGGCAACGTTTGTTATTGTTATCTCTTTTCATTAAAAGGGAAGTCAATGTCATAAAGAAATTTTCTTGTTGGGCAATGTTTTTTTCAAAACAGGCTTTAGGTACTTAAATATGCGATCTAAACTCCTTACTCATGAATGTCATGATTTATCTAATGGCGGCTCTACACTCTCTTTTAATAACTTAGCTATTAAACTCCATGGATTATGATTATAATACAGACTGGCCACTAAGAAATACCCTTAGACTTGTTTTTATAACTACTTTAGACAATGACTCCAGTCATAATGACAAGCCATTGTTGTGATTGATTTTAACGGTGGGACGAATGTAATCTCATTATTACAAATAATAATTGCACTAGCCATCAAAGAAAATGTGGTGTCTAGCTCAGACAGTAAACCTTTATAGCAGCTGAAGAAAAATATGTTTTTGTGTAATCCACGGTGCAAAATACCACAAGGGTGGTGTAAAAACTGAAAATGATTTTGCGGATTCTATTCTAAGTAAACTGCACGTAGCTGATACAGTGAGAAGCATACAGCAATTGTTGAGAATAATCATACTGCTTGTAGTGTGTTAAATAAATCATTTGATGAATAATTGTGTTTGTTTATTAAGGGAATTAATAACAAGATATTTATTGTAAACTTTAATCAAATAAATTAGGTTACTTATAACAAAATATTAAATAAATATTACATATGACCAGTAAAAAAACAATACGTTTATTATTACGAACCATTTAGGTTTCAAGGTTTTGACAAGATAACGGAGTTTTCACAACTTAAGCCATCGTTTTTCCACCATCAAAAGGAATATCAAAATCGGCTTCATACTGTGCCAGTCTGTTGTACGAAGACAATCGTTCTAGGCATATTTATGCTAAGATTCTACATAATTAATTTCTTAACTGATTTTTTTAAGGAAAAATACCGTGACAATTTGTAATGATTGACACATAAACAATGATCGTGACAGGAATGGTTTTCAATAGTCAACGTTTGTCAGATAACGTGACGGTCTCGCAACATCGCAATGATAAAGATGATTTACACTGGAGATGTTTTAAAACAAAAAATGCTAATATCTCGAAAACTAAGCCGATTTCGGCTTACTTTATACGACATTTTATTTTCTACACATACTCAGGAATGCGCTGGTGAAATCATTTCGATTCCTCGCGACGCTATTATTGCATATTGCTGAATTAGATGCCTCCCGAAACAGCTCATTTGAGATTGTTCTCGCCTGCGTGCATACTTTCCATAGGGCTTGACCCCGTACCTCATGTCCCCGGACAGACAGTACCAGGTCATTGATGTGCCAATCACTCCCGCTACGCAAGGCCCAGTATTTAAGCGCTCCACCAGGACAGTGAGGGACTGTAACTCCGCCCAGACTTCGCAGTGGCAGAAACATGTCTGCGATCTTGGAGGAGATATATCTGTGCTCACCTTCTCCTGTACTCTCCATTCGACTTGCTGTGTTGATAGTGTCCCCAAACAGACAGTATCGGGGCATGGATGTGCCGACTACTCCCGCGACGCAGGGTCCGGTATTTATCCCGGCTCGGATTTTAAGCGCATCACCAGGACAGTGGGGAACTGTCGCTCCGTCTAGACTCCGCATTAGTGACAGAGACATGTCTGCGATCTCGGAAGCATGTCGGTTCCCTGGAAATATGTACACATAATCAAATACACATAGTCAAATTAATACTTTAAGTCGTCATTCGACGAGGCGGAGGTCGAGACAGAATCGCCGAGAGTGGAAGAAGAGGGAAGAGGCCTGTATCCAAGTTTGGATCAATAAAAGGTCACAATGATGATAATGAGTCAAATTATGTTTCGAAATCGTATGTCAGTGGACAGTTACAGTGAAAGTGATCGTTTTGGATATTCTGTATGGGTAGGTAGCTCACGCCCCGTAATTCGTTCATGGTTATTGTTTAAGATATCAAAGAGGTTCGACAGACTCAATGGAAAAAATTTTAAGTTAATTTTAGAGACCTTACGTGTAACATATTGTATTTTATTATTTATTCATAGAAGAACTTTTAAGACATATAAGCCTGTTTTAACACTAAGTAAGTTAAGCAAGTCAAGAAAAGGAGAGAATATTATATTTACAAACCATTCCGTTGAGGAAGGCCTGACACTGCCATGTAGGCGTCGCCTATCGTTTCCACTTTGTAAACATTGTACAGTGTTATTTTCTCGTCAAATAACCTGTAAAAAAGCAAAATAGTGATTAATTATTGCCATCATTTTATCGAGATTTAGAAATATAACAGAAGTCGGTTTCAAACGCTTAATATTGTTTCGACGAAACCACGTCTAAGTCATGATTGCTAGCACCAGCTAGGTGGTGATATTCGGAAAGGTTTTTAATGGACGTCCCTTGATCCCAAGACCTTTAATGGCATGTCCATATGACTCGTCTAAAGAGGCGAGATAGTTGAGTAAATTACATATACACGCGACTGCATCCCATTTTATGTGACAATCGGGGAACTTTTTGACCTTCTACTCGCAAAGGCAGTGACCGGCTTTTGGAGAGCAATAGTCACCATCATCACTCACCTGTAAAGCATGTTCAACATGTTTATAATCTCCATAGGAGTACTTTTGGCTGATATGCTGGTAAACCCGACGATGTCACTGAAGAAAATGGTGACAGCATCAAAGGCTTCTGCCGGCACAGTCTTCTGAGCTCGCAGCCGCTGCAGGACTGGCATGGGCAACATCCGCGACAGCAAGATATCGCTCTTCTGCTTCTCAGCCATCAGCCTCTGGGTGGTAGTTGCGATGGATGTGGAGAAAGTCTGAGGAATAGAAAAAGACATTCATGAAGGGCTTTTATGTGTCCCCTTAAATATTAAAGGTAGGCAGCTGTGTCACCGAGATAAAAAGGCGAATCGGGATGGCAAAGGATGCTATGGTCCGTTTGAACAACGTCTGGAAGAAAAGAGGAATTGGTATCAAAACCAAGATCCGATTGATACGTGCTCTGGTATTCCCTATCTTCCTGTACGGAGTGGAAACGTGGACAATCCTGGCCTGAGAAAGGCAAAGGATTGTTGTATTTGAGATGTGGTGCTGGAGACGTATGTTAAGAATACCATGGACTGCGAAACGCACCAATGCATCGATCCTGAACCAGCTCCAAATAAGATCTCGCTTATCCACCACGTGCTAACAATGCATTCTTTCCTATTTCGGCCACACAATGCGCAGAGACGACGAAAATCTCGAAAAACTCATCGTGGTTAGGAACACCGAAGGCAAAAGATCGCGCCGTCGTTCACCAACAAGATGGACCGATCAAGTAAAGGACTCATTGAACTCTAAATTCTACTCGGTTGTAAGAGACGCGCTGGATAGAAACCAGTGGAGGCAGATCATCCCCGCCAGATGCAACCCTTAGCCTCCTGACGACCAGCATTCATAATTCGTCAATTTAATTTTAGCCTTATGACAAATAGTTGACAGTTA
The DNA here is from genome assembly GCA_905147355.2 of Apotomis turbidana. Lineage (NCBI taxonomy): Eukaryota > Metazoa > Arthropoda > Insecta > Lepidoptera > Tortricidae > Apotomis > Apotomis turbidana. The sequence goes on from LR990293.1 coordinate 4,204,502, forward strand.
ACTATTCATTGTAGTTTATGTACTATGTGTAGGACGCTGGAAGTCAGGAGGTTAAGCTGACTACGATCCTCAGACATGAGGGACCGACTCCAGAGAGAGAGATTATAGGTACCTAGACGACTTCTTATTATAGAATTTTTGTAAAAGGCGTCTGTTAGCAGCGATACTTTAGCCAAAAACACGCACCTATGTATAATTACCGATATCGAAAATTCGGTTAACTTTTGGAGGAGGAAGCAGTCGAGAACGAAATCTCAATTAGTATAACCCGGCTGCGTAAAGATTGGACCTCATTTGTATGCAATGCAATGCGATAGTTACCAAGTGCAAACCTAACGTCAACGGATAGTATGGAAAATATGAGCTGTGGTATTTCCTCTAAAGATGTGAATTTATCTGAGTTGTTATGTTTGTTGAATTGTTATGTTTTTTACTATTATTATATTATCTCATTTTTATCTTTATGACGATCATAGTATAAATGCATGTAAATTATCTTAGCGCAATTTATACTGACATTTTATATTATGAAATAAATAAATCTAAATCTAAATCACCCGGACCCGTGGGCCTAAATTATTATAAGAGCAGATGGAAGTTACTTATTATGTAGCAGTAGTTAAAAAGTTTCGTTATGTATTCATTCATTCATAATTTAAGAGCTTCGCTCTTGTCGGTGGAGTAATCGCCACTCTTCCCTATTTCTTGATAGTGTTTTGGTCTCCTGATACGACATAATGCCTACTTTCTCTCACTTGACTAAAAAAACGTAATTCTTGGTCTTCCTCTGCCTCTTTTCCCGTCCACTTTGCCTTACAGGATGTTCACAAAGAAAGCATCATGTCGCATCAGGTGTCCAATCATCCGTCCTCTTCTATTTTGAATGGTTTTCAGTCAGCAATGTATTATGATTGATAAAATAATTAGTATGTAAACAAAATGTATTAAGTGAATTATTTATCTTTATTAAACTTTTAATGCCAAACCATTAGCAACCCAAAGCAGGGGCTGCGGCTGAAATTGCAGCTAAATTAAAATATGTCAAACTTGGAGCTTGACAACTTGAACTTGGAGCCAGTGTATGACTTTGTTCCGGTGGCTGTGGAGACAGATGGACCCTGGTGCTCAGAGGCAAAGTCGTTGATAAAAAAAAAACGGACAGCGCTTGAGAGAGAGAGGTTGTGACCCCCGGTCTGACTTAGGTACGTTCTCTCTGGTTCAGCAAATATCGCAGGCAATACAGCGGGGCAATGCTGCTAGCATTTTTGGAACATTTCCGCCAGGTACTCGTCAGACCGAAGTTTGATTTTTGATGTGTTATTGACAAAGCGTGTTGCAGGTTATTATATTGTATCGCTTGGACGAAGCTTGTTGCTGATAAACATTTATGTGTGATTTTGACGATGGTTGCTACGGATGCTTATTTTTAGTAGAGGATCCCTTTAAGAACGACCTTCACCGAGATGTTTATTTGATGAAATGTATTTTATATTTAATTTAATATGTCAATAAATATATTGCATATGGGTTGCCTAACAAATTTTAGTCCAGGGTATGTTTAATTAATGATTAAAAAAAATATTTTTTTAAACATTTGATTATTATATAAATTCTATACCAATCGAAAGTATGAAGCCCATAGAATATGCAAACGTTAGGTTGCCTATTCTTTTCCCGTCGCAACTATCGGGTAGCCAGGTTTAAACTGGTAAATCTATACTAGCATTTTGCAACGGTCTGATTATTGAATTGAAATTAAATAACATTAAAGATTATTTTATTATGAACACGGTGGTATAGGGTTGCCTGCGAAAAATGAGTCCAGAATTCCGGTTGTCGAATTTTGAAAAGTAAAATATTGCATCGAGTGAATGTGTGCGACTGAGAGGTCCCAACCAAAACCATCCCATACGATAGAAGAGGACACAGCATAGCAGGTGTTTGAAGTCCGCCCATTTAAAAAAAGAGAGTGCGCATGCTATTTGTGCTTGAAAATGAAAAGGATAGCGATAGACTCGTATATGCTGTGCATTATTTTGGAGTAGATTGTCGCTATAGATACAATAAAATGCATGGTATAATAATATACTCCGCCTGGTACTCTCTTCCGAGACTCGCGAACCACGTGACTGACACAAGCCTACGTCATCATGGTGTTCAGAGATTCTCATACTTTTAAATGTTGGAGAATTTTAACCAACGGTGAAAAGTGTTTAAACGGCATTAATTTTAAGTGATTCAAGTAGAAACATAGGTAGTAGAATAAAACAAATGTAATGTATCTAATCTTTCAGAGTTTCTTCTCAACAGTGGTCACCCTTTTGTGAAATGTCGATAGACTCAGACATGTAAAAGTGCCCTTGTGGCCTACTTGCAGAATAAAGTTCATTATTTCATTAATTAATTGATTAAAAAAAAAGTTAAATAACTATAAAATAATGTACAGCATATACGAGTCTATCGCTATGCTTTTCATTTTCAAGCAAAAATAGCATGCGCACTCTCTTTTTTTAAATGGGCGGACTTCAAACAGCTGCTATGCTGTGTCCTCTTCTATCGTATGGGATGGTTTTGGTTGGGACCTCTCAGTCGCACACATTCACTCGCTGCAATATTTTACTTTTCAAAATTCGACAACCGGAATTCTGGACTGATTTTTCGCAGGCAACCCTATACCACCGTGTTCATAATAAAATAATCTTTAATGTTATTTAATTTCAATTCAATAATCAGACCGTTGCAAAATGCTAGTATAGATTTACCAGTTTAAACCTGGCTACCCGATAGTTGTGACGGGAAAAGAATAGGCAACCTAACGTTTGCATATTCTATGGGCTTCATACTTTCGATTGGTATAGAATTTATCTAATAATCAAATGTTTAAAAAAAAAATTTTTTTAATCATTAATTAAACATACCCTGGACTAAAATTTGTTAGGCAACCCATATGCAATATATTTATTGACATATTAAATTAAATATAAAATACATTTCATCAAATAAACATCTCGGTGAAGGTCGTTCTTAAAGGGATCTTAGACTATTTGTATTTATGACGAAACCTGCGCCGTGGATATAATATTTGGATGCATGCATGAAAGTTTAAAAAAAAACAAATATATTTAATTAACATTCCGTTTTTAATATCACAAGGATAACTTCTTTCGACACACTAAGAACGTATTTTTATGGGTGGTATTTCCTTGACGCATTTTGCTATGGCCGCGTTTATTCTTACATTATGTTCATTTCAAAGCTTGTATTATCTTAATCGTCACAATAATTTTCCTTGTCACATTCAATCTCAAGTATTTTACGACTTGTCATATTTGTTACATTATACCTACCTGGTACTATTACTTATAATATTAAGTTCCAAGATATTTTACAAAAAATAAATGTTAATAATTTGAATTTTTGTAAACCGGACCGCTACCAGTAAAGTAGTAGTAACATTTTATCCTGCTTCATGCCAACTAAATACTATTACATACTTATAGATTTCTGCGAAATACATAATCGGACAACCTTCAGACAACCTTTAAATATAGTATTTTATGCAACATTTGTATAAGAGGGGGCAAAAAACGCGACCGGCATGGGTTACCGGTGTGCAATGTGAGCGTAGCGAACATCGTAAGAAAGATGCCACGAGCGTTTTTTGACCTTTTTTTTTTTTTTTTCCATTTTATGTCATAGGGGGCAAACGAGCAAACGTATCGCCTGATGGAAAGCGATTACCGTCGCCCATAAACACCTGCAACACCAGAGGAGTCACAAGTGCTTGCCTACCCGGAGGACGAAGATAGAATGCCTCTATGCTAGTAATTTCACCGGCTGTCTTACCCCCACACCGGAACACAACAATGCGAACATTGCTGTTTGGCGGTGGGTTAGCAGGCAAGACGGTAGTAACAATCCGGACGGACCCTGCACGAAGCCCTACTACTCCAAAAACCTACCTACTTATACAGCGTTGCATACAATACTTTTTCTACGACTCGTCATTTTAATAAATAAAGCAAATAAACAACAAAGAAAATAATTACATGTTTCCGCTCGGAACCAACAAAATTAAATAAAAAATTCTTTTTTATTGACGTCCACCTGTCAAAAAAATATGAATTTATACCTAAAGGTATTATATTACGTTCACTGTCTATACATCCATGCACAGAGGATAAAACAATTTTTTTAAGTTGGCAGCATTGCATTAGTAAAATAAGTTATTTTTTTTAAATTGCAAATTGTGTGAATGCAGCTGTTTATATTGTAATCTGTGGTAATAAGTAATGCTTTTTTGGCGACATTATAACATCGCTTAGCAGTATTTTTTTGGGCAGTAGAGTATAGACTTTTACAGACTTTCATAATTTGTCTTTATATTATAATTAATAGCTATATAAGTGACAGAACAAAGTACTGTAGTAGAAAAAATAAATATCAGACAATCACACACAAATCGATCTAGTCCCAAATTAAGCTAAAGAAGGCTTGTGTTATGGGTTCTAGACGACGATATACATACTTATATAGATAAATATATACTTAAATACATAGAACAACCATGACCCAAGCACAAATATTCGAGTTCATCACACAAATATTTGCCCTGGCCAGGATTCGAACCCGGGACCGCCGACTCAGTAGGCAAGTGCTTACAAACTGCGCCAAACGTGTCGTCAAATATAACTTTAGGCAGCGGAGTAGTTGAAAATTATTAAAGTGAGTAGTATCGATGTTTTAATTTTTTGCGCCAATTACCGGCAACACCCGGTTTATGGTTATAGCTGCGTGTGCGACGAGTTAACGAGCGGGGATTCCTCAATCGCATCTTGATCACCGAAGTTCACATCAGATGGCCTCGCTAGACGGTCAGCTCAGTCGCTCCACGCGATCGTCCAAGGCACACGCGATCTGCGCTCGCGCAACCGAAAATGATACGACTCGCGCTCTTACTCGTTGTAGCGATATACCTGACATGTGTTAATTCAGATCCATATATATTATCAGGCAATAATAACCTTCCAAGTGCATTTTTAACGAACGGTCTATTAAAATGTCCGAAAGGAAAAACTTTATTTCAGTTAAATGACTATATTGATTGTGTTAATACGATTAAACCAGATCGCCAGAAAATGCAGGAACACAAAGCGCACAGGAAACATTATATTAATAATATTAATAAATGCCCTGAAGGAACTGTACGAAAATATATTAATGGAAAATATAAATGCGGTAAGTACTGAGGTGATTTATTTATTATTATTTTACTCAACCATTAATTAATTATGATACCTACATTTATTTGTAATGTGTATTTTGATGCACATTACAAAATTTCTGTTTTTGCCTGTTCATTAATAGAATGAATAAGTATTTAATATTTTTAGAATACTTATATTTATATAGATATACATTTTAAATAGGTATGTAAGTCAAATATCGACAATAATTATATTCAATCAATGTAATGAAATAAACAATGAAATAAATTAATCAGTGTAAAAAAGCAATAGTCCGATTAGTCTTTCGAATTAAAAATAGACTACAAAAGTACATACATTAATAATTACAGATCAAAGATATTATGAAAAATTATTAGTTTAAATCAGGGATCGGATACCGGTATTCGGCTCTATACAAAATACCGGTATTCGATTTCGGTATTTCGCTTATTATTACACATTTCTATATTTTAGTGAGCTACTTCAAAGCTCTATATCAATACCTAAATTCAATTTAGTAACGTTTGAAATAAAACCTGAAATTAGAATAATATTTGAATTTTAATGAATACGGGTAACGATTCTTGGTTTAAATTAATAACTTTATTTTTTGTTAACGTTCATTCAAGCTTCCAAGATTATGTATTATTATCTACTACGTGTATTTATAGTTTTATTTTTTAAATACATCTCGTTACTACACAGTACCTATCAGTTTGCCTATCTCCTTCCTAACTCAATTGCCTAAGAGTTAACTGTAAGAGGTTCCTAACAGGGACAAGTTCACCTTTGTGTATGTAATATTTGTTACGTATTTTAACCTCTTTTTGTGTATAATAAACTGTTTACATAACTACATACACTCTAAACTGAAGAACTTATAGCGCCTAACACAAAATTATGATCTGAATATTTAGTATTTTTTTTTTAAACGGTTTAAACTCACGTTAAAATTGTCAGGAACGACCCGACATGTTTTAAACTCATATCCAGGAAGTTTTTACGTGACTTAAAACCGTTTTATAATTATTAGAGATGTCTCTCGATAGTTTTAATAATAGTATTACTGAATATTTACACTGTTTTTTTTCTTCCAGTAAAGAATTTACGTCAGCGTCGTGCTTAAGATGCAACTCCCTGGTCTGACACAAGATACATACATCAAAGAACTTCTGAGTCGCTGCCAATGCCTTTGTGGGGAGGATGCCAATTATAGGTACAGTAGGTACCCAATTGTCGGCCTTTATGAAGGAGGAGCTCTGGCCGAAGTGTGGCGTAATCGGTGTTCAAAGCCGATTAGCTGACACTAACCCTAGCTGCTAGCGAAGTTGGGCCAATATGATATGATAATGTGGATAGGCACTTCCCTACGAAAATTCATACCTCAGCCAACATCAGTCAATTTCGCGAGTAGTGATCAGCAATAAGAAGCTTTATTGTGTATTTTTATAATTGTTTATCTGATATATATGTTAGTTCTATGATACTTATTTATGAACCACATTTACCAGAAATTTATGTTTTTCGTTTCAGTACATTTCACTGGAATTAACATTGTAAATTTCAATTCAGTTTATAAGTTTTATGCATAGTTTACGAGTTTATTCCTTGCTGGTGTCATAATACTCTTACATGTGCTATCAAGCCACGTCTACACTGAAAAAAAAAAAGGTTTGTTATCTTATCAGTAGCCCAAAATGTTAATATGTTACATAAATCTGACGACTGACTAATTGAGGACTACTTGTAACCAAAATAAGTTTGAAAAATTTGCTTAATTTTGATTACTACTATGCACAATTTGGCTATTTGTCAAGTAGTTAAACTAGTTGAGCAATTTTTTTTCAGTGTATATATATGATCTATTTCTATTCTCATGAAAAACTTAAAGTACTGATACGCTTTGCTGTAGTTTGAAGGTGTATATTTTTATAGCTTAACAAACTGCGGTTTTAGCCCTGGGAAAGTGGCGCTACAAACAGCTTTCATATGGCAATAATGTGCATTTGTCATATGTAGGTATCCATTATAAAATGTCAGTAGCAATACGTCATTAACTAAATTTAAAACATGGATTACCGGAATGCTGCTCAATCCTTCATTCTTCTTTTCAAATAAATACAGACTCGTATTAAAAAAAATATCGCAGTGGATAGTTTTGGTTTTATTATGCGTAAATTACTAGGAATTCGCGGAATATGCAGTCCTGTTTCCTATTTGTTTACATGAGCGATACTTAGTAACCTTTATCGTCAATGAGCAAAACTTAGTAATTGCCAGTAAAATAAATTATTATACTTACCACTAAAATTCCACAACAGGGCGTGGACTAAAAAACAACTTGTAGGGCTATAAGTATATACTTAATTTGTATATTGCTGTACATACAGCAATGCGTGCCAATCCAAAGGTGGGTTATTTATTAGTTGTTTTTATATTGCAGCCAAGACCTTGTAAATTTATGGTAATGATAAACATGTTTAAACGGAATAGGGAAAACGGAATACCTCTTGAATCAACATTGTCATAGGAATTAAGTAATCGTTATAAGTGTAATTTAGTTTTTAGACTTTCAGTATTTCCTTTTATTATTGACACAAGTAGATTATTAATATATAGTGTAGGTATTTGTGTATATGCACTTTGCATTTATTAGTTAGTGATATAAACATAACGTTGAATAAACGTAAACCGATAGTTCAGTTTATAGAGTGGATCTCGCTTTGCTAACTAAACAATAAGAACGAAGAATATTGTTAATTTTATCAGAAGTAAGAAATTAAATGTTGTGGTATAAAACCGAAATATTTTGCTAAATTGAAGATAACATCATCCTTCATTATCATTTTAAGCAATAAATAGACTTTTTATTACATTTATAGGTATCGAATAAGCAGAGATCGTAAAATGCGAGCAAAATTAATTGAAATGACGTATGACGACTCTAGCACTTTGTAATGTAATTCTAATTGTAATGTCATCATCATCATCATCATCATCAGCCAAAAGACGTCCACTGCTGGACATAGGCCTCCCCCAGAGAACGCCACCATGACCGGTCCTGCGCCTCCCTCATCCAGCGGACTCCAGCGACCTTCACCAGGTCATCAGTCCACCTTGTGGGGGGCCTACCCACGCTGCGTCGTCCGGTGCGTGGTCGCCACTCAAGAACTCGATGGCCCCAGCGGCCGTCGGTTTTACGAGCGATGTGCCCTGCCCATTGCCACTTAAGTTTTGCTATCCTTCGGGCTATGTCGGTTACTCTGGTTCTTCTACGGATCTCTTCATTTCTGATTCGATCTCGCAAAGAAACTCCGAGCATAGCCCTCTCCATTGCTCTTTGAGTGACTTTGAGCCTTCTTATAAGGCTCATCGTGAGCGACCACGTTTCAGTTCCGTATGTCATCACTTGTAATGTAATATAATGTATTTTGGAATGTGTTATTTTCAATTTTTGTGTCAAATGCCGAATGTGTGCTTAAAATATTTTTTGATATTTTACTTCAATAAATTTTGCTCACATTTTACGCTAATAAGACAATAAATATTATTGTAATAAGAATAACCCTGCTACTAAAAATAGAAAGTATATTGAATCTTAATTTTTTTGTTGGAGATTGCCTTAAGTTGTTATCTCCGCCTCTTCCAAGAATGTATACAATATCATCATCATAACACCGAATTAAGTTTGAATGTATTTGTCATTGTGTTAATAAATTATAATACAAAATTAAATACTCGTATTGTTATTATCCTGTCTTATACATACTTTGTAAATGAACATAAATTATTACGATTTTTTTATATCTTCAATGTGCAATGTGGTATGTCTATCTCTTTTTATCTGACAAATATGTACAGCGAATAAAAATAAAGGAATAACGTTTTACAATATGGCATGCGGTTTTTAGTAAAAACAATTTTGCGGCAAAATCACTAGCGACATCTAGTGTAGAGTAGTAAGCGGGCTACCACGACGTAGGTACTCCTAGTCACCAATAGATGGCGTGTAGACTTGACCGCTGCGTAAAGTCTCATCGAATTAAGAGGCCTTATTTATTCCTTTTAAAATATTATGTTATGACGAATATATTAATAATTTCAACCAACTTTTTTAAGTGAATAATACTTTTCCCCGAGTTCTAGGTAGGTAGTAATACCGCTATTTCATGCTTTCATTGGGTGTAGTCGAAAATAAATTGAATAAAAAAATACTAATTTTCCGCGTGAATTTTGTCAATTTCGAGTAGTTTTTGATACCAAAATTATCAATGAAAAATTCAAACTGTAGATTTCAAATATATACCTTTAAATCCCAATAGCCCTGTTCTAGGTAGTGACACCAATAATATGTTGAGAAACATTTTTGATCATAGAGAAAAATGTCTAAAACCATCAGCATTTAAAAGGAATAAGGCCTTTTAACTCTGACCCGATTAACTTTTCGGAATTAAAACGCGACACTATTACATTACAAACTAACATTCGCAAATCCTCGAACTGCCATTCTCGGCTTAAGAACACTTTTTGGAGCTGATATCCCGAGTCAGCAACATCCACCCGGCCGAGGTTCACAGAAAAAATCCTACCAGGCTTAAATCTTCGAAGAAGTCGCCTGAGAATTTGGCCTACACTGTATTTTATTAGTTGTTTGTGTAAGCGTGACGTCATTGTTTGTGGAGCGTGGTGAAGTGACCGGCCAACATGTGTGCGACGGTTGCTTGCCAAATTGGTCGAACAACGGTCATAAAGGTTACTTAGTTATTGTTAAAAAAATGTATGTATGTATGTAAACGCTTTATTGTACACAACAACTGGTTATAAATACATTGATAACAAATGAAATATGTACCTACAAAGGCGAACTTATCCCTATTACTATTTAAAATACCTGTACAAGGAGTATTAATAGCACTTTTACCACTAGCTTATGTCAAAAAGCATATTTACCTATCTTGTAAGCGACTTTTCATTCTGACTGTATGTAATTAAGGCCTGAAGCTAATCTTTTCCTTAATTATTTCTTCTGTGTAACGAACGTTAGGTAAAATTGACGTTACACAAATTAATCGATTCAAGAAGAGATTAGGTTAAAGCTTTAAATATGTACAAGTTTTCGAAAAAAACCTTACTTCGAATAGAGCCCATCGCTTAATTGCATAGACAGTGGCGATATCTTGGGCATATGTTATTTATTAGAAACGTTGAATTTATCCCCGTTCCGATCAATATTTTCGCACACGCACTCATCAAACCTGTAACCGTCAAATATGCAACATCTCCAGATGCTACGATGATGATCATAAACCCAGGAGTTAACATTTTATTAGCCTGTTATGTGTAGATACACGACAAAACGTAGTAGCGACACCTAGTGTCAAGTAGCTGGACAACTCAACTCCTCCTAGCCGACAATAGATGGTGCACTGACGTTCTATTACATCACACTACTTCAAGGCGCCGATTTTTAGTTATCGTTCTTTAACTTTTATTGTTACTTAAAAGCCTAACATTTCAAGTAAGTATTCGTATATCTTTGTTATCGTTTTAAAAAAATAATTTTACTGCTCTAAAATTATTATATTCCCCTTTGTATTGGAATTAGAATAATATTGTTATTTTATTAAGCTATTTTGAATGTTAACCGACTCCTAAGGCCAAAATCCTAAACATACAGGAGTTGTATAGTTTCCTGTACCAACTGCTAGTTTCTGTTTGGCCTCATGGTTCAGTGGTAGAGAATGCCTTATGGCATTAGATTTACATTTAGATTTATTTATTTCATAATAAGAAATAACATTATAAATTATCCTAAGTTAATTTACATAAATCTAAGTCCGCCATTTGTACTTTTACTTTTTTGTTTTGTGAAATAAATGTACGTTTTCAAGGACTTTTTCGTTCAGCTCTGCCTGTGTAACACGGGCATTTTGCTTAGCCTTACGGGATCAAAATGGCATTCGACTTTGGCCCATATTTTATCTATTGTAATCAGTTATCCATTTGGCGTGATAAACTGAGACACACTCGTACCATTTATCTTCACACAAGAGTAAGGATACGTTTCTGTCTCAATAATCCTTTCAATTTACTTTCGGACTTGATATCTTTTATTTCCGTACCTCAATCGGCGAAAACGGAACTCTTATTATAGGATCACTTTGTTTTCCGTTTTCCCACGTTTGCCTTTCTGTCAAGGTTTTTTTCTCAATAAATCGTGAAGTTATCATTTGCTACCTTTTGAGGAAACTGAATAAAAAAATACGAACGTTTATACTGCGCTCTGTTGACGCTGGCAAGGGAATCAAAACATATAGAGTAATTCCCGTTGACCTAGAATTATGAAATTTGGCAAGAAGTAACATCATGGTAGCACAAGTAAATAAAAACGTCCAAAACCCCTAAATTTGTAGTTAGTCCCATAAATATATTTTTTTGTGCTTACAAGCCTATATTTGCAGTTTTGGTGAACTAACCGTGACCTACGGTCTAAAATTTTTTGATGGGCCGATATTCAGTGCTTACATCGTTTGTACGGAACCCTTGGGACGCGAGACTGATTCGCACTTGGCCGTAATTTTTTTAATATTATATCTATCTTATCTTTATTTTTTGTATACTAATATAAAATTCTAGATTTGTTTTGAAAATCAGTTTCTATGAAGAGGAGTCATGATATCAGGAAATAATCTTAATAGCGTGATGCAGGCGCCATGCCAGTTTGATTTGGCGCCATCTGTTGGGCATAATTTCCTTTGTTCTCTCATCACGCCAAACGGGACGGACTTTAACTAATTTCGGTACAGGGATAGCTGGACATCCATAGATGGCTATAAAAAAATACGCGTAGAAATTTGACGGCATCTTCTAGTATCAGAATCACATTAATAATTATAAAGTCAAAAGTTAGTGAGTGTGTTTATGTATATGTTTGTTACTTCTTTAGGCTCAAACGGCTGGATCAATTTTGATCAATTTTGGTATGAAGGCAGCTGACACTCTGAATTAACACATAAGCTACTTTTTATCCCGAGAAAGTTTAGTGTTTCCGTGGGATGAGCGGATAACACCGCGCGGTGTAGCTAGTATTTTTATATAAGACTCTGGTACGGAACCCGTAGCACCAGAGGTTCACGTATGACGGTCATATGACGAAAGTGTGACTCAATACCAATTTACTAATAAAATATGTACCTGTTACGTATCCAGACGATTGGAAATAATGGAGTGTGATTCAGAAGGGACCCGAGCTATTGAGCAATACCGGTACAACATTGGCAACGATACTTTTAATACTCAAGACTTTAATTTCATAAACTTTTCGTTCTATATCAAAAGTCTAACTCCAGTTTCCAAAAACTTACCAAACTGAAACTTCTCGGCTATTGGAAATTTCCCAATTGAAATATTCTTTTAATTTCTTGTGTAAGTTTCCAGGGATTTCCGGAAACATTCTCAGCTTTTTAAGAACTTTTCGCAACTTGCCTACTCGCTTTTGAATTGAATTTCAAGAAAGACTTTCTAATCATAGCAACATAAAAATGTAGTTACATGCATGTCGACATGGTACCTAAACTTAACTATTCCAGCAAATAAACCATTCTATTCTATCCTATTCTATACAATTGACAATGTTTAATTTTTGCGCGTTCAGTTTCAGTTGTCACTAAAACATGCTTTTGGAAAGGAACAACAAAAATTATAATAATAGGTACGTGTGCCTATATTACTCCAATTATTATTAGACTAAGTGCCCGCAACTGCGTCCGCGTATTTTTTTTTCTTTATCATAGTCGGGTAAAAAGTCTTATATCGTCAAGCTACAGGGATTGTAGCTAGTACATACTAAGTTGATACAGACTAAAATTGGTTAGGTATAATAATTTCCATCTTTTTAAACATTTCAGCGTGGTGAGAAATCAAAGAAAAATTTACCAATCGAAGGCACTACACGGGTGCATCGTGTTGTTCCCTGAAATATGACCCCTTTCCATATAAAACGAATTTTCAATACAATTTTAGAATTTTACAATAGTGTAGAAGTATTTTCTCGAGTCCTCTATTATCACTAGATCCTCACTGATGACAATGGGGCCAACTAGAACATATGCCATATTATTTTCAAACAAAAATAATTTTCCATTTGGTTCAGTCGTCTTTGACTTATCGGAAAACAGGGTTAATGACCCGGATTATTTGTCTCTGAGTGCATTACCCCATCATCTGAGGTGATAAATATATTTCGCCTAAAATATGCTAATATAGCTATAAATATATCCTTTGTTTTGAAAATATTTCCTGTTATGGAAATATTGAGTTATGATATAAATATTTCCTCGTCTGCTCAAAAGTTCAAACCATATTGTTACGCTATCGACCTTTGGTACCAATTAAAGGTCACTGCCTCAATAACGACTTTTTTTAAATACTAAAACTAAACAAGGGAGAATCAAACTGTTAATATTTATATCGATTTTATTTATTTATTGGAACCAACGACTATATATACACCTGGAACATTGGTGTAATTAGGTTACAATTTGACCCAACTAAGGAGAATCAAAAATAGAGTTTAGACTTTTACTCCCACACGGGAGACAGAAACTTGAACTTCTATTAAAAGTTGTGAAGTAAAAAATGTAATACCTTAAAAAAAACATCGTGGGCCCAGCGACCATTTTGCTCTTCTACTAACAAGCAACACGCATCGTCAAAATTATAAGGAATGACTCTGGCGCATGTGTGGTGAAATTATGGAAAAGCGGAGGCCACACGCTGTCAGGGGAATCCCGTGTCCGGCAACCGACCAAGAACCAGTTCCACGGTACGGAAATGGTTTTATTTAATTCAGTACGGTGTCTGATTATAGTGAAAATAAATTATCTTATTCAAATCACTAATCACACGTTCAAAAATACAGGGAATAAAATGAACTGCCACATTTTTTTTGAAATTATACTACAGGTACAGGTACATGAGATCTTAGAAGAACATTCGGGTTTACCTGTCTCGCTTGCTCATACTCGATCTAGATAAGAACCTCTGAGTTTTCACCCGAACCCGAATGTTCTTCTAAGATCTCACGTACTCTAAGAATTTTATATCCAACGGGTAAACAACGGGACCCTATTACTAAGACTTCGCTGTCCGTCCGTCTGTCACGAGCCTGTTTCTCATGAACCGTGATAGTTAAACAGTTGAAAATTACTATTGCCGCTACAAATACAAAAAAAAAGAATATAATAAAGGGTAACGTGATCGGTTGCGTTAACTTTGCACCTCATTTGTATGCGGGGACACAATACACCTACAAGAACATACCACGTGCTAAATTAGCTTAACCTGGCCAGTTAAGATGGGATAAGTGTTTGTACGGAACCCTCAGTTCACGAGTCTGACTCGCATTTAGCCGGTCATATGACGTCACAAGCCAGCATTTCCATAGAAACTTCATACTAACGGATCGTTTTTGACATTTCATAAAGAGTAGCAACGGCCGGAAGCAACGCAACGGCCAATAGAGTTGTGGAGATCTAACCGAGAGACCTTTGCTCAGCAGTGGGATACCCTAACGGGCTGAAAAAAATCTAATCGCGATACCTATTCACGATATTTGACGACGCGTTTGGCTCGGTTGGTAGACACCTGCCTACTGAGTCGGCGGTCCCGGGTTCGAATCCCGGCCGGGGCAAATATTTGTGCAAAATATTTGTTCTTGGGTCATGGATGTTATCTATATATGTATTTATATATTATGTATATCGTCGTCTAGTACCCATAATACAAGCTTTGCTTAGTTTGGGACTAGGTCGATTTGTGTATGATTGTCCCTTAATATTTATTTATTTATTATTATTTATATGAATACCTATTATTCTTCCGCGAATTCTGCATCATCTGTCTTGCTGGCACAGTATCGAAAGGAAAGTGACGGGTAGTATTTGTCGCGCGACCAAGAGTCGCGTGTCATAGTTATGCGAGGCGTGCTGGAGTCAGGTGTGGGAATGTAGGACGCATAAAACTGGAATAATTTCTTTACTTATTTCAAGAAGAATTATTGCGAGCGTGAGGCCATGAGCTAGGTAATTCCCAAGATGACAAGTCCAAACGATGGTGCGCGCCGCGCAGCCGCGTTGATGATTATATTATAACTCGGTTTGGTTGGAAGTGTAAAAGTTAAAATTTAAAGTCGGCAAAACTCGGTAGATTGATGTAGATATATGTACATGCATTCTTAAAAAAAAATATTGTTAGGCGTCAACAACAACAAAACGCAACAAAGTTTGAACTACTGGTCAGCTCAATTCAACTGGTTTTCTGGGTTATAACTTCTACTGCATTGGCAGTAACCCACAGTTTTCCCAGATGACCTAGGGTATCAGAAAATCCGCTTTTAATTATCACAATAAACGATATTAATAAGTAATTTTATTGCTTTGCGTTGGTAATTTTGTGACGTTACTACTGCCGCTTCAAGTCTTAGATCGATTCGAGACGAGATTTGAATACATCTAAATGGATGGCCGCCGCGTGGGTAATCGCGGAAAAGGTTAAACGGCGGTGTGTTGATTGCCTTGACGATGTTAAATTGCGTGATGTGGACAGCGTTTGACTGGACATTTAAGAGATCCTAGTAAATACACTAAAATAGAGCAGTAGTATCAACTGAGACATATAAAATCAATACCTCATTAAAAACACTGTTACATACATTGGGTTAAGTTGGAAAGCCAGTTTCGCCTCGGGTTTTACCAGCTAATGTGTCGAGAATTGCTGTGTGGTCCTACGCATGATATATGGTTGTGCATGTAGGTAAAGACAGGACAATAACAATACAACGTAGTATGTACATAGCATAGCCGTTTGGTAACAGGACGAACCGGTTTTCCTTCAAAAACCCCTAACATCTACTTTGTTTAGTACGCCGATGCCTCTTTGCTTTACATTGGAAAGCATCATCATATATGTGGGACCAATACCGTTGTTTTGCCTTGGTATTACCAGCTATACTACTGTATTGAAGATCGCTTCGAGTGTTCCTAAGGTCACTTAAGGTGACGCAGCCTTTTATATCAGGACCGACCGATCTTGTGTGCGTAAACCGGAGCATCCATTTTGTTTTGTGGTAAACCGTTACCTTATAGGTATCGGGCAAAGTTGAAAATACAACGAGGATAGGTATAAGACATAATTCGTGGGCCAAACCTAGTTAGTAGTGATTAATTCGTGTGCCAAACTTTTGGGAAACATGGATCTTGTGTTTTATGTTTTTCCATTATACCTATCGCACGTCGTTCTCAATTAGTCAGCTATCGTACATTATATCAGCTATTACTATCAACACTTTGTAACTTTCTTTTGTCCAGCTTAATGACAACGAAGAGTTTGATGCCGATATGACAAAACATAATTTTTCCTGTCGCAGACGCAAAATCTACTTGATGAAATTATGACTGATATTAAGAGGCCTTATTCCTTTTAAAATTTATTTTTTACATATTATGGCAAATATATTGATAATTTCAACCAACTTTTTGAAGTGAATAATAATTTTCCCTGAGTTCTAGGTAGTAACATAGTTATTTCACGCTTTCATTGCGTACAGTCGAAAATAAGTTAAAAAAACTAATTTTCCGCGTGAATTTTGTAAATTTCGAGTAGTTTTTGAAACAAAAATTATCAATGAAAAATTTAAACTATAGGTTTCAAATATATACCAATGAATCCCAATAGCCCTGTTCTAGAAAGTAACATCAATAGTATGTTAAGAAACAGGTTTGATCATAGAGAAAAATGTCTAAACAATCAGCATTTTAAAAGGAATAAGGCCTCATAAACGAATGACAAATGAAGGACAAATATTAAACGAATGTACCTAATATATATTTTATTATTGTTTGATGACTGAACCTAATTTATAATATGATCTGCAGTAGTTTTTCCTGGGTTTTACAAACTTGACTGCATCTGCTATTGCCCTGTCTTCCCACGCATGAAAAGCCCCAAGCACTGCAGTCGTATTTTAGACCCACCGACCTTGTCCAAAGCAACATCTATGTTATTTTATGAATAATCTTCAACTACCACGGTTATGAAATTCCTGGTTTACCCCACGCAAAAAAAAACAGTTACATAATAATTATACACGTTTAAATTTTATATAAGGAATAAAGAAAAAATAATACTGAAAAAAAGCAATACCTGCATTTAAACCGACGTGTTGTGCCATGCCGGCGTTTTTTGGGGTCAACACCCCTTTTTTTAATCTTATCAGGATCACACGGTACGGCACAACAAACGGCACAAATATTCATATACGTACACATAGTTGTTAGTTTTTACTGGCTGATTAACTTTATTTTCACATTTTTAACTCTCACGACAAAGTCCCAATAAATTTAGCACCCACGAACTTTTTACTGACACAGTTCCCAAACAGTACCTATTTAAAAATAAATTTAACCTAGCTAGCCATATCAGAGCCGACAATAGACGAAGGTCATAATTAGGGCCCGGATTTTGCAGTGCAGTTCTTGACAAGTTGTGCGAAGAGGAACATCATGGTTTATCTATGCTATCGACGAATCTTTTTCTTTTGTGTTGTTATCAAACCTCCGAGTTTCCAATGATACGTAAGTACCCTTTTCAGCGGTCAACGATGCACACCGCCCCCAAAAATCCGAACCAGAAGATTATATTTGGGTCACCGTCATCGAAACCAAAAATTCGGGCCCTAGACTTAATTTTTGGCTCGCCATCATCGAAGCCGAGGTTAAGGGCTACATTAAGATGAAGGTAGAGATATGAATGAGGTGTTGTTATATCTGGTATAAAGAGATTAATTCATCATCAACATCCACGGCTTAATCTGCCACGTCATGCATATCGCACAGTCCTAACATCCAGGGTCGGGTAGTTTGCAACCGCAACTATTACATCTATTTCGGTTTGGATGATTTTAATAATAGCAAAGGTAAGGGTGGAACGTAAGCATTGATGCTTTAAGAAATAGTCAAACGTCAAATAGGGTTTGTCTCAAAATGCGCTCTAAGATTGTTTTCCAAGCATGCGTTAAGATTCAATAAAATAACAATAAAACACTTTATCACATAAAATTATCGACTTCAATAAGAACAAATTGTATTTCAGAGAACAACTGAACGGATTACTAAAAAACACCGAAAACATTATAGTGCCTATAATATGATATTTCGACGACACGTTTGGCTCGGTTTGTAGACACCTGCCTACTGAGCCGACGGTCCCGGGTTCGGATCCCGGCCAGTGATGAACTCGAATATTTGTGCTTGAGTCATGGTTGCTCTATGTATTTAAGTATATATTTATCTATATAAGTACGTATATCGTCGTCTAGTACCCATAACACAAGCCTTCTTGAGCTTAATTTGGGACTAGATCGATTTGTGTGAAGTTGTCCGATATTTATTTATTTTAATATTTGAGCTGTTCCCACGATTTCTAACGGATCTCGTTAGAGATTTTTTACTCTCGAACAAAAAAATTACGGACGAACATTACATAAAATATAACCAAGCTGCTTTCTGAAGTCGGTTGACAAGTTTTCTGTAAGCGTTTGGATAAGGGAAGTTTTGCATCCAACCAGTCAAACAGTGCAACACTAACTTCTTGGTTTCGCATAACTATTTATCACAAACTGTTGATTTTACAACAGTTTAATTTTCCAACTGATTTTTAACCAAAGCGAAAGAAGTGATGAGTGAGACCTTATTACGAATACCGATGGAACGGCCTATTGCACAATCGACAGTATCCTGTCCTGTGTCAGAGTTGACGTGTATTACATCTGTGGTTGTTATGTATGACGTAGTCCTTACTCGTCGCATATCTTACATCAGGTCCAATCCAACATTGACCTTCTGTGACATCCATATTTATGCAAACTAAAACCAAAGAGAAATGATGCATGAATACTACGGTAGAAGCGTAAAAACCAAAACATGTTACACCTTTTTTAGACGAGCCAGCCTTGATTGCAAATGTGCGGTGGAATGACCTATTGCACAATTGTCAGTATTCTGTCATTTCTGCCTCGAGTCAGTGTTGACGAATGTAACTCCTGCGGTCTAGGTTTCGATGACGCAGCCCTTATACCTTACAATAGGGCCAAACAATTTGTTCAATAACCGCAACACGGTCATATTCCGAGTTTAGCTCTAATTTGTATATTTCGAAGGTTTTCTACCCTCCCTTGTCCAGTGACGTTGCCGTTTAGAAATAAAAGTGATTTTGACATTCTTGATTATTGCAAGATTAAAACAAGTTTGCAGGTGCCAACTACTAGATGATTCAAGAGTCATGTCATAAGCGGGGTAGAAAGGGATGATGGGGAGCGTCACACTGAGTAACTTTCACGAGAAAACAATACAAGAACTGTTCAATTTCAGTTATTTACCGATCAAATCAATTTTTTTTTTTTTTGAGATTTGTCGTTTCCGGAGTGAAAGTTGCTCAGTGTGCCCGTTTTATTACCAGTTTACTCCCGTTCATATCTCCAGAATCACTCTGTATAGCAGTGATAAAAAGGATCTGTGCTTTACATACAGGCGCCAACTATAGCGCCTTGCGGTGAAAAAAGCGCCTGGGATTGCGCCTTATGATTATGACTCAATATCTAAGAATTGGTTCGCTTGTGAACATCAGCGCGCTGTTGGACTTGTGTTTAGGTACATTGTCGAGATCCTCGAAAAGCATTCTCGAAATTGAGGACGTTCTCCGATATTATATGCTTGGCGGTAAGTATGAGTATGCTTAGTAAGAGCCGTCGTATTGAAAATGGCAGTCTTGAAACAAATTAGTTATTCTGTCTTGTTTGACTAAAGTGACACGACAGAATCAATGAGACAATGTTTCATGACGAAAAAATGGCAGAAAGATAGGTCATAATTTTTTTTATAACTTAGCGTTACGCATGTTGCATGTGGAAATCCCGAAATGGCTCAGTGGAATAGTTTGAATCTTTAAATTCAAACGATCTCACTGGCCCTACAATTTTGAAGTATAGGAAGGACGACTATTATCCAAAATCTATATGACGAAGTACATTTTGATGATTCACTTGGGCATCGAAACATCGAAATGAAATGCTTGTCTATCCGCAACTCCGTAATTTTATCCGCCGATTTTAAGCTTAAAGTTTTTTTATGGCCCAATGTCGGAAAATGAGGTTCCTGACAATTTTTACGTGAGCTTAAACCATTTTTAGGGTTCCGTACCCAAAGGGTAAAAACGGGACCCTATTACTGAGACTTCGCTGTCAGTCCGTCCGTCCGTCCGTCCGTCTGTCACCAGGCTGTATCTCAAGAACGGTGATAGCTAGACAGTTGAAACTTTCACAGATGATGTATTTCTATTGCCGCTATAACAACAAATACTAAAACAAAATATAATAAATATTTAAGGGGGGCTCCCATACAACAAACTTGTTATAGATTATATATATGTATAGGTACGGAACCCTTCATGCGCGAGTCGGACTCGCACTTGCCCAATTTTTATAATTATGAAAGATGTTTCATGATATATATATATATATTTTTTTTTGTCCTCTTTGATAACCTGCGATCAGTCGTCTAGACTATAATCAGGTGAGTTGGAATGGAAGTGGTCGAGATTTGGCGAGGTAGAGCCACTGCTCTATCTCTCCTTATTAAGGCAGCACGTCAGCTCGCTTGAGTCTTCTAACCGGGTTTGGTTGCAGGAATGATATATTTAATGTAAGATTTCTTTTATGTGACGGTATTATGCATAATTACATTCCAATAGGTAGGTAAGCTGTATTTCCTAGGTTTTCCCGGTTCTATTGCACCACCGTCTGCTGCCTCACTCTAGTCGCACGTGACGTGGTCACTCAGGGCCGTCCCTTTCGATGAATGCAACACCTATTCTAAGTCAATTTGAAAAATTTCATCCAGTCCCCATTAGTCGAACAATAGGCTGATGGTGACTGTATTTAGCTCTCGGAATGTGGGATAATAAATAACATTTGTCTTCTGCCGTGGAGTTTTCTTCTTTGGTTAAAAAGTGATTTCTCAATGCATAATTAACAATGTTTAAATAGATGTCACAGAGCTTCCCGGGTTTTTCCAGTTCTATTGCACCATCGTCTGCGGCCACTGTCTCGTCACACGTGACGCGTTGATTATTCAGGGCCGGCCCTTTCGGTGACCGCAGCATGTATACTGTTTTCTGTGCACTACGTCAATTAGTTAGCGCAACACGCTGATGCATAGTACAAAGGTTGTAAGCGCAGGAGGGTTTCCAAGAACATCCAGCGATGTTATACATATTGGTGGGCTGGGTACTGTCAGGCTATCCTTGGATGGTAGGTCGTCTGAGTCAATTATAGATCAATGAGGTAAATACACGCAGAAAGCAGCACACGTCATTGTTGGATGTCCGGGCTGGCCAAGTACCAGGCACAACATCTCACATTGGAATGTTGAGGTCACTCCCAGAGTCGGCAACATCACCTTGGCTTTCTGTTTTAGCTAGTTTAAGTCCAAATCTAAGCCTTAGCTAGCCCCGGGCGCCATTTGTAGAGGGTGCCAAATTCACATGGCAAAAAAGGCCTAAAGTGTAGCACGGGAACAGACAGCCATATCAAGTGTTTGCCCCGTGTATAAGCAAGTGTGTAAGCAAGTTGTACATACCTATCAATATTTATGATTACGTAGCGATACCGACTTTACATAGTTTACATACCTATAATTTGAACCGACCAAATATTACGTTCTTTATAATCATTTTTAGTGTTAATACAATCACACAACAACTTATATATTGAACTTGATTCCAAGCTACATTCATCCCACGGGCAACAGCCCGTTAATTTTGGTCCTTCGAACCGTCTTCACTTCGGTGCAGTTCTTATTAAAAAAGTTGTAGATACGGGGCCGGTGGTGTTGGGTTAGCACTGTAGTAGCATCATCAATCTTATACAAAATATACGTGGTACAATATGTCGTGTTGCGGAAAACCAGGCCATAAGCTATTTACAACCTCACGTAAATAGTTTGCAGTACGATTACGCTATAGACGACAAAACAATTAAAGCAGTTTTAGCGCAAATTTTTTCCGCGAGACCAAAAACCTATTGCTTACATTAATACTCAATTTTATATCACCTTTCGAATTTATCACTCTTTTCAATCGGTCCCTCATTACTGAGGATCATGATCACAGGCTGGTTTTACCTTGATGATCTGTCTCCAACGGTCCCGGTTCATCGTTGCCCTCACCGGTGGTGGAATTTGCTTGAGGAGGTTGCTTCTTTGACTTGGTCAGACTATCTGTTGAACCAACTCGGGCTCTCTTGCCTTCAATGCCCAACCACGAACAGATTCTTTGTTCACAGGCACTTTATTCAAATAAGTAATTATCGCGGAAGCAGATGAAATGAAATGCTTTTGTCACGGAATTCCCTGACTTAAGACACAGATGGGTTGCCCTTCAAAGGCGTATTCTATAATTATTTACTTTTACTTTCTCAGATCTGTGGAAATACCGTGGGAAATTATATATACATTTGGCGACTTCACATTGGTGACTCTAAAGAGGCAATAACGTACATTCATTATAGTAGAGTTGTTAGTCCGCTGTTTTCTAACATAATTGTGCGCATCGGGTTACAAGCATGAAATTTCTACCACAGATAGAGTGTTCCACGGTGATTATTTTCAGATGTGGAGGGAAGTCAGATTCGTCCCCTGTCAGGCGGGAGAGCGGAGTGAATATGGCCAAGTATCCCTCTTTTCTTTCTTTATTGCTGGTCAGTTAAGTCTACCAGGACGTGTTTGGTATCGTTTCCGTCTAAAACAAATATCAGAAATTCATTATTTATGTTATTTTTGTATAGTTCTATATAAAAATATGGGTGTAATGGCCGAAAAGTTAAAAATCACAACAAGTTTTTTTATTCAGTGAGATAAATTAGTTCAATTTCGTGAACATTTTCAAATTATTATTATTACTTTAAAAAGCTCATTTAATCTAGTTTCTAAAAATATATGCATGTTGGGCACTTCTCATACAAACAGTAGCTTAAAATATATCTTTACGTCGGCGTAACCAACGTAAATCTCCGAACGCATACTATTTCGCTTCATTAAATACATTAAATAATGATTGTTAACATGCTTTTACATATAATATTTACTATATACGTCCTAGAAAAACAAATTAATGTAATTAAAACAAAATATTTTTTTGCTAATGTATCACGAGCACACGGGCTAATCTCAACATCAACAATTTATTTAAGTAACTGTTTGTATGAAGAGTGCCCAATATTTATATATTTTTAGAAACTAGATTAAATTTGTTATTTTGCAATATTTTTGTTAGTTGTAAATATTCAGTTACTATAACTAATTTATCTCCCTGAATAAAAAAAACTTGTTGTGATTTTTACAATTTCGGAAATACAACGATATTTTTATATGGTACTATGAATAAATAACATGAAAAATGAATTCCTGATATCTGTTTTACACGAAAACGACACGACACAAGTCCTACTAGCGTTACCTGATCAGTAATATAAAAAGAAAAAGACGACTCCTTTGTCCTATTCACCCCACTTTCCCGCCGCACAGGGGACGAATCTGACTTCCCTCTACATTTGTAAATAATCACCGCAGAATACTCTATCTGTGGTATAAATTTCGTGGTTGTATCCCGATGTACACAATTTCGCGACTTAGCAAAATGTACTAGAACACGCAGGCTAAGCTTAACATCAACATTTTTTTCAAGGTACTTTTTTATCAGATGTGCCCAATATGTATACATTTTTAAAAACAAGATTAAATTTTGCTGTTTAGTTATATATTTTTAAATTGTAAATATTCAGGATAGATAATTAATTTATCGTTCTGAATAAAAAAAACTTGTTGTTATTTTTACCTTTTCGGCAATAAACCCAAATTTTTATATGAAACTATTCTTTAATAACATGAAAAATAATAGCTGATATCTATTTTACACGAAAACGATGTCGCGCAAGCCCTAATAGCCTTAACTGATCAGTAATAAAAAAAAGAAAAAGAACAGTACTTGGTCCTCTTCACCCCGCTTTCCCGTCGCACAGGGGACGAATCTGACTTCCCTCCACATCTGAAAATAATCACCGTGGAACGCTCTATGTGTGGTAGAAATTTCATGCTTGTAACCCGATGCACACAATTTCGCGGCTTAGCAACTCTACTATTATGAGTTCCATGTCCTTATCTTTCTAATGAAACAGACACAAATATTCATGTTCATCACACAAATAACAATCACAAAAACAATATTTCGATATTTTTTTTAATATTCGCATTGTTGTTTAATGTTCGCATTGTTGTGTTCCGGTGTGGGGGTAAGATAACCGGTGAAATTACTAGCATAGAGGCATTCTATTTTCGTCCTCCGGGTAGGCAAGCACTTGTGACTCCTCTGGTGTTGCAGGTGTTTATGGGAGACGGTTATCGCTTTCCATCAGGCGATACGTTTGCTCGTTTGCCCCCTATGACATAAAAAAAAAAATATATATTCATGTGACCTAAAACAAAGGGACGGCCCTCACTTGCCTGCTGAGATAGGGACACCCCAGACGTTTTAGTAACTTCATTAACATTCAGTAGCTAAACGTTGATATGTGGCACTATGACTAATGCTACTTCTTGGGTTCAGTTTCATTGATATGATTCATTTTCGTCGTCACATCGTTAAAATAAAATTAGTATTGTGTCTATGCAACTAATATCAGTGTACTCGGTATGTAATAGTATGCCATTCATTACTTTGACTCGCTTTACATCAACTTACGTATTTTTCGCGTTAGCGAGGGTGAATGAGCATTTCCTAGGCATACATGTCTCATCTTAGACACTTAATCTTCTATTTCCTAGAGTTTAGGTCGCATTCGTATTATCTAGGGCTTAAACGATGCGGTAGACTTCGTGGTTCTGCAGCTGCCTATGACGCTGGCGGTTTTAAGTTAAAATCCCGGAAAAATCAAACATTAAGAAACTAACAGCGAGGTAAAGTGTAATACTTTATAGAATGTATGTGTGTCAACTTTCAAACAATACATTTTATAAAAGTCGGTATCAAAGTTTTTCCCACAACTCCAAACAGAAACACATGTCTTTGCTGACCAGGCGCGAAAAAGACGGCAGCGTGTACCGAATAGCCCCGGGCACTAATAGCCCATCCGAGAGTTTCGGTGGAAGTCGCCAAGCCCAACATCGGCGACAAAGCGCCCTCGCGCGTGCGCGCTGACATCACCGTAGCGCTCAGCGTGCGCAATGAGATCAAGCTCGAGTGGGAGAGTCTTCGAAACCATGGCGTGTGCTTCCTGCACCTCTAGCAAATGTGACACACGACTTATTCTCGCGCAAGAAATATTAGGTACCTACTCGTATCTCTTTCTTCTCCTGTACCTACTATGAGAGAGTGACGAGCGATGCTACACTCTAAAAAATGAAGGCCAACTAAGAGTAGTTTTCTCTTAGTTGACGCTAAGTTAATTACAACGATTACGATCTTATATAAATCAAAGAAAGCTGATCACTTAAAACAATAAGTGTATCTGTGATTAAACTAATAAAGTAGGTATATTATTCATCCTAACAATTGTATACGTTGCATCTACCATTAACGTGTTGGCATAATTACGTAACGTAGGTTGATTTAATCCTTAACAAGTTCATTAAAACAGATAAGTATCTTAATAGTCGTGAACATTTTCGTAGTTTATTTGATTATTTTGTCTTTGTTGATTTACATAAGATTTGATATTTTAATCAACTAAACATATAATATTTAAAACAACGAAGATAAAACATTCAATCCCATTATGATCGAGTTATTGTATTTAATCACGAAACTAATATTCCATTCTACTAAGAATTCAATGTTAAATCTATTGTCATATTAGTTAAATTAAATAATCGGTTAATTCGAACAATCAAGAGAAAAGTATTGGACGCGCCTGTTCCCCGCCCGCGCCCCTCTCGCAGCGCTTTCGACTTGTGAATGTGAGGACGCTTGCGTCAGTCAGTCGTGTCATTCAGCAAGACGGTCCTTTTTGAAAAGAAATCTATTAACCTTAGTTAATTTTATTGCATCGAACGCGTTTTAAACTTAAGTAGCATCTTCTTAAAGTTTTTCACATCTGTAAAGTTAGTGGCGTGGCGTGTGAAAAATCTAAACTTATTTAACAACCTACATGTAGGTAAATGTGCCATGCCATGGAGAAAGTGATAGAACTACAGAAGACTTGGGAGTTGGAGAACTGGATTCACCAGTAAGTACATCATAGCTCATTATTGGTTTTTGTTTGTTAGGTCATAGTGTCTTGTTAGGGTAGGTATTATATATCTATCATGACACTGACCGAAATATGAGTTATTCATCAAATATATTTACTTAGCATCTATTCTATTCATCTTTCGTATTACTAATAGAATTTTAACCAAATTCAATATCCGTTTATTTATGAGATTAATAAAAAAATTGCAGTTTCTATTAAATCTAAAATCCACTCCATGGTTCCTAATCCATATCTCTTATAGTTTTTGTTTTCTGTGTTTTCCCTACTGACCTATTCGGATTAATCTCCCTGTATATATAATTTTGTATTTTAATATGTTTGAATTTAACTCTGTGATATTAATTGCATCATTCATTTGTAGATTCCGATGGATCCAAGGGCTTGTTTGAGAGTACTCCATAAGTACGGACTTAAGTCATACAGGCTGCTGATATGGGAAATGAAAAGTTGCCTTCAGCAAAGGAAAATATATGCCACCTGCGATTGCACATTCTTATACTGCAGGGCCCAGTTCTTCGTGCAGGGTAAGCTATTTTATGATTATAATTTTCGTTTGTTTCCATAATATTGATTATTATAGGATAACCAAAATGTACATTGGCCATGGACTTTGACACGCAATCCCACTATTTTCTAGCAGATGTACATGCACTTATGTATGTAAACACTTTAGTGTTTCTGTAAATATTTATAATATTTTTTGGCAAGTGCAATATGCTGTACTGAATGTTCAGTATTTCTCTCAGCTTTCTTTACTTTTGTTAATTATGGTATATGCTTTATCATTCCAGCTACACACAGACTTCAATGCTGCGCGTGGAATTAACAAGGACAATTTGTTCATTAATGTTCTATTAATAAAAATAAGGCTTCAAGAACCTGCTTCTGAAAGCTTCTGAAAAGAAAAAGCTACTCAGCCAGTCGTCACTTTTTAGATGTTGATTATAATATAACTTGGTATGTAACAGAAAATTCATTTTATTGCAATATGTTGACTGTCTAAATGTTTAAAAGAATAAATAACATCACATTGTTAGTGTTTTTGTTTTATTTATTAAAACTTTAAGCAACAACTATTGTTGTGATATTTTATTAACTACTTATTCGTTTAACTTTGATAAATTTCCTTTGTCCTAGTTTTTTACGCGCCATACTTCATAATGCTGGTTCTCTTACATTTATTTCAGATCCTTTTGAGGATGACCTAAACTGGTTTGACTTCATAAACACGCCCGTCCCGAGTTTGTAAAGCTAAAAACCAGTCTAGGTGGATCGCCAAAAACTAGATCTTAAAGGAATGTCTTAGTAATTGGGACAAAGTAAGACATAGTTCTCCTGAACAAGAATGGTATTGTTCTGGATAAGCTTCTTAGTTGAAATGATTAAACAATTAAATTAAAACTGACCAATATCTTAGTTCAACCTAATATGGTGCATAAGTCGATGTAATCATGTTCTTAGTTTAACTTATTTGGGTCAAATAGTTAATACAGTAATTCTTCATGTTAATATTGATCTACATCTTAGTTGAAATGATTAAACAGTTAAAGTCAAATTGACCAATAGCTTAGTTCAGCTTAATATGGTGCATAAGTCGATGTAATCATGTTCTTAGTTGAACTTATTTGGGTCAAATAGTTAATACAGTAATTTTTCATGTTAATATTAATCTACATCTTAGTTGAACTAACTTGTTCGTATTAGTTGGTACAGTTACGTATCGTGATAATGATGATCAAACGCTTAGTTGATCTTGCTAGGATCAACTAGTTAGAATAATTATTTTTCATGCAAATATTGAACAAGATCTTAATTGGTTCAGTTACATACCAATAGTTAGAACAATCAGTATTACCTTATTTGATGTGTCTAAGTCCTTGTTAGGCTCGTATGGAATCATGATGCTTGATTACGACTATCAAGATATTGATAGGGCCAACCAAATTTTTTTTAGAGTGTATGTCGCGCGATAAGTCGCGAAGCGTAATAGTGCTAGACGACGAATTTTTTTATTATTTTTTCATAAATTACATAATTATTAATGATATACATATTAGAGCATCAACAGTAAAATAAAAGGTTATAAATACAGTAAATGGACAGTGATCGGAAATTGGAATACATATTTACCCGAAATTTCATGTCAGTATCGACGTTGGTGGAGTTTTATATGATAGCTATAGTCTATTTCATGTAAGAATCTTTGTGCGAGCATCTGTCATATCAGTACATTTTATAACCTAAATTCGATAAATGTAAAAAAGTTTGTTAAAGTCTTGCATCTAATTTTGCCGCCGGCGCCTGCAATGATGAATTTATAATGCATTGCATAACTTGATATGACGATGCATCCGTATTTAACATATCCAAGTATCCGGCTGGTAATGCTCGCTCAAGGCTGTTCAAGGGCAAAGCCCTTTCATCATACTTTTAAGGATTAACGTAGGTTACGTTTTTCCCTTTTGATACACTTACAAGCAGCAGAATAAATAATTTAAAGCAAGTTCATTAAACAAATTTTAAAGCACGCAAAAGATTACATAATTATTGCACAAAATTAAAACATCGATGTGCAATTTGAAATGAATTTTAAGTTCACCGAAAAACTTGACGTAACTTAGCTATCATATGAAACAATACTCCTAATAAATAGAAAATAATAAAATTCATCGTCGAAATTTCAGACGAACTAAAATAATTGTAATCTAGACATTTGCAAATCAATATCAATCATAATTACAAATAAAAATGAGTGATATTCTGTTTTCAACTAAACAAAAGTTACCTAATCTTATGTATATTCGTATCAAATGAACTTCATTACTAACTAAAAAAAAAAAAAAAAAAACATTAAGTAAAGAAAAATCACACGTTATTAACACTATTCAGATATGGCAAATATGCATTTAAAATTTAGATCCAATCCTAAAATCATTATACAACTCATCGGATCATTTGCGCCATTATCACTTATTAATGCGGGCCATGTACCTAAATGATTTTCCAACCCGTCAACGGAAATTCCATTTTCCTCCCAATCACCATCAGGAAAGTCTGGTCTATACACCGTCAGTGATCTGGCCCCCCCACCTGCTGCGCACGTGCTGCGAGGACTTTTATATAAAGCGAATCAAGGCTCTCCCACTCAGTGTAATCCTTGTGCGCAAAGCGAGCAGAAATGTCGCCAGTTATCGTCTGCCTTTTCGTAGTCGCGTGCGCGGCGTTTGCCGTCGCCGGCCCGATAAAAACTGATTTTCACTCCAGTAATCAAGAAATAGCTTCGATAAAATCCGCGAGTGAACAATTACCAACCGATATTGATTCAAAGCGGACAATCATACATGATTTATCGATGGGAACCGTACCTCATGCATTAGAGCAGAACAAGAGGGTACGAAGAAGTATTATGAAGAATGGAAAGTGTGCTCAAGGATACGTTAAAATTGGCAACGCTTGTATGGATTGCAAGGAGTAAGTAATATTTTTTTTACAGTTTATAGTTATAACCCAATCAATATGTATAAGTTTTTAGTTTGCTATTTATAATAAATTTTTAATTTGAGTAAATCATAAAATTTATCTTCTCAAAACAAAAAATATATTTCATATTGCTAGTAACAAATACTTACTAATGATATAATTATTACTAACGTAGCTTATATAGCAAATTATTAATTTAATACAAACATACATAATATTTAAAAGGACTTTCAACTTTCACTCGTGTAAAAAAACAAAAGTATCCATACAACTCGTCAAATGCTTGCATAATTATTCCAAATATAACTACATTGCGACGACAAATTCTAGAAAATAGTTATCACTCTAATACGTAAATGACGTTGACGTAAGAATAGAATTTAACTAAGTTTATTAATCACTCACATATTTGTATTAGGTAAATGGAACAACGGCACTTATATTATTAATAATAATAGCATTTAATTATGAAACGATTAGTACATACCATTGCGGTCAGAATTATGAATGAATTATGTAGTTAATGGAGGGCTCACTTCAGGAAATTACAACTTTATTTCAGTTTTTACCTTATGTTTTGGTTGGTTTAAGGAAGTCTGTGTGTATAATTTACTTAGAACTCTAAACAAATAATATATTATAATACAATCAGTTACATTACATCAGGAATGAAAATCGTTGATATTTTAAATAGCAAAGTATGTTAATATAAGACTGACAACAGGACTTAAGGATTAAAGAAAAACTATCTCATAATAATATTGTTAAACTCATAACAACTGTCGTCTTATTAAGGTTATATACCTACAAACTTTTATATGTCAATAACTTATATATATTTTTTGGACTATTTCCACACATGCAGATACACGGGTCTGCTATATACATACATACTTACTGGTGTCTTACCGTACAGAAACAATAAAAGTTAATTTTTCCTCAATTATAAACGATTAAAGTGGACTTGCTATGTCGACCAAGGAGGTTTTCTGCTGATAGAAAAAGACATATTGATCATCAACAAAGTAAATACATAAAACAATTTACAACTGGAGCAATATGTGGTATAAATAACATCTAAGAGGAAGGCGCCATCTAAGTGGTAATAAAAACTGGATTTGTGTTATTATATTCATAAATATGTATGTGCGAGTATTTACAAAGTTTACAAAATACCTAAGCGCCCCTTTTTTCTCTTAGCTACACCACAATTTGTTATTCCGTTTTAGATTATGATTTTACCATATTAGAGTATTTAAATAAATTAATTTAAACGGGTTATATCGCGCATATTTATTATTTGAGCCTCCTTGACGCTCCGTACTGAGAGAAACACAATTTTTCTATTAGAGTATGTTCGTTAAAATTAGCAAGTTCTCAACGATTATTTATTTAGGTACCATGTTCCTTGTGCTTGGTCATGACCTAATTTAAAACAAAGTAGGTAAAACAAACTAAACAGCAACAAAAATACGCCTTCTATTCCTGACCATTAAGACACTAGAGTACCTATTCGATAATTTTGACAAATAGTATTTAGTTCTAGAGTAAATATAACTCTTGTAAAAGTGGGAACAAATAGGACCTCAACTTATGCCCGTATTTAACAGTCAGCATCATAAGTAGCTAACAATTTTTGTATGACAGCCATTTTTGACCAAAGGGGCATCTAGCACCGTTGGGTTCAAAGTCCATAAAACAAACCACCTGCACCAAGCAACATCATACAACGATAAAATAAATAAAACTAAACACAACATGTATTTCTCGGTACCATTTTATCAATCTTATCATTAACTATGCTCCAGAACCAAAAGAAAGTATTTATGATATCCTTACAAAGCGTTTGCTTCATTTCTTCATTAAATTTAAAATGTATTTTGATGCCTAAACAAATTTGATTTATGAGATAAAACAAGTTGCATCACTATCGTATTGTATGTTTAGAGAAAAGGTAACAAAGAGAATGTTGACATACGAGTATATATAATTTCAAAAATTAATGCAATATTTCAGATTCATATTTTACTCATTTAAACTTACTTACACGATTTACACACATTATTTTAACTACATGGGACTTAATTGGTTTGAATAAAGTGTTTATTTAACAATTAAGTCCCGTCTTGTAATAATAATGTGACTAATGTTTAGTAATCAAATCGATATAAAATTTTATGACATATTAAAAACCGGTTTCATTTTCACACGTCTATTTAAAATCGGTATTACTTTACAAATACTTACACGAGATGCTTGGGCCAATTCCTTGAGATGAATCGGATGTTGGTCAAATTACAATTGAGGATCGCCCACGCAATATTATCGCTGTGTATACTGTGAAGCATCGTTTATGTCACTTTCTAGGTACATACCTACGTTCAGAGTTTCTTCAGTTTGCTTTCAATGCAAAAAAGTCCGGAATGTGTTTGTTATTATACTATTTATTCACACGTATTTAATGTTATTTTATTAATACATAAATAAACTTTGACACATTTTGTATCATTCGATGCTCAGCTGAATAAATTCTCCGCAATCCTATATTTAACTTTAGTTTGGTGGATTTTTTAATGTACAATGGGTTCCACGATTATTTAGGTAAATTTTCTAGGCAACCGAACCTTAGATGACCTTTACATGACTGTCTACGTGTTAAGGGAAATGCTCGCTGACCAATACACGGCTGAGTCACAAACTGATGTCATCTTTAACCAATGACCACAGTCTCTCATTAATATTGGCCTTTAAACGACTGCCTGCCTGTATTTTCTAGTTTATCTTTTTTGGCGAGTATCAATCTAAATGTGCCCTTCTTTGTTACAGATTGGATTTATGCGAATAACCGGTAGCTGCTAAACCCAACGCTGTGTAGCTAATAAATGACTGCCATTGAAGTTCTACACAAAATCATTTCTACCAATATTACGGCTTTATATCATGCAGAGATGAAAAAAGCTACTATTCAGCTACAAAGTGACGTTGGCAAGCACCGAATGATGCGTTATCTTCGGTAGTCTTATCATCCCATGTCCATTGGCCTTCCCCATGGACTCTACCACAGCAGTCTGGCGTTACCTACTTCCAGTTTACACCACACTTATATAATATCTTATCATTTTGTCATCCAGCTCGTGTTAGTATGGAATTTAAAGTTAGTATAGAATTACATAGGTACTCAGTTTATTGACTAGTTATAAAGGTTTGCAGCGATTCCTTGGGATTCGATGAATGATTTAGGGTTAATATTATTCCTATAATTTTACAAGTATTATTTAGTATTGGTCTACGTACCTTCGCCTACTAGGTTGTTATTTTTATTTATTACTAACCCTTAGGAAAACAGAAGCGAATTCGTGTTTTCTCAGATCTGACAATTTTTTATAAGTTTTAGGATATTTAAAAGTGCCAAACAAAACAGGAATTCCTTTCTTTTTGTCTTACTAAGGGTTGATGTTACAATTTAGCTATAGATTACTAAGTAAGTAGGTAGATAGAGGTATTTTGAATAGACCAGTAAACAACACAAGCTCAAAAGTAATTTTACGTGCCATATTTATATTTTTGTTTGCTGGTCTGCTAGTTTAGTGAATCTTGTATCGAAACGGTCGAGCAATCTGTTGGACCCAACATTAATTCATGTATTGCTGAAACCCTGTATTTTGTGTAGATTTAGTTTTTTTTTTTATATTTCTAGTCTGACACTTTTATTAATGTACTTATTAACGTACTGCCAATAATAGGTGAAGTAATGTTGAGGTCCACACGTAAAAGCTGTTGTTATTTAATTAATCCGGATTTATTTAACATAAATTACTTACGAGTAAATCCAGATTTAGATTTTCAGTAAAAGTTTAATCTGAAATTAAAACCCTTATATATTCATATGCTACCCGTATATAGAGAGCTCTCAAATAATAATCACCCAGAAAAAGAAATGCCTCTCTATAAATAAACACGGCTGTTCTTGTTGTATATTGCCAGTATTAGTATTAGGAAACATACATTTTAATTTTTTTTGTATAGAGATATTCATATTAAGGAAAATAATACTTTAATTCCAGCAGCATTTCTAATTTAATTATTATTATTCTTCGTTTGTTATTCAACGATTCTAGTCTTAGTTTTATATCTAAATATACTACATCGTGTGTTTTTTTTTATTAAGTGTATCTTTTTCAAGTTACCTCTATGTTGTGCAGTTAAATTGCAAATTGCGCTTTCGATATTACCGATGAATTTACCTATGTATGGACAAACACAATATTGTTAAATGAGTTAGCGAAATAACGTGTTTTGTAAAAAAAAAGTGAGATTATTAGTATTATATACATTCCTACGATAAAATGTAAGTTTGTTATAACATTTATATGAATGTACTGAGTCAAGTTCTGGAACGTGTGATATGTAAATGATTGTTCAGTTGAACATGTTTGTTTGAACGTATTTATTTGTATGTGGAGATGTTAAATGTTGATATATCCTCAAATAAAAAACTATCCTTTATTTTTTATTTTTTTTTATTTTTTTTATTTATTTATCTCATGCAATGCTTACATTTGGTACATTTATTTTACCTTCGCCAAACATACGTTTATTGGCGAATGCTGCGCTCACTTTTATAACTACGTTTGTCTACAAATGTACCTAACTATTCATATAATAATTCTAGTGTTCTCTCTCATGTATAGTTTGACCTTAGTAATATTACAAAGGTCAAACTATATACAGATTTTGAAATAACTATATAGTTATGGGGTATTTATTATCAACTGATCCAGTAGAAACTTCTTTAACTTAACTTTAAAAACATTTTGACTGCTACATTCATTCTCTAGAATAATCTTATTAAATATTCGAGGTACCAAATAACTGCGTGTCCGCCGTCCGTAGTAGTTATTGGCTTCGGGCTCCACGTACTGCCGTCGCGTCGAGGCCCACAGCTCGCGGCTGTATGTTCTTCTGGGAGTTTTAAATTCAGGATTTTTAAATTGTTCAGTTGCTACTAGATACTTAACTTTTTCATGCACTGGTAGAATATTCAGGATTTTAAACATTCCCTCATTTGATTTATTCCCTTTATTATTCGGGAATCAACCCATAAGTGTATTATCCGTTCATGTTTGAATTATATGTAAGGGCGACAAGCGTACAGATAACGATAAAAATAGCAATAAAATAACAGCTGATGCTGATATCATATTAATAAAAGTCGCTGGCTATAAATGTTAAACCTTGGTTCTTCGGCACCCTTATCAGGGACCTAATTCAAGAATGCCGTTGGAGAGATCGCAAAACGTCAAAACTATATTAGTTAAACAGTGAGATCACCTTTGAACTGTCATTTAAATGCGATGAGCTTCAAGTGACATATGTCATCTCAATTTTGAAAATATGAAGGCGATAATGATTGTCAAAAATGCTATTCATGCATATGAATTTCTGTTTTGAACGAAACGTAACAGACTAATTTCACGCACTACACGGTCAAATTAAGGTATGCGCCTGTTATTTATACCGTCATATGTGACGGTATAAATAACAGGCGCATACCTTAACTTACGCAAATGAAACGCGACCGGATAGACGAAGTTGCGATGTTTTAGGGAAAACGCCACTTGTCAAATAGTCCATTTCATCGCCACACGTCAAAAGTGACGGATGGCGATGAAATGGAGAGATCTCCATATCTCCAAAAAACTAAATGCTCACCAAAATGGCTTTTTTCACCAAAATTTCAAATTGGTGCTAGGCGGCTAAAACTCGGTATCGGGGGGCTCTCGGGGCTCAAAAATATGAATCTGAAATCTTGTCCGAAAATTCGGTCAAATTCGGAAAATATCGAAAAAAAACGATTCAAAATTTTAAATTGGTGCTAGGCGGCTAAAACTCGGTGTCGGGGGGCTCTCGGGGCTCAAAAATATGAATCTGAAATCTTGTCCGAAAATTCGGTCAAATTCGGAAAATATCGAAAAAACAAAACGATTTGTATGGAGAAAATTTCAAATTGATATAGCATAGCTAATAATGACTACCGCACATTATGGGGCGTTTTTTAAGGGATATAAAAAAAAAAACTTACCTAACCTAACCCGGCCGAGTCGGATCTGCTCTGAAAGGTGATCAGGATTAGATGGTTACCTAGCTGAAACACTAATTTATGAAAACAATATTTGGTGAGCAAAAACTCCATTTTGGGAAGCAAAAAGATATTTTTGGTAATAATAATAATTTTGATGTTTTATGAAAACAATATTTGGTGAGCAAAAAATCCATTTTGGGTAGCAAAAAGATATTACTGACTAAACATAAAATTATTCTGGTGTAATGTATATCGATTTTGGAATACAAAATGATTTAATTTGGTGAGCACTGTATAGAGTGGGTTTAATTTAAATGGAGGCAATTCATTTTATTTGGAATTTAGTTTTGGGGTATAAAAGCCATTTCGGTGAGCGTTTAAATTGTTCCCATTATCAATTGCCGACGTATGTGACGTTACGTGACGACATTTCGTCATATGTGACGGTATAAATAACAGGCGCATACCTTAACTTACGCAAATGAAACGCGACCGGATAGACGAAGTTGCGATGTTTTAGGGAAAACGCCACTTGTCAAATAGTCCATTTCATCGCCACACGTCAAAAGTGACGGATGGCGATGAAATGGAGAGATCTCCATCATCTTTATAAAAATGGTCGAATTACCCCCCAGTTTGTAAAACATAATATATCCATGTAACCGACGCTGCGCACGCTAAGCCATATAGTTACAATGTTAAATATGATATAGTTTTTAATTTTTGAACTGAGATAATCCACTTGTAGACACGATATTTTCACAATAGTCTCTACTGGATTTGTAGCAGAAAAAATTGCCAAAGTAGTTATGAAAATACACTATTTCTAAACTAAGCAAAGCTTGTAAGTACTATCTTTACTAGACGGCGATATACATAATATATAAATACATATATATAGATGACATCCATGGCCCAGGAAAAATGTAGTGTTCCCGGGGGCGGGTAACACCGCGGGGCTTCTAGTCTACGAAATATGTTTAAAAGTTTACATTATTACATAACCCAAACCCCTTCTGTTGTTTTAAAATGTCTCAGCAGATTATTGACTATGCAACGAGCTTCGTTTCTATATCAATTGAGTGGCAATAATCCAATTTTGACAACTGTGATATGGACTATTGCTTGTATCCGGTAATTGACCCCAAACTACCGTCGTATAGACCAATAATTCTAGAGACTGCTAATGACTGTACGAAAACGTATTCCATTGACTGACACCTCTAGCACGACTATGACAAGCGAAACTTTGTCGTGTGACATACATTGCCCGTCTCTTTCTTCACAATACCGTCCCAGCAACACTTCTTGCCGATTTGGATGCTGAATCGCGCCTGAGCAAAGTCCCATACGATTCGTACAGCGCTTAGATCTCGCTTAACATGCTAATCAGCAATTGATAATGGGAACAATTTAAACGCTCACCGAAATGGCTTTTATACCCCAAAACTAAATTCCAAATAAAATTAATTGCCTCCATTTAAATTAAACCCACTCTATACAGTGCTCACCAAATTAAATCATTTTGTATTCCAAAATCGATATACATTACACCAGAATAATTTTATGTTTAGTCAGTAATATCTTTTTGCTACCCAAAATGGATTTTTTGCTCACCAAATATTGTTTTCATAAAACATCAAAATTATTATTATTACCAAAAATATCTTTTTGCTTCCCAAAATGGAGTTTTTGCTCACCAAATATTGTTTTCATAAATTAGTGTTTCAGCTAGGTAACCATCTAATCCTGATCACCTTTCAGAGCAGATCCGACTCGGCCGGGTTAGGTTAGGTAAGTTTTTTTTTTTATATCCCTTAAAAAACGCCCCATAATGTGCGGTAGTCATTATTAGCTATGCTATATCAATTTGAAATTTTCTCCATACAAATCGTTTTGTTTTTTCGATATTTTCCGAATTTGACCGAATTTTCGGACAAGATTTCAGATTCATATTTTTGAGCCCCGAGAGCCCCCCGACACCGAGTTTTAGCCGCCTAGCACCAATTTAAAATTTTGAATCGTTTTTTTTCGATATTTTCCGAATTTGACCGAATTTTCGGACAAGATTTCAGATTCATATTTTTGAGCCCCGAGAGCCCCCCGATACCGAGTTTTAGCCGCCTAGCACCAATTTGAAATTTTGGTGAAAAAAGCCATTTTGGTGAGCATTTAGTTTTTTGCCTCAGCAAAAATTACTAAAATGGAAGTAATAATATTATAAAATATTGGTGACATCCATTTGACAATAATATAGATTATTTGGTCTGAAATTAACTTTAACGGTGTTCATATATTTTTATAGCATGTAAGAAAAATAATTATTTGCTTTATTTATAGAATAGTTTGGGATACACTATTTGGTGAACATTCATCCGTTTTGGCAAGCATTAAGAATTTATTGGTAGTTATTTATCAACATATTTGGTAGGCGTTTAATCATATTTGGTAGGCGTTTAAACACAAGCCATTGATAATATTAAGAAGCGTTCGTAAATGGCGCATAGTGAATTTAAAAAGACATGCATCATACGAAATGTGTGGTTCGGAGACGGTGACCGTGCCTCCGAATTAATCATTAATAAGCAATATAAGCATGATGAGGGTTTTTTTCGAGTTTGTCAATCGATCCTATTTTTATTGAGATCGAATTTATGTACGGGATATTTAGACTACCCTAAAAGTCAGAAAAGACCGTGAAAAATCGCAATTTTTACGGAACGCTGAAAATGCGCCACATAAGTAAATGGCGTCCAAATCATGACGCAATCGACCTGTAAAGGTACCAGTATGAATAAAAAAAAAGCGCATATTTTTGTCATAAATACTGTTTTTTTGAATTATGAGGATTTTGCAAACAATTACAAATATAAATGTGTCCAAAAAAATTGCGTATTTTTTAAGTCTTATATTTATCGCGATCTGACGATTTTTTTCAAGTAACTGAGTGCACACCCTTAACCGGTTCGCTACCCAAGAGAAATAATCAATTTATATATAAACTTAGTATAATCTGGGGGCACGGCAGTGCCCCCGCCAAGTCGAGCAAACGCGCTTGCCGGCACGCCGTAACATCCTTTTCTCGAAGCCATTCAGACCATTTTCAAACTCCCAGTATTTCATTACGGACAAAGTAAGAAGCCTGAATTTTTAATGACCAGGAGAGCATGATGTAACCTAGGCATATTCCAAATTTCATTCAATTTGAACTAGTAGTTTAGAAATTATTGCCAGTCAAAGTTCCTTAATTTTGTCACTCACTGATTCACTGACTCACTCATGATCATACGAATTCTAAGTTACTTCTAGAAGACACACAAGCTTGAAATTTCGTGCTCTATTACGGTTTGGTGTACAAATCATTAAAAAACCTAAACATTACAAAATTTCCGTGTAGTTTTCCAGTTATGCGAGCTGCATAGATAAATTTGTATTTCCTTATGAACCCTATAAAAAATACACGATTACAAAGTTAACTTTGCGGTTCATATAACCTTCGGTTTAGATACTAAGACCTCAGGCACAGAATACTTATTACCTAATACATACAGAATGGACACGCTCATCGCCGTACCGAATTGAGTTACCTCATCCCGCAGGGGCAGTGAGTTGGAATCGTGATAGTTTTAATATGCCTAATATTAGAAGGAGATGCCTTATATAGGATACATTGAGAGGAAGAAAGGTGGACGCATTAGAGATGTACTAGAGGAGACTTATTGGTTGGTCATGGGCCGGGTTGCGAACAAATGTTTCCATACTCCAAAAAGGTGACTCACCAGATCCAGAGAAAGACCACCCATGCGATGAACTCACCAGCTACTATTAGCAGTCTTTTACATGTTTATTATCTGGGGGCACGGCAGTGCCCCCGCCAAGTCGAGCAAACGCGCTTGCCGGCACGCCGTAACATCCTTTTCTCGAAGCCATTCAGACCATTTTCAAACTCCCAGTATTTCATTACGGACAAAGTAAGAAGCCTGAATTTTTAATGACCAGGAGAGCATGATGTAACCTAGGCATATTCCAAATTTCATTCAATTTGAACCAGTAGTTTAGAAATTATTGCCAGTCAAAGTTCCTTAATTTTGTCACTCACTGATTCACTGACTCACTCATGATCATACGAATTCTAAGTTACTTCTAGAAGACACACAAGCTTGAAATTTCGTGCTCTATTACGGTTTGGTGTACAAATCATTAAAAAACCTAAACATTACAAAATTTCCGTGTAGTTTTCCAGTTATGCGAGCTGCATAGATAAATTTGTATTTCCTTATGAACCCTATAAAAAATACACGATTACAAAGTTAACTTTGCGGTTCATATAACCTTCGGTTTAGATACTAAGACCTCAGGCACAGAATACTTATTACCTAATACATACAGAATGGACACGCTCATCGCCGTACCGAATTGAGTTACCTCATCCCGCAGGGGCAGTGAGTTGGAATCGTGATGGTAGCGATGATGATGATGATGATGATGGTGGTAACTGGTGGCGGTGATGGGGGTGCTGGTGATGATGATGATGATGATGAAGCTGGGGACTGGTGTTGGTAATGAGGGTGTTGGATTGTTCCGATGATGATGGTGACTGGTGGTGGCGATGGGCGTGTTGCTGATGATAATTATGATGGTGGTGGTGGTGACTGATTCTGATGAAGGTAGTATTGGTGATGATGATGATTATGATGACGACGATGGTGGTGACTGTTGGTGATGATGATGATGGTGGAGTGGAAGTGACCGGTGGTGATGATGGGGGTATTGATAGTAATGAAGATGGTGGTGACTGGTGGTGGTGAGGGAGGTGTTGGTAATGATGATGATGATGATGATGATGGTGGTGATTGGTGATGATGATGATGGTGTTGTTGTAGATGATTAATGATGATAATGATGATGACGATGACGATGACGATGATGATGCCGATGATGGTGATTAGGTATGATGATGGGGGTGTTGATTCAGATGGTGATGGTCATAGTGGTGATGGATGATGACGATTCTGATGGTAATGCTTGTGGTGATGGTGATGACGATGGTTATAAAATCAACATCCTCACCACATTACGACGCGTTTGGCTCGGTTTGTAGACACCTGCCTACTGAGTCGGCGGTCCCGGGTTCAAATCCCGGCCGGGGCAAATATTTGTGCAAATATTTGTTCTTGGGTCATGGATGTTATCTATATATGTATTTATATATTATGTATATCGTCGTCTAGTACCCATAGTACAAGCTTTGCTTAGTTTGGGACTAGGTCGATTTGTGTAAGATTGTCCCTTAATATTTATTTTTTTATTTATTTATTATTACCACCACGACCATTAGGTACCACAACCACATCCCCAACACAATAACCACTACCATTACCACTACCACCATCATCGCCGCCATCATCACCACCCTCATCATCACCATCTTCATGAGAGGAATCAGGAGAAGGATCATTATCTATAATGAGAGGGGTCATTATGGATCATGAGAGGGAGTGACAAGTCTGTGTGGTTTACATTTAGTTAATGTCAACATCGGTAGTGTTAAAGTGCAAAACTCCGCAATTTCGGAGTATAATAGACTAAGAAGTAATTACCGTCCTGGCTTGTCAAAAATCGCTTCATCAAATTTTTCGAGAAAAGCCCACAGAGACAGAGAGTGGGCTTTAAGAAAGACAGTTGCGGATACACAGCTAGTAGTCCTTAAAGGAAAAATAAGGAGGACCACTTACAAAAAGAAATGAGATCCCATCAAAAACATTACATGTAAAAAAATTGCAAGTCTCGCAACCTTCTACCGAAAAAAGTTGTGAGATACAATATCAAACCAAGTCGGTTAATTTATTCAGTACCTATCAAAGTGACTATTCGCCTATATGACAACTTTGACATAAATTTTCACCGGATTACATAACTAAAAACATATTACCATGACCGTGTTAGATTAATATTAAACATATTTATCTTTATCATAAATGTAATGACTTGGCCATCGCACACGATAATACATTCTACATTATAATGATAATAAAATCTACCAAATTTTATTAACGCTTTGAATGTCACGCATACAAACATAAATTCCTACTCATTGTTTCATCTTGGCCGTCCTATAAAAGATGCATCTGGCCCGACCGGCAAAAGAGGACGGCAGAAGAAAATATAGGCAGACGAGATAGTAAAAACAGCTGAAAAGAACTGGATACGCACCGCTCCATACCGATCTATTGGTATGGATAAATAAAGCAAAAAATATAATAATCACTTTAATAAAAGGAGATTTATTCGTATTCTTATATACTTATGTTGTCGTGCGATGGCCAAGTCATTACATTTATGATAAAGATAAATATGTTTAATATTAATCTAACACGGTCATGGTAATATGTTTTTAGTTATGTAATCCGGTGAAAATGTATGTCAAAGTTGTCATATAGGCGAAGAGTCACTTTGATAGGTACTGAATAAATTAACCGACTTGGTTTTATATTGTATCTCACAACTTTTTTCGGTAGAAGGTTGCGAGACTTGCAATTTTTTTACATGTAATGTTTTTGATGGGATTATGTTGACATATCTATATAAAACTATGTTTTATCAAAATAAATGCATGAATGAATTTCAAAGTCCCATTTTTCTTAATTTCATACTGAGCAATTATTATTCATGTAACTACAGTATCTCGTAGTAGAGTCGTCATCTTTATTGTCACCGAGTGCAGGTGGCGCCATCTGCAAGAGGTTGATGGAAATCGACTTTGTCGAGGTTGACAGACATTGGCAGCATTCTTGATTTATTGAGCCATGGTCGCATAATTAAAGATGTATACTGTACATTGTACATTCAGCTGTAAAAACAAAAGCAATAAAAGCTAAATAATATCAAGGACCTAGGTGTCATCCATCAACCATCAATCTTATTTATAAATTCAAACTTAAGCTAAACAAGTAAAAATGAAAGTATTCATAAGTCACAACATCACAAGTCACTCTAAAACTCGAGGACTAGTGCAGCTGCCTACTGAGCCGGCGGTCCTGGGTTCGAATCCTAGCAAGAGCAAATATTATTTTCTGCGATGAACTCGAATATTTGTTCACCGGGTCACGGATGTTGTCTACAGACAACTATTTAAGTATATATTTATCTATTTAGTCGATATGTGTAAGGTTGTCCAATATTAAAAACAACAAAAAAAAAACAATGAAATGTACGCTGCTTATTTGGAGGTCAGGCTTATTTTACACTAAGGCTTCTTATCTGATCAAAAATGCTGATTGTTTTAGATTTTTTTTTCTATGATCAAACATGTTTCTAGTAGTTACTGGCGAGAACAGAGAAATAACCTACAGTTTGAAATTTTCATTGATAATTTTAACTTAATAACTACTTTAACTCGAAATTGACAAAATTCACGCAAAAGAACAGATTTTTTCAACTTATTATTTTCGACTGCACGCAATGAAAGCATGAAATAGCTATCTAGATCTCTGTAACCATCAATATAATTGTCATAAAATGAAAAAAAAGAAACATTTTTAAATGTATGTCTTCTGAACAATAATATTGATGATAATATTGTCGATCATTATTTTCTCGCAGGTGTATTTTATATCAATATTCGATGCGAAGTTATCACCAGCATCTAAATGACGCTCGCATCTGGCTCACCTTGACTTGTTTTTTGCTACAAAATGCATCATTTCAATTTACCGAGACAAAAAATTCATAATCCTATATTTCACACCACATACCTATCTACATAATAAAATACTTATAAGTTACAGATAAAGGATAAAAAAGATGCTTTTTTTTAAAGTTGAATTATATTTGAAACACTAATCAGAAATTATTTTTGCAAAGTAAATCTACCTAAATGTGAGTCGGACTCGCGTATCGAGGGTTCCGTGCCAATAAGCTTGCTTATTCAGAAGCTTAGAAATAAAATAAGCAAGTGGTTACCCGAGAGCTTCCATATTTAATGCTCCTTATCCGTTCCAATGATGATTGTTTTAGACATTATTCTCTATGATCAAACATGTTTCTTAACATACTATCAATGTTCTACTTCGAACAGGGCGGATTGAGATATACCTATATTTATACCTACAGTTTGAATTTTTCATTGATAAGATAATTTTTGTTTCAGTAACTACTCGAAATTTACAAAATACACGCAGGAAATTGGTTTTTCGACTTACTATAGATTGCATGTTACTTTCTAGAAATTATTCACTTTAAAAAGTTGGTTGAAATTATCAATATTTGTCATAAATCAAAATATGAAGAAAATAAAATTTAAAAGAAAT
Organism: Apotomis turbidana; assembly: GCA_905147355.2. Lineage (NCBI taxonomy): Eukaryota > Metazoa > Arthropoda > Insecta > Lepidoptera > Tortricidae > Apotomis > Apotomis turbidana. Next base: position 4,248,959 of record LR990293.1, read on the forward strand.
ACCTAAGGCTCTCTAAGAGTTTTAAGAGCTTACAAAGTTTTCTAATTAATTATATTAAAACACCTTTGTCTTTACCTACCCTAAAGGTACCCTATAGGTTGTGATTTTCTGGCCTTGATACAGGTAGATGGACAGACAAAGAAGTGATGCTCTAAGGATTCTGTTTCGAGGTATAGAACGGAACCCTAAAAATATCTACCTACCTACGAATATCAACAGTCCGTCTAGTTCTACGCTTGGCGGCTCTTGTTGCACGACATAGCATTGCCCGTCATTCACTCACAGTACAGCGAAAAAAAGAGATAATATCTATATAGCGAGAAAATGTCGCGTATCACAGTTGTGCTAGAGGCGCAGTACCCGTACCATGAGTTTACGGTGACAGTACTCGCTAGCGACTGCGTAAACGATTTTATGGAGAATTGTAGTTCTACAAATGAACCGCTAGGGGCGCGGTGCTATTCTCCATACAAATCCTTTACGCATTCGCTGTCGCTAGCGAGTACGGTCACGTTATCTCATGGTTAGGGGACAGGTGTTATAGCCATTTGGACGTCACGCACCATTTGACGTTGCCGTGTAGGTATTCTGCCGACTGTAAGGGTCAAAATGATGACCGCAAATATTGTTATTAAGATATTAGGAGGAAGAGTGAATAAATGGTAATGCCACCTGAGTTTCTAAGTAGTGAAGTGGGAAATATTCGAGAAAATGTACACTTTTCTTGTGTTTATTCATAATATTTTCCGGGTCATTGAATTGTATATTGGAATCGAAAGCAGTACCTACCGAGTGTATTATAGGGAAAATATCATAACACATATGATGCCTCCGTTCCGTCCTGTCCGTTATGGGTAAAAATTAGGAAAGGTGATCTTTTTTTTTTTTTTTTTTATTCACAATAGCCATGCATTTAACCTCGATTGCACCTGATGTTAAGTGACAATAAGGCCTAAGATGGAGCATGCTTGGCTAGAAGATGCCTATTCACTCTCGACTTGAAGAGATCCAAGTTATATTTTTCAGGAAACAGGTGCGCAGGAGATGTTGATGTTGTTACTATACGTACCTATATACGTAACTTCGACCACGAAACCTTTTTTTTACCGTAGCCGGGAAACAAATCCTATAACCATCTTTAGATGTCCACCTATCCCTATACCAAAGTTAATTAAAATCGGTCCATAGTCAAGGCGTCTTGGTGTGATGAGTAGACAAAGACATGTTTACCAACCTATCTCTGGCGGCGCACACCCATACAAAGTTAAGATTTATCCTGAAATAATAACCCATCTCCATACAACTGGTTTTCAATACAATTTTAGAATTTTATAATACTACTAGGTGCGCCGCGCGGTGTTAACCACTCATCCCACGGGAAAACTAAATTTTTTCGGGATAAAAAGTAGCCTATGTGTTAATCAAGGGGGGGGTATTCGACCAATTTTAGAGATATAATGGAGATCTCTCCTTTTCATCGCCATCCGTCCCTTTTGACGTGTGCCTACTTGACAAGTGGCGATATCCCTAGAACATCGCAACTTCGTTAATTCGGATGCGCATAATTTTCGTTTCCTTTGTATGTGACGGCATAAATAACAGGCGCATACTTTAAATTGACCGCGTAGTACGTGAAATTAGACCGTAACGTTTCGTTCAAAACAGAAATGTATATACATGAATAACATTTTTGACAATCATTATCGCCTTCGTATTTCCAAAATTGAGATGAGATATGTCACTTTTAAGCTCATCGCATTTAAATGACAGTTCAATGGCGATATAACTGTTATCTAATGGAGATTTGACGTTTGGCGATATCTCAAACGGCATTCTCGAATTGGGCCCCAGGGTGTCAGTTACCTTCATACCAAAGTTGCAACAAAATTAGTCTAGCCGTTTGAGCGTGAAGAAGCAACAATAATAATAATAATAAAAGCCTTTATTCGCTGACCAAATACAGTAAACACTTATAAATATGTATGTATATTCAGCAACCAGTTTATTGATCAGGTTGTCCTTGGACATAGGCCTACCCTAGTCTCTTCCACTCTTCCCTGTCACGAGCTGATCTTGAAGAAGCAACAAACATACACATAAAAACACTCACAAACTTTCGCCTTTATAATATTAGTGTGATAAATGAGTTTTTACGTATTTAATTCTTTTATAATCGATATCATGGCGTACTACAACATCAGCAGCAAGCTGTCAGGTTCTACGACCTACGCCTTTTTTCAATCGGGGCAATAACTTGGTGCGGCGTCATCGCCCTTCTCCTCCTCTCCTACTAGCCTTTTCCTTTTTTCTCTCATCAAATTAATGAATTTGGAATTCCCTTAAAATACAGAGCTGTACAAGCTGCGGCTATTATTAAGCAGTAATCGATTAAAATAGTAACACAATTCATCCTCATCATCAGCCCGTATCAGCCACTGCTGGACATAGGCCTCCCCCATGGCACGCCACTGAGCTCGATGTTCAGCTCTCCTTCTCCAGTTACCACCCGCTGTCCTACGAATGTCGTCACTCCACCTTGTTACAGGGCGCCCTACACTACGTTTGCCGATTTGTGGCCTCCACTCCAGAACTCGTTTGCCCCAGTGGTCATCGGCTCTGCGACAGATACAATTATGACCACTGACCAGCCCACTGCCACTTTAGCTTGCTTATTTGCTGTGCTATGTTAACTTTGGTTCTCTATCGTAACACAGTTACTAAGTTCTTATTTATAGATATTTAATCTGTGTGTTTAAAAGCTTTGTCACTCAGGCTGAATTTGGATTGTGATTACAGAGTAAACACTATTAGACCTATGTTGTAGACCTATGATGATTATGAGTTAGATTAGTAGTGTAAGAAAATATATGAAAGCAAATATTAGTATAAACAAGTTGTATGAATAGTGATCTTATGAGTTCTGATGATTATGAGTTCCGATCGTTATTATTAAAAAAAATATGAAATTTGATCATTATTATGATATAAAATAGTATAAGAAATATTTTCGGACTTCCGATAATAGGACTTAAAAAGTTATGTGAAAAAATACGCACCCGTCGTTGAGTGGTTTCAACATAACCTAAACTACCACTAAATTTGGACATTTTAATATTTTTAATTAAATCGAAAACTAAAATCAAAAAAGGAGACGGTTTCGACAAGAGGCCTTATTCCTTTTAAAATTTATTTTTTTCATATTATGACGAATATATTGATAATTTCAACCAACTTTTTGAAGTGAATAATACTTTTTCCCGAGTTCTAGGTAGTAACGTAGCTATTTCATGCTTTCATTGCGTGTAGTCGAAAATAATTTAAAAAAACGAATTTTCCACGTGATTTTTGTCAATTTCGAGTAGTTTTTCGAACAAAAATTATCAATGAAAAATTCAAACTGTAGGTTTCAAATATATACCAATAAATCCCAATAGCCCTGTTCTAGGTAGAAACATCAATAATATGTTAAGAAACATGTTTGATCATAGAGAAAAATGTCTAAACAATCAGCATTTTAAAAGGAATAAGGCCTCTTAAGACGTCACAAGCCAGGATCTTCATAGAAACTTCATACTAACTGATCAATTTTGACATTTAATAAAAAGTAGCTGATTTCAACTTTCATCAAATACCGTATTGTGGTGTCTCCATATTAATAATCACATGTTTCACTTTTTTTTGCTACTAATTTTCCAAGTAAAATACAATATTCCGCGGTTGGGTTAAAACAATACGTCCACTATTAATGTCGCTGCCTACGCATTTATTTACGTAGTACTACAGAAATGACAAATGAATGATTTTGCGTAATTACTGGTAAACGTCACATACCATGCAATGAATTGGCTTGAGTTTAATTTGAGCCAACCGGTTCTACCTCGCGAGTTCACGAATCGCAAGTAAATGTTTGTTTATCGCACAAAAACAGCGCAGTCATAATCATATTGTGTTTATATACATATACAAAATATTATGGTACATTATAGTGTTACCTGTAGCATAAATAGCCCTTAATACATTCGACCGTTAATTAATGTGATAGTTTGAAAGAGTTGTCATATCCATACCATTTTTTTCAAAGCATGCATTCTTAATCTTCTTAATCACATGTTTCACATTTTTTTTGCTACTAATTTTCCAAGTAAAATACAATATTCCGTGGTTGGGTTAAAACAATACGTCAACTATTAATGCCGCCGCCTACGCATTTATTTACGTACTACAGAAATGACAAATGTATGGTTTTGCGTAATTACTGGTAAACGTCACATACCATTTAATTTGAGCCAACCGGTTTTACCTCCAAGTTCACGAATCGCAAGTAAATGTTTGTTTATCATACGAAAACAATGCAGTCATAATCATAGTGTTTTTATATACAGAGTATTATGGTACATTATAGCCCTTAATACATTCAACCGTTAATTAATGTGATAGTTTGAAAAACTTGTCCTATTTATACCCTTTTTATCATAGCATGCATTCTTAATCATTCTTTAATATAATATAATGAAAATTTAACTGTAAATAATTAATTAAATTGTCCTCTTATTCTTCTTGAATATTGTGTGTAATTGTGTCAACTCTATAAGTTCTATTAAGTATATGACGTAATTTATGCCATTATAAGCTTCACATTATATTAAATATTAAACAAACTAGTTGTTATGTGTTTGGAGTCATGAAACTCCTTCCCTCCTCTCCTTTTGTCTCCTTGAAAATATGTGTTGTTGTGAATAATTATCAATAACTTGAGTTCTTAATTATATAGATTTGTGATTTGCACCAACTTCATCTACTTGATTGACTGGTAGACAATGCCATTTAGCATACATTTCGCCATTGGCACTTTTGCTTTATGCAGTAATGTTTAAATAAATAAATTGTAGGTATATTCCAAGGGTTTTCCCATAGGAACTCTCGAGTTCAACAGATCCCTATTTTACGCTCGCCTCGCATGCGAACCGTATTAAAAACCTAGTTGTAACTTCAATACAAGCCAGTCAGTCTGAAGACGCTGGACCGGTCGCATTATGGAACTCATCGTTTTCCTCGTGATGTTCAGTGCGTGCGTATATGTGGCCAGTGAACCAATATATAAATATAATAAATTGGACTACGAAGAACTAATCCCAAACGAATCAAAACTGGGTGCTGATAATAGGGAAGTGGGTGAAGAGATCGGTGAACGGAGAATGAGAAGAGATGTCATAAAAGTACTAGGCTGTCCGCAAGGCAGAGTCAGATTTGGAACGCATTGCTATACTTGCCAAGAGTGAGTATTTAATGGTAATAGGCTAGTTGATTAATGTTAAATTGTATTAAACTAATTTATTTCGTAAAGCTTTGACATAGGAAACTTTTAAATATATATTTTTTTGCTCATAAAAGTAAAAGATTGTTAAAAAAAATAAATAAAGATTTTTATTCTCTATTTAGAAATGCTTAAAACGCTGTCCGCTATTTTTATCCTTGATAGTGACGTCACCAACCCAGTAAAAAAGAATTAAAACTAAAAACGTCATTCGAATCTTAGATAAGAGTGTATTGTAAGTCTTTATTTATGGGATCGCCTACGTCACGCCACAGATAAGATAAAGATAATAATGGCGGACGGCGTTTTCGTCTGTCCATGTAATTTCGATTATTCAATTAATTAAATTTAGCTTTCTAACTCGATTAAGAACACAATACATTTTTTCAGAGCTAGTAAATTAATGATTAACCATCACTACAGAGTATAAAACAAAGTCGTTTCCTACTGTCTGTCTATGGGTCTGTCCCTATGTAACCTTAGATCTTTAAAACTACGCAACGGATTTTGATGTGGATTTTTTTTTATAGATAGAGTGATTCAAGAGGAATGTGTATATGTATTATAATACATGCATAATTTACTGGCGTACATCATTTACCGGGGCGGGTCGCTAGTTTAAAATATATTTAAAAGATGGGGTCAAGTCTCTAGTAGCCTAATAATATGTGGTCAGTTTTTAGTATGAACGATTAAAATACTAGGAAAATATAAGTGATTGAACTTATGGTTGTGTGATGTTTGAGAAACAAGTTACGTTGTTTATTTAATGGTTCGGCGTATGCATCATCGATGCCATATTCATCTGGGTATATATATGTTTATATTAGGTATAATAATTTGGAAAATTTACATCAAGACTATTAGAAATTAAACAGAAATACATAGTGATAAGCGGGCTTATGGTAATTGACATTGTCTCCATCATCAAATCAGCTCCAAGATACCAAATTATTGTATTTTGTTACTACATATACACGCAAAGTTTCATTTCGATAGAATAATTAGAATACATTGTTACTTACTAATACACTTAGTTGCAAGGGAATGTAATTAAAGCGTGTTAATAAAAAAAAATATAAAAAAATGTTTTATATTAAATAGATTTATCAAAAATAAAGATTAAATGGACATCCTTTAGTAGGTACATACTAAAAGGTAAAAAATGATTCGGTAGGTCCAAGGCACCGATCATCACACACCACTCTCCTCATCAAATCAGAATAAAAAATAAAATCGATGGGCACGCGTAACCTGCGTTAATATGTAAACAACATGATAGCGGTTGACTTGATAGAAACTAGATTGACTCAAATAAATAAACAAACAGGGCAAGCTAAATAAAACCGTTTAAAAAGAAAAGTAGCAGTGCGAATTGTATACAATACAACAATACTTTATTGCAGACCAACAAGAAAAATATTACATTAGAAATCTTAAATTAAACAATGATAGACAATAGGTGGTCTTATCGTTAAAGAGTGATCTCTTCCAGACAACCTTTGGGTAGCGGAGAAAACAAAATTAAGCAGAAAATAGTAAGTGGTGAGATAAGAACTTGTGTAATTTGAGAAGTAATAAAATAAATGTCATACAAAATATTAAAGACAGATAGGTGAACACAGATAAGTATCTATATATATAAATAAAAAGAAAGAATGAAAAGAATATCACAGCTAACATAAGACTTATAATGAAAAACGACAGCATAGAATTATAAAAGGATTAGGCTATGGTAGAGACAAATAGTGATCTATACTACTGCAGTTAATGCGTTTCAACTGCAACGTAACGAAGAAAGGCTTGCGGTCAGGCAACCTCCTCACTTTCATGCTAAACTTAATAGTTGAGTTTCTTTCGGCTCTCTTCTCAGCAACGGTCTCCTGGGAAATGCCGGTAGATACAAAATCAGACTTTTAAAAGTACTCTTGTGGCCTGGAGCCAACCTTTTAACGATGGACCAATAAGCCAAGGATTGCCAATGATTATAATATACAAAGCCGCATTTACCGACCACTCCAACATAATAGATGGCGCCACATTCATCAGCCAGCAAAGGTTTCCATCGGGTCTATATTGGAATCCATAATTTCCTTTGTCCTATTTGTAAATTCCATAATAACTGTGGTCATAATGATCTTTTGCCATAATAACGTTTATCCTAATGTAAATGCCATAAAATTGATCATCCTAATATTGAATATCCTAATGATTATTTGCACTATTATCTTAAGTACTAATGATCAAGTGTCCTATCAGTTATATATCCTAATACTAGTTGCCATAATCATCATATGTCTTAATAGAGCCTACACAATTTTAATGCTGTATAGTTTTGTACGCACAGATTTTCAAACTTTACTTTTCGGGGTTCAGCAAGTCTGACGCTCCGCTATACCTGGTCACAATACAAACCTAACCTAACCTACAGTTTTCGGGATTCAGCCAATAACCTAACCAATAGTTTTCGGGGTTCAGCAAGTCTGACGCTCCGCTGTACGTGGTCACAATACAAACCTAACCTAACCTACAGTTTTCAGGGTTCAGACAATAATCCAACCTACAGTTTTCGGGGTTCAGCAAGTCTTTTGACGCTCCGCACGCTTCGCTCGCTCCGCTATACGTGGTCACAATACAATCCTAACCTAACCTACAGTTTTCGGGGTTCAGCCAATAACCTAACCTATAGTTTTCGGGGTTCAGCAAGTCTGACGCTCCGCTCGCTTCGCTCGCTCCGCTATACGTGGTCACAATACAAACCTAACCTAACCTACAGTTTTCGGGGTTCAGCCAATAACCCAACCTACAGTTTTCGGGGTTCAGCAAGTCTGACGCTCCGCTCGCTTCGCTCGCTCCGCTATACGTGGTCACAATACAAACCTAACCTAACCTACAGTTTTCGGGGTTCAGCCAATAACCTAACCTATAGTTTTCGGGGTTCAGCAAGTCTGACGCTCCGCGCGCTTCGCTCGCTCCGCTATACGTGGTCACAATACAAACCTAACCTAACCTACAGTTTTCGGGGTTCAGCCAATAACCCAACCTACAGTTTTCGGGGTTTAGCCAATTCGATATTTGTCCAAATCCGGTTTTCTATTTTTGTTTTAACGTAAAAAAAATAATCTTTACCCAAATACTCCGAAATATTTAATTCCGAATTTACTAATTCCGATTTTTAAAACTCCGAATTTCATAATTCCTAAGGAATAAATTTCCGATTATTGTAAATACGAATGTCATTACCCCGAATATCAAATTTCGCTCCGCTCGTCGTCGTACCTAACCTAACCCAAGTCAGACCTGCCTTAAAGTAGGATATTAGGTAATGTTATTATAGCTTATGAACATTATGGCAAGGCAAGTAATCATCATGGCATTTGACTTTAGGACATGTGATTTATGGTTTTGTATATTATGACTCGTAAGTTTTATGTGTTAATAGATTAGTACAAAACATATTAGGTATTTAGAGCATTAGGTAATGTAATATTATGGTTTATGATCATTAGGATGTAAGATCATTATGGTAAATAATCATTATGACAAATGATTGATATGTCAAAAGTGTTTAGAGTAAATGTGGTATGGCATTTGACTTTAGGACATACGATATTATGGATTGCGAAGGAGACCCGTTTCCATCGCATACATTTTGTATAGCGCTTAGAAATGTTTTAACATACTCATATATGGGTTAGGCTCAGCAGCGTTTTCCAACTGCTCGTTTCCTTATCTTACGAAATTTAGACGAATATAATCTTATTTTTGGAGTCACTATAAGCTCACCAATGAACGCTTTTTTTACAAAAATTATGTTAATTATTCGTGAAAATATAACATAAGTCAAAGATCGTTGGATTTATTTATGTGTAGCGAAAGTTATTCAATATTGTGATTGTGACTTTAAAATTTAAATTTTTTATTGTTTAGAAACTCCTCGATAAAGTATATGTTAAAATGAGACTTTAATAAACACGTGACGTCATTTTATTTAATAAACTTTCATGCATGCATCCAAATATTATATCCACACTTAATTAATAATCAAATTCAAATTCAAATTCTTAGCGTTATTTTATTAATTTGATTCCATTATTATGTTAAGTTTGTGATGACGATCCTTATTGGGAGATACTAGATTCATTTATTTATATTTTATTTACCTGTTGACTTTCCCTTTTATTTTAAACTTATTTTGACATTGTAAACATTTTCTTGTATTATTAATCTTGCCTTATTTTTGACGATCATGATATTAATTCGTATAATTTTGACATTAAGCAAATTTGTAATGTAATTTTTATCGTGAAATAAATAATCTAATCTAATCTAATCTAATCTAATTACATATGTAATTACATATGACTTTAATTACATATGTAATTTAATAGAATAAGAAACCTTTAATAGAAATTATCAATTCGTGGATTCATATTTAAGCAAATTGTATATTTCCAATGTCGAAAATAATGTATACTACTAGTTCGAATAACTGTAAAGTAAAGTAATGGACATGAAAAAATAAAACACAAGGAAAGGTAAGAGTGGCTGATTGTACATGTAGTGGAGTTGTCTAACGTTTCAATTTGTGAAAATCCTTTACTAGGAGTATGAATATATTACATAGATGCTTATTTATTTAAAGACAAACCGTGTACTTTACCGACGTCTAAAATGATACACTATTTTAACTTTGTAAAATATGAAGTTTAGTAACGGTTCTAAAGAACAAAATGTAAAAAATACTCATTTCCTGTATTGGTTATTACAACACATAATTTTGTGAAAATCCTTCAAAATAAAAAAAAGGTAACAAACAAATTCCTAAAAACAATTCTCTATGAGACGATTGTCAATAAAATGGTAGGGCCCCGTATACACTTGCTTATAGCTATATAGCTTTTCTTTCTTAACACCCAAAGGGGAGGCGCGGCACGCCTTTCTCTGCCACAGCGAGAGTGTACAACCGCCTATATGTATACCTAACTTTTTTAAATGTATATAACAGTCCATTCACATTGAACTTTACTGCAGTCAGCTAAACGCCTCCGCGCCGCTCGCACGTATTACATACAATGGAGATGACCCTCTTGCTATTACGACTACTCATGAGCGTAACAGTGATTTCGGTCGCAGTGTGTGACCCTATATATCGGATCCAAAAAAGATATTTGCCAGTTAAATCAGTGTTAAGAACGGATAGTTTATTGGGACAACAAAGTGTTTTATACCAAAGTGATACAAGTGTAGGAAAACGGAGAATAAAGAGAGATTTTATTGCAAATGGATCTCGGATTTGCTCCACTGATCGCTATTTGATAGGCAGTCGGTGTTATACTTGTAAGGAGTGAGTATTAATAAAGTTGTTTTTTTTAATATAGAGCAAAATAAAAAAATTGGGCAAGTGCGAGTCCGACTCGCGCATGAAGGGTTCCGTACCATAATCTATAACAAGTTTATTGTATGGGAGCCCCCCTTAAATATTTATTTGAATTTTATTTTTAGTAGGTATTTGTTGTTAGAGTGCAATAAAAATACATAATCTGTGAAAATTTCAACTGTCTAGCTATCACATTTCTTGAGATACAGCCTGGTGACAGACGGACGGACGGACAGCGAAGTCTCAGTAATAGGGTCCCGTTTTTACCCATTGGGTACGGAACCCTAAAAACAACACGTTCTTGTTATGCTAGGATTATGTACAGTATTTTCATGAAAAGGATTTTTCTGCCTTAGGTATGTTACAATGTGAATTATTTATTACTATAGTTTTTTTATAAAGCTCAATTGAATCTGTTTTTATTTATATTTATGTTACTTACCTTGTTTTATTGTTACGGTTCCTTTGTGAATATTGCTTTCATGATCCACAAGCATGTCATTATAACTTAAAAGTTACGATTTTACGCAAAGTATACCAATAAAAATTAAAAGATGAACAGCTCTGAGCGATGCGTGCATGCACGTACATTAACAATACTAACAATGATAAGCGAATTATATTGAATTTTAAATTAATTTTACTATAGGTACTCACTATATTTATTCAGCTGTTCGAGAGTTTAACATACAAAATAGAAATTACCGAACTTATCTATCTGTATTCTACTCTTTCACATAAAGGATTTTTTAAATTCAGGTATTAAAAATGGTGTCCAATAATTTCACACAAACAACATTAAAAATTTCTGAAATCTATGTTAATACCCCATCTAATAAAATAACCTAAATTAAACATTTCAAACACCTCGTCACAAGTAGCAGGTCATAATGACCTCCTCATTCAATAAGTGATACTTATAGAAAATGCTACTAAAAGTAAAATACTACATTTTTAATTCTTACCTTCAATGGTTGAGATGTCGTCACGTGTTCCAATTAAATCTAAACATCTTGGAAAACTACTGGACCTACTTCCAAACATATCTAAAAACCATCTCAACGGACAAATCTTTCGATTAAAAAAAACACTCATATTTGTCCATCTGTTTGGGAGCTACTATACTAAAAAAAGCCATATAGACCTATATCCCCTGAATAGAAATGATGTCATTCCAGTACTAATAAAATGTTTTTCTTGGTTGCAGACTAGAAGAGTTCGACTATGATCATCCGAGCTGCACCTCGGCGACCTCATAGCAATACTTTTTTATCAAACAAGATTAGTATATTTATTTTTGTTTTAGTTAGCCAGTTTATACTGACTCATATAGTGAAATTGTGACATACTTAGGTACCACATACCGTAAGTTATTTTAAGTTACCCTAGGCCGTAAGTTTTCTGCCCGGTACAGGGAGAAAATTCTCATTTCCTGCCCAAGGCAAGACGTAAAACCTTAGACAAACCACGTGCAGTAATTCGACAAGCCCCAGATCGCCTTCACCTTTGGTTTGGGTCCCAAACACCTGCTAACTGGGAAATAAATGAATTCACTGCCCTGGATAATGTAATGTACTAAAATTAACAATTTATAAAGCATAAATGTACAAAAGAAAATCTGCCATTTTTTCCACAGAAATCACAAGAATGTAACGTTAAATAAATTCCCTCTGCCTTATAAAGGGTTAAGTAACAATATAATGTATATTTTGGAAAACCACGTTTACATTTCGCATAATAAATGCCATAAGCCGATATTTGTTTAACAGAAATGAAACTTAATGGGTCTAAAAAAATGCTTCTTCTCATTTGTTTTTTTGTCTTATAAGTTTTAAATTTATAGATTTATAAAAAAAATATGGCAAACAACAATGGCAGTAATATTTTGACTACCTATCGACAGGGACGATGCAATGTTTAATATAAGCTTATAATATGAATATTCAATCAATATTTAGACAAACATGTTTTTTTTGCAATCTAGTGATGTAAGGAGACACTCATGTTTGTATTAAGTTTTTAAATAGTCAATATTCTTGTCACTATTTATTTAAACCTTTTTGAAAATGTAAAAAAAAGATATGGTGGACTTTACGTGAAACCATCACAACTATAAATGGTTGGAATTTTGTTTTATATGTGCCATTTTGTTGGCAATATTTTAAGTGCCTATTTATCAACCTACGCTTAAGTATTATGGCTGTGTATGATAGTATTTAATGTAACTTATATTTTTGTATAGAACTATAGTAAGAAGTACGGTATCAGTAAGAGTAATACCTACTTAGATAATCATTAACCAATATACATAATAATGGCCGTGATACCGTCATACAGTCCGTGAGCTTACAGATTGCGATTCGGCTTTTGGTGAATGCTGAGAGGTAAGAGCAAGCGAGACAGGTATAAAACACGAATCGAATGCTGATAGATCACGCACTGAACTACAGAACACCAGTGACAGCCGCAGCGTTGAGTGGTAAATAAAAGGTCATAGCGATATATGAAGCACGTCACGAGCCGCTGCGCGCGGTTACTCGCCGCTAAAGGGGCCATGGACCATGTTTTGCTGTAATTTGTGGCCGGCCATTATTTTCATCTTGCTCTAGCGTAGAGTGTCGGAGAAGGACGGCCATAGTCGCCGGCCACAAATTGCAGGAAAATATGGCCCGTTTTGAAGTCCCATAAGACCGTAGCCGAACCGTAACATAAATACCTTTTCTTTGTGTCGGTTTCTTTTTAATTGCTCAATAGTAGGAAGATTAAAATTACAAGAATAAGTTCTTATATTGTTTGTAATAGTTAGTTAAATAGAAGTATTGTTTGTAATTTTGAGTAATTATGATGAATTAAAAATCATAATGTAAATATCTTTACAACGATCAACAAAATTACTAAAGCAAAATCAAAGTATAATAAAATATCATTATAAACCAATAAAAATATTAAGGAATGCGAATTTGATTTTTATTTGACTTTTTTTTATTTTATGCTCTACTATTTATTTATTCAATATAGAACCATGTGGTTGTGTTTCAAAAAGCGCTCAACATATAAAAATACTAAAAATGTCAATTACTTATGCTAAATAAATAATTGCCTTAGAAAATAAGACGATTAAGTTATAAAAAAATAAGTGGGACTTAATATACTGTTAGTTGCGTATCTCTGTAGGATTTTCTTTTAAATTTTAGTTTTTTTAGAAATGATAGGAAATAGTTATCTTAAGACGTTCCCTGCCTCCCTATATACAGACACTTCAAATTGGTTATATAAGTTTTGCACACATCATGCCTAATGTAAAGCCATGTACTTAGTCTCATGCTTCTAAAATAATCAAAATAATTTAATTTTTTAGTTGTACCGTTTTTTTAGCTTTATGCAGTTACTCTACCTACTATGATTTAAAACAAGAGGTAAACAAGAGGTTTGAAGTACTTTAAATCAACAATTTCCTCTTAGGTTATCATCTGAGCAAGCTGAGCATTTATGAGCTAGCATTTATAAATAAAAAATATAATAAATAAATAAATATTAAGGGACAATCATACACAAATCGACCTAGTCCCAAACTAAGCAAAGCTTGTACTATGGGTACTAGACGACGATATACATAATATATAAATACATATATAGATAACATCCATGACCCAAGAACAAATATTTTGCACAAATCTTTGCCCCGGCCGGGATTCGAACCCGGGACCGTCGACTCAGTAGGCAGGTGTCTACCAACCGAGCCAAACGCGTCGTCAAATAAATGCAGTAAATGTGTTTTGATGCAGTAAATGTGTTTTGATTCCACGAATTAATGATATTATTTTTATTTTACAGGCGCAGTACAGTGCTTACTCCGGAATCATTTCATTTAATATAGTGTAAACTTATTATGATTGACGTAACTAACGTAATTAACGACGATTGAGAGATATGACAGTTAGCTATTGAATTTGTGATAACCATTAGGTAATCACACATCGGGACTTTAATTATTTGTTTTGTTAGAAAAGTAACTAAAGTTAATGATAGCTACAATTTAAAGAAAAGACTTAATGTAGGTAAAGCCTGACCAGAAATATATGAGGATGCGCCATGTTGCGGAATTTCACTGGAACTAATTTCTTACACTGGCAATGATTTTATGATGGTTGTCAACAATGTCATTCGTGCTGGTTTCTTTAAAAGACAATATTGAAAAATACGAAAGAAAATACCGAAAACCATTCACAGTCGTGAACGTGATATTATAAATAAAATGTACACATGTCTACTACTCAAAAAACAGTCGGCAAAAGAGTGCATTCCATTAAAATAATATTACGAGGTTACCATAGGAACTGACAGGTATTTAAACTGAGGTCATTATAGTGTGTTGCGATTGGTTGCACAACTGTGGCCATATAAATCTTGTAAATTGCGCCCTCTTGACAATCCTCATATATTTCTGGTCAGGCTTTAATATATTATTTATCATTAAGTGAGTCACATCAAGTGTTTTATATTACCAATTTGAACTCCCCCTGTATGAGTCAGGGTCAGGGCAAGCCTCTATTACAAAGCCGCAAATTTTACAATTGAACATAACAATGAGCTGGCTGATCTCGACATCATATTGGTTGGATTCGAAGTCCAAGGCTTTAGTATTATTTTTTGTTTATTGCATAGGGACGACGCGGTAGGCGCAGTTTGTAGTACCTGCCTACTGAGTCGGCGGTCCTGGTTTCTAATCCTGGCTGGGGCAAATATTTGTGTGATCAACTTGAATATTTGTTCCTGGATCATGGATATTATCTGTATTTATATGTTATGCATATCGTCGTCTAGTACCCATATTACAAGCTTTGCTTAGTTCGGGACTGCGTCGATTTCTGTAAGATTGTCCCTTAGTATTTATTTATTTAGTGTTGTAATTAATCTCTTGTATTGACATCAAATATAATAAGAGCATTCAAAAGCTTAAGTATCTTTTCATCATTTTAACTGCAATAGATTTGTATGAAGCCGCAAAATCCCTGTACTATACATTAATGTCACGCGCCGGCAAACAAATCTGGTATTATACTCGAATGATGGATGGGAAACTAAGTGAACAAGTTACTCGAATCATTTTGTATGGAGACTGCTATATCTGGGGGCACGACAGTGCCCCCGCCGAGACGAGCCAAGCGAAGCGCAAGGGCACTCTAACTTCTTTTTCTCAAAGCACTTTGTTTTTTGTAATACTCATAACTGTGATTTGGATTTTAACAGATAAACAAAATTCTGGGGATGTATTGTCAATAGCGGATTTAATAAACATAGAAAATTTTAAATGCAGAGCTTTTATACTTTAGATTTTATTGATATCGAATAAACCCCGGTTTTGTCACTGACTCTGATGATCATCAAAATTCTAGGGTACTTCCCAATACCCTAGAAAGCTGAAATTGTGTATGTAAGCTAGTATTAGTACACAAACAACAAAAATAAAACTAGAACTTTGAACTTTTATCCTCTAACTACTTAAACTAGGGGGTGGAAGTTTGTATGAGACTTCCGCAAATTTTGACTGAAATATAAAATAAAAGAAAATAATAAAAAATATAAAACAAATATAAATATATTACAAAAAAGAGCGATTCGTTCTATATATAACCTGAATTCTCGTGACTCCTTAAGAGACATTTTCAAAGATATAAACATCTTAACTGTAGCGTCCCAATATATTTATGAGAGTATTATGTATGTTATTAAGAACATAGATTCATTTACAAAAAATTCCGATGTCCTAAATTTTAACACCAGAAATAAAAATAAAATTGCTATTAGAAAGTTTCGTGTTCGTAAAGTATATAAATCATTTTTAGGCCAATGTATTCATTTTTATAACAAGTTACCTGATAATATTTTAAAATTAGCCTTTCCATCTCTCAAAAATTATTAAAAAAAATCTCAAATGTCAAAAGCGTATTATACAGTAGAGGACTATCTGACAGACAAAAATGCATGGCCTGAACCAGAAACCGAGTAACTGACTCCTTAGATTGTACCTGACTAGTTTAAGGGACACAGTTCTAATAAGAAAGCATATCAAACGTACATAAATTGTGTGTTCGTGTAAAACCGTCATACTTTCTTGTAGTTTCTATATTTTATTCTTACACTAGTCCTCATTTATATCTTAGAATACACTTTTAATATGTTTTCTTCGAGAACTACGTATAGTTAAGTTCATATTACTGTAATAGTTAAGTACTTATCCTTTACTAGCTGTGCCCCGCGGTGTTACCCGCTCATCCCACGGGAACACTACATTTATTCGGGATGAAAAGTATCCTATGTCCATCCCCGGGACTGAAAATATCTATATACCAAATTTCATCTAAATCGGTTCAGCGGTTTAAGCGTGAAGAGGTAACAGACAGACAGACAGACAGACAGACAGACATACTTTCGCATTTATAATATTAGTATAGTATGGATGAAAAAATGTCTGACTGTTGAGTTTCTTTCGGCGTTTCTTCTCAACAGTTGTCTCCTCTTGTGAAATGCCGGTAGACTCAGACATATAAAAGTGCCCTTGTGGCCTACTTGCAGAATAAAGTTCATTATTTCATTCATTATCACAATAAGCAACGTATAGAACGAAGTACTCAAACTGACAAAAAGTTATCAGATCTCATGTAGAGCCAAACTTCGAACTCTACACGCCCTAACTCTACAAGGCTCACAGGCACAGGCTACACCTTGTGAAAATATGTGGCTAATTATAATTTCAGAAGGGGAATTGAAAAAAATAATAATATTAGATACTGTTTATACATGGGTGACTGTCAGGTCATCAATCCTTCCTAGGGTATGAAGTAAATCCTTTACACGTTTTGATTATTATCATCGGATCATCAATCATCTTAGACAAATGACGTTCACTACTGGATAAAATTAATATCCCACACAGCTTTGCCATAATCGTATCTCTACTTGGTGTTCAACCTTCTTCCCACGACATCACAAGATCGTAATTGAAAGTCTATTTTCCTTTTTATTCGAAGGCAGTTAGGGCCAGCTGCTCTACTACCTACTTTAAATATTCGCTCTACTATTTATCAATTAATGATACGAATTAATAAAAAAACTATGTTGTTGAATATTTAATTATTAAATTGTTAGTAATTATATCTATAATGCTGTGTAAAAGGAGCTGTAGAACCGAATTTGTAATTGTATTTCTATGCAAATAAGAATACGAATATTCTAAAAGTAAGGTTGTTAACTAATTTAAGGTATTTTTTTACGAGTCCATATTATACACCTGATATTATTCGCTTAAGTTTATTTTTATCGGTGCCTGTATACCTCACTTTGCATATAAACTGCAGAAAATAAATGCGAATGAAACCATTCCTTTACTGACTTTTCATTACTTAACACCTTTAAACACGTTGAATGAAATTTTGAACTAGAGATAATGATTAATGACTATAATATTGCCACGAAGATCTTGGTAGGTTAGTTTAGGTTAATATAAGGAAACATGAAACGCGATATACTATCTTAGTACTACAGTATGTACGTATACAAATGAATGAGTCCTCACTTAGACTGCAGTAGATTGCATAAATTTTTCTAATACCTAGTTTTTTGTGAGAATTTTGTAATTAAAAGTTAAAAATAATGTGTGTTAATTTCACGTTAAAAGTAATCAAAATATGTTTACCTGAAAATATGTTAATTTCGTAGAATAAAATAGAGCTCCGTAGGGATGGAATGGAATGCGCCGAATGAAACATTAATGGTGGTTTTCCACCGGCAGCGCGAGACGAGACGCGACGCGCAATCCGCGTCGCGGATTGAATTGAAATTTGTATGGCAAATTATCAATCCTCTCCTAGCGCATCGTTGGTGGAGTAATTAAGGATTGATGAGGATGTGCAAGACTTGAATTGAAATATATGTTTGTGTAAAAATTAATCGTATTGCTTCCAATATATACAGGGTTGGGCAGATTAAGTGTCCTACTTTAAAATATCCATAAAGTTAAAACAACTCTCCAGATTAAAAAAGTATTTATGTATTTAGTTTAAACATAGACCATAAATTATAAAATTAATTCATAAGTTCAAATCTCTCTCCATTTGCTTTAATTAACTTACGCATTCTCCCATAGAAGGAATTACACGCGGCACGCACTACCTCATCTGGAATATCGTCCCATATCTTCTCCAACCGATGCACGCCGTGGTGTCAGATGTACTGTTGAATCAGCGAGTGGAGCTGTCGGCCAAATGTGGTATTACCCGATGAAATTGTGTAATAAAATGGATGGTAGGGAGATAAATGTTCGAATACCACCCAATGTTATTATGAAGGTAAATAAGGAACATCGCGATAGACCCGTTACAATTTGCGTTCGCAAAAGTGTGAAGTGCCAAAATCCGAAGTGTCTTAACTTCAACTTTCGTTACCTACGATATCCGTCTAAATTTCGTAATGAAACTGAGATAGCAGTCGAAACGCTTCTGATTTTCACCCTACCTACTGCCATATCATATCACTACATAGTATAAAACAAAATCACTTCCTGCTGTTTGTCTGTCCCTATGTATGCTTAGGTCTTTAAAACTACGCAACGGATTTTGATGCAGTTTTTTAAATAGATAGAGTGATTCAAGAGGAAGGTTTATATGTATAATACATGCATAATTGATCAGTATTGCACCCGTGCGAATGTGAAACCGGGGCGAGTCGCTCGTACTTTAGTAAAGCAGCGTAGCGGTAATCATAAGCACGTACAACTTCAATTGATACACTACAGAATTGATGCATATATTGCATACAAAATTATACATACATGATACATTATATGAATAAGCATAATAATTATGATCACAATTCTCTGAAAACCACGTGTTTCTTAGGCATCCGTATTAACTTATGAGAGTTATTTGGTGGAACGGTGATGGTACGGTGCATCGGTGATTCATTCAAAACGTAGGTTTCAAATCCTGTTTGTAACATTTATTTATTTTTATTGATTAACCGACTTCAAAAAAGGAGGAGGTTGTATGTTTCATTTATTTATTGTCCACACATGTCATGTACAGTCAACCAATTTGATTCCTAGGCCGTTTCGTACCTTGTCACAGTGAACGTCAATATGAAAGCCGCTTGAAATCTCATATCATTGAAATTGTGACAAGGTTCTATAGTGGCCTAGATATCAAATTGGTTGACTGTACAACATATCGTGAAGAGTTGTCAAAAACGACGAATGAACCGTTATACACGACGCTTTGGTGGTAACCCAAAATACATCCAGGGATTAATTCGATCTATTTTGGAGATATCTCCATTATCTTTCCATGATCACGCGATCGGTCACATTTGACTTATAAGTGGCGATAGCCCTAGAAGATCGCAACTGCGCCAACCCCGTCCGCTTTAAGTTTACGTCTCCTTTATGTGTGGCATAGATATCAGGCGCATACTTAACTTGACCGAGTTGTACGTGAAATTTAACACCAACGATATAAATTTCATAATTTGATTTAGGTACTACTTCCTACGTCATATTTTTGAACATACGATATTTTTTTTTTAATTACACAAATTAAGTTTCAACTTGATTGTTTCGTGTATAATGTGTACCTACTGATAATTAATCATTTAGACAGTTGTATACTCTCGTTGAGATCGAACAAGATACGACATGTTATCTTCACGTGACATGACATACGAGTACCAGCCCTGTTCCATAGCTCTCGTCGAGAGTGTACAGCCGCCTAATAGAGCATACTATAGAAACGCTTATAACTGTAATTTTCACTCGACCCCAGTCCACTAAAATCATTCGTGTCGGGGGCACGGTGTCAGTACAATGACTCTCATCCTTGTGCTATTTCGACTATCCATATGTATAACAGTGATATCATTCGCGGTTTGCAAATATGAGTTAAAAGAAAACAACTTGTCAGTTAAATCAGCAATTCGTTCAATTCGACACCTGAAAATAGCATTGGACCAAAGTGGGAATATGACTACCATCAAAGAATGGAACAGAGTTAATAAGAGAGGGTTTATTGCCAATGGAGTTCGGCGATGCCCTAAGAATTGGATATCAATAGGACGTCAGTGTTTTACTTGTGAAAAGTGAGTAAAACTCAATAAGTTACAATGTGTAATCCTTTACTTACATCCTGGTATTTATTTATTATTTTCGAGACGTATTGCACTAACTGCGGTAGCGTTTTTTTTAAGGGTTCTGTACCTCTAAAGGAAAAACAGAGCCCTTATAAGATAATTCTGTTGTCCGTCCGTCTGTCTGTCAAGACCCTTTTATCTCGGGAATGCGTGGAGTTCAAAGTATCAAGTTGAAATTAAAACCATATATTTATGACTTAAAAATTGGGCAAGTGCGAGCCCGACTCGCGCATGAAGGGTTCCGTACCTATACATAGCGGCGGTGGCGGGGAGATGATAGGGGACGGAGCCGGGCCTTCACCAGGCTCATCACCACCAGCCGTTATGGGGGTTGGTGGATTCGAATAGTTCAAAAACCAATCTATCACTGAATTACTTTTAACCACTAGGTATAATTAATTACACTTCTTAAAAGGTTTATAATAATTCACTGGATTACGAAACGCGGAGAGTTCTGTGCTTAAGTCCGTTCGCTATGGCGTTCGGCAACAGAATGTCCCGATTGACTGCGATCCAGTCTTTTTATAGTCAGCTCACAGTGCAGGTGGCGCAGCAGGTGCACACTTTCCCTTTAGTTTGCTAGTATAAGAATTTGTGACGTTTGGCAACTACCCGACAACGGACCAAGCACAGACCACTCCCAAGCAATGTTTTGACAGCAGACATTGCTTGACGTTTCAATCACGGTTGATCAAAGCGCTGTCTCGCCGACACGGCCATCCTGCCGCATCACACGTCCTCGTGTGCGTCTGAAAACAAATTATCACACCAGTAATATGTGCCAACGCTCGGTCATCTCTGACCATAAAAATGCTGATACACGTGTAGTCAAGTTTATTGCAATATAGTTCCTTAATATTTACAGTACACTGCCTAGCATGCCATACAGAATTCCTGAAGGTCACTCAGTCTCATATTATGATCAACACACCAAACTAAACACATATCGTGATTACGTACAGTGCCTCTCAAGCACACACAACGCCTCCATCGAGCATTATGATCACACAGCCATACAACACCTCCATCGAGCGTCATATTTGATCCGCGCCTCCATCGAGCGCTCAAGCAACACCTCAATCGAGTGTTACCGTATTTAATCACGCGATGTGTCTCTAACTCGCTATACCGTATCATTACCATGATCAACTAAATCTTCTATGACTATTTGACCTTCAGGCATCCTTCGCAACCGTTCATGTGCATACTTGTACGTTCTATTACTGTCTAAAGCCTTTAGCAAATAGCGGTCCCCCTCTAACAACTCTACTACCTTAAACGGCCCTTTATATTTCGGATCTAACTTTGTTTGGTTGCGTTCTTCATTTTGCAATAAAACAAAGTCTCCTACAGAAAATTTATTCAATTTGGCTTTATTACAATCAAACCGTGACTTATCATATTGAGCGTTTGATTGTATGTTTTCTACAGCTATATTTCGGACCTGTGCGATATCAACTTGTTCGTCATCGACAACTTGTGCTATTCCTAGTGGTCGCGCAACTTTACCTATTAGTAGTTCTAGGGGACTTGATTTGGTTACGCGATTCTGCGTACAGTTGAGAGCCAACTGAACGTCGGGGAGAGCATCCTGCCAAGAACGTTCGCCTAATTCGACGGCCGTGGGCATGTTTTTCAACGTACTCATGACGCGTTCAACCTGTCCATTAGCCCTACTACTACCTGTAGCAATCAGATGAAACTGTATATTAGATAATTCACAAAACTCTTTAAACTCTCGACTCGCGAAACATCTACCCTGATCAGCGATAATACGTGTGGGAGCACCAAACAGCGTGACAGCGTACTTAACAGCTTGAATGCTGTTCCTGGAATCGATATTGGGAGTGTAGTGAAGCAGAACGAATTTGGTAAAGGCGTCTATGATTACAAACACGTATTATTTTTTATCATTTTTGCCACTTAACTTGCCGGTGGCGTCTACGTGTATAGTATGCCATGGAATAGCAACTTTGGGGATTGGGTGGAGTTCTGCCTGAACTTTACCAGAGTGGGTTTTTGAAATTTTGGCCATGTTCTCGAAACCAATACAGTTCGTAGAGTTTTTCTAGAGTATTTTCCCAACCCAAGTGCATAAGGGACTCATGCGTGTTATTGATAACAGACCACCTGAGAGATCTCGGTAAAATAGGCAAACACCGAGTTCTACCATGTCGCTGAATTTTGCGGTGCAAGATTCCAGAGCGAATCTCATATGTTTTGGAGATGTTTTCGGCCAGTTTATTTTCATTAAAGTCGGAGGTGAGTTTAGAGAGTTCACTGTCAAGCTGTTGTTCTGCAACTAACCAATTACTGCTCAACTCAGTTATGTCGACACGCTTAGGTGTAACTTGTTCAAAGGGTTTTGGAATCGGGAGCAGCAGTGGGTTGCGCGAGAAGAAGTCGGCATGACTGAAGATGAATTTACGACCGTGTAAAAAGTGTCTAAAGTGCTTAATGGCGTTTACAACTGCAAGAGTCTCCAGCTCATATGAATGATACTTCGACTCTGCGGCTGTAGTGCGCTTGCTGAAGTAAGCTACCACTCGAAGCTTTCCGTCTTCCTTTTGGAAAAGTATAGCTCCATACCCTAACGCACTCGCATCTGTATGTAGCTCTATAGGAAGTTCAGGGTCGAATATCATCAAGACAGGTTCATTTGTCAGTATTGTCATAATCTTTTGTCTAATGGCTTCATGGGCAGCGGTCCAATCGAATTTATTATTGGAAGAGATCAGAGCATATAGCGGTGCCATAGTCTGGGAAAACTTGGCGACAAACTGCCGGAAATAAGACGCAAGGCCTATGAACTGACGTAGTTGAGTAACCGTTTCTGGAGGTGGGAGACTAATTAAAGCAAGAACCTTCTTAGGGTTAGGTCTGATCTCACCGTTACTGACTACATAGCCTAGGTATTCTACTTCTTGCTTTAGGAAGGCACATTTTTTAATGTTTAATGAGAACCCCTTTTCCGTGAGTATCGAAAGGACGGTTGAAAGTCGTTCGAGGGCTTCTTCGGGGGTAGAGGCCACTATGAGTACGTCGTCCATGTAAACGACCACGTAAGAGTTGACGAGTCCTCCCAGAGCCTGACTAACTGCGCGTTGAAATACACTCGGCGCATTACGCAAACCGAAAGGCATGGCGACATACTCATATTGAGCTTCAGGGGTAACGAAGGCAGTGTATTCGATAGATTCTGGGTGTATAGGGATTTAATGGAAGCCAGAAGCCATATCAAGAGTGGTGAAGTAGCGACCGGCATGTAAGCGAGCTATTTGATCCGAAATCAAAGGTAAAGGAAAGCGGTCAGGAACTGTATTATCATTTAACTCCCTATAATCAACACAAAGCCTATCGCTAGCATCCTTTTTTTACTAAAAGAATAGGGCTCGCGAACGGAGATGAACTCGGACGAATTACCCCTGCGTGAGTTAGCTCTTCAATTCGTTCACGCACAATACGTCGCTCTTCGGTTGAAAGTCTATACGGACGACGACAAACAGTCTTATTTACAATCTTTAAGCTTGATCCTCATCGGTCCGGTTTGGGCGCGGTGGTTGGGGATACCAGAAGTGAAATGTTGTTTAAATTTGTTTCAAACAACTTCTAATTTAGGCCGAACATCGGAAGAAACGTCCGTGTCGATTTGATTGAAGT
Source organism: Apotomis turbidana (assembly GCA_905147355.2). NCBI lineage: Eukaryota > Metazoa > Arthropoda > Insecta > Lepidoptera > Tortricidae > Apotomis > Apotomis turbidana. The sequence continues at coordinate 4,273,492 of LR990293.1, forward strand.
CAATATCACAAAGGGTTTCGGCTTCACATACATTGACAGTTTTAGTGTTCTCAAAACGGAGCTAATCCATCGTCATATGGACAGATAAACCCTGTTGGAGAATCTCGCGCCCTACCATAATATCGTAGCGTAGGTGTTTATCAGGTAGGACATGAAAAAGTATTTCTAAGTACATGTTATCGATTACGACCGTCGAGAGAATTTGTGTAGTACTAACAACTTTAGCTAGACCAATGCCCGTCATATTTACTGAATGATTCAGCCTTTTGCCATGAAAATTATTAGCCACCGACTCTTTCATAAGCGAGCACTCCGCACCCGAATCATAATAAAATAAAAATTCCTCACCCGAATGTCTTAATATTCCATGTGGTGTGGAGACATCGCAAGCGGCAATCCTCTTCTCCGTGGATGAAGGAGTCGCTCCACCACTTGTCGGCTTGCCGCTCGCCTTCGGGCAGTTCTTCGCGAAGTGTCCCGCACCGCGACAGTTGAAACAGATGACACCCGGCTTCGCTGGAATTGGTTGAGATGACGTATCTTTCTCGGTGCGTGTAGGAATCTTCGTTCTGCATTGTGATGCTCTATGTCCGATCTTGCCAAATGTGTAACATTTTGTTGTAGTCGGGGTAGAAGGGAAAGAAGTTCTGAATCTTTTTGCGTCAGGTCCTTCACGATCGTTAGATTTTCTTTTTAAAAATGATACTGCTGATAGTTCTTGTTGCAGTTTTTCTCGCGAAGGTACTTCGGTCGTGAAAGATAAGCGTTGCACACGTGGTTCAAATTGTGCAAGGTGTGCCAATATGTAGGACACAGCTATCTGTTCAGTGGAGGCGTCCTTCCATCGTGACATTAAGGACGTGTACATTGTAGCTGCGTACGATGCGAATGATTCGCCTTCCTTTGGTCTGTTGTTGTTGAGATCAATCAGATACGCTGCAGCAGTATCACGACAATCGTATCTTGCGGTAAAAAGCGACTTAAACTCGCTCCAGGTAATTCCGGCGAAAGTAACTTGTGAAAACCACGTAGATGCTTACCCTTTCATAGCTGTACTCAAGGCAATAATAAGCGCAGCGCCTTGTAACGGTTTTTCAGCCATACATAGGTCAGCAGTAGTTAGCCAAGCGCGTGGGTCGCTGTGCTAAGTAGGGTCAAATTCAGGCAGTTTAAAGTGATCAGAATATTGCGGCACCTTCATAGCCTCGATTATTGCCATAAAGTTCCGATTCTGCTGCTCCAACAATGCGCGCCACATATCGTCGTTATTTCCTGGTAGTGCATGACGAGCGTATCTCACTTCTGATGGCGGGGAGATGATAGGGGACGGAGCCGGGCCTTCACCAGGGTCATCACCACCAGCCATTATGGGGGTTGGTGGATTCGAATAGTTCAAAAACCGATCTATCACTGAATTACCTTTAACCACTAGGTATAATTAATTACACTTCTTAAAAGGTTTATAATAATTCACTGGATTACGAAACGCGGAGAGTTCTGTGCTTAAGTCCGTTCGCTATGGCGTTCGGCAACAGAATGTCCCGATTGGTCTGGTCTGCTGTCTTCTCACACTCCCGCTTGCGGGAGTGTGGGGTGGCCTTATCTGTGCATAGCACAACGAGGCAGTTTCGATTCGCGGCCCGTAACTACGGGCCGGGCTTTATGATCGCTATTCTAGCGTATCTTGGAGGGTTTCATTGCCTTCTTGGCGCGGGGTTTTCGCGCTTGAGGGCGTGATGGAGCAGGGGCTCCTTTCTTCTTCTTTCTTCTTCTTCTTTGATGTTGGTGGCTTCGGGTGTTTGTGGCTTGCTGGTCACGTTCTTGGTGGTATCAGCTCCCTGGGTAGGGGTCTTGAACTTGCTTCCGGGGGTCGGGCATGGAGTGGCGCGATCCCTTGAAGCAGCGTGTGGCGGGATGCATCGGCTTTGCGGAACATTGACGAGGTCAACCTTCCGATGAAGGCGTCTATGGGTTCCCATCTCAGTGCCCTCTGAAGATGGTCGTTCCTCACGAAGCGTGGGGATCTTGTAATGGTTCTGAGGGCCAGATTTTCTTGCGCTCTTATCTTGTTGCGGTTCGTGGTAGCCACTAGGGCATACCACGCTGGCGCTGCGTATGTGAGTCTGGCTCTCACATACGTTTTGTAGATCCCCAGCTTCGTGCGGATCGGAAGGTTGCTCGTCAGGAGGGGTCTCAGCTTCGTTCTGGCAGTTCTGGTTCTGGTCACCACTTCCGCCACGTGCTGCTTCATGGTGAGGCCCCGGTCTATGGTGACTCCCAGGTACCTCACCTTGTGCTGCCACTCCAAGTCCTGTCCAGACAGTCGGAGGGGGAACGGCGTCTGTTTCTTCCCCGTCATGATGGCCTGGGTTTTGGCGACGTTTACGGACAGTCGCCAGTCTCCGAGCCATCTTGGCAGGGCGTCCAGCTGGGCTTGCATCTTCTTGCATGCATGTTGGGGGCTGATTGATGCGGTGTAATACGCAGCGTCGTCCGCGAACAATCCGAGTTGGACATCCCCCACCACCGGGATGTCGTCCGTATAGATCGCGTAGCACGCCGGCGAGATGCAGCTTCCCTGAGGGACTCCTGCTCGGATCGGGCGCTCCGAGGATAGGGCTTGTTCTACAGCCACTATGAATGTTCGTCCACTCAGGAAAGACTTTATGACGTCTATGATGCGGCGTGGGGCGGAGGTGTTCGACAGCTTGTACAGCAGCCCCTCGTGCCATACTCTGTCGAACGCCTTCTCCATGTCCAACATAACCGCCACGGCGTGTTGCTTCCTGTTCATGGCGTTTGCCAGGAAGTGGAGGACACGCGTAAGCTGCAGGGTAGTGGAGTGTTCGGCTCTGAAGCCGAACTGCTCTGGCCTTGGTTCAATGTAGGGGAGTAGCTTCCCTAGTAGCAGCTTCTCGAACACCTTCGAGAGGGTACTGAGCAGAGTTATTGGGCGGTAACTCTCCGGTCTTCTTCGGTCCTTCCCCGGTTTGGGAATCATTATTACTTTCCCTTGCTTCCATGTCTGTGGAAAGTGGCCCGAGCGCGTGATCCCGTTGAACAGGCGCGTCACTGCCACGATGGTGTGCTGTGGCAGGTGACGCAGTGCCGCGTTGGGGATCGAGTCGGCGCCCGGGGCTTTCTTGGGGTTGCATCTGAGGAGTGCTTTCCGCACCTGGCTGGGGGAGAAGAAGACCGGATCGTCCTCCGCTTGCACTGGTGTAGAAAAGTATCTCTCGAGGTGTTCGGTGACAGTTCGCTGGTGTTCGGCATTTACTGTCGGGTTCGGCTTAAATTGCTCCTCTAGACACGCCGCGAAGATCTCCGCCCTGTCCTCCGCTTTGTATCTTGGGGCGTTGTCCACTGGGTTGACTAGTGGTCGAATTGGCTCAGGTGTGGACGCTAGCTGCCTGCAGAGGCGGTGGATGGAGGGGACATCACCCTCCACAGACGCTAGGTGAGCTTCCCAATTCTCCGCCCTGTGGTCTGATAGCTCGTCCCGATTGACTGCGATCCAGCCTTTTTATAGTCAGCTCACAATGCAGGTGGCGCAGCAGGTGCACACTTTCCCTTTAGTTTGCTAGTATAAGAATTTGTGACGTTTGGCAACTACCCGACAACGGACCAAGCACAGACCACTCCCAAGCAATGTTTTGACAGCAGACATTGCTTGACGTTTCAATCACGGTTGATCAGCGCTGTCTCGCCGACATATATTATAATCTATAACAAGTTTGTTGTATGGGAGCCCCCCTTAAATATTTATTTTATTTTATTTTTAGTATTTGTTGTTATAGCGGCAATAGAAATACATCATCTGTGAAAATTTCAACTGTCTAGCTATCACCGTTGTTGAGATACAGCCTGGTGAACGGACGGACGGACGGACGGACGGACGGACAGCGAAGTCTCAGTAATAGGGTCCCGTTTTTACCCTTTGGGTACGGAACCCTAATAAACGATGGATTATACGAAAAACTTATCACACACCGATATAAGCATACTAACTTACTGAAAACAACCCTTAATTGGCTGCATCAATGAAGATAATATAGTCAAAGGCTGACTCTCGATTTACTTCTTATTTGATAGGACTATTTATCTTTTGTTAATAAAAATACGATTACGAAAATTAAATTATCTCTCTATGTTTAAGTTTTTTTTAGAGGTGCCGTACTCGAGACCGTTTCCTCATTTGTATGGGTTGATAAAGTTCCCGAAAAAAAAAAGTCCCTTACAATACAAAACGATCCGAGTTTCCGAAAATTCTCGATAACGGTACATCACTACTTATTAAGTTATAACTCGTATCCTATTGAGAAAAATATACTTATTAGACATGCAGATTCAATAGTAATTGTAGTGTTCACTAGGGTTTCCTACCGGGATACTTCAATAAACACATTAATCGGGCTTTCAGTAAACCTGCAGTGCGTCCGCCACCGGTGACGTCTGTCACTGTAATGACCGGTAGCTGGCGGATCGGGGGTACATTTATAATCTATAAATGTCTATATACTACATCTCTCCCTTTTTAACCAATTAGGAATTGCTTGGAATTAGGTAGTTACAAGTATTACAAGCCTTTAGTAGACTTACTCACTGCCTCGCCCAAGTGCCAACTAATTCTGTTTAGGGACCACTTCCAGGCGCCCTACACCAGACAGCTATGACAAGCACCAACACACAAAATGCTCGCTCAAAGATCTCGAGGACCAACATCACAACGCTCTTTAAACTATGTCGATTACGACGTCTCGATAACAACCAAAGCTGTTTTGTATAATGATTTAATAATCCTCTATTTACTTAGTTTGCCTCAAGTTAATACAATTAGTAGTCAACATGAACAATTTGGTCTTCTATACTTATTTATTTTAATCATAGCCACTATGTTCCTATATCCAATGGAAACTTCTATGCCGCCCTCCATATCCCGTTGACAACTTTTTTTTTGCGTTTATTTTTAAAATTTATTTCAAATCATTGGTTACTTTTATTTACTGTTTAGTTAATTTATATTTTTCCATCTCATACAAAAATTTTCTAAGATGTTAAGTATTTACTCATGTGCTAGCTAGAAAGCTATTTATATTTGAAAATTTACAATATCTACCAGCGCTTCTAAACAAGGCTTCCTATGAGAAAGAAGCGCCTCAATAAAACTAACAGATGCCTTTTTAATATTTCTATCAAGCCTGTCAGCAAAAGATATAAATTAGTTCAAAGATTTCAATGAATGTTTTTCCGAGCTTATTTTCCTTATCGTAAAGTGCCGTTAGTATCTTCTAAACCAGTGATAGTTCTCGACATTAGTGACTTGAAACAACATTCCTGAGAACATACTTGAAAATAATATTCTGAAATCAAGTCAAATTTAAAATTTAATTCGTTTTACACACAACCCTTTAGAACTAGTTCTGCAATATAAACTTGCGCTGAACCTTGTTTCATACATAACGGTATAGAGGATGCACAAAGGATACTGTATCGAAGTCGCGTCTGCGTGCAATATGCTATGTAGTCGCCGGTCAGTCTGTCGCAGCTAACCGGTCCGGCGGTCCCCGTACGGGTTCGCGATTAGGAAGAGTTCTCCCATACCAACGTGGATAGGGAGGGAGTCACACTGGCGGCAAGGAAGGGCATGGCGCGCATGGTGCCCTGCAAGACTATGTGGCATAGGCGAGCCGGTTATTTCAGTTCTTGGGATTGCACCGTGTCCAACAAGGGCATGAAGGTGTACCATTTCAGACCTGTCACTACGTGCAATTCAGCTCGTTTGAGCTACGCATGTCCCAGCCACTACAGGCTGCTACTATCTGTCTAATCCTACGCCAGCCTGTCTAGCACAACTATGCTTCGCGACTCTTGATGCGCGACATAGCGTTAACCGTCACTCCCTCACATTACTGCACAGCAAGAGGCAGGCAAATATATCGCGCGAGAAATAGTCGCATATGAATATGACAGTTATGCCAGAGGTGCGGGTCAAACAACGCAACGGAGCCACGCCGTTACGTCGCTTAAGCTATTAAGGCGCTTATTTAATTAAGTTTAACTAGTTTTAAGTTTGGTCTGCATGTAGTTTTGTAGTTTCAAAGCATGTAGGTTTTATTACTGTAATATTGTGTAACTTATTTCAAAAATAAATGAATTATAAAAACAAAGGTATACACTTGATTCCAGAAATTTTAAGAATTGTGACATAGGTGTAGCCTTATCTGTATAATTATTTCACAACAACCATCTTGTCAAGCGCTTAAGGACTATTGCTTGATGCTCTTTTCCCCCTTTTACCATCTTCAATTATTTTAAATGAAACTGAAACTGAAAGTAGCTAACTTGCTTGACACGTCATCGTAAACTCTCGTTCAATATTCTCACTAAGGCCATCTTTTATAATTTGTCATCTGAAATTCCGATATACCATTCAAAAGAATATGAGTATCCAAATAAATTTTCGAAATTGCAACTAAAGTCCAATTGAATTGAGATGCTGAAACCGCGTCTTTCTGTTTTGGATCTAGATTTTAAATCACAGATAAACAAATTCCAATTTAATTGCGGCACTCATTTAGAATACCAGACCATTCTCAATGTAAGGTTGATAACCGATTCCAATTTTATAGAGCCATTCATTTGAAATATAGGACTATTGACAATTTAATTAATGTTGTCTAACGATTCCTATTTAATGAAGGCACTTATTTGAAATATTAAACTAAATTGCAATTATAGTCCAATTGAATTGAGATCTTGAAACCACAACATTTCTAATTCGATTCGGATCGAGGTTTTAAATCACAGTGATATGCCAATTCCAATTTAATTCCGGCATTCATCTGTAATACCAGACCATTCTCAATTGAAGGTTGATAAACAATTCCTATTTAATGGAGGCATTCGTTTGAAATACCGGACTATTGTCAATTTAATTAATGTTTTCAAACGATTCCAACTTAATGGAAGCTCTTATTCTAAATACTAAACTATTCTCATTATAATGGAGGTTGTTAAACAATTCCAACGTAATAAGTATAGGCATTCGTTCGGAAGACCGGACTATTGTCAATTTAATTGGAAGGCCTATGTCCAGCAGTGGATGACTCCGGGCCGGGCTGACGATGATGATGATGATGTCAATTTAATTAACGTTGTCAAACGATTCGAACTTAATGTAAGCTCTTATTATAAATACTAACTTTTGTCAATATAATGTAGGTTGTTAAACAATCCCAACCTAATATAGGCATTCATTTTAAATGCCAAACTTTTGTCAATTTAAAATTGTTCTTAAACAATTATAGTTTTATCCAGGCATTCATTTGAAGTACCAAACTATTGTTACTTCAATGAAGGTTGTCAATCAATTCCAATTTACTGGAGGCTTTCAGATCTCTAGTATCCCAATTGAATGGGAGTCAAAACCAAGTCATATTCCCATGTTACGGACCTCAGATATTCCAATTTAATGAGTCTTAAAACAACATCCGTTTTCAATTGAATGAAAGTTTTAAAGCACAGCATATTTCAATTTAATCGACGCGTCGAAGCCATCGATATTCAAATTTTAATGGAAGTCTCAAAAACACATACTCCAGTTTATGAACGCTTTGAGACCTTAGATTCAGATTCATTACAAATTCGAATTTCAAGTCTCAAAACTACTATTATATTTCCCAATTCAAAAGAAGCTTTAATACATATAGTATTCAAATTTAATAACATGGTATTTGAAATTGAGCTTCCAGCACGAATGCGGCACTTTACAATTTACATACCGCTTATAATATTTCTATGGTCTATCAAATTTACCTTCCATGCAATTATATTTGCTTCGCCTTTAAGCCTTACGATTATCTTTCTTACGAATACTTTGGTTCCCGTGGTCTATTAAATAGACGTTTCAAAATGCATTTCGCTTACTTTAACAATCCTCTTAGCCTATCATATTGGCAATCCAGCGTGGTCTATCAAATTGACCTCTCATACAGTCTTAGCCTATCATATTGGCAATCCAGCATGGTCTATCAAATTGACCTCTCATACGGCCTTAGCCTATCATATTGGCAATCATTGCATGGTCTATCAAATTGACCTCTCATACGGCCTTCGCCTATCATATTGGCAATCCAGCATGGTCTATCAAATTGACCTCTCATACGGCCTTAGCCTATCATATTGGCAATCCAGCATGGTCTATCAAATTGACCTCTCATAAAGCCTTCCGTTTTCCGTAACCATACAGTCATAAGCCTATCATATTGACCTTCAACTTAAAAGTCTTCCATATCACTTTTAAATTCAACTTGGTCTATCATATTGACCTTCCTTATAGATACACCTTTTTTCTATAACAATCCAGTCATAGCCTATCATATTGACTTCCACTGTACACCTACTTAGTCAGTAACATTTTAATTAAAAGTAATAAACTCCTCAATAATACAAATAACTTTACCATGTAGAAGAGTGCTGCCTCTTAGCACAAGTATTAAATACTTAAGAGATACTAAACTGTTTGTATACTGGATTACGGTGTTACTGAACAAATACATTTATAATTTAACTTAAAATAATTTTCCAAATAAAAGTCTTCCATATCACTTTTAATCCGTCTTGGTATATAATGTTAATGAACGCTCAACACTCTCAAATAGCTTATAATTACAACGAAATTCCCACAGATGTATGGCTCTCTTGCTTCTTTATATTTCGTGGTTCTATACCTTACAAGACGCTGAACTGTAATTCTATAAAAATATCTGCTGGTATGTAATTACTGATTTTGTTATACCAAATTGATTACATGTGACATATGCACCTATGTGTGTCATGTGTACTAACACATGACCCTTGAGCTGGATGTTCATACGGTTTAGAAACTATACAAGATACTCTGGATAATTATTCCAAAAAACATTTTCAACATAAGACAAGTAAGCTCACACTATAATATTTAAACCCGTCAATATATTTTGGAATTCAGAACAATCAATCCCACTCCATAGGAAAGTATTAAGTAGCGTATTTAATTAAGTACGCACGCACAAATGAACAGTCGTATAAATTAAATAGACGCCTAGCAGTCCAATCGTTTTCCCAATCTGTTCATAATTATTATATTGTGATTCGTCATCCACTGCGCCACTGCGCAGTCGAAGATTAGTAACACGACCAATTCGAGAATTACGCTAAACTGCTAAATATTTATATTCCTCGAGTGCACAACTACAAATTAATATTCAAAATAATACACTTCGCCTGTGTTCCTATTTATTTAAGCAACTTTCCACAAGGTGGTGCTTTGTGGGTAGGCCTCAGCCTTATGTCGTGGGTAGGCCTCAGCACGAATTCCGTGACTAATATACACTACCCAAAATAAAATTATCGTACATTTAGCAACCGAAAACTTGTGTTAATAGTCTTATCACCCCCAAAGAAACCGCATCTACTTTTCCAATGCCCTTGTCGTCCCTTTTTATTTTCCAAGAAAATACTGTCAAGGACGACGTCGGTAATTACGTCAATGATTTAAGTCAAATTTAACTCACGCTTTTATTCCGTTGCTTTATACTCGTCGCCATTGTAGTGTTCACTAGGGTTTCCTACCGGGATACTTCAATAAACACATTAATCGGGCTTTCAGTAAACCTGCAGTGCGTCCGCCACCGGTGACGTCTGTCACTGTAATGACCGGTAGCTGGCGGATCGGGGGTACATTTATAATCTATAAATGTCTATATACTACACTGTAGTATATAGACATTTATAGATTATAAGTAGTAACTACAGTAATAAGTTGTCATTATTTTCTTGCAGATTAAACTACGATCATCCGAAATGCACGACATCGATCTCATATTAGCCAAGCTATTATAAAAAATGAGAATGAAATATTATTAGTTTCTTTTTTCGAAAATTAAAACACTTAGATATTTATGGCATCATGTTTTGCATAGAGTCCTAAACATGTTGATATAAGATTTTATTTTCTGAATTTTCCTACCCTGTGTCGATTTTTTGGGTAGTGAGTAGAGATTTTAGATACTAACTCTAGTTAGTACCAATTTTATATACATTCTATATGTACCTACAAACTTTTATTTGCGAGAAACAAGTTGGTTTTGGAATTATTTAACTCATTTTAAGACTGCGCCGAGCGAAATGTGAAAAATAGGCAGTTGCCGTTAAGTAGACAACGTCAACACTACACTTATAGTTGTTTAATCCATTTCTAAAATATATATTTAGCACTTCGAAGAATGTGTTAACAACTTCTCCGTGGAAAAATTATAAGATTATTAATATTTTGCCCTAGAAAACTAAGTAAAGTTGGACGAAAATTGTAAAATCGTTAGCAGGCGTTAAGTGTTATTTTATACTTTAACAATGGAAATCTACACTGATTTTTATTTCAAAAAAAATATGAATGTGTACACTACAATTTATCCGCATCAAATATTTCAATTATTGTTTGGTATTAAAGGTCCAGATGTATCAAAAAGTGCTTTTAATTCTCCATACATTTTTAGTATGGCGGCCGCGCGCCGATCTAAATACGCATTCCCCGCATTTTATTCTATGGTTCAGTCGCTAACCCTCGGCGCAGTCTTAACAACAATAGTAAAGTTGTACATTAGAAGCATAGCACTACTACAAAAGTAAGACTATAAACAAAAGTAAACTAAAACTATGCCCCGAAAGGATCCCAGCTAGAGATGTGCCGTTCTCAAAAACGTTCCCCGCTTTGTATGGGGAAAGAATGTTCTCGAGAACGCCACACTACCCACCTTTGCATAGTGCAAGCTTGGAAACCAGCGCTGTGAACTGCATGGCACCACCAATTAGTGTTCAATAATATTTAGTATCACAATAATAATCATTCTTTATTTCAGAATAAAATTACATTGTATGTTGTGATTGTGATGCTTAGCCTAAGTTAGTGAATTAAGCTAAAGTACCTATATTTTATTTTATAAATTGGGCGAACCTCTTAAATTTGTCAACTGATGCCAATATTAGGCTGTCATACCTTTTAGCAACGACCTTCAGAATGCCGTTGTTGCTACTTCTAAGTCGGCTCACCATCGAGGTGATTTTCTGTGTGTGATGGCGTGCATCCGTATGACCCTCGGCGGACATGAGTGACGCGCTACACCGCCTGGGTAGCCCCAACAACGTGCATTATTTTTAGAAAAAGATATAAATTACAATACATATTAATGTACATATTATAATTTATACATACTACGATTCCAAAACTGTTAAACAGAAATAATATGTAATAAGTATAGATACTCGATGTACTTTTTGATATTTGTAATATGAGGAAAAACACAAAGTGCTATTTTAAAGTCGATTTCGTAATAGGATGTGTTTTTTGCTATAAATTATGTTAATTATAGTTATTGCTAATTTAGAGTTATAATAGCAAACAACATTTTTATTTTTATAAATAATGACACAAAGGTAAATTAAGAAAGAAAAATTGAATGCGATCTACTGCAATCGAAGCGGGATTTGAACCCGCGACCTCTGCGTTTCCGGCGCATTGCTCTTCCAACTGAGCTATCCGACCGCTACGTCAATCGCACGAAATCTTTCATCCCTTAATTTTTTTTTACGCTACTGGAGCGCCCTCTGTGTCATATATGTTTTTGAAATGCTTATGCGCATTAGCCATACCCTAGGATGTGCGTTTTTACACGCACGATCCCCAATCCCCATTGCTTTACAGCAAGTGCGAAGACTGCGAGAGAGATGGCGCTGTTCTAAATATTTGTATAGAATCTTTTTATCGATTCATATTATTTATGTGGTAATACCACATTTTTATTTTTATAAATAATGACACAAAGGTAAATTAAGAAAGAAAAATTGAATGCGATCTACTGCAATCGAAGCGGGATTTGAACCCGCGACCTCTGCGTTTCCGGCGCATTGCTCTTCCAACTGAGCTATCCGACCGCTACGTCAATCGCACGAAATCTTTCATCCCTTAATTTTTTTTTACGCTACTGGAGCGCCCTCTGTGTCATATATGTTTTTGAAATGCTTATGCGCATTAGCCATACCCTAGGATGTGCGTTTTTACACGCACGATCCCCAATCCCCATTGCTTTACAGCAAGTGCGAAGACTGCGAGAGAGATGGCGCTGTTCTAAATATTTGTATAGAATCTTTTTATCGATTCATATTATTTATGTGGTAATACCACATTTTTATTTTTATAAATAATGACACAAAGGTAAATTAAGAAAGAAAAATTGAATGCGATCTACTGCAATCGAAGCGGGATTTGAACCCGCGACCTCTGCGTTTCCGGCGCATTGCTCTTCCAACTGAGCTATCCGACCGCTACGTCAATCGCACGAAATCTTTCATCCCTTAATTTTTTTTACGCTACTGGAGCGCCCTCTGTGTCATATATGTTTTTGAAATGCTTATGCGCATTAGCCATACCCTAGGATGTGCGTTTTTACACGCACGATCCCCAATCCCCATTGCTTTACAGCAAGTGCGAAGACTGCGAGAGAGATGGCGCTGTTCTAAATATTTGTATAGAATCTTTTTATCGATTCATATTATTTATGTGGTAATACCACATTTTTATTTTTATAAATAATGACACAAAGGTAAATTAAGAAAGAAAAATTGAATGCGATCTACTGCAATCGAAGCGGGATTTGAACCCGCGACCTCTGCGTTTCCGGCGCATTGCTCTTCCAACTGAGCTATCCGACCGCTACGTCAATCGCACGAAATCTTTCATCCCTTAATTTTTTTACGCTACTGGAGCGCCCTCTGTGTCATATATGTTTTTGAAATGCTTATGCGCATTAGCCATACCCTAGGATGTGCGTTTTTACACGCACGATCCCCAATCCCCATTGCTTTACAGCAAGTGCGAAGACTGCGAGAGAGATGGCGCTGTTCTAAATATTTGTATAGAATCTTTTTATCGATTCATATTATTTATGTGGTAATACCACATTTTTATTTTTATAAATAATGACACAAAGGTTATTATTAAAACATATATGACACAGAGGGCGCTCCAGTAGCGTAAAAAAAATTAAGGGATGAAAGATTTCGTGCGATTGACGTAGCGGTCGGATAGCTCAGTTGGAAGAGCAATGCGCCGGAAACGCAGAGGTCGCGGGTTCAAATCCCGCTTCGATTGCAGTAGATCGCATTCAATTTTTCTTTCTTAATTTACCTTTGTGTCATTATTTATAAAAATAAAAATGTGGTATTACCACATAAATAATATGAATCGATAAAAAGATTCTATACAAATATTTAGAACAGCGCCATCTCTCTCGCAGTCTTCGCACTTGCTGTAAAGCAATGGGGATTGGGGATCGTGCGTGTAAAAACGCACATCCTAGGGTATGGCTAATGCGCATAAGCATTTCAAAAACATATATGACACAGAGGGCGCTCCAGTAGCGTAAAAAAAAATTAAGGGATGAAAGATTTCGTGCGATTGACGTAGCGGTCGGATAGCTCAGTTGGAAGAGCAATGCGCCGGAAACGCAGAGGTCGCGGGTTCAAATCCCGCTTCGATTGCAGTAGATCGCATTCAATTTTTCTTTCTTAATTTACCTTTGTGTCATTATTTTTAAAAATAAAAATGTGGTATTACCACATAAATAATATGAATCGATAAAAAGATTCTATACAAATATTTAGAACAGCGCCATCTCTCTCGCAGTCTTCGCACTTGCTGTAAAGCAATGGGGATTGGGGATCGTGCGTGTAAAAACGCACATCCTAGGGTATGGCTAATGCGCATAAGCATTTCAAAAACATATATGACACAGAGGGCGCTCCAGTAGCGTAAAAAAAAAAATTAAGGGATGAAAGATTTCGTGCGATTGACGTAGCGGTCGGATAGCTCAGTTGGAAGAGCAATGCGCCGGAAACGCAGAGGTCGCGGGTTCAAATCCCGCTTCGATTGCAGTAGATCGCATTCAATCTTTCTTTCTTAATTTACCTTTGTGTCATTATTTATAAAAATAAAAATGTGGTATTACCACATAAATAATATGAATCGATAAAAAGATTCTATACAAATAGCAAACAACATTTTTAACATCTTGTCAATCAGCGGCGTTTTCATATTAATGATTAAAAACTATGCCGACCTCTGCTTAGGAATAAGGTTAGCTGGACGAAAATGAGCTCTGATAAAAAAGAAATAAAAAATAATTACTTGATCATCGAGGAAACGAAATATAAAGGGTTTATAACATCATTAGCACTGGAAACTAATCAATGAAGGAATGCGAATCAAAAAATCTACAGATCTCACACTACGCGCATTTATCAAAGGCATTGACAACGTAATTACAAATAAAGGTCATGATAACATTTTACAAATTTGTCTTCTGACCTCGCGCGTAACGGACCCTCTACCGCCTACATTTTTTGTCCACACGCCTCCTAAGATGACTGATTCAGATCAAAAAAAAACTCAAGTCCTTGTTTCAATATGATGAATAAAAAAAGGTGTCCCAAAATCTGTATTGGAATTTAAGTTTCCACTACGTAACGCTCATGCGAATAAGAAAAAAGTTTATATTTAAATGTGAGGTTATGGAACGGGCAACTTAAGGACACCTTTTTAGGGTTCCGTAGTCAACTAGGAACCCTTATATTATAGTTTCGCCATGTCCTTGTCCGTCTGTCCGTCTGTCTGTCTATCCGTCCGCGGCTTAGCTCCGTGATCATTAGTACTAGAAAGCTGGGTATGGGTATGTGTATGTATCACGCCGACAAAACGGTAAAATAAAAACTAAAAATATATTTTTTTTTGGGGTACCTCTCGGACACCTACAGTGGAGGTGAATTTTTTTTTTCGTTCCAACTCTAGTGTGTGGGGTATCGTTGAATAGGTATTTTAAAAATAATAGGGGTTTTCAGACATTATTTTTTGATTAAGTTAGCAGTTTCGGAAATAATCAATTCGAAAATAAAAAAAATAGTGTCCCCCCCCCCCCCTCTAACTTTTCAACCACGTGTCAAAAAATTATGAAAAAATTCATGAACATGAGGCCTTATAAGAACTTTCAATAAAAACTATATTGAACAAAATCAGTTAAGCCGTTTTTGAGTTACCGCAAAATTTCATAATTTTCTTAAAAGAACATAAATTGACTTCCAGAAGGTAATAAGTGACTACAGTTACTTTGGCGTTTACGACCTTTTTATAGAGCATGAAATCTTTGTCGTAACTTAAGTCTATTGTGAAGGATGAGCAACTACGGAACCCTACACTGAGCGTGGCCCGACATGCTCTTGGCCGGTTTTTTATTCTTCACATCGAAAGTGCTATCGATTCAGAGTAAGATGTACCCAAAGACGTCAAGTTCTAGAAGAAGGGATTCGGTTTTTTTTTAAAAGCCCACCTTTTGGCCAACTCTTCCTGCTGATCTGACCCCTCTTTGCTGATCTTACCTGCATAGTGTTGGATGAGAACTGGTGACACCACGAGGACGACCAGGATCCCAATCCCTACTCCATAGAGAAGTGTAGCTCGCGAGTGAGTGATTCAAACGAGCTATATCATTTGGTTTAGCTCACTAGCTCTTTCGCTCACTGAAGATTCAAGTAGCTCAGTATATCATCTATCATCTCAGTATTACTCGCTCCCTCTCGCTCATGAAATGAATTTTGCCATGCTGCCGTGAATCTAATTCATCGACATCTCTAGTTCTCTGCTCACTCATGAACGATATAGTCTAAAGATCTACTGACTGACTGTTGAGTTTGTTGAGTACGAATGACTGACTGTTGAGTTTCTTTCGGCGTTTCTTCTCAACAGTGGTCTCCTCTTGTGAAATGCCGGTAGACTCAGACATGTAAAAGTGCCCTTGTGGCCTACTTGCAGAATAAAGTTCATTATTTCATTATTACTGAGCTAAATGAGCTTAATGAGTGATACAAATCTCGGTGAGCTAAAGACACATATCATTCTTTTCACTTTAGTGACACATTATGCGAATCTCTACTACTCCAAGTCCTACGGGCAGCCCACACTACCGCACTGACCCCAGGACCTCATTTGATGATCTCACCTGCATTGTAGACATGGTGTTCCGGAGCAGCCAGATTAGCACCGGTGACACCACCAGGACGATCACCAGGATCGCGATCCCCACCCCCAGGGTGCGTCGGGCGGCCCACACTTCTTGCTGCACTGATTTCCTACAACGATTAATTATCAACTATGTAAGCTTTATTGCACAAAAGGAAACTTAGCATACAGAAGACGGACTCAATGACGTAAACATAATAGTGTACTTTAATTTTATTAAAATTATTGTGACATTTTATAAAAACAGTTTAAACTCATGTAGAAAACTGCCCCTGATGAAGAGTTCCATATGAGTTTGAAACATGTAAGGCCGTTCCTGTCATTTTTTTACGTGAGTTTAGGGATAGTTTTAGACATTTTACTCTATGATCAGACATGTTTCTTAACATATTATTGATGTTACTACCTATAACAGGGCTATTGAGATTCATTGGTATATATTTGAAACCTACAGTTTGAATTTTTCATTTATAATTTTTGTTTCAAAAACTACTCGAAATTGACAAAATTCACGGGGAATATTAGTTCTTTCAATTTATTTCGACTGCACGCAATAAAAACATAAAATAGCTATATTACTACCTAGAACTCGGTAAAAAGTATTATTCACTTTAAAAAGTTGGCTGAAATTATAAATGTTATTTTTGTCATAATATGAAAAAATAAAATTTTAAAGGTTTATTCCTTTAAAAAAATATTTTTAAAATTTAAATTTTTAATAATTTTTTAAAGGAATAAGGCCTCTTAAGACTGCACCGAGCGAAATGTGAAAAAATAGGCAGCTGCCGTTAAGTAGATAACGTCAACACTAGTTGTTTAATCCATTTTTAAACTTTATATTTAGCACTTCGAAGAATGTGTTAACAACTTCTCCGTGGAAAAATTATAATATTATTAATATTTTACCCTAGAGAACTAAGTAAAGTTGGACGAAAATTGTAAAATCGTAAGCAGGCGTTAAGAGTTTTTTTTATACTTTAGCAATGGAAATATATTCTGATTTTCAGTTAAAAAAAAAGATGAATGTTTACATGACAACTTGTCCGCATCAAATATTTCAATTATTGTTTGGTATTAAAGGTCCAGATTTATCAAAAAGTGCTTTTAATTATCTATACATTTTTACTATGACGGCCGCCCGCCGATCTAAATACGCATTCCCCGCGCTCTATGGGTTAGTCGCTAACGCTCGGCGCCCTCTTAAACCATTTTTATAATATTTAAACATACGAAATTGGGATATAGGTACCCATTAGAATCCAGACCCCATTTTTTATTATAAACGTAAGATTGTTTTTCTCTTTAGTAAGTACTTTGTGTTGACGTGCCACTATTGACTTGTTCTGCAAAACGGCAAGGACAAGTGAAAGTCAAAAAAATAAATATAAATAACTTTTCACAGGTGTCATATTTTCACAATCTAATATTGTTTATTTTTATTTTTATTTTATTTATTTGGGGCATCAACAGCAATACAATTTGTAATAATTAACAATATAGTACAACAACAAAAGCCAATAAAAGATGTCCACAAAAATACAGTAACTGGAACTAGTTACAAGAAAAATTAAACAAACATGGTATGCTCGATCAGGTTAGTGCGCATGTGTGAGTGCATGAGTGTGTGTGTGTGCGTGTATGTGTGTGTGTGGAAATGGAAAGGGATATTGAATTAACTATCATCTGAGCTTAACATTAAATAATGAACACGCTTCTTCAATGTCGATTTGGTACAGTCAAATAAGTCAATACTGCTAAACAGTTTATTATATTGTCTAAGGAACCGAATTAATGGGGAATTCTGTGCATAATTAGTGTTGACTGTTGGAAGGCTAAACAGGGCACGATTGGCGTGACGGGTTCTTATTTTTGGAACAGAGAAATTAATCTCTGCAAGCAGCGCGGAGCTATCGATGCGGCCAGAGAGAATGTCGTATAAAACACACGTGTCAAGCATGAGACGCCGATTCTCAAGGCTCAGGAGGTGGTGGCATTTCTTGGATCGAAAATTAAGGTGACGCAGAAAGCGATACTGAATTTTCTCAACTTTCTCCTTGTAAATCGTATACTGAGGCGACCAGACACAGCTTGCGTATTCAAGGATGCTTCTAACATATGCATAATAAACTACTTTCATACATGCGGCATCCTTAAACTCTCCACAAACACGATACACAAAGCCCAGGTTCTTAATGCGGTATAAGAGCCATATTCCCAGAAATCGTTTCTGAATCAACATAAAAATGGTATGTCATAAATACGATAATACACTAAGGTAAATTATGAAAGAAAAATGTAATGTGATCCACTACAATGTAAGCAGGACTCGAACCTGCGACCCTACGTTTCCGGCGTAGTGCTCTACCAACTGAGCTATCACATTGTTTAACAGAATCGATAAAAGATTCTATTAAAACATGTTGAGAAAAGCGCCATCTCCCTCGCGGTCTCGCACTGGGGATCGTGCTTGTAAATGCACATCCTAGGGTATAGCTAATGCGCATAAGCATTTTAAACACATATGACGCAGAGGGCGTTCCAGTAGAGTAGAATTATGGAATCAAAGATTTGGTGTAATTGACGTAACGATGTGATAGCTCAGTTGGTAGAGCACTACGCCGGAAACGTAGGGTCGCAGGTTCGAGTCCTGCTTACGTACATTGCAGTGGATCACATTACATTTACCTTTCATAATTTACCTTTGTGTCAATATTTATAAAAGTAAAAATGTGGTATTTCCACATTAAAACAGATTCGATAAAATATTCTATTTGAAAAAAATGACGATAATTATTTGCTAAGCCTAAGTCAGAATCTCATCTTGCTCGTAAAACGAATGGCCGATCGGGCCGACAAGTTCTTGAATGGCGATGGCGACCTTGTGCCATAATACAGAATACAGAATGGGAAGCCAAGGTGGACTGATCTGGTAGCCGTTGTGAGAGCCCAGGCTAGATGTTTTTTGGGAGAGGTACTCAGACAACGATATGGGTATGGAGATTGCTTGAGTCCTGGGGTAGCACATAGGACAGTTTTTATCCCGACCAGAACAATGAAATATAACACTTTTTACTCTCGTACACTTAATTAAAACTGACAAAACCGGGTCTATCGCGATATTATTTATTTGCCTTCATTGCCTGACGTTTTGACACGGTTTCACGAGCCGTGGTCTCAGACGTCAGGCAATGAAGGTAAATAAAACATACCGCGATAGACCCGGTTTATGTCAGCTTTAATTATGCAACGGTGTAGTTTGTATGAGGGTGTTCTTATGCTTCGCATACAAAATGGCGCGGCCAAAATGTATATTTATATATTTTATAAAAGCGAAAGGTCGTGAGCGAGTTTGTTACATCTCCGTGTTAAAGGGCTATATCACTTTTTATCCCGAAAATTTGTGTTCCACCGCCTGGCGCAGAGATTTATAAAAATATGTGATATATTACCTGACTATACTCCTAAATCCATATTGAAACCTCCTTAGTTTATCCAAACAGGTTTTTGACTCCTTCGTGTATATTGCTATATTGCTCCTGATGTTCGCTGCCACTGATGTTTCATTAAACCGGAGCGAAGTTTTGTAACTGCAACAAAGAAAGAAGGATCATTAGATTCATTAGTCAAAGCTGTGGAAAATGTCTACAATACAGTCTATGCGGTAGCAAACTAAATTGGTACCAAGGGTCAACAATAGGGTATTTGAATATAGTGAAAATAAATTGTACCATTGAAACCATTAGTGGTTTAGACACACATTCAAAACTACACGGGACCAGAAATAATCTGCCACTAACTTTTGGGCATTATTATATTCTTAATTGAACAGAAACTAAAAGGAAGACGTGGTTTGACTACTGATTTTTGTGACATCACAACAGCGAACGAATAAAACATAGAAACCTTACTATCGTCGGTAAATTTAATGGTACCACGGACTTTGTGTCAGAAAAGGCGGGGCGTAAACTGTGTAGTGTCAAACGGCTTTCTAGACTGTTAGCTTGCAAAGTAACAAAATATTCGGTGAAATGATGTATTAAACATTCTGGGAAATACAAACAAATATATGGTATTTAAAATAAAATGATTTTATTTGATATTAAGGATAAAAATATTTCGTTTAATTGCACGTTAATTAAATATTTCACGCGATTATAATATAGTAACTTATATTGACTTTGAAGTGATATTCACGGCGATTGAAATGTAATTTTATTACCTCACTTTTACCGCCCATAACAACCGGTGTTATCCATACAAGATGATACCTACCGATCTCACTACCCACTCAACATAATATGCATATATATTCATTTGCAACTCTTTGGCTAATCAAATTTGAATCCTGTACTATAAGCATAAGAATTTAGTATTACTGTCCGTGATTTGTATAGCGGTATATGTAGTAAAAGGCCTCACGGGGATTCCGCGGGGATTTCCTCATGTTTAAAATAATTTACATCGTTCCACGCATCGTTCGAGATAATATTTACTCGCCTGTCAACCGGTATGCGGATCCCTAATAGTATTCATATACCCTCATTGGAAAAAACGTAGTTTGAGTAGGTATGTCAAGTGGGCTATCATCAGTATGTCATTGTGGTTTAAATTAGGGATGATGTGTGCAAAACACTAATTTTATATTAAGTACCAATTTGAAGTTAACCCGTATTCCATTTTTTTTAATGAAGTAATAAGTATGTATTCCAAAATTTAAATATTTCGAGTATTTAGTTTTAGATTTGCCAATATAAGAGGCCTTATTCCTTTAAAAAAAAATTTTATTATATAAGTAACAAATATATCGATAATTTCAACCAACTTTTTGAAGTGAATAGTACTTCTCCCGGAGGTCTAGGTAGTATCATAGCTTTTTCATGCTTTCATTGCGTGCAGTCGAAAATAAGTTGATAAAACTAAATTTCCGTGTGAATTTTGTCAATTTCGAGTAGTTTTGGAAACAAAAATTATCAATGAAATTAAACTGAAATTAACTGTAGATCTCAAATATAGTAAGTATACTAATTAATCCCAATAGTCCTGTTCTAGGTATTAAAATAATAATATGTTATCAAACATGTTTAATCATAGTGAAAAATGTCTAAAACAACCAGCATTTTAAAAGGAATAAGTCCTCTTAATCATTTTATTTCTATGCTATTATAAAATGGGACATATTTAAATGCACACCTGTATAATTTTTCAGCACACTAGGTAACTCCACTTATTAACTGAATGCATACCACAAAACGAATGCTGTGCAAAAAAAAACAATTGATTAACTGAACATGTCCTACAAAAAAAACTTAAACATCATACAAAACGAGATGACCTCTTTAACCGAATTCACACCAAAAATATGGTTCGTACATCGGTTATACTTGAAAGTTTCACCAAAAATACTGACTTGCACACTTATTATCCTCGCACTGCACACTAAGATCCGACTCGGCCGGGTTAGGTTAGGTTAGTTTTTTTTTTATATATCCAGTAAAACAGTTTTGCAAATACCTTTAAGTATACCAATTAATCCCAATAGTCCTGTTATAGGTATTAAAATAATAATATGTTAGGAAACATGTTTGATCATAGTGAAAAATGTCTAAAACAACCAGCATTTTAAAAGGAATAAGTCCTCTTAATCATTTTATTTCTATGCTATTATAAAATGGGACATATTTAAATGCACACCTGTATAATTTTTCAGCACACTAGGTAACTCCACTTATTAACTGAATGCATACCAGAAAAACGAATGCTGTGCAAAAAAAAACAATTGATTAACTGAACATGTCCTACAAAAAAAACTTAAACATCATACAAAACGAGATGACCTCTTTAACCGAATTCACACCAAAAATATGGTCGGTTATACTTGAAAGTTTCACCAAAAATACTGACTTGCACACTTATTATCCTCGCACTGCACACTAAGATCCGACTCGGCCGGGTTAGGTTAGGTTAGTTTTTTTTTTATATATCCAGTAAAACAGTTTTGCAAATACCTTTAAATAGTATATTGAATTCGCGTTATTTAGTGTGCAAGTCAGTATTTTTGGTGAAACTTTCAAATATTTTGATCGAAAAAAGGGAATATACAGATATCGATTTAAATACATGCCTTATAAAATACTTAAAATTCTCTATATAGAGAGAGGTCATTATTTCAGGAAAAATCATAACAGCGCGATGCAGAATTTGTATAGGCACGCAGCGCCAACCATATGGCGTAGGCTGTTGGTAAAAATATTCGTCTGCTCATCAGGCCTAAACGGATGGATGGATTTTTACCTCCTTTAGAGCGGATAGCTGGCAATCCAAAAATGGTTAAAAGTACTTTTATCCGACTACGGTAAAAAAGGTGCGGGCACCATGTAGTAGTGATATCTAGTAGGTAGGTACGTGATATTGGTCATAGTCAGGGTTCGGAAATTCGGATCGATATTTACCTAAACTTTGGCGGCGGCTTTGTTATTCGGTCGTAGGTATAGGCGGCTTTGTTGACGTATGAGTGAGATAGCAATAGGATTTTGTCAACTTTAGGTAAATATCGATCCGAATTTCCGAACTCTTCATAGTGTTTATCAGTTTAGTATTGTTTTCATAGGTGAATTTACAGATGGTACATTATACATTGTTTCTGCCATGAAACCCTGTAGGGCATTGCAACGGGTGCGTAACGATGGCTATAACAACTTTTGATATAATTTCAGTCGGTATAACGCTCATTTGATATAATGATTGAATGATATAACAACACTTAATATATCAACATTTGATATAATTATTGTTTCATATACTGATCATTTTATCGAATAACATTTGATATAACATTCTTTTAGTATAAGGCATATTTCGTCTAATGAATTTATGGTATAACGTTTATTTTATCTAACGTTCAAATGGCATAACGTATAGGGTATAGAGAAATAGGGGGGCGGGGGGCGGAGCCCCCCGCATTAAAAAAAAACTTAAACCGAAAGTTCAAGAGAAACGTAGGTAAAAAAAAAAGGAAAAAAGTGGCAAAAAAAAAAAAAAAAGGTGGTGATAATACGTTTAAAGGCTCAATACCTGCTCAAACTGCTCAAACATGAAAGTTAAATTGTAATAGAGTCATGGTTAGGTACGACGACGAGCGAAATTATACCAAATGTTGTTATACCAAATGTTGTTATACCAAATGCTGTTATACCATATGAAATTATACCATATGAAATTATACCAAATGTTGTTATACCAAATGTTGTTATACCATATGATGGTTATAGGAAATAAGTTTTATACCAAATAATAAGTATACGAAATAAAAATAGATATTTTGAAATTATACCAAACGTTTATTATATCAAATGAGTCATTATACCAAATGTTGTTATATCAAACATACTTATACCATTTATTTTTATATCGATCATTACACACCCCATTGCAACGTTTGACAAAAAATATGCGGTTGACCCTTACTTTGGTCTGTACAAAGTTTTATAAAAACTAAATAGGTAACTAGCCAAATACAAAAAAAATATTTGTCCATATCGTGATATTGGGAACACCCAAATACTCCGAAATATTTTATTCCGATTTTGCTTATTCCGATTTTCAAAACTCCGAATTTCATAATTCCTAGGAAATAAAATTCCGATTACTAAAAAACACGAAATTTATTTAACCGAATTTCAAAATTCCGATTGTATATTATTCCGATTTTTATAACTCCGAATAATGAAAAGCCCGAAGTGTCATTGGCCTGAAAAACGAAATTCCGATTATTAATTTTCCGAAACTTCATTACTTATTCGGAAATTTGATATTCGGGATAATGACATTCGTGTATTCAATAATCGGAAATTTCTTTCTTAGGAATTATGTAATTCGGAGTTTTCAAAATCGGAATTAGTAAATTCGGAATAAAATATTTCGGAGTATTTGGGTAAAGATTATTTATTTAACCGATTTTTTAAGTTAAAACAAAAATAGAAAACCGGAATTGGACAAATATCGAATTGGCTGAACCCCGAAAACTGTAGGTTAGGTTAGGTTTCTATTGTGACCACGTATAGCGGAGCGAGCGAAGCGAGCGGAGCGTCAGACTTGCTGAACCCCGAAAACTATAGGTTAGGTTATTGGCTGAACCCCGAAAACTATTGGTTAGCTTATTGGCTGAACCCCGAAAACTGTAGGTTAGGTTAGGTTTGTATTGTGACCACGTATAGCGGAGCGTCAGACTTGCTGAACCCCGAAAACTATAGGTTAGGTTATAGGCTGAACCGCGAAAACTGTAGGTTAGGTTATTGGCTGGACCCCGAAAACTGTAGGTTAGGTTAGGTTTGTATTGTGATTACGTATAGCGGAGCGAGCGAAGCGAGCGGAGCGTCAGATTTGCTGAACCCCGAAAACTATAGGTTAGGTTATTGGCTGAACCCCGAAAACTGTAGGTTAGGTTAGGTTTGTATTGTGACCACGTATAGCGGAGCGAGCGAAGCGAGCGGAGCGTCAGACTTGCTGAACCCCGAAAACTATAGGTTAGGTTATTGGCTGGACCCCGAAAACTGTAGGTTAGGTTAGGTTTGTATTGTGACCACGTATAGCGGAGCGAGCGGAGCGTCAGACTTGCTGAACCCCGAAAACTATAGGTTAGGTTATTGGCTGGACCCCGAAAACTGTAGGTTAGGTTAGGTTTGTATTGTGACCACGTTCAGCGGAGCGAGCGAAGCGAGCGGAGCGTCAGACTTGCTGAACCCCGAAAACTATAGGTTATGTTATTGGTTGGACCCCGAAAACTGTAGGTTAGGTAAGGTTTGTATTGTGACCACGTATAGCGGAGCGAGCGAAGCGAGCGGAGCGTCAGACTTGCTGAACCCCGAAAACTATAGGTTAGGTTATTGGCTGGACCCCGAAAACTGTAGGTTAGGTTAGGTTTGTATTGTGACCACGTATAGCGGAGCGAGCGGAGCGTCAGACTTGCTGAACCCCGAAAACTATAGGTTAGGTTATTGGTTGGACCCCGAAAACTGTAGGTTAGGTTAGGTTTGTATTGTGACCACGTATAGCGGAGCGTCAGACTTGCTGAACCCCGAAAACTATAGGTTAGGTTATTGGCTGGACCCCGAAAACTGTAGGTTAGGTTAGATTTGTATTGTGACCACGTATAGCGGAGCGTCAGACTTGCTGAACCCCGAAAACTATAGGTTAGGTTATTGGCTGAACCCCGAAAACTGTAGGTTAGGTTAGGTTTGTATTGTGACCACTTATAGCGGAGCGAGCGGAGCGTCAGACTTGCTGAACCCCGAAAACTATAGGTTAGGTTATTGGCTGGACCCCGAAAACTGTAGGTTAGGTTAGGTTTGTATTGTCACCACGTATAGTGGAGCGAGCGAAGCGAGCGGAGCGTCAGACTTGCTGAACCCCGAAAACTATGGGTTAGGTTATTGGCTGAACCCCGAAAACTATAGGTTAGTTTACGTTTGTATAACAACCAAAATAAAAAAATTGACAAATTGTAAGTAAAATTGGCTTAGGTTAGGTACGACGACGAGCGAAGCGAGGAGGAGTGTTAGGTTTAACTACGTTCCTAACAAGCGAGCAAAGCGAGCGAGCCGCGGAGATCTATATCGAGTGGTCGAAAAATCCTAACATTACCTATTTTAGCTTAAGGCAGGTCCGACTCAAATCCGCTTCACATAAGAATTAGCTTTGCAGGTTTATCGGTAAACGATTGGTAAGGGCTTGTGCACAAATCACGTGAGGTTCAGTAGGGGGGAGGGGGGTCACGAAATAATCACGATATATCACGTTGGGGGATGGAGGGGTATAAGGAGACCTCACGTGCATTTTTCTACAATAAACAAACTAAGAAAAAAACGATATTTTGTCTCGGTTCGTTAAACATAAATATACACTTGTTGAATACTTCAAAATAGCGAGTCTAATTTTATGAAATCATGGCGGAAAAAAAATACACGTTAGGTAGTGAGGGGGAGGGGGGGTAAAAAAGTAGCTGAAAAAACCTCACGTGATTTGTGCACAAGCCCTAAACCAAGAAATCAAAAGAATATTAAAATAAAGAATAGACTGAATATATGAATTTATTTACTTAAAGTAATAAGTAATACAAAAATAATAAGGCATAAGGAATATGCTTCAAGCATGAAGTTATAAATCATAACAATTTAAGTTTCGTATTAATATTGACTCGGACTTTTCATTTTTCGGTGTATTAAAATTCGGAATTTTGAAAATCGGTTTTTTAGCAATCGGAATTCGTACTTGTGATAAATCGGAATATTAATAGTTCGGACTTTTTACACTTTGGTGTACAAAGATTCGGAATTTTGAAATTCGATATTATAATCATTAGGATTTTTGTAATTTCGGGAATGTAAAAATCGGATTTATGAAATATCGGAATAATCATATTCGGAATGTTGATCCATTCGGAAATGTAAAAATCGGTATTTTGAAATTCGTGATTATAAATATCGGAATTAAGTTTTTCGTATTTATGTAGTGTACCCCGTGATATTATGATCTGTTTATCTTGTTAACTGTTGTTATGAAAAGTAGGTATACACAAACATAAGCGTGGGATTCCCAGGTCAATGCATGCAAACGTAATTGGCGCATGTGGCTACACCGATGTCACCGAATAACCGATGTTCGAAATTAGACCGTCGTACAGTGCAGTCTCACTCACTCAAATATAGTTTAGATTTAGATTTAGATTTATTTATTTCATAATATAAAATGTCAATATAAATTACACGAAGTCAATTTACATGCACTTATACTATGATCGTCATATATTAATATTAACAGATAAAATGTGATGAAATTGATAGTAAAAACAGCGGAATTAATAATAAAACAGATTAAATAATTACATGTCACAATTTTAAACAAACAGATAGAAATGTCAAAGTAGCTCATAAATGGATTGTCAAAATACAAGAATTAACACGATAAAAATAACACTGAAAATAACAAAGTCAAATAAGGCAATAATTACGAATAAGGTCAACAGGATCTTAGGTATTGTCAGTATATAATGTCATAATTAACAAAACTGGAGTATAAATAAAAACAATGTCAATTATACAAATATAAATTACGTTTCCATATACTCACTTACTGAGTATAATGGATTATCCAATAAAAAGTTTCTCAATTGTCGTTTAAAACTGTCTTCAGATGGCTCGGTTCGTAATTCCGCGGGTAGACGTTCATAGAACGTGGGACCGATGACGCGCGGGTTTTTACAGGCAAGCGCCAGGCGACGCGGAACTGTCCTGAGTCTTCCTGTGGATCTAATTTGTTTGCCCGATACCTCAACACGCGCAAACATTGGCAAATTATTTCTCACGTACATTAGAACCTCAAACATGTAAAGTGAGTAGTGCGTCATGATGCGATACTTTATAAAGAGATCTCTGCAAGAATGTCTGGGTTCCACTCCAGCCAGTATCCGAAGTGCTCGTTTTTGGATTATAAGAACGCCTTTGACATCGGTGGAATTACCCCAGATAATTGAACCATAGGACATTATTGAGTGGAAATGCGCAAAATATACAGTTTTTAATGCATTATTCGATATTAATGGTTTAAATTTTCTTAACGCAAAGACGGCACTACCCAACCTATCACACAGTTGGTCGACATGACACTTCCAGTTTAAGTTTGAGTCTATCATGAAGCCGAGAAACCTACATTCAGTGCATAATGGCATCGGGACGCTGGTAATACATGGGGGCACTGCGGTGTGGCGGCCCGAGAAAACCATGACATTGGACTTCGTTATGTTTAAGAGTAAACCGTTCGACGAGAACCACTTTTGGAGTTGCCCGCAAGCATCATGGATTTTATTGGCTAGCTGTTCGTACGTTTTTGCGCTAACTATGACTGTAGTGTCATCCGCGAAGAGCACCGACAGACCAGTCGTGATTGCCGATGGCAGGTCATTGACAAATATAGTGAACAAGAGGGACGGCACTATACGACGATAGAATTTCGAACATCGGAGTAACGCTTCTGGTTTGTCAGGATTGTGAATTACGTAAGGATGCAGGGTGCTAATTCAAGTGTACTTTGAGATATCACTAAATAAGCAATGTCTCGTTTATATCTCAATAGCTTTTAAATGTCACAAAAACTGCATAAAGTGACATTTGACGTTACTACTCGGTTAAGTTAGCGTCTGATTAGATGGGACCGGATTCCCTGAAAAAAAAAAAGATTTGTTAGCAGTTGCCCAAAATAGTTACATAAATCGGAGGCCTGACGAGGGCTACTAATAACCAAAATAATTTATGTAAAATTAGCATTATTTTGGTTACGAATTTTTAATAATGGCTCAACTAGTTTAACTTACTTGAGTATTTTTTTTTTTCGTTTTTGGCGAAGTGTTGCGTTTACGATAAATTGCTTTATAAATACGATATTAGACGGTATAAACTAAACGTAACCGAGTTGTTTTGCTATAGGGCTAGCATATCTTGCCGCGACTCAGCGTCACATGTCTTACTCACACAGTATTAAAAGGAAAGTGACAGGTAATATATCTCGGGCGAGAGAGTCGCGTGTCACAGTTGTGGTACAAGTAAGTAGCATAATATGAAGGCGTGTCACAGTTATGGTAGACGGGCTGAATTATTTCCAAGCTTAAAATTTAAAGTAAGTACCTATAAATTTATGAAACGTGTACCTACCTAATTTCTCTTTTTTTATGTCCACACAACCATTTTTATATTAAACCATACATAGTGAGTTTCTTTCGGCGTTTCTTCTCAACAGTGGTCTCCTCTTGTGAAATGCCGCTAGACTCAGACATGTAAAAGTGCCCTTGTGGCCTACTTGCAGAATAAAGTTCATTATTTCATTATTTAATATTACGTTGTAGTGTCAGTTACGGAACCCTCACTACACGAGTCTGAATCGAACTTAGCCCATTTTTACATAACTATTAGAGCAGTTCTGACAATTCATTTTTTGTGTATGACTGTTTGTTTCTTAATAAAAAAAAAATCATAACTAATACTATTAATATCTTATAGCAAAAACAGTCTGGAAGTTACCTTACACATGAGACGAAATTTTGTCATTATTCATTTATTAAGTGCAAGTGTTACCTGAATGCAGTTATGCTGGAACTATAAATAATGTATGAGCACAGCTTCCGTTGTTAAATATACACATCACGTTTACGTTTACGCTAGACCGGTAAATTGAATACATTTGCATATACCTACGTCACGTAATATGGTAATCAACCACCTTGAATTCCCACGACAAGTTTTAGTAGCCTTGCTCTAATAAAATAACCAATGGGTCATTTGTTTACTATTTTAAGTTTGCGTATCATAAAAACCGGCCAAGTGTGAGTCGGACTCCGAAGGGTTTCGTATCATCAAATAAAATGACCGGGTTAAGTTAAGTTTATAGTTGATAGTTGGCAGTCCACAACTGTGCGCTTTTCTAGAAATTTCCTGCCTCGCACGACTGTATTGTGGAATGAATTGTCGCTTGCGGTATTTCCGGACCGATACGACCTTCAAACCTTCAAGACAAGAGCGTACTCCCACCTGAAAGGCCGGCATAGCACTTGTGACTCCTCTGGTGTTGCAGGTGTTTATGGGCGACGGTAATCGCTTTCCATCAGGCGATTCGTTTGCTCGTTTGCCCCCTATGACATAGAAAAAAATAAAAGTTTGCACCTGCTATGTATCGCGTCGGATACAAATGAGGTGCCAAGTTAACGCAACCGATCAGGTTTTTTGTATGGGAGCCCCGCTTAAATATTTATTTTATTCTGTTTTTAGTATTAGGTGTATAACGGCAACAGAAATACAAATCATTTGTGAAAATTCCAACTGTACTAGACATCACGGTTCGTGACAGACAGACAGACGGACGGGCGGACAGTGGAGTCTTAGTAATAGGGTCCCGTTTTTACCTACTAGAAAACTTCGCCCGTTCTACCTTATTTCTTTACTATAATCAGGCAAAACGTACCCTATAGTCATTATTCAATTGTAGGTATGGCCAAGTACCCCAAAAGGGGGATGGAATGCGGCACCACGTCTGTGGCGTGGTCGATGATTTAAAATTATAGTAAAGTGATTTACAGGTAAGAAAAAGATGCCCGAAACTTTGCCCACATTAGCGTAGTCGGGCAAAAAGAAAAGAAGAATTTTAGAATTCTGTGTAATAGTATAGAGATTCATTCACGATTTCTTGGCAGGCGTTGGCAGGTTTAAATAATTAGAAAAATAATTATAGTTCGTATTTTCCCTATGCCTGTATAT
This sequence comes from Apotomis turbidana, assembly GCA_905147355.2. Classification (NCBI taxonomy): domain Eukaryota; kingdom Metazoa; phylum Arthropoda; class Insecta; order Lepidoptera; family Tortricidae; genus Apotomis; species Apotomis turbidana. The sequence goes on from LR990293.1 coordinate 4,303,894, forward strand.
TATTATTTCCAAAGTGTGTTATTGAAGATTATTACTTAATATGGTTGTTAGAACATGTTCATTTAGTAATCAGTGATCACCTTGGCCATGTACCGAACGCACGCCAATATTTTATTTATTTCATTGACCTCATAGTTCTTCATAGTTTAAAAATCTGTATTTCTACTAGATCACGATGTTAATCAAGTCATCACTCGCTATTATTTTTTCTATTGAGAATATAAACGCTTCGCTCGGGATTCCCAATTTGGCACGCGTTAGTAAGTGGCGATCGCATGCGACCCTCATTACGATCTGGTTTATCAAGATTGTAAACAACTCAGGGCCATATTCGACTGAGCAATGCGACCCATATCTCTGGCTTTATCACGGCCAAAATGGATACGTAGATTCTGGTAATCACTTTGCATTAAATGGTATTTACAAGCAGACATTGGACTTGCGCTCGTCATCTCCACTTTTGGCATATTACTGTTTATATAGTACCTACATAGTTTATTAATCGATAAACAAGTAAAAAACAACAATAACTTATTATTTTTTAATTAATCTGATTTAGGGATTTATAAAAAATTAAAGGGAGTAGCAAAAATAATAAGTTGGCGACTAATTGCGGAGACTAGTATAAAGTAAAAAACCGGCCAAGTGCGAGTCGGACTCGCGCACCGAGGGTTCCGTACAAACACTCCATCCCTAAGTGTTTAAGTTAAGTTTGCACCTGGTATGTATAGCGCCCCATATAAATTAGATGCAAACTTGCAAAGTTAGATATAAAAAAAAAACTACTTACTAGATCTCGTTCAAAATAATTTTCGTTGGTAGTTTTTATAGTAATGTACATCATATGTTTTTATTAGATTTTTCATTTTCTTATTTTAGAAGTTAGAGGGGGGGGGGGGGGACCAACTTTTTCCACTTTGGAAGCGTCTGTCACGCAAACTATTCGGTTTAGAAAAATAATATTATAGAAACCTCGATATCATTTTTGAAGACCTATCCATAGATACCTCACACGTATGTGTTTGATGAAAAAAAAAATTGAGTTTCAGTTCTAAGTATGGGGAGCCCCCAATATTTATTATTATTTTTTTTATTTTTGCATCAAAATCTTAATGCGGTTTACAGAATACATCTACCTACCAAGTTTCAACAGTATAACTCTTATAGTTTCGGAAAAAAATGGCTGTGACATACGGACGGACAGACGGACAGACAGACAGACATGACGAATCTATAAGGGTTCCGTTTTTTGCCATTTGGCTACGGGACCCTAAAAAGTAGCAGCTAAGTAATCAATTTTCGGCTTTGTTTCAATATAAACTAGCATCGAGTTATTGTTTTGGCGACTGAATTAACTAATTAGCGGAAACATGACAGCGGATAAAAAGTTGAAAATGGCCTACTCTAATTGTTAAATGGAGATTGCATATAAAATAAATCGTTTTTTTTGGATATTGTGTCAGACTCTGCCTTAGCTCCGGCGCTGCGGGAAGTGCAGCCCTTCCGCCCTTGCGTGGCAAAGCACGGTCGCCCGTACTCCGCTCCGTACGGCTCCCGAGCTTTGTCACGGCGGGCGAGGGCTGCTCTCCCTCCGCGCCTCCGGCTTTTTATATACACTCTAGGGGTAGGGCAGACAAGACCACGTGGAATCGGGGTTGACAGCTTCGGTTCTGAGGCAAGTCTTATTTCTGCTAATATTAGTCGCCAAGTCATTATTTATAGTACCTCGCCTAATGATTTCAGTAATCTTGTTTATTATTTCTGCTACCTTAAAGTAGCTGCCATTATTTGAATTTTAAAAATATCCTTAGTTTAAAGCTCATTTAATATAAATGATTGCCAAAATATTTAATCGCTGACAAGTTATTATTTTTGTTGCAAATAGTTTGCTGCACTTTAATTTTTCTGTCACCGCGAAAATAATAAGCCCTTAAAATACACTAAACCGGTTTCCGAACGGAATGACGTTAGAAAGTATAGATGTGGTATAGATATACTCAGATCGCCGCGCGTCGTCGCGATCGTATAGAGAGAAATTGCCATATGATAGGCGGAGACAGATGTCTCCGCCTATCATATGGCGACTTCTCGCTTGCTGACATCATTCCGATCTGAAACCGGATCGGAATTCAGACTGTGTGTGGCCGGGGTAAGATAACCTAACTAAAACCGATGTCCCCAAGATCACGGCCGCTGCGGTACCCATGATACCGGCTAAATTTCCCCGCCGGCCATCTTGAATTTGTATAGAGTACTTCGCAAAAGTACTTTGAGGGAAGGTTTTGATATAGCCATTAAATTAGAGTTATGTTATGAATTTAAGACTCTCGGCCCTGTGCTCTGTGATTCGATCCACATTAAGCTGGCCCTTAATTTGTCAATGTATGCCATCGACCTATACATTGACCATGTTTTTCAAAATTGGTTATATTATAATCCGTCCAGCTGTTCGGCGTAATGAGAGACTCAGCTAAACCTGTATCGCGGTGTTAAGACCCCTCTCCATAGAAACTGATATTCAATTCTATCTTAGAATAGTATAATAGCATAGTAATACATCACATTACTAAAGTATATATTTCATATTAGTGGCAATATCTCGGACGGATATCATAAGACCAGTCGAATTTAGTCCCAGGTTTATCAACATTCTAAACACATAGCAGCTGCGAGTTTATGAATCTCCCACAGTATGATGTCAGTCCTAATGATTAAAGATCGATTACTACACACTATAAATCTTTATGAGGTATTCCCCGGTATTTTTGGCATTTCAAATACGCCTATACGTGACTTTGAACTGTTTGAGGTATGACTTTAATACTGAGTACATATTAATGATTTTTTGAGCAAAATCCCGGCCATGTCTCCGCCATTTTGAATAAATTTGGATACAAAAAACTTCTATATACCTACTTATAGAACCTACTAACCCTGAACAGTGATAGTAACTTAACTAGTACTGTTCAGCGTTAGTAGGTTCTATGCTTACTGAAAAAAAATAGTACAGTTGAGTTTCTTTTGGCGTTTCTTCTCAACTGCGATCTGAAAGGCCGGTACACTCAGACGCGTAAAAGTGCCCGTCTTGCAGAAAAAAGTTCATTAGCCGAAATCCGAACATCCAAACATACGAAGGAACTTATGGCGAAGCTAAAGCAGAGACGCTTCGCTCGTTCGATCAATGAGCTATAAAAGTCCTGAGCGATCCAAGCACAGTAACGGCCAAATAAAACACTCAACTATTGAAGTCCTGAACAAGCCAAGCACAGTAACAGCCAAATAAAATACTGAACTATAAAAGTTCTGACCAATCCAAGCACAGTAAGAGCCAAATAAAAGACTGAGCTATAAATTGACTCATCAAGTGCATCTGCAGATAGAAATCCCCGCAATATTCCCGTATAAAGTGACCTCAAACACTTGTCTATGCGTCGCAGAGCCGTGATAAATCTATGCACTAGAGTACCTAGTAAAGTATTCGTATCCGTTACACCTACAGTGAACGGGAATCGGAGAAAACACCCACGTGTTCTATTCTAGGATCGACTAGGTGCAAAGAAATAAATTGAATCAGTCATTGCTTTGCGGAAATCCATATCAAAACTAAAATATTGCTTTACAAATCCGCGACCACGTATAGCAAAGCGCAGCGTGGGTCGGCCCCCGACTAGATGGATGGATGACCTCGTGAGTGAAGCAGGGAATCAATGGATGCGGTCTATACACGATATCGCACTATGTGGAGAGTCATGGGGGTGGCCTATGGTCTGCAGTGGACGTCTGTGGCTGATAGATGGATAAAAAATCCGCGATACTAAGTACTTGCGTATTTTTTTCATTACGGTATTTGACTATAGTGAAAATTAATTGTCATTGGAACCACTAAACATACATTCGAAAATACACGAAACCAAATAAACTACCTCTAACTTTTAGATATTTTAAACCATTGATACAAATTTTTGAAATTTTAGACAATGACATAATACTATGACGATACCGTTTGTTTTTAATATGAATGTTATAGTGGCACGTGGCAAACTCAGTAGCTAGCGGCTTTGCGATAATAGAGACAATGGCCATTGTTTGAAAGATTAGGGCGCGTAGGGAAAAATTCACCTGGAAAGAGCCATACTATATTTTACTGGACAAAAACTAAAAAGAAGAAGTGTTTTGACTACTGATTTTTATGACGTCACAACTTCAGAAGCCAGTATGTATAATTATATTTTATTCTTATTTTTTTTTTATAATTAGTTTTTACCAATCCATAGGTACTAATATTATAAATGCGAAAGTGTGTCTGTCTGTTACCTCTTCACGCTTAAACCGCTGAATCGATTTTGATGAAATTTGGCATGGAGATAGTTTAAGATCCGAGGAAGGACATAGGATAGTTTCATCCCGGAAATTATCCCCAAAAAGATTGAAAAGTGAGTAAGTAATTCATGATGACATTGATGACCCTGTAGGAAATTTAATGATTAGACCAAAAGCACAATTACTCTTACATTTGCTTAGGCGCTTTTAATAATCCCTTTTATTAATAAAGGTGATAAGGTAGATATCTATCGTGTTGTACGAGGTTGCTTCCATACTTCCAAGTTACAAACGGACGTGGTCGCGGGCAAAAGCTAGTTGTACATAATAATTATCCTTTCTTTTATATTTATCTGTAGTTTTTAGTGTTGTAAATATTATATTGTATGTTTTTAAAATAAACTTTTTCCAGCCAGCACCTTCATGGAAACTTCATACTAACAAATCCTTTTTGACATTTCATAAAGAGATTGAGCTGTCATTAAATACCATATTGAGTATAACGAGTTAGCACATATTATTTGGCACGTTATCGTATTGCCGATGCTTGATGTGATGATGCGTATACGCAGTGACGTTTTTTATCATACATTGGTCTGCGTACGGTGCTTCAACGTTTTTGGGGCAACGGTAAAATCGCTTCTTAAATAGGTTACTTCTTATTATTCTTTCTACTTCTTCGGCATACTTAATTCCTTTAATAGGAAACATTAAAAAACTATCATCCCAATAAGTCTATCGACGAGATATTAGAGAGTAGAAAATAAACATTCAATCGAAGCCAAGCGTTATTATTTTGCATAATGTAGGGATTCAAACGATGTAGGTATTCTCAAGTACGTGTTGATAAAACACGAAGTAACTTGAGAGTCGAAATAAACAAAGAAAATTAACAAGAAAATTCTAGAGCCCCGGGATGCTCTCATTTCATTTATATTAATCCGCTACCCAAAGGTTGTCTGGAAGAGATCGCTTTTTAGCCATAAGATCGCCTATTGTTTGCCTCTATTGTAATGTTAAGTGTTATCTGTATTTCTGTCTTCTTGAGGTGTGCAATAAAGAGTATTCTATTCTATTCTATGCTCTTGACCCCCTACTGTATTATCTATTAATCGAATGCTAGACTAGACATCCGACACTCGACCTAACAACTAAGATTTATTACCACCACAGTGGACGCGTTGGGGCTACTCTAAAGTTCGTAATTTGAAATTCGTATATTGCCGTCTTTTATTAACGTATGATATTGTGAGCTTAAAATTTTTGTCGTCGGAATAGCCCTCAATCTTCGAGGGATTCGATAACCGTTCGTGCTCTTAAATATTTAGTTAATACTTATTTTTCAGTAGTTTTCGTGAAAAAAGTATTAATTGTACATAAATAAACAGAGGTCTTGGGTTAGAGTCCCACTTGTACTGTAGACCGCATACAATTTTGGCTTACTATTTATCCTTTGTATTTATAAACAAAAAATAAGAAATGTGCTATCACCACAAAAATAGGGTCAACATTGTTCCGGTTAAATAAAGTAGTAATTTTTACATTATTACGAACTAAAAATATGAGCGTAACTAATTTCTGAAACGATATAGCGTCTGATCTGATACTCACAAAGGAAAAATTAGGATATTATTTTTGATATTTTTTCAGGAGAAACTTCGAGGCTACATAACCCCTGGTAAATATCAAATAAATAGACACCAAGTCAATGATAAGTCTTCTAAGAATTAGAGACCATAACAACGCAGCAAGGAAAGCAAAATATACAAGTGACGATAGAACAACTATGAATGAAAACTATAAAACGCAACCTGTACAAATAACCATTACTGAATATTTGTTGTATGATATCATTGATATTATCAATCGTGTTACATGTAAGACTGATAACTATGATATGAATTATATTATTTTATTCATTCACATACCCCCCTGAGTTCAAGAAATGTGTAGCTATTCCTAACCTTATTATGTCATTGGTACGTTTTTTAAGTCAATCAAGTTAATGAACTATATTTTTAATTATTTCAAAAATACGTGTAGTTTGACTTCATCCTTGTATTTTTGGACATTGGTTATACAAGTACACGCTCAATTGACCATCTAAGTTGTCAAAAGTTACCTTATAGCATTGGTAATCCGGTTCGAAGGACTTAAAAATGTGCCGTATAAGCCGTTAGCGGACTTTATGGATCGTAGTGGAATAAGGAAAATGGAAATTCTAATACTGACCCTAAAACAAATGACGAGGACTTACAGGTGCTGCGTTCTGGGGTTGGAGGCCTCCGACAACTTCCTTCTTTTTTCCGGGTTTTAATTTAAATGTTTTTCACCTAAAATTGCGTGGTATTTTCGCTGACAATTATCGGACCCCTCGGTGCGCGAGTCAGACTGCCACTTCACCGAATTTTAATTTTGGTATAGGGAAAGCGAGACATCCAAAGATGGTTATAGGATACTTTTTACCCGGCTATGATAAAAAATACGCAGCCGAAGGTACGGGCATCTTCTAGTAATCTATCTATAATATTATGGAAAAAAAACATACATACTGTGAAACACATAAACTCCTCCTGTTTTGGAAGTCAATTAATTAGACCTGTGTCCTTTCATCACGCCTAAACAGCTGGACCGATTTCAACTAATTTTGGTATACGAGTAGGTAACTGTGCATCCTCAGATGGCTATAGAAGAATAGTTTTTACCCTACTACGGTGAAGCAAATAAGAGGGTTATGGCTTTTACTTCAAGTCGGTTATTTGCCGGTAATCCGGTAATTTCCATGCAAAAAATTACCGGTTTGCATTCCCTGATTAGCCACCAATTCTATAGATTGTTATCAATCGAAATTACTCAATCCACGTATGTGTAACATTGAGTCATAGATATTTTGTCAGGCCGGAATTATTCAATTTATACGGTTGAGTCATGTTATGTGCTACTCGCCACCTACAGTCATATGTTACATCTCCAAGTATTCACATTCTTAGTAAACAAATAAGCGAATATCATGGGCCGAACCGAATTGTGACTCAGATCTTGATCAGTACGGTACAATGTTTACACGAATTCCAATTGCTGCCAAAATATATCACTAATGTATTAATAACTTAAATTTAAAAATTTAAATAACTCCCAACACAAGTAGCTGGTCATCAAGGGACCCTTATTCAATGACTGATATAGAAAATGGTACTAAAACTAAACATAACTACATTTTTTTTAATACGTAGCTTCAATATTACCTGAGATCTTCTCACTTGTTCCAATTAAAGCTGAATATCTTGAAAACTACTGCTTCTGTTTACCAAATATAACTAAAAACCATCTTGATAGACAAGCCTTTCGGTGATAAAAACCGCATTCAATTTGGTCCATCTATGCCACAGACAGATAGATACGCAGATTTAAAACACCCCTCTGTTTTCATCGGGGTTACAAAAAAAATAATTATCCTTACAATACGATATTTAATGTCAGGTCAAATCAGCACTTTTTTTTATTTTTCATAGCGATCCGTAATTAAAAAAAATCTGGGGAAAAAAGAACTAACTAGAGACATAATACAAATCAATAAGAAACTTGCATGAAGTTGGAAATCATAGTATTTAAATTTCTGTAGGTTTATGCGTTGCTTTATCTATTTTAAATTGTTTGTTGTTCAATTAAATATATAATATTCATAGGTATTTTAGCTACATATACCAGTACATTTTAGTTACATATAAACAAACCGCTTCAAAAAAAAGATCTTTAAAAATAATGACGTAATTTCACTTTTATAATTTACAGTAAAACTAATGATACTTAATACATATATTATTCTTCACACAAAACTAAATATTTTATTGATACTAAACACAGTATTTTAAGAACCATTGTAAAATGCATATTTTTGCAAGCGCAGTCGCTCATTACAAATGAGGTGCAAATTTAACGCAACCGATCAATATTTATTTAATTCTGTTTTTTCAGTATTTGTTGTTTTTAGCAGTATTAACAACAACAACAGAAATACATCACCGTGGAAATTTCGAGTGTCTAACTATCACGGTTCATGAGATACAGCCTGGTGACAGACGGACAGACGGACGGACAGCGGAGACTTAGGAATAGGGTCCCGTTTTTTACCCTTTGGGTACGAAACCCTAAACAGGTATCGGCCAAGTGCGAGTGGGACTCGCTCACGAAGGGTTCCGTACCATTATCTGTGAGTTTGTTGTATGGGAGCCCCCCTTAAATATTTATTTTATTTTATTTTTCGTATTTTTTGTTATAGTTGCAATAGAAATACATCATCTGTGAAAATTTCAACTGTGCTATCACCGTTCTTGAGATACAGCCTGGTAACATACGGACGGACGGACAGCCAAGTCTCAGTAATAGGGTCCCGTTTTTAACCTTTTGGGTACGGAACCCTAAAAATACATGAGAAACGTCGAATTGTGCAGACTGGTTATTGCGGCTAGGGAGAAACGCGATGACTCAAGGTTGCAGAATTAAGATGTGTGCCGGTGCATATTTTCCTGGTGAGTAATCTTTGTTTTTATTTTAGCATGTGTTCTTTATTTATTGATGATAAGAACCTTTATACAAAAGTACATACCCGCTCTATAAGCTTTTCTGTGCTTATAGAGCGGGTATGTACTTTTGTATAAATAAATATCAGACAACCTCACACAAATCGATCTAGTCCTAAATTACGCTCAAGAAAGCTTGTGTTATGGGTACTAAATGTAGGTATCTACGCTTGGGTGTACATCATCATCAGAAATTTAAGAGCTTAGCTCTTGTCGGTGGAGCAACTTCCATGTTTCTCTATCTTCAACTTTCGTTTTGATGTCCTGATACGACACGCCGTCCACTTTCTCCTTGATTTGGTCTATATAAGATCTCCTAGGTCTTCCTCTCTTCCTCCTTCCCTCAATCTTCCCTTCAATAATGGTTTTTATGTAATCGTCAAGTCGTAGCAGGTGTCCAAACATCTTTCCCCTTCTGTTTTCAATGGTTAAATATAAATACCTACTTAAATGTGTAAAAACATAAACATAATTTTTATATATCACAAGACTTGTGCCACAAAAAGTAGTAGGTAGCAGGTAGAAAGCGGGTCATTGTCAGTTCAAAAAACAAAAATTGTCTCTTCGGTGGCCAAATGATAGTTAACGCAAGCTCATAGAAAGGGAAACGTCGTTTATGCTAATATATATATATTTTTTCGGAATACTTGACCTAAAGTCCTTAACACTTTCGACACCAACAACCCGGTACCCGGGCGCTCTGCTCGTAGTAAGTTTTCGCTACATACGGTTTTACCATGTTATCGGCTACGATATAGTAGCCCGTAGCTCTACGCGGTACCGAATGCGTTAACTTTGTACGTGTCCAACGAAAAGACGCGAACCTAAATCTGACACTAACCCAAGCATGCGACCGTTTGTGTTTTATCTAGGTTTAGGATGAACATCTACAGCTTACGAATATGAATAACCAACGGCCACCTGTGATTTTCCCTGGGAAAATACAGTGACTGTCTGTTTCGTGTCGTCAATGCTGTAGGTGCAAAAGTCTTTAGTATAATACGTAATCATTAATTAGGTTGACACTATACATGTCCTGACTAAACTTTATCCTCATTTAGTAGATGCCTATCTAAAACGTTTTCTTAAAACCCACGATGAAAAAAAGGGATGTAAGATATTTATTAGTAGTATTTGTGTCTTTTAGACATCTGGGCTCCAAGACCCAGAATTAATTTGATTGTGAGTATTCTTAGCTATAATTAATTAATTGAAAATATCTGTTCAACCTCTTGAAGATCAACAGCGGTGTTCTAGAGCTGTCTGTCGGGGTTACAAGTTGTTTTAACGATAACCTCATCTATGGCGGTAATAGTAATAATTACTGATCAATAACTGCCTCCTCCTCAATCTCCAGGTCATCTGCCTTCAAATAAATACTAAACCCACGCATCCAAACGCTCGATTCCTGTATCCGGTTGTCCGGGCGGCTGGGATCCAGATCAAGGCATTAGAGATATCACACTAATTTATACATGTGAATCATTAACTTGCTGGACTTCCTCAATCTCCATTCCTTGAATCTAGGTGTCTGGATAGCTGGACTACAGTAATGGAATCTAGTTGTCTGAACAGCTGTGAAGCATTCGTATCCAGATCAATACTAGAAGGTATTAGCGATCATAAAACTGATTGATACTTACTAATCAATAACTCCTTGGACCTCCTCAATCTCCAGTTCATCAGCCTTCAAGTACTGAACCAACGCATCCAGATGCTCGATCCCTGAATCCAGATGTCTGGACAGCCGGGACGCAGCACTTGGATCTAGCTGTCTGGACTGCTGGGATGCATAGGGATCCAGCTCGAGACTCCAGAGGTACTGGAGGTCCAGGTGGGCCCGGGAGAGTTGTTCTCGAGCCCTGACGAGCTCCAAACACACTGACAGCTGCCTGGAAATTATTAAAAAGTGATATTAATTTACATAATATGATTAGATTATTCCATATATTTATTATGTACCTAGATTATATTTCACGGTTGAAATTAAAATCAGTAGTAGGCCACAAGCACACATTTGCAAGCCAACTTGTGAATCTACCGGCATTTCCCAAGAGGGGATTGCTGGTGAGAATAAAACCGAAAGAAACTCAACAGTATCTCATATTATAAACTAATTTAATTGGTAACTTATTATAATAGAAATTGTTCAGATTTCGAAATAAAAGAAAAAGATAGTAGGTATAGTTTATTCGAATCTCTAAAACCAAATTATGTACTGTAACAAACATCTTAATGATTTTACAGTAACGTCGTTATTCAATCGTCAATTACGTCGTCAATATTCTAATGACTTATGTGTAAATATTTTATGTATGTATATATGGCACTTTATACTCTTGCGGTTTGTACACATAATTAACACAAAGTATAACGGGTGCATCGCGATATTCCTTACTAAAAAAAATCGCGATAGACCCTTGTGACCCTATTTGTGTTAATCAAATATTATGTGGTATCATGAGCAAAAATCAACATTATTTTACTTCGTCGCTGCGTACAACAATGTAAACAAACAAACTGATTTACTTTGGCATTTAACATGCCGACATGTTAAGGACAAGTCTTTTATAAATACAATGTCAATATCCGGCGTAAAATTCTACATGGGATCCGTGAAAGTGAAAGGTTACCCAATAAATATTTTCGCGTTTATAATATCGGTAAGGATGACTGATAAGACGCAAGGTCGGGCAAGACAAGACGGTTGACTCACTTGAGATGAGTCAGCGTGGTAGCGGGTCGCACTTCGCACGCGACAGTGAGATGGGAAGCTGTGTATATACATCTTACTCATTGCCAACAATCAACGTAACCGTTAATTGACGATATCTTGAGCTTGGATTGGCTGAAGGTTGAATGAAGGACGAGTAAACTGATGCACTATTTTTTTTATACTACTACGGTGGCAAACAAGCATGCGATGTGATATTAAGCAGTGACCGCCGCCTATGGACGCTTGCGATGCCAGGAGCATCACACGCCCGTAGCCGACCCTTTGCGACATTTGGCCTCGATTGCACCTGATGTTAAGTGACAATAAGGCTTAAGATGGAGCATGCTCGCCTAAAGAATGCCTATTCACTCTCGATTTGAACAGATCCAAGAATTTTATATCAGGGAAAATGTGCGCAGAAAGAGAGTTCCACTCTTTGCTGTCCTGACAAGAGAGTAGAATTTTGAGTTGAACTCTATTTTAATCTCTCTCGGATTGTGCTTCAGGTTAACTGAAAGGTCTCAGCAGGCATAAAACTTGAAATCGAATTTTGTTAGCTCACGTACCTACTGTATAATCTCTTATTTAAGCCATTTTAGTTACCACAAGTAATTTAGAGACACTGTATTCGAAGTAACAGCTAGTTTTATATTTCCGTCTGATTAGAGAGAATTCAATGACTTCTATATAAATTACACAACAATCCTAATGGGGCTTCTAAACGGGCCATATTTTACTGCAATTTGTGGCCGGCAACTATGGCCGTCCCTCTCTGACACCCTACGCTAGAGCAAGATGCAAATAATGGCCGGCCACAAATTGCAGCAAAACATAGCCCGTTTAGAAGCCCCTTAAAAGACAGGATTTTTAGAGTAGTTTCTATTCTTGAGCAAAGTAAAGTATAAAGCGTTTGCCAGATTATTAGCGACAATGAGTCAGCACGACACGAGAGTAGCGTAGGATGCTGTGTACACTCTTATGCATCAATGAAAATCAAAACGGTACAGTTCAAAGCTGTACAGCTATATGACTAACAAACTGGCCAAGTACGAGTCGGCCTTGCGCACGAAAAGTTCCGTACCAACTTTTTTTTTCTTCAGTATTTGTTGTTATAGCGGCGCCATACTAATAATACACATTATGCGAAAATGTCAAGTCTCTACCTATCACAGTTGGAAAGATGCCCTGTGTCTGTAATAGGGTTCGTTAACTCCCTTTGAAAGAAAGAAAGAAAGTAAATTTACTGACCTCTAACCAAACAGCATCAAGATCATATGGAAATGAATAATTATAAAACTAAAAGTAATAGATAATCAAACATACTTCAACTTAAAGACATAATATATGTATAGAAAGAAAACAAAAAAATAAATAAAACTAACAATGGTTTGACACAAAACAAAAATAAAAAAAAGATAACTTTGGATATGGAAGCCTTCAAAAGATTTCCTTGCCTCATTATGCTAGCAGGCATTTTTCAGTAAGCTTCAGTAATTAACGCGAGGATTACGATGTTGACACCAAACGGGGAATTCAGCGAGTAATCTCCAAAACTGCTGCCTTTACTGCTGATAATCTTTATAGCGGGTTTAGTCCGTTTATAGCGGTCGAAATCATAAAACCAGTAAGTATATCAATCACTTGTTTCAGGGTTCCGTACAAAGGGTACAAAATGGGACCCTAAATATTACTAAGACTCTACTATCCGTCTCTCTGTCTGTCACCAGGCTGTATATCGTGAACCGTTGATAGCTAGACAATGGATATGTAAGTAGGGCTCCCATCAAAGGATCTCCCCAGCGATACAGCGCGGCAACTCCGCTAGTATTCTAGTGATCTTAGAGTCAGGTTCCTTCCAGAATGGTTTATGGAACCCTTTTAGTTTTATAATTAGTTTAACATAAATCCATTTATCGACGGTTAGGGTAACCTACAGCTAGGGTCACTCTAAACCTTGAGATCACTGAAGTGTAAATGCCCCTGGAGTGTATATGAATTGAAAGTAAAGACCCAGCGATCAAATTTCCCTGCTCACAAACCACAACGAAACGAAAGCACAACGTCAACAGTTTGCGAGACATAAGTGCGATAGCATAGCATATTTTGACATTATTCTATTGCATAATCACTAAATGTCAAAGAATTGCCACTAAAACATGTTTAAAAATGCACTAAAAAGTGGTTAATACTAGAGTGTTTTCATTCTGTTCTGCTTCCTCTCTACAAAGAGAGGCAGTATTATTTGTCACTATAATAGTTAAAGTGCTCCTGGGGGGCTATGATGGCTGCATTTATCACGCGATAAATAAGTCACAAAGCTTCCGTCACATTTTGATTTTGACCAACTGCGAGTGTGAGTGACAGAATCTTTTTAGATCGGCGCGCGACCGCCATAGTAAAAATGTATCGACAATTAAAAGCACTTTATGATAAATCTGGACCTTTAATACCAAACAATAATTGAAATATTTGATGCGGACAAATTGTAATGTAAATATTCATCTTTTTTTTTAACTGAAAATCAGAATAGTTTTTCATTGTTAAAGTATTAAAAAAAAACACTTAACGCCTGCTTACGATTTTACAATTTTCGTCCAACTTTACTTAGTTTTCTAGGGTAAAATATTAATAATCTTATAATTTTTCCACGGAGAAGTTGAATTCTTCGAAGTGCTAAATAATATATAGTTTAGAAATGGATTAAACAACTAGTGTTGACGTTGTCTACTTAACCGCAACTGCCTATTTTTTCACATTTCGCTCGGTGCAGTCTTAATACTCGAGGAAACAGATTGAATGATTTTTTGTTGCTTGCTAATTTAGATATTATATAAAACGAATTTCGAGTAGTTGTGCCCAAACTATAGGAAAAATTCAAAAATAGACAGATGCGCCTCTTTTCCTCTTTCCAAATATAATAACTCAAGTTCACATATGCCTCTTTTCGTTATGACGGCAGAATTCATGTGTGTGTCTGATCCGTGTGCCGTGATATGGCAGAAATATTGCTCCATTATTTTTATTAGGCACCCTTTTGACCTCGGTCTCAAAATAAATGGTGTAAAGTGTCTATGAGGCCTAAAATGAAGGCATGCTTGCCTAGAAAATACTTAATCCCTCTTAGCTTAGAGAGATCCAAGTCATAATTTTCAGGGAAAATGATCACTGGAATCCAGGGGCTCAATCCGACCAATTTTTGAAATCTCCCCATTATCTCGCCATCTATCTCTTTTGACGTGTCCCTCACAAGTTGCGATATCCTTAGAATATTATATTCCACTCTTTTACTGTCATATTGTACTTAATGTCTTATTGTATGACAACAGTTTATACAATATGTCAACGAACTTAAAATAGCAGGTTCAAGTTCTTTAAGTGCAAGCGTACCTAATTAAGATTCGACGAAGTAATCTTGACCTTGCGTAATTTTCTACGTGTTATTTTTTTCGTTGCCCTACAGAAGTATAATTCGTGTGTTTGGTTCGCGTGTGATGATAATTTAATATCCGTGAAAAAGAGCTTATTAAGAGATGATTGATGATGACAGGTTGAAATGATGATATAATATCTGGTTTTCGTAGATATTGTTGAAAATATTTTGATGATTCATATGAAGGTCAGTGATTAAGCCAATTATGACTTAAGGATGGTCGCGCTCGCTCGAATTTTTAACTTATTATGCTTCGAGCGGGTATCGAACTCACGTCCACGGCTTTCCGGACTAGACGCCGAACTTCTAATTGTTCTATTAAAGCCACTATACCTAAACCAGTTTTTATATGGCTTAACACGTTCACTGCGGCTCAAAATATTGCTAACTTTCAACTAGTGCTGTAAGAGGTCTTTACGCCTTAACTGTACCATTTCACAGGTGCGGTTAGGGGTCTTAAGACCATACCAAGGAACAGACTTTTAAAATGCATTTTTCTTCATGAAATTCTATTTTTTTTATATGATACGTATATAATGCTGTAGCTAAAGGACTATTCTGTCTTGTTTTGGCTTCGCCCGAAGTTCTGATGTCAGAGTATGGAATAATGACAAAAAATAATTAGGAGGCTTTTAGACCTCTTACATCACTGTATTTGAGGTACATTTGTATTGACTTCTAGTGATGTTCCTAATAAAAAGGAAATTTATCGATATAGGCAATATATCGAATCATACAACATTATCATATACTGTAAGGAAATTGCATATGACTGAAATAGAAACATTTAAGACACAGTGGTTTGTTACAAACACGGTAGTAACGTTTAATTGACCCATGATTCAGCTATGTACACATTCGATACTTACTGTTAATATTACTCACTAACCTTCTTGGGTATTGATGTACTGAACAAACTTGACGCTTATTGCTTAGTATGTACATATTTTGACTCACTAGCAAACGAAATACATTTACGTTGCATTGCTCATAGA
Source organism: Apotomis turbidana (assembly GCA_905147355.2). Classification (NCBI taxonomy): domain Eukaryota; kingdom Metazoa; phylum Arthropoda; class Insecta; order Lepidoptera; family Tortricidae; genus Apotomis; species Apotomis turbidana. The sequence continues at coordinate 4,319,935 of LR990293.1, forward strand.
CGCGTGCACATCACTGGGCCATAGTTCAACTATCATAGACACAAACAGGTGCGGGAGGGGGCCGATAAGCCCGTACTACCTATACGATGTCTTTAGACCCCCTATCCGCACTGGATGCACACTTTTCACTCTCAGTGCGATGAGAGGCCTTAAGACCTCCTGCGTGTTTTAAAGTGCAAAAAAAAACTACGTTATGGTAGGAATCGAACCATATATTGGACTCTTTTCTACCTATACAATTCTATAAGCTACGAGCTCCGCACCAGAGCGAAACCACAATATTTTTACCCGCACAGCCCGAAAGTACTGGCAGGAGATCTTTAGACCTCCTATCGCAGCGAACGTGTTAAGGGTGGCATCGTAACGCCATCTATGGAAAAGATTCTGTGTTTAGATCCGCATCAACATCTCAAGTTTTAGACGTGGGGTCAAATTGACCTCATAATCTTTTGTTTTTAATTTTTAGGTTAGCAGGTGTTACTGCTTAAATGAAAAATAATTGGGCAGATATTGTAACTTTTTGATTATGGATGATAAGAATCATAGCTGCTACTGCAGCATAGCTGAGGCAACTGTAATGTTAGTAACCTAACCTAACCTAACATTACTTCCATTTAATTTTAATACCCTGGATGCTGTGTAAAATAGATGCTTACCTCCACAACGTTGATCTGGTAGACTTAACCTGCTTCTCCATAGACAACAGGCAGGTGTCACCGATGTCGTCATACACTGCCATGCGTTTGTATGACACCCGTCCTCTCGAGTACCTGGAACGTAAAATGCAAAAATCTTTTATTTCATGTATGCTCTTCTTTCGTCAAAAATCTGTGTGTTTTTATTATCTGTTGTTTCAGAGGATAAAATGACTTATTTATAGTAGTTATTTCATTACAAAAGAATACATACGATTAATTATAAAAATTGTATAAACTCACGTAAAAATTGTCAGGAACGGCCCGACATGTTTCGAACTCATTTGGAGCTCTTCATCAGGGGTAGCTATCCGAGCTGCTACGCGACTCGTGACCCACACACATGTCGGGCCGTTCCTGACAATTTTTACGTGAGTTTATACCGTTTTTATAATTAGTAAAGATGTCTCACGATAGTTTTAATAACATTATTACATACGATTAGTTAATACTATTTTTTTTACTAAAATACAGATAAAAAAATAAAAAAAATAAAATTAAAAATTTAAAAAACCCCCGACATGACCACCAATAAAAAGAAAGAAATAAAATCTACGAAATGTGCCTATACAATGAACAGTAGAAAAAGAATCCAAGCTTTGTTGCGATCAGGGGACCGCTAAATACCTAAATGAAATGAAATATATTTTTCAACGCAAAATTGCATGTATGCATTTGGGCTTCCCACTTTACGATTTTCAGTACATTGCATTTCATTTACTTAGCGGTCCCCCGACGCAACAAAGCTTGGATTCTTTTTCTAGTGTTCATTGTATAGGCACATTTCGTAGATTTTATTTCTTTCTTTTTATTGGTGGTCATGTCGGGGGTTTTTTAATTTTTTAATTTTATTTTTATTTCATATTTTTTAAACAAACAGAAGTTTCGTCCCGGAATTTTCTTCTTTTGACACTATTTTTGTTTTACACCGTTTAAGGTCCAGGGTTTCCAATCTTTCGTCGAGCTTGATCCTTGACTATATGTAGATAACAACAGGATCCAAGCCAGTGGTAATGAATGCAGTCTTCTCTAAGATTGAAGTTAGGATATATTTTGATTTCAATAGCCTTAAGCAACATTCTGGGAAAAAATCGTTAAAGTCAGACTAGTTAATGCTTATAATGGCGAAATGGCGAAGTTATTAGCCAAGACAATCAAAATATATACTTTAAATGCACTGCATGAGTCGCAAGGACCTGCTACTTATGGCCTAAAACAGAACCAGGTTTCTATTCTACAGGATCCAAATAGTAGTTACGGGTGGCTTACTTAGCTCCATAAAAATTGCAGTTGGTGCTAGGTAACTTGACTTAGTTTTGAGAGACCTAATCATCGATACCCCACACCATGGGATAAACATCCTTACTTTTGTTACGTGTAGGAAAGGTACACAATTTTTTTTTAAATGTATTCAACCACTATGTCCCTGAGCTAAGCTGTGGACAGACTGACACAAACTACAAAATCCTAAAAAGCTGTTATTCACTTAGGCAAGAGTACTTTTGCTAAAGCTTACGTGTCATTTAGTCGCGTTAAAATCTTGCAGGGTGTTGCTATTTGTGACCTCAATCAAAAGAACCTGTTCAATAGTCCTAATAACAATTCAGCTTTAGCAGAATTCCGGAACTGTGACAGAAATTATAATGAGTTTTTTTGGTCAAAAAAGTTTTTTTGAGACTCGGTTTTATTATTGACTGTACTTTCTTACACAAATGTTAATTGCTCATCAAGAACAATCAGACGAGCCCAAAAACCATGGATTTATCTTGTTTTGTTTAGGAGTTTCTACGGCCATCTTCAGCTCCAAGGTACCAAATTATTGTACTGTCAAAAATGTATTAATCTGTTGATTACGCTAATAAAACTTACAACATTAGACATTCTTTGCTTAGATCCTGTCACAACTAGCTGGTCATCGTGAGACCTTAATTTATTGAGTGATATAGAAAATGCTAATAATACTTAACATTTAACCAAAACTTTGAAATCCTTGGCTTCAATATTGGCTGAAATCCATTAACAACTAGCTGGTCATCATGAGACCTTCATTTATTGAGTGATATAGAAAATGCTAATAATACTTAACATTTAACTAAAATTTGGAATCCTTAGTTTCAACATGGGCTGAGATCCATTAACAACTAGCTGGTCATCATGAGACCTTCATTTATTGAGTGATATAGAAAATGCTAATAAAACTTATCATTTACCAAAATTTTGAATTCATGGCTTCAATATTGGCTGAGATCCATTAACAACTAGCTGGTCATCATGAGACCTTCATTTATTGAGTGATATAGAAAATGCTAATAATACTTAACATTTAACTAAAATTTGGAATCCTTAGTTTCAATATGGGCTGAGATCCATTAACAACTAGCTGGTCATCATGAGACCTTCATTTATTGAGTGATATAGAAAATGCTAATAAAACTTATCATTTATTCAAAATTTTGAATTCATGGCTTCAATATTGGCTGAGATTCATTAACAACTAGCTGGTCATCATGAGACCTTCATTTATTGAGTGATATAGAAAATGCTAATAAAACTTATCCTTTAACCAAAATTTTGAATTCTTGGCTTCCATATTGGCTGAGATCCATTAACAAATAGCTGGTCATCATGAGACCTTCATTTATCGAGTGATATAGAAAATGCTAATACAACTTAACATTTAACCAAAATTTGGAATCCTTAACTTCAATATTGGCTGAGATCCATTAGCAAATACCTGGTCATCATGAGACCCTCAATTAGTGAGTCATATAGAAAATGCTAATAAAACTTAACATTTAGGCAATATTTCGAATTATTGACTTTATTAAATACTAGCTGTGCCCCGCGGTGTTACCCGCTCATCCCACGGGAACACTAAATTTATTCGGGATGAAACGTATCCTATGTCCTTCCCCGGGACTGAAACTATCTATATACCAAATTTCATCTAAATCGGTTCAGCGGTTTAAGCGTGAAGAGGTAACAGACAGACAGACAGACAGACAGACAGACACACTTTCGCATTTATAATATTAGTATGGATTGGCTGAGATCTCGTCACTTGTTCCAATTAAAGCTGAATATCTTGGAAACTACTGGTCCTATTTCCACCAAACATAGCTAAGAACCATCTCGACGGAAAAGTCTTTCGATTAAAAAAAACCGCACTTAAATTGGTCCATCCGCTTGGGCGCTATGATGCCACAGACAGATACACAGATACACAGATACACAGATACACAGATACACATGTTAAACTTATAACACCCCTCTTTTTTCGTCGGGGGTTAAAAAAATAGCCGTTTTCAAACATCTCTGTGATTTTCTTGAAATCAATCTAATAATTATAATTGTCAAAGACATGCGCACCATTAATTTTGCAAACCACGAACCACTGTTTCATTGCCGAGTTATATTATTGTAACGTACTATGAGACAACGATTTGAGTAAAATTTCAATAATTTCTTCCTCAAAAGTACCTAAATGACAAACTGAATATCATTCAGTGAAATAGCGAAGTATTTAAAAACTTTTTAATGCAATTTTTTATTACATGGACTAAGTCGCTGATCGACAGCATCCCGAGAATCTTTCTGAACTAACCGCCATCGGTTCCTTGAGTTCGGTTCACAAATTGCAAATCTTCAAGTTCATCATAATCGTTTACTTAAGTTGAAAACACAAAACTGAGCCAAAAGTTCTCTGCAGGGCCTGCATTCCAGTCTGCAGTTAAAAGACCATTGCAGGCATTTTAATATCATTTGTTATATAAAATCGGCATTCGAGTGTTCCAAATATAACATTTGAATTGTGTTGTTCCTTGCAAATCTTAATTGCAAGATTTTCTAGCCGAGTCGCTTTGCTTTTAAAACTACAACCGTTTGCGTGAAGTTTCCACCGTCCTTTAGTAATTGAAGTTGGTAACGAGTTCTTCATTAAATGTTGCCAGTTATTATTCCATTTTCATTCTGGAAAGCTAATGGGATACATTTGTTTGTTTTTATTAGGGTTCCGTACCCAAAGGGTAAAAACGGGACCCTATTACTGAGACTTCGCTGTCCGTCCGTCCGTCCGTCTGTCACCAGGCTGTATCTCAAGAACGGTGATAGCTAGACAGTTGAAATTTTCACAGATGATGTATTTCTATTGCCGCTATAACAACATATACTAAGAATAAAATAAAATAAATATTTAAGGGGGACTCCCATACAACAAACGGGATTGGTTGCGTTAACTTTGCACCTCATTTGTATGGGGCGCTATACATACCAGGTGCAAACTTAACTTAACCACTTAAGGATGGAGTGTTTATACGGAACCCTCGGTGCGCGAGTCCAACTCGCACTTAACCGTTTTTTTATTTAGTAATTTTATATAAATACTAACTGCGCCGCGTGGTGTTACCCGCTCATCCAACGGGAACACTACATTTTTGGGCCGATTTTAATTGAAAACACTGTTACAATACAAGCTATATATATCTTCAGTTACTTACTCCTCCATCATCAAAACTACGTCAGTTTGAAACAGAACTAGAACTAAGTCAATTATTAGAAGTACTTGACAGATTTTCTAGTTGGGTCGCTTCATTTTTTAACCCCCGACGAAAAAAGAGGGGTGTTATAAGTTTAACATGTGTATCTGTGTATCTGTGTATCTGTGTATCTGTGTATCTGTGTATCTGTCTGTGGCATCGTAGCGCCCAAGCGGATGGACCAATTTAAGTGCGGTTTTTTTTAATCGAGACTTTTCCGTCGAGATGGTTCTTAGCTATGTTTGGTGGAAATAGGACCAGTAGTTTCCAAGATATTCAGCTTTAATTGGAACAAGTGACGAGATCTCAGCCAATATTTAATAAAGTCAATAATTCGAAATATTGGCTAAATGTTAAATTTTATTAGCATTTTCTATATGACTCACTAATTGAGGGTCTCATGATGACCAGGTAGTTGCTAATGGATCTCAGCCAATATTGAAGTTAAGGATTCCAAATTTTGGTTAAATGTTAAGTTGTATTAGCATTTTCTATATCACTCGATAAATGAAGGTCTCATGATGACCAGCTATTTGTTAATGGATCTCAGCCAATATGGAAGCCAAGAATTCAAAATTTTGGTTAAAGGATAAGTTTTATTAGCATTTTCTATATCACTCAATAAATGAAGGTCTCATGATGACCAGCTAGTTGTTAATGGATCTCAGCCCATGTTGAAACTAAGGATTCCAAATTTTAGTTAAATGTTAAGTATTATTAGCATTTTCTATATCACTCAATAAATGAAGGTCTCATGATGACCAGCTAGTTGTAAATGGATCTCAGCCCATGTTGAAAGTAAGGATTCCAAATTTTAGTTAAATGTTAAGTATTATTAGCATTTTCTATATCACTCAATAAATGAAGGTCTCATGATGACCAGCTAGTTGTTAATGGATTTCAGCCAATATTGAAGCCAAGGATTCCAAAGTTTTGGTTAAATGTTAATAATTATTATTAGCATTTTCTATATCACTCAATAAATTAAGGTCTCATGATGACCAGCTAGTCGTGACAGGATCTAAGCAAAGAATGTCTAATGTTGTAAGTTTTATTAGCGTAATCAACAGATTAATACATTTTTGACAGTACAATAATTTGGTACCTTGGAGCTGAAGATGGCCGTAGAAACTCCTAAACAAAACAAGATAAATCCATGGTTTTTGGGCTCGTCTGATTGTTCTTGATGAGCAATTAACATTTGTGTAAGAAAGTACAGTCAATAATAAAACCGAGTCTCAAAAAAACTTTTTTGACCAAAAAAACTCATTATAATTTCTGTCACAGTTCCGGAATTCTGCTAAAGCTGAATTGTTATTAGGACTATTGAACAGGTTATTTTGATTGAGGTCACAAATAGCAACACCCTGCAAGATTTTAACGCGACTAAATGACACGTAAGCTTTAGCAAAAGTACTCTTGCCTAAGTGAATAACAGCTTTTTAGGATTTTGTAGTTTGTGTCAGTCTGACCACAGCTTAGCTCAGGGACATAGTGGTTGAATACATTTAAAAAAAAAATTGTGTACCTTTCCTACACGTAACAAAAGTAAGGATGTTTATCCCATGGTGTCGGGTATCGATGATTAGGTCTCTCAAAACTAAGTCAAGTTACCTAGCACCAACTGCAATTTTTATGGAGCTAAGTAAGCCACCCGTAACTACTATTTGGATCCTGTAGAATAGAAACCTGGTTCTGTTTTAGGCCATAAGTAGCAGGTCCTTGCGACTCATGCAGTGCATTTAAAGTATATATTTTGATTGTCTTGGCTAATAACTTCGCCATTTCGCCATTATAAGCATTAACTAGTCTGACTTTAACGATTTTTTCCCAGAATGTTGCTTAAGGCTATTGAAATCAAAATATATCCTAACTTCAATCTTAGAGAAGACTGCATTCATTACCACTGGCTTGGATCCTGTTGTTATCTACATATAGTCAAGGATCAAGCTCGACGAAAGATTGGAAACCCTGGACCTTAAACGGTGTAAAACAAAAATAGTGTCAAAAGAAGAAAATTCCGGGACGAAACTTCTGTTTGTTTAAAAAATATGAAATAAAAATAAAATTAAAAAATTAAAAAACCCCCGCCATGACCACCAATAAAAAGAAAGAAATAAAATCTACGAAATGTGCCTATACAATGAACACTAGAAAAAGAATCCAAGCTTTGTTGCGTCGGGGGACCGCTAAGTAAATGAAATGCAATGTACTGAAAATCGTAAAGTGGGAAGCCCAAATGCATACATGCAATTTTGCGTTGAAAAATATATTTCATTTCATTTAGGTATTTAGCGGTCCCCTGATCGCAACAAAGCTTGGATTCTTTTTCTACTGTTCATTGTATAGGCACATTTCGTAGATTTTATTTCTTTCTTTTTATTGGTGGTCATGTCGGGGGTTTTTTAAATTTTTAATTTTATTTTTATAAAACTACAATCGTTTGCGGGGAGCCGCCATCGTCCTTTAGTCATTTAAGTTCATAACTAGTTCTTAATTAGATATTACCTACTGTTATATTCCTTTTTTCTCTCTGGAAAGGTTAATTGGATGAGCCTGTTTGTTTCTGATTATTTTATTATTCATTTTATACATCACTAAGCTCGTTTTTAGGGTCTTGTAGTCATAAATTGGAACCTTTTTAGTCTCGCCTTGACTGCATCCGTCCATCCACGGCTTAGTTAAGTATCCATCACGACTAGAGAGCTGAAATGCTAGGTATATATGGCCATAGCCTTTTCCAGACATAACTGGTTGCCTCAAAATTAAAAAAAAAAATTGGCAGTATATATATAAGATAAGCTGAGCATTTCTCAAAAAGTTTGTACAAAATTAAGACTTAAATTAATTTTCCTTTTTCGTTACAATTTATTTTACTAATTTTATATGAATGTTATGGCTATGTTTGATAATCTCTGATGCATATATTTTTTTTTATTATTTTTTATTTTATTTTTTTTTATTTTATTTATTTGGGGCATCAACAGCAATACAATTTGTAATAATTAATAATATAGTACAACAACAAAAGCCAATAAAAGATGTCCACAAAAATACAGTAAGCAGAACTAGTTACAAGAAAAATTAAACAAACATGGTATGCTCGATCAGGTTAGTGCGCATGTGTGTGTGCGTGTGTGTGTGTGTGTGTGTGTGTGTGTGTGTGTGTGTGTGTGTGTGTGTGTGTGTGTGTGTGTGTGTGTGTGTGTGTGTGTGTGTGTGAGTGTGTGTGGAAATGGAAAGGGATATTGAATTAACTATTATCTGAGCTTAACATTAAAGAATGAATACGCTTCTTCAATGTCGATTTGGTACAGTCAAAAAGTTATTATATATACTCTGAAATCAAAGTATTGAAAATCAAAAAGGAAATTGGTAACCAAATAGGAATATATAATTGAACATTCATTGACATTTTAATATAGTACAAACTTTTTGAGAAATGCAGAGGTAGAGTACCGCGGCTATGTTACCTCTTTTAAGTAGTTTTTGATGTATAGCCTCCTAACTTACTAAGCCTGCCGTAGCAAACAATGTAACAAATCATTTTAAGCAATTGAAGAACTTTATGCATTACTAGTTGGTATCTAAGGAGCTTTGAAAGAACTTAGTTTTCACATATAATAACAAAATAGAACTGATTAAAAAAGAAAGGTCAATTTAGTTAGAAATACTCATGACAACAAGACATTAATTGATGTCCTTTCGTGACCATGGACGTAAAATCACATCCAAAACGTCGAGGTATTTAAATATAAAAAAAATCACATTTATTTTTTTGAGGGGATAAAGGAATTTTGTTCTTAATGCTTTTAATTGAGAACATTTCATATTTTTAATAGGTACTACAGTTTTATTACTTTTCCGTATTCCGCTTAAAAAGAGGACGTATTCACGTTTTTATATTTTTACTGAGATTACGAATTATTTTGTTTTGCAATTATTAATAGGTATTTACTCTTTCTAAAATGCAGTAACTCCAAAACTATGGCCCAACGGAAAGGTTACTTTAGTCTGGTGTCAATTTATAACATAACGCATGACGTTTTGGTTGACGTGGTTCTTAGTTTTATTTTCGCGTATTTTTCGAAGACGATCACTCAATCCAGGCATAGTTGTCGTAGATTTCAGATATTTTATGTATTTTTTTTACATTTGTTTAAATACAGTTTATTTTTTATATATTTTAGCGTGTAATGCAAAGCTCTCTCGAACTCTATAATATGAAATGTTCTCAATTTTATTTGCAATGACAGCTACGGAACTCTCAGCAGCTATACTGAGCATAGGCTCAAAATGCAAGCCAACCGGTTTTCATACTAAGTAGGTAACGGAGTTGTTATACAGTTTATTTAAAAATAAACAGAAATAATAATACATGTTTACAACATTATACACATTGGGTAACCATAGTGGTACAGATAATTATAGAGACTAATGTTATGCATTCGATTTTTAACAGATAAAAACCCCGTACTTATATGTGTATATATCTACTAGAACTTCGTCCGCGCAGAAAAAAGTGGATTATGATTTTTACTCCTCCGTAGTCGGGTATCCTATCTTATATAAGCAATTAATTTTTCACCTCACTCGCTCGGAAAACCTCCGTTTATAGGGCGAAATCTGCGTGCAAAAGTCTATTTTATCCGCTAGCGTGCAAAAGTCATTTGAATTTCGAACACGACGATTTTGATTCTCTGTGGTGCATGTAACTTTTTTATATTTAAGACTCCTTCAACGCGTGACTGATTTCATCAGTCGATAAATCTTCGAATAACCAATCAACGCACGCTAATAAAGGGCGATCTGGTCTGGCCGGCTAAAATCATATGTACGTTTGAATACTTCTTTAAAAAAAAATACACCTACAATATCACGTCCAGAAACCTGGTTTGTGGTTACAGATTTTTAAGTTTTTATTTTTTATACACTTTATTTTATGTTGAATATGTTTATATATATTAAGAGTAAGTATTTCAGTTTCATTTACATATTTTGACTAGTAAATATATTAAATACATCACAAATTTTAATATTTATTTGTTATAAAAGTTGGAACATAAGAGTGTAATTTCTGAACGCACCCGAGAAAAAAAATAATAATTAAAAAGTTGGAAGTTTTCACAAAACTTTACGTAAACAACGTAAATTTGTTCTGTGGAGAATACATACTGTTGTCTTACTTTATAGAAATCTCGAAAACAAGAAAGTTAAGCCCAATTTGGAGTATTTATTCAATGCTAAAAGCCTGCATTAAAACGAAAAAGGATTTGTTATAAATATTTGGAGACGATAAGTAATTTACTGAAACTATTGACGTTTTTAAAGAAGATAAAGCCGAAATAATCTTGTGCGGATCCCATCGTCAAATAACTTCCAAAGCAAGTGTTATGGAAAATACTTCCGAGTGGCCAACTAATTCTTCCCAGAATGCCATTCTCCCACATTCACAACGAATGTGTCAAGTAGTTTCAAATACAAATATAATATAACAGTGCTTAAGAAAAACTCAACGATAAAATATACACGACGATAATACAAATTACGGCCATATTTTGAATATGTGTGCTTCTCTCGTATTTATTTGGTTTGGATTTGAGTGTGTTAATGTTTTAAATTTGATGTGTTAAATAGAAGGCAAAATTAAATATGATTATTTTTATGTTTTAATTGTTTTTCTTGAACTTCCATTTTCCTCGCTGAAGTGAGGTGAAAAGTTGTGTGTTCCGCATGGCTGCAAAATTATTTAGCTTCTCGTGTCTTGAAAGCTTCGCTACGCTCAGGAATCTATCTTTGAACCATTCGCTACGCTCATGGTTCAATCTTAGATTCCTTCGCTCGCTCAGCTTTCAATTTCAACACTCGCACCAAATAACAACTTTGCAGCCTTGCATAACAAATAACTATTTTTATTCTTTATCTCGTTCATAAAATTTACGAATCTATTATAAATTCAAACTGTCATTACTTTTCATAGTTTTAAACACATTTTAGTTGCCAAAAGTCACTTGTACAATCTTTTAAGGGATTTATAATTTTTTCACTCGTTTCGTATTGCGCTCAAATAAATCTCGATAAAACTGTTAGAAAATAATACGGAATATTAAACAGTGAAATGCGATGCCTTAGTGCAGAAGAAATGCATTTGAATAATATTTTCTTAGATTTACAGAGGTTGCTTACAAAAACTTTTTTTATACATAACGCACACTCAAGATCCGTTAGAAAATGTTCATACCCAATAGTACTCAATATAACTTTATTGATTAAAAAAACCGTACAATGCGAATTATTTTAGTTTTAGGGGCAATTATATCCTTCCCGTATTGGACTAATAACCATCTGTAAATGCCCAACTCGTGTACCATTTTTTTTAAGTTGGTCCTGCCGTTTAGGCGTGAGGATAAGACAAAGATTTTATTTTTAAAATGTTATAATAGTAACTAGGAGATTCCCGCAAATTCGTCCGCGTATTTTATTATTTACCCTAGACGGGTAAAAGTACCCTAAAACCATCTTAGGATGTCCAGATATCCCTGTACCAAAATGTACTTTGTGGTGATATTTTAACGTAAAGTTGAAATGTCCCGTACTGATCCGTGTTTAGGCATATAAAGGGTTAAACTTGAATATTTACCACTCTATCATAAAATCTAGTCAAATATTTTATTCTAACCAGATCTTCAAAACCTCGTCAAAATGTAAAACTGAAATATCATTCGTAATATAGTCTGTTTTTATAGGTTCATTAAACTTAGCATAAGATCGCAGTCTATTTTCCATACAACAAGATCTGCAGAAGGCAATGAAACTTAATTGCTATCATAGCAGGTATTAGTGCAGAAGTGCAATGTTCATATTAATGTACGAGTATGTTCCATTTATTAGTGTTTATTTTATAGTAAAAGATAAGTGTTTATGTTTGTTTATATAACCGGCTATGTACTTGCACAAGAATATTACGTACTTATAGCCTAACAAGTGTCGATCTGGCCCCGGGATAGTGGCGCTACAAACAGCTTTCATGTGGCAATAATACGCATACGACATATATTTGCATTATTAAACGTCAGTAGTGATTTGTCAAGGTTTTTTTTTTCATTAACCAAATAAAAAATATTGTTTATTGGAATGCTGCTCAATGTTCGTTCGAAATAAATATCTTTTTTACATTAGTGACATTGACCGACTTTCAACATCAGTTACAAAAAAATTGTCGTCGCCAATAAAATAAATTAGTACCTACCAATGAAAATCCGAATTATGGCGTATGTTGAAAACCACCCTGTTCTGTAGTTATCTTGTAACAGTATCTCTAAAATCTCATCGAAGCGAAAATTTGTGTGTATGTGTGTGTGAGTGTGAGTGTGTGTGTGTGTGTGTGTATGTTTGTTAATTTTTCACGTTGATTAGAAATAAATGTTATGTTGCGCCTAAGATTTAGCCCCACATAAACTATTTGATAAAGCGATGCACAAAGACGAAGATTAAAAGTAAACGAATTGTTATAAATTGTTGAAGCAGAAGACGGTGAGCAAAGCAGATCGAACAGAATTAAAATAAGTCAAAAGCTCTTTCGGGGCGTGGGGAGTTAGGTACGCGGAGTTGTCATTTATCTTGTTTAAATTCTTATCCTATTTATTAGGACGCGATGCAGCGGCGTATTTTTGCCCTCTTAATCTCCTTGGGGCTAATGCGATCAACATTGACATGACAGACGTTAGCTTTGAACGAAGTAGCTGACATCCTGTAATATGGGCTTCCCCTTCTTTTATAATTATGTAGACAAACATTTCATCGTTTTTTTCATTTCATACACAGTTTTTTCCCTTAAAGTCATGAAGTTTTCATACATTTTGAAAATGTAATTTTGTTCATTAGGTTAGGTTAGGTTTGTTTTTTAACAATCCAATAAATAAAATCGGTTGACGTGGTTTTTCCATCGCTGGGTGCGAAGTAGGTGGTGGGGGAACCACGAATCGATCGCAGCGCGCGCCGTGGCCAAAAAAGGAACTTTCGTCAGGCCAACTGTCACTTTTTACTAGCGAAATTAAGGCATCTAAAAATAAATAAATATACGGCACGAAACCTGCAGCGTAGTTAATTGCAAAAACAATGGCAAAAACAGTAATCATAAATAAATAAATTTCCACAAGCAAGTTGGAAACGAGAACAACGAATTAAATGGATAATCGCTATCAAGAGGAAAAAGTTAGTATAACCTATAGAACAACATTTTTAATATTATATCTTGTATGTTGTAGGAAGTAGCATGTTTATGCGTTTATTTTCTTTTACATTTTGGACATTTTGAGCAAAAACTAATGGTTTCCCATTTTATTGTAGTTTGGGATTTGAAAGCGATGTTGTGTTTGATTGAGCAGAATCCAGTTATAATAATTAATTTGGCCATGTTTAACTGAAAAAACAAAATAATCTGTATTATTACGAAAATACAGTCATAAATGATCAGTTGAATTATGCATGAAATGCGTTTTACGGTTAAATTTGTTTATTTTGTTACTTACTTCTCGTGAAAACGGCCATGAAAAGGTCCGTGTAAATTACATCTGAAAGTTATTGATTTTGCCATTTTAGACGGGAAATAAAGAAGGTCAACGTTTTATTGACACTATAGATTTAACATAATCGAATAAAATGAAAGAAAATTACGTTATTTCATTGAATTTATTTGTTTGTTTACTTACTCTTCGTAAAGACAGTCAGCCATTTGACATTAAAAAGCCCGCCGTAATTGTAACCGCTAGTTGACGCTGTCATCGCGCACCCAGCGATTGCTTAGCTTGGGACTACTTCGATTTGTGTAAGATAGTCCCTTAATATTTAGAAAATATTTATAGATGCCCGGTTACCCGTATTTCTGACGATACTGAAAGATATAATTATATGTGATTACTCAGTGTACAATACCTTTGTAAAAGATAAAATTAATGAAAAAAGTCTGCTACTTTGTCGCAAACTAACCGCAAACTTACTCATCGAGGTTTATTATCGAATGCGGCCGCATGCCACATACCAATCAGTGAATCAGATCAACACTCGCCGTGACCACATTTCACACAACGGATATAATCCGATAATAGGGGTGGTGACTGATGTTGAATTATACAACATACTGAAATTGTATATGAATAAAATTTGCTCCATATGTCAAAAACAAAGAAAAAATTAAAAAATATATAAATGGTAACGGCACCAGTGGTCGGCCAGGAACCAGTGGACAGCCTTTTGGGTGGTTTATTGGTCATAAATATCGCTATGGTTGAAATAAACGAATCAGGTTTACTTAAAATGATGCTCTGATTCCTCATTGGTTAATATATCACGCGACAAGAGCAGCAGGGGATAAGAGAGGAGAAATAAACTCGTTCATACAGGTGATTTCCACCGACAAGAGCAGTAGTGTTATGTCCGCCATATTTTGGTGGTGTTCCCGTAAACGGTAAGAAAAGACATGTTTTATTCAAAAGAGTGATTGTTACTTATACAAATTGGCTTTATGATTACTTTATGTAAAGCCTGACCAGAAATATATGAGGATTGTCAAGAGGGCGCAATTTACAAGATTAATATGGCAACAATTTTGCAACCAATCGCAACACACTATAATGACCTCAGTGTAAGTACCTGTCAGTTCCTATGGTAACCTCGTAATATTTTTTTTATGGAATGCACTCTTTTGCCGACTGTTTTTTGTGTAGTAGACACGTGTACACTTTATTTATAATATCACGTTCACGACTGTGAATGGTTTTCGGCATTTTCTTTGGGTATTTTTAAATATTTGTCTTTAAAAAAAACCAGCACGAACGATATTGACATTGTTGACAACCATCATAAAATCATTGCCAGTGTAAGAAATTAGTTCCAGTGAAATTCCGCAATATGGTGCATCCTTATATATTTCTGGTCAGGCTTTACCAAATTATATAACATTTGTATGAACATATCACAGATTTATGCTTAAATTAAGGGGGCCGACCACTGGGTACCACTTTTTTGCAAATGATCTAATCGTCAGCCTCCCGGGCTGTTTACTGGGTATTTATTTTTTTTTTAAATTTGAGATTAAAAACGACCGTTCGAACCGTTAAACTTTTAATTTACAAAATAAGTTAGGCATGTCCTGTCCTAATCGTGAGAAAACCCAGTGGTCAGCCGTATTTCAAATTGTTTTTTAGGCGGCTGACCATTGGGTAATCCTAATTATTGCAATTGCGGCTCCAGTATTCAGCCGCTGTCTTGTTGGGTACCAATCCAAATGATATTTTTAAGGCGGTATACAAATATTTGTATAGGAATCTAGGAACTATGTATTTAAAGTCTTAAACAATATAATTAATCCAATAAAAAGTAAATGAAATGTATATTGGACTTTATACTGGAATAATTTACTTCTGAGTAGATAGAGGCACCTAACTAAATAATTTTCGGTCGTTTCTGTTAAAATAGATTTTGTATCGCCGAACTTTTCAGATAAGATACAGTCTCGATTATTTTAAATAATTAACGAGTTCTCTCCTATACATTTGTTAATACGTAATAATCTCATTATTTTAATGTAGATACAGATACACCACATTTTTTCGCGCTTTGACCTTTGTATTGTATCAATGGAGTTTTTTTGTTTTATGAGAATAGTAGCTATAAAAAACAAGATTTACATAAATAATATTGTTGATTTAGTTATAAATATTGCTAATTTTGATCCCATTCTTATTAATTGTTACAAGGGCTGGGGACTGGATTCAGCGAGGCTGTTAATAGGATTTTAGAGGCTGACCACTGGGAAAACGTGCCATTTTTTGTGTAAACTGAAATATATATTTTACTAAAACAATGATTGTTTTTGATATATATTGCTTAAAAACTACAATAGACTATTAATCCAATCATGTTGTATGTTTCATTATCCGACGAATACTGTACAATTTCCAATTGTTCAAACTTCAAAAAATCTATTGGAGGCTGACCACTGGTGCCTTTACCCTATCATCATCTCCCTGATCTTGCCCCACTTATGTAGGGTCGGCACAACATGTTCTCTTCTTCCATTCATCTCTTTTATTCGTCATTTCCGCGCTTACTCCTTTCTTTACCATGTCCTCTCTCACACAATCCATCCATCGCTTTTTTGGCCTACCTATCGCTCTTCGTCCTTCAACATTCATCCCTAACATTATTTTACCAATATGACGTTCATCCCTCCCCATAACACTAACCTACTGCTCCTCATTTTGTCCG
Source organism: Apotomis turbidana (assembly GCA_905147355.2). Taxonomy (NCBI): domain Eukaryota; kingdom Metazoa; phylum Arthropoda; class Insecta; order Lepidoptera; family Tortricidae; genus Apotomis; species Apotomis turbidana. The sequence continues at coordinate 4,336,433 of LR990293.1, forward strand.
TCACGGGTGTTACTTTCAAACTCCCCCTTATATACTCATTTCTAATCCGATCTTTCCTCGTAAAGATAAAATTAATGAAAAAGTCTGCTACTTTGTGTCACACCATACATCCATCTCAACATTCTCATCACGGCTGCGTGCATCTCCTTCTTTCATCCTTCACTTTCGTTGCCCAACATTCTGATTCATACATTACGACGGATCTTATGATCATTTCATAGAATTTCCCCTTAAGATGATCATAAGACCTGTTATTTTTTTTTTTAATTATCTAACTTTATAGGTATACAATTTTTAGGTTTTTTTTTTTGGGCGGCTTGCACCAAAAGTCGTTTAAGTATATCCTAAACAAATTTAACAAAACACAATTAACTCGCTAAATGCGTTTAACATAATTACGTTTAGTGACGTCTTGCACCAAGCAGTTGTGAAGATTATTTTACTAAATGCGATTAATGTGTCGGTAAAGCAGTTTTCCTACGTTTCGTTTTGCGTAAGTAGCGAAATACGCTATTTATTTTTACAAAATTATAATTTTTTCACGAAAGTGTATGCGTAAATGGGAACAAGGTCTTGAATTTTTGACATAAAGTGACATGCGCATTGCGCTCACATCGAACATTCCATTACATTTTATAATTTTATATTTGTTTGTAGATTTTTGATAAAATAACAATAAAATATAGAAACAGGAATGTATTGGATGTTTATGAAGAAAACTAAGATGCTTTGTTTATACAGAAATACATATTAGGTATTGTATAACAAAAAGACAAAATATTACATATAATGACATATCATTTGATATAACGGTTTTCGATTTGTCGCAGCCAGTATTAATTTGGTTCATGTATTAATTTCCTTAACTATAACATATTCTACTTATAAACTTTATTATTTATTCACCATCATCAGAATAAAAATCTCAAATATCCATTCCAACGTAAGCAATAATCCGCCAAAATATGGAGGGTAAAAGGGAGGAGCGGAATCTTTCATAGGAGAATTAAGTATTTGGCCCGCGGCAAAGTATCCAGTGGTAAGCAGCAAATAATAGTTCCAACGCAGCCTGCAACAGGAGTAGCAAGAAAGTATGAAAAAAATTGAATTCGATTATAAAAACACGGAGTAAACTGTTTCGAATTGCAAATTTTAATATTTTTGGATATATGAAGATTCTGCTCCTCCCTTTTGCCCTACAACTTCTTTATTTTAAACGTATTTAGCCGAGTTAAATAGCCTCTGATGGGTGATTCATTTTGACAGCTCCCTAAACGTGATTAGCGATTTATTTAACGTGGTTCAAGGCGTTAAACGTTATTTTGTATTTAATTCTGATTTATATCTCATTTAGCGCTCTAAGTGTAGTTAGTCCCATGATTTGATCCCAAAAATATAGAATCGATTGAAACCTTCAAAAGAAATGACTACACGCCTAGTCCGAAGCAACTCTTTTTTTGTATATCATTGTCAATAAGTCCTGACCGGACCAATTCGGTGGTTATTTTGGTCCTCCTTACCGGATGCGTGCGACAAATATTCCACATCCATTACAATTAAGCGGTCTTGACTCCCACATATTATACTATTGAAGTTTTGGTGCGCAGTTCCATGTTCCGGATTCGATCAGCTCTTCGAACTATTCACTCGCCTACTGACAAAAAATCTGCTTAGGATAAGCCTTAATCCATGGCCAGGTTGAGCACTGAATGATAATGATAATATTAGGTTAATAGGGCAAAAATTACATAGGTACATACAACTTTGGCCAGCAATCACACTAGTATTATACATAATTATGTAAAGGCGAAAGTTGTTGTGTTTATGTGTTTGTTTGTTATTTCTTCACGCGCAAACGGCAGGATCGATTATGATGAATTTTAGTATGAAGGTAGCTGACACTTTGGATTAACACATAGTTTACTTTTTATCCCGAAAATGATTGTGTTCCCGTGGGATGAGCGGGTAACACCGCTCGGCGCAGCTAGTATTTTATAATTTTATGTGTGAAATGTTGTAATGGCTTCTAATTTGGTGACCGAATTAACGTCAGTAATTAGTCTTTTTCGAAAATACAAACTACTTGATATCAGCCCAAAAAAATAGTATACTTTATTCTAACACCCATTTACCTATAGCACTAAATTTAATAATGACACTACCTACAGCGTTTTTTTTTTACTGAGTAAAACATGAACGCACGAGATCCTTGATAAATATTACTCACAAGTCTCACATCAAAAAGGTTTATGTACAGATTAAGTGTGCTACCGTCACACTTAAAGAATACACCTGTAAATTCCACGTTTGTGAAAATCATTAGGCTACATAATTTCCAATGAATCAGGATGGTCAACTAAGTGTTAAATGGCCGACATTCCGTCTAGATGATTAGTTAGTCATCTTTAACCGATTGGTTCTGTAACTATGATAAGTAGCTACCTACACAGTTCAACACGCAATACTATTCCTAACCGCGACGAAAAAGAGGTGTGTTATAAGTTTAATTTGTGTATCTGTGTCGGGCATCGTAGCTCCCAAACGATGGACCGATTCGAAAGCAGTTTGTTTTTAATCGATGACTGAATCGATACCTGCAACCGCATTTGGTGAAAATAGCCGTAATTTTTCTTGGAAATGGCTGCGCTTGCTTCGATTGAAACAAATGAGGATCACAGCCAATATTGAAGCTAAGAATTTTAAATGTTGTTGTTTTATTAAGGTTTAGTAGCATTTACATAATGTAATTAATTAGCAGTAGCATTTACATATTGTAATTTCCGCTCATTTAATGAGGGGGCTCATGCTGATCAGCTATTTGTATCGGGGTATTTTTTTTAAATTAGGTTATTAGCACAGTTGGGTTAGTTTGGATTTAAATCAAATTAGTTTTGCTTTGTTTGAGTACAAATATTTTCTTTTGTTACTGATCGAGCGAGCGGAACGTCTCCGTTTTAGCTTGGTCCAAAATTCTTTCGGTTGTCCGGATATTTGGGTGTTTGGATGTCCAGTCGCGTTCCAACTGTTTTCGCCTAGAGGTCACATTTCTCAACCGATTATCATAGTTTGATAATTGTATAGAATATTTTATCGATCGGTTTTTTTTAAATAGGTGTAGAAAAAGAAAAAATAAGAATTTCTACCATTTTGGAATGAACTCGCAAGGTCACGCACAGAGTCACTCGTTAGAGTAGCTCCATCATAAATTCCGTTTATTTATTATTAACTGACCTGACAGAATGGTAATTATTATTTTCTCTTCATAAGAAAGTTCCTCAATTTTCAAAGAATATTTAAAAAGAAACAATTAAACTAATTGGTCTACCCGTCCCGAGTATTGCGCTTGGTTAGCAACACATTTAGCGATACATTTTTAACCGACTTCAAAAAAAGGAGGAGGTTCTCAATTTGAACTATTTTTTTTTATTTTTTTTTGTATGTGTGTTACTCGATATCTCCGAGAACCGTGAACTGATTTTCAATTATTTTTTTTTAATCGAAAGGGTATAACTCCGAGTTGGTCCCATTGGCACTAAGTCGGGATCTGATGATGGAATCTTGGAGAAAACGAGGGAACTCTTCAAATGTTATAGGGACATGTACGGCGCTTTCGGTAATTTATTGATAAAGTCAAGAATTTACATTCAGTAAATAGGATTTGGTGTAAGGAAGCTGATGATGAACACCACAGATGGCCACTAGAACTTTACTTCTAAACGGCCAGTGTTTCGAAGGTAGCGATTAGATGTGCCGATTCGGATAGTTAAATTACTAGGAGGAAACAAATGTACATGGTGCTATTGAATACGGTACCATAAAACTGGTCTGATGCTGGAAACAGAAAGGACCCTACAGAGCACGGTAACCAAACAACGTAACCGAGTCGTGTTTGGTGTTACTGGAATTGTCCTGACAAGCATTCTGAGTACAGAAGACTTATTTTTTTATTAATCGACTTCTTAATCGATATTTATTATTAATCGACTTCTTAATCGATATTTATTACACAATAACAGTACAATATCTACATAACAGTTCTGGTGCTTAGACGAAAGTATTACAATTTAACACGTACCTAATTATGTTTTCTTTATTTACAATCATTATTTATGCTTCAGAGTTAATTATAGAAGGCATCTCCTTAAAATTAAAATAATAATACCTATGTCACCTATGTTATATTTATATAATGTTTCAATATTTAACAATAATGTTTTATACGTGAAATATTATGTACCTACACTAAAGATATAATATCCTATCGGAAACGGAAATGTTTCGCCTCAGCATCACTCGTGATTCGACGCCTAATTTTATGGTTGGTAAGAAGCCACCACAGTTATTGAAGTCCTTAGGGATAACGTTGTCTGGTGGCTTCCTACCATACGTTGCCGTCTCGCGAGATTCATCTACAGCGTTAAATGTGTAGACGCGGTGAGCTTTAGCGTTTTCAGTGGTCATCTTGTTATTGTATGCGTCTACCTAACTGTAGGGAAAATGCGGACAGCAGCTCCGTCTGCAAAATCACCTGCCAAAGGTACATGTCGCCGCTCACATAATAATTCGAAATATTTTTTTTTTGTATGTATGTTACTCGATATCTCCGAGAACCGTGAACCGATTTTTTATTTATTCTTTTATTTGGAAAGGGTATAACTCCGAGTTGGTCCCGTTGGCACTAAGTCGGGATCTGATAATGGAATCTTGAAGAAATCAAGGGAACTCTTCAAATGTTATAGGGACATGTACGGCGCTTTCGGTAATTTAATGATAAAGTCAAGAATTTACATTCAGTAAATAGGATTTGGTGTCAGGAAACTGATGATGAACACCACTGATGGCCACTAGAACTTTGATATGAATCACTAAACAGCAAAAAAATAAAAAAAAATTAACAAAAAAAAAGAACCGACTTCAGTAAAACTAAAAAACCAAAAATAACCCGTTCAAGTACAGATTACATTTGACTCACCCTTCGAAGTCGGTGCCAAATCTCGCGTAAACTATAATATAAATATAAGAACTGAGTGGTTTGGGATCGACTTCGAAGGGTGAGTCAAATGTAATCTGTACTTGAACGGGTTATTTTTGGTTTTTTAGTTTTACTGAAGTCGGTTCTTTTTTTTGTTATTTTTTTTTTAAACTATGAATACAAAGATCAAAGCTTAAAGAAAAATTGAAAAAGGAGCTACCTGGTGGAAGGGACCGGGAATCCAACCCGTTTTCTTTAAGCTTTGATCTTTGTATTCATAGTTTAAATAAAAATTGTGGTGTACCCACATTAAAAAAAAAATGAGACATTACATGTTTCATAAATGTATATATTTTTATTTATACTATATTAGTTTTTAGGGTTTCCTTAGTCAACCAGGAACCCTTATAGTTTCGCCATGTCCGTCTGTCCATCCGCGGCTGTGCTCCGTGATCATGTACTAGAGAGCTAAAATTTAGTAAGAGTATGTGTATCTATACATCACGCCGACAAAACGGTAAAATAAAAACTAAAGAAAAACGTTTTTTCGGGAACCTTTCGTACACCTAAAGTGATTTCTTTTTTCGTTCCTTCACTGTCGTGTGGGGTGTCGTTGAATAGATCTTTAAATAATAGGGGTCATCAAACATTATTTTTTGATAAAGTCAGCAGTTTTGTAAATATTCGCTCCAGAAATCCAAAAAATAGCGTCCTGTAACTTTTCAACCACGAATCAAAATATTATGGAAAAAATCGTGAAAATGAGGCCTAATAAGTGCTTTCAATAAAAATTATATTGAATAAAATCGGTCGAGCCGTTTTTGAGTTATCGCAAAATTTCATTATTTTCTTTAAAAAGACGTAAGTGCCGTGCGGTGTCCTTATACTTCGAACGTTACACATATTAGTTAAGTGCCATAGTGAATTAAAACATTCCACTCAATCTGGCGCGTATAATCGATCACTTCCAGAAGGTAATAAGTAATTACTGTTACTTTGGCGTTTACGACCTTCTTATAGAGCTTGAAATCCTTCTCGTAATTTAAAGTCGTCTATTGTGAAGGATGGGCAACTACGGAACCCTACAGTGAGCGTGGCCCGACATGCTCTTGGCCGATTTTTTCGTTTATACCTATATTATTCCTTTTTCTGATTTTCGCACCGCCTATTACAAAATATTTCTTTCAAGTTCTCTACTACCCCAAGGTTGTCTGGAAGAGATCGCTCTTTAGCGATAAGACCGCCTGTTGTTTACCTCTAATTGTAATTTCTTGCGTTGTTCTCCTGTATGTTTTATGAGGTGTGCAATAAAGAGTACTTGTATAACTAATAACTACGTCTGTAGTTCGAACTTAAAATCAACGTCACGCCACGTGTCTCAAAATGTTAACTTATAAAGTTACTACCTTTTGCCCGCGACTACGTCCGCGTGGAACTTGGAAGTATGGAAGCAACCTCGTACAACACGATAGATACCCACCTAATCACCTTAATTAATAAAAGGGATTATTAAAAGCGCCTAAGCAAATGTAAGAGCAATTGTGCTTTTGGTCTAATCATTACATTTCCTACAGGGTCATCAATGTCATCATGAATTACTTACTCACTTTTCAATCTTTTTAGGGATAATTTCCAGGATGAAAACTATCCTATGTCCTTTCCCGGGTCTCAAATTATCTGCATACCAAATTTCATCTAAGTCGGTTCAGCGGTTTAAGCGTGAAGAGGTAACAGACAGACAGACACACTTTCGCATTTATAATATTAAGTATGGATTAATATAAAAAAATATGTTTAAATGTTTTTCAAATATAATGTCATGATAAATCCGTGATATTTTTAAACAATTTGACAGTGCGTATAGCATAGCGCTAACTTATGTTGTGTACCTACCTCACTGCCGTGTTACGGTAAAAGGACGTATCTTTTTCATTGACGCGTTTGGCTCGGTTTGTTAGACACCTGCCTACTGAGCCGGCGGTCCCGGGTTGAATCCCGGCCGGGGCAAATATTTGTGTGATGAACTCGAATATTTGTGTTTGGGTCATGGTTGTTCTGTGTATTTAAGTATATATTTATCTATATAAGTACGTATATCGTTGTCTAGTACCCATAACACAAGCCTTCTTGAGCTTAATTTGGGACTAGATCAATTTGTGTGAGGTTGTCCGATATTTATTTATTTATTTATACGGATGTCATAGTAAGATACGTCCTTTTGCCGTAGTATGGCAGTACACCACCTCTAGCACAGCTGTGACACGAGACTCTTTCTCGCGCGACAAATAATATTACCTATCTCTTTCTTCGCTGAACTGTGAGAGAGTGACAGGCGAGGCTATTTCGCGCGACATGCGCCGCGGAACTTGCTTGTGCTAGACGGGCTAAGAGCCTAAGATTGTATTGTCGCTCAAACCCCGTGTCAAGCGCCCTGACCTGTTTGAGATGCCCTGATATCATCTCTTGATTACCAGCCGACGATAGCGAACTTGCGGCTATAATAGAATGGAATAGAATCGTTTTTTACTTATTAAGTTTCTCCCTCCTCTAAAGATCAGCGGACCTGGCTTTATCTTCTGATTTTGTTCGGGAAAAATCGGTTCGAAGACAGTCGCACGCTTCGGCTGGTCACGCAGACGCCTCAGGATAGATCTACGTATTTTACACGAACAACCAATCAAATGCAGTTTTCAGATGGTATGTGTGTGTACGGTCCACATACCGCACATTGCCATCTCAGCGAAATAATCAACAATCGCGTATTAAAGCATTGACATACGCGTCACATTTGACAACCACCACGCGTGTCCTCAGTAGCATTAACATTCATAATATCGCGCTTTTATAGTTTACTTTGACATTATAAATATTTTCGACTATATTAGTGTGAGTTATTATTACATCCAGCAAATAACATTTCATAATTGGTGTATGTGAATGTGACACTAGCAGCCCGTACAGTATGTAGGTACAGAGGTCTAACAAACAAACAAATATTTTATTTCAGACTAAGTCCATATCTTGTATCTAAGTTGCATAATGCTTAGAAACTATGTTAGGTTAAAAAGAAAATACAAATAAGAAAATATAATATATAATTAAGTTTAACACGTCCGGTCAATTTAATATACGTATCTTCTAACCAGCGGGCCTATGATGGTTGCTTTTATCGCACGATAAAACAAAGCATCCGTCACGTTTTGACGAGATGCAAGTGTGAGTGACAGATTTGTCACTTATTAAGCCTATGATAAATGCAACCATCACAGGCCCCCTAAATCCAGTGCTTCAATATCGGGCAGTTAAATCTCGCAGCAATCGCCTTCAGCATACTGTTGTGACTCATCCTGACACGGCCCATCAAAGAAGTGATTTTATTACGCATAACCGCATGGAAGTTGTCTGTGCGCGCCTCCGCAAACATTCCCGATGGACTGCACCATCTTCGGAGTCCCAACAGCATTCTGTGTGTATAGGCTCTTGCGTCTATTGCAGACGATTTATGGTGTTATGTTCGGGATACTCCGTTTCTGGTGGCTTACTAAACCGATACGATAACACTAAACACGTTATTATGTGTCCCAGGTATTTAAAGTGGTCTACAACATTTAGTACAACTCCACCAAATGCTACTGGAGGATTAAAATATGGCCTACATTTTCCCGCTTTAAACACCATAATTTCACTCTTGGTGGAGTTATATAAAGCCCATGCGCGGTTGCGTTCTCCTCACATTTCGCGACGTGCCTAAGTGCCCCGATAGACGGACTAACGAGAGAACGTTCTTGTATTTATACTTAATTTTATTATATGCTATACTTTTTGTTTTTTTTTTGTAACTTCACAACATAGTGGCTCCACTTCACCCGATGGTAAGCAAAAATGGGAGCCCAAGCAAATGGCAACTGACAGGAAATCAAAAGTGCCATGTCTGCATCGCTACTTGTGTACAGGCATTGAATTATCGTGCCATCGTCATGTTAAGCGACCTGGAGTATACGAGACGCCCTGATATCATCTCTTTATTGTCAGCTGACGATAGCGAATTCGCGGCTACATTCATTTCCAACTATTAAGATCAGCGGAACTGTGGGATCAGTTTCCCTACGTGCCGCAACCAGCGTTAAATAGGCTACGCACCAGCGCACCTAGGTGTTTGGCTCCACCTTCCACTTTTGTTCAAAAGAGGCGCGCATTCGCAGCCAGTCATAGTGGCTCATAAGCGTAGGTCCGTCGTATTGCTATTGCCGCAACCAATTTGTTCAAAAGAGGCGCGCTTTCGCAGCCAGTCATAGTGGTTCATAGACGTAGGTCGGTCGTATTGCTATTGGCGCAACCAATTGGGATACACCATACAAATTAAAATCGTTAAATATTAGGTATATTTAAGACACTACTTTCATGCGTTTCTCGATTAAATAAATAAATATTAAGTGACAATCTTACACGAATCTACCTAGTCCCAAACTAAGCAAAGCTTGTACTATGGGTACTAGACGACGATATACATAGTATATAGATAACATCCATGACCCAGAAACAATTCGAGTTCATCACACAAATATTTGCCCTGGCCGGGATCCGAACCCAGGACCGCCGGTTCAGAATTAGATGTGTTTATTGTTGTAGGTAAATATTTAAAGATGACGTCACTACCGGGCATGACTAATACTGCAAAACTGCAAGGTCCAATAAAGGTCGAAAATTTTATTATAACTTTTTCGGGAGTCAAATTGACACAATTTATTAATTGCGGTATAAAAACCCAATTCCCAGAAATGGTTTCTAGAAATGGAAAAAATAGTATATAATACTGGCGTCGCGTTTTACTCAAACAATCAATGAAATACTCTTCAGCGGATTTTGCGAAGATCAAAAGTGAGAAACTTCTGTCTTATAATTTGTGCCGCCTATAAAGGTCATAGTCATAGGGTGACTTGATCGCGTGATTGATCCTAAAAGCATCCGACACTTTTCGACAAGTGAGTGACAGATGGGTGTTTCATGTACCCTTGGTGCAAAATCCACGTCTGAAAATTACTTTTCAGGGAGCGGCTTAAAGATTCTGTCAATGAGAATAAATAATTATAATTAAATATATAATTATAATTACTTATAGCATTTGTGTAATATTCGCATGATACATTATTTTTATTGCACGATTTATTTAAGTGCCTATCATGGATGCCGGCAGCAGGGTGCAAGAGGGTGTACTTGCACACCTATGTCAGAAAAAATAAGCAGAAAACGATTTTTTTATGTTGTCAATAAGTTGTAAAGGATCTACGCGCTACATGTAGAAAACTGGGAGGAGAATGCTCAAAACAGGGAGCATTGGCGTCATTCATATAGGAGGCCAAGATCCACTTCGGGCACCAACCAAATGCAGTAAACTACTAAATGTTACAATACTTACGTTTCACTGCTAGCATCCTCTCGCAAATGGCTGCATGTAATTGAAATTAGAAATAATAATAGTTCGTCCGGTACACTATTCTACTTAACGTGATTTAACAAAAATGGGTTTCGCTTATGCTCACTAACGAATTGACAATATTTCAAACTATAAAATAGTATTTTAATTGGTTTATTATCACAGAACCCAAGACTAGTGTTCAAAATATATAAAAAAAAATAGACATTATAGTTTACACCTCAGATCAGATCAGATATACCACTTAATGCTTGACTTGGCATTATTAGTATTTTTATTTATTTTATTAGGCATTCTCTACCAGTCACCCATAAGGCCAAACAAGGCACCATTGGTGCGGAATCGGTGCACAAGAAAAAAGTGTATAGGATTACAATCCTAATAGAAATCCACTATCCTACTTTAATGGGTTTCATGCTTTAAGACGCTCTATAAAACTAAGACTTCGTTAAGTAGTCGGATCCAACTAGTTAACTAATTTACATCGTAATAAAACGGACTGTTATCGTTTGTAAAAAAGACACCGTTGCAGTGGAAATTGCTTTCGAAATTCGGATATTGTAGTGTCTGCGGAAAAGCCACCAGTTTTCGGAAACGCCAGTTGGGTAACATGACACGAGGTCAGATAGCGCGGGCGGAATTATCGCGACGTGGGCTCAGATAGAGTCATTTATGACCGCTCAAACATTATTACACATAATAAAAAAGTTGGAGACAATTTTATGATGCTGGAATTTAAGCTTTAAATGATTCTATAATACTCACATCTTTTTTTTTTCAGATTTAAGCGAAAACTTGTACACGATGTTGCATTTTATTTCAAAATAAACATTCTTTCTTTCTAAGACAGAGTTGGTTGAACCATTATGAGTAGGTACACCGAGAAGTTTAACATCGGAACGGTATTAAACTTTTCTCAGTAGTTTTAATCTTGTGGAAATTATAATAATTTACTAAAGTTTATTAAGTCATCGTCTTAGTGGAAATTGCGATGTGGATCCGTATATTATTATTAATCCGGGAATGACAGCTCCATGGCTTTTAACAAACTCAGTTTTTGATAAAAGTATCCTTATAAAGAATCACTTACTTATTATCAATCATTCCTAGCAAATATTCAACATCAGATCAAATATACATTTTATTATTGAAATAGACATTATACTTATTACTATATTATTTTAATGGGACAAAAAGAAAATATAAAAGGAATATATATATCTATCTAACTGGAGTATCCAAATTCGGATATCTATAATATCCGAATTTGGTTAGATATTTATAGAGGCTCCGGAAACATCAGTGTTACATGATATGAGATCAAATAGCGCGAGCGGCATGAACTACAGAATTATCATATAATGGGCTCGGACAGTGTCAGTGTCAAATAATAAAAATAATTCGCTGATATTTGTATCGTTTACAACTAGAGAGTACAATTCACAGAACAGAGGTAATAGAGCAAAATATCTCAAAAAGTCATAGAGACAATTCATTGTGTAACTACACCAAAATGATTCAAATAAGTGGTAAAAAACATTGAACCTCTCTAATCCTCTATAGCCACCTTTTGAGGATCATAAACTTCAAGCTTTATGCTTATTCAGATTTGATAAGACAGTCACATTCAAATTAACGCTATGCATTCGAACATTAAAGTGGTTGCGAAATTTTTTGGAAACGACGGATGCATATCGATTTTTGTAAAATAAATGTTTTTTTTTTTTTTTGATATCTTGACCACGAAAAACTTTAGCACAGTACAAAAATTAATAAATAATTATACCGTCGGCATTTTTACGTGACACCTACATGTTTTATCCCCTATTTTAAATACCAATTAACAAGTTTAGGAAACGTAGGTCGAATTTGCCACTATGATTGCCAATTAAGACAAGTGTCAGCAGCGAGCACCATTATCTACAAAATAAATAAAAACCCAGCCACAATTTATACCCTAGACCTACACAACTCCACACTATTCGCGAAGTTGGCCGAGGTTGATAGTGTGGCCCCGCCGTGACCTCATACAGAATTGAAGGGAAAGACTGGAGGCGCCAAGTGCTGGCCACTGGACCATCGGAGCGATCCGGCCCGTCCTGGAGAGATGGGTCGGAAGAAAGGAGGGATTTCTCTCCTTCCACCTTGTACAGGTCCTCTCGGGGCATGGCTACTTCGGCAAATACCTGTGCAGGGTGGCAGGACGGGAACCGACAGCGTTATGCCACGCGTGCGGCGCCGAAGACACGGCGCGCCATATATACGTTGGAGGTGTGCCCAAGTTGGGCGGAGCAGCGGGCCGCACTTGTAGCCGTAGTGGAGAACGCCCTCTCCCTGCCTACCGTGGTAGAGGCCATGGTAGGCAGCAACAGGTCGTGGAAGGCGATGGCCTCCTTCTGCGAGGAGGTGATGGCGCAGAATGAGGCAGCGGAGCGTGGAAGGGAGGACGATCCGGCCTCCCAGCCCATGCGCCGCAAACGCGTGGGGCGACGGCGGCTGGCCTACGACTGCCGACTACCCCCATAAGGGTAACTGTGGGCGGCAGACACGGGGACGTCTGTCGCCTACATGAAGGTTCCCGAGCGGTAGGCGGTCGTATATCGGCACGCCTATAACGAGGGCAGGGTTGAGCAGTGCTCCACGGAGATGGGTCCGAAGCACGGACGGCCGCTGGCAAGGTTGCTGTAGTATGCGAAGAGCGTTTCCCGCAACCTTGCGTATAGCACAGAGGCGGCAAATGGAGGGGTTCTTAGTGGGTACACCATAGGCCTCATTAGCCGACACGGGAGTCCCACATAACCACCGGGGTCCGTCCCCGCACCCTGGTGGTATGCGTAATGCATTTTCCCCTCCCAAAAAAAAAGGTTGGATAAGGTTGATAGTGTGGGGAGCACTTCGCTGTGGAAACTCATACTTCGACCAACTTCGCCTCGGCCAGCTTCGGTCAACTTCGCGAGTACTTCGGAGCTAGGGAAGCATACCTACATGGAAATATCTCACTAAGAGTAATAGCCGCAACACTTTCGTTCTAATTGTATAGTGTTTATTTTAAGTTTTGATGATGGTTATCAAAACTTCCATAAGACGTCTATACATATTTGATGACGCGTTTGGCGAAGTTTGTAGACACCTGCCTACTGAGCCGGCGGTCCCGAGTTCGTATCCCGGCCAGAGCAAATATTTGTGTGATGAACCCAGTTGAAACCATGACCCGGTTGTTCTATGTGTTTACAGTATATATTTATCTATATAATTCCGTATATCGTCTAGTACCCATAAAGCCTTCTTAAGCTTAATTTGGGACTACTTAGAGCGATTTGTGTGAGGTTGTCTGATATTTATTTTTTATTTATATTAAACCGGCTAAGACCATGTCGGGCCACGCTCAGTGTAGGGTTCCGTAGTTACCCATCCCTCATAATAGACGGGCTTAAAACAGCGGTACGAGAAAGATTTCGAGCTCTATAAAAAGGTCGTAAACGCCAAAGTAACTGTAATTACTTGTTACAACCGGAAGTTATCGATTATACGCGCCAGATTGAGCGGTATATTTTAATACCGTATGGCACTTAACTAATATGTGTAACGTTCGAAGTATAAGGACACCGCGCGGCACTTACGTTATTTTAAAGAAAATGATGAAATTATGCGATAACTCAAAAACGGCTCGACCTATTTTATTCAATATAGATTTGATTGACTTATACAATATAGATTTTAGTACTTTTAAGGCCTAATTTTTATGAATTTTTCCATAATTTTTTGAGCCGTAGTTTAAAAGTTATAGGGAGGGATGCTATTATTTGAATTTCCGGTGCAAATATTTACAAAACTGCTGACTTTATCAAAAAATTATGTTTGAAGACCCCTATTATTTTTAAAAGACCTATTCAACGTCACCCCATACAATAGTGTTGGAACGAAAAATAATCACCCCAACTTTAGGTGTACGAGAGGTACCCGAAAATAAACATTTTTTTACAAGCTTTTATTATTTATTTATTTATTTATCTCATGCAATGCTTACATTTGGTACATTTATTTTACTTTCGCCAAACATTTAGCTTGCATGGTATGTTTAAAGTATGTTTATTCGGGTGAAATCTTGCAACTCAATTTTGAAGCAGATATCGTCAACCGATTGAGCTGAAATTTTGCATACTTACTTAACTTTGATGACAATACAATAATATGGTACCATGGGGCTGATCTGATGATGGCGCCGGACGGTGGCCATAATAGAAAAAGCAAACCGAGCTTGGGCTCTTTAGAATCGTCTCAGTGAGCATTTGATGGATATCCAAAGAAAAGTACAGTCGGCTATAAAAGCTTGCCACTAAAATGTCATTTTTGACAGAAACTTATTACTTTTTACTTTACCGTTTTGTCGATGTGATACATACATATACTCATATCAAATTTCAGCTTTCTAGTACTAATGATCACGGAGCTAAGCCGCGGACGGACAGACAGACGGACATGGTGAAACTATAAGGGGTCCTAGTTGACTACGGAACCCTAAAAATGTACGAATATTTTGGGACAGTTTTTTTTCTCCTATTAAGATCAAAAGAGCTCGTGATTCTGTGTAGTAAATACCCAAGATATCGAAAAAAAGGTGGGGTGTACAACTTTAGAAAAAATGGCCCATTTAAACTACATTCAATGAAGTGCTAGGGTTCTCACGTACGTTACACGTCAATTCAATCGACTTTGCTCGCATTTTACGATCCTGCCTTTATGATAGACGACAGAAAACTAATAAAATACTCACTACAAGGTCATTCGCAGCCCATCCGCGAGGAGAGCGGGTGGAAGACCCTCTATGTGCTCGTTCGTCGATGCGTATGTTTGCAGCATTTTTTTTCTGAAACAAAATACAATGAATTATTTTTTATAAAACCAGAACGTCTAGCGTAAACTTACCTTAATTGAGAGAGATTGAAAAAATGTTTGGTTCAGGCGGGACTCAAACTCGCGTCTCCAACTGACTCGACCCGAATCCTAGGCATGTAAGTAATTAATTACACCGACGTCAAAAAAGGAGGAGGTTTTATGATCGACTTTATGTATTTTATTATTTGTTAATTTCATAAATCAAACAACTATTTTATGATAGTATATAGCAATTATATTATTGGTGAAATAAGAGGGAACATTTATAAGTCTTTATAGAGATTGCAAGCTCCAAATTATCATACCAACGACGATATAAAACAAAATGAGACGAAAACAAACAAAATCCTAGCTATGAATTTTAATTTAACAGGTTTACATTCAAATTGGCTTTTATTTACCGCATAATGGAATATCAACAATGAAACAAATTGAAAAGTGCCGACTAACGTTTCATGGTTTCAATAGGTAAGTATACCTAATAGAGTTGGGTGTATGGTTTGTTATGTTGCACCTTCCGCGTAACTTACTCCCAAGTAACACAACTTGCTGCATAACTACATATTCACGTTTAGACTTTTTAGAGCTCTTGGTGTAATAAGACTCTAATAAGGGTTCACTAGTGAAGTTTCAGCTGCATATTAGCATTTAGTACTTTTTAATTAGTTTAATTCTGATTAACAGCTGCAATATATCCAAAACAGGTATCATCTTATCGCGTCTATTCAGCTTTTACCGCTTACAGCTGCATAATAGCATATCATATGTATGTGACAGGTAAGTACGAACAGTTTGTATTTGTATGGGAATATAAAATTATCGTTTTTATTATTTTCCACTCATTTATTCTATATTTTCTCACCGTTTAAACCTTCCCTTGACTTCCACGAATATTTCAATACTAAAATTAGCCAAATCGGTTCAGCCGTTCTCGAGTTTTAGCGGGACAACCAGCCCTCCTAACAGACGCGAGCGGGCGTTACACTTTTTCATGAGTGACTCCCAGCGCAACCTAATTTAAGACGTTGTCACGTCAAAAAAATACTAAAATTAGCTTTAATTTAAGGTGTGTTGTAACGCACATGTGTATATAATGAGTGACGTCATTGGACATTGTTTTAGGCATTATTTATTTTTTCTATAGAGGCAACTTTACACCTGCTCCTCTAATATAACTGTCATAAGTAAGCGACTATTTCCGGCGCGAGATAATTACCCGTCTCTTTCTGTGCAGTAACGTGAGAAAGTGACGGGTAGCGCTATGTCGCGCGACAAAGAGTCGCGAAGCATAGTTGTGCTAGACGGGCCAATCTGCCTTTTCGGTAGCAAACGGACCCTCAACATGGTAACTAGACGTGATAGAAAAACAAACCAAATCTGAATCTCAGCTTTTATCATGTTAAAGTTAAATCCGGCTCCACACTAGGTACTCGCGAAATTGACCGAAGTTGGGCGAATATGATAGTGTCTCCCACACTTCGCTGTGGAAACCCATACTTCGGCCAACTTAGCGTGTAGTGTAGCGCTAGGGTAACAATTATTCACTTAGACGAATAATCTAAACAAATGGTCTACTTTGACACCGCTAACCAAGTATAACGACAGCGTTCTTATACATTCTCAACAGTCTTCCGTCAATCTTCATATGGTTACGGTTGTCAAAATTTAGACCAGGGGATGCTTTGAAATGATCTCAACATCAGCGTGATCGCACAGGAAACTAGTGATCATTATAGACCGGGATGTGAGTGTCGGTGCCGCTACCTGATCTAGTGCTTGCATAAGTAAATCCATCAATGTAGGAACTACATGGTTAGATCCTTAGATTCTTGAAGAAGATTGGCGACATCCATTTAGCTATCTTCAGTTTTAATTTAGAACTAAAATGTTTGTTTTACTAGCTACCAACGCTATATTGCAACATTGGACATTATTACTGTAGTATATCATTTAACATTCAGTGATGCTCCAGTCTCGAATATTGTTGAACACTTTTTACACATGACTGCGCAACAAATTGACCCGTTCCGTGATGGAGAATACATTGTTCAACATACGTGTCCCGAATGACGTGAATAAATTTTGTTAGTACAGTCAGCATCAATAGGAACTGACAGTTTAAATGAATAAATAAATATCGGACAACCTCACACAAATCAATCTAGTCCCACTGTAAGCTTTAGTAGGCTCGTGTTGTAGACACTAGACGACGATAAACATAACTTATATATATAAATACATACTTAAATACGAATAACATCCATGGCCCAGGCACAAATATTCGAGTTCATCACACAAATATTTGTCCTTGCCGGGATTCGAACCCAGAACCGTCGGCTCAGTAGGCAGTTGCTTAATCACTGCGCCAACCACGTCGTCAAGTTTAAGTATGCAATTCAAAATACGCCGGTAGTAAAATATATACTAAATCACGAAGGGTTACCGCCGATCGTACCTCAGTCTACAATACGTCTTTAGTGCCACGCCGTCTCCGGTCGGAGTTAGGCTCGACAAAACGATACAAATGTACGTCCGACATTAAACATCTTATCGGAGCTACTTGAGAATAGGATGCGATAATCAATTTTAGTCATTCGGCCAGAGGTCTAGACTAGACACGTACGGATCAAAATAGGATGGCTCTGGGAGTATGTCGTCTTCCCACGTCACTTACGTCACAAACATTGAGTCATTTCTACTACTATGTACAAAACAGTCAACGACAAACACATATGTTTACAGTTTGGAACCATATAGAAGGCGAAAAATTAAATGTAACTAGTGTAAATAAGACCTAGCTCGATAATACCATAATTCATAATATTAATCCATCACCAAAAAAATGATATTATTAAGAAATTTCAACTCAATCGGAATGTTAGAACTAGTATATTAAAGTATCAAAATTATTTATAGAGATCCCACCTACTAAATTGTTTTTCTACTCCAGTACTTTTTTCTGTCATTTATTACTAACTCTAATATAAAGACATAAATTATGAAAGTCTGTTAAAGTCTATACTCTACTGCCCAAAAAAACACTGCTAAACGAATGTTATAATGTCGCCAAAAAAGCATCACTTAGTACCACAGATTACAAGATAAACAGCTGCATTCACACAATTTGCAATAAAAAAAAAACTTATTGTACCTACTAAGGCATTGCTGCCAACTTAAAAAAAAGTTTTATCTTCAGTGCATGGATGTTTAGTATAGTGGTCGTATACCTTTATGTATAAGTTAATTTTTTTGACAGATGTTTAGTATATTGAACGTATACCTTTATCTATAAGTTCCTATTTTTTTGACAGATGGACGTCAATAAAAAAAAGTTTATGAGTTTATAAAAGTTTACTATTTTTATTTTTTATTTTGTTGATTCCGAGCGGGAACATGTCATTATTTTCTTTGTTGTTTATTTGCATTTTATTTATGAAATGTCGAGTCGTAGAAAAAGTATTGTATGCAACGTTGTATAAGTAGGTCAAAAAACGCTCGTGGCATCTTTCTTACGATGTTCGCTACGCTCACATCGTAACCCATGCCACTCGCGTTTTTTGCCCCCTCTTATACAACGGTTGTATAAAATACTATTAAATCATAGACAATTAATTGGTGATACCACAAGGATATATTTGTCAACATTATTTGGCTAGCTGTTAACGGATTATTATGCCTGTCAAGTGTCAATGTTACAAATTAATAATCGATATTAGATAATGCCTATGAATATGGCTTCCCTCTTATGCCACACAAACGATAAAAAGGTAATTTCTGCATTGAACAAATTCATAGAAACAATATTAAACTACATATAATACACTGCAAGAAATATTAGATTTTGTGTTTTGTCCGCTTATATAATCTGCATTGGGCATATTGATGACTATTATTTGTAATCCGTAAAATCTGGTAGAGATTTGCAGCTTCTGTGTATGTGATTTTTGTCCTCAGGAATTACCAGCTCCGAAAAGTGTCAAAATTTAAAAGTGCTATGCTTTATCTATGTACCGTGCTAAGCTCAACACTTGTCATTGGCAGAATTGTGCTTAGATGCACAGTAGCCACAAACAAAAGAGTGAAGTGAAGTGACTATTCCCAATGTCACGTCAAAAAAGCGGTGTCAAATTCGTTGCGGAGTAGTCATTCATACTGCACAATGACTTTGATTATTATTTATTTATTTGACAACAAACATTACAGTAATCAAGAGCCCTGCGAAACTGTTAAGTATGACCTTTTGTCTGGTTGGTTCAATAACTAAAAAATATCTTAAATACTTTTTTTAACTTTCTTTTAAATACACATTTATTTTTCGCAATACGGATGTCCTCGGGTAAGCTGCTAGAATATTATGGCAGACGTTTTTTTTAGTAGCCTGTATCCGTGATATCGCTCTTTTTTCGTCAAAATACATATATTTTTATTAAAGCAGTAACGTCTGCTAACTAAAACCAAATGTTGCCACCCTAGGCATGTACATAGAAGCAACTGGTTGAAAAGTTCAATGGCTCTGGCATCAGGTTCGGTGGTCCAGTTGGTAGGACGCCCGTGTTGGCCGGAAAGCCGTTGGAGACGCAGGTTCGAATCCTGCCTGAACCGTTAAATTTTTCAACTTTTCGCTTCATTATAAACATTTAATTACGTATATCCGTATAAACGGTGCCCTTTTACTTCTATAGGTGCATTTCACCGGAATGTCGCTTACGCAACGGCTCCGGTATACATATATGCTATGGTATATAACCTAATGGAACATATGAAGTAAAATAATAAACACCACAAGCATTGTCAGACGTACCAAAATAATGACGTTACGTAAACGACATTTTAAGTAAAACACATGAATGTGTTTACATAAAACTTCGTTTTATACATAACCCTAAATGATATAAATTATAACTTGACTAGCTACGCCCCACGGTGTTACTTGCCCATCCCACGGGATAAAAATTAGACCCTATGTTAATCCAGGTTGTCAGCTACCTCCATACCAAATTCAATCAAAATTGGTCCAGCCATATATAAGCGTGAAGAAGTAACAAACATACACAAAAACACTCACCAACTTTGGCATTTATAATGTATAAATTGTTAAGAGCCATTATTCCTTTTAAAATGCTGATTGTTTAGACATTTTTCTCTATGATGAAACATGTTTCTTAACATATTATTGATGGTACTACCTAGAACAGGGCTATTGGGATTTATTGGTATATATTTGAAACCTACAGTTTGAATTTTTCATTTATTTATTTATTCGTATGGCAGGGTTGTAGGTCGAATACAGCTTAGCTTATATATTAAGTTTGAGACTCATTAGCCATTTGATGGCATCGTCTTTGAGGTTGATCAGGGCTTCGGCGGAACCTCCAATTTTTCATTGATAATTTTTGTTCGAAAAACTACACCAAAATTGACATAATTCACCAGAAAAATTCGTTTTTTCAACTTATTTTCGACTGCACGCAATGAAACCATGATATAGCTATGTTACTACCTAGAACTTGGGAAAAAGTATTATTCACTTCAAAAAGTTGGTTGAAATTATCAATATATTCGTCATAATATGAAAAAAATAAATTTTAAAAGGATTAAGGCCTCTTAATCTTGACTACGGTAAACACTACTATTAATAATTGTTTTATTTGACTGTGTATGATATATGTATAGATATTCGTCTATAGTAGATATTATATGAGAGTTCTGGCACATGCGGCGGCGGCGCAACCGTATATTAGCTAGCTCGATGTCGTAGTAGTTCCAAAAAAATCCGCAGTAGCGCCACTGTCGCACATTAGTTTCAAAGATGGCTCGATGTCGTCGTAGTTCTAAAAAAAATCCGTAATGGTGCTAATGTTATCCGCAGTGGCGTCACTGTCGCACATTTAGTTTCAAAGCTGGCTCGATGTCGTCGTAGTTCTAAAAAAAATCTGCAATGGCGCTACTGTCACACATTAGTTTCAAAGCTAGCTCGATATCATCGATATCGTAAAAGTCTTCAATGATATTTATAGATGGCGCCACTAGATGAATTGCTCAGTAGTTCTCGAAAATATGCTAGAGCTCGATATCGATATCATAAAAGTCCTCAATGATATTATAGATGGCGCCGCTAGGTGAATTGCTCAGTAGTTCTCGAAAATATGTTAGATGTCGCCATACTATAGATTCAGTATTCACACCCATACCAACATCTGGATCACATATGAATGAAACTGGAATATTAAATTTAGACACAGCAAGCGGAGAAGGAACTCATTGGTCTGCATATCTCAAAAAGGGTGATTATTAGGGTGAAGGGCTGTTAAAATAATATTTTTAACATTTTTATTTATTTATTCAAATTTATTTAACTTAAGAAGAGTGGGGAGACCTTTGTCTCAGCAGTTGAACATCATGGGCTCACAATAATAATAAACCCCCACAACACATATACAAACCACATTACGAACATCCTACAGAACACGGACAGATATACACCAGACACGTACATAAAATATATAAAATCGATACCATAAGCACACCACATCTACTCGTATACACAAGGATCAGATTACTTGGTTAAACTCGTATCTGGCTCTATAAAAAACCTAACATAAAGTTGTGATGGGAACAAATCCACATACATAATAATAATAATAATAATTTAAACTTTATTATACAAAACTAGAAGTCAATACAAATAGCAGACTTAATACTTAATGATATTCTCCATCAGTCAACTATAGAACTAAAACAGAGATATGCTAGATAGCAGACTTAATACTAAAGGGTATTATCTACCAACCAATCATAGAGCTAAACAGAGATACACTTGAAGTGGGATGCAAATCAGAAATCTGATGGTACAGAGAGCATCTAGGATGCAACAATATAGTGCTAAGGTATGAATATAACAATCAGGTAACAGGTAACTGATATTAGATCTGCTATCTGATATCTGCTATCTGCTATCCGCTATCTGCTATCCGCTAAGCGGATAGCAGATAGCAGATGACGGATAGTGGATAGCAGATGGTAGATCGTTATATTAAACCATTATTTAAAATATAAAATCGCTAAGCAGTTATACAGTGAAATAGTTATTGAAATTCAATGACTAAATAGTTCCTATCCGCTTTTTAGAGTAATATTAAAATAATATAGTGCTAGGGTATGAATATAACAATCAGGTAACAGGTAACTGATATTAGATCAGTTATCAGATAACTGATAGCAGATAGCAGATATCAGATAGCAGATAGCAGATGGTAGATCGTTATATTTAACAATTATTTAAAGTACAAAATTGCTAAGTAGTTATACATAATTAAAATTCAGTGATGACATAGTCCTCAACCGCATAAAAGGGGTAGTCATTATACGAGTAGCATAAATCAGATGAATATTCCAAATCTATCAGTTATCAGATAGTGGATAGCAGATAGTAGATATTAGATAGTAGATAGCAGATGGTAGATCGTTATATTTAAATGTGAAAGTGAATCTGTCTATCTATCTATCTATCTATCTATCTGTCTGTTACCTCTTCACTCTGAAACCGTAGAACCGATTTAGTTGAAATTTGGTATGGAGATAGTTTGAGACCTAGGGAAAGGACATAGGATACTTTTCACTATGAATAAATTTAGTGTCTCTGCGAGATGAGCGAGTAACATCGCGGAGACATAGCTAGTATTAAATAATATCACCTCTTCTTTATTCCACTGATATTAGTGGTAGTAGTCCTCGCATCATCATTATTTCAAGATCTCATCCGTTTTCTCGTACGGTATTGTAACTGTAAAGAAAATTATAATTATAGTTAACGGTGAATGAAGTGTAGGAGATAGGAAGTAGAGTGATAATGTAGTGATGGACATGTCTCGAATAATGTTTAGAGTAATATTAAAATAATATAGTGCTAAGGTATGAATATAACAATCAGGTAACAGGTAACTGATATTAGATCTGCTATCTGATATCTGCTATCTGCTATCCGCTATCTGCTATCCGCTAAGCGGATAGCAGATAGCAGATGACGGATAGTGGATAGCAGATGGTAGATCGTTATATTAAACAATTATTTAAAATATAAAATCGCTAAGCAGTTATACAGTGAAATAGTTATTGAAATTCAATGACTAAATAGTCCCCCAGCCGCTATTAACAATAGTGATACAAATTTATTTGCTATATCTATATTAAACAAAGAAATTTTATAGCGCTCCAAAGGAGCGGTTTCCAGAAATATTTAAAAAAACAGCTATTATTGATATTAATATCACCCATTGAACCCTCAATGAATGTAGATATGCGGTCCCAAATATACATTAGCACATAATATTCGTATAAATTATCATTGTTAGCATAAAATATTGTAAAAAACATATTGTAAGAAAATGTTTACCATCATTTGATATTTCTACAATCTCATCGCTGAGCTCTCCTGAACCGACTCAGAAGATTCACTAAACTGATATCTGATAAAACTGCTAATTTACCACTATGATTCTTAACATTAACTTTTTGAAAAACTTACATTTTTGTCATGGTGATGGTGATGGTGGTGTGGTAGTGGTGGTGACGGCGGTGGTGGGGTATTAGGAGCGGTCTTTACCCAGCAGTTGGTTATCAGTAACCATCATTACATTACGCGCCACTCCATTGGGGGGTGGCCACCCCCACAGGTCCCCACCCGCTGATGATAGATGGTGCCACCCCCCCGGTTGGTGGTGGTACGACGAGTGACCGCTCCGCCCGATAACTCAGTGAGCTATAAATCGCAAGCCCTACCGCAGTTCTTAAAATAGCATCAGCTTCAAATACACACAAAAACAAGTATGCATACGCACACTACAATACCCGGTTATCATTCCCATAGGAGCACTGACTATGTAAAAACTTCCCGGAAACCCAATCCATAACAACACATAAAAAACCATTAATATTATTTTGTCTGTTGTCATTTCTCGTGTAACCAATTGAATCAATTTTATCATGAATTTATATTAGAGATTTTCATAGAGAAAGATGATTTATAAAAAATATTTCCTAATAAAAACAATCATCAATAAAACACATTTATTAATTAATAATATGGAAAATAATACTCTTCAAAACTTTCTTATTAAAAAGAGTGAGTATCTACTCACAGGATTGATACGAAGTTAGACATGTTTTAGACGGGTGCGGTTATTTTTTTATAACCCTTAAAACGAAACTGTTCTCAGAGATAGGTAGGTTAGGGTTTTTTATGACCTTTAAAAGGTAACTAACCCTAATTTGATTCGGTAATGGGGAAGAATGAATAAGAAAAAATATTATATTTTTAGGATGTATTTATTTAGGTAACATTTATGCTTTAAGTTATTATGAAAAAAGTATGATATAACAATGGTATAGTATACAAAGTGACTATTATGCTATTAGTCTATTATGTAATTAAACTATTATACTTTTCGAAATTATACAATTCGTTTTATATAAAATGAAAATTCGTAAATTGTTGTTAAACAAAACATTACACACCCGTTTTAAACATCTAAAACAGCATGCGGACAAAGTCGCAGGACAGAAGTTTACTTCACATATTTTAAAACATAACAATAATTAATATTAATCCACTAATTAAAATTAATATCAATCTACCAATTATAATTTATATTCGAATAGCATCCTGTTCCTGTTCCTGTTTACCGTGAATATAGCTTTGTCTCGTAACGAATGGAATATTTTCACATATTGTATCCTCCAATTTTAACAATTTATCCTGTTCAGACTGTGCCCATTGAATTACATTATATAATGTTTTTTTATAAGTAAAGCAGTCCTTACTTAAGTTAACACCACTATCTTTATTTTTATCACCTTCAACATCAATATCATCACTTTCAACAGTATTATCATCCTCAATGTTAGCGTATGACGGGGGTGGAGTAGTGGGGGGTTTCTTGTTCACTCGAAGTGAAAACTCAACCCCCACATCATCCCGTACAACTTGAACATAACTATCACTTGACCATGACTGCTTCACAGTAACCTCCCGTCTACCGCGCAGCTGAGACTTTTCATGCGTAATTTCTATACGTACAACACTTATATCTTCCTCCGGTGAACACATCGGCACTCGCGTTATCTCACTCTGCTTCACCCAAACATTTCTATCTGGTTCCATCACACCTTTTGGTGCCATAAACAATTTTATAAGCCACTCTCCTCGCATAACACCATCCGTTTTATCCAAAACCAGCGCTTTTTCACACCCATTTATACTCTATCCGCTCGGCACGCTCCCCACAAAAACACCTGACATTTACATCCCATTACAAATACTTGGCATTACAATCTCATTAAAACATATGTGCCAAAACTTTCTGATCCAAGAAACATTGCCAAATTTCTAAACGCTTTATTTAATAATCAATTAACTAACGGCTATTTATGTAACAAATATATAATATATATACCTACACTTATCCTAAGATGTGACGTAGGCACTAGTTTTTATGAAAGCGACTACCATCTAACCTTTCAACTCAGAGGGGGGAAACTAGACCTTATTGGACTTAGGTGGTTTCCTCATGATGTTTTCCTTCACCGAAAAGCGAGTGGTAAATAACGAATGATATTCCATACATAAGTTCTGAAAAACTCATTGGTACGGGGCCGGGTTCGAACCCGCGATCTCCGGATTGAAAGTCGTATGCGCTAACCACTAAGCTACCACCGCTTATTACATCAGCCAACCGTTATTGGCAAGCTACATCTTCCTGTTTTGAACATCTACTAATTGTATGAATCACACACCTCGAATCCAGCACAGTACATATCAATTATATATTTTTCCTGTTACCGACTATTTATTGCATCACCCAACAATAATATTCGATTTTTGTTTTATTTTTTAAATAGTTAAATGTAATATTGATACATAAAATACTTATATTGAGAGTACAACACTAGTGCTGTTAATAAGCGTTTATCAAGACCCCATCCGCTTCCTAAATTACTGTTAGCTATCTCTATAAGTCGGCTGCTAATTTATTTTTAAAACTATGGGAAATAGCTAAAAAAATTGTAAAGACTATAATCATGATGATGATGATGATGATAATGATGAAGGAGAATATAATAAAACATCAGTATATATTGAAATATTTTATTTAAATAACATACATATATTATTCTAGCTACTAATTACATACTTCAACACAGAGAAAAAACAGTAGAGGATGGGAATCAGTTGGGTAAATCAATGAATAGATCATAATATCGATCTATTCGATTATGACCTAATGCTAAGGTTTGATGTTTACTGTTGGGGATAGGAAATCGTTTATCATCATAATTATCTAGAGCTATTTTATTAATGGTTTGAGTATATAACTGATGTGATTTACTGCGTATCATATTTATTTTTCTATACTGTGGTGGAGCATTCATTATACAGTTGTAATAATCTTCACCGGAAACAGTTTTTGCTATAACATTTTTCTTTATACCCTTAATTTTTTTTATAACATCCCCACCTGCTTTTTCTACATAATAACATTTCGATCGGACACCTATGAATTCCTTAATTATTTCACCATTAGCCTCATCCTTCATTTTCCCTATCACTTTCTTATTGACTTGAGGTAGAGCATAAATATTATTCATATTAAAATCTGAGGTATCAAACCGGTTAATAATATCAGGTTTAATATCCTCATAAAAATCATGAGTCTTAATATTATATATAAAAGAGTCTGTATCCATATATAACAATTGAATATTATTAGCATATTTAGGTATCATATAATCATAATGAAATTCATACATAAGAATTTTACTTATCTCTAGCACTGTGAATCCTATATATATGGGCTTATCATACTTTACCCTATTTCGCATCATCTGTATTATTGAAATATCATCGTTAATTATAGTGGAACTATGAAAATTTAATCGACTGATTAAAGCACGTGCTCCTAATCGTTTACCTCGACTCTCCCATGCGCCAACGAAACGTACATCAACCCTTTTATCAACATTTTCCATAGTCTTACCGAACACTGCATTATTCATCAGCTTAAAGAAATCTTTTTCAAAAGCGTTTTTTGCTTTCATACGCATTTGCGTGTTTAGATCGATATATGATTTAAGCCAAGGACGTTGGTTGAAGGATAGGACACGATGGATCCTTTTTACTACTAATCCATGTTTTATAGCTTGTTTTAAGCTTAGATAGTGTATAATATAATTGTTTTTCTCCTCTAATGTAGCTAATAATTTGGTAGTCTTACTGCTACCAATTGAAGGAATCTTATTCACAGGACAAAACGGGGGATCATTATGTGTATCATGTAGGATAGCTGGATACTCTAAGTCCACTTCTAAGAAATAACCCCTATCACCATCCGCGTGCGAGCTACTTATATTGAAATTAACTATTTCCTCTTGAGATAACCAGCGGAAACCTCCCACGGGTAGATATTGTGACATCGCCCATCCATATAAATTATTAGCATCTAAATAAACTATATAATTAGATGGTATATTAGCATCATAACTCTCTATATATCTATTGTTTGCTAGTGCATGTTTCCCACAACATTGACTCAGCCCACCGCGTATTCCATACGAGATAAACTTTATCATTGATATATCAGTGAGGAGTTCTAACTCGATGTTAGTATACCTTAGCATTGCATGCCAACTTAATCCAGGTACAGTATAATAATGAGCGGGGTCTAGCTTGTATACATCCATACAGATTTTACGAAAGTTTTCAAATACATCAGCTAATAGTAAGACATCTGTCTTTAGGTAAAGATCACAATATTCACCTAGAGTCCTAATATTAAACGTTTCCCACACCTTTTGTGCATGTTGATAATCTATATCAGAGATGTGAGAATCGGTTAGCTTATTATAAAATGCTTCTTTATGAGGTAAACATGTTTCATCGAGTATGCTCCAATCGCTCACATACTCATAGGGGAAAACTCCCTTACGAGTTAATAAGTCTACTTTATCAGAGGGAAAATGCGATGTTATGTTACTGAGCTGATTTTTCGATAGATTTTGCACTAGTTTATCTAGTGACGATGCCATGAATCTAAAGGAATCTATAAACCTAAGATTTAGCTTTAAGGCAGAGCTCTTTATAATAAGCGATATAAAGTTTTCCTTATTTTTAGGTATAATATTCACATTTTCATACTTTTTCAGCGATCTAATTATAAAATGAGAGTCATAACCGCTAAAATTATGCATTACTATAGGAATTTTGTTTGTGAGTCTATAATCCAAGTTACATTTAGAATGAGCGGCTCCTCTAAACTCCCCCGTGAGGTGGCAATGATCATGTACCCTATCACCATCCAACACGCCTCCACAAATATGACAATTAATCACTGAATTAAAATCTTTATGCTGTTTTTGTGTGAGAGGATGCATTGGTTCTACCTTGCTGATTTTATCGACATAAGGTGCTAGCTCTATCTCTAAAGAGTGAATGAACTCTTTCATACAGCCCTCACCGCGATATGTTATATATTTCGATAGCGAATCATCATATGAGCACTTGATTAAATAACCGAAACTATTCGGTTCATGTAACTCATAATTGAGAGTATATGAGGAAGAATCACATGGTGAACAGTTAGATATAGGTCTCAATAATGCTTCAAGGTCAGCGTAAACGACTATCGGCGCTTGTAATTGATTTCGATAATTTTTAAATCTTAGAATGTTTTCTCCTTCATCCGGTATAATCGTTTTAACATGTGAACAATCACGTTTTATATGCTCTCGATAATAAATTTCTTTTGAAAATGTTATCAGACACCCATCACATAACCATATTTTACCATTATGGTTAGAGTGCTGACTACTTATTAATCTACTTAAATGTTTTATCCAACAGTAATGCATATGATCACCATCCTCGATCATAAGAAGATTTACATGCTTATCACGCTTCCGCTGAGTGTGATATAAGGGGCCTGCGATTATTTTCCCGCTGATTTCAAACACGTTAATACTTATATCGTTTTGCTCTTCGAAACGCTTAATTCCGCTCAGAGACATTGGGAAAGATATTCCTTCGAGGTTAAGTATCTTCTTATAATGGGGATATGATGATGGGAGTTCGATATGTTTATCTGCGGGGTAGAGGGCACTTGTAATCGCCCAAGCAAAACATGCGTCATCAGTGTTCTTCATATTCACACAGGCATGCTTGTCCTGCACCCACTTTGGGAGGGGTATATATGATGATCCTTTGAGCGGGCTAAATTTATTGATGTTAACTTCCAAATAGAGAACTCTACTTATCGCCCATCCGCTGTCACGTTCTTGGAACTCATCCGTTTTAGAGCTTATCTCATCCGTAAATAGCTTATATATCGTCTTCATATCACCGCCATCTAGCAGCACTACTCTGTTTTTTGTATTAAAAGATTTAATATCTATAGCTTCTTTTTTTTCCTCATCATCATCATCATCCTTCATCCATTTTATATATTCAGCGAATAACTCAAGGTTCACTTTCACTGAACCATCATACTCACATTGCTGTTTATTAGTGATTAATCGTATGATTCGCTCTTCAACATCATTCATAAAATCCTGGGGGGTAAGATGAGATTTATGACTGAAGACTCTATAACTAGCGATACGTCCTTTGTATGCACAACTTAATAAATATATGAGGTCATCTACTTCAACACATATCTTATTCTTATGTGCAGTGCTTCGAAGATGGCTATGAAGGTTAGCAACGTCTATGTTACATGTCTCACATCGTTGTTTAAGTTTCTTCATGGGGGGTGAGGTATCACATTGTTGCGTTTCACAGGTATCTCGACATGTCTTAAGATGTCTCCTCATAACATCCTCACGTAAAAACGTCTTTTCACAGCGAGAACACTTAACCTTATCAGTTCGCTCTTCCTCTCTTCGCATCTTACAATAACTAGCGTGTCGTTTTAAGTCAGATTTCCTCGAGAATTTATGAACACAGAATTCGCAGGAGAACATTTTACTTGGGTGGAGAGAGAGAGTTATCGCAGCAGCAAAAAACCTTTAAGGAATACAATAAAAGTGGTGAGATGAGGTATATATACTCATTACCCCCACTCTAACTATTACTTATTTGATACGAATAGTCTACATTATGGTTCAAACTCTGATATCAGAAAACCACATCCAGTCTCTTTTGAATAGATAACTTTTTATAAAATAAATTTTTATATTAAACCATATTAATACTATGAATATGAAAGTATTTATTTATTTATTATTTATTTATAAGACACACCAACAGTACATAAACAAAACCAAGTAAATAGTATAAAATACACAGACACAATAACCTGTTTATGAACCGATGATAGGTATGCATCAGCATTCAAATTGACTCAGGGGCACACTAACCTATAACATTAATTAATATTATTAAACTATACTAAAACACAAGATTCAAAATGTGATTATAATAATTCGTAGGCAATTAAACGGAAAGAGTAAATAGAAAACAATGACATTTTCTATTAATTTAGTAGTTTTCTGCTAGATTTTGAAATAACTGATATTGTATAAATATTTTTTATTCAGCTGTAGTTTTTGTTTTATCATCGGGTCGTAACTCATGAACTGTTTTAGATGAAATTCAGTATGGAGATATTTTGAGTCCTGGGAAGAAGAACATTACCCTATTCATTATATCATGTGAAAAATAAGATGCTAGAAAATATAAAACATCTCCTTCGTAGGCTATAAACAAAAAAAGTAACTATAGCCTATATAAAATATACTGTATATAATTCATTTAATAACTTAGTTATAATTTAAAAAAGGTTTGTCACCGCTTTTCTTATATAAATTATGCATAATAATATAGTTCCTTATCACGTATAAACCGCAGAATGACTCTGTCTATATGACTAATATAAATCAAGCAAAATGAAAGCAATATATTATATATTATTTACTATTCGACATTCATCCAGTACAGACTTGTATTCATATTACCAGCTGCTTGATAATGCAGTGTCCTAGTATTTCTATTGCTTCACGGCTACTTTTGAAAAATCATAGTCTTACTCGTTGGAAGTGGGATGATATTCAGAGAGTGAAACATAATATTATTAGCGGTTTCCTCCTATCTCTACTGGAGGTGAGTGATAACGATTGTGAGCCTTCAAACGCTGGGAAGAAGATCCTCTCAGTATTACATTTGGAGGCACCTGCTATTTACCGAATGATAAAAAAGATTTTCGATGTCTTAGAAGATTGGCAGCAGCCATTCCTAGCAATATCCGGAGGTTTTCCTGCATATGCATTGGGCTACACTAACGCAAACGATGATGTGGATTGTCTCGTACCCTCAAGCATCAACTTAAAACGGATGTTACATCAAAATGGTTTTATTAAAATTGAATATGATAGACTCTCTTTAAATAATATAGGAGAAAACTTTGAAGTGTGGAAAAATAAAAGTTTGAAAATCGATTTTATATTATTATGTGATATGATAACTAAAAAGAATTTTGCAGAGGATCGAGTTTTGAATACTATTAGAAATGTATGTGAAAACAGTGATATTGCAATGTGTTATATGCTGCAATATATCATAACAAGTTTTGATAGTGTTCTATGCATGAAAGGGGTGTTTTGGAATAGAGGTATCGGGTTTGATGTTACCTATGGTGTGAACCTCATTAGAAAGTGGAGATGTTTCGAAAATGATTTTGGCAGCGGATATTATGAGCATCCTTATAGAGGTATAAGAGAGCTAAGTACCCAGGATCGGGTGATTAAGTACTCTAAGCGGTGGGTGGGGAAACATCAGAGGAATGTTCCGAAACTACAACTATTAGTGCTTATTTTTTTATATAAGAAAATGTGATTTACATTTTTATGTGCATAAATGTAAGTTTGTATTTTTGATATACTCAATAATATATATTTTATATTTAGTTGCATCCTAGATGCTCTCTGTACCATCAGATTTCTGATTTGCATCCCACTTCAAGTGTATCTCTGTTTAGCTCTATGATTGGTTGGTAGATAATACCCTTTAGTATTAAGTCTGCTATCTAGCATATCTCTGTTTTAGTTCTATAGTTGACTGATGGAGAATATCATTAAGTATTAAGTCTGCTATTTGTATTGACTTCTAGTTTTGTATAATAAAGTTTAAATTATTATTATTATTATTATGTATGTGGATTTGTTCCCATCACAACTTTATGTTAGGTTTTTTATAGAGCCAGATACGAGTTTAACCAAGTAATCTGATCCTTGTGTATACGAGTAGATGTGGTGTGCTTATGGTATCGATTTTATATATTTTATGTACGTGTCTGGTGTATATCTGTCCGTGTTCTGTAGGATGTTCGTAATGTGGTTTGTATATGTGTTGTGGGGGTTTATTATTGTGAGCCCATGATGTTCAACTGCTGAGACAAAGGTCTCCCCACTCTTCTTAAGTTAAATAAATTTGAATAAATAAATAAAAATGTTAAAAATATTATTTTAACAGCCCTTCACCCTAATAATCACCCTTTTTGAGATATGCAGACCAATGAGTTCCTTCTCCGCTTGCTGTGTCTAAATTTAATATTCCAGTTTCATTCATATGTGATCCAGATGTTGGTATGGGTGTGAATACTGAATCTATAGTATGGCGACATCTAACATATTTTCGAGAACTACTGAGCAATTCACCTAGCGGCGCCATCTATAATATCATTGAGGACTTTTATGATATCGATATCGAGCTCTAGCATATTTTCGAGAACTAGTGAGCAATTCATCTAGTGGCGCCATCTATAAATATCATTGAGGACTTTTACGATATCGACGATATCGAGCTAGCTTTGAAACTAATGTGTGACAGTAGCGCCATTGCAGATTTTTTTTAGAACTACGACGACATCGAGCCAGCTTTGAAACTAAATGTGCGACAGTGACGCCACTGCGGATAACATTAGCACCATTACGGATTTTTTTTAGAACTACGACGACATCGAGCCATCTTTGAAACTAATGTGCGACAGTGGCGCTACTGCGGATTTTTTTGGAACTACTACGACATCGAGCTAGCTAATATACGGTTGCGCCGCCGCCGCATGTGCCAGAACTCTCATATAATATCTACTGTCTATAAAGGTTTTATCCTCGCTAAAGCATAAAATTATTCACCCACAGAGTTGAAAATCTGTGTTAACATCGTTGAAAAGTTCACGAGGAAAAAATATCAGAACGCAACTCGCAATTTTTTTGGCAGTTATTATTAGATTACTAAAACCAGGGAGAAGTAATATCCTTTTACTGCGTTGTTGAAACAAACAACTTTTCAATAATAAGTTACGAAATGGACATCAGAATTACATCGCCGGTCAAAAAGTCTTCCATTTCAAAGGGCAGTTTACTAAACTGATTAATAATCAGAAGCCGCAAAACTTAGAAGAGCCTATTATGAATGTGCATTGAGTTGGGGTAAGAGAGGAAATTATATTGTCAAAACAACTGCCTTTACTTCATGTCCATACATCAGGTAAACTGGGATAAGACTAACATAGTTTAATGTCGAATTGGATAATACTAATAGTTAATCTAGTTATTGGACTGTGACATTCCCCGGTGAAAGCCTTACCTCACTTTACCTTATGGAGTTATAACACGGAATAAAACAGGTTTTTTTTTTAAGTATATAGAGTAAAATCAAAATTACACGGTGTTACCACCTGTCTTTACCAAATTTTTCCTAAAGCGTTGATTTTGCGCTTACCGTATTGTCTTAACAAGGAAAATCAAATTCTTAATCGATACAAACACGTTACGATTAGGTGATACATGAAAAGCTTTTCTTAAGTTAAACTAATTAGTCTTCATCTAAGAAAGGGGGATTTACTCCGCGCCGCCTGTCGCGAAATATACCTACAGAGGGTCACAATTGTGACCTTTATTTGGCTAGGGACGGTCGAAGCGGAGCCTTGCCTCACCTTGAACGAATCCTGAGATCCAATAGGCAATTCCAGGGTTCATCAATCATCACCATAAAGATTAGCTTAGGGTTCGTCTTATTTAGGGTGTATTTATTGAATATTTAATAAAGTAGCGTGTAAAATAAGTACATACAATAACCAAGCCGTAGTTTACGCTTTGTTGGTGTAGGCAACCCTAGGAGTATGACACGCCCCATAACGTGCAACCTACGACGTTACACGTCTTTCAAAATTACCAATCAAAAGCGGCAAATAACAAAAGAGTGTGGCTTCTGTAGTATCTATATTTTGTGACCTAAGTGTATCTTGTAAGTCTTATAACGGTCAGTCGGAACAAATGCACCGCCGGATAAGCGCATCTACCATATAAAAATATCAAAAGTACAGATGTTATACAACTAATGCCATCTTTTAACCACGCAACTAACTATAGTTACCAACTTCCCGACTGACCTTACTACCAAAAATAAAGCGAAATATTCCGAGAAAAGTGGACGGAGCCCTTGATGTTGTAAAATAAAAAGGGAATTGCTAGTAGGTACTAAGAATGATTGCAGTGGCTATAACTTGCCGAAATGGGTCCCTTTTCACTACTTTTGATGGGATATGAAAAATAGGCTCAATCCGACGTTTCTGAAGACAAGAAATGAGGAGGTCGGCAGGAGAACTAAGGTTGTAGATATAGTTCAGACAGTTGCTAAACTTAAGATTTGTTCGTATGGCATTTTTTTTTTTCTGTACCTTGGCTTTTTGACCTGTCCGGTGACTTTGTCACACTATAAAACACTGTATACGGGTAAATTGATGATGATATAATTTTTTTTAGATAAATAAATTATTTAAGTTTTATATAATATCAATAAAATCAACAAGTAATATAAAATTTACTAGTTTTTTTAAGTTTTTGTGTTTAAAGATCCCTGATTTTACCTTGTCCATCACCAAAACGCAAACTTCGAGCACCATTTAAACTGATTAAAAAAAGTTTCTCATGGATGGCAACATTCGTTTTGGATAGTTCAAAATCTTAATTTTCTAAAAGCGACCTTATTCTCGTGGTTTTAAAGTAAAAAATTATAAATACCTACAATTTAAATGTGTCCGTGAAAACGAGAAAAGGGGAATATCCCCCTATTCGTTACCACGATATTTACACATTGGCGAATTTTTATGGCCAAATCATACGTTTATTTTGATCTATCTACACCACTTTTCATATAGCAACATAGTTTGGTTTCTCAAAACGGTCAGTTTTGCTAAAAATCACGAAGAGTCAGGCGTGTGTCGAGGTGGCTAAAAAACTTTCTCCCATTTCCGTTACAGGATATGAAGGTAAAACTTTGATTTTCTTTATTGTGGTTTAAAGTAACTCGATCATTATTTATGTGACGATTTGATTTCGCTTGAATACCCACGTAATTAGTGGTAAAATGTGTTTCTAATTGCATTTTAAACTTTAAAGTGTTCGTTCCGTTACCTACCTTTCGTTACCAAATTTATAGTCACGTATAAGGGGAACGTGAAAAAGTAACGAAAGGAAAACATAAAGCCGCGACTTTGTATGAATTCAGGTTTTTTTTCCAAGTTTAATTTATTTATTTTATAAAACTTAAACGTCTTATACGTCTCGTAATATAAATTGTAGATTAGTGTTAATATTTCAACGCTAGCCTTATTAACCTTCCGGTTCGTTTTAACATTGATTACGTGGTTGAATTTTTTAATGACCTTTATAACCGCGGCTTTATGATTTCGTTACCTCTTTTTCGTTACCGTCCGATTTTAAAATGTAATATTAAATTTTTTATCTCAACACAAATTAAGAAATATTCTTATTTTATTTATGAAATACTTAATTTAATATTTAAGGTTTTTCGGTAAAAAAGATTAAGCCAATAAACTTCGTAGTTTTTATTTAGAAGAGAAAATTGTGAGACGTTTTTGCCATTTGGTAACGAAATGGATCAAATATACATCTGTTCTTGTATATTTGTAAATATTTCCGAATAAATATCAATAATTATGATAATTTACTATATAAGTAAGAAAACGATACAATAATTTATTTCTCTTATACCTTCGTAACATTTAATATCAACAAAAGTTTATGGTAACGAAAGGGAGCATAAATCGAGGCCACCCTATATTAAAAACGGAATATTTATCAAATTCCTGCATATTTTACAAAACCATTGCTCAATACAGGTACCTAAGACTACTAAAAATAGTTTACCTCCCTAATAGTCACTGATTATTAAAAAAACAAAAAAACACATAAAAATTTTTTTGGTAGCATTTAAAAAAAAAATGCTACATGCATTAATAATGTAAACTGAGAGTTACATACAAAAATTTAGGAGATCTACTATGTTTTTTTACTTTTGCACCTGAATACTACTTTCGTTTGAAAAAATATATTAGAAACATTTATTGCCTTAACTACGATAGGGTACCTAATATTTTTTTTGAGGTTATATATATTTTCAGATATCTGAATATTTCGAAACTGCTATTCATAATATTTAGGTACATAGTTCTATGTACCGAATTATGGCCATGTAAAACTACGTGATTACCATTATTTATTAATTAAAAATTCAATATTTTAGGAAAAATTTCAATTGTTCCGAGTGCATAAGCATACATTTTTCAAAAATTTTGAAAATAGCTTCAAATGTCATAATTTGTCCTCAAGCCAATATTCAAAGATTTTAGAATTGTTTATGGTTGACTTTTGTATTTCACTCTAATTTAATGGACTACAACGGTAACGATAAGCGGTGAGCGATAAAAACAAAATTATAGCTATACTAGCGACCCGGCTCGGCTTCGCACGGGAGCAATGCTGATAAATTATGCATGTATTATACATATAAACCTTTCTCTTGAATCACTCTATCTATTTAAAAAACATCGAAATCCGTTGCGTAGTTTTAAAGATCTAAGCATACATATATAGGAACAGGAAGCGACTTTGTGATGAAGTAACTACGCCAAAAGCCGCCGCGCGCGTCTGCGGCTCTAATTGTAAGTAAAGTAAGTAAACACTTTATTGTACACAAAAACAGTTAAAGAATACATCTATTACAAATAACATATAGGTACAAAGGCGAACTTATCCATATAAGGAATCTCTTCCAGTTAACCTTTGAGAAATTGAGTGAGTACGAGAAGAAGATAGACAAACTAACACCGTGTACAAAAAGGGATTAAAATTATAAGACTACTAATAATCACACATATAAACTATTAATACATACATACATAACAATATATACATGCATAAATATAGGTAATATAATATAAATATAAGTAAATTAAATTATTATCAATAATTATACACATAAATATAAATACATTTAGATCCAATTCACAAGTCATTGGAAAGCCATAACTTCTTAAAATTCGTCTTGAGCGATGCTACAGACGGAGACTTCCTAAGGGACAGTGGCAATTCGTGGCTAATTGTTTCATTTGTTCCTACGCTGCGCCGCTCACCCCTAAGACCAAAATCATGGCTGGGCCGTGATGGATTATATATAGGACTATAGGACAGGGTGGCGAGGTGACTACATTGCCCTAAATGTTTTCTCCACATACAAAAGAACCGTTTTGGCCAGGAAGTGTTAACACGACTGTCCGACGTGTGTGTGCTGCCGAATACACGCCGTATTTGCCCGAACAAAGATGGAAGGCGGAGCTGAGACTTCTAGTGGAGTTCGTGGCGCGAAGTAGGCCGACATGGTATCACCAAATGCAACAACATTGCAATAAAAAACAAAAGATATTTGAAAAATGTATGACTTCTGTGAAAAAAATTGACAAATTCTATGAAATAAAGCATTCATTCGGTGAAATAATTTTCTAGAAAAGAGTAGGATCCCCTTGAGATTACCTGGATAGCCTGTGTGTTTAATATTATTATTATTCGGGGGTATTTCGAGGCCATAATATAATATATTATGGTCAGTCAATATTCAATTATTTATTGTTGCAGCGCGCACCTAGACAAAATCCATGTATGTACCTATATTAACATCTAATGAATCTAAGAAATACTCACAAATATTTAAACAAGTATGTACAGTAGCGAAATCCATTAATATTAAGTCAAAACTTTTAAAATCCAACAATAAAGCTAAAACTACATGGAAAATTATTAACAATGAAACTGGTAAAGCCAAACCTCACAATTTTCAATTTAGCTTAGCGCAGGGTGGAAAAGTGATAACATCAGATATAGAAGTGGCATCGGAATTTGAATTATTTTTCTCAAATATAGCTATTCTCACTACCAAAAATCTCAATTCATCTCCAGAACGAGCTGAATCTCTCATCTCCAGAACGAGCTGAATCTCTGATAATGTCTAGCGTACCTAAATGCACAGAAACGTTTGAATTTTGCCCAGTTAATCCTGAAACCATATATAAGACCTTTAAAACCATAAATAAAAAAATACAGAGGATTTGTGGGGGACATCAGTTAACGTTATTGATCACATTATTAGTTTAATCGCACCTTATTTAAGTTGTATATTCAACTGTTGCATGATGGAAGGTGTGTTTCCAGATGCAATGAAAGTAAGTAAAGTTGTACCATTATTTAAATCAGGTGAAAAAACGAACATCACAAATTTTCGCCCGATCTCTATTTTACCAGTCCTCAGCAAGGTGTTCGAAAAAATTATGTTAGATCAATTACTTCAGCATTTCAATAGAAATTGCTTGCTTCACTGTCAGCAATTTGGGTTCAGAAAAGGGCGATCGACCACCGATGCCGCTTCGGAACTCATAAAATGTATATATGAGATATGGGAAAGTTCTTCCGATGCTATAGGCATATTCTGTGATCTTTCGAAAGCGTTCGATTGTGTGGAACACGGGACTTTATTATTGAAATTGAAACATTATGGGATATCTGAAAATGCCTTAAATTTGGTATCATCATATCTTAGCCACAGAATGCAATCTGTAGTCATAAATAGAACACAATCGGATGGAGCAGCTGTGAAATTAGGCGTGCCCCAGGGCTCGATTCTAGGACCCTTCCTTTTTTTAGTTTATATAAACGATTTACCATATATCGTAGAAAATGATTGCAAGATTGTTCTTTTTGCAGATGACACAGCCCTGATCTTTAAAATTAATCGAGCATTAGTGGACTACGATAGCATAAATAATACACTATCGAAAGTCTTAAATTGGTTCACTATTAATAATTTATTACTTAATTCTAAAAAAACTAAATGTATACGGTTCACATTACCTAACGTAAAATTAGATAGTCCTTTTTTGTATTTAAATGGGGAGCTTTTAGAATTGACTGATAAAACCACTTTTTTAGGCTTGATTCTAGATAAAAATCTTCAGTGGAGTCCCCACATATCATCATTGGCCAACAAATTGGGTTCAGCTGCTTACGCTGTCAAAAAAATCAGGCAACTGACGGACGTAGAGACAGCGCGTTTAGTCTATTTTAGCCAATTTCACAATGTCATGTCTTATGGAATTTTGCTATGGGGAAAGGCTGCAGACATACATACCATTTTTGTATTACAAAAAAGAGCAATTCGCTTTATTTATAACATGCGGTCACGTGACTCGCTAAGAGATCGTTTTAAAGAATTTAATATTTTGACAGTGCCATCTCAATACATATATGAAAACATTATTTACGCGGTTAAAAATATAGATTCATTTAAAA
The DNA here is from genome assembly GCA_905147355.2 of Apotomis turbidana. Lineage (NCBI taxonomy): Eukaryota > Metazoa > Arthropoda > Insecta > Lepidoptera > Tortricidae > Apotomis > Apotomis turbidana. Next base: position 4,376,422 of record LR990293.1, read on the forward strand.
AAATGCTTAGTTCTAGATACAAACACAAAATTGCTATCCCGAAATTTCGTGTGCGGAAAATATATAGGTCATTTATGGGTCAATGTATACTGTTTTACAATAAGTTACCTGTTGAAGCAATGGAACTACCCCTACCTACTTTAAAAAAAATATTTGAAATCAGTTTTGCTGAAGAAAGCTTACTATAGTGTTGAGGATTATCTGAACGATAAAAAAGCTTGGCCTGATTTGGACAGTGCTAATGTTATGTGATGGTTTTTCTTTTTTTTTGTATAATTTTAATATATCTTAATGTTTTAAATATATATTTAATTTGGAACGTACATTTATATTTTTAATAATTTGTTCACTTTTTTTGACATTAACATTATTTTTTTATATATATACAAGTTTTTATTTTTGACTGTTAATTAATGTATTTTAAAATGTTCTGATGTATTTTATAAAGTTCATGGATTTATTTTTTTTACTTATTTTTAACGATGCGTTTGAGCTGAAATATTTGAATTTGTTTTCATAAATGGAAGTGCTATATTCGATTGTATTATATTGTGTGTAATTTATTGACGATGCATAAGTGATTCCCATGAATCCTACTTGAATAAATGATTTTTATCTTTATCTTATCTTAATGTAAATATTTACCCACGAAAGTAATAAAAACTGGTAAGCTAATAATTTAGGTCACAATTTGTTGTCCGATGTGTCTTAAAATAAATAATACTTAATGAAAATTAATTGTATCATTGAAAACCACTAAACACACAATCATAAATACGCGGAACCAAATATACCACCACTAACTTTGGACATTATATTATTTTTAAATGAACAAAAACCAAAAAAGACTTTTTTTGACTCCTCATTTTTATGATATCACAAGCCAGTATCTTCATAGAAACTTCATACAAACAGATCGTTTTTGACATTTCATAAAGAGCTGTCATCAAAATACAGTATTCCAAGTGATCCCATAGTATTTATTCCAACATTTGTATGTACCTATACTACGTTCATTCAACATCATAAAAGGCAAGAACGTGCGTACCATAGCAACTATACGCGTAGGGCCACATCCTTACTTATGCTAACTTAGTTTGTGTGCCATCTTATAATCATTTGCATAATACATTGTAGAAAAGACCGGAATAAGAGACTAAAAATACTCGTGTACGAAGAAACGAAACTGTAACATGTCTGTTATTATTGTGGGGATGGGGCAGGGAAAATGCAGTAGGTGTTCCAAATCGTCGTCTATTTACATATTTACAATCATAATGTACAACTTCATTACAAATTTTCGCGTCGCCCTTCTATCGTTTGACACTCTCCGTCATTCGTCAAATCTAACATTTTCCTTTTACTCACACTTTTATTTTTATTTCATTAGTAGGCATCGAACTTCTGATATCACCACGGTAAGGCTTTAGAGAGCTATTGGAGCCGATATTGTCAATATCATGTCATCTTACTCTGTGGTCGCAGGAACATTCTCTTCTTCGTAGTCGTTCACTCTTGGCAGAGTGGTCGTGGCCACGGTTAGGTCGATTCTTTCGCCACCGCTTCTCTCGTGATGCGCCGCCATGTAGTCCTATGTTTGGCGGAGTGAGAATTCTGGTTTATGCCGCATTGTGTCACAGATTTGATGAGGTCTATCCATCGCGTTGGAGAGCGCCCACGAGATCTTTTGCCCTCCACTTTCCCTTGCACCACCAATCGTTCCATGGAGTCCTCGTTGCGGGTGATGTGCCCGAAGAACTTGAGGAACATTCTACAATATAACATTTATCTCTTGTCGTGATTGCAGTAAAAAACTGGCTCACAGAGACATGCATGTCATTATTCATTGAGATGTCGTTCTTTATCGTCTCACGCATGCTCGCTTCTCACATTTGAGCTAATTGGAGCTAATTGTAATAGGCACAATAGTCTGATAAAATTAAAAATGACCCCTTTGACACTTTGAAAGTCTTTGATTAATGCTGAGTGCATCAATGTTCCCATTTGAGAGCTATGCTCAAAAACTTCGAAGGTTATATTTATGCTTTTTACAGAAATGTTCGAAATGCCGAAGTTTGCAGTCACAGTCGCGGAAATATTCTAGTTACAATTTTGAACAGAATCAATGTTGATCCAATTTATGTGGTGATTCTTAATGTCTTATTTTTAACCGACTTCAAAAAAAGGAGGAGGTTCTCAACTCGAACTAATTTTTTTATTTTTTTTTGTATGTGTGTTACTCGATATCTCCGAGAACCGTGAACCGATTTTCAATTTTTTTTTTTATCGATAGGGTATAACTCCGAGTTGGTCCCATTGGCACTAAGTCGGGATCTGATGATGGAATCTTGGAGAAAACGAGGAAACTCTTCAAATGTTATAGGGACATGTACGGCGCTTTCGGTAATTTATTGATAAAGTCAAGAATTTACATTCAGTAAATAGGATTTGGTGTAAGGAAGCTGATGATGAACACCACAGATGGCCACTAGAACTTTACTTCTAAACGGCCAGTGTTTCGAAGGTAGCGATTAGATGTGCCGATTCGGATAGTTAAATTACTAGGAGGAAACAAATGTACATGGTGCTATTGAATACGGTACCATAAAACTGGTCTGATGCTGGAACCGGAAAGGACCCTACAGAACACGGTAACCAAACAACGTAACCGAGTCGTGTTTGGTGTTACTGGAATTGTCCTGACAAGCATTCTGAGTACAGAAGACTTTTTTTTTATTAATCGACTTCTTAATCGATATTTATTATTAATCGACTTCTTAATCGATATTTATTATTAATCGACTTCTTAATCGATATTTATTACACAATAACAGTACAATATCTAAATAACAGTTCTGGTGCTTAGACGAAAGTATTACAATTTATAACGTACCTAATTATGTTATTTACAATCATTATTTATGCTTCAGGGTTAATTATAGAAGGTATATCCTTAAAATTAAAATAATAATACCTATGTCACCTATGTTATATTTATATAATGTTTAAATATTTAACAATAATGTTTTATACGTGAAATATTATGTACCTACACTAAAGATATAATATCCTATCGGAAACGGAAATGTTTCGCATCAGCATCACTCGTGATTCGACGCCTAATTTTATGGTTGGTAAGAAGCTACCACAGTTATTGAAGTCCTTAGGGATAACGTTGTCTGGTGGCTTCCTACCATACGTTGCCGTCTCGCGAGATTCATCTACAGCGTTAAATGTGTAGACGCGGTGAGCTTTAGCGTTTTCAGTGGTCATTTTGTTATTGTATGCGTCTACCTGTCTAACTGTAGGGAAAATGCGGACAGCAGCTCCGTCTGCAAAATCACCTGCCAAAGGTACATGTCGCCGCTCACATAATAATTCAAACTATTTTTTTTGTGTATGTATGTTACTCGATATCTCCGAGAACCGTGAACCGATTTTTTATTTATTTTTTTAATTGGAAAGGGTATAACTCCGAGTTAGTCCCGTTGGCACTAAGTCGGGATCTGATAATGGAATCTTGGAGAAATCGAGGGAACTCTTCAAATGTTATAGGGACATGTGCGGCGCTTTCGGTAATTTATTGATAAAGTCAAGAATTTACATTCAGTAAATAGGATTTGGTGTCAGGAAACTGATGATGAACACCACAGATGGCCACTAGAACTTTGATATGAATCACTAAACAGCAAAAAAAAAAAAATTTTTAACAAAAAAAAGAGCCGACTTCAGTAAAACTAAAAAACCAAAAATAACCCGTTCAAGTACAGATTACATTTGACTCACCCTTCGAAGTCGGTGCCAAACCTCGCGTAAACTATAATATAACTATAAATATAAGAACTGAGTGGTTTGGGATCGACTTCGAAGGGTGAGTCAAATGTAATCTGTACTTGAACGGGTTATTTTTGGTTTTTTAGTTTTACTGAAGTCGGTTCTTTTTTTTGTTAATTTTTTTTTTTTCCAAATTGTATGCGGTTGCTGTTTAACCGGAACATTGCTCTTTCAACTGAGCTGCAACTACCACTATGCACTGACCGTATGAAATAATGCCTTCTAATTCCGGTTTTTTACAGCGCCCTCTGATTTTTTATGTTTAAATTTCCAAGTGCATTCACCAAGCTCACACGCACGCTTTTCAACGTACGTATTCTATTAACAACCGTAAAACTACCCAACTACATATAGTCCAATCATCGAACTAAGGTCTAAAACTAAATTCGTTTATTTTTATCAAAATCCATATTTTATCAGTGATTTTATACGTTTTTGGAGCGGAGCGAGCGAAGCTCCCATGGATCGACTCGAATGGACTTTGTAACAATCTTAGAATAATAACGCCTAGAAGGATAGTTTCAACCGGCCGAGGCGCCACACGTGAGGCATAAAATGGATTCATGTAGTTGTGAACAACTCGTATTTACACGCGCCGATACGCACACAAACACAGCAATAATGTTGCTAGCGCAAATCACTTTTCCCCTGAAATTGGGGGTATACTCATGCCAGTGGTGATTGGTTACATTCTAAATTTTAATTGAATCATAAACCCGTTGTTGACTTCAAACTATATTAAATACATTAAACAAAGGTTTTTTTATTTATTATTATTGATTTGCAATGTCACTTGAAAATAAATAAAATCGTAAATAGTAGGTATGGTCAAATCCTGAAATGACTTTTCCGCCAGCTGAAAACGCTTCTAAAGCACTGAAATTGATGTTCGAAGTTTTTGACCTAATCCACCGGCGTAACACTTTTATTTGCACAGTCGTCAACTCATCATCAAGACATTTGTGACGAGCACTAACACGTGTTTTTGTGTAATTTAGGAGCTAACTATGGCCTCCTTCCGTCCTCATCATCAGACCAGCTTGGTAGTACCATAATAATGCATTCTCACGTGATTTAAACAGGTGTACAAAATTTAAACTCGATTCAAATTAGATTTGCAATATTTGACCCAGACATACTCTAACATACACGGCAAGTCAAATAAAAGGATAATAAAAATCAAGTGATTAATCTTCCAAATTTTTTCATATTTGTATTTTAAATAATAGGCTCCCAAAAATCCGAATGCAAATGCGAAGCTCCCATGGATCGACTCGAATGGACTTTGTAACAATCTAAGGTAACAATGCGCAGATCTCAGTGAGTTCTCAACCGATTTTAGAAATTTTTGTTTTAAAATGCAAAAATTAAATTTTGCTAGGTCGTGACGAAGAGAAAATTTCGAAAAAAAAAAGAAAAACTCCGCTCCAATTTATGGTGCAAACTTAGCTGGTGGCTAACTCTGCATCGACCTAGTTATTTAAGTTTGTTTAATTATGTTGTTCACTTTAGAGTTCATTCGTTATAATTGACATATATTAACGAGTAATTTTCGGATTAAATTGGACCATAGTTGTGTGGACTGGACTATATTTGGGTAGTTTAACGGAATGTAATTTGTTGTTGTTGTTGTTTATTAATTAAAGTATACAACTTAAATGTATACAGTTCCCTGCAAAACTGTTTTTACAGTTTGTCTGCAGGTGTGAGTCTCTATATAATAATTTCAACAAAGTTTATTTATTGCTAAACACTTGAGTGACACTTTGAATACACAAATTTATCACTCAAGTGTCTGTAACAGATGCTTTTTTGAGCATTTTTTTAAAATTTGGACTTATTTGGCTCATGTCGTATATTCTCGGGCAAACTATTGAGTATGTAGGGAATTCTTTTGCTCAATGTTCTATCTCCGTAGTAGTTCCTGACCCTTGGCACCTCAAATTTGCCCGCTGATACCGACCTTGTTCCATGCTTATGTTCTATTAGTATTGGGTTATGCTATCGATTGCTATGGTTGTTTACTGCTAAAAGATATTTATGTTTTAAACTAACGGGGAATATATTACAAATTTTAAATAGCTTGAAATAATTACCATTACATTTATTTTTAGTTTTTTTGCCCACTATTAATTTTAGAAAACTTATTTGTAGTGCTTCTAATTTTTCTATTAAAGATTTAAATGTGAGTCCGTAGCAATCCAGAGCATATCCCAATATAGAATCTACTATTGCAAAGTATAGACATTTTAAAATATTATTTGGAACTTTAAAGCTTAGTTGGTAAAAGTTTCCTAGAAGTATTCTTAGTTTGCCACAGATATAATTAATGTGATGGTGCCATGAAAATGTGGTATCTACTTTGTATCGCATATCGCAGTTGCACTAGAAACAACTGACTCACTGAAATAAGCATCTCATTATTAATTGAGGTGTCGTTCCAAAGTGTCTCACGCCTCGTCGCTGTTCAGATATGTGCTAATTGGTACTGAGTGTAACGTGCGGTGTAATAGTCCAGTCAAACTAAAACAATTGCCTTCAATAATTTTAAGGCCTTTTTTGAGTGCATTAATACTGTCAAAGGAGAACCTTAGGCTGTATATTTTCTTCTTCTGCTGCCTGAAATAATGGCTCGGCAGTTTACAATTTCTAGTACATAATTGTCTATTTTCTTAGTGGGCGATCTGTGCAGTATTTCATTGCATTAAGGACGCTAGTACCAAAATACAAGTTCGAGTAATTATTTTGTATCTCGTAGTTTCACAAACTTAAAACATTAATATTACAAAAAGTCATATTTTAACATTTTAAGCTTTATTTGTAATTTCGTGTATATTTTTAGTATACATTTTAAGATATACCCACAATTCTACTAAAAACTACACCTAATGTATAACTATTCCTAATTTTTTGGGCAAAACTCTTAAATGGCGTCATTTACCTACACATTAAAATTCAATCGCTTTACAATTTTGTTCCTTTAATTTTTAATAATAATAATAATAAATATCGGACAACCTCACACAAATCGATCTAGTCCCAAATTAAGCTCAAGAAGGCTTGTGTTATGGGTACTAGACGACGATATATTTACATACTTATATAGATAAATATGTACTTAAATACATAGAACAACCATGACCCAAGCGCAAATATTCGAGTTCATCACACAAATATTTGCCCTGGCCGGGGGTTTGAACCCGGGACCGCCGGCTCAGTAGGCAGGTGTCTACAAACCGAGCTAAACGCGTCGACTAACTGATTTGACTGGACTACACGCGACACGTTTAATTGATGCCGAACATCGTAAATGAGTCAGGACCATCAATTATGCATCGGCAGACTTAAACTGCTAAGTGACACCAGGCTCATTCTCAATAAAAACCATTCGTCACATTTTTATTTTTCATTATTTGGAATTTTCACTCAGAATCATGTATGTTTTTCTAGTCAAGAGGAAAAATGTGTTCAATTTTTTAATGCAACTTTGTATTTTTAAATCCGTTACTTCAGAAGATCACGTAAACGGAATGAATAAATAATGAATTCGACGTGAATAAAGTATGTTTATCTTATCCATTCGTCAGCACAAAACAACCCAATTGGATCGCCGCAAACATTTTTGCCGAATGTATTTGATATTCTGTTAGTGGTACGCACGTGCGAACAAAGATGGATGTTTTTTTTTTGAGATAGGTATAATTTTGTTACTGATTGTTGTTAATGTGTATCACACACATCACACAACCTTTGGCTAAAGCGCTTAAGGCTACTTATCCGTTCATAAATGCTGATTGTTTTGGTCATTTTTCTCTATGGTCGAACATGTTTCTTCACATATGTTCAATGTTACTAATTAGATTGCGATTTATTGGTAGGTATATATTTCAAAAATACAGCTTGAATTTTTCATTGATAGTTTTTGTTTCTAAAACTATTAAACGTTTGTTGTAAAAACAACTCGAAATTGACAAAATTCACGCATAAACTGGTTTTTACAACTTATTTTTGACTGTACGCAATGAAAGCAAGAAATATCTATGCTACTATCAAGAACTCAGGGAAAAATATATTCACTTTAAAACGTTGGTTGAAATTATCAATAAAAAAGCATAAGCAATCTCAAGCATTAAAAAAACATATAACTCAGAGGGCGCCGCTCTTGTAGCGTAGAATGGAATCCAAAGATTTGGTGTGATTGACGTTACGACGTGATAGCTCAGTTGGGAATGCTCTACGCCGGAAACGTAGGACCGCAGATTTGAGTTATTTTGTTTAGTCACATTACGTCTTTCTTTTATAATTTACCTTTATGTTGCATGTTGTGACGCCTAGAGACCATATACCGGGTGATCAATCCAAATGGGTCAATAGGGAGAGGTCAGAAACTATAAGAGATAGGGAAATCTGTTCTTAGGAACCATGGCGTAGATTTTAGATTTAATAAAAACTGTATTTTTTTATAAATCTCATACATAACTCAGTCATACCTTGCTGTAAAGAATTTTACAGCACGACATGCGATTACTTACAAAATTTTAACCATATCCAATTCGGTTATGTATGAGATTTATAAAAAAATTGAATGCAGTTTCTATTAAATCTAAAATCGACGCAATGGTTCCTAAGAACAGATTATCCTATGTCTTATAGTTTTAGTTTTCTCCCTACTGACCCATTTGGATTGATCACCCTGTATATTAATAATTCAATATGTCTTACGAAAGTTTTAATAACAATTACCATATACATCTCTAAGAAATTCAGATTTAATAAATTATTTTCTAGTGTAACATATTAACGTTGACGCTTAGAGAATCATCTCTGTGGAATTAAATTAATTTAGTAATTATTGTATGTTGTGACGCCTAGAGACTTTATATAACATCTCTGGGAAAATTTAATGTTTCCTTTTACGTGTACCAATATAATTAGTTATAAGGTAATAACAAATTACTTACCTTTAATCCACCCAGTCCAATTTAATCCGAAAATTACACGTTAATATAAATTACAATTATAACAAATAGACTCTAAGGAGAACAACATAATTATAAACAAACTTAAATAAAAACGTATAAAATCACTAAAAATAAATGAGTTTTGTTTTGAACCATAGTTGGATGATTGGACTATAGTTGGGTAGTTTTACGGTACTTAATTATTGTATTAAAGCTCCTTATCCCTTCAAAATGCTAATTGTTTTAGACATTTTTCTCAATGATCAAACATGTTTCTTAACATAATATGACCAATGTTACTTTTCAGAACAGGGCTATTGCGATTTATTGGTTTTTATATATCTTGAAACGTATAGTTTGAATTTTTCATTGATAATTTTTGTTTCAAAAACTACCTTGAACTTGTCAAAATTCAAGACGTAAACTTTTTTTCAACTTATTTTCGACTGTAAGCAATGAAAGCGTGAAATAGCTATGTTATTTCCTAGAACTCAGGGAATAGCATTTATTTACTTCAAAAAGTTGGTTGGAACTATAAATTTGTTTGTCATCATATCGAAAAAAAAAATTAAAAGGAATAAGCGCTTTATAGTCACCTGAAATTGTCAGGCCGAACAGTTTTGAACTCGTACGGAGCTGATCGTCAGGGACTGCTGGTACAGCGATGAGTGAGTATGAACTGCTTAATACAAATAAAATATGTCTCACGAAAGTTTTAATAAAATTAGTTACTGTTGAGTTTCTTTCGACTTTCTTCTCAACAGCGGTCACCTCTTGGGAAATATCGGTAGATTCATAATCTGCCCTCCTGGATTTATTACTGAATACTTCCTTTTATTTCTTGTTCACTGTTTGTTCCATGTTTTGTTCATCCGTCCGTACACGGCTTAAAATATTATTAATTAAATTTTGTCGCAAACCTAAGCCACAGTATTATACATATATGAACTAAAGCAGTTTGGAAATAGGCCCTTTTTTTATTTAGATCAATACCGTCAAAAGCGTCCTCTTAATTATTGTAAAACTGAAAAAAGTTTTTTTATTTATAGTAGAGGAATCCCGATATAGAACGACCTTCACCGAGGTGTTTATTTGATGTAATGTATTTTATATTTAATTTAATATGTCAATAAATATATTGTTGCCTAACAAATAGTCCAGGGTATGTTTTGTTATAAAAAAAAATTTTTAACAAAAAATAGAACCGACTTCAGTAAAACTAAAAAGCCAAAAATAACCCGTTCAAGTACAGATTACCTTTGACTCACCCTTTGAAGTCGATCCCAAACCACTCAGTTATTATATTTATATTTTATAGTTTACGTGAGGTTTGGCCCCGACTTCAAAGGGTGAGTCAAAGGTAATCTGTACTTGAACGGGTTATTTTTGGCTTTTTAGTTTTACTGAAGTCGGTTCTATTTTTTGTTAAATTTTTTTTTTTTTGCTTTTTAGTGATTGTTAAAAACACTTATGGCAGGGGTGATCAGGGAGGTCTTGAAGGCATGCATCTCGTTTGAATTATCTCCTAACTCCTAACCGTTGAGGAGTTGTACCTTCCATCATCAGCTCAGCATTGGAAGATGATGACCACCATATGCAAATACTTAAATAATTTTATAAAATATGTGAAAAATATTATGTGCCTATAAAATTTCAGGAATTCCTTCGATTCCTCTTGGATCTCGTCATCCGATCTTCACCAAAATTTTATGGGACCAACCTTGAGATGTCTATTCATGAACCTAAAAAGAATTTTCCAAATCGACTCATAAATGACGGAGTTCTGAGGTAACAAACATTAAAAAAAAAAAAAAAAAAACATACGACCGAACTGAGAACCCCCTCCTTTTTTTGAAGTCGGTTAATAAAAAAAAAATTAACATTTCACCGGTTTGATTATTAGATAAATTCATAATAAAATAATCTTAATTTTATTTAATTTCAATTCAATAATCAGACCGTTGCAAAATGCTAGTGGGTATAGATTTACCTGTTTATACCTGGCTACCCGATAGTTGTGACGGGAAAAGAATAGGCAACCTAACGTTTGCATATTCTATGGGCTTCATACTTTCGATTGGTATAGAATGTATCTAATATTAATCAAACCGGTGAAATGTTTTTTTTTTTTTTTATTAATTAAACATACCCTGGACTAAAATTTGTTAAGCAACCCATATGCAATATATTTATTGACATATTAAATTACATATAAAAAAAAATACAAAAGAAAAAAATATATAATATAAAATACATTTCATCAAATAAACATCTCGGTGAAGGTCGTTCTATATCGGGATCTTAGACTATTAGTTTTTCTGTATCTCAGCTGATAGATAGAAAGGCCTTTTTTTGAGATAAACATTATTTGGGTTATATAATGATCAATTAATCGAATTTATTGACTAGTTTACAAACAAGTAGATTCTTTATTTTACGCTAGATAAGTATCTATTATAAATTGCTGACTGAGAAATACTTTCGCCAGCTACGACACGTTTGAAAAGCTTGTATAGTACAAAAATACTCATTCTAATGATTTTTTTAAATTAAATTATCGGAGAACATGGACACGGCGCCATGATTTTGACACTGATTTTGTCGACTTCTTGGTAAATTGGTGCAGCTACTTTACAATTTTGGTATTCTCTTTGAAACAGCGAAAAGGTTTGAAGATGCAGAGTTCAAGCAGCCGTATACAACGCAATACACTCATGGCATCTTAAAAAAATCGCAGAGAGCGCACGCAATTAACACAGACAGCGACCACTCGTCTCGACGCAGCACCCGCGACTGACAGCACTGCTATGTCCGCTTCGGGGCCTTGCAAACACTTGTATCTGTGTGTGTGCGTTGTTTCGACCGTTTGTACGTAGTTTCCATACTGATTTAGCTTATATGTATATACTGTGCCTAAGCCCTTAAATCTTAATTTCTCATAATATATAATAAGGATATTCTAGATGTAAGCTCGTTGATCCTCCTTAATAGTGTGTCCCATTAAGCCCCAAACGACCTCCAAATAATCTTTGAAGGTTTTCTTACAAAGCCAAATTCTGATACTTGATAACGACTGAGGAGACCCTTCGGAATATTTTAATAAAACCAATATTTCAGATTTCTTGCAGAAATGTCCCGAGTCTCCATTGAACCTTGAAAATATTTTGTATAAGCTTTGATTATTTAGCCCAATAGAGATGTCAAACATAGGTAGACTCCGTTTTATTTTTGTATTTTGACGAAATAGAATAAAATTGTAAAAATTAAATAATCGTTATCCTTTCATTACGCATATGCATTCAGATTACAACGATTCTTGGTATACTTCTCCGCATCTTCAGATGGTTATAGGATACTTTTTACTCGCCTACGAAGAAGCAAAAAAGAGGGTTATGTTTATCACTTTTTCTTCCACGCGGCAGCGGCAGCGGTGTAGGTACGTGTCTCGCTCACTCGTTATGCCGTCGCACTCGGATCTCTCGCTTAACCGCTTGCCGCGCCGCTGGTCGCGCAGATATGGCATCTCCATACAGTCTGACCAATAAGAGTAGAAATTAAAAAGTGGCAACACTGTACCCTGTGTGTCCCTTTCTAATCAATCTATGAAAACGGGGACGACACTACAGTGTTGCCACTTTTTAATTTCTACTCTTTTTGTTCAGACTGTAAATGGGAAAGAAAATTATTTACCTAAATAGCAAAATTAAATCACCCCCGACACAAGGGTCTCATGATGACCACAAGTAGCTGGTCATCATGAGACCCTCATTCAATGAGTGATATAGAAAATGTTCCTTTAATTTTGGCCACGATCTTGTCACTTGTTCCAATCAAAGCTCAATATCTTGTAAACTACTGGTCCTATTTCCACCAAACATAGCTAAGAACCATCTCGACGGACAAGTCTTTCGATAAAAAAAAACTGCACTCAAAATTGTCCATACGTTAGTTAGTTAGTTGCGCTGGGCATTTTCCGCAAGTCGACATCCAACGTGCCTATTTTGCGTGAAAAGGGGGTAGCGCTACTCCAACCACCCCAGCTCCTCCACGAACCTAAGCAAAGCCTTGATGTTGCTTATGGCTTCGTGTACGGTACTTGGAGATCCTAGGTATTTCATCCTGTATCCTTCTACCTGTTTGCAATCTAGTAGAATATGTTTGGTGGTTTCTTCTGCCTCCATGCATGCTCTGCATACTGGGCTATCTGTTATGCCTAAATTGAAAAGGTGTTTGTTCAGAGTATTATGTCCCGTTATTAATCCTACTATGCGTAGTTGGATCCTGTGGATTCTCAGTAAGATGGTGGTGAGTTTGTGGTTCCTATTCGGAAGTATTTCTTTTGTTTGTCTACACGTTCCTATGTCTTCCGAGTATTTTTGGTGTTGGTATAATATGTGTTGGTTCATTATGTTGTATATGTAAGATTGTGGTAGGGGTATTATTGGCTCTGGCCCGCATGGTGGTGTTTCCGATCCCTTACGGGCCAATTCATCGGCTGCGTCATTGCCTCTCGAGCCGCTGTGTCCCTTTATCCATTGTAATGTTACAGTATTTTTGTCATCGCACACGTCTGTGATGCTGCGATGACATTCGTATATTAGAGCAGAGGTACACATTTCACTGTTTAGTGCTTGTAGTACGGATTTGCTGTCTGAAAGTATTCGTATGTTCGTGTTCTGAACCTGGCGTCTTTTTATGGCATTGCAGGCTTCTATTATTCCTACGCAATCAGCTTGGAATACCGTGTTGTGTACACCTAGGGGTTTAGATGTGTATACTCAAATCCTCCGAGAATACACCACATCCCGTTCCTTTCTCAGTTTTTGACCCGTCCGTAAAGATTCTCAGGTCCTCTAGGTTGAGCCCCTCATTCGGGTCTTCTGTTAGGAGTATGACGTATTCCTTCTTGCAGGTTAATGTCTTAGGTATCTTGTCGATTGGTGCTTCTACTGTAGGGAATTTTGTGATATTTCACTGTAGATTTTTGTGTGTTGGGTATTACTATTCGTCCATAGGTTTAGGCTTTTTAGTCGTATCGCCGTAGCGGCTTCTCTTTGTATATGTATGTGCAGTGGCGTGAGACCTAGGATCATCTCTAGTGCCGCGGTAGGAGTGGTCCTCATGCAACCTGTTGCGGTCGTGCATGCTAGTCTTTGTGTTTTCTGCAAGGCCGGCAATCGCACACGCTAGTTGCGTTTGGGGCCACCATACCACTGCTCCGTAGCTGAGCATGTCCATACGTATGGGAGCTTCGAAGCCACAGACAGACAGAATTCGTCTGTCGACAACCAAAACTAATAATACCTAGTTAAAACAAAACTCGTATCTAAGTATCAACCTACAAACTGGATACGAGCTTTTGAAGAGTGACAATAATTTTAGTGAGTTTTGCTTATCACCCGGCGAGATACACATGTTAGACATAACCCTCCTCTTTTTTTGTCGGGGGTTAATGACATTACGGTAAGTAACTGTGTTATATAAGCTAATGTGCCACTAAAAGTTAAAAGATAGTGGCGACATCTTGAATAAATGTGCCTGTATCTTTAATTGAAAATAAAAATATTTTATTTGCTTGATTGTATCAAGTAAAGTGATTATTTCAAAATCCAATGGTGGAACAAATTGAATTAACTGAATCTTATTCCATTTACTTTGGAGTTACAAGTTGTAAGTACATTTCGACTGCTAACTGCTAACTTGATTCGTATTGAAAAAGGATTTGTTAATTTGGTTACAACATTTTATCTGATACTAGCTCTGCCCGGGGCTCCGCCCGCGTGGAATTCGGTCTGTGTCAGTAAGCTGCTAATACCTCACCGTTTAAATCTTTCCTGGACTACGACAAATATTTCGAAATCAAAATCAGCTAAATCTGCCCAGCCATTCTCGAGTTTTAGCGAGATAAACTAACAACATTTGGATTCAGAATCTACGAATAGTTTATTTTTATCTCGCGTAGTTTTTTAAATATCATTTTTATACTCGCAGACTTTAATCTGTCAATTATAATTTCACAGACAAAATCACAATAACGCACTTTTTAATCCTGTAACAAAATTCTATAATATTTTCTGAGTTTTGCTCGTATAAAAAGTATTGTATGCAATAGTTACACTAGGTCTTAAAGTCTCGTACCTTACATAGGCCACTCGGCAAGCCTCGTGACCTAAACGCGGTACTCGATTTTAAGAACCTCCATTTTAAATAAATAAATAAATATTAAGGGACAATCGAGGTGACATTTGATCACATCCCGAATGTATACAACATCACCTTGGTCTACATGGAATTAGTACGGAAAATTAAAAAAGTAGTCGTGACATTGAAAGTTCTCTTAAAAGTAAGAACTAATTCCATATATAGACGCGTTTCGTAGTTAGTTCGCGGGCTCATTCTGGGATATATATATTGTTTTATATTTGGATTTGTCCAGTAGTGTCCAGGTAGCAAACAGGCTTATCGTCGGGGATAGTGCAATACCGCCTAAATAACAGCTGTCGATAAAGTTCTCATTTCAATAAAATACTTAGCATTTGAATATTTGCAATTAGATTATTGATTCGAATATCTACACTTGTTACTTACGCGGTATTGCACTATCCCCGACGTTATACAGCTATTATAACTCTGTGCCATTGGGCATTAATTCCACCATTTGTACCGACTTGTTTTGTGCAATAAAGTGTACATAAATTAAAAAAAAACATTTAGTGTAGTTATTATTATTGATCAACTAATTATTTACATATATTAGCAAATCATAAATGTGTGATTTAATTACACAATTAATTTTCCTAAATCTGCACTTTCAATGTATTACGTGTACCTACTGCGTCTAAATAAACAAAGAATGAAGAACTGTCATTTACACTCGTTTGTCAATTACTTTGGTGTAGGTACATTGCTGGCAATTTAAATTTTGTTGAAAAATTAATGAAGTCCCAATTTCAGTTTATTAATTAACTCAGGGCCATCGTTAAGCTTAGGAACTGTGTTTATTTATCCACCTTTAAAAAAAACTCGCTTGCCGGTAACGCACTGTATAAATTGTCATCTTTTTTCAAAATGTATTTGGTAAAACAAATAAAGAACCGACTTCAAAAACTGAAAAGCCAAAAATAACCCGTTCATGTACAGATTACATTTGAATCACCTTTTGAAGTCGGTGCCGTAAAGGCAGTTATGTATTGATTATTTATTTATTTTAGCTCCTGCAAATGCTAAAGTTCTACACTCGTTTTGAGATAAGCGATGAAACTGGGGACCCTCTAATAGACCGCGACATGACTCTTCTTCACTACTCGAGAATCACATCATTACAGGTACATTTTGCCATTTACATAATAACAAAAACTTGCACAAAAATATTTACGAGTATACACATGGACATGACTACAAATCGGTAACTCGTGGCATATAGGTAGCACTTCAAAGATTAGTGATGAGACACGTTTTCTAAATGTCTTTTCAGATAAGATAAAATAATACCTAAATTAATATTACCTAGATCGTATTTAAAATTGAAAAGTCACTTTCATTACTGAGACAGCACCACAAAGGTAAACTTCTTTATCAAAAGCTGAAAATACTGTTATCTTACAACAAAAAATATCAATAACTTATTACAAAAAAAAAGAAGTTGAAATCAAAGAGAATATCAATAAAAATACGCTACAACTTTACAATAAAATGCTTTTTTACCCATTACGTCAGTGGACGTTGAAAGATCGTTTTCGTACACAAAGTGGATTTTCTCAAGTAGAAGACGTCGTAGGTAGGCTAACTTGTGAAACTTTTGAACAAAATGTTAATTGTTTATCACGAATGTCATCAATTAAATGTTTAAATTCCTTTTTTTAGCGGTTTCTTTTTCTCGACTGGTGTCGGAAGAACATTGTCAGATCACTAGTCTGTTAGAAACTGTCAAGTGCTACCTAAGTGCCACAAGACAGTTAATGCTACCTTCAATTAACGACGTCGACAGTAAATACTAGCCCGATTCAATTGATTTATATTTTAAACTATGCCAATCGTGAAGCTCAAACAGATACATAATTATAATCAGTATAATCACGTAGTGCAATTATAACGCTACAAAAGATACAAGCGTGTCTCAAAGTCAGAGATTCCTAGAGAAGATACAGTCGAGAACTTTAATTAAGGACCTACTTTGAACCTGGTCGCAATGACACAAAGTTTAAACTGTGTCCTAAATTAATGTTCTTGGTCGTAAAATGAAACCGCTTCAAATAAGTTGATAACTATTTAGCCACTAAATTTATAGATTATTATTAGTTAATCAATAATAATTCCATTTCACAGACAAGCATTGTGGCTGGGGACCAAAGAAGATTTATATCATAAGTAATATATGTAACATAATAATAAGAACATAAAATAATTAAAATGAACAATGAAACATGCTAAAAGATAAAAATAAACATTTAAAACTTTTAAAATTCCTTTAAAAAATTAAACTAACTTTAAAAAATTAAATTATCCCCGACACATGGTCATTATGAGACCCTCAGCCAAGTGCGAGTGGGACTCGCACACGACGGGTTCCGTACCATTATCTGTAAGTTTGTTTGTATGGGAGTCCCCCTTAAATATTTATTTTATTTTATTTTTAGTATTTGTTGTTATAGCGGCAATAGAAATACATCATCTGTGAAAATTTCAACGGTCTAGCTATCACCGTTCTTGAGATATAGCCTGGTGACAGACGGACGGACGGACGGACGGCGAAGTCTCAGTAATAGAGTCCCGTTTTTACCCTTTGGGTACGGAACCCTAAAAATGCTACTAAAACTGAACATAACTACAAAGTTTGGAATTCTTAGCTTCAATATTGGCTGAGATCTTGTCACTTGTTCCGATTAAAGCTGCATATCTTAGAAACTATTTCCACCAAACCTAGCTAAGTACCACCTTGACTAGGGTTTTCAGATCGAATGACCCTATTATCGGGAGAAACAACATTACGACGAGTGATTTTGTGACTTTGGTCGGGAGAAACAAACAGTGAATCACATTAAAGTAAATAATATATTAAAAACAACGTCGTTCGCAACCGATAGAAATGTGTACATAAATAAATACTAACAAAAAAGATATAATGGCTCTCAGTATAATTTTATCTATAATCTACAAAAACGTATTAAGATAATTTGTGTGTAGTACTTATGGAAAAACTAGCAGTTGTATAAAATGAAATTGTTTTTCGGGAGATTTTTTTACTTAGTCGGGAGTCGGGAAGACGATAATATTTACGAAGATACTTTTATCGTCGGGGGTTAAAAAACAGAATTGATAAAAGGTTCTGTTTCTGTTAAGAACATTCAAACATTGCTTACATTTTGGCTTTCATTACTATCTTAAACAGAGGAATTCATTATTTAATTCTTATTACTTGGACCCTACATTCATACCCGCACTTAAGGCTTTTTCTCCAACTTGCTTGGAAATGTTCCCATTAATGTAGTAAAACTGGACCGCGAAATCGTTCGTTATATTTAGAAGGCGTTAATGAAAATTAAAAAATATATATATTATTGGCCTTAGCCGGGAAATCAATATTATTTAAATAAGACGATCAAGTAAAAAACACACCTTCCGTTTATAACGTCTCATACAAATGAGGGTAATCTTAATTCGGCCGGTTACTGCATTTTTACCTTTAATTTTTTCAAAGACTTTGATAATTCACCATACAGCTAATTGTCCACTAAATTTAAAAAATAAAAACTATTATAAACTTTTTAATTGTTCTCTGCGTTTAATTCTTGCACTGAACATTTTTTTGCTCTGCTACTGTCAATATATTTGAAATATCGACAAATTTCGAATAACGGACAAACAATTTAAATAATAATCTTATATGCAGTTAATTTATTTTCATGATTCTTAGTTATTTATTAGAGATTTCTCACGAAAGTTTTAATTTTAATAATATGATGATATTTAATGAGTGAGTTGAAAATTAATAAGTGTACCAAACGTAAACATATAAAAAATAAAACAGAAATGATTGTGTCCAAATCAATATAAAAGTTATTTTGAACTTATGATCTTCTCCGAATGATAAATATGGTATGGTTTCTAAAAAAAAACAGTGTGTTTAGAAGTTGTTAATTTAACTAAAATTTATAATTACCTATGTGCATATTTTTTGTTATTGTGTTTTCATATATATTTAATTCTTATTCATATATTTTGTTTTAAATCAAACATGATTCGGACCCGAAATTTTATTCCTATTCCTAAAAAAAATAAGTACCGAATGAACTTCATGGTGTTATATCAGTATATATTAAATTAAAATGTAGATTGGTGATTATTTCCAAGCATATTTGGAGAAAAGCACTATACAAGCCTCGGCGGGAATGTCAGTTCGCAGATTCGTATTATTGAAGGACTCGGCTACGCCTCGTCCTTCAAAATCATACTCATCCACGAACTGACTTTTCCAGGCCTCGGCAGTAATATACTATTAATATTAGCAAGGAATATACGAACCGTCAGACGCTAATAAGAGTGAGTGGAATTTAATATTGAATATACTAACTCGTGCAAAAATGCTACCCGGACAAATGTTCTCGCACTGTTTAATAATTCAGGGGCGCAACCCATTTACTATTGATGTTTCGCCGATACAATGAACCGATAGGTTTACTAATGTTTTGCCGAAAATTATTTAGCAAATTCTTAAATCGCCGAACTACGTATCCCATATTTTTATTTGGTAAAATTTTCATTTCCCAACTCAACGGTTCGCACTGATATCATTTCCCAACTAATGATTTGATAAACTATTGTTAGACCAATTATTATCTGGGATTTTTTTAAGATGTCAATTTTGTTTTCGTCAAAAGTATTGATTGGCATACCTTGATTTAGCAACATATTGAATGGCATTATGAAATCTAACCTAGTTTGTTAGAATGCAAGGTTCAAATTGCAGTATAATTTTATTGCATTAAGCGGGTAGGGTGATGCACCATGCAGCTAAATAAAGAGGGTACTTTTGTTTACATACTTTGTGGCTCAAAATAGCATTTCATTAGATAAGATAAGATAAGATAAGATAATGTTTATTGCAGAAAAAGGGTTAGTTACATGTCTTAATATTATGTTAAAGTTCCACCTTTTTCGGCTGTCTTCATACAGCATGCAATTGTATATAAATGGGTAGGAAGGAATAATTATTACGCTAATCTTTTATATTTACAGTTAAAGTCATCCAAACCAATGTGCATCAATAGTACCAACATTATAATATATGTACATATATGATCAAAACAGTAAAATTAAAATATAGATAACAATCATCAATCATTTCTAAAATTATGTCATGATATATGCTTATAATTTATAAATTCTTGACCGCAATGTGCATCAATAGTACCAACATTATAATATAAACGAACATTATGTACATAATGGTCAAAACAGTAAAATTAAAATAAAAATAAAAATATAAATAACAATTATCAATCATTTTTAAACTTATGTCATGCTATATGCTTATAAATTCTTGAACGCTATAAAAACAGTTTTCAAGGAGCCAACTTCTTAGTGCTTGTTTGAAGGCATTACCTTCGAGTGCTTTTATTTGGACAGGCAAGTTATTGAAAATCAGAATGCACATATTATAACTATTCCTTTTATATACATCCTTTTTACAGCGTGGCTGATATAAAAGATGTTTATATTGCTCTCTTATATCACTAGAATGAACATCCGATCGTTTTTTAAAGTATTTAGGGAATTTCTTAACGAAATTGCAAATTTTATGAATATACATACACGCTAGTGGTAAAATATTTAGTTTTTTGAAAATGGGTTTACAGCTCCACCCCATCCAAGCATTTGATATTACACGCACACATTTCTTCTGCAATAGAAATACCCTGTCAACACTTACAGAATTACCCCATAATATTAAGCCATAACTAAGAATTGAGGATACATGTCCATGGTAGGCTGTTATTGCAGCTTCTTCAGAGACACATTGTCTAAGCTTTCTTGAGTTATCGTTGATAGTTAATGTGCGTTGCTGTTTAAAATTAAACTATGAACCATACCTTACCTAACCCTAACCTACCTAACTCTGGGAGCGGTTTCGATTTTAGGGTCATAAAAAAAATAACCCTAACCTACCTATCTCTGCGAGCAGTTTCGTTTTTAGGGTCATAAAAAAAATACCCTAACCTACCTATCTCTGCGAGCAGTTTCGTTTTTAGGATCATAAAAAAAAATAACCCTAACCTACCTATCTCTGGGAGCGGTTTCGTTTTTAGGATCATAAAAAAAATTACCCTAACCTACCTATCTCTGGGAGCAGTTTTGTTTTACGGGTCATAAAAAAAAATAACCCTAACCTACCTATCTCTGCGAGCAGTTTTGTTTTACGGGTCATAAAAAAAATAACCCTAACCTACCTATCTATTTGACTAAGGGCCGATTTTTCAATCCCCAGATAAATTTATCTGCCAGTTAAAATTAATGCTATCCTCTTTTCCCGTCATATAAAAGAAAAGTGACAGTCAAAATTTATCTGACAACAACAATCGACCCTAAGCAAATCATTTGCTTCATAATTATTTGACAATATATTATTTGCCTTAGCAAATCATTTGCTACACAATTATTTACCACATAAAATTTGACGATATGTTATTTGCCTTAGCAAATCATTTCCTACACAATTATTACCCACATAAAATTTGTCATAATACAATTTTGGAATATAAAAATGTAGCGAAATAAAAAAATTACGAAGTAAAATTATGCCAAGGATTGGTTTGCGTAATAAAACGTCGGCGAAAAGTTGGTTGCCAAAATGAAATTTGACGAAACATAATTCGGCAAAAAGGCAGTACACCGAACCGATAATTTAAAAAGACTGCTATACCACTTTTGCTGTACAAAATTTAGTTCCGTCAACCTATTGTAGATGGCACCACCTTAGTGTCCTCAGTCCTAAACAAGGATGCTCAACTGAAGAACTAATAACGTCGACTAAGGTTTTTTGTTTGTGTGAGTCTGGGCTAAAATTGAGGTTGCCACAGTATGAAACCATAAACACGAAGTAGAAAAATATGATAACATTGATAACTAACCGCCTCCACTCCATTCCAATTGGTTGTCATTCTACCTTCCATTGTTGTCATGGGTAAAATAATTTATTACATAATATTTGAAAGTTAACGTCAACGTACCTAAATCATAATTCGCTTGCCCTTATCCCATTTAAGTATTTGGAGTCGGCGCAGCATGTTTTCTTCCTCCATTCTTTCCTATTACTTGTCATCTCGTCGTTTACTTCCTTCTTATTCATATTATCTTTCACATAATCCATCTATCTTTTCTTTGGAATCGTTTTTTACGTACCTAAATGTCAACCCAAAAATGTCTTGCAAAGAAATTAACAAGAAAACAGAAAATAATAATCGAAAGCTTTTGAAAGCTTAATGTTTCCTGCTGCAAACCGCAGGTGCTTCAAATTATGCAGCATATTATAACTCTGGATTGGGTGGTCACTAAAATAATTGTGAAAACCAAAATTTTAAGGTAAGTTACGGCAAATCAACTACGTATTTTGCTTCGTGTGATATATAACTAGTATCAAGGATTATACATATGGATTGACAACCTCATACAAAAAAACGTACTCCAGAAGAAAGCTCAAATACCGTCTTATTTCTAGATGGCGCTGATTATAAGACGTAGATGTGCAATGTTTTATTAAAACACATAATAGATGTCATTTTTTTGATTGTCACATAATAGAGTTCTTAACTAGATGGCGCTGAAACTACTCGTGTTGATTTCTTAATCACGAATAATCAAGCAGACTGCACGTCTAGCATTAACTTTGACACGCGACTCATGTCGCGCGAGATAGCATCATCCGTCACTATCTCATAATACTGTACAGATAGAGACAGGTAGTATATCTCGCGCGAGAAAGAGTCGCGTGTCAAAGTTATGCTAGCCGTGATCGTTATTGAATAGGTACAGCCAACGTCATAAGTCATAAACGTACGTCCGTACTTTCCTAGCGCTCCAATGATATCATATCTATATCATACATTAGCCAGAACTACCTATACGACAACCCGTTCAGAAATTCGTGGCCATTTATGTTCGTCTTATTACCTACATTGAAATAAGTAGGTAATCAAAAGTTTACCTGATCTCACGGAAAAAGAGAGATGGCAAACTCATTGCGCAGTAATGACTACTATGCAATGAGTTTGACACGACTAATTTGTACGAGAGATTAGGTATACCTATATTTATCATTATTACCCTTTGCATTAAACTATTTTAAGTAGGTATTACATAAGTACCCGAGTATATTAATACTACGAGTACTAATACTGGCTTAGATAGTAAATAATACATTCTGCTAGTTATTTTTATTGTATATCTTTATTATGAACAATGATCAACGAAAGCACACCAACATTTTAACACACTTTAACAACATACGGCACACTATAAAGTTTAATATGAAGAAGTAATTATAAATACTAGTTAAGCCCATTTTATTCCAATTGGTCTTTGGTCAAAATATCTCACTTCATCATATACAAAAATCGCTGAATCGCGATTTTCTGCTTTAATTTGACGTAAGCCATACTTATATAGGTAGCCATAATACGACTTGTCAATTTCAATCTTCTGTACCGTTAAATGCCCCCTCATGTGTTCCGTACTGAAAGAAACTTTAGGAATCTTTAATCAACACGTCAAGGATAGAGTTTTCCCTACGAATTGAGTCTTCTTTGAACCTATTTTTTTCTTCAGCATATATTTCTAAAAGCTTTCGCTTCCGTCTTTCTTTTGGCGTTATGCCTCTACTACCATACCAGTGAGATTTTAATTCTGGTTCATTGCATTACAGATGATTTCAACTGAAAATTCAAATTCCACCCATAATTTTAATCATAAAATTCAGCGCATTAATTGCAAAACTTCAATACTTTCTAAAATTAGTATTTTCTTTGGCATAACATGTCATTCATTACCTAAAAAATATAGAACCTATATGAATTTGATGTAATAGCATGGCAGCACGCTATTTATGCCATTTCTTAAACTGTTTAAACTAAGCAATCTTGTGACGCTAACCTTGTCAGAATAAAATAATGTTCTTACAATGAAGGTTTAGGATTGTCATTTGAAAACTATTTATTAACCAGTCATAAATTTTGATAATAAACCTCCCTTAAGCGGAACGTAAATCGAAAATAGCAAAACTATATTACAATAAGCATCAATCAAAAACTAATGTCATTTTCATGACGTTACATTCAAACTGAAAGAGACAAAACATCATTTGACAGTATATCACACTTACCTATAGCACTATGGCCAGTACATAGCCAGGCTTACTTCAAAGGCTTGACTTGAAATATTCCATCCATAATAAATACTTAATCAGCCATAAGAGCCTTAAAAGCGAAAAATTACCCTCAGTGAAAAAACTTCTCAACATATCAAAAATTGTAAAAGCACAACGTGGAAACGCCATCTATTGTCAACAAGGTATAACATTACGACACTTACAAAACTTTGCAAAAGTTGTTAATTATGAACACCGTTCTATTTCGTTTATGTCGCTACTGAAACGGCGTTTTAATTCATTTTGATACATACGGAGGCATCTAGTTCCCCGACGATAAAATCTTTATCGGCGTACGCTCCTTACTATGAACATCATACTTCCTTACCTTTTATCTTCCTTGCTAGTATAAAATAAATCCGTGTTTGTGTGGGCATTAATTTTATTAAAAGTTTCGTGAACATGAGACATCTCTAATATTAATAACACTCACCCAAAAATTGCTATTAGCGCCCGAGACGTTTCTTACCCCTATAGAGCTCCTCCAAAGGGATAGCTATTACTGGTCTGTCCACCGCGAATCGATACAGATAGGACCCTGATGAAGAACTCTAGACGAGCTCAAAAAACGTGCGATCGTTCCCGACAGCGTCTTTACAAAGCCTATACTGATAGGGTTCAGATGCGAACTGAACCAGATTAGCTTTTGTTTGGACAAAACTTAACAAAACCCTAATCTGGTATAGTACAGAAATTTACTGAAATCGTATAGACTTTATTAACTAAATTCATACGGATATTGCTGGTACAAATGCTAGTCTGTTGCGGTCTATAACTTGAATAATACTTTAGTAACGACTCCGATTGTATTCAATAAATTACCTTTCATGCCAATGGCTAAGCATTTTTTTAACGTTTAGAATTATTTCAGTTGATAGGTACTCTTATTAGGCCATATTATTTAGTGTGAAATTGTGATAAAATAGTTGAATCTATATCAGGAGGCGTGCTGTTGTGGTCGCAGTTCTAACCTAACCTACTTTACTGGTAGCAAATCGTTTCTGGCGCTTCGCCGACCGCTGCCGCGGTACACTCTCTTCGCTCGCTCGGCTCGCGCGCTGTTGTGGTCGGAGTTCTAACCTAACCTAACCCATTAATCTAGTTTACTGGTAGCAGTTTGGTTCATGCGCTTCCTCGTCCACTACCGCGGCACGCTTGCTCCATATAGACGTTACCAAACCCGACTAGGTTTTTGTCGTGAATAATACTTGAAAATATGTAAGCAAAAAGCTAATACATTTGAGTGACTACTTTTTACCGTAACGGTATAGCCTCCTGACGACCAGCATTCATAATTTTTCAATTCAATTTTAGCCCTATGAAAAATAGTTGACAGTTAACTATTCAGTGTGTTAATATGCGCAAACAAAAGCTCCCCGCTTTGAATCTGAATCGTGACTGAAATAGTATAGGTTTTGTAAATTCGCTTCCCGACAACCTTACCCTGAGCGCAAGCCGTCTTTCTAATGTTTACCTACAGCTTTATTGATGTAACAATTTGTCTTTGCAATAAGCCTCATTTTTTATTCTCAAGATTTGATTCTGAAGATCCTTTGAGTTTGATTCGGCATCCTATTAAATTTAAATATTTCGTTTCAGGACGAATCGGTGTGAACCGATGAAAGCTGATCCACACGTCGTATTATCTGTATACGAAAAGCAGAATAATAGGTGGTTTATTCAAATTCTCATGTGGACTAGTTCCCCTTACTTTGAATTAATAAGGTTGATTTCAGCATGATTTAGTTTTATTTCTCCGACAAGCCAATGATTACAATGTACGTTAATGCCAAAGCTGTAAGGAAAGAAAGTGACATGACAGTTCGAAATGCGCGGGTATTCGCACTTCCAGATACTTAACTGATGATAATGATGAAATGGCTACTATAAGAAATGCCATAACAACAGTTAGAAATTGTAAACATAACTACTAAGTGTTTGTCGTTGACTGTACTGTACATAATGGTAGAAATTATGTGAGCTGACTATGAGTGCACGTCAACATAATATTTAACTTATATGAGTTGTGGAAATCGAGGGGAGAGGCCCAGCAGTGGGACACAAACAGCGGTACCTTACGTGTGCATAGAAAGTCAAAAATATTTTCTAGTATTAAAACTATAATTCCTACTACACAAAGTATGACAAGCCGCAGATTTTTTAAATTTCCCGCCAAAACTTTATGTAATATTTCATTAACCAGACTTTACATGAAATACATAATAATCTATATTATAGAGATAACATCCATGACCCATGCAGGAACCAATATTCAATATTCGAGTTCATCACACAAATATTTGCCCTGGCCGGAATTCGAACCCAGGATCGCCAGCTGATTAGGCAGATGCACTACAACCTGCGCCAACTGCGTTGCCTAAAATCACCAGCCACCCATCAGTCCCAGCCCCACAGTCGGCCATCCTGCATCTTTGCCTGTCCTCAAGAACCACTCTAATAACCAGACTTCTCAGTTCCCAGTCGCCTACCAGCAGCTCCACTTAACTGACTTCAAAGAACGTAACATAAGCTACTTTTTAAAATGAACCTCAAACGGCGTAAAAATATTAGGTACTATTTGACTGTTCAAATTGGTCTCTTCTAGGCTTAGATTTAAATCCGTTAGTCAAAGGGTGAAACACGATTTCGATTAGGATCTTTACTAAGACTTGAGTCTTGGGGCTAGCCTTACATAACGTAAGGTTACAGTCAGCGTCAGATAGTTACTAGCAGTCAAAGTGGCCAAATATATCGGAACAGATCTTTATTTGTATTGACGTAAGGTTGTGTTGCGATATATTTGGCCATTTTGAAATCGTATTTTGGCTGCACCAGCATCGGTTGAAGCCGGAATACTACTTAAGATATATTTTTCCTCTATAGGAGACGGTAGTAAGTCTGTATTTATTGTATTACTTTTAATTACGGGGATTTTAGCGATCACGCTATGCTACTAGCGTGATCGCTAAAATCCGTATACTAAATGAATAAATAAAAAATCTTGTCAGGTAAAACTAGAAACGCTGGGACTTCGATATTTGATTATGACTTAAGCATTGGTTTATCTTGAATTATTCATCTATGGTCAATATCAAGTACGGACAGACGGCAAGCTAAAAGGATTGTAGAATTAATGGGTGTCTATCATTTTATCGAAATTTCTTACATCGATTTTCATTTCATCGAAAACTATTCCACGAATGTCTTTTCATTTTTTTTCGAATCACATAATCATCAATTCATTGCTTTTCGAATCATCGATCAACTATTCAACGTAAATTGTTGCGAATTTGTCTCAAATCGAAGCTTAACTATTCATCGAATTTACCTTTCATCGAAACATGATTCACAGATGGCACGTCCCATTTATACAAAAAAATAACCTAAACCTAACCCAACCAGGTCGGATGTAGCCAAGTCGGGTTTCAGGTCATAAAAAAAAAAATAACCTAAACCTAACCCAACCAGGTCGGATCCAGCCAAGTCGGGTTTCAGGTCATAAAAAAAAATAACCTAAACCTAACCCAACCAGGTCGGATCTAGCCAAGTCGGGTTTCAGGTCATAAAAAACAAATAACCTAAACCTAACCCAACCAGGTCGGATCTAGCCAAGTCGGGTTTCAGGTCATAAAAAAAAATAACCTAAACCTAACCCAACCAGGTCGGATCTAGCCAAGTCGGCTTTCAGGTCATAAAAAAAAATAACCTAAACCTAACCCAACCAGGTCGGATCTAGCCAAGTCGGGTTGCCAGTATGGCCTATGGCCTTAGCCTGACCGGAAGGACGAATCATTAAAAAAAAAAAGCACGTTTCGATGAACGACTACGTCGATGAACAAATAAAATAATGAAGTGAAATTCGATGAATTGATTCTTGTGTGAAAGGTAATTCGAGCAAATGTACAAGCGATGTAACGAAGTTCGATGAATGATTCCTAAGTTGTAACAAAATTCTGCGAATAGTGTTATGGGAAACGATAGGTAATCGATGAAACGTTTTTCGATAAAGTGATGGATTACCAGAATTAATACTGCAAATTTCAAATTCTAACCAATAACTTTAATAGCACACTTGAACTAATATTAATATTTCGTGTCATTTTGGATCTGAGTTGATTTTGAATACGAGTATGGACTCGTACGGTATTTATAACGCAGCACTTTATTGTTACAAATGGCAACGAATGCGCAAATATTTTAAACGAGCAAATGTGAAAGGCGGAGTCGTGCTCCCAGCGGGCCTATCATGGTTGCTTTTATCACGCGATAAATACATAAGTGACAAAGCATCCGTCACGTTTCGACAAAATGCGAGTGTGAGTGACATATGCTTTGTCACTTATTTATCACGTGATAAATGCAACCATCATAGGCCCCCAGGTAAAGTATTAGCTCGGTTCGCGGCATTTAGTGGGTCTAGGCCATGGCATCGATTAAAGCAGAACCCCCCAGCCTTTACGGCGTTCGAGTAGTCCTAATTGCTCTAAAGGAAAAACCGGCCCAGTTTCGTACCATCGTAACTGGCCGAGTCAAGTTAAGTTTGCACCTGGTATGTATGGCGCCGGATACGAATGAGGTGCAATGTTAACACAACCGATCACTTTCGCTGTATGGGAGCCCCCTTAAATATTTATTTAATTCTGTTATTTTAGCTTGCTTTGCTGTTAAAGCGGCAACAAAAATACATCATCTGTGAAAATCTCAACTGTCTAGCTATCACGGTTCATGAGATACAGCTTGGTGGCTGACAGACAGACGTACAGCGGAGGCTTAGTAATAGGGTCTCGTTTTTACGTTTTGGGTACGGAAACTAAAAAAGTAAGCAAAACTTACTCTGGCCTACCCTTACAGAAATTAAACGTCAACTTCTATCCGGCTTCCGACGAAGTATCTAGGCAACGTTCCTTACCAACAGGTGAAATTGAAATTGATTAATGTGTTCTCGTCACCAAAATTTATTGGAGACCAAGACCATCCTTGAGCCACTATTTTTGAAGTTTTTAAGCACATGATTTATGATGGTCCTTTGTTCGGCACATTAAAATAATGAACACTTGATTTATCGAGTATAAAAATGATTTAACTACCATGCGGCACTTGCGGTTGAAACTTCGGTAATAAATACTAAATTTTCCGACCGGCAACGTTGGTCACTGGGCCATTCAGAATTTCGGTTTTGCTACTATACATAACTTGCAAGAATCGTGTAAACATAAATGAATAGGAAACAATACAGTCGAAATGAGAATCTACTTCTTTTTTTAAGTAGGTTGATAATAGCTAGAACTAGCGATAGTTTTAGCTTGTAGTAAGATCATTTGTATAAAATTGTCTCTTGATACGGGTGGACCAAAAATTCATCATTTTAAATGTCTTTATCAATATCACAACATTTATACAGAAAACAAGATTTTATTTATTATGAAAATACCTAAACGAATTGGGGTTTCATGTTTTGAATATTACCTATATTATCTAAAATGTAATTGTCTTAGTTTCCTGGCCCTCTTGCAACTTCGATTGGATTTGTTCCATAACTGTTTCTAGGGTGTTATAAAAACTTCCTTGCATTTCCATGCGTTTTTACTTTTACGTCAGTGCAATAAAATTTACACTACGAGGGGAGAAAATCACTTCCTGGCCAAGGTATAGTCGTAAAACTTTACACAAACCACGGGCGGTATGTCGTCGGACGGACAAAAAATGTAGGCGGTAGCAGGTCCCTTAAGCGCGAGGTCAGAAAATACTTGTCAAATTTTTGCATATGTTCTATTAATGCGTTATTACATTTTCATCACACTTTCTCGTAAACAAGGGTTTACATAATAGAAAAGCGGGCGGTAAGTCGTAAATTACGCCCTGGGGTGGTAAGTAATTCCTATCACACTTTAAGGGATTAGATGCTAGAAACCCGGGCGGTAAGTCGTATATTACGTCCTAGGGTGGTAAGTAATTTTGGTATGACTACTATATTTATTACTTTTGTTTTATTTTCTCCTGAAAAACGTCGCACGCGACTCTGGTGGTAAAGGAATTCCAAACTCGTGTCATTAAAGCCCTCGCCTTCGGCTTCGGGCTTCTAATAGACACTCGTTTCTAATTCCTCGTTTACCACCCTTGTTACGTAATGTACTATTTCAATGCCTTTCAAGAGAAATACATTTTTTCCGTTTCGTGAATAGCGAGCTCAAAAAAAAGTTATTGTGAAATTCTCAATGTAAGTCAGCGAATCAATTTTGAAATTTTGACAAAATATAGAAAATCCAAAAAGTTACCAACCGATTTTGGGAATTCAAATTGCACTTTAAAGCCCTCCGGCAGCGTCACATTTTGACATATGGCTTATCCACGTACCTCTTATATCTGCGACACTACAGGCAAAAGTCACATTTTCATTAATCGGGGCTATTCGATAAGGAAAACATACATTTTTAAAGTTATAATAATGCTTTTAATAGAAGTGAGCACTTTTGTTATTATTGCTCTTGAAGAAAAACAAACTCCAATCTTCTAAAGCTCCCCCAATAATATTTTTGACGTCACGCTACTGATACTGGTACAAACGAAACTTCTGTGAGCTCGATTCAAACTTCGATTTACACAAACGGCTTTATTTAGCGAGGCCGGGACTTAATCCGAGCTTAATATGAAAGTAAATAAAACGTTATATCCCCGACTGATTCCTGCTTCATTAACATAATCTATCGAGGATTGGACACAAATATAATGGACAGACCATTTGGTGTCTAAAAATAAATTGTATATCCATTTATCTATCAAAATTAAAAGCGTCAAAGTCAGAGTCGCCATTTAAGACTTCTAATGGCAAAATGGAACCCTTTTAAGATCACTTTGTTGTCCATCCGTCTGTCCGCCTGTCTGTCTGTCAGTCTGTGGATCTGTCCGAATATCCAAGACATTATTCAGGAATGAGTGGCGGGTATCAAGCTTAAATTAATATCAAATACTGGAACCGTAAAAAATCAAACTTCTATATAAGCTAAGTCAACGCAATCAAAAGATAGGAGTGTTTTGACTCTGCCAAGGGAACGGAATCAAAACCTGGTGACTACTTTCTGTTGGCCTAGAATCTTGTTTGGCAAGAAATAACTTCATATGTAGCACAAGTGAATGAAAAGGTCCGAAACTGTACATTTGTAGTTAAATTACAAAAAAATACCGACAACAGTTTTCCAACGCAAAGTTAAGTTTGTTATCGATACAATTTAATAGAGCATATTTTAGTACATATTTCAATTCAATTTCAATTTTGTTTATTTCATAGTAGGATTATTACAGATACAGATACAGATTTTTATTGGTAAAAATTAATACATTTTACATGTCATAATTTTTTAAATTAGGTTAAATTAGATTTTTCATAACAATAACAATACATGCTAAGTTATAAGTAAATAAAAGTATTAGGTACCTTTAGGGCCCTGTTCAATACGATGTTAGGATACATTACAATCACTTTATGATGTCAAACATAAGATAATAAATACAATTTACGATCACAACAAATGGTTAATAATAATTAATTAAACAATACAATTTAACAATTTTAGTTCCATGGGTTTACATCATAGTTTGTATGGAACCCTCGGTGCACGAGTCCAACTCGTACTTGACCAGCTCAATAAACATACGCTTTGTTATTTAGCCATTTAAGCGATGTGTTACCTACCGATTTCAGCATTTTAAGGTAAAAATATTATTTTTATATTGAGAGCGTAGTGGAAACCGGCGTGGCTGAAAGATTTTTCTAAATAAATAGTTGAGGGTTTGTTTTGACAAAATTTCCCACTTCAAATATTTGTTTGTTTCTTTTATAAAACTAAATATTTATACAGATGGCAATCGCTAGAAAGCTATGTAAATAAAACTTACGTATCAGCATCTGTATGTTTTCTTTCAGCAAAGATATGGCTGCCCACGTCGTGCCGCTCGTCCTGGATGGCCATGACAGCTTCTCCCAACCTCAGGATTTCGGTGACCTGATGATAGAATAAAGAAGAAAAACATAAAAAACTAATGTCGTCGCCCTTTTTTTGTGTCTAAGGGGGCAAACGATCCAACGGAGCGCCTGATGGAAAGCGATTACAGTCGCCCATACACACCTGCCACACCAGAGGAATCACAAGAGACTTTCAGGTGGTACGCTCTTTTCATTCCACAATGCAGTCGTGCAGGAAATTTCTAGAAAGAAAAACGCACAGTTGTGGACTGATTACTATCTAAGTGATGAGGATGAAAGTACAGTCTGACCAAAAAGAGTGAAATTAAAAAGTGGCAATACTGTAGTGCTGTCCCCATTTTCTTAGATTGATTAGAAAGGGACGACACTACACTGTATTGCCACATTTTAATTTCTACTGTTTTTGGTCAGACTGTATTGTCGCGTCGAACTATGGCGGAAAGATGTGGCAGGAATCAATCCGAACAATTCCTCGGAACATTATTATGGAATACTAGCTGCACCGCGCGGTGTCACCCGCTCATCCCACAGGAACACTACAAAGTAGCCCATTGGTTAATCCAGGGTATTAGCTACCTTCAATTTTATCAAAATTGGTCCAGCCGTTTTAGCGTGAAGAAGTAACAAACATACACATAAACACGCTCACAAACGTTCGCCTTTATAATATAATATTAGTGTGATCTTCTAGAAGCCAAGACTAATGTGGCATTGTCTCGCCTCTGAGTACAATTACCAAGAATATCACTTTTTAATAAAAAATAACAGGCGCTAATGAAGCGAAATGAAGCTTTCCGAAAACAACTGTTTGAGTGAAAAATAGTACATTACTGCAGAGGCCGCGAAATAGGGGATTGTGGGCCGAGTAGTAATAGATTGCCGAGTGACAACGAGGCCATCTAGAGATGCGAGAATCTCTGTTCGCGCCGAGGCTTGTATAGTGCTTTTCGCAAATAAAACCAAGGAAATAATACAAATGTTCAACTTATTCATATATTTTTACTATTCTCGTCAACTTTTTACTTTTTTTTAATTTATTTTTTTATGCTGTTCGGGTTGATGTTTTTGCCACCAAATGTTAAGATGATTTCTATTTATTAAAAAATAACAACACCTGATTAATTAGATATTGTTATATTTTTTTACAATAAACGTGATTTCTTGTTTATTTTATTAAATATCTGTTTTAATCTAATTGAATGGTCTAATTAAATATAAGAAATAAAACGAAAATAAACATGCACAAACTACTTTTTTTTTATTGGCAGTATGCATAGATTACCTATCAATAAAATAAATAAACCCCACTGAAACAAAAGACAATCTCTTTGTTGGCCACGGCCATAATGTTGTATGAAATTCCTTTATTGATCTCTAATTTGAAATTAGAACAAATCTTTAACCAGTGCTCTACAAAGACGTATTTCGCGTTCTATTACCACGAACATAAGAACGACATTTCCTTGGATGTTTGAGAAAAAAACTTTAAATCACGGTAGATGGGACATCAAGGGGCCATCTCTAATGCGGCTTTAATTTTGTGTTAACGAAATCCCGTATACCTGGAGAGAAATTAGCTTACTTCTTCTCAAAGAGCAAGAGAAGGGTGCTGAAATACTCCAAAACAATCACGCCTGGAAAGCGAGTTCCATAGCTACCAACCTCTGAGTACAGGTACCAGGAAGAATCCAGGGCTGCCGAGAGCTGTGCCATGATGGTGCAGTTCTGAGCGATGAGCGCGACGTGCGGGATGAAGCAGATCAACAGCATCTGCATGATGTATAGCCGTCGGCCGCGTCTGTGTACAGAGAAGCATATTTAACAAGGATATTTTCGGTTACCTCCGTGGTAGTTGTAACTGCTTACAAAACTAGAGGTCCTGTTTGAATTCCAAGATTCCAATTTCCAATTCCAAGATGCATATTGTGTATTTGTAGATAGAACCCTTTTTTTTGCTCGTTTTGCCATGGTAATGACCCTTGGGCCTTTTTTATAGTTATAAACAATGGAATCTTAATTTTAAATACGATTTTGTAGGTTATATTTACCAAAAACTTAGTAATTGCAACAGTTACAAGCCCATTCTTATGTAGACCTATCTCCTGACAATACCAGTACTATAAATTAACTACCCACTCAGGAGAAAGTGGAGACGAGACCTTGCTGCAGATCACCCATGCGATGGACTGACCAGATAAATTCGGCTCTAGGCAGCCGATTGCATGAATGCACGAGAAGTGCTGTGAACCGGACGAGATGGTGGCGCGACATCGTTAGTCGGGCGACAACAGTTCCCAATCACTCATAAATCCTACGACCGCTCTGACAAAAGCGAAACAAAGAAGAATAAATTATCAACTCTTTTCTAAAAAGTTTAATCACTACTGTCCCCTGGGCCATGGAACAGAATAAATACAAGAAAAAAGTTGACCCATCTAATGCATATCATGGTCCATTAATACTCATTGTCATTGTATAATCATTTCTTAGTTAGGGGTGGTTTAGGGACAAGATCAATTTGTTGTAAAATAATATAATAATGTAAATAATTTTGGCCAATAACAGACGTCTGTAATGGCCAAAAATCTGCCGCAAACGGGCGCCTGGTACACAAACTGTTTAATAATTTGCGAAAAAATGCGGTCCGATCCGACATAGAAGAAATTCCTTCCCATTCAGTTTCTAAAATTTCGTAAAGGTCGGTTAAGTTTTGAAGGAAGTAACAAGCAAGAACAAAACCTCGATTTATAAGGAAGAATAAGCAGTGATATTCCCTCTTAATGAATAAAGATTCAAAAACAGGAAGATGTTTTTTACGCGCTGTCAACTCGTCTTCTTTGGTGTCAGTCATAATATCCTAGGCCTAGCTACTTTGAATGTCAAATACAGAATTTTATCTGATTATTTCCGTAGAAACTCTGTTATAAGTTGAAATATTCGGGATTTATAACGTGTAACCTTCAAGCCATCATTGAGTGATAGATCCATACTAATATTATAAATGCGAAAGTGTAACTGTCTGTCTGTCTGTCTGTCTGTTACCTCTTCACGCTAAAACCGCTGAACCGATTTAGATGAAATTTGGTATATAGATAGTTTAAGTCCCGGGGAAGGACATAGGATACTTTTCATCCCGAATAAATTTAGTGTTCCCGTGGGATGAGCGGGTAACACCGCGGGGCACAGCTAGTATTTGAATATTTGAGTGTTTCGAATCAATTGAATTGTACCCGAGTGACTTGACCTTGCTTGTTGTAAAATTCGCGTCATTAAGTTCGTTAAAGACAAAGACGGAGAATGTAAAAATTGTGCCTCTCTTTGAGGTGAAAAATAAAGTGAATATCGAGTTTATTTATTCATTGGAACAAGGAATATTTATTGTTTACTGTAAGGAGTATTCCGTTTACATCGTAATATGTATGTAGGTATGCGTTTATTTAAATTTGGTATTATTTAAATTTGCTAAATTTGGCATTAATAGTAGGTATCAGACATGTGGCACATGAAAAGGAGATCAGAAAATCAACCCGGGATTTTTATTATTTTGCACTGCCTAGTATTAACACAATTAAGGTTTAAGTTTTCCCACTAGATAAAGTCTGTCCGTAAGAGGTCACTTCGGGTGGTCCTAATTTACCTCTAATTGTATTTTCTTGCATTGAATTTCGCCTGTATTGTATTTTTGAGTTCCGTACTCATACGACCTCAACCGGAGTCCCGTTGTCAATATTACTAGTTTCCAATGACTGTCTCACTGTCATGGAACCGTAACTCATGAAACATAAACGTTTAAGCTGTTTACAGAAGGTGTTTTATGGCAGATCTATCATCTAAACTCTAGATTTATATTGAAAATCTGTTCTCTATGTATAGGATTTCAGGACAAATCGAAATGGCGCCATGCAGGAGGGTTTTTTTTTTGCATGGGCGCGTGCTTCCAATGGTCCCGTGCCATCTGTTGGTCAGAATTTATTTGTCCTGAACTAATTTTGGTACGGAGTTGCATTGACATCCAAAGATAATTATAGTATACTTTTTACCTGACTACAGCACATAAAAAGGAAGGTTATGCAGTTGAAGTTGCAAAGGTTCAAATAAGTAATAAAACAAAATAAAGCTTTAAAATTAAAAGGTGTTTCCATGAAAAGAACTACTCTTTTTAAGTTTTATGCACCTAATGGTACGGAAAACTTGGTGTGGCGACTTTCACACTTTATTGATTCTTATTATTTGAATACGAGCCAGAAAAACAGTTTTATGACAAATTATATCTTGAATTATCTACATGCATCGGGGCTACAGACATTTAATGAACCTTATCAGTCCCTGATGAAGAGATCCATACGACGAAACTCTTTCTCCTCAGTAAGCCTCATAGTGAACCGCTGGTAGATATTTTAAATAAAAAAATTAAAGCCCTTTTGGCACATGTGTAACTCTATACATATTAGGCCCATCTGGCATGTAAGTACAACTTAATTTTTAATTCATATTTATATAATGGGTATATAGTTTGCACAAATGTAACTTAGAGAGAAAAATTGTGTTTTTCTCAGTCAACCTTTGACAACGGTAACTGTAAAGCTACCGGAACGTCATGGGAGGCTCAAATAATTAATATACGCGATATAATCCTTTTAAATTGTTTTATTTAAATGAGCTCCATACGAGTTCCAACCATGTCGGGCCGTATCTGACAATTTCACATGAGTGTAAGCCGCTTAATACGATAATTAAATATGTCTCACGAAAATTTAATGAGTTAATCAGCGTCCAATAAAGTACGGCACTTACGAAAATGGCCGGATAGCCCGATAGTACCTTATAGTATCCCCCAATTAAAGGACTCAGTTCAGTTTCTTGTTCAGGACTCCTAACTGGTCCAAATTGAACCTCACACAGTACGTGGCAAATTAAGATTGATGTTAGCAATCAGAACCAGAAGTCTAGTCATTAAAGGCACACATTGATGCCATGACGTAGGAAAGGAAAAGAGAGAATATGGGTTCACTAATTCAATTAAGTCAGCTCAATGCGTTTCTAATCAAATATATCCGAAATCTTGCTACTGCAGTCATGCTTGTCTACATTATTATATAAAGTCCAGTGGGCCTATCATGGTTGCTTTTCATCACGCGATAGATAAATAACAAAACATCCGTCACGATTTGACAAAATGCGAGTGTGAGTGACAGACGCCTTGTCACTTATTTATCACGTGATAAACGCAGCCATGACAGGCTCGCAGGCATCGTAAAATGCGAGCAAATGGATTGAAATTACGAAAGTATGACGTACGTGACGACTAGCACTTCAATGCATATTGCTCGCATTTTACGAAACCTGATAATGTATTTAGCTATGATTTATTGGAAGCAACAGTTTTTATATTTTGTTTCTCATTTAGACAAA
Source organism: Apotomis turbidana (assembly GCA_905147355.2). Taxonomy (NCBI): domain Eukaryota; kingdom Metazoa; phylum Arthropoda; class Insecta; order Lepidoptera; family Tortricidae; genus Apotomis; species Apotomis turbidana. The sequence goes on from LR990293.1 coordinate 4,414,028, forward strand.
TACGTTCTATTCTAATAGACGTAAAATTCAAATGAGGGACATGAACAACACCTCTACGTATATCCGGTTAGCCATATATTTTCCATTAGAATGTCGTATTAGTGAAAATAGCACACATATTTACAGTGAGAGTCAGAATAGCGGGTGTACAGTCGCCATCAATATATCGCAGCATATAAGTCGTTCATAAATATTGGAACATAACTCTCAGTGACTGGGCGTTACAGTACATGTTCAGATATTTATAAACGCCTTATATGTTGCGATATATCTGATGGCGACTGTACCATCACGGATTTGTACAACAGTTATACCAAAAAAAAGTTATTACAATGTTTAGGTACACCCGTCATTCTGACTCTCACTATTTACAGAAACGTAAAATATGCCTAACGAGAAATATAATTGAGGGAAAAGTAGAAGGAAGAAGAGGTAGAGGAAGACCTAGAACAACTCGGTGTGATAATATCAGGGACTGGACCGGTATTAAGGACGTCACCACTCTCCGCAGAGGCAAAAAATAGAGAAGACTTTCGTATGATAATCGCCGACATCCGTTAGGATATGGCACCACAAGATCCGCAATGACTTACCTACTTAGGCAACTTTTTTTACTGTTGAGGAAGTAATTCTACAACCATGTTTGGATGTCAGGCTATCTCTGTACCAAAATTCGTTAAATCCGTCCAGCCTTTTCAGGGTAATGAGAGAAAAGAAACAGATGGTGCTGTACAGCCGGCAGATTATATTCAATACCCAAGTTGTACGTGGTTGTACAAACAACGATACAATTGGGCAGTATCAATAACGTTTTAAGTAATCCACTCCATGTTTATTTTTCCTATGAAAGCGCATTTATATATTCGTTCCATATAATTGGAGCGAATGGCGCGTGGAAATATGAATACTGTATAATCCAGTAAACTGCGGGCTGCGGTAGCTTTTTTCGCTCAATTAACATACACTACATTTATATTAAATAAAATATAATATGAAACAGATTTAGTCCAGTCACCGGAATGAACTAAATCTTTCCAGTCAACTATCGTTCGACATGTCTCGAATCGGTGCCCGATTCCTCTTCAGTAGATCGGACTACTTATTTACCTATTCATATTATAAATGCGAAAGTTACACTTTGTCTATCTGTCTGTTACCTCTCCACGTCTAAGCAAACTACGGATGTTCATTGTCTGTAATTAATAATTTATTAGGTACTTACTATTAAAGCTCCCAATCGATTCAAATGAAATTAGGTATGGAAGTTTGAGTCTCGGGGATGGATATAGGACCTTTAGTTATCATGGAAATCATTCCCTGGTGCGGGGGTGTAAAAGGGGGGATGGACTTTATAGTTCTATATGAAGTACAATGTGTGTGATTCAAGATTTGCCATGCAATTTTATTAGGCGTTTTATCAAGTTGCCGGTGTACTGAATTAGACTGTTTTTCAACCGACTTCAAATTTGTTTGCATTGTTTTTTTTCTAACGCTTGTTACCTCAGAACTCCGTCATGAACCAATTTATGAATTAGGTACTTGCTGCGACCCACGGTGTTACCCGCTCTTCCCCCGAAAAGACAAATATTTTAGGGATAAAATGTAGCTTATGTGTTAGTCCTGGGTATCAGCTAACTTCATTTAAAATTTCATCACATTTGATCCAGCCGTTTGAGCGTGAAGAAGTAATAAAGATGCAAACACACACACACACTCACAAACTTTTGCTTTTATAGTACCTATTAAAGTGATTAGTTTTTTTGTTCGAGTGTAAGCATCACCAAATTGGTCCATAAAATTTTTATGAAGATCTGACGACGAAATTCACGAGGAATCGAGGGAACTTTTAAAATATTGTAGGCGAAATTATGTCAATTTTAGTGTTCTTTAATAGTAACTCGCTCAGTTATTCGCGGAAATACAATATCATCTCATTGAAGTCAGACACGAAAAGGTTGCCCAAATCAATGTTGGGTACATTTTGAAGTAACTATTTCCCCAGATATGTATCAGGTATCTTTCTAAATTTCCTATGTTCTATACAGGGTGGAACAGATCGAGGTACTTTTAAGCAAACAGGGAATTGTTTAGACAGAGTACCTCATTTTTCACCAATGAACTATGTCAATATTTCTATCTATTTTTGAGATACAGCTTGTTAAACATTAGTGTAAAAATCTGCAGATGTCAACCCTAGCATCTTTTGAAAAATTTTCATTACATCGTTGATGAGTAACAAATAAATTTAAACATCCAAACATCTTCAGAAATGTACACATTTGCATAGCTGTTAGCAGGATTTACCGTGCGACAAACGAGATGATAATGGGTCCACCCAGCTGCTTATAAATTCTGCCATCGGAAGTTCACGGAAATTCTGCTGTTACAGAAGCGGCGAAAAATCTAATAGAAGTACCTGTGTATTTGACGACGCGTTTGGCTCAGTTTGTAGAGACCTGCCTACTGAGCCAGCAGTCCCGGGTTCGAATCCTGGCCAGGGCAAATATTTGTGTGATGAACTCGAATATTTGGGCTTGGGTCATGGTTGTTCTAAGTATTTAAGTGACCCTGTATAGATAAATATTATTTATCTATATGTATAAGTATGTATATCGTCGTCTAGTACCTATAACACAAGCCTTCTTGAGCTTAATTTGCGACTAGATCGGTTTGTGTAAGGTTGTCTAATGTTTATTTATTTATTTAGTATGAAAGCTGCCACACGTTTACCACATTTTAGGACCAAAATACATACTAACCTGCCATATTACATTCAGAAAATTAAACGTATTTTTTTTATGATATCACCTTCAGTCAGCCGAAGTGTTTAGTTTGAATCGGTTCGCGATTCATCATTAGGAGAGTCGATCAGTCGCGGCAGCGGCCAACCAAGCACTGCTGGTAAACGCCTTGAATGACGTAGTGAGTGTTGTGTGTAACCCGACAATTGACATTATGTGTGATCATGAGGGTAGATTGTCGCCTCCCCGAGTGACGCCCGCGTCGAGCATCCGCGCGGATATGACGTTTGCTCGCAGTGCTTGGCTGGCCGCTGCCGCGACTGATGATGAATCGCGAACCGACTCGAAACACTTCGGCTGAATGAAAGTGAAATCATAAAAAAATACGTTTAATTTTCTAAATGTAATATGGTAGGTTAGTATGTATTTTGTTCTAAAATGTGGTAAAAATGTGGCATCATTCATGCTAAATACAGAGGTACCTACATCAGACTTTTCCCCGCCTCTGTAACAGCAGAATTTCCGCGAACTTCCGATGGCAGAATTTATAAGCTACTGGTTGGATCTGCCGTGATGATGAATAGCGAACCGATAGCGTGACGTGAGTAAACCAGTTCCGTATGTATTTTAATATGTCTGAGATTCACTGTACCTGTTTTTCTATGTAAAATAGCGGAGGGGTACTTAGGTATAAAAGTATCCAAATATCCACTCCCTGCTCATCGCGCTAAAATAACTGCACAGATTTTAACTATTTTTGCCCTGAACACGGACGTGTGTGGAATATATTGTAAGTGAAAGTTGCAAAGTGCGAATGCATTATTTAACTGCATGCAGGATAACCCAACAACAACTAAAACTTTATAAATAAAGTTTTAAAATAGATTGAAACACGGAACAGGAATATTCCGATAATTTTGGGTTATCCTGCATGCAGTGAAATAATTAAAATTGCCCGCTCAATGTACCTATCTAAATTATTGAATTAGTTGAAATTTGAATTAATGAATGGTTGTGCTATAAGTATGCTAATGTTGGACTATATTATATAAAAACCTTTCATACATGCTACTTGGCAATCATTGATACCTAATCGTTTTTTTTAATGTCTTTGACGGATGGATTTTCAACTTCAATGATGAATAGTCTGTCATGTCACCTTAGAGCTCAATTGTACTAACTTTGCGAAAAAAGTTGTTGCAAGTAGGACGTTAGTGCACAACTCTATATGGTTTAAATTTCATTGGCAAAATAATTGTAATTAGTACAAGTGTGAACTAAGGTTCTCGTTGTGATAATTTATGATAAGATGATTTATGAAGTAAATAACATGTGTAATAAACAGTATGTAAAACAATGTGTTTTCAAACGTTGAAACGTTGTTTGTGAAATCTTCATTTGTGAAACGTTTCTTGTAAAATGATTGGATTCTAGTACCCAGAAGTACGACGCTTCATCAACTTTTTAATAATATCAGCAGCGTTTACGAGTAGGTAGCAATTTTAATCAAGAACCAAAATGTATAAAGAAAATAAGGCACATTTCACTTCAAACAGTTCAAAAGCATTTGCGAAATTAAAAAAATATCCGCAAAATTTGTTTGTCTGGCTTCAATAGGACGATCTGTATAAAAGCGGAACAAATAAATATATAGCACAAGATAGATAGAATACTCTTTATTGCACAACTAGACACGAAAGAAACACAAAACACAAAGAAAACAACAGCCGATCAATCGCTAAACAGCCATCTCTTCCTAGCAACCTTAAATATTAAGAGGCAATTACACTGCGTCGTTCACCTAATGCGGTCGCCAAATTCATTTTAAACTACTTAGGCCAACGAACGTCGTCTTCACATTAGTCTGTCCGGCTACTACGGTGACCGCATGACTCTTGAATGGATTCGTTTAACGAACGTCATCTTTACACTAGTCTGTCCGCCTAATGCGGTGGCCGAATGCAGTAGCTGAACTACAAAGTCATCCATCAGATCTTTGAGAGCTGTCGCGATGTCAAAGCTTGTGCTTAGGAAAGCTAGTATATTAGTTTGCTTAATAATACAGGAAATATTATTAAAATTAATAAGAAAGAAAGGAAGATACTGGGTTCGGAAGATATATGCACAGCGTTACGCCTATGGAGCAACAGCAACTTTGTGTGATTGCACGATTGCACAGGTCGTATGATGTGCAGTTTTTTTTTTTTTTTGGATAAACCACATTTTGAGTACCTACTTATTGAGACGGGTTTCACCATTAATTGAGGAAAAACACACACCATTTCGCGAGACTTTAAGCTGTCGTATGAAACTACAAATAACACTACGTTATCTAGCCACAGGAGATTTATTTTTACTTTATCATTTGATCTGCGGTGTCGCCGCTGCCGGTGACCTAATAGTTAAGGCGGACAGATGTCGTACTTACACTGCTTCGGTCACCTTATAAGCGTTGGCAGCTGTCGATCGCCGAATGCGGCCGACTAACGGCGTTCTTTACGGTTACCTATCGTAATCCCGATTTTTTGTTTCCCCACTGTAACGTTTCGCCGAATTTCCATTTGCCCGAAAGCTATTTATTCCAAAACTATTAATATTTCAAAATAATTATTAAAACAAACCTAACCTAACCTAATGGGTTCTTTAACACGATGTTTATAAAATCCTGATAATATTATGGGTTTCAGGAAAAATTGCTTTCGGGCAAATGAAAATTCGGCGAAACGATACAGCGGGGAAACAAAAATTCGGAATTATGATAGGTTACCGTTCTTTACACTTTTGCGGTCGCCGCATGCAGCATGCGGCGAACGACAAAGTGTATTTGCCGCTTAATTTTATGTTGAAGCCAGACGAGCGTATTTTTAACCGACTTCAAAAAGAAAGGGTTCTCAATACGGTTGTATTTTTTTATTTATTTTTTTAATGTTTGTTACCTCATTTAGGGATTGTAATTCGAGTACTTTCCGTGAGCTCAGAAAACTGAGAGATACTTATTTGGATCGCCTAAGAGCGAGCGATACAGGTATAAAAACCGCATTCGCATTCTGACAGCACACGCACTGTAATTTCGGTCGCGCCATAACTCGTGTCTCGTGATCAGTAGTGAGTACCCGTACCATGAGTTTACAGTGACAGTACTCGCTAGCGAATATAGGTCGCACGATGTATGGCGTAACGTAAGCGAAATCACGCCACACATGTCTGCGTTGAATAAATCCTGAGATAATAGGTAAGACTAATCGACCTAGTCCCAAACTAAGCCATATTTGTACTATCGGTATACTAAACGACGATACATATAAGTACGGGATCCTCTTCTTTCATAGACAAACTCTGCACCGAATACTTCATTTTATCGAATTTTAATTTCATAAACAAATTACTCCCTGAAAGTCGCACATTTTTTCAGAAATCTTTAAAACGTTAACCTATAGATTAGGTTAGATAATGTGTTGTAATATTTCAACATATATATTTTATGGTTACAGAAAACAAAAATGCTTACGATGAAATGAAAATTTGACGAAACGTTTGTGTATAAAACAAGTGTACCCCTTACATATATAGATAACAGCCAGGACCAGGAACAAATATTCGAGTTCATCACACAAATATTTGCCCTTTCGGGATTCCAGGACCGCCGGCTCAATAGGCAGCTACAAACTGCGCCAACCACGTCGTCAAAACTCAAACTACGAGACATTAATTACATTCAGAAACGACTATTCGATGCAGTGACTTTCAAATGGCTTATTTCACTTAATCTTGTAAAATATTTCAAAGTACCAACATTTCTTTAGTTTAATTTCATAATAACATAGACGATAATAATATAATAGCTATGAAGACTAGACAATAATTAGAATTGCAATTTGTACCGGGTGGATGAAAATTAAACGCAAATGGTAATTCGATGCATTATTCATGTACATCCTTCGGAAGACTGCATAAATGATGAAAATATTTTATATAAGTACGGACTTGGTTAACAGTATTATTATTGTATTTTAGACAAGGTCAGCTGATAAAGCAGTGAATATGAATTATAAATATTAGATGGTGCCCGTAGTGTATTTTTACCATATTCTGGTAAAAATTAAGTATCCTTTTACCCTTTACCTGCGCCTGTACTAAAACTGGTTAAATGCCGTCTAGCCATTTCGGGGTGATAAATAAATAAATAATGATAGATAAATACATATAAGACATCCATGACCGAGGAAAAAATCAGAGTTCATCACACCAAATATTTGCCTTTGCCGGGACTTGAACCCAGGCCGTTGGCTCAGTAGGCAGCTGCACTACCACTCAAACTCGTCAAATGATGAGAGGTCAAAGAAAAATTCACCAACAGATGACGCTGTACGGCTGGCGCCACACTGCCGCTTGAAGCTATTAAAGGGTGAATGAGTGAATGAAAACATTTATTTATTTCAGGCAGCTCGGTTAAGTAGGTTAAAAAATAAGTAAAAGCATAAGTAACTAAACAAATGTTAATATAGCTGTTAAGATTTTTCATAATTTTTGACGGGCATCGTGTAGTTGCGGACGCTCCGTTAGCGTAGTGCAGTGTGACACGGAGGTGCCCACATGAAGCTGGTTCATTAATCATTAAACAAGCTAGTAAAGATCATGAGGAAAAAGGTAGTGTACTCATGTGGAAGAAGGTTTGATAAGCAGTCAACCCACTTTGACAGCCATGGTGTGGTCACTCTGTCAGTGTGACGCAGTCATGGGAGTACTCCAGTCGATGCTGATTTACTAAGTAAGCCAGGAATGAACAGCGTACTCATGTAGAAGAAGGGTTGACATGCAGACAGCCCACTTTGACAGCCATGGTGTGGTCACTCTGTCAGTGTGACGCAGTCATGGGAGTACTCCAGCCGATGCTGATTCACTAAGTCACACACCCTGGAGCCTAAATGGTCCAGAACTGTGCGGTTCCAGAGGAATTTCCTACCGGCCCATCTTTTCCACTGTACTGGTTCTTCAAGTGGGGAGTAAATAGGTTCTTAAAGGGTCGGCAACGCGCGTGTGATGCTCCTGGCATCGCAAGCATCTATAGGCAGCGGTAACTGCTTGACATCAGGCGGTCCGAACGCTAGTTTGCCAGCATCGTAGTATATATAAAAGTAAGCCAGGAATGAACAGAGTACTCACGTAGAAGAAGGGTTAACATTCAAACAGCCCACTTTGACGTTCATGGTGGGGTCGAAACGCTCCGTTGGAGTGGCACAGAGTGATGCGGACGGTTTTACACGAAGCTGGTTCGAATTCATTCTGACAACAAAAAAAAGCATTCTCAAAATTCATCCTACATTTTTTCCTGTTAGGAGAAGGGAAGAATATAACTACTTACTTCCTCAAAAAAAAAAAGGAACTGTCCCGGGGGCAACTTTATTATTTCTCTGCCTAACAAATAAAGGTTTTTACAAATCGGCCCGCGATTGAAGAAGATAAAAATGCGTAAATTAAAATAAAAAATAGAAAAAACAAACCGGTTCTAATAGATGTCTGGTGATGGTACGTTATTTACATTGCTAACTAACGCGCATTTATTACTCGTTAAGAAATTACACACAAAAGTGATTAATGATAAAGGTGAACGCAATTGTAATTCCTTGTTCGGTCTTTTCGCGACGGCAAAAAGAGTTAAAAGCACTTTTCAGTTTGCAAACAAAGTCAGGTGGCCCTAATTGGTAGTTAAAGACGATTAAAGCGGAACAGCAATCATACTTCTAATTAAAAAAGGCAGTAACGCAACCGCTTCGGAATAAAGCCCACTGAATACTCAGCATAAGAACAGGGTCGGACTATACGTATACGCATACGTAAAAAAAAAAAAGCATTTCTTGTTATAAAAGTTTGATTCACTCCGAGAGTTATCTTGCGGCGGTGTTTCTTTCTCTTAATTCGTGCTCCGGGAAATTATTCCTCCTTTCGAAGCACGGTTTACGATTGTGTTTTTCTTTCATTCAATAATATGAATGCTCCTGAAATGTCGGGGCATACTCGTATGTATCAGTATCACTTCAATTCCGTTCTTTGTGCTCTGATCTAAGTACAAATATAGCGAGTAATATTTTTGCATCGTATTATGTCGGAAAACTATTCGCTACATCTATATCAATGGTTCGTTTTATGTCTAATTAAAATGTTAATTAATAAGGGATTCAATTACTGACCAATTTGTGGTGCCGCTTGCGCTTTTGATCATTAATGGGTGGACAATGGACATACCGCTTGGCATCGACGGTTGGCAATAACGGGGTAACTTTACCTACCTCGCAACTGCACAACTATGGTTTTAGGAGTCTCTATTGTTTGTAAATAGAGTTTCTAATTGTGAGTAAACGTAGTAGCTGATATGTACTTGTGGAATGGCTTCATTGTGGCTTTGACAAGTTGCCGGCCGACTGGCGTCGAAATTGTTTTGCACTGCACTGGGTTATTTTTAGGGTTCCGTAGTCAACTAGGAACCCTTATAGTTGCGCCATGTCCGTCTGTCTGTCCGTCCACGGCTTGGCTCCGTGATCATTAGTACTAGAAAGCTGAGGCATAAGTATGTGTATGTATCACGCCGACAAAACGGTAAAATTAAAACTAAAAAAAAACTTTTTTTCGGGTACCTCTCGTACACCTAAAGTGGGGGTGAATTTTTCTTTTCGTTCCAACACTAGTGTGTGGGAGGTCGTTGAATAGGTCTTTCAAAAATAATAGGGGTCTCCGAACATTATTTTTTGATAACTTTTGTAAATATTCGCCCCGGAAATCCAAAAACCATCTTAATTTCTTTAAAATGGCGTAAGTGCCGCGCGGTGTCTTAGGTATACATACTTCTAACGTTACACATATAATTTAAGTGTCATACTGCATTAAAACATCCGCTCAATCTGGCGCGTATAATCGATAACTTCCAGAAGGTATTAAGTATTACAGTCACTTTGGCGTTTACGGCCTTTTTATAGAGCTTGGAATCTTTCTCATAATTTAAACCTCGGGCTTAAAACCGCTGTTTTAAGCCCGTCTATTATTGTGAAGGATGGGCAACTACGGAACCCTACACTAAGCGTGGCCCGACATGCTCTTGGCCGGTGTCTCATTTTTACTGACAATGGATCCATATCCATACTATGGGTTTTACCTTACAAACGGTCCGGTAGTTCTGAACTTTTTGATATGTTGTCTAGGATGGTCAGTGCATGTTTAAAATGCAAAATGCACAATTCCCCCTCCTCCATACCATTCCGCACCCGCCGCCATATTGAAAAAACCGTCAGAATCTTCAGATTTTTATATCTTCGTTTAGGAGCATTTTGGCTAGAAAAGAGCTTGCGCAATATTTTTTTTGCCTAGAACACATAGTTACAGAGAAATGAACTTAAAAAAAAGTTCAATTTTTAAGTCCCTGAACCTCTCCGCCTGCTCCAGTAATTAAGGGCTTTGCCTAAAACTATGGCAGAATTTAAAATTTTCGAACCCGAAAATGATATTGCAGCCCGATATTGCGTGCATTTTAAATGTAAATATCTCCGTAACTACATATCTGTCCTATAAATAAAATTTAAGGCACTCTTACATACACATTATGGGGAAACGAGAACTAGTAGAGAAATAAATTGACCCCTCCCGGCCTCGGTACGGAAGCGATGTGAATAATTTGCTAATCAAATTCAAACTAACTGATACCTATTTTAACGTAAAGTTTAAATTTCCCGTTACGAGTCCGTGCCTCAGCATACGAGGGGTTAAAACCAGTCTTCATTTCGGTTTTCCCTTGTTTTATAGACAAACATTTTAAACGAATTTTAAATTTATAGAAATTTCATTTTGTTGAACGTATTTTTTTCTGAATCCATATAATATTTTGGAATGTTATAACACAAACCTAAGCTAACCTAACCTAATCTATAGGTTGATATCTTCAAGATTTCTGAAAATAAACTACCCAGGCCAAAAGTATGGAAAAAAAGTTTATTCTTTTAATATTTAAAGTTTCCAATAATTATTCCTTGTTTAAAGTTGTTAGGTACCCCCAAAAGACAAAAAAAATAGAACATACACAATAAAAATATCTGCATATTGTACAACATTTATAATACAGGGTGGCCAAATATAGAGGTCCAAAAAATGTTATTAGATGCCTCGGATCTCGGGCTATCGGAATATACCTCATGTGTCGTGCGTTAAAAAAGTAAATTTAAAGTTGAACAACTTCAAACCATTCTACTAAACTACCCGGCAAAATACACGAACAGCATTTCAATTGCTCCAAACCGCTACACTATTGGAATTGTAAAACTTTTTCAATAAACCCGTTCTATATTTGCCAATTAAATAAACCGAATTTCCGTTCAGTTACACACTATTTGGTGACCATCATTCCGGATTCGGGAAAACTAGCGTTATTGAAAAAGTTACGCATCTGCATTTCATTTTAACACTACCATCGCAAAACCTCGTAAACCGGGTTACGTTATTTTGTTATCGATTCCTAATAATGGCGTCTTTCGTATAGACCACCAAATATATTTTTGTGATTATATTTACGAAGTTAAAAACAACGTAACCTTTGCAATATTTCGGTTCAGTTCAGAGGAAAATGTAAAATGAAAAAAAAAACAATTATTGCAAAAAACAAAACATATATTGTACCAATTATTAAACCAAATCTAAAATTAAACTATGTCTAAAAATTGCCCCCGTGGCACTGTACCAAAGACGCTGGCAGCATTACCTCGCTGTATTGCTATACTAAGACGCTGAGCGATAGGGCTTGAAATATGGGGATGGCTTTCCAATTCCGGAATTGACTTCGATATTGGCACTCAATTCCGGAATTCCGGAACTGGTTCCGGAAGCGAGGAAGCTGCCAGCTCTTTGGTGTGGTGTCGACGAGCCGTTTCAAAAGCACCTTAAAAATAAATCTAGCGCTTGGACCCCACGGGTTGCTGGGTTGCGATACCAAATGCGGTGAAGTGGTATTGAAAGACGAGACCCTGGTATTTCAGATATTTGCGGTTTTCAGCCGTCTCCGCCGCCCCTCATTTCATCAATTATTGAATTAATTAATTGATGAAATGAGGATTAATTCATTAATTGAGTGAGTTATGGTGTAAACTTCCCAAGTAGCACAACAAGCAGCAGAAGTGCCCTGCTGCTAATTTAAGCTGAATAAAGACTGTATAAGCGCTTATGCAGCTGGTTTGCTACTTATGTTTTTGGTCTTCACCACTTATTTCAGGAATTATATATTCGAAGCTTCTTATCACACATCTTTTCTTTAGAGAAATGTGCGCTCGGCGCGGACTTGGATTCCACCCTTATGTTGTCGATATACCACTGATTCGTACGAAACGCTTTGCGTCTACTTTCCTTATGAGGACAGCTAAGGAATGGAACTCACTTCCTGCGCACCTGTTTCCTGAAAAATATAACTTAGATCTCTTCAAGTCGAGAGTGAATAGGCATCTTCTAGCCAAGCATGCTCCATCTTAGGCCTTATTGTCAAATGAGGTTAAATGCATGGCTATTTTGAAAAAAAAAATGCACTGTTTTCATAGTTCGTACGGAACCCTCGGTGCGCGAGTCTGACTCGCAATTTGACCGGCTTTTTTTTATATTTGCATCCTATGCATACATGATTTGTTGTACAGCTATCTAACTCCAACAATGTATCTGTTTGGCCTTATGGTTACGGTATTTTTATATGTTTGTAATGTGCAATAAGGTTTTCACGTCACCCTAGGCCAGCCAAGGCAAGACGTAAACTTTAGCAAAACCACGGGCGGTAATTCGTAAAGCCCCAGATCGCTTATTTATGGCCCTCACCTTCGGGCCACAAACATCCGATCTGTGGGATTGTCGCATTCATTTACGAATTCACTACCCTAGGTATATAAATGTAATGTACTAAAACAAAAATAAATAAAGTTTGTCAAAACCACATATATTCTCAGTCTGCGCGATCGAAGCCGCGGGGTAAAGCTAGTATTTCATAACATTGAATAACCTACGGGCAACTAATATACGACACGTAGTCAATACGTTGCACTACAATTTCCGCCGGTTGCATAATAAGCTAATAACTTACAGTTACATCATTCCAGGAAACCTGGCAGCTCAGCATGTTAATTGGAATTCACTTGAGTGATTTCTCGAAGTGCGATAAATTTTCCTATTTTTAGCATATTTAATATGAGAAGACTTCGTTTGCGGGAGAGAATAGGGGTTTATATTACTTTAATAGGCTATTTGACTGATGTTGAATTCTACAGCGTACTGTAGTTATATGAATAAAATTAGCTAAATATATCACGAAACAAAGAAAAAAAAACCAGAAACATATATCTTTTTTGGAAATATGTGACTTCAAAGGTACGCAAATTTTATGTTTTTTTTTTTAATCCGAAATAAATTTTGAAAATGTTTTCAGAATCCTCATAATTTTACGAAACAATAATTGTATGACAACTATGAACTTAAACGCACTTTTTCACGGTGAAAATGCCAAATTTCTTAATTTTTCCATACAATTATTGGTACCTATACCGGCCTGTGACGTCACTAGCCTGACGCGTTTTGTATGGAGCGTTTTTAGCGCTACGTAGAAATGTTGAACTTTGACGGTCATTTCTGACTTTTAGAGCAGTTTAAGTGTAGTCAGTCCCATATAAATATTTGATCACAATAAAAAATAGAATCGATTGACATCCTCAAAAAAAATTAGTCAACATGTCTATTGGGAACATAATATCCCTTAGTCGCGGCTGTACGGTTAGCAGTCCCTGATGAAGAGCTCCATACGAGTTCGAAACACGTCGGGTCGTTCCTGACAGTTTCACATGAGTGTAAATTGCTTAATACAATAATTAAATATAACATTAAAGCTAAGACATATGTCTTGTTTAAATAATTTTAGGTTATTTTAGACTATAATTTCATTTACTAATATTGTATACTTATGTGGCTAATAGCCGTATTTTGAGTACTACTACAGGTTTCCAATTTCCATCTCTATAGTCTTAGAAGAGGAAAGATGGAAATGTATCTGTATGGCTTTTTTTCGTCAGTTTCATAACTCGAGCTTTTCATCGTATTATTTTAATTACGTAACGTATACAATAGGTTCAGTGAATAGTTTAAAAACTTTCCCCTGTTGAGCTACAAAAGGAGTCAAGAGTAAAACACTGTTCTTGAAAATAAGCGATTTCAAGCCTTCTTTTAGGCGATTTTAGAAACTATGTCCAACTTACCCCATTACCTTTTCATTTTCCCCTTCATCATATTATGATAAATTATACTTATTTGCCTTGCTATTTTTCTGCACACAAGGCCTATGTAACGAAGTGTCATCAACAAATTATAAACATTTATTTATTTATCTGGGGGCACGGATAATATATATATGTTAGCGCGATGTCATACTCCATAATGCAGAGCCACAATGATTCTTTTAGAATACTATTGAAAGCCACATAATATGAACTGGTGACGGCAGTGAGGTGGTGATGAGGAGTGTGAATGAATAAACGTTTATGATAACTACTTGGTGTTGTATTTCTCGTAAAAGTTCACAAAGGAATGAGCAGAAACGTCACTGCACCTGGTATTTAAAGACTATCAAAGTACCATTAAATGGAGGGGAGAAACACGTAAGTGGTAGTCGTCAAGTAACCAGGTGTTAGTAACATTTTTAGTCTATTGACACACTGTGTAAATAATTTAACAATACTAATGTTGAATCTACTATTTCTTAAATTGCTATTATTAATTACAATATAACTCATGCACTTCACATGGACTAATAACTTATAACTAAATTATCAAGATACTCAATGATCTATTCAAATGTGCTTCTGAGGTAAAGATAATCCAAGTAATATCATTATTTGTTTTCTAAGATACATTTAAATGCGAAATAATCACAAAGGCGCTGTCATATATATATATATATATATATATATATATATATATATATACATATGTACCCCTGTAAAACACCATATAGACGATCAATCCTGAAATTCGTTGGAGAGATGTTTGCGCACCATGCGCTTGAAGGAGAATTTGCTCTGAGCTTTCCTAATGGAGAGAGGGAATTTATTCATGACTCTTTCCTCCCAACCCAGTATATTTTAATAAAAGTTAAGGTATGATGGAGAGACTATCATCGGAAGAAAGACGGCCACAGTCCAATAACATACTAACTGTCAGTCTTACTCTTACCCCATTAGTCAACAAACTATGCTAGTCTTACCCCAACTTACCTTACTCATTTTACAAGGGTTTCAAAACAACACTGCTCACCGCATCAAAAACACCAACGATCATTTCCCCACGCAACTTTACACTTATTCCTCATATCGAAATTTATCTCCAAAATATATTCAGGAAAAGTTAGCACGAAAGTATATTCCAACCGTGCTATCTATAATTTATTCCCGCGGAGGAGAGCCGCCGTGTTGAGCCAAAACTCTTGCTTTGCCGATATCGATGTTGAGTATCGTCGGTGGGGACAAAACTGTTGCTTTGCCGATATCGATGTTGTAATGTCGTTACGTTACTGTTTAGTGCTTACAATATTTTTGACCATTACATCGTAGTTTCTGAGCTCGTTAGGATTTATACCACTAATCGATCTGTAACGAGGACAATAGCAATACTGTTCAGTTGATGATGTTGCATTTTGTTAAAAACAACAATTTGAAGAATTTTTTAATTAATGTTTTACAATTAAAGATAATAATTTGCATAAGCCGTGTGTAAAAGTAAGAAGTAAGATGGCGATGTTATGTGTTGCCATGGTGGCGCTAGTAATGTGGCACGTGGCTAGTGATGTGACGATTGTTCGTCAAATACATGCTTCTTCTTCATGAAAAAGTGACTTCCAAGATCTTCTTGAGAATCAAGTCCTTATAGAGCAGATAGCTTGGAGAATGTTCTTCTTAGGATGGCATTTTTAATTTTTAGATGACGACTGCAGATGGCATCTTCTCTGGGATATAAACGCAATGCTTCCCAAGAGCCACTTCATCGGCGGTAGTTGGTCGTCGATTATCAGGACCAGGTCGTCAATCTTGATTTCTTTCTTGTTTGTCTTTCATTTTAGTCTTTGCTGGAGTGTACAAAGGTAATCCCTTCGTCCATCGAGTAAAAAAAAACCTGCTTTAGTCTTTGAATGAGCTGATATCTGTTGACTGTGACTGTCTGCACTACAGGTGACGGTAAGGACATCAATGCTCGCCCAACAAGGAAGTGCCCAGGCGTGAGTGGTACTAATGGTGGATGGATCCGCTGACAGAGGGGGCAGTGGATGCGAGTTCATGATTGCCTCTATCTATGCAAATTGAGTAGCTAAAAACAACGTTCAACGTTATACTTGTATTACCCGCGATTCTTTTTAAATGGTACTTGGCTGATTTTACAGCTGCCTACCAGATCCCAACGAAATTCGGTGCATATGCCGGCATAAAGTGAAAGACTATTTCCTCGCCGCATGCTAACTCTCCGATTTGCCGTCCACACGTTTGAAAGATTCAAAGTCATTCTTAGCCCCTTCATAATTCTTTCCATAGTCACAATGGATATTATTTGACTTTCCACGTCTGGCAATAAATCTAGGCAAGCACTTAATAAAGGCATTAGCGGCTAGGTCGCTAACAACCTCAAGGTGGACAGCCTTTGTTGAAAAATAAACGAATACACAAAGGTAACATTTAGATGTGCTTGCCCTACGCCCTTTTTTGTTGGAAAGTGAAAATGGACCTGCGAAATTGGTTGGCGAAGGGTAGAGCAGGCTTAGTTGCTCTTAAGATCATATGGAATTTACTCTAAATCTTTGACATCTCATACAATTATTTACAATGCTTCCTGCAAGAGTTCGACCACCGATCGGCCAATAACGCTCTCGTATATAGAGTTTCAAAGTGGTTTAGCACCACCGTGTAATAACCGCAGCAAATAAAAGTATGGTAAATATTTGCTTGCTATCTATGAGTATCGGATGTCGTTGATCATACGAGCAGTGTGCAGCGTTAAAGAATGGATTTAAGTCCAATAATTTAGATTTACTATTTAGGATTTTTTGTGTTTTTAACGAATGTATTATTCTCATCGAAGGAAGGAACTACACTTTCTTCAACTGTTTGTATAGCTGTGAACGATTTGATTTAAGCTAATGTGACATCATTAAATCATTATTGGCTAATAATTTCATTATATATTTTTGTATTTGTTTTGGTGATGTTGCATTAATTAAAATATACTTCAAATAGTTGGTTAAAATTTGCTGTCTGTCTGTTTTGTTCTAGAACCATTTGTGATGATTAAAGTTTGACACCTTTCATACAAAATACACAGATATTATAGATTGTTTGCTACTAGTGTTCAAGAGGAAGCTGCCATAGTCCAATAACTAACTAACTGTTTTCTTACCCCATCAGACAATAAACGATGTTAGAATAGAATAGAATAGAATAGAATGAAAATTTATTCGTTAACATACACAAAGTGGACAACAAATATTAAAATTAACATAAAATCGTTGTTGTGTATGCCACGAGAAGGTCACACCTCAGCATAAATGCTGGCCCGGGAACCAGCGCTGGTCTTCCGGTGAAACCTATCGGTGACGCCACGGTGAACCGCACACACACGGCTGCACTCTTAGTTTAATAATCTATGAATGCAATGCCGAAATGTGTACAGCTTATTAACATTTAACAGATTACATTTTACAAGTGATAAAAGTGAAAAATAGTAACCAAGATTACAATTAATGTTAGTCTTACCTCTTACCCCACCTTGGAAAAAGTTTTTTTTTTCTATTAATGTGGAGTTGAACTGCGGCAGTAACCTCCCTTTAACCGTTAACAGAACATTCACGTCACCAAAGTCGGGAACAGTAAATGTCACGTGGATCCCACTTTATAACTTAGAACGACGAAATTTTATTGCTCGTAAAATAGAAACATCGCGAAACATCACTTTTAGTTTTAATGTGATATGTTAGCAGCGATCGGTATACGGCGTTTTCTGACGTTTTCTCTATAAACTGTTTATAACAGATAACATAATAACATAACATCTCTCTGTAACTTACCCGCTAACTCAGAGTAGAGCACAGATTTAGGTAAGCGGGTAATCCATTCGAAGGACGTGCCCACTCCATCTCAAATGCCGTTGCATCAAAAGAGCTTCCATACCCAACATTCTGGAGCGACGTAGAACCTCGGAATTGGGAACACGGTCCTGCCATCTGATCCTTAGAACAGACCTTAGGCATCTTAGGTGGTCAGTGTCCAATTTCTTCATGTCTGAGTCAGAGACTGATCTTTGCGCGTCTATTAATTTTAGTAGCATTTTATATGACTCATTGAATGGAATTCAATGAGCCATATAAAATGCTACTAAAACTGAATATAACTACAAAATTTGAAATACTTCGCTTCAATATTGGCTAAGATCTTGTCACTTGTTCCAACTAAAGCTGAATATCTTGGAAACTATTGGTGCTATTTCCACCAACCATAGAACCATCTCGACGGACAAATCTTACGTTTGAAAAACACCGCTCTCAAATTGGTCCATCCGTTTGGGAGCTATGATGCCACAGACAGACACACAGATACACAAATACACAGATACACAGTCATGTTAAACTTATAACACCCCTCATTTTTCTTCGGGGGTTACAAATACTGGTAAACTGAATTAAATAACAAACTCAAATTTTAAACGGCGATGTGTTACGCAAGTAAGTAACACGTATGTGTCAGGTACCTATACATAGCTAACCCCTGAAATACCGTTTCGGCCAAAATTCTTCGTTTCTCACTTGTCAGGAACATAGAATAAATTCTTGAATTGAAAATCAGTTATCTACGGTGAAGGTTTGCATGGGGATAGGCATTGTGGAGTATTTGAATATTTTGTTTTACAGTTGATAGAAGAAAAGAAGATGGTAAGGAAGAAAATAACAACAAAAAATTCGACTACGCTTGGTCGCTGCTATCATATCGCCTTAAAATGCTACGAAAATCTGTTTAATCTTTTTATAATTGGCTGGGATCTGAGAATCGGGGAGTTAGGAAGTTTTTAATGAAACCCTCTTAATTATAAATAATTGCTTTGATTATATTTTTGCGAATTCGGATTAAAAGTCCCACTCATGTTAAAAAATCGAGAATGATTTAAGTATTTCTTTTTAAAGCGGGTTTTATTTAGACCTGACCTCTAAATAAAATCCAAGTTTTCTCATAGTTTGAAATAAAAGCCAGGAAACGAGGCATATTATAGCTCGTAAAACAAAGACCGTCATCTGTTTTTTTTTTATTAACTAGCTGACAGGCGCTGCTCTGTTAAAAACTCAGTTTCTAAGCAAAAAAGCATATAATACATAACAAAATGCTTTATTGCACACATATAAGTTTACAAATGAAACACAGATACAATAATTTTAATAACGGTAGACAGGGCGGTCTTGTCTCTAAAGACCGATCTCTTTCAGGCAACCTTTGGGTTGTTGAGTTGATACAGAAGGGGTGGGAACACAAAATAAACACGAACAGAAGCAAGTAAATATAAGGGAAAAATAAATGTGGGATTTTACTTTTTCTCTGTATATATTTTAGCCATCCTCGAATTTCAAAGAAAAATAAATGCCTTTGTTGGTCCACCCGTCGCCGAGTTTAGCCCTAGACTATTACGCATACAGGGTGACTTCAAATTAGAAACACAAAACACTTGATTGTGGCTCAGTTAATGATCCTCACAAAACATATATGATAAGTAATATATTACATTAAGTCAATTCTTAAAATTATCTACCTTTAACTATTGTTAATTTTCTAACAAATATAATTAAAATCCCAATGTGTAATTAGCTAATTGTTACCGCAAATTCAATAGCTAACTGTCATATCTGTCACTCGTTGTTATTTTCGTAGCTAGCCCTACTGGTCAGATCATACAATACAATACAAGTAATCTTTATTGCAAACCTCACAAAACATACAGGAGAACAATGCAAGAAATTAAAATTAGAGGTAAACAACAGGCGGTCTTATCGGTAAAGAGCGATCTCTAGTCGCAAACTGTTTGTTTAGATTGCTTAGTTCGACGCGGTTCAAAACCGTGAAGTCCACAAAACAAATAATGCCATCTCATTAATATAGATCACTGGGGAATTGTAAATAGAACACGCACCGATAAGCCTAATAAATAGCGATTAGGGATTTACAATACAATATAATACGATACAAATCCTCTTTAATGCAACCCTCAAATGTATATTTGAGGTGTGCCCGCCTGTTGTTTACCTCTGCCTCCCGTTCCAAAGAATAATGCGGTCTTTTCTTCGGATATTTTATTTACAGTCTGACCAAAAAGAGCAGAAATTAAAAAGTGGCAATACTGTAGTGCCGTCCCCGTTTTTTTAGATTGATAAGAAAGGGATGACACTACAGTATTGCCACTTTTTAATTTCTACGCTTTTTGGTCAGACTGTAAGGTCAGGTGGGGTTAGAGATACATGGGACAAGAGGAACATATTGGCATATTTTCTACATGATAGCTGTAATAAACATAAAACCATCAACGGAAGCGACATTCATTTATTTTTTACCCGAAACTGTTTTAAAAAATCGGACTCACGACACATACTGTGACTTATTTTGAGTGTTGCCCTTACCCCAATGTATTCGCCTAATCCACGAAGAAAAGTTGTTGTAGGTTACCAAGAATCAATACTTGATTTTAATTTTAAGTACATCCTTATTTTTCTCTATTTATAAAACATATTTTACTGAAATTTGCCAGTTTATGGATGGTAAAATTAGTTAGTATTTTTAATGGTTAGCTAGATTTTCAATAGCTGCACCTCTAGCACAACTGTGACACGCGACTCCGTCTCGCGCGATATATATTATCTATCTCTATCTTCACAGTACTGTGGGAGAGTGATCGGCGATGCTATGTCGCGCGACAAGAGTCGCGAAACCAAGTTGAGCTAGACGGGCATACATGTGAGTGCGTATGCGTGTGCGTTGCGTAACCTCGCCACTTCCACAAGGTAAAGTAAATAAGGTAAAGTAAGTAAGTAAGGTAAAGTAGGTAAGTCTCATAATTTTACTAGAAGGTGCCCTTCGCCTGCTTCAAACTCTTTCTATGCCGTAGGCTGGTAAAATCAGTCCAGCTGTTTCGGCATGATGAAGGAACATTTTCTTCCCGCGTGCCTATTCTTTACTACATCGCACTAAAGCTTGCGACATCCCCCCTGAGTGTTGGGGGGACCTTGCGTCGATGAGACCGGAGTGGCGCAATAAAGTCTATAAAGGTGTAGCTTCATTTGAAGAAGCTCGACTCGAGCACCTGGATCAAAAGCGCCGCTTACGGAAGACTCGACCCAAACTTGCCTACGCTTACACTTTTGACACACAAGGGCAACTTTATTGCGCACAGTGTGACCGGACATTCAAAACCAAGTTCGGCTTTGCAAGTCACATCCGCGCACATGAACGGAGAGTGTAAGAGTCGCCGTTGTCGGATACGACAAGGAAGACTATTTATATACATCGCATTTCAACCCACACTCTCCATAGAAAACTGATTTACCTGTACAATTTTACAAATGTTTAAAACATAGTGATGATGATGCCCTCCTTGACGTATCCCTCAATATAAATAATTCAATTATAAATTACATTAAAAAACATAATACATAGTATATTATTTTCAAGAAATATATAATAGTACTCGCAATTATTCATTGTCAAAGCTTTCTGTCCCATTAATAATGAAATGCGATTTTTCTATCCCAAAAAAGTGGTGTCAAAACTAATTACGCGGAAATAATACGTTTGATATCAATAAAACTGAACGTTTAAAACCATACTTACTTCACTTCTTACACACGTAACTCAATCAGTTCCAACCATATTCCAACGGAATACTATTTATTTTGAAATTCCCAATTGTCTAGCCTACAATTTTTGACATTCCATTTTCAATTTTAATGATGTCATTTGAAATTAAACTTAAGTACATAATATTACGTTAGCTTTTTGTGTATGTACGAAATCACTTACGCTCTTTTTACTGTATATATAATTTTCATGGTTTTTTAGTCTTACGTCGCTGGACAAACTATACCTATAGACATTGGGACGAGTGAGCTCGGTTGTTCGGTCCCAGTGCGACAGCAATAGATTTTACACAAGTGACTTTTCAATTCTCTCGTTCCTTGTGTTTCCTTTATCGTTCAGGGACACAAGTTCATTTTGTTAGCATGCCCAAAATAGCATGCTAGCTAGAGTCAAAAAACCACGCTAACTCCTCCAAGCAAATAAACTGTCAAACCATACAAAGTGAACGTGGTTTGACAAAAAGGCACAGACAAAACTCACTATTTACAAAAAAAAAACCGCTCAAGTGCGAGTCGGACTCGCGCACCGAGGGTTCCGTACAAACACTTTCCATCCTTAAGTGGTTAAGTTAAGTTTGCACCTGGTATGTATAGCGCTCGATACATATGAGGTGCATAGTTAACGCAACCAATCCCGTTTGTTGTATGGGAGCCCCCCTTAAATATTTATTTTATTTTTAGTATTTTTTGTTATAGCGGCAATAGAAATACATCATCTGTGAAAGTTTCAACTGTCTAGCTATCACCGTTCTTGAGATACAGCCTGGTGACAGACGGACGGACGGACAGCGAAGTCTCAGTAATAGGGTCCCGTTTTTACCCTTTGGGTACGGAACCCTATAAAGTCTACTCAATGGTACAAGGCATGCCTTTATAGGTAATAACTTTGAGAAATTTTCGACTGCAGACGGAGTCGCAGTTTCGCGAGTCTAAAAGTCGCCGTCTACAGACGTGGCGTGGTGCCGAATCACAAGGTTCCTAATACCCGTCTCTCGACGTGCCATCCGTGACATCGTAAAATTATATTAATGGAGTACTTAATTTCGCTGGGGTTTTAATTATTGATTCATATTACTGTACGAAATGAAGGGTAAAATTGAATTTACAAAAACAATATGAAATACCAAACCAAACAGCTGAGCCGCCGTGACGCAGTCGAGTGTGTAACCAATGCATATTGAATGGAGCCCACTTACGTATTATCGAGAAAACCGTTGTTAAACGTGATGTTTCTGAAGGAGATATTAATAAACATTTCCTCAAACATGCAACGAAATATCGTCATAACGTGCGTTATAACAGGCTTCGAAGTATCACATTTCGGGCGGAACAATTCGAGAGAACTATAATGGAATTTCGTACAAAATTGAAGGCCTAGGCCGGGAAGTAATTATTTTTTAAACATGACGTCTGTGTTCATGAACAGGCTAAACGGTAGAATTATATTTTTTTGAGTTGGGTATTTTTTTATTTCATTGCATATGTTTGAGAAAAAAAAAACTAGTGCCTACGCCAAATCTTGGGATTTAGGTAGCCGAACCCGATTGAGAATTCATTCTCTACAAAAGGGACAAAGGCTAGGAGGATGTATGTATGCATATGTTTGAGAAAAGCACTATACATGCCTTAGCCGTGAAAACTAAAAACCGTGCCGGCTTCGTATCACATGGTATCACTATCCGTATACCTACTCACCCGGCAAGCCCTTCGTTCTCGGCGTCTGCTGTAATGTACTATTTCGCTACTTTACACTGTATTTAAGATCACCATCATCATATATTTAAGATGTAGGATCTTGTCGGTAGAGTAATTTCCCTTCCCTTTCTCTTTTACTTCCCAATGAATTCCGTTGGCGTTTACTACGTTTCCGATTTTTGCCGTCGATATGTATATAATAAAGCATTTATTTTTTCTTTTATTTGCGCCATATTATATATCCGTCTTGGTCTGTGTACTTATATATAGCTATTTCATGCTTTCATTGTGTGCAGTCGAAAATAAGTTGAAAAAACTAATTTTCCGCGTGAATTTTCTCAATTTGTAGTAGTTTTTGAAAAAAAATTATCAATGAAAAATTTCCACTGTCGGTTTCAAATATATACCAATAAATCCCAAAAGCCCTGCTGTAGGTAGTAACATCAATAACATCATAAATGTTTGATCATAGAGAAAAATGTCTAAAACAATTAGCATTTTAAAAGGAATAAGACATCTAAAATATTTAACGACATGAGGAGTTTAATTCGATTGAAATTGACATAAGTAATTATAGCCATTTGACCGATTTATCGTTTAACACAAATATCCAAGGTGAATCAAAAACATTTCATGAAGTGTTTTTATTTCGTAAAAATATTATTGGTATTCTATTGGAAATTCTAAAATGTTGTTGAAGAGGAGACATAGAATTTTGACTAATTAATATTGGGGTATAATTTAACCGATCAATTCAATTCAATCATTTATTTGTAAAATAATATTTTACATGTCAAATTATTATTATAGTTGTTAATTCTTAAACAATTTTTAAGGTAAGGGTAAGGTGAGGTTACATTGTAATTTATAGTTACATTACAACACTACATTATTGTTGGGTAAGTGACCAGGTAAACGTTATTCAGGCGTTTAAAAACACTCAGTCAAATATTTTTCTTTTGATTATTTGAAATTTGTATTTGGTCTGCGAAAATAGTTAGTGGTCAACATTTATACATTTCTGTTTTTAATTAATATCATACTGAACTTCTCTAAGTGATTTTAGTCCGCAATGTATGTTTGCTGTTCAAATTAGTTACTTTACTTAAAGCCTGACCAGAAATATATGAGGATTGTCAAGAGGGCCCTATTTATAAGATTTATATGGCAACAATTTTGCAACCAATCGCAACCCACATAATGGCATTAGTTTAAATACCTGTCAGTTCCACTATGTTAACCTCGTATTATCATTTAATGGAATGCACTCTTTTCCTGACTGTTTTTCGTGTAGTAAATACATGTACACTTACGTTCACGACTGTGAATGGTTTTTGGTATTTTCTTTGGATAATTCTAAATGTTTGTCATTTAAAGAAACCACAACGAATGACATTGACATTGTTGACAAACCATCATATAATCATGCCAGTGTAAGAAATTAGTTCCAATGAAATTCCGCAATATGGCGCATCCTCACATATTTCTGGTCAGGCTTTAATTGATGTTTTTATTACGTTACCCTCGGTCGTAAGTAGGATCTGCAGGAGAAAATCTCACTTCAAGGCCAAGGCAAGACGGAAAACTTTAGGCAAACCATAGGCGATACCGTAAAACGTTCCTACTTTGCTGCTTAGGTGGTAACATTGCTCCAAATAAAAATAAAACTTTAGATGTTCCTTAACGAAAGCCGTCGCGGATTTGGAAAATTTAAAAAATGTCTATGGCTTACACAATATTTAATATAGCAACACCCATTAAAGTTGATTCTCAAAATATCAAACGTTTTGAGAAAACTTATCCAGTCTTGAAACGGCGTGTGCACAACGATTTTTCTGGTTTGAAAAAATCTGTCTGCATCTCGGAAATCTATTGATGGACCCAGGTGAGTTAAATAACATTTGTTTTGGAATTTTATCAAATAGCTGTGGACAAAAATATTACTTGATTTGCTTTATTAATTTAGTCAGGACACGAAATTTTCAAAATTGGGTTTATTTTGCACCGGATTTTGGGGATAAAATGCTCATGGACCAAAGTAATGCCTTAGTACTACTTTATTTACTTTTTTGTGTTTTATTCAGGTTAACTATGCCAAGAAAATACGTGAAAAGGCATTATATAAGTCCTACAGCGAAGAGAAGCTGGATGAATGTCTCTTGACCGTGGAAAACCGTCGTTTGACTCAGAGAAAAGCAGCCGAGCTGTACAATATACCTCGAAAAACAATAATTAATAGAATTAAAGCCAGAAAAACAAACAATCCTGATTATATTTAGATAACTTTATAAAAGCGCAATTTAGGTAATACTTTGATGTTACGTCCTAAGTTCAGTGTTGATTATTTCATACGAAGAAATACTATTTTTAATATGAAACCTTTTTCGCACAAAAACCTGCGATCTGGGGCATTCACAAATTCACCGCCCTAGGTATGTAAGGTACTATTGCAAATGCTTTAATTACAGTATAAATTAAAAAGTAGCAATACTGTAGTGTCGTCCCTTTCTAATCAATCTAAAAAAACGGGGACGGCACTACAGTATTGCCACTTTTTAATTTCTACTCTTTATGGTCAGACTGTACCAGTATGTACCTCCTTTAATATTGTATCTGGTCGGACTTTGAGCGCAGAGCGCTTCCTTGCTCAAACGTTCAAAGGAACTTTTTCGATCTTTAACTTTCTCAGATCAGTAATAATGAAACGAAAAGAAAACTTTTTGAATGGTTAAACAAGATGTGAAAAGGTTTATATGTTTTAAGCGGTGTAGACTGATGTTGAATTATACAACATACTGTAGTCACAAGAATAAAACTATCTCAATATGTCATAAAACAAATTTTATGTATGCAGATGATACGAGTATGTGTATGGTTTATGCATCAAAGGATATATTGGAAATACAAAACTGCGTGCAACAAGACTTTGAATGTATAACCAAATGGGCACATGATAACGGTATAATCCTAAATTTCGCAAAAACCAGATGCATGCATATACACTCGCCATATAACCAGCAAGCAAAAATTGTTCGAAAGGAAGATTTAGATATAATAGGCCACACGTACGAATGCTTACATTTAAATAAATTTAACTGCGACTGTGCCAAATTAGAGTATGTTACAACATTTAAATATTTAGGATTAATTATTGATACGAAATTCAACTGGAAGCCGCATGTAAGTGACGTGTGTAATAGGTTAAGGTCTGTACTAGGGAAGTTCTACCAGCTAAGTGGAGTGTTAAATAAAAAAACGCTGAGAGTCGTGTATTATGCACTTGCTGATTCATTACTTATAGTTATGGATTAATTGTATACGGACGAACCTTCATATCTTATATTAAGGATGTAAAAAAACTACAAATAAGACTGATAAAGTTCCTTGTTAGCAAGAATGTAAAAACAAAATGTAATAAAGAGTATGAAAAACTCTTCCCTTTATGTAAAATTCTACCGGTAGATAAGAAATTAAAATATTTGATAGGCTTAGAACATTATTATAGCGATAAATTTAAAGAAATTAAGGAAAACAGAATCAATACTAGAAGTGTTACAGAAAGAAAATTAATACAACCGAGTGTGAAAAACTATTACGGCGAAAGGACTTCAAAATATTTAGTACCCAAAATTTTTAATAAAATAAGTATACTTAGGCAGAAGACTAAAATTAGCAAAACATTGTTAAGATCGAAACTGAAGGAGTTTCTTCTTGATGACAAGTCAAGGTCAGCTAAGTTTTTGAAATATGTGACTTCAAAGACTTGTTTTCAAAATCCTCATAATCACAAAACAATAATTGTATCACAACTATAAGCTTAAACGCACTTGCACGGTGAAAATGACTAATTACTTATTGTCTCCATACAAATATTGGTACCCAACCCACAAATGACGTGACGTGTAGGTGGCCATTTGTATGGAGCGCTCTGTAGGAATGTTGAACTTTGACGGTAATTTCTGACTTTTGAGCATTTTAAGTAGCTATTCCTATATAGACATTTGATCCTAATAAAAAATAGAATCTATTGCAATCCTCAAAAAAAAAATTACACGCCTATTACTGAGTGTTGACTTTCCTTAGGCGTTACTTCTTAACAGTGGCCTCCCCTTGTGAAATGCCGGTAGATTCAGACATGTTAAGTGCCCTTCTGGCCTACTTAAAGAAGTTCCTTATTTCATTATTTATTCAACGCAGTCGAAGGTTGAGGTGAGAGGCTACCCCGTTGAGCGCATGACCCGCCGATCCCGCTTACTCCAATATCGACTACTTCATATCAAGAAGTTATTTCTTTTGACTGCTTGTACCTATGTCAACGCTGAAGAGATTTGAGTATGTTTATTTCTGTTTCACAAGTTCACAGACAGGACCATTTTTCAAAACTGCATGCAATGAAACAGACAAAACTCATACAAAAAAGTTCTAAATCTTTTTATAGAATC
This sequence comes from Apotomis turbidana, assembly GCA_905147355.2. Classification (NCBI taxonomy): domain Eukaryota; kingdom Metazoa; phylum Arthropoda; class Insecta; order Lepidoptera; family Tortricidae; genus Apotomis; species Apotomis turbidana. The sequence goes on from LR990293.1 coordinate 4,441,834, forward strand.
TTTTTATCGATTCTATTTTTTTATGTGGAAATGCAACATTTTTATTTTTATAAATAATGACACAAAGGTAAATTAAGAAAGAAAAAGTTAATGCGATCTACTACAATCGAAGCAGTAGGTATTTATTTATAAAAAAGTTCCAGCCAAAAAGTAACAAGCGGTTTGTCTTTTTATATAAACAAGCTATGAGAAATGTGATAATGTAAGGCGAAGTGGCTGTTTTGCAAAAAATCCGCCGTGCACAGACGTACTGCCGCATCAACTTACGACGATCCCAACTTTCGTCTCTAGACGTACTGCCAGTGAAATAGGCAGGAGACATTTCAGTATGCAATGGGTCCGCATGTCTGCATAAACTAACTCCGCAGTCTTTATTCCGTCATCATGAGACGTGGGTCTTAATTTACCTAACTAAAGAGATAAATTTATAAATTTATGAAACATGTAATGTCTCATTTATTTTAATGTGGGTACACCACATTTTTTTTATTTAAGCCTTTAATACAAAGATCAAAGCTTAAATAAAAATTGAAAAAAAGTCGCTAAGGTGTTAAAACCTTTCAAATAAAACAATCCAAAGATCGACACACAAAGCATAAGGAAAAATTCGTCAGGTCTTCCTGGAGCTATGGTAGCAAAATGGTTAACGCGCTGGACCGGCAATCCAGAGGTACCGGGTTCGATTCCCGGTCTCTTCCACCAGGTAGCTCCTTTTCAATTCTTCTTTAAGCTTTGATCTTTGTATTAAAGGCTTAAAGAAATAATGCTATGAGAGGCACGTGCGAAGTGAACTTTGTTTCGTAATTACTGAATATTTACGGTTTTACTCCCTTTAATTTCGATATCTGACAGAAGCACTCTATAATGCTTATTAAACTTACTCAAAAACTTTTCATGAGGGTCGGTTGAAAAATGTGGCTTGTAGCCACTCAATTGCTTCGGATTTTGAGTTGGACTCTATTTATATAACAAAATAAGAGCGATGACAGGTAGCCGTAGCTATCAAACACAATTGAGTGGGTAGGCGAAAAAAATGTAAATCCGAACATACAAATATCCCATCATACGAAATAAATTTTGGCGAAACAGAGACCCTTCGCTTTTACCGGACAATAAAACTACCTATATTTTCTGCACGTTAACTTTAACAATTCATAACACTGAAATGTACATTCTTTTAAAAGTTTGTTGACTCCATGATTTGAACACCGCTTGGGTGAAATAGGTACTTATATTGCTTCCATCTGTCGCAAGCCCGTGCGCTTTAGAAAAGGGGTTACTTTAACGTTTCATTTAGTGCGACTAAGGCTGCCATCCGTCCGGGTTTCCTCGGATTTGTCCTATACCTATGACACCTGTCATCTCAGTACATTTTTCCGATTATAGGTTATAAAATGTACTGAGATGACAGGTGTCATAGGAATCATCGTATGCCGCGCGGGTTATAGCACAGAATAGATAATAGTACTTACAATATAGTTAGGACGCCGACCGGGGGAGTGTTCAAAAAGTGTCCGAGGACATCCCGGACACTTTTTATGTGAATGAAAAATAAAGCTTAAAGACTTTTATTTATAATATTATTTTTGGCCGCGTCAGGGAGAATATGCGATTTACGCCAAAATGTCCGACTTTTTTTAAGTCCGGGTTCGAACTTTGAGATGGCAGCCCTATTAGATACTTTAACGTATCATTTGGTGAGACTCGAATTACGATTCACGACTAGCCGCTTTATGCGCGATACTTATCTCTTTCTCACTGCACTGAATGGAAAGAAAAGGGTATACTTCGTGACACAGTCGCGTTAGATATATGTGCAGACGGTTCAACATACTCGTAATCCTCTTTCTCGTATTCCTCCTCCGAAGCGACAAACATGTATTGTGTATCACACATTTGTCGCTTCTAACGGTTATATAAGGTTGTAGATATTGCTTAGACAGTCGCCAAACTTAAGTGGCAGAGGGCGGGGCACATTGCTCGTAGAACCGATGGCCGTTGAGGCAGAAAGGTTCTTAAGTGGCGACAGGGGACTGAAAAATGCAGCGTGGGAAGGCCAACATGGTGGACCGACGACCTCGTTAGGATCGCAGGCAGAAATTGGATGAGGGCGGCGCAAAATCGATCGTTGTGGAGAACTGGTGGGTGGCCTTCGTCCAGCAGTGGATGTCTATTCGGCTTGTATGATGATGATGATGAACGGTTTTATTTGCCCTATTTTTCTTTCTCGAACGAAGCGGACCGTAAATTTAGGAAGCCGTGAAAGGGATACCTATGCATATATTATTATAACAAAACGGAATTTAATCGCGTCGGTATGTTTTTATTACCTCGACGTGATGTTATTGTTACGTCCATGGCCTCGAAGAAACTCATTTGCTAACTCCGGCCCATTTTTACCATACATTATTTTAATTTTTAAACTTAGACAATTTTCACTTGATCTCTCATAATCGTGTAAGCTTTTAAATCAATTTCAATCGTGTAAAAATTCAGTGGCAAGCGCCAGCGACGAGCGGTGGCTGTATGAGTGTCTCGCTCACTCATATGGGTGCCACGCTCGGATCTTTCGCTTCCACCTATGGCCGCCACTGCCGCTAGCCGCCGAGGCCGTATAATAATAATATGTACGTTTTTATGCAAATACAGAATACAGAATTTATTGGTAAAAATCACAAATCAAATGATTTATTAATAAATATTTTTATAGATTTTTTTTTTATCGATTAATTTTTTTTATGTAGTAATACCATTTTTTTTTACTTTTATAAATATTGACTCAAAGAAATATGTAATGTGATCAACTACAATCTAAACAGGACTCGAACCTGCGACCTCTACGTTTCCGGCGTATTGCTCTCCCAACTGAGCTATTAGATCGTTACGTCAATCACACCAAATCCTTCATTCCCTAATTCTTCTCGCCCTCTGCGTCATATGTGTTTGAAATGCTTATGCGCATTAGCCATACCCTAGGATGTGCGCTTTACACGCACGATCCCCAATCCCCATTGCTTTACTTTACAGCAAGTGTGAAGACTGCGAGAGAGATGGCGCTGTTCTAAATATTCTTATCGATTCTACTTTATTTATTACTAGCTGCGACCCGCGATGTTACCCGCTCATCCCACGGGAACACTAGATTTTTTCGGGATAAAAAGTCTATGTTTTAATCCAATGTCAGCTTCTTTCATGCCAAAATTTATCAAAAGTGCTCAAGCCGTTTGAGCGTGCAGTAGCAACACACAAACACATAAACAGACTCACAAACTTTCGCCTTTATAATATTAGTGTGATGAATCTGGATCTGAAAGTAGCCCCAAATTTTCCTAAAGTAACCCCGTTTTACGGAACTTTGAAATGGCTGGTGGGACACAGTATCATAAATCCTAAGCCTTTTCCAGATCTACAAAGGTAATACAATTTCATTTGCCTTATCCTAATGAATGCCGTTCAATAGTTAAACTTTGTAGATCTGGAAAAGGCTTAGGATTTATGATACTGTGTTCCACCAGTCATTTCAAAGTTCCGTAAAACGGGGTTACTTTAGGAAATTTTGGGGCTACTTTGATAGATTTAAAATGGTTATAAAAACGCAAATATTCATAGTGCGATTAAGCAATTGAAGTAAAAGGTTAGTTTGTTGAAGGTATTGCATTGCCACAGATACTAAAAAACAAGGATATAGCGTAAAAACACTTTTCCAAAGTAGCCCCTGCGTTTTAAATTAACCCCGTTTTACGGTTCTTTGAGTTCTATATGTTGGTTGCTTTGGTCGAGAAGAGGTTCTGTAACCGACTTCTTTTTACGCGATTTTCAATTACTTGGTAGGTACGTATGGTATTATGTTTCTTTCATCACAGATTCTTTTCATTATAACTGTAAGAGGCTTATCGCCGACGTATTTCGTATCGCTTTGGAATATTGCGAAAGGAGAGAAGGATCTATAGTTATTTTTACTTTATTTTCAACCTACACGTTTCAGAGTGATTGTCCATCATAATCATAATATTACTTAATAGTACATTAGTGCAGGCGCAGGGATAGAAGGATTGCCGGGTGAGTAGGTATAGACAGCCAACCGTAGGGAGGCCGGATAGTGATACGAAGCCGGCAAGCCCTTTTCACTGCTGGGCATTTATAATAGTGCATTTCTCAAACAGAAGCAATTAAAATTAAACAATACACCACTCAAAAGAAATATAATTCAGCTTTTAGCCTGTCCATGAACATAGACGCCATGTTTTAAAAAAGTTACTTCCCGGCTTAGGCCTTAAATTTTGTATGAAATTCCTTTACAGTTCACTCGAGTTGTTCCGCCCGAAACGTGTTACTTCAATAAATGTACTAACATTTCATTGCATGTTTGAGAAAATAATATTATTTTATCTAAGGAACGTGAACATGTCGAAACGTCAGGCGATGAAGGTAAATAAAAAACCGGCCAAGTGCGGGTCGGGCTCGCGCACCGAGGGTTCCGTACAAACACTTCCCATCTTAAGTGTCTGTGGTGCAAAATATTTATTTCATTCTGTTTTTAGTATTTGGGTCATTATTCGAGCGTTTCAACCGCCTCACTTTCGTGGACATATTACATAAGAATTGGGAGTCGATTTTGATGCCACTTTCGGATATTTGTTAGATGTCCGGTAAGCTTAGATACCTAACCAGAAACGAAATCGAAATCTGCAGCCACTTCTACAAAAATGTGACCACGAAAGTGATTCGGAACAAGCGCTCGAATATTTTTTTTTTTTTTTTTTTTATTTCGGTCATCAACAGCAATACAATTTGTAATAATTAACAATATAGTACAACAACAAAGCCAATTAAAGATGTCCACAAAAATACAGTAAGTAGAACTAGTTACAAGAAAAATTAAACAAACATGGTATGCTCGATCAGGTTAGTGCGCATGTGTGAGTGCGTGAGTGTGTGTGTGTGTGCGTGTGTGTGTGTGTGTGGAAATGGAAAGGGATATTGAATTAACTATCATCTGAGCTTAACATTAAAGAATGAATACGCTTCTTCAATGTCGATTTGGTACAGTCAAATAAGTCAATACTGCTAAACAGTTTATTATATTGTCTAAGGAACCGAATTAATGGGGAATTCTGTGCATAATTAGTGTTGACTGTTGGAAGGCTAAACAGGGCACGATTGGCGTGACGGGTTCTTATTTTTGGAACAGAGAAATTAATCTCTGCAAGCAGCGCGGAGCTATCGATGCGGCCAGAGAGAATGTCGTATAAAACGCGTGTCAAGCATGAGACGCCGATTCTCAAGGCTCAGGAGGTGGTGGCGACAACACATAGAAAAATAGCTGGTATCCCATTTCTTGGATCGAAAATTAAGGTGACGCAGAAATATGAAATATAATGACCCATTTGTTGTCATAGCGGCCACAGAAATACATCATCTGTGAAAACGAACTGGTTTAGTTAGTAGCTAGCTATCACGGTTCATGAGGTACAGCCTGGTAACAGACGGACAGACAGACAGACGGACAGCGGAGTCTTAGTAATAGTCCCGTTTTTTACCCTTTGGGTACGGAACTCTAAAAAACCGGCCAAGTGCGAGTCTGACTCGCGAACCGAGGGTTCCGTACAAACCTTCACTTATCCCTTGTTAATTGGGCTGGTTGAGTTAAGTTTGCACCTGAAATGCATGGCGCCGCATACAAACGAGGTGCAAACTTAACGCAACCGAGTTCTCCAAATATGATGTTTGAAAAGGACAATATTTTTTATGATTTTATTACAAATGTATAGTTTTCAGATTTTAATTATATGTATTTTTAATATGTGACGATATTACTTGCCAAATTTCATAGTTCGGTCATCGGAAAGTACCCTATCATTTTGATTCCCTTGAGAGTATTTGTATAGAATCTTTTTTATCGATTCTTATTTTTTTATGTTGTAATACCACATTTTATTTTTATAAATAATGACACAAAGGTAAATTAAGAAAGAAAAATTGAATGCGATCTACTACAATCGAAGCGGGGTTTGAACCCGCGACCTCTGCGTTTCCGGCGCATTGCTCTCCCAACTGAGCTATCCGACCGCTACGTCAATCACACCAAGTCTTTCATCCCTTAATTATTTACGCCACTGGAGCGCCCTCTGCGTCATATTATGTTTTTTTGAAATGCTTATGCGCATTAGCCATACCCTAGGATGTGCGTTTTACACACACGATCCCCAATCCCCATTGCTTTACAGCAAGTGTGAAGACTGCGAGAGAGATGGCGCTGTTCTAAATATTTGTATAGAATCTTTTTTATCGATTCTTATTTTTTTTTTGTTGTAATACCACATTTTATTTTTATAAATAATGACACAAAGGTAAATTAAGAAAGAAAAATTGAATGCGATCTACTACAATCGAAGCGGGGTTTGAACCCGCGACCTCTGCGTTTCCAGCGCATTGCTCTCCCAACTGAGCTATCCGACCGCTACGTCAATCACACCAAATCTTTCATCCCTTAATTCTTTACGCCACTGGAGCGCCCTCTGCGTCATATGTTTTTTTGAAATGCTTATGCGCATTAGCCATACCCTAGGATGTGCGTTTTACACACACGATCCCCAATCCCCATTGCTTTACAGCAAGTGTGAAGGCTGCGAGAGAGATGGCGCTGTTCTAAATATTTGTATAGAATCTTTTTTATCGATTCTTATTTTTTTTAATGTTGTAATACCACATTTTCTTTTTATAAATAATGACACAAAGGTAAATTAAGAAAGAAAAATTGAATGCGATCTACTACAATCGAAGCGGGGTTTGAACCCGCGACCTCTGCGTTTCCGGCGCATTGCTCTCCCAACTGAGCTATCCGACCGCTACGTCAATCACACCAAATCTTTCATCCCTTAATTCTTTACGCCACTGGAGCGCCCTCTGCGTCATATGTTTTTTTGAAATGCTTATGCGCATTAGCCATACCCTAGGATGTGCGTTTTACACACACGATCCCCAATCCCCATTGCTTTACAGCAAGTGTGAAGACTGCGAGAGAGATGGCGCTGTTCTAAATATTTGTATAGAATCTTTTTTATCGATTCTTATTTTTTTTATGTTGTAATACCACATTTTATTTTTATAAATAATGACACAAAGGTAAATTAAGGAAGAAAAATTGAATGCGATCTACTACAATCGAAGCGGCTAATGCGCATAAGCATTTCAAAAAAACATATGACGCAGAGGGCGCTCCAGTGGCGTAAAGAATTAAGGGATGAAAGATTTGGTGTGATTGACGTAGCGGTCGGATAGCTAAGTTGGGAGAGCAATGCGCCGGAAACGCAGAGGTCGCGGGTTCAAACCCCGCTTCGATTGTAGTAGATCGCATTCAATTTTTTCTTTCTTAATTTACCTTTGTGTCATTATTTATAAAAATAAAATGTCCCTTGAAAGTGTCAAAATGTACGTTTTTTGCGATATAAACGGCCGTATCTTTTTTTTACGTTAACGTAGACGTTTGGTTTTTTCATAGCTTCAAGGCACCGTAGACTTTAGTATATGGTTTAAATTTCAACTCGACTCCTCGCGTTCTTGAGATAAAGGGTCTTGACAGACAGACAGACAGACGGACGGACAACAAAATGATCCTATAAGGGTTCCGTTTTTTCCGATTGAGGTACGGAACCCCAAAAAATATCGCGATAGAGGTCGGTTTAATAATTAATAAGTTCTATATAACTTCACAAGCCGCACTGTTATGAATACACAAATCAACTAGCCTAGCATTAAAAACGGGTGCCCGACGTTTCATATAACTTCACTTAATCTATTTTGGTTTGATATACCATTACTTTGTATAATGTAACGAATGGTATAATATTGTTTTAGATAATTTTCAAATGATCTAATGTAACAATTGATATAATGGATTATAGGTATAATTACTTTTAGTAGAATGTACATTTATTATATTTATTACTTGGCATAAAACATATTTATCATAATGACTTACTTGATGTAATTCGTCAATGCTATAAACTACAGAAGATATAAGTTGATTTTACTATAACCAAAAAAGGTGGTTCCCACTAGATATATTAGGCTGTCACCCCCTATATCACCTAAAGGCGGGTCCAACTTGGCTTAGGTTAGGTACGACGACGAGCGAAGCGAGGAGGAGTGTTAGGTTGAACTGCGACCCTAACGAGCGAGCGAAGCGAGCGAGCCGCGCAGGTCCGACTTGGCTTATGATTCCTAACATTACCTATTACACCATAAGGCAGGTCCGACTTGGCTTAGGTTAGGTACGACGACGAGCGAAGCGAGGAGGAGTGTTAGGTTGAACTGCGACCCTAACGAGCGAGCGAAGCGAGCGAGCCGCGCAGGTCCGACTCTGCTTACGATTCCTAACATTACCTATTTCACCTTAAGGCAGTATTTATATGAAAACGCTATTATTCTAAATAGTATGTATGTTAAACAAATTTATGTGATAAATATGTTATACGAAAGTATAATTATGCATATCGTCAATTATGTCATTTAGCCTATTATATCAATCGATAATTAGAGAAAAGCAAAATATAGGAAAAAACCATTATATGAAACAACTTTATACCAATCGATTGTATATCAAGTGTATGTTAGTTTATCTGACATTATATGAAACATTACGGACCCATTAAAAACAACATGACGCAGCTGGCGCTCTTATAGCGTAAAGCTAAGATTTAAGAATTCGGTGTAATTGTCATAACGATGTGATAGCTCAGTTGGGAGAACACTACGCTGAAAACGTTGGGCCGCAGGTTCGTGTCCTGCTTATATTGCAGTGGATTACATTTTTTATTTCTTGCTTTATTTACCTTTGTGTTAGTATTTATTAAAACAAAAATGTTACCACATTAAAAACAATTGTAGCATAACTGTGACTCGCGACTCTTTGTCACACGACAAATACTAGTTGTCACTTTCCATTCGGTACCGAGCGAGCAAGACAGGTGATGCTGCGTCGCACGACAAGTGAAGCCCTTCGGAAACGATAAAAAGATTCAATTTTCTAGATCAATGGTCAAAAGTAGTCAAGCCGTTTTTACGTGATATAATGAAAGATAAAAACCTATAAATTACATACACTATTCGCTGGGTGCGAAGTAGGTGGTGGGGGAACCACGAATCGATCGCAGCGCGCGCCGTGGCCAAAAAAGGAACTTTCGTCAGGCCAACTGTCACTTTTTACTAGCGAAATTAAGGCATCTAAAAATAAATAAATATGCGGCACGAAACCTGCAGCTTAGTTAATTGCAAAAACAATGGCAAAAACAGTAATCATAAATAAATAAATTTCCACAAGCAAGTTGGAAACGAGAATAGCGAATTAAATGGATAATCGCTATCAAGAGGAAAAAGTTAGTATAACCTATAGAACAACATTTTTAATATTATATCTTGTACTAGCTTTTGCCCGCGGCTTCGCACGCGTAAACACAATATCATACGTTCACTACACTTATTGCGAGGCCAAAGGCCGAGCTCCGCGTAGCACCGAAGGTGCGGAGCGTCCTAAGGAAGCCGCCCACCCACTTAATGTAAATCGAAGTAACTTAATGCGAGGCCGAAGGCCGAGCTCCGCGTAGCACTGTAGGTGCGGAGCGTCCCAAGAAAGCCGCCCACCCACTTAATATAAGTTGAAGTAACTTAATGCGAGGCCGCAGGCCGAGCTCCGCGTAACACCGAAGGTGCTGAGCGTCTCAAAGAAGCCGCCCACCCACTTAATATAAGTTGAAGTAACTTAATGCGAGGCCGAAGGCCGAGCTCCGCGTAGCACCGAAGGTGCGGAGCGTCTCAAAGAAGCCGCCCACCCACTTAATATAAGTTGAAGTAACTTAATGCGAGGCCGAAGGCCGAGCTCCGCGTAGCACCGTAGGTGCGGAGCGCCCCAAGGAAGCCGACCACCCACTTAATATAAGTTGAAGTAACTTAATGCGAGGCCGCAGGCCGAGCTCCGCGTAACACCGAAGGTGCGGAGCGTCTCAAAGAAGCCGCCCACCCACTTAATATAAGTTGAAGTAACTTAATGCGAGGCCGAAGGCCGAGCTCCGCGTAGCACCGAAGGTGCGGAGCGTCTCAAAGAAGCCGCCCACCCACTTAATATAAGTTGAAGTAACTTAATGCGAGGCCGAAGGCCAAGCTCCGCGTAGCACCGTGGGTGCGGAGCGTCCCAAGGAAGCCGACCACCCACTTAATATAAGTTGAAGTAACCTAGTGCGAGGCCGAAGGCCGAGCTCCGCGTAGCACCGAAGGTGCGGAGCGTCCCAAGGAAGCCGCACCCACTTAATATAAGATGAAGTAACTTCATGCGAGGCCGCAGGCCGAGCTCCGCGTAGCACCGAAGGTGCGGAGCGTCCCAAGGAAGCCGCCTATTAAGTTACTTAAACATATGTTAAGTTGGTTGGCGGCTTCCCTGGGACGCTCGTGGAACTCGGCCTGCGGCCTCGCATTAAATTACTAAGGGTTTATAAAGTAACTTAGCACCGAAGGTGCGGAGCGTCCCAGGGAAGACGCCCACCCACTTAAAATATGTTCAAATAAATTAATGCGAGGTCGCCCACCCACTTAATATAAGTTTAAATGTGTGAGCGGCTTTCCTGGGACGCTCTGCACCTTCGGTGCTATGTGAAGCTCGGCCTATGGCCTCGCATTAAGTTACTACTTGTATTAGTCAGTGATCAGATTTATGTTTAAAAAATTGTTTTGAATATTTATTGTCTATTGTAGATTTAAATAACTTAATGCGAGGCCGTCCACCTAGTTAATATAAGTTTAAGTGTGTGAGCGCCTTCCCTAGAACGCTCCGCACCTTCGGTGCTACACTTGTGAACATGATCTTGGATTAATTAAAATTGGGGCAAGACTTATGTTTAAGAGATTGTTTTTAGGGTTTTGTACCCAAAGGGTAAAAACGGGGCCCTATTAGTATTACTGAGACTTCGCTGTCCGTCCGTCCGTCTTTCACCAGGCTGTATCTCAAGAACGGTGATAGCTGGACAGTAGAAAATTTCACAGATGACGTATTTCTATTGCCGCTATAACAACAAATACTAAAAATAAAATAAAAAAAATATTTAAGGGGGCACCCTACAACAAACTTCATGCGCGAGCCGGACTCGCACTCGCCCAATTTTTAATATTTATTGTCTATTGTAGATTTAAATAACTTATTGCGAGGTCGCCCACCCAATTAATATAAGTTTAAATGTATGAGCGGCTTTCCTGGGACGCTCTGCACCTTCGGTGCTATGTGAAGCTCGGCCTAAGGCCTCGCATTAAGTTACTACTTATATTAGTGGTTGGGCGCATTCCCTAGGACGCTCCGCACCTGCGGTGCTACGCTTGTGAACATGATCTTGGTTTAATTAAAATTGAGGCAAGACTTATGTTTAAAAAATTTGTTTTGAATATTTATTGTCTATTATAGATTTAAATAACTTAATGCGAGGCCACCCACCTACTTTATATAAGTTGAAGTGTGTGAGCGGCTTCCCTGGGACGCTCTGCACCTTCAGTGCTACGTGGAGCTCGGCCTACGGCCTCGCATTAAGTTACTACTTATATTAGTGGGTGGGCGACTTTCCTAGAACGCTCCGCACCTTCGGTGCTTCGCTTGTGAACATCATCTTGGTTTAATTAAGATTGAGTCAAGACTTAGGTATGTTTAAAAGATCGTTTTTAATATTTATTGTCTATCGTAGATTTAAAAAACTTAATGCGAGGCCGCCCACACACTTATATAAGCTTAAATGTGTGAGCGGCATCCCTGGGACGCTCTGCACCTTCAGTGCTACGTAGAGCTCGGCCTACGGCATCGCATTAAGTTACTACTTAAATTAGTGGGTGGGCGACTTCCCTAGAACGCTCCGTACCTTAGGTGCTACCATTGTGAACATCATCTTGGTTTAGTTTAAATTGAGGCTAGACTTATGTTTATATATCGTTTTGAATATTTATTGATTATTGTAGATAACTATTCAAAGCACCTTGAAAAATAATTAGCTCATAGTCCTACCTGAACATTTATATTAATGACATCTATTAAGATGACAATAAATTATTTTCGTCTACAATGGTACTAATACTAATATAATAATATGACCTGTCATAATAATTTCCTAAGTAACGCCATAAGATTCAGGTGCCAACTTAACTCAATCGAGCGTACGTCAATAATGGCGACAGCACCACTGAACGGATACGTGATGGCCTCACTGTTTTGTTATCCGTGGTAAGTATAATGAATAAGGAAGCAAAGAAGATGACACGGTTATTATTTCAGTAGGTTCTGGGTTCAAATCCCGGCTGGGTGAAATCCTTTCTACATTGTAAATTTTATAATTTTGTCTTGTCTCGAATCATGGTTGTTTTTCATACAAAATGCATACATTGTCGAGCAGCAACTCTCAATAATTGATTGATACACTGCTGCTTATATTATTAGGTATGCGATCAATATTCAACAACTTCGGTGGTAATTCTCGAAGTCCGGGTCAATACAAATATACTCTATGGTCCGGGTTAACCCATCACACTATTCACACTACACCCTAGCTTGTGCCGAATCGTGGTCAGGGTCACAGGCACGCAACGACGTGCGTGAATCCTTTTCATGTATGGAGCTGGTGTTATTAACTCGGGAAAAATCTTAACAGCGCGATGCAGCCGCTAGTATGGAGATTTTGTCAAGGTAACAACGCCATCTAGCGGAAAATTGGGTCATCAACAAAATCTCAACACGCCGTTAAAAATAAAGAATTATTGATATTTATTACTTTGAATAAATTTTATATTAAAAAAAACTACATAGATGCAAAATTGTCGCTAAATATATCGTATATTTATCGTTTATTATACATTTCGCTACCTTATTAGTAAGTTAGGCCAAACACAAACAATACCAAAATTTGCGCCTAATGTTCTAAATGTTGGTTGGTAAAACATATTTAGAACTGTATTTAATTTACTTAAATTGATTCGAAATACTTTTATTTCAATTACACTCGATAAAATAGCATTAAAAAATCTGTTTTATTCATTAACGTTTTTAATTGCGTCTCCGGGATTTGGTCGATACTTACAAACTACAGAAGAATATAATTGTATATTCAATAAAAGAGCATTAGTTCCTATTGTCGCAAATTGTGTTTTTAAAGAAATGTATAATTTTTTTTTGGGCATGAGACAATTTACAACGAACATTGCACTCATATTTTCGTCTGTGTTGGTCGATAATTGGCGCCATCTTTTCTATCTAACTAAGACGGTTTCCGTAACTCAACGCCTCAAACAACCTTAACCTTATTGTTAATGCCGGTGGGCCGCGCGGAGGTATTATGTCGAATTCATACTTTTTAGTTTTTGTACACGTAAGAGCCACGCGGGGGTCGCGTCGTTCTAAATTCAAAATCACAAACGCTGTCATTATAAGGTTTACACATTGTAAGGAAAATATTTCATGGAATTTATGTTTTCAGAGATAAATACTAATCATAATAAAAAGTATCCTATAACCATCTTTGGATGTTCAGCTATTCCTGTACCAAAATTGGTAGCTTTTTATCCAGCCGTTTCGGCGTGATGCGAGGACAACGGTTTTTTTGAAAACAGATGGCGCCAGGTTGGCACGGCGACGCGTGTCCATACAAAACAACTATCCGGCTGCATCACGCTATCGAGATTTTTCCTGAAATCATGACCTCCCTCCATAGAAAATTTATTTTCAATACAAATTTAGGATTTTATAATAGTATAGATGTTGTAGGAAGTAGCATGTTTATGCGTTTATTTTCTTTTACATTTTGGACATGTTGAGCAAAAATGAATGGTTTCCCATTTTATTGTAGTTTGGGATATGAAAGCGATGTTGTGTTTGATTGAGCAGAATCCAGTTATAATAATTAATTTGGCCATGTTTAACTGAAAAAAACAAAATAATCTGTATTATTACGAAAATACAGACATAAATGATCGGTTGCATTATGCATGAAATGCGTTTTACGGTTAAATTTGTTTATTTTGTAACTTACTTCTCGTGAAGACAGCCATGAAAAGGTCCGTGTGAATTACATCTGAAAGTTATTGATTTTGCCATTTTAGACGGGAAATAAAGAAGGTCAACGTTTTATCGACACTATAGATTTAACATAATCGAATAAAATTACGATATTTCATTGAAATTATTTGTTTGTTTACTTACTCTTCGTAAAGACAGTCAGCCAATTGACATTAAAAAGCCCGCCGTAATTGTAACCGCTAGTTGACGCTGTCATCGCGCACCCAGCGAATACACACAAATACATTGGGTTTATATACTACATACGTGTCACTTCAATGTATAGAAATTCTCATGTAGGATGAAATGATAATTATTATCATGTTGAAAAAATAAATATTATACTTAATTAAAATTATAACATTGCTTTGCTTATCCGCGATATAATAACGTGCCAGTTAATTTGTACTATCCCGATATACTTATTGGCGTATTTTTTCATGCATACATGCATTTTAAGGTAAAAAACTTAAACAAAGAGTAGTTTTATTTTAGTCGTTTATGCTTGCCGAGCCATAAAATGGAAAAGTCGAACTCAGCGTTATTTAAGGCGACTCCTAATCCCAACGTCCTTGAGGATCTGGGCGGAGCCTAACGTTATTCCCCCCGCCGACCGTGCGCCCCCGGAACATTACTTCGTTCATAATCTCGTTGAGTGGCGTCCAAGCAGCTTCATACACTCGCATAGTCCGAGCGAGAGTTGAAGATGAATAAACCTTATAATATTTAATGGCATTGAAAAATCTCGAAGTAAAATAAATCATTTAACCTTTTGACCGCCACAGTCGGCTGTGGCCGTCAACAAAAAATCGTGCCCCTGACGCCACGTCGGCCACAGCCGTCCAAATTTCAATGATCAAAACCTTTGTAATTCTAACCGCTACAAGTATTTTTCAATCCCTGTTGATTTTGGGGCACATCTTTTTTTTTTTACTCTGGCGTCAGTGGCACGGTAAATTGCTAGACCGCTTGGCGGTCAATAGGTTAAACAATGATATAATTATTGCGGATTACTAAATATCTATTTACCCACTACAGTAGAATATTAAAAATAAAATGCGTTAAGGCTATTTTCCAAAAAAATAAGTGAAATTGGCCATTTGGAAGTCTCGCATCGAAAAATACTTTTTAGTTTCTTTTGTATGTGTAGGTATACCTACCAAAAATAGTTAAAATGCCGACAAGATTCTTGATTATACGTGTAAAGTCATGCAGATATAAAAAATATCGTTTTTAATAAATAAATCATATCGTGACCCAGCGGATGAAACGATATTTTAACATAGTAGTGGAGGCACAGCTTTATCCCCCGGGTCATGTTGCTCTAATGAAAAGATAAACTATAAATAATAGACCAACAAACTCAACTTTACCGTTGGAAAACGGATTTACGTCCTTTACCTACTTATAAACAGTGACAGTTTTTTATGACTACATTAGTAATGTTCTCAGATTTTCCCCTATACTTGTTGATATTGACGATATTTTACTAGACGAATTTTTTGGCTAATTTCAATGTTCAAGGTCAATGGATACCCTATAAATGTTAATTTACTTGAGTGTCAAAATATGCCGATGCTGGAGAGGAGAACTTATCTAAGCGACATTTTTGGGGATATTGAGTTATACACACTGTTGGGATCGGCAGATTTTTCTGCATCGAATGGGTTGGGTCTCGTACACATCTGTCTGACGACTTTTGTGTCGCTTATCCCGTCGGTGATTTAGAGAATCTCTACTTTTTTTTCTACTAATCGACTTGATTTTTGAGGTTTTTTTAGCAAAATGGAGATTACATAAAAAGTTTTTTGCATAATAATGAACGTTAGAGCTTTTTTACTTATTTGCCAAAACAGATCAAACAACTTGGATAATTTTTCTTTATTGCAACTAACCTTGCACTTGTTGGTTAACTGTTTTTACCTGATCGTAAAATATATTTTAATGTCGTTTGAGG
The DNA here is from genome assembly GCA_905147355.2 of Apotomis turbidana. NCBI lineage: Eukaryota > Metazoa > Arthropoda > Insecta > Lepidoptera > Tortricidae > Apotomis > Apotomis turbidana. The sequence continues at coordinate 4,457,865 of LR990293.1, forward strand.
CATTTTACCTATGTATTTATGATAAAATTAACATAAAGGTAAATTATGAAAGAAACATTGAATGTGATCCACTGCAATGTAAGCAGCTAAGATTCCGGCGTGGTGCTCAACCAACTGAGCTATCATATCGTTACGTCAATCACACTAAATCTTTGATTCCATAATTCTTCGCTACTGGAGCGCCCTCTGTGTCATGTGTGTTTAAAATGCTTATGCGCATTAGCCAAAAAGTAAAAATGTGGTATTTCCACATTATTAAACAGAATCGATATAAGATTCTATAAAAAAAATAACATAGTTAGATTAAATTACCTGATTGTCATATCTTAACTATTGGCGTTTATCCAAATTTACCTGCTTTGATACTTTGAAACCATTGTCGCTTATCCTTTTTTACCTGATATGACTTTGATTGACTACTGTCGCTTATCTTGAATTGCTTGAATGACAATTGAGTCGTATTTGTCGCATAGAATGTACTAAAAAACAAATATTTTCGTTAAATTGGTAGTTAGACAACTTTACCGGTTCTGTTTTATAAAATATCACACATTTAGTAGTAATTCAATATATTTATAAAGGCCGTTAGGCCGCCATCTGCGGTGTAAATCTGTGTCTGTGGCGCTAAGGCATTACTTTGGACTCGCTTGATGGACCCAAACGCCATCTCACTCAAACAGTGTCTTACGAGACGTCACTTATACCACACAGAGTTGTAGGTAGTTTTGTTATTCTTGTTAGGATAGGATATTATCTCATTGCAATTGTAAAACTTGAAATTTCACGTAGTTCGTGATTAAAAAAAATCCTTAATGAGTACCGAGTGACTGCAGTCTTGACAACTGTTGTGCTGTTCTCATTAGTCATAGCTATCGTTTGCTACCATATATTGGTCTAGAACTACTGGAAATCTTTCAGCAGATCACACATAAAAAATGATAAAATTGAAATTTCACGTGATATCTGATGAATATATCTTTAACAATTCTAAAGCAGTTTTTTTTGTATTTGCGTAATTGGACCATTAGTTTTTGTCTTAGAGAACTTTAAATGTCACTTCATTAATTTTAATGTTTGAAAATAAATATTTTCCTCTAATTAAAACATTAATCGTGAGGTTTTATTGTACGATAAATATATTTTCATGTCTGTAATATTTCCTACAAAGGCGATTAGATAATTTTTCTTGATTTATTTCATGCTGATTTATGCACATTTATATATTTACCTGACTATAAAATGGGCATGCACATATACTCGTATATTGTTAACTGTGTTGATTGTTGTGTAATAGATTATACTATTTTACCTGACTAATTTCTCGAGAAACGTGTCGTTTAGATAATTTTACCTAATTCTATTTTTACGGCCATTTTGCTTAAGCGACGCTAAATCCTAAAATATTCCATTAATAGACAAAATAACAAAAGCAACATGTAAAAAACATGATATTGTTTATATAAAATGAGCATCGTATGCACATAGATATTGTTTACTGTGTTGATTGTTGTGTAAAATGTAGATTATACTATTTTGCCTGACTAATATCTCGGGAAACGTGTCGTTTAGATAATTTTACCTAATTCTATTTTGACAGCCATTTTGCGTAAGCGATGCTAAATTTTAAATTATTCCATTAATAGACAAAATAACAAAAGCGACATTATAAAATGCTTCATTTAAAAAGTAGGTCCACAGAATATTTAATAACTTTTTATTTTTTGAAAAAGTTCGTAGTTTTTTAGATCACCTGTAAAGTTAGCTCCGTGTCTCTTGGATAATTTTCCTTTCCAGCGTAGACACGTTTTTTTGCGGCATAAAGAGCCGTATCTTTTTTTTACGTTAACTTAGAAGTTCCGAATTTTATTGGGTGGGTGTAGATTTCTTGATCTGCAGATCGGTTGACATGCGGCAAACGTGTCAGCCCTACTTTAGTTTAGCGGTTGTCTGAGTTACGTAAGCTATTTGGGTTTTGGCGTTCCTTGCGCGATCGATTAATTTGATCCAAGATCGTTTCATTGCCCTCTGGCAAACTTAGAGAGAAAAATTCTGAGCATTAGTCAAAAATCAAGTCCGGGTATTACGATGAGTCTAAATAAAGTTATATATTTTTTCATTAATTCAACTGTAATCCGATCATGGCTTTTAAACGATATGTAATAAAAATCAGGTTTTTATTTTATAAACGGTAAACAATTGGAACAGAACTTATGGCCAGGCTAGGTATGTCTAGCTAGGCCCGGCGGATATGTCAATAATTACTAACGCTCATTTAGATTTAAATATGAAGTGGGAAATTTATTGATGCAAATATGTATTCTGACTATATTTACATAAATAAGCCCTCATGCCAAAATTGTCACTTGCCTTCTTGAACTAGAAAATTATTGTAATTTTTGATAATGTATTTTTATATCATATGTCATGTACTGTACTAGTGACGCAACGAATGTGAATACTTACAATAAATATTCGTATTTGTAAATTAGCGTTTTACCGAATATTACAATGGTATTCAAACGAACAATACTTGTTCTGCATTACGATATTCATATCTCTTAGGGTTGAATTAATAAAGATCATTAGACGTTATCATACTTAAATATCTGTATTATCAGATTTTTTTTACTAACCGAAATACCTAAGGTACTCTAATATTACACAGAGAAGGGCCCTAAAACCCACACCAAAAGTGTTATTTTCTGGGAATCCTGTCTGGTGTGGGCCCATGACTGAGAATATCTAAGTATCCAAATGTGTCCGGGAATGCTAAGCAATGACAATTTTTTTTATAAGTACTTAAAATTAATAGATACCTAAATACGAAAAAAAAAACAGTTGAATTTAATTCTATATGAAAATTAGTGCTTTTTGTTATGTCGCATAGCGTAGTCGTGTGAAATAACGAACTACACTCTCTTAAAATACACTTCAAACGTACGAAGACAGATCGAACCTCCGCGGGATCCGGTACTATAACAATTTTCCGTAACTAGATGGATCGCGAGAGCAAGTGAAACAGCCTTCCCCTTCGACGGTTAGATTTACACTGAGCTTGCAGCCCGGGCACGGCCGCGCTCGCGGAAATTCAGTTTTTTTGATGCTTTATTAGACCGAATTTCCATTTTACTAACTTTTAAACAATACGATTAAAGATCAATGAATTGTCAATGTTCTTGCGAAGTACTTGTAGTTTAGAAGCCTTAGGGAATTGAAAATTTAAAACGACCCTATTTCAACATTATTTTTTCCATAGTAATTATTGCTTTAAAAAAAATCCAACTATAATTTTTAGAAGAAATAGTCAAAAATAACATATATTTTTTTCAGATTTTTCCGTTGGCTAGATTACGAGCCTTAGAACTTTAAAAATCACCATTCCACGTACGGAGTCGCCTTAATCCGAATTCTCTCTAAAAGTCAGACATACATTTTTAATGTGTGTGTGCATGCTGCAGCGTCCGGCTTAGGCTAGTTTACTAATATTTTTAATTTAAACGGATTATATCGTGGATATAAATTATTTGACGTGTGTCGAAGGTTGAGTGAGAAAAATTAAATTTTTCACTGTCAGTTACATTTGTGCAAACTCCCCTCCTCCAAGCCTTTGTCCCTTTTGTAGAGAATGAATTCTCAATCAGGGTCGGCTACCTAAATCCCAAGATTTGGCGTAGGCACTAGTATTTACGCAAGTGACTGCCATCTGACCTTATTTGTGCAAACTCCCCATTTTGTTAATATAGTTTACTAGTTTAGAAGTGGCGAGGACGCATCAGGATGCACATTTACAAGTGCTGTTCAAGTAACCAACTCGTGAGCGGGGGAAAAATTTACCGATTGGAATATTTCATATCTTAGCCAAGTTTGCACGGCTTCGGTGGAAACGGAGCGAGGACCAATCTTGTGGCCTAGGTTCCTTTATAGTGTATTCGGGAATAGCCTAGGTGGATATTCAATAAAGAATATGTTATTTAACTTTAAATTAAATTAATATATTGTCAAATTAATAGAAATACGGTGTTGGTCGTTCCGAGGATGGTTTAAAAGAGATATTATTTAACATATAAAACTGATAAAACCTAAAGGTCATGGGGGCAGTGGAAGTAAAAACGCAGTATACACTGTACACGCAACACAAGTTTAGTAGTCTTCCAGGAATCCGAAGTATTATATAAAATATAATATATTATATAAAGAGAAAATGAGCAGCGCTTACAGAACGCGTCAATTCGCCGAGGCTACCATAGACAAGAGTACGTCACAGACAAGGTAGAAAATATACATCGAACATCACATCACACTAATATTATAAAGGCGAGTTTGTGAGTGTGTTTGTGTGTATGTTTGTTACTTTTTCACGCTCAAACGGCTGGACCTATTTTGATCAATTTTGGTATGACGGTAGCTGACACCCTGGATTAACAAATAGCTACTTTTATCCCGAAAAACGTAGTATTCCCGTGGGATGAGCGGGTAAAACCGCGCGGTGCAGCTGGTCACATATAAAGCCTAACTCAGCGTCATTTAATCCAAATTTTCCTTTAAACTCAGACATGCATTTTTTTAATGTGTGTATACTTGCTGCGGTGGCGCGGCGTGTAGTTTACTAGTTTAGATGTAGCGAGGCGAGGACGCATTAACATGCACATTTACAAGTGCTGTTCAAGTATATTTACAAGAGCTGACTACCTAGTGAGCGGGGGAAAATTTACCGATTGGAATATTTCATATTTTTAGCCGAGTTTTGCACGGCTTCGGTGGAAGCGGAGCGAGGTCATTAACATATAATACTGATAAAACCTAATGGTCATTGGAGCAGTGGAAGTAAAAACGCAGTGTTCGGCTTTCTCATTTATTGCGACGTTTATACCCTAACAAGCGTCGGTCCAGTCCAGGGATACTGGCGCTACAAACAGCTTTCATATGGCAATAATGAGCATACGGCATATAATGCATTATTTAACGTCATTATCGATTTGTCATTAACCAAATTTTAAACATTGTTTACCGGAATACTGCTCAATCCTTCGTTCTTCTTGCGAAATAATTACTGTTTTGGCTTTATTATGCAAAAGTTACTTGAAATTTATGGAATATTTAGTCCTGTTTCCTCTTTGTTTAATTAAATCAATGACATTCACTGACTTTCAACGTCAGTTACCGAAAATTTGTCGGTGTATCAGTAATAAGTTTCTGTCAAAAATGACATTTTAGTGGCAAGCTTTTATAGCCGACTGTACTTTTCTTTGGATATCCAACAAATGCTCACTGATACGATGCTAAAGAGCCCAAGCTCCGTACGATTGCTTTTTCTATTATAGAGTTCCTATGGCCACCTTCCGGCTCCATCATCAGATCAGCCCCATGGTACCATATTATTGTATTGTCATCAAAGTTAAGTAAATATGCAGAATTTCAGCTCAATCGGTTGACGATATCTGCTTCAAAATTGAGTTGCAAGATTTCACCCGAACAAACATACTTTAAACATACAATGCAAGTTAAATAAAAGCTTGTAAAATAGATAAGTACCACTAAAAATCCGCAATATGGCGTGGGTTGAAAAACACCTTGTTGGACTATACTTACACGCAATACAAGTTTATTTTAGTTTAGTATTATATTAAATATAATATTTTATACAAAGAGAAAATGAGCAGCGCTTACAGAACGCGTCCATCCGCCGAGGCTACCATACACAAGGGATAAATAAATAAAATAAATAAATAAAGAGAACGTCACAGACAAGGTAGAAAATATACATCGAAAGATTAAGTATCATGCTCACGATTCTACATAAGCAAGTTGGTATTATTAGGGTGGTAATACATAATCCAATTTTTAACAAAAAAAAAACGGCCAAGAGCATGTCGGGCCACGCTCAGTGTAGGGTTCTTAAGTTACGACAAAGATTTCATGCTCTATAAAAAGGTCGTAAACGCCAAAGTAGCTATAGTCACTTATTACCTTCTGGAAGTCAATTTATGTTCTTTTAAGAAAATTATGAAATTTTGCGATAACTCAAAAACGGCTGACTGATTTTGTTCAATATAGTTTTCGTTGAAAGTTCTTATAAGGCCTCATGTTCATGAATTCTGTCATAATTTTTTGACCCGTGGTTGAAAAGTTAGAGGGGGGGGACACTATGTTTTTTATTTTCGAAGCGATTATTTACGAAACTGCTAACTTAATCAAAAAATAATGTTTCAAAACCCCTATTATTTTAAAAAAACCTATTCAACGATACCACAACACTAGTGTTGGAACGAAAAAAAAAATTCACCACTTTAGGTGTTCGAGAGGTACCCCAAAAAAAAATATTTTTTTAGTTTTTATTTTACCGTTTTGTCGGCGTGATACATACACACACCCATACCAAATTTCAGCTTTCTAGTACTAATGATCACGGAGCTAAGCCGCGGACGGACAGACGGACAGACGGACATGGAAACTGTAAGGGTTCCTAGTTGACTACGGAACCCTAAAAACGATAAACGTATGTGCTATGAATGGTGTACTTCCTTTTCGCTGAATTAGGTTTCGCAAACGTTTCATTTCGCAAAAGTTTCATTTCGCCAAAAGCATTTTTCACTGAAACTGTAAACTATTTCAGATTGTTGTAAATATCATCCTTTAGATTAGGTTAGGTTAGGTTTGTTTTATAACAATTCGAAATAGTTTACAGTTTCATTGAAAAATGCATTTGGCGAAATGAAACTTTCGCGAAATGAAACGTTTGACGAAACGTAATTCGGCGAAAAGGCAGAGAACCGCTATATGACCGCTATGAATGTGTGCGGGTGGGTCATTTTTTTTTTTTTTTTTTTTCTAACGGGCACAGTTCAAAAAAGGCGCCATTGGGTGCCAATAATCGATAGGTACATATTTTTATTTATTTTTGTATTCCAGTTTTATCGCCTCCGGATTAATCCGGATTACTCCAGAACAAAATTCCTAATGTATGGGGCACTAAAAAAAAGTTGCTTAGTATGTATGTATATTTTTTTTTTGTTATATTCCTTTGTGTGATGCCCTACTGTTTATTCTCGGAATAAATATACATTAAAATATTGGGCCAAATTTAAATAACAAAACCAGACTTCATAACGCTCATTTAATATGGGCATTTCTATACTAACTTAAAAATTGATCCAGAGGCAAAAGATAAACTTCAATTACAATGGAATTTTGGTACTTAGTTTACAGAAGTATAGTTTAGTTTTATGAGTTACATTATTTTTGCTATGCCTGAAGAAAAAGAAGTATTGAATTTTTTCCCATATAAAAGTGACCCACCCGCATATTTTAAGAGCCGGCTGGGTACTCATCCTCATACCGCTCCACTTAATCGCACATCTTAGCAGCTGCATCTATCTTTTATAAAATTCGAGATTTATATTGAAAATCTATTTTCTGTGGAGAAGGGCCATGATTTCAGAAAAAATCTTAGAATGAGCATCGAGTAGTATGAGGTGGTATGGGCGCGCGCCGGCATGCCAGCCTGGCGCCATCTGTTTTCATTAGTTCCTTTGTCCTCTCATCACGCCGAAACGGCTGGACGGATTTTAACCAATTTTGGTACAGGGACAACTTCATATCCAAAGATGGTTAAAGGATACCTTTTACCCGATTACGGTATAAAAGTTGCGGGCGCCCTCTAGTATAATGCATACCTAGGATAACTCGGGGCACGTTCTAGGGATAGGATATCGATAAAAAAGATGTCGATATAATTTAATTCATATATTTGCTCAATGAACATTCTGGATTACTATAAAGAGGTTCGATGTCATATCTGATCTGATATCGACCCTCTTAAATTAAGATAATAAAAGTATGAGGATTTCATTTCAATCTAAATGTCAATTTACGTATATTATGGAAATTATTTTAAAATAAACATGTAAAATACACGTTTCAATATGTTTATTTTTCCATTTGAAAATGTGGAGAAATAAAGTAATATTTATTTATGTCGATGACATTTAGATGTTGACAGTAACATCGATATATTTTTTTGTCGATAAAATATTTTGCTACGTCACTTTCGTATAGGTGCCCCGAGTTATCCTATAGGGCTATAGTATACACGAATAAGCTTCTAATCCTACAAATTGCCATACTACAAAAAGCGCGGTCTCGACGGGAAAGAAGAAGCGACTAATACATTATAGGCTAATTACCTAATTAGTACCTAATAGGCGGCTTTTGTGAGCATCAAAGGAGAGAACTGTCTGTGTTATTTATTTTGTAACTACACGCCATTGAGATCATTACAGGCAATGGATTTGTATGGCGTATTGACGCAATGGCGTATACGAGACGTTTTACGCGTATTAACATAACACAAATACTGTAATATAAACAACTTTATTGGTAACAAACTTTACTAGCTAATATAAAATTAAGAGAGCTAAAATGGAGCTAAAAGCATTAACAGAGACATTGAGCTTGACATTATAGACAGCTTTTTTTTTTCGTGGATAAGTCGAAGACTACAACTATTATGCAGGCATAGTTGTCGTAAATTTCGGTTATTTTAGTTTAGTTTAGTTTATTAATCACACCATTACAGATTTATTATAAACTAGCTGTGCCCCGCGGTGTTACCCGCTCATCCCACGGGAACACTACATTTATTCGGGATAAAAAGTATCCTATGTCCTTCCCCGGGCCTGAAACTATCTATATACCAAATTTCATCTAAATCGGTTCAGCGGTTTAAGCATGAAGAGGTAACAGACAGACAGACAGACAGACAGACAGACGCACTTTCGCATTTATAATATTAGTATGGATACAAGTACATGTCAGTTTATACTCTTCGGAATGTGATCGTTAGACAAAAATTATATTCGTAAATCAATACAATAAACATTAAATAAATTAATGTCTGTATAAAAAATAATATGTAAGTACACAATAGTGTAGTTACGATCAATATATCGATATAATTCTAATACCTACCAAAAAAGAGTATAGGTACACATCAAAATAAAAATTAATTCTATGTCATGTGTACAAGTAAAATTAATCCAGTAATGTTAAATTAATATTAATGAGCTAACACAATACAAAATTCATTGGATGTCAGTATTATAATTAGAAATACAATGTTAATAAAATTAAGGTAAATATAACATATAAAATATAGTAACAATCTGATTATTGATAAATTTTACACTCAAATTATATTGACATATTCATTAACAGAGAAAAGGCACTTTTCCACCAACAACTTCTTGAGCTGGCATTTGAACGCTACATCACACACTTCATTTTTTAATTGGTCTGGCAAGAGCTCATAATAAGTTGGTCCTATAACCCGCGGCTTCTTTGCATGTAGCACGGTGCGTCGCGGTACTGTCCGTAGACGTCCCGTACTACGAAGGCATTTGCCCGTCACTTCCACTCGCTTAAACTCTGACAAGTGCATTCTAGTGAACATTAAGACCTCAAAAAGGTAATAAAATAGTGGGTCATTATTCGGAGTTCGTTAAATAATTCCCTACACGATTGACGCTGGTTTACACCTGCCATAGTTCTTAATGCCCGTATGCGCATAACCCTGTCGGCGTCAGTAGAATTGCCCCAAAGAATAACACTGTAGGTCATAAGCGAGTGAAAATGAGCAAAGTAAGCCTGTCTCAGTGCATAACTGGACACTAACGTCTTTAATTTGCGTAGAGCAAATACAGCACTGCCAAGCCTAATACACAGTGAGTCCACGTGCTGCTTCCAACTTAAGGTGGAGTCTAACGTAAGACCTAGAAACCGGCATTGGTCGCTCATCGTTGTACTTGCTGGTGTTGAGTAACAGTCCGTTTGCTCTGAACCATTTTTTGAGCTGGTCGCATGCTGCGACGATTTTCACGCTAAGTTGCTCATAGGTACGAGCACTTACTACAACCGTCGCGTCATCAGCAAACAGAACTATTTGTCCTTCCGTTACGGCTGCTGGCAGGTCATTTATTATTTTCTTATATTTCTTTACATACAGAAAAATAAATTCAAATATTTTTTTAGGGTGTACGATACGCAAAGCTCTCTCACTCTTTATTATTTTCCACCTGTTAGAAATATGAAAAGTTGTCAATTAGGTATAATAGTATTATTCGTCTGAGGGTAAGCCAACGATTCCAAAGAATCCTTATCCTTAAATACCTCGTACTCAACTGGATTCTGCTAGACCAGCGTCTAGACAATTGACTCAGTGTAAAATAGAATAAAACAATTGAAGTTTCGCTGACAAACCTTTCATCGAATATTTATTTTTTTTCATAAAAATATCATATTTTTGATTAGATTAGGTTTGAATTAAAAAATATAATATAATGCTTTGATAATCCGCGATAATATAATAACGTGCGAGTTAATTAGTGCTAACCCGTTATACTTATTTGCGTATTTTTTCATGCATAATGTTAGCAAATGTGGGTAGTGTGAATGAAAATCAATACTTATAGAAAGGGTAGAAATCAAAGTCATAATATATTAAACATTATTTCATGAAATTAATACTAATTACTTTCTGTTTGTGTGTCTGTACCTTTTCTATAAAATAACAAATATAAACTAGTTACTTTAAAACGTGAATTATAATGTTATTAATGTATTTTTACGATGGCAACATTAGTTGTCTTTGGTATTTCATGGTGATTTAAAAACTGAATTCATTCGTTACTGGTCTTCGATGTTATACTCATGCTGGTGTAGAATAAACCTTTTAAATAGAAGTTGAGTTATTCCTTAGTCCTGTGGTTCTGAGATCTCTCCATTTCAATGCCATCCATCACTTTTGACGTGTCCCTACTTGACAAGAGGCGATATCTCTATAACATCGCAACTTCGTCAATCCGGTCGCGCTTAATTTGCGTTTTCTTTGTATGTGACGGCATTAATATCAGGCGCATACTTTAACTTGACCGTGTAGTGCGTGAAATTAGTCAGTTACGTTTCGTTCAAAACAGAAATTTATATAGTCCGGCGGCCCACTGCTTGAAACCCTACCTTATAAAAAAATAGAAAATGCCTACTCTGTAGGGGTACCTAAGCTAACTTTTAGTAGCTTCAACTGCTCTTGGTCGGCCGCGGCTTAACCTTGTAAAAAAACAAATGAAAAAAGTGGTGCATCAAAAAAAACCTCATCGTAAAATAGAATGAAACCTGTATCGATAGAAGTATGAATTTTTGAACCACATTTTTTTCATTTGCGATACATTTGCCAAATTAAGCCGCGGCCGACCAAGAGCAGTACTAAAAGTCAGCTACCCCTACAGAGTAGGCATGTTGTATTTTTTTAGAAGCTAGGGTTTCATGCAGTGGGCCGCCAGACTAATATGCATGTATAGCATTTTTGAAAATCATTATCCCCTTCGTATTTCCAAAATTGAGATGAAATATGTCACTTGAAGCTCATCGCATTTTAATGACAGTTCAAAGGCGATATCATTGTTATCTAATAGAGTTTTGACGTTTTGCGATCTCTCAAACGGCTTTTTCGAGTTAGATCCCTGAATTGGACGTCACAAATCCAAGGTACTTGACGTAACCCGGAGAGATAGTAATCCAAAGAAGCAATTGTCATATCACACGTAATAGGAGATTTGTGATGAAGAATTTTCTAATCATAATATGAAAAGATTCAATAATTATGTTCTATTGTACCGTAATCACGTTGAAGCCCAAAGACCTTATACATCTGTGTGGAATTAAATTAATTATGTAATTGTATCTAATTGCATGTTGTGTCGCCTAGATACTTTATACATCTCTGGCATTGAGGTATTATTTATAATAGAGCCACAGACCTGAACAAAATTGTCGAAAAAAGTGGCACTGCTGTCATGTTCATGTAGATGCCAATAACGCTTATTTATAATTTACAACAAAATAATTACTTCGTACAAAATAACTCTACTCAAACGTTTAAGTGTCAAATTGGCTTACGTACTTATTACCACAAATATTTTTCGTGTAAATTAACTTTTTTAGCGTATTCTGACTCATGTCACTTGTCAAACTTGGAACATAGCACGAATGGAGCAGATTTTAATAGTTTTACATACTAAAAATATTTTCATTATTATTTTATTTAGGTATTAAAATATATTTGTTGTTTGAACTAAATAATCTCGTAAATTGTTAATAACAAATTGAGTTACATTTTTATTTAACAACTGCATAAAAGGGTCCCGACACTGCATAGAAGGGATCAGTAATAATGACATTATGATTTCTCAACTCATCTTGTTCTAGTATGTGAAATGAGAGTAAGGCAAGTGCAAAATATTAACATTTTTAACCCTTTAAAGTTTGATGGCGTGGCGTGAAAGTCGGTGGCGTAGTATGCACGGCAGCACACATTGTCTTTAGGTGTTCTTGGCGTTCAAAGGTTTAAACTGACAGTGTCTAGACTCTGAGACAAAATAAAACAATGACAACAGAGCAATTTTTTCATTAATTTATTAATGTAACCTGTAGGATCTGCCTGTAAAAGGCATATGTTCATAACACTGGCTCACTCGCCGCCGCACACATAGCAATGTCATGCGTCCACTCTCGCCCTAAACTCGCGTGTAACTAAACGCAGCATCCTATGTGACGTGCGCCTGAGACAGTGTATATCTATTTATGTATAGATACCTACTACCACAAACACTACATAACCATTTTACGCTTCTTTTGTATACATTGACATTTTCGCTTCTTTTGATTAAACATAAAAAAATATATATATGATTATGCCGAACGAACACACGAGAGACGAATTATTTGGCTGAAATTATTCTTGACATCTGTCTCTTACTAAACGTGACCTCAATTTTTCACGTTGTTTAAGATCGCGTGGGAATCTTAATAAAAAAATAGGATAATTATTTATTGCACTCCTTTATTAATTAATAAAATATATAACTATAGCGACTCCTTAGATTTTTGTTCTGTGATGAGGTGCATTTTGTAGGGACAAAGTTAATAATTCTAATCTAAAATATGCTATGATTTTACATAGGATTCGTTAATTAATCAATAGAATCTGCGTAAAAAAGAATATTCCGACCTTTTTCTTTATTTTATAGCTGTTATTTCTGCAATTTTTCACTGAAAATTAAGTCATTTTTGAGACCCGTCACGTGTCATGGTCTAAACGAGACTGATGATCGCCCAACTAATGCGATTTGTGATTTTGCATTAGTTGGGAGGGTGCCATTTTTTCCGTCGGATTGTGTGTCCATGTAATTAATACGTCAATGATCTCTGGGAATAATTAATATTTTAAATTGATATTTTATATTTTATTTTAATGTACCTACATTGATTTGGAGAATCTATACATCTTCTTTACGAGTACCAATATCAGTATTATTTACGAAAAAACTACTTACTGTTGAGTTTCTTTCGGCTCTCTTCTCAATAGCGGTCTTCTCTTGGGAAATGTCGGTAGATTCACAATTCGACTTGTAAAAGTGCCCCTATTTCCTGAATCAATTGTTTCATTTAAAAAACCCTCAAATATCAAAGCTCTTACCTGGTTCTGAAGCCACTGGTTTGTGGTGCGGTCAAGCGAACAATTCTATTGTTTGGCTCAACGCTATTCTGTTACAACAATGGCTTTAGCTCAGCTCGGTTAGCGTTCCTCGGACTATATGCAGTTCAAAGGTCCCTTTAATGCCTGCAGTATTCCCCGCTCGATAGCTATTGAGTCCTGAGTTTAATACTCAGAGCGGACATCGTCGCCTGTAAGTTAATCGAGCTTCACAGATCTACGGTGCTCCACACAGCTTGGAAAGTAAGGCCGATCTTTTACAAGAGATAAGCTACTAAGCGGCTCCCGTTTCCCGTTTTGTGACGGGATGAGAAATGTTCTCGAGAACGTTCTTTACCATACGAATCGGGAAACTTTCTCGAGAACGGTACATCACTACTTGGGGCCAAAATCCGTCAATAGCAAGCTACACCGACGGACGCAACATACTCGTAATTCTATGCTTTATTTCTTACACATCGCTTATATAAATAGAGAGGAGATGACCATAATGTTATTAAAACTATCGTGAGACATCTTTACTAATTATAAAAACGGTATAAACTCACGTAAAAATTGTCAGGAACGGCCCGACATGTTTCGAACTCATTTGGAGCTCTTCATCAGGGGTAGCTATCCGTGCTGTTACGCGACTCGCGACCCACTGCACTTTTAATCGCTCTTCTTGCCGCCCTCTGCGCACGCGCAGATAGCGCGGCGCGGGGAGGGCAGGGCTCTTGCGCTGTCACCACTGGACTGTCTGTCACTGCATTTTCACTATTACCCACTGATACCACGCACACTTGACTTATTGTATTAACGACATTGTCTGAACGCGAGATGTTTTTTAACGCCGGAATCACAGGTTTCCATGCCGGAGGTAGAGCCCAACCACCGTCTCGGTTGAAATTCGGGCGCCGTCCAATTTCGATAGCTTCACGTATCTTCCGTTGTACACAGCGTTTCTCACGAACCAACAACCGTGCCTTATCGAAACGTACGAAATGGGACGCACCGGCCTCGACAACATGCTCCGCAACCGCGGAGTATCTCGTGTCCATTTTTCTGACACTGCGTATATGCTCAGACAATCTTGTAGACACATTACGTCCCGTCTCTCCTATGTACGCCTTGCCACACTCACACGGTATTTCATACACCCCAGGGGTTCCAAATGGATCCCTATCTTTAGGAGACCGTAGCAACTGCCTCATCTTAGTCAAAGGACGGAACCAGGTTGTAATGCTATATCTACGGCGTAAAATGTGTCCGATGGTATCCGTCACACCTTTGATATAAGGTAAGTACGCAGGCGCTCTCTCTACAGTCTGCGGGCGTTGTGCTGTACTGGGGCTCGCTACACGCTGACACTGTCTCCACTTATAGCCATTTTTCTCCAATACCTGACGCACATGCGCTAACTCCCCATTTACGTATTGAGGGTCACATAAACGGAGAGCCGTTTATGTCGTTGATACAATAAGTCAAGTGTGCGTGGTATCAGTGGGTAATAGTGAAAATGCAGTGACAGACAGTCCAGTGGTGACAGCGCAAGAGCCCTGCCCTCCCCGCGCCGCGCTATCTGCGCGTGCGCAGAGGGCGGCAAGAAGAGCGATTAAAAGTGCAGTGGGTCGCGAGTCGCGTAACAGCACGGATAGCTACCCCTGATGAAGAGCTCCAAATGAGTTCGAAACATGTCGGGCCGTTCCTGACAATTTTTACGTGAGTTTATACCGTTTTTATAATTAGTTAGGAGATGACCATATTGTGACGTAAAAATTTCTTACCCCCTTTATTTATTTTCAGCCAGCTCTTAAAAACCCTTTTGAGTCTCTTTTTGCTCTGCGAAGATAATATTGTATGATGCTTTTTTGAGCTATGCCTGGGTCAATCCAGTTCTAAATAAATGTGTCAAGCCTGTTAACTAATCCGTTTAATTTATCCTCCCTCTTCTGCTGCACCTCAATTTTGATACATACCTTTAGTGGTCCTCCCCAGGGCCAGATAAGTAACAATCTAACAATATTAACCATTTATAAGGTAAGGTATACAAAAAATAGACAATTCAAACTGTATCTTAACGACGTAAAATTTAAAATATGATCGGAAAACATTCCCTCTGCCTAATGAAGGCTTGAGGCCCTCCTTTTGCAAGAAATACATATAAAAATGCTCGTCAAACTAAAAGTTTATTCTAAATTTCTGATTCGTAGCCTAAACATTGGCTGAGGTCATAATGGTTAAGACTGCGCCGAGCGAAATGTGAAAAAATAGGCAGTTGCCGTTAAGTAGATAACGTCAACACTAGTCGTTTAATCCGTTTCTAAACTATATATTTAGCATTACGAAGAATGTGTTAACAATTTCTCCGTGGAAAAATTATAAGAAAAATGGACACGAGAGACTCCGCGGTTGCGGAGCATGTTGTCGAGGCCGGTGCGTCCCATTTCGTACGTTTCGATAAGGCACGGTTGTTGGTTCGTGAGAAACGCTGTGTACAACGGAAGATACGTGAAGCTATCGAAATTGGACGGCGCCCGAATTTCAACCGAGACGGTGGTTGGGCTCTACCTCCGGCATGGAAACCTGTGATTCCGGCGTTAAAAAACATCTCGCGTTCAGACAATGTCGTTGATACAATAAGTCAAGTGTGCGTGGTATCAGTGGGTAATAGTGAAAATGCAGTGACAGACAGTCCAGTGGTGACAGCGCAAGAGCCCTGCCCTCCCCGCGCCGCGCTATCTGCGCGTGCGCAGAGGGCGGCAAGAAGAGCGATTAAAAGTGCAGTGGGTCGCGAGTCGCGTAACAGCACGGATAGCTACCCCTGATGAAGAGCTCCAAATGAGTTCGAAACATGTCGGGCCGTTCCTGACAATTTTTACGTGAGTTTATACCGTTTTTATAATTAGTTAGGAGATGACCATATTGTGACGTAAAAATTTCTTCCCCCCTTTATTTATTTTCAGCCAGCTCTTAAAAACCCTTTTGAGTCTCTTTTTGCTCTGCGAAGATAATATTGTATGATGCTTTTTTGAGCTATGCCTGGGTCAATCCAGTTCTAAATAAATGTGTCAAGCTTGTTAACTAATCCGTTTAATTTATCCTCCCTCTTCTGCTGCACCTCAATTTTGATACATACCTTTAGTGGTCCTCCCCAGGGCCAGATAAGTAACAATCTAACAATATTAACCATTTATAAGGTAAGGTATACAAAAAATAGACAATTCAAACTGTATCTTAACGACGTAAAATTTAAAATATGATCGGAAAACATTCCCTCTGCCTAATGAAGGCTTGAGGCCCTCCTTTTGCAAGAAATACATATAAAAATGCTCGTCAAACTAAAAGTTTATTCTAAATTTCTGATTCGTAGCCTAAACATTGGCTGAGGTCATAATGGTTAAGACTGCGCCGAGCGAAATGTGAAAAAATAGGCAGTTGCCGTTAAGTAGATAACGTCAACACTAGTCGTTTAATCCGTTTCTAAACTATATATTTAGCATTACGAAGAATGTGTTAACAATTTCTCCGTGGAAAAATTATAAGGTTATTAATATTTTACCCTAGAAAACTAAGTAAAGTTAGACGAAAATTGCAAAATCGTAAGCAGACGTTAAGTATTTTTTTATAGGTATTTTAACAATGGAAATCTATTCTGATTTTCAGTTCAAAAAAAGAAGATGAATATTTACATTACAATTTGGCCGCATCAAATATTTCAATTATTGTTTGGTATTAAAGATCCAGATTTATCAACAAGTGCTTTTAATAATCTATACATTTTTACTATGGCAGCCGCGCGCCGATCTAAATACGCATTCTCCGCGCTCTATGGTTCAGTCGCTAACGCTCGGCGAAGTTAAAATGACAGGTACGTAGAGACAACTGTTTATTTCCACCAAACATAGCTAAGAAAAATTTCCAATTCTTTGGATTTTGAAATGGTACTAAATTCAGTTTATCCATTTTTGAGCTACGAAAGTAACAGGCTGAGCACAGCAAATACACATATTTATTCATGTTAAACTCATAACACTCTGCTTTGTACGTCTGGATGGTTAAAACACGAACTCAAAAGGCAAACGGAATAAATAATTAATGCATTACTTTTTGGCGTTTTAATATTTCGGGCTCATACCAAATGAGAAAGAATTTAATTATAAGCTACGCAGGACAATATGCATCAATTATTTAGTATGCGCTTGAATTCACTATGAAAGCAATTTTCGATAGTAAATATTTTGATAAAGCGAAGGGCTACCTCGAAGACTGAAATTCAAACTTTGTACCGTGGCATTCTCCTCAATCTCGTATGAAACAATATTTTAATAAGCAATAAAGTTCGAATTTCCAACTTCAGAGTAACCCTCCTGGCACCGTTTCAAACAACATAACGATGTGTCTTGTTCTAAAATCCATTCGTGTTTCTGCTTGTTCGAAGAATTTCAAGGTTGGATGCATTCAGATAACAATAAAGTTTGCCAATTTTTCCGCAAACAGAGTTGCTAACAATTTATACGAAGAATATATTCTGTAAAGTCAGGTGCGGCTGGTGTAACCGGGACACATAGCAAATTGGTTTTTAAAAATATTGTAGTCTTTATATACAGCATGTATTTTTAATGGTGTACTTCCTCTTCGCCGAATTATGTTTCGCAAACGTTTCATTTCGCAAAAGTTTCATTTCGCCAAAAGCATTTTTCACTGAAACTGTAAACTATTTCAGATTGTTGTAAATATCATCCTTTAGATTAGGTTAGGTTAGGTTAGGTTTGTTTTATAACAATTCGAAATAGTTTACAGTTTCAGTGAAAAATGCTTTTAGCGAAATGAAACGTTTGACGAAACGTAATTCGGCGAAAAGGCAGAGAACCATTTTTAATACAACCTCAAACTTTACAAGTTGTTATATAAATTAATTAATAGTGTTTTTCTATAAATTAATTAATATGTACGATATTTTTTCCTTATAAAATAATTCAGCACGCAATGTAAATAGTTTTTATTCTCACCAGGTCATTTACTTTCGATTAAAGATGTGCCGTTTCCGAAAAGTTCCTGAAACATTCCTCATTTTGAATGAGAATTCAACTGTCAGTAGAAGTCCATTGCTGCTCGAATAATTTTCAAAAATTGATTACACTCTGGTAGTTAACACTAAATTAAAAAAAAAAAAAAAAATTTTCATTGCACTAAATTCTACGTCTTATACTTTGTGGCTATATCAACAATACGAACTGTATGAACTGGAAAATGGGCATCTCCTAAGTTCTTAACTTCATCCACGTAATGCTCCTTTATTCGTTACCGTAATCGGGTAAATAGTATCCTATAACCATTTTGGTATCGCCTGCGCGTCTAGCATAACTGTGACACACGACTACACGAGTCTTTGTCGCGTGACCAATAATACTACCTGTCACTTATCTTTCAATACCGTGCGAGCAAGACAAGTGATGATGAGTCGCGCGACAAATGAACCCGCAGCTAGACGTGCTAGCCCTACTGGTCAGATTTTCCCCGCAAGCATGACCATAGAACATTTATTTTCAATCAACTTTTAGAATACGTATTACAACTTTTTTAATAATCTACAATTTCACATAAGTTTAAAGAAACAATATAAGAAAAACGTATATGTATAAAACCTTACTCTAAAATGATATACTTTAATGAGGAAATAAACATAATTTACAAACATTTTAAAAAACCTTAAAAATACTAAAACTAATCTAAGCTATACAAAATCCTCACTCCCCGTCCTCCCCGACGCAAAGGTGCCCATCACGCTCGCCGCGTTGCCACGTTGAACCGCAATAGACAACCTTTGCATCAGGAAGGACCCGGAGCGAGGGTCAAGCCCCGCCTCCCGCAATCGCCGCCCAAGTTCGGCTAAGAACTCCAACTCTCTACTCTAAAGAACCTAATATATAATACTATAATAAAAAAGGGGTCTTAAAAGGAATACCCCATCTAAAAGGTCCGCCTGCGGCATGGTCCCCAGTATGCTGGCGGCGTTACCTCTTTGTATTGTATGGCCAGAGAGATTCTCTGGCAGAGGTATAATAATAGTACAGAAGGGAACAGGGGTAGATTTATTTAAACTGTCCAGAAACGTTCCTGACCTTGGAAACTCTGATTTAAGGCTTGCGCTATTGCTGTGACGTAATCTCTATTGGCACTAAATCGCGGACGTGCAAGGCGTGTAATAGATACGATATTGCCAATATAAAGAGACCTATTATTCCTTTTAAAATTTATATTTTTCATATTATGACAAATATATTTATAATTTCAACCAACTTTTTGAAGTGAATTATACTTTTCTCTGAGTTCAGAAAGTAACATAGCTAATTCATGCTTTCATTGCGCTCAGTCGAAAAAAGTAAAAAAAAAAAAAAACAGTTTTCTTCGTGATTTGGTCAAACTCAAGTAGGTTTTGAAACAAAAATTATCGACGAATAATTCAAACTGTAGATCTATCAAATATATATCAATGTATCGCCATGGCCCTGTTCTAAGTAGTAACACTGACAATATGATAAGAAACATGTTTGATCATAGAGCAAAATGACTAAAACAATCAGCATCTTTGAACGGACATGGAGCCATCCAATCAGTGACAGGTGGGTAATTCCATGACAGAGAGTAAAGCGATTTATTTGCGTGATTTTTATTCATGAAGCAATTATAATAGCAATATATTTGGAATAAGAAATAACACTTATCTAAGGATAAATAATCACTTAAATTTGTGCCCGAAATAAACGAACAGGGAATGAAACGCTAACTAAAAGGTCGCTTTCATGGAATTACCCAGCTGAATGATTACGGAGATTGCATCTTAGAGGAGGACATAATAATCTATTTGGCTATAATTGGATAGTATAATATTTATTTATTCCGGGTCTCCTGCGTGGTCGAATCCGAAATGAGATACGCAAGAAAACCAAGGTTGTAGATATAGCTCAGTAAGTCGCCAAAATTAAGAGGCAGCGGGCGGGGCACATTTCTCGTAGAAACGATGGCCGTTAGGGCAAAACGATTATTTAGTGGCGACCGTGTACCGGATGACGCAGCGAGGGGCCTTCTAACAAGGTGGACCGACGACCCGAGTAGCATCGCGGGCAGCAATTGGATGAGGGCGGCGCACGACTGATTGTTGTGGAGGTCTTTGGATGAGGCCTTTGTCCAGCAGTGGAGGTCCACCGGCCGATATGATGATGATGATCCTAAGTAAAAATGTTATTAGAGATTATTTCGTCACGTATTTTTTCTTTTGTCAATCAAGCAAAAAGAATACTAACATAAATAAAGTGCATCAGAGTTCTAGATAGCACGACGTGACGTCACGGGGAAATTAAACGGACTATTTATCTTCAGAATTGTTTTATTTGTAAGTAACCTCCGAAATAATAACGCAGGATCCTTTCTTAAACGTATATCCGAATCCTATAAGTACCAATTACTGATACAATTTAACCAGTTCAAATCCCAGAATAGAATCTAGTCAGATTCTCCAAATCTACTTAAGATAAAGTTTATATCCTATCCAAATCGAATTGCTCATCTCCCGATTGAGTGTCAAGTATTACCGCTCGTTTTCCAGTCCTTCCCGCCATTTTGACGTCATCATTGTCATCGAAATTGACGATGAAATTAATTTAGTTTCTGCCAACTTGATAAAATAAAACGGTACGTGTCCAATTTTTATTTTTTGGGAGACTAGTCTATCAGCAGCATCTCTAGCATAACTGTCATACTAGACTATATCTAGCGCGAGACAATTACCTGTCTCTTTCTGTGTAATAATGTGAGAGAGTGACGGGTAGCGCTATCTCGCGCGACAAGAGTCGCGAAGCATAGTTGTGCTAGATGGGCTGGGCTAGCATATCTTGTCGCGCGACTCAGCGTCACCTGTCCTCCTTGGTTGCTCGCACGGTACTGAAAGAAAAGTGACAGGTACCGTAAACCGGGGTACTTTAGGAAAATTCGGGGCTACTTTGGTAGATTTTAAATGGTTATAAAAAGGCAAATACTCGATTGAGCAAATTAAGTACAAGGTTAGGTCTGTTATGAGGGTATAGGTATTTCTTTGCCACAGATGGTCAAAAAAAATAAGGACATGTCGTAAAAACACTATTCTAAAGTAGCCCCGCATTTTAAAGTCACCCCGTTTTACGGTAGTGTTTGTCGCGCGTCAAAAAGTCGCGTGTCACAGTTATGCTATACGTACAGTATAGATGGCCGCGCTTGGAATGTACCGCCAGTGACCGTTGATTTACCCTTTATGTGATGCTGCTTTTAAATTAACATACATAAATGCAGAGGGACGGTGTGATATTTGCTACTTCTAAATTGAATGGACCCCTCTAAGGCTCCTTATCCGAAAATGCTGTTTGTTTTAGACACTTTTCTCTTTGATCAAACATGTGTACTTACTTAGAACAGGGCCATTGCGATTTATTGGTGTATATTTGAAACCTACAGTTTGAATTTTTCATTGATAGTTTTTGTTTTAAAAACTACTCGAATTCGACAAAATTCTCGCCGCAAACAGTTTTTTTAACTTATTTTCGATTACACGCAATGAAGGCATTAAATAGCTACATTACTTTATAGAACTCAGGGAAAAGTATGTAGTAACACTTCAAAAAGACATAATATGTTATTTTTTTAAAGGAATATGGCCTCTAAACATTAAAAAAATCGTGATAAATAAAAAAGAAAACGCCTATCTGATTCTTTTGAAAAAGGTGTTTATTTAATTAACTCGACGCAATTATATATAGTTGATGTCCGACGAGACCGCGGACGGAACTTCACGTCTGAATTACCGAGGTAATTTTTTAAATTACTGTACCTATTAAGCGGTTTACACTCACGTGAAATTGTCAGGAACGGCCCGGCATGTTTCGAACTCGTACGGAGCTCCTCATCAGGGACTGTTACCCGTACGCGAATTTACAAAATCTATACCGTTACGGTAAAAAGTAGTCACTCAAATGTATTAGCTTTTTGCTTACATTCTTTCAAGTATTATTTACGACAAAACCTAGTCGAGTTCGGTAACGTCTATATCGAGCAAGCGTGCAGCGGTAGCGGATGGTGAAGCGGCAGAACCGAACTGCTACCAGTAAACTACATTAATGGGTTAGGTTATGTTAGAACTGCGACCACAACAGCGCGCGAGCCGAGCGAGCGAAGCGAGCGTACCGCGGCAGCGGTCGGCGAAGCGCCAGAACCGATCTGCTACCAGTAAAGTAAAGTAGGTTAGGTTAGAACTGCGCTATTACAACAGCGCTCCTCCTGATATAAATTCAACTATTTTATCATGATTTCACACTAAATAATGCCCTAAAAATAAGTGTCTGAAATAATTCTATAAGTAAAAAAGAAGCTTAGTTAGATATAGTTAAGTAATTTGTATGAACGGTAATTCATTTAATACAATCGGAGTCGGTCGTTACTAAAATATTATTCAAGTTTTAGATCGCAACAGACTAGCTTTTGTAGCAGCAATATCGCTATGAGTTTCGTTCACAAAGTCTATACGATTTCAGTAAATTTCTGTACTGTACCAGATTAGGGTTTTGTTAAGTTTTGTCCCAACAAAAGCTAATCCGGTTCAGTTCGCATCTGAACTCTATCAGTATAGCTTTTGTAAATTCGCTACCCGTACAGCGGGTTTTTGTACGAGATTAAGTAAGTCCCGTTTTGTTATATTACCTACAGTCTGATCAGTAATAATCATTTATTGTGTGAGGAATTCAGGACAAGTACCAGATGAGTAAAATACAATTTCATAATAGTAAAAACTGACCAAACAGAGTAGAACTTAAAAAGAGGCAACACTGTAGTGTCGTCCCTTTCTAATCTATCTAAGAAAACGGTGACAACACAACAATATTGCCACTTTTTAATTTCTACTCTTTCTGGTCAAACTGTAATGTGTGAAAATCGTGTAGGTTTAACCATATGTCTTATTCTGACCTGACAAAAAGCGTTGTCGTTACAAGCATATTTACTGGTGGTTTCTTTAGAAAAATATGGATGACCAAATTGAAAATGGGTATTTTCACGAGAAAAACTCCAGTTACAGCGGTGGAAAGACGTTTAACGCTGAGTGCGTCGGTCGATTTGACGACGCGTTTGGCTCGGTTGGTAGACACCTGCCTACTGAGTCGGCGGTCCCGGGTTCGAATCCCAGCCGGGGCAAATATTTGTGCAAAATATTTGTTCTTGGGTCATGGATGTTATCTATATATGTATTTATATATTATGTATATCGTCGTCTAGTACCCATAGTACAAGCTTTGCTTAGTTTGGGACTAGGTCGATTTGTGTATGATTGTCCCTTAATATTTATTATATAAGCATTTTGCTGGTTATCTCGATGCCTTATTCCCTCAGTGTCTTTTAACACAGACAAATAGTCCTGTATGAGTTCACATATTTCCAGCGGTTTATACACATTTAAGAGGAAGTGGCACTGCTCATGTTTCCATACTGTCCGTTTATGTTAAGTTTTCACCTGGTAAATATGGCCTCGCATACAATTGAGGTCCAAAGCACAAAAAGACACTACACAGAAGCGACACCCTTTTGTTCTTCGCTCAAGCCGATAAAGGAATTAGCCTACCAGTATCTCATTGGCTGCTTGAATGACGTGCGACGCTATTAGCTCTGGCACGTTTTAGGGAGTGTCTTACTCCTAGAGTTGCCAACACCAACGCGGAAACTACGTCTCTCTATTTGTACCTGTTTTACACGCCACTTTTATTAAAATATTTCCTAAATACGACCTAAATGATTTGATCTTTACGATGTTGGACAATGGAAGTGCCTACTGGATCTCAGGATTCCTTCAATGTAGACATGTGCGGTTTTAGCTTTTTGATTCACTTTGGTGAGCCAGTATCATAAAATTGACCCAATGATGTTGCATGGAAGTGCCTTGTGGATCTCAAGATATATTTAATGCAGACATGTGCAGTTTTCTCTTTTCGACTTACCACGATAAGCACTTAGAGCCTGCATCGTAAAATTGACCTGATCTCGACCCTGGAAGTGCCTACTGGATTTCAGGATTAATTCACCGCAGACATTTGCGTTATTCTCTTCTCGATATACCACGATAAACACTAAGTTCTAGTATTAATAAAATAGACCTGATAATGGACCCTGGAAATGCCTACTGGAACTCAGGATTCGTTCAACGTAACCATGTGCAGCTTTCGTTTCTCAGCTCACCACAATGAACATATTATAACGCAAGTATTATAAAATTTACCTGATGGTGGACCTTGGAAGTCCTTACTGCAAATATCAGGATCCAGGAGGTCCAACGTCCAAACTTAACGTGGCAGAGTTATACAAATGCAAAACTTCGTCCTACATTGAACATTTAGATGCTCATCTAAGTGTACCTCATCCAGTTTCCAAAACTTCATTACGATTAGTTAAGTTTAAGAACAGACAAGAATGAAACCTCAATTTGTTTGGAATAATTAGCAGTGCCATTTCCTCTTAAGATATTGAGTGAGCGAAGTTCTCCACTCAACAAAAGTTTGGAAAATAATGTCGGCAGTGAATGCGATTTCCTGGCAGACTTCTCCCAACTACCGGCATACTTGATAAATAGATAAAGAGCTGATGAAGTAGAAGCCGTGTACTTTGCAGCGCTTGGTGCCGATAGGTGTGCGAAATGAGATGCCGTACATTTGACGACGCGTTTGGCTCGGTTTGTAGACACCTACCTACTGAGCCGGCGGTCCAGGGTTCGAATCCCTGCCAGGGCCAATATTTGTGTGGTGAACTCGAATATTTGTGCTTGGGCCGGTTGTTCTGTGTATTTTTAAGTATTATTTATCTATATAAGTACGTATATCGTCGTCTAGTACCCATAACAACACTAGCCTTCTTGAGCTTAATTTGGGAATAGATCGATTTGTGTGAGGTTGTCCGATATTTATTTATTTATTTATATTTATTTATTTATTTATATTTATTTAAATAAAACAATTTAAACGGATTATATCGCGTATATTAATTATTTGAGCCTCCCTGACGTTTCAGTACCTTTACAGATACGATTGTCAAAGGTTGATATAATCCGCTTAAATTGTTTTATTTAAATGTGTGACAGTCGCGGAAACCGAAGAAAATATTATATTTATTTAATTATTTTAATTATATTTATTTATATTTATTTATTGATACGTATTTATTTATTAATGGGTTGGGTGGGTTCATCGTGAGTTTTGTTTAATAGTTCAAATTCAGATGCTTCTGTTCTGCATTGAAATCCCTCAAAATGGCAAAGGAGAGTAAACTACTTACTTTTTTTATATGTGCTACATAGTGGCTCCACTTCGCCTGATAGTAACCGAAAAGGTGAGCCCAAGAAACCAACGGTGCCCCGTCAGTTGACTCTTATTAACAGTTAACAGTTGGGTCTTTGATTTTTAATAGTCGTCTCATCGCTCAATCGGTCAGCGGAACTTGGTCGATCTTTTCCTTCGTTTAGGTTATTATTTTGTAAAAAGAGCGTATGAGGGGCGAAGGGCGATCGAGTGCGTGTGGAAAACGTTCGGTCGGGCGCCCTCGATACCGCTGGAAGGACGAGGTGAGGAAAGATCTGAGCGCCCTTAATATGACACCCAATTAGCGGAACGTGGTGCCAAACAGAGAAGAATAGCGTTCTCTTGTGTAAGAGGCCAAGATATTTTTTAGGTCACTGAGCCAAAGTAGTAAGTAAGTTAAATATTTGTAATTGGGATCTCGGAACGAATGGGAACAGTTTCGGTGAGTATTCAACGCAGTTGCATGGTTGAAGTGACCGTATAATATTGCAACTATCATTTCATATGACATTATCATATCAAGAGGCTCTATTGGCAGTTTGTCTTTCAGTTGCAAATAATCTTATTCTTACAGATATAAAATACTTTGAGGTTGGATCGCCATCAATAAAATCTTGAGTACCGAACACAATGATATTTTTTTAAGGATATCAATCGATGCTATTTTGTATAGGGACCATTGTCTATATATCCATATCCATATCCATATCCATATCCATTTATTCAGTATTAGTCATACATTGTCAACAAGTATAATACAATCAGCAATTATATTAAAGTAACTTAATTTATATTTATATTAACTTATATTGAAGTTAGGGATTAGGTACATTATAATATGAGATACAAGTTACTGAGTGGGGTATATGGGATTGACTACACTTAGACTGCTTTAAAAGTCAGAAATGACCGTTACAGTTCGACATTACAACGGAGCGCTGAAAACGCTCCATGCAAACGGCCATAGAGACATGACGTCAGTTCTATGTTGGGTACTAATACCAATATTCGTATGAGGAAAATAAGTATTCTTAATGTATGTTAAATGTGTAAAAAAAACCTTCAAATGTTCGTACCTTGATATTTTTTAATATGTGTTTTTTTATTTCATGACATATTTTTATTCATGCTGTAGTATTCAACATCAGTTATCGTTCCTATTTGTAAGTACCTACTGTCTTATATATTCACAGACGAAATTATGATGTAATCGATTTGACTAGGTGCTAGGCCAAATACGCTCCACGTGGCATGTCATTATCATAATGTTGACATGTATTTGCGTAACAGCCGGCAATATATTCACCCTATTTTCTCAATCAGCGAACCCTTCACATCCCAAGCCGTGATAACAACAACAATTATATAGACGGTTAGTGTGTCGTAAAGTTTTATGTTATTGTAGGTTTACAGCAGCCAATCAATTCGGATGCAGGTTTTGTGGTCTCATTTGAAGAAGTTGGCTAATAAAATGCCATATGATAGTAATAATCATATAAGTTGGCTAATATTCTTTTTTGGTTCATAACAAGAAGTTAATGAAAAATCGGAATGTAGAAAAAGCTAGTAAATTTCTTTATACCTACAGTACAAAGATCAACACGTAAATCAATTAAAAACGTGCTAATTTACCCACATTAAAAATAAGGTTTGATAATAAACTCGATTCTGAGTTCGTAAAAGTATAGGTATTGTAGTTGCAGCTATGGTCGATAATTGGAATGGATGACATTTGAAAATAATTTACATTTTAGGTAGGCATAACCCCCACATTCCCTAAACACACATACAAAATTCTGTAGCTTAAAAAAAAAGATGAATATGTTTTTTACCTGTACGGGCATCGTAGGGTAACCTAACCGAGGTGATAGTTTTTCCGACTTGGCAGGGATGCTATCGTGTTTTTTTTTTATTTCATCCATTCCCCATTGCTATGAGTAACACGATAATGGCTTACATATCCACGAAAAACGTAGTTTTCCCACATGACACGCTTATGTAGTCTGTAGTAGACTAAAAGGCCTTTGATTGATGGAACACGTTAAACGACGTTAACTGCTGATATTTCTTTCTGTATTAATACAGAAAGAAATATCAGTGTTATTTTATAGTTTTGTTTACTCAACTAGATGCTCCTTCTCCTTCACGCAACGCAACTACGTCCGTAAAAAACTCTTTGCATTGCCGTAGTCAGGTAAAAAGTATTCTTAAATCTGGGGGCACGATAGTGCCTCCGCCGAGCCAAGCAAACACGCGCGCCGGCACGCCGTACCATCTTTTCCTCGAAGTCATTCAGAAAATTTTCGAACACCCTGTATTTCGTTGTCGACAACGCTAGAAGCCTGAATCTTCAGTGACCAGGAGGGCATAATATAACCTAGGCATATTCCAAATTACATTCAATTTGAACTAGTAGTTTAAGAATAATTGCCAATAAAATTTCCTTAATTTTTTCACTCACTAATTCACTGACTCATGTACACACCGATCATATAAATTCTAGGTAATTCCAGCAGAAACTCAAGTTTAAAATTCTGAACTCTATTACTGTTTAGTGTAGAAATCATCAGAAAACCTAAACATTACAAAATTTCCGTGTAGTTTTCTAGATATGCGAGCTGCATTCATATCTTCGGTAGGTACTAAGACCTCAGGCACAGAATACTTAATACGTACATACAGAATGGACACGCACACCCCCATGATGATGATGATGACTGTGGTGACTGGTGGTTATGATGGTGATTGATGTTGATGATGGTGGTGTTGGTGATGAATTGATGATTATGATGATGATGAATGGTGATGTTGGTGTTGGTAAAAGTGATGATTAAGTTGATGATGGTGTTGACTGATGGTGATGATGATGACGATGATGATTCCGATGGTGATGGTCATGGTGATGAATTAATGATTATTATGAGTGATGATTGTGATGACGATGCTGGCGGTGATAAAGATGACAAAGATCACAAACTCACCAACCCACTAACATTACCACAACCACATCCTCAAACAAAACAATCACCATCATTACCCTCACCACCATCAGCACCAACCCCCTCATCACCATCACACTGAGAGGAATCATGAGAAGGATCATTATAGATCATGAGAGGGATCCTTATTTATCAGGGATCATAATTTTCTTTAAAATGACGTAAGTGCCGCGCGGTGTCCTTATACTTCGTGTCTATACAATGGGGCGCACCGAATGTGGAGACCATCTATAAAGCGCCCATAGTACGTTAGTGAACCCAAAAACGCTCGAAGTTCGGTTGTATTCGTTGGTAGTGGCATTTCCTTGATCGCGTTAATTCTTTCTTCTGTTGGGTGTAAGCCATTGACGTCTATTTTGTGTCCAAGGAAAGTGACACTTTCCTGTAACCAAGCACATTTTGTAATTTGGCTTTTTACTCCAGCATCCTGTAATCTCTGTAGTACTGTTCTTACTCGTTTTAGGTGTTCTTCCAATGTCGGAGCAGTTATGAGAATATCGTCAAGGTAGCACACAACTCCTTCTATACCGCTGAGGATTTGGTGCATTGTTCGTTGAAACACAGCCGGTGCGAAGGATATGCCAAAAGGTAAACGTTTGTAGCGGAAATAGCCCTTGTGTGTTGCTATGGTTAAGTATTTTCTTGACTCTGGATGTATCATAAGTTTCAAGTAAGCGTCTTTAAGATCGATTTTTGTGAACAGTTGTCCTCCGGATAACTTGGACGTAATCTCTTCAAATCTAGGAAGTGGATAATCATCGATTTGGACATGTTGGTTAATTGTTACTTTAAAATCTGCACAAATACGAATACTTCCATTGGCTTTAATAGCTATGACTATAGGAGATGCCCATTCAATAGGTGTTGACATTGTGTCAACTGGTTCCAGAACTTCTTCTTGTACTAGTCGTTCTAACTCCCTGTTTACTTGTTCACGCAGGGCAAGTGGCACCGGGCGAGGCCGAAATGTTTTGGGTCTAACGTCATCTGGTATGTGGATCTTCGCACTATGCCCTTTTATAGTTCCAAGTTTGTTGTCAAAAAGTGGTTTAAATTCCTCAAGGATGTTTTGAACTTCAATTTTATGGTCAGGATCCGTTGAAGATGAAGATATAGCCTTTGAGGTTTTAATATTACATAACCTGGCTCCTTGGGGCATTGGTAGTTTAAATTCTAGGCACCAATCTAGCCCGAAAAGAGGAATGTCGTTTCGTTGAGTAACGTAAGCAGTTAGGACCTTCTCGGTGTTAAAAGCTTTCACTGTTATTTCGCAAATCCCTAATGTTTCGATTTGTACCTCCGTATAGGCTATGAGGCTCTTGCACTTCTTGAGTTGGGGACATCCAATGTTTTTCCATAGGTTTCTGCCAATCACAGAATGAACCGCTCCAGGATCATATAACATTTCTACTGGTTTTGTATTGAGGTGAGTCGGTATCATGATTTTTGTTATTGGGTTATGCAGTTTCAAAGCAAAGGTGTGTACGCTTTGATCATCGGAATCTTCATTATTACTGCTATTTGTTCCTCTGGTTGTTATTTGTCTTGTTATGTTAGTTTGTTTTAGCTTGAGCCTGCCGCTGGTAATACAAACACTTGAGAAATGATTTTCTTTACCGCAAGCGTTACAACGCTTTCCTCTTGCAGGACAATCGTTCATATTTGCATGGTAATTATTACCACAAAATATGCATTTTTTTGTTGTTAGTTGAATTTTGTAAATTTCGTTGTTTATTCGTTTTTATTTTATTGATGGTTTGTTGTTCAGCAAAATTCGGGGTGTTGTTTGTTAAACGTCGGCTTTGAAGCTCAGCCTGTTCAAGTGTGTTTGCTGTGGCAATGACATCAGTGAGTTTAGCGGTGTTTGTTGGGTGTTGTTTGATGAGTTCTTGTTGCCACGCGTTATTGTTAATGCCTATCACTAGCTGGTCTCTTATGCGTTCTTCAAGTGTGCTTCCGAATTCACAGTACCCCGCTAGTGATCTTAGTTCAAGAATGTATTGTGAGATTGATTCGTCTGTGTTTCTGAATCTGGTTGCAAATGCAACCCTTTCGGATAAAACGTACGTCTTTTTACCATAATACTCATTTAGAACATTTTTCAATTCATCGTAAGATTTACTGGTAACGCTGATAGGTCTGTAGTAGTCTACTAGTACCTTGAAGGCTGTTGGTCCAATTCGAGAAAGGAGTAGTTGCTTACGTTTGTTTTCCGCAGCGGCTCCATCTAGTCCATGTATTTGCAACTCAATTTCAAAACGTTGGATGTAGTAATCCCAATTTTCATTTTCAGTATTGAAAATATCAAAGTGAAACCGTTCGAAACGTTCACTTTCAGCCATGGCTCCTTCTTCGTCGCCAGAAATGTTGTATTATAAATAAATCATAAATCAAATGTTTAGTTTGTGTTTAATCTTGTACATGAAGTATCTCAAATACCAAAAATTTAAAATTGACATGACACTTGTTCTTCTTCTAGATAAGGTAAGTTATACACTAATTAAATTAGGTTGTTATAAGGTCAAGTATACAACAGCCCGACATGCTCTTGGCCGGTTTTTTTGTGTTGAAATAAATATAATACTACGTACAAATAATTTAATATGCACATTTTATAGCTTTGTTGACTGCATGATTTGTTGGACCGTTTGCGTAAAATTGGCACAACATTTCCATATGCCACAAGACCGTATGCATTTGAAATGGGTATAATTTGGTACAACTCGAATTACGATTCACGACTAGTCGTTTTTTGCATGATCTTATCTCTCTCGCACTGCCCTGAATGGAAAGAAAAGGCATATTTTGGGGCACAGTTGTGTTAGAGGTACAGATGGTCCGACACACTCGTAATCCGCTTACTATACAGATGTTTGTATAACGTTTCTTACGGTAATAAATTTTCCCTTTTCTTGTACCCAGCGAACACTTAAATTTCCAAGCCGTAGGTATATATATATATATATATATATATATATATATATATATATATATTTATATATATATATATTTATATATATATATATGTACACTGTTGTGTCGTATAATCGTGTTCCATGACGGATTAAAACCAAGTCAGTATCATACTATAGTTTGGTATTTATTATATACTAGCTTTTGCCCGCAACTACGTACGCGTGGAACTTGATAAAAGGGATTATTAAAAGCGCCTAAGCAAATGTAAGAGCAATTGTACTTTTGGTCTAATAATTATATTTCCTACAGGGTTGCCGCACCCCAACAGACATGTTCACTCACTTTTCAATCTTTTTAGGTATAATTTCCAGGATGAAAACTATCCTATGTCCTTCCTCGGATCTTATACTATCTCTATGCCAAATTTCATCAAAATCGATTCAGCGGTTTAAGCTTGAAGAGGTAACAGACAGACAGACAGACACACTTTCGCATTTATAATATTATATTATATATAGTACTAGCTGTGCCCCGCGGTGTTACCCGCTCATCCCACGGGAACACTACATTTATTCGGGATGAAAAGTATCCTATGTCCTTCCCCGGGACTGAAACTATCTATATACCAAATTTCATCTAAATCGGTTCAGCGGTTTAAGCGTGAAGAGGTAACACACAGACAGACAGACAGACAGACAGACAGACAGACAGACAGACACACTTTCGCATTTATAATATAATATATATATATATACATATATATATATAATAGCTGTGCCCCGCGGTGTTACCCGCTCATCCCACGGGAACACTAAATTTATTCGGGATGAAAAGTATCCTATGTCCTTTCCCGGGTCTCAAACTATCTCCATACCAAATTTCATCTAAATCGGTTCAGCGGTTTAAGCGTGAAGAGGTAACAGACGGACAGACAGACAGACAGACAGACACACTTTCGCATTTATAATATACTAATATACTAGATTAGTATGGATAATAATAGTATATAGTATAGTATGGAAGTATGGATACTAGCGACCCGTTCCGCCTTCGCACGGGTGCAACGCTGATAAATTATGCATTATACATATAAACTTTCCTCTTGAATCACTTTATCTATGAAAAAAAACGCAACAAAATCCGTTACGTAGTTTTAAAGACCTAAGCATACATAGGGACAGACAGACAGCAGGAAGCGACTTTGTTTTATTTAGTGACCGACCGAAGTTTCGGTTTCGGTTTCGGCCATTTTCGGCCTAAAAATCATGTTTCGGCCAAAGGTTCGGTTTTGGCCGCTGAATTACTTTGCTCAAGGAGGTGACATTTGTGTTTTTTCCCCGAATAATGTTAAGTAACTGACCGAGCAAACAGAGCATTTCCGTTTCAACATGGCTCAAAATTCTTTCGTATGCCTGGATGTTGGATGTCCATGCGCTTACCGGCTGTTGCCTTGCCTTAATGTCGCATTTCTCAACCGATCCTTATGAAATTTTGTGAGTATGTTCGATAAGTATTATAGTAATTTTTCGTCAATTCAGTTATTCGAAATTTTCAAAATAGCTGAGATTTGCGATTAAAAATTTACATTTACTTTAAATTTACTTCATTTAGGTTTTGGTATGAATTTATCAACTCATAGAATAATTTTTAACGCAAATTTTCTTAATTTGCAAACAAATTGACGGCGTTATCTACAATTAACAGATCGCTGCCTCAGTACAGTATTACAGCTGTTAATTTTTTTCACTCTTTGACAGTGTCAATGGCAAAATATCAATTCAACAAAATTGAAACGTGAGTTTTTTGTGTAATTGTTGACATTTTCATCTCTATAACCATCTGCACTTTTTTAAAATTTCTCTAATCGACAAAAATAATCTAAGTATTTACTTATCACACCTACTCCCAAAGTTTCATGAGCATCGGTTAAAAAATACGACCTCCAGGCGAGAACAGAAAAGCATCCAATCGTTCGTACATACAAAAGAATTTTGGACCAAACTGAAACTGAAACACTGCTCCATCAAATTTTTCGTTGTATTCATTATTAAATCTAGAAAGAACGGCCCGCTGATATTTTATACAACATTTTAATCACGTTTGTAAAAGGTTTGGTTTCGGTTTCGGTTTCGGCAGAAAAACGTGTTTCGGTCGGACACTAGTTTTATTCTATGTAGTGATCATTGAATATCCTAATTTACCTCTGCTACAAAGATCAAAGCATTAAAAATGGCAGAAGAGACCAGGCATCGAATCCAGTACCTTTGGATTACCGGTCCAATGAGTCGACCACTCCACCACCCCAACGCCAGGAGACCATTCGCATTTTTCCGTATGCTCTGTGTTGCTATTTGCATTATTTATCCGAACGGCTTCACACCTTAACCGCCCCCAATAGGGCTAGCATAGTGTCGCCCGACAATAAGTCATGTCAAAGTTATGCTAGGCGTACTGCACGCCTAGCCTAACTGTAGTATGTGACTTCTTGCGGCGTGAGAAGTACTACCTGTCACTTTTCTGTCAATACCATGCAAGCAAGACAGGTGATTAAAGTCGCGCGAAAAGAGTAATCGTGACAAGATATGCTAATATTGCTACTGCTAGCCCTACTGCAACACTAGCGTGTTTGAATACAAAGCAGTATGATGTAAGCTTTAGCCGTCAAGTTGGTAATGAAGATGATTTCGTAGCGACCTCTACGCCGCGCGCCGTAGAGCCCGCGTAGCGCCCCGCATTGCAGCTTTGAAGAACTTTTAATGGTATTAGGATAAGGCAAATTAAATTGTATTAACTTTGTAGGTCTGGAATAATGAGCTCGGGGTAGTAAGGACCACACATTAGGACGAAAGTGGGTCATAGTTATATTATAGGCATACAAAACGAGAGAAATAAAACCGGCCAAGTGCGAGTCGGACTCGCGCACGAAGGGTTCCGTACCAATATTGAACAAAAAACACGTTCTTTGTATGGGGTCCTCCTTTAATTTTTACTAATTTTTTATTTTTTGTTATAGCGGTAACAAAAATATACATTCTGTGAAAATTTCAACTGTCTACCTGTAACCGTTCATGAGATTATTATTTTTTTTTTATTCAAAATAGCCATGCATTTAACCTCGATTGCACCTGATGTTAAGTGACAATAAGGCCTAAGATGGAGCATGCTTGGCTAGAAGATGCCTATTCACTCTCGACTTGAAGAGATCCAAGTTATATTTTTCAGGAAACAGGTACGCAGGAAGATAGTTCCATTCCTTAGCTTTCCTCATAAGGAAAGTAGACGCAAAGCGTTTCGTACGAATCAGTGGTATATCGACAACATAAGGGTGGAATCCAAGTCCGCGCCGAGTACTGTATTGTCTGAACGGAGACGGTGGAATTAATTCATGCAGTCCTAGTGCACACTCACCTAAGTGTATCCGGTAGAAAACCGATAAACAAGCGACTTTCCTGCGTTGTTCGAGATTTTGCAGCTTTTCCTGAACTAAGGCAGGGTCGCCAATGAGCTTCTTCGCACGTTTGTCAATTGAATCCAAGGCGGCCAGTTGATATTTGGCGGACCCATCCCAAAGATGGCAGCAATACTCCATGCATGATCGGACTTGCGCCTGATATAAATGAAGCAGCTGTCTCGGCGTGAAGTACCGCCTCACCTTAGATAGGATCCCAAGTTTTTTTGCTGCAGTTGTAGCCAAGGATTCAATGTATTGGCCGAAGTTCAGGTTGGATGATAAGGTCATCCCAAGAAGCTCTAGGTGGTCTGAAATCGGAACGGATACACCTTGGAAAGTGGGAGTCAGGTCAAAGGGACTCCGTCCCGTATGTATAATATTCCCGTTGAACGAAATATCATGCAAAAAGCCCTATTTTTGTATGGGAGCCCCCCTTAATTATTATTGTTTTATCATGAATAGTATTTGTTGCTATAGCGGTAACAGAAATACATCATCTGTGAAAATTTCAACTGTCTAGCTATCACCGTTCTTGAGATACAGCCTGGTGACAGACGGACGTCTCAGTAATAGGGTCCCGTTTTTACCCTTTGGGTACGGTACCCTAAAAAGGCGTTAGAAAAAAGTTTCGTTGTGTGACAAAAATATACAATTCAATAAGAGATCTTTAACCTTTTGAGCGCCAAAAACAGCAAATCACGTCGATGGAAAACTGTGCCCGAGACGCCTCGACGTCATTTGCCGCTATACAATGCCATACAATGCTATTTGACGACTGCCTACCGAGCCGATGGTCCCGGGTTCGAATCCCGGCAAGGGCAAATATTTGTGTGGTGAACTTGAATATTATGCCTGGGTCATTGACGTTATTTATATTTAAGTATGTATTTATCTATATAGGTATGTTTATCGTCGTCTAGTGTCCATAACAAGCCTACTAGGGCTTAGTGTGGGACTAGATTGATTTGTGAGAAGTTGTCCGATATTTATTTATTTATATTATATATATATACCTAGAGATTTTCCTAGCACGAACGACGTATTGTTAGTGCTTGACAAGAAAAACATCGACAATCATGCTATCGATAAATACTACTTCAACGTCATAGAGGAAAAATCGTTACATGCATTTTTATTTGCTCCTTAACTTAACATCAACGTATAATTATAAGTTTAGTAATCAAAGCTTTTACATTCATAGACCTTATTATCTTAAAACTTAAACAATTGAAATAACAATGTGACAATCATTCGAGTTTCACGACATTGTAAATATTCTCTTAACAACTATTATACTTGGCATTTCCTTTATAACGTTGACGTGGTGGTTATCGATAACAGGTTGGTCGATATTATTATTTTGTAAGCACTAACCACCTGTTGTTCCTGCTAGAAATATCTAGGTATAATTATATACGATCTGCTGGCAGCTTGACGTCTGGGACACAGTTTTCCGTCGAGCTAGGCGGTCAATAGGTTAAATAGAACTTTAAGGTTAATGGTTAATTGTCGTCGCGCAGCGGAAAATATACAAATTTTAATTAAATGTAGGTGGTAAACTTTTTGGCCTTGACCCTAATGTG
Source organism: Apotomis turbidana (assembly GCA_905147355.2). Lineage (NCBI taxonomy): Eukaryota > Metazoa > Arthropoda > Insecta > Lepidoptera > Tortricidae > Apotomis > Apotomis turbidana. The sequence goes on from LR990293.1 coordinate 4,494,704, forward strand.
CTCCACCACCACTCATTAAGTAGTTCTTCTAGCTATGTCGGTTGCTTGGGAGCAGATACGTTTTTTACGCGTTTCAGATTACTGATAAAGACATGTCTCAGCCGACAGTCTTTCAGGTTGACTATAAGAGGCTTATTTTCGACGTCTTTCCTCTCTTGGGAATATTGCGAAACGAGAATTATCCGTTGGGAATAATATGTTTATTTTTTTACGCACAATTTCTAATACGTTTCATAAGGTGTCATATATGAAGAAGAAGAACCCAGTAGAAATCGTCTAGTGATTACCAAAACTCACTAAAATGTCTGTCGCTCCTCTTTAAAACTTCGTAAATAGTAAGAAGATTGAGACCAAGATACTTATACTTGTTTCAAGTAGGGTATTTGTTACTTAGTGAGTTTTGCTTCGAAATCGACGTTAAAATTGCAAAAAACGAAGTAGTTGTAGATTTTAAATATGCTGCAAGAATCAGTTAGGGTAGTTATTGTCCAATTATGTAACTTCGAGAAACTTGGTGCCAGCTTTGAATGAATTGGTGCTCGCTTTTAATGAAATCTCGAATTTGGGAGACTGTCCCAAAAATTTCGTCTGTTTCAAAGCGTCAAACTGTTCGAAGTTGCACAGTTGCGTGAACACTGTCCATACTGATTATCACAACATATAAAAAAAATTGGTGTTAATTTACCCACATTAAAAAGTAATTTCGTAAAACATTATTGCGTTTCGGAATAAAATATTAAATATATATTGAGTGTCGCTAAAAAGAAAACCCATCTGACATTCTTTTAATTCTTGAGGGCACAAATTATTCATATTATATAATTCGACTGCGCTACGAAGGATAGAATCCCACGATCCATGAATTCAATTAACGCCGAAATTTGAAGCTGCTTGCCCTAAAATTTGAAGGTCCTTTAGAAGATCAACAGATTGGCCCGCGATGAAAGTTTCATGTAGACAGTTGATTGGTGGCATTATATATAATTATACCCCCTTTTGTTTGCTAGCCCTTTGCCCCTTTATTCAGCCATTATATCACTCTAGAAGACTGATTACGAATTCTAAACGACTGACAGATTTAGTCGAGTAACGAGTTTTAGATTGAAATCGATTTTGGCCTTTACCGCCGCGTACTTCCTTGTTGTCCAGATATGTAACTGTCATAATACAGACTTAACCATATTTATTAAGGTTGGCATAATTTGCCGGCAAATCTTCCAAGTGAGAAAAACATGACTTTTCTCACAAATCCTAGCGACGGAATTTACAAATACAAATACTCTTTATTGCACACCTCCAACATCAAGGAATATACAACACAACATGAGATACGTTCATATAGCAGGCAGAGGTAAACAACAGGCGGTCTTATCGCTAAATAGCGATCTCTTCCACCGCGCGCAATTTACCCATATTATGACGGACATATTTTTTGCAATTGCCCTTCATGTTTATTGTGATGTGACTATATGTGTACATTTTAGACATCTTCCCATACTGTAGCGAATGCCCCTACAGTTGAGCCACAGGCAGATGTAAAAAGGTGTTGATTGGTTCAAGTCCGGTGTGCAAATTTTATATTATGTTTGATCTCGAATTTCACGTATTGTTGCACAATAAAACCAAAACTAACCACAGTGACGCGAGAAAATTTTATTGATTGCGATTCAATATTTATTTCAGAAGAAGAAAGAAGGATTGAGCAGCATTCTGGTACTGGTAAACAACGTCTTGAAATTGGTTGATGACAAACCGCTCGATGCTCGATGCACATTATTGCCATATGAAAGCTGCTTGTAGCGCCACTATGCCAGGGAAACGCTACTTGTTAAGCTATAAGTAGGTTTAATATTACACTCCGTAATTCGGGTTTGGGTGAAAACTGAGAGGTTCGTATCTGGAACGCGTAAGAGCGAACGAGACAGTTATAAAACGCGAATTGCATTCTGTCAGTGACAGCTCACGCACTTGTACCACAAATTACGGAATAAATTGCTGAAGTTTCAATGAATTCGCTGATATATGCATTCGTAATCTGCCACGCGGCAGGATAACACTGCACATGTATTGCTAATGAAGACAAATTGTGTTCCTCGCTTTGTGTTCTCCAGCAGAATTGGGTTTCTTTTTGGATAAACAACCCTTGTTTTCATTTAATCAAACGTAAGGAAAGTTACAAACTACAGAATAAACAAATAAATCACGGTAGCGTACGTGGAGAAACGCGCTGATCAAGATAGAACATAATGTTTTATATGACGAACTCACTGTGGTGTCTGGAGATTATATAAAACACATTTTGCGTTAATATTTAAACTGTGGTGTGTGTACCAGACAGACGTCCGTCGTCCATCGTCTCTATCTTCAAACTACCCTCTTCTGGCCAATGTTCAAATATTGTTCAGCCAGGCGGAAAAGTAGTTTCTGGTATCAAATACGTACGTTTGTCCAGTAACTTTTGAAGTATTTGTGTTTGTGCCACACACTGAAAACCTACGTGGTAGCAGGGTTCAGTGAAATCGAAAAAATGCGGGGTTTTTGGATAAAATGCGTAACAATCAATATAAATATCAAGCGCATTTTCGCCTTAACACAATTACAAGATATGCGACGTCGTGTCGCGGAAATGCATAAATCCAAAATCAACGTTCTGTATCTTCATTGAACAAGATTCAAAATTAAAATACAGTTTTCAATCTCACGACAACGCATCGTGGTATGATTTCGTGTCGTCACGATGCAATAGCGCGTCTTGTAATTCTGTTTTGGCCTTTTGACTCAACTGAGACGACACTCGGTATGGCAAGACATTCTGGTTGAAGTATAGTAACAAAATCGAACCGTGCCAAATGTGTTTAATTTAAATATTGATCGAAAGGGAAAAAAATATATGAAGTACAAACAAAAATAATACCTTCTTAATTCAATACTGTGTAAAATCCTGGGCTATCTAAATAGTCATGATTGTCGTTGTTGAAATAGTAGTCGAAGGTTCTGACTTTTTCTCAAACAGCAATGAAATGTCGTCATAACGTGCGTTATAACAGACTTCGAAGTATATCACGTTTCGGGCGGAACAACTCGAGAGAACTGTAAAGGAATTTCATTCAAAATTTCATGCATCGGCCGGGAATATGTTTGAGAAAACCTCTATACAAGGGCTTGCCGGCTTCGTATCACTATCCGGTCTCCCTACGGTCGGCCGTCTATACCTACTCACTCGGCAAGCCCTTCTATCCCGGAGTCTGCAGTTATGAACTATTTTTCAATCCGAAGCAATTTGCGGGCAAACTCCAGCAACGTAAATAATATAGTTAGTCTGTAATGTAAATGACAGTTCTATCTCGACAACAAGGAAGGATGCGGCGGAAAAGGGTACAATCGACTTTAATTAAAAACACGGCTAAATCTGTCAGTTGTGTAGAATACGCAATCAGTCTTGTAAAGTGATATAATAGCTGGATAAAGGGCCGAACGACTAGCAAACAAAGGGGGCATTAATTATTTAAGAAAATATATCACTGCTCCTTTTGCCATACTATTTACGTCAAGTTTGCACCTAGTAACTATGGCGTCGGATACCAATGAGGTCCAAACTTAATGTAACCGAGTTATACAAGTCCACGTTTCGTTCTCGTCTGTTTCCTCCTCCAAAACTTAACCGATCTTTTCGAAATTTTAGGAACTGAATGGTGAGATTTTCTGTGTTGGACTATTTCGATTATTGCGTAAATTATGATAGAACTTGTGTACTAGGCGTCTGTTTACGGCGAAATTTTGTTTGTTACAAACAGACGCCTAGTATAGATTGGCTAATGAAATATTATTACCTACTCAAAGTTTTAGCGGGAAATTTAAAAAATCTACGGCCGGTCACATTTTGTGTAGTAGGAATTATAGTTTTGATACTAGAAAATAGTTAAATATAAATGCCACCAAAAACATAAATGTAAAAAGGAGAGCCAAGTTCAATGCAAAAATTACGCTTGGCTGTGGGCTTCGCCGCAAAAAGAATGGAGATCTAAATGAGTGCCAAGTTCTATGCAAAAGCCAAATATGTATTTATAGGAACAAAATAACATTATGAACAAGTATTAAACTCTATTTCTTTGCTTTATTGAATACCTACAACAATTGCTGTTATTTAAAAATGTGAGATTTTAAAGTAGGTTGGATTTGACAAGGAAATATCTGTCAATAACAAGTTTGTTGTACGGGAGCCCCCCTTAAATATTTATTTTATTTTATTTTTAGTATTTGTTGTTATAGCGACAATATATTCAACTGTCTAGCTATCACCGTTCTTAAGATACAGCCTGGTGACAGACGGACGGACAGCGAAGTCTCAGTAATAGGGTCCCGTTTTTACCCTTTGGGTACGGAACCCTAAAGAGGCGTGATATTTTCTCTTTATACCCTAATCCACTAACCACAGGAATGTTGCATCGCATTCAATAAAAAGGACCCTCAAATTATACGCCTCTTGAATTTAAGCGTTAATTTAATTCACGGATCGTGGGCCTCTAACCCTCGGCGCGATTAAATTATTCACGTATTAGAAATTAAAACGTACTTATAATGTGGATTTAATTTCGTACATTTTTTTAAATTATGACTTCTTCGGTGTAGTAAAAAGTCATAATCATAACCCTCTTTGTTACTTTACGGTAGGTAGTTGGATAAAAACTATACTGAATGGCTAGCAAGGAGCTTTGGCATGATAATTTACACAAACATGCCACCGTACCAATTAACAAAAAAAATGATTTTGTGTCGTTTATATTTTCAATGTGACATATTTATTTATTTATACCTATATGGAGAACCGACAAGTAATACAGAGCCAATTATAGATACTCAAATATAGCAGCATAATAATTAATATTTAAGATTAAGTTAAGTTACACGCACAGTTTTATATGTTTTTACAGTTTTATATATCAAATTGAAAATGTAAATGTGGTCATACACATAATTTTCGCTGAAAATTAAAAACCATACGGTTCTCGCTATCGCGTATTGTATATTAAAAATCTCGCTCCGATTTTACCAGAGCCGTGCAAACCGAGGCTTAAATATGAAATAGTCCAATCATTGAATATTCCCTCGCTCACGAGCTAGTTACTTGACGCAGCACTTACGGATGTGCATGCTTGCTGATGTCCTCACCTACTTCTAAAGATGCGACCATACCGCCGATCAACAAACGGTGACGCTGCGTTTACGCTATAAAATGTATATCAATAGCCGCGTGACGTTCACGTCTTTTTCATCCATGTGACTTACGTTACGAGATTCGTGCAGCAGGGCCTAGCTTATCTTACCACGACTGTCTTGCTCACACGATATTAAAAGGAAAGTGACAGCATGTGACAGGTAGTATTTCTCGCGCTATAATGAGTCGCGTGTCACATTTATGCTAGACGGACAGGTCACAAGGGATATAGGGAGATTTATGATAACCCACTGGCAACACAGAAACGGATTGTCACACACTTTTAACATTGAAAATGTTTAATGTTTTTCTAATCGAGTATAGTGCCCCGATTTATGAATTTGTCTGTAGTTTCGCAGATATGAGAGGTATGCGGATGTGTTATATTATATGTCAAAATGTGCGTCTGCCGGACGGGTTTTAAAGTGTAATTTGAATATCCGAAATCGCGGTAGCTTTGAGATTCTCAAATATTTTACAAAATTTCAAAAAAAATCGCTAACTTGGATCGGTGATCCCAATAACTTTTTTTGACCTCGCTATTCAAGAAACGGAAAATATTTAATTATTAAGCTACAATTTGAGCCATCTTAAGAGGTGAGCGGACAAAAAATGTAGGTTGTAGCGGCTCCCGCGAGGTTAAGAAACAAATTTGTCAAGTTTTATCATGTGTTTTATTTCTAAATTACATTTTTAATGCCTTTGATAGTTGCGCGTAATGTGAGATTTGTAGATTTTTTTCTAGTATGAAGTTTGGATGTCTTAACGATTCTTAGTAATTTCCAGAACTCATTTTGATATTTTGCCCTCCGAATGGAACGGGAAAGAACGTAATAAATATTTGATGTTTACTTTATGTTTATTACTTATATAACTAGATAATATTTAGAATAAAAGCAATTTACGAAATATTGTCTTATATAGACAGTCAAAACCGCGCCCCGAATGGAACGGGAAAGAACGCAATAAATATTTGATGTTTACTTTATGTTTATTACTTATATAACTAGATAATATTTAGAATAAAAGCAATTTACGAAATATTGTCTTATATAGACAGTCAAAACCGCGCCCCGAATGGAACGGGAAAGAACGCAATAAATATTTGATGTTTACTTTATGTTTATTACTTATATAACTAGATAATATTTAGAATAAAAGCAATTTACGAAATATTGTCTTATATAACTAGATTTGTAATTTGATATCTTCTGCGATTGTGGACCTTGCTTATTAAGATTTGTAAGAAAATAGGTATCTAGTGCGAGAAAAGATAGGAATCATAATACCCAAAGAATTTTGATCGCGATGATGGCTTTATTGCCAACATTTATGTCGTAATAATATGATCAACCGTCAGCATAAAGTGTCACAAACACGGCTAACGGTAACGGGAAAGGAATATTAATAAAGGCTTATTATTTTCGCGGCGACAGAAAAATTAAAGAGCAGCAAACTATTTGCAACTAAAATAATAACTTGGCAGCGATTAAATATTTTGGCAATCATTTATATTAAATGAGCTTTAAACTAAGTGTAGTGTTCACTAGGGTTTCCTATTGGGATACTTCAATAAACACATTAATCGGCCTTTCAGTAAACCCGCAGCGCGTCCGCCACCGGTGACGTCTGTCACTGTAATGACCGGTAGCTGGCGGATCGAGGGTACATTTATTATCTATAAATGTCTATATACTACATCTCTCCCTTTTTTACCAATTAGAAATTTCTTGGAATTAGGTAGTTACAAGTATTACAAGCCTTTAGTAGACTTACTCACTGTCCCTCCCAAGTGCCAACTAATTCTGTTTAGGGTCCACTTCCAGGCGCCCTACACCAGACAGCTATGACAAACACCAACACACGAAATGCTCGCTTAAAGATCTCGAGGACCAACAACACAACGCTCTTTACACTATGTCTATGTCGATTACGACGTCTCGTTAAGAACCAAAGCTGTTTCGTATTATGATTTTATAATCCTCTATTTACTTAGTTTTCCTCGAGTTAAAACAATTAGTAGTCAACATGAACAATTTGGTCTTCTACTTATTTATTTTAATTATACCCACTATTCTCCTATATCCAATGGAAACTTCTATGCTGCCCTCCATATCCCGTTGGCAACTTTTTTTTTGCGTTAATTTTTAATATTTATTTAATTTTTTTTTTGTTACTTTTATTTACTATTTAGTTAATTTATATTTTTCCATCTCATACAAAATGTTTCTAAGATATTTATTAAGTATTCACCTACTCATGTGCTAGCTAGAAAGCTATTTATATTTGAAAATGTATAATATCTACCAGCACTTCTAAACAAGGCTTCCTGTTAGAAAGAAGCACCGCAATTAAACTCACAGATTGCCTTTTTAATATTTCTATCAAGCCTGTCAGCAAAACATATAAATGAGTTCAAAGATTTTAATGAAGATTTTTTCCGAGCTTACTTTCCCTATCGTAAAATGCCGTAAGTATGTACACTTCTAAACCAGTGATAGTTCTCGACATTAGTGACTTTGATACAACATTCCTGAGACTTGAAAACAATATTCTGAAATCAAAGCAAATTTAAAATTTCATTCGTTTTACACACAACCCATTAGAACTAGTTCTGCAATATAAACTTGCCCTGAACCTTGTTTGACACAACGGTATAGAGGATACATCGAGGATACACAAAGGATACTGTTTCGAAGTCGCGTCAGCGTGCAATATGCTGTAGTCGCCGGTCAGTCTGTTGCAGCTAACCGGTCCCCGTACGGGTTCGCGATAAGGAAGAGTTCTCCCACACCAATGTGGATAGGGAGGGAGTCACACTGGTGGAAAGGAAGAGCAAGGCGCGCATGGTGCCCCGCAAGACAATGTGGCACAGGCGAGCCGGTTAATTCAGTTCTTGGGATTGCGACACCGTGTCCAACGAGGACATGAAGGTGTACCACTTCAGACCTGTCACAACGTGCAATTCAGCTCGTTTGAGCTACGCGTGTCCCAGCCGCCGCTACAGGCTGCTACTATCTGCCTAATCCTACGCCAGCCTGTCCAGCACAACTATGCCTCGCGACTCTTGGCGCGCGACTCAGCGCTAGCCGTCACTCCCTCACACTACTGCACAGCAAGAGACAGGCAAATGACAAGGCATATGACAGTTATGCCAGAGGTGCGGGTCAAACAACGCAACGGAGCCACGCCGTTATATCGCTTAAGCCATTAATTAAATCTAACTAGTTTTAAGTTTGCTCTGCATGTAGTTTTGTAGTTCCCAAAGCATGTAGGTTTAATTACTGTAATATTGTGTAACTTATTTGAAAATAAATGAATAATAAAAACAAAGGTTATACACTTGATTCCAGAAATTTTAAGAATTGTGACATGTAGCCTTATCTGGATAATTATTTCACAACAACCATCTTGTCAAGCGCTTAAGAACTATTGCTTGCTCTTTTCCCCCTTTTTAACCGACTTCAAAAAAGGAGGAGGTTCTCAACTCGAACTATTTTTTTTTTCCTATGTATTTTACTCGATATCTCCGAGAATCGTGAACCGATTTTCAATTTTTTTTTTATTGCTTGCTCTTTTCCCCCTTTTACCATCAATTATTATCTTCATTATTTATTTATCTTCAATTATTAAAATTGAAACTGAAAGTAGCTAACTGGCTCAACACGTCATCATTTACTCTCGTTCAATATTCTCACTAAGTCCATCATTATAATTTGTCATCTGAAATTCCTATATACCATTCAAAAGAATATGAGAATCCAAATTAATTTTCGAAATTGCAACTGAAGTCCAATTGAATTGAGATGTTAAAATAGCGTCTTTTCGTATTTGATCTAGATTTTAAATCACAGATAAACAAATTCCAATTTTATTACGGCATTCATTTAGAATACCAGACCATTCTCAATGTAAGGTTGTTAACCAATTCCAATTTAATGGAGCCATTCATTTGAAATACAGGACTATTGACAATTTAATTAATGTTGTCAAACGATTCCTATTTAATGAAGGCACTTATTTGAAATACTAAACTAAATTGCAACTATAATCCAATTGAATTGAGATCTTGAAACCGCAACATTTCTAATTGTCTTAAATCACAGTGATAGGTATACCAATTCCAATTTAATTCCGGCATTCATCTGTAATACTAGACCATTCTCAATTGAAGGCTGATAAACAATTCCCATTTAATGGAGGCATTCGTTTGAAATACCGGACTATTGTCAATTTAATTAATGTTTCCAAACGGTTCGAACTCAATGGACGCTCTTATTCTAAATACTAAACTATTGTCATTATAATGGAGGTTGTTAAACAATTCCAACCTAATAGGTATAGGCATTCGTTTGAAATACCGGACTATTGTCAATTTAATTAATGTTGTCAAACGATTCGAACTTAATGTAAGCTCTTATTCTAAATACTAACTTTTGTCAATATAATGTAGGTTGTTAAATAATCCCAACCTAATATAGGCATTCATTTTAAATGCCAAACTTTTGTCAATTTAAAAATGTTGTCAAACAATTACAGATTTATCCAGCCATTCATTTGAAGTACCAAACTATTTTCAATTCAATGAAGGTTGTCAATCAATTCCAATTCACTGGAGGCTTTCAGATCTCTAGTATCCCAATCGAATGGGAGTCAAAACCAAGTCATATTCCCATGTTACGGACCCTCTAATACCTCAGATATTCCAATTTAATGAAAGTCTTAAATAACAGCCGTTTTCAATTGAATGAAAGTTTTAAAGCAGAGCATATTTCAATTTAATCGACGCGTCGAAGCCATCGATATTCAAATTTTAATGGAAGTCTCAAAAACACATACTCCAGTTTATGAACGCTTTGAGACCTTAGATTCAGATTCATTACAAATTCGAATTTCAAGTCTCAAAACTACTATTATATTTCCCAATTCAAAAGAAGCTTTAATACATATAGTATTCAAATTTAATAATATGGTATTTGAAATTGAGCTTCCAGCACGAACGCGGCACTTTACAGTCTGCTTATAATATTTCTATGGTCTATCAAATTTACCTTCCATGCAATTATATTTGCTGCGCCTTTAAGCCTTACGATATCTTTCTTACGAATACTTTGGTTCCCGTGGTCTATTAAATAGACGTTTCAAAATGCATTTCGCTTACTTTAACAATCCTCTTAGCCTATCATATTGGCAATCCAGTGTGGTCTATCAAATTGACCTCTCATACAGTTTTAGCCTATCATATTGGCAATCCAGCATGGTCTATCAAATTGACCTCTCATACGGCCTTAGCCTATCATATTGGCAATCCAGCATGGTCTATCAAATTGACCTCTCATACGGCCTTAGCCTATCATATTGGCAATCCAGCATGGTCTATCAAATTGACCTCTCATACGGCCTTAGCCTATCATATTGGCAATCCAGCATGGTCTATCAAATTGACCTCTCATAAAGCCTTCCGTTTTCCGTAACCATACAGTCATAGCCTATCATATTGACCTTCAACTTAAAAGTCTTCCATATCACTTTTAAATTCAACTTGGTCTATCATATTGACCTTCCTTATAGATACACCTCTTTTCTATAACAATCCAGTCATAGCCTATCATATTGACTTCCACTGTATACTAAGTCAGTAACCTTTTAATTAAAAGTAATAAACTCCTCAATAATACAAATAACTTTACCATGTAGAAGAGTGCTGCCTCTTAGCACAAGTATTAAATACTTAAGAGATACTAAACTGTTTGTATACTGCATTACGGTGTTACTGAACAAATACATTTATAATTTAACTTAAAATGATTTTCCAAATAAAAGTCTTCCATATCACTTTTAATCCGTCTTGGTATAATGATAATGACCGCTCAACACTCTCAAATAGCTTATAATTACAACGAAATTCCCACAGATGTATGGCTCTCTTGCTTCTTTATATTTCGTTGTTCTATACCTTACAAGACGCTGGTCTGTAATTCTATAAAAATATCTGCTGGTATGTAATTACTGATTTTGTTATACCAAATTGATTACATGTGACATATGCACCTAGTTACTCGTATGTCATGTGTACTAATATATGACCCTTGAGCTGGATGTTCATACGGTTTATCAACTATACAAGATACTCTGGATAATTATTCCAAAAACATTTTCAACATGAGACAAGTAAGCTTATCACACTATAATATTTAACCCGTCAATATATTTTGGGATTCAGAACAATCAAGCCCACTCCGTAGGAAACTATTAAGTAGCGTATTCAATTAAGTACGCACGCACAAATGAACAGTCGTATAAATTAAATAGACGCCTAGCAGTCCAATCGCTTCCCCAATCTGTTCATAATTATTATATTGTGATTCGTCATCCACTGCGCCACTGCGCAGTCGAAGATTAGTAACACGACCAATTCGAGAATTACGCTCAACTGCTAAATATTTATATTCCTCGAGTGCACAACTACAAATTAATATTCAAAATAATACACTTCGCCTGTGTTCCTATTTATTTAAGCAACTTTCCACAAGGTGGTGCTTTGTGGGTAGGCCTCAGTCTCATGTCGTGGGTAGGCCTAAGCACGAACTCCGTGACTAATATACACTACCTACCCAAAATAAAATTATCCTACATTTAGCAACCGAAAACTTGTGTTAATAGTCTTATCACCCCCAAAGAAACCTCATCTACTTTTCCAATGCCCTTGTCGTCCCTTTTTATTTACCAAGAAAATACTGTCAAGGACGTCGGTAATTACGTCAATGATTTTTAAGTCAAATTTAACTCACGCTTTTATTCCGTTGCTTTATACTCGTCGCCATTGTAGTGTTCACTAGGGTTTCCTATTGGGATACTTCAATAAACACATTAATCGGCCTTTCAGTAAACCCGCAGCGCGTCCGCCACCGGTGACGTCTGTCACTGTAATGACCGGTAGCTGGCGGATCGAGGGTACATTTATTATCTATAAATGTCTATATACTACACTAAGGATATTTTAAAATTCAAATAATGGCAGCTTCTTTAAGGTAGCAGAAATAATAAACAAGATTACTGAAATCATAGGTGAGGTACTATAAATAATGCTTGGCGACTAATATTAGCAGAAGGATAACAAACTTTATATTAGTGGCAACTACAGGTCTCCATCTAAAAAAGAATTTTGGGCTTTGATTTGCTGGCAGCTTAAATATTAAAATGGGTACTATATAAAAGTAATGGGGAGTTATTTTTTTAGTTTTCGAAACCATTATTTAATGAAAACGGCGATAAGCGTTTTTTAGGTAAAAATGTTTTGCCCATACAAAACACGCTTATTTTAGTCCGAATCTAGCTAAAACACGCTACGCTAAAAATAAGCATTGCATTATCATAAGACTTGCCTCAGAACCGAAGCTGTCAACCCCGATTCCACGTGGTCTTTTCTGCCCTACCCCTAGAGTGTATATAAAAAGCCGGAGGCGCGGAGGGAGAGCAGCCCTACTCCGTCGCCCGTACTCCGTTCCGCAGCTTCGGCTTGTTGGTTGCCTTCGGCGACCAGCCTCAGCCGCTCCGCTCCGCACGGCTCCCGAGCTTTGTCACGCAAGGGCGGAAGGGCTGCACTTCCCGCAGCGCCGGAGTTAAGGCAGAGTCTGACACAATATCCAAAAAAATATTGTCGGTTTTAGGAGTCCATATCTCGGTAATTATTAAGTTTAGAAAAAAGTTGTCCATACAAAACACGTTTATTTTAACGTATTCTTTACGATAGAATCATAAAAAATAGGTGTCAATATGACATCACACCTGACGAAAAATTTACCAAAATCAGAGCCACTAAATAAAACTATAGACCAAAATTATTATTTATACATGCAATTTTCAACTTTGATTAAAGCTCTTAAATTGTCGCACAAAGTATTTTTTTTATGACCTTGATTTATTTTATATGTAATCTCCATTGAACAGTTAGAGTAGGCCATTTTCAACTTTTTATCCGCTGTCATGTTTCCGCTTAATTAGTTAATTCAGTCGCCAAACAATAACTCGATGCTAGTTTATATTGAAACAAAGCCGAAAATTGATTACTTAGCTGCTACTTTTTACTTTAATAGTCTCCGCAATTAGTCGCCAACTTATTATTTTTGCTATCCCCTTTAATTTTTTATAAATCCCTAAATCTGATTAATTTGTCGCCGCGTTAAATAAATGCCATTAATAAACATTCCGGGTAGCAGACAGGCTGTATAAGAGTTTATATAGCCATTATAACTAACTTTGCACGCCGTAAGGTATAATATAATCGCTACTGCGTTCCAACAGCCGATCGCGAGCTCCACTCGTGATGCCTTGCCGCCTGAGGATTCCGCGCATTTTTTAAAGGGTCACCTATGGTTCGCCGGCGGTTTTCGGTGATATTGTAAGATTTATAAAAAAATAATTAGCGTAAATACAGGAATAATTTATTTTTATTTAAGAGGTGTTTTAGTATTGTATAATAAGTACCTGGGCGACCGAGCTTTGCTCGGTTATTACTATTTATTGTAATATGGTGGTGTTTAGGTGATAAAGGCGTCACAAATAATACCCGAGAAACTGTGTTTAAAATTTGTATCGGTAAATTTTTCGTTTTGCACTATTGCTTCATAAGTATCAATCCCCATATACCAAATTTCAGCGAAATTGTTAGAGCCGTTTCCGAGATCACAGAAATAAATTTATATACATATATACAAGAATTGCTCGTTTCAAGGTATTTTTAATAATAAAAATATAACAATGTGTTTATAATATTTATTTTATTTTCAAACTGTCGCTGAAAAGAACTCGTTTTATGAAAAAGTAAAAGCTCTAACATGGTTTTGCTTTTGTTAGGTAGCCCGCAGCGCACTGACGAGGCAGCGCGGGCGACGCATCATCATGCCGTCCCCCCACCCCCCACGTTAATAAATTGTATGCGTGCGGATAGCTTAAACGTTTTTCTGCAAGTTGCTATTAAGCGGATCACGAACCGTGGTCATTATTTTTATACAGACACTATGAAATCTGATCACGAGTACTACTCGTCATCCGCGTCTCTAAGGAAAAAAGTGTCACGAGTGGTATTCGTCATCGGCGAGCTATACGTGGCAGTTATTAAAATGGCCGGCGACTATGCGTACCGACTGGTACCCGTGATCGGCGTGCAAAGTGTTAAGCTGTATAAAGGCTGTATAAGTGCTTACTTGGGATCCCAGAATTTCCCTTTTTAAGAATTCTACCACGCCTTGAATAAATAACAAAGCGTTCGCCAATTAGTAGTTAGTTCAGCTTAGCATATCCTGCCGAAAACGGCGTTTATACATTCAATGACTAAAGTTAACATGCTATTAGAATAATTCAATATTAAACATTACAATTACATATTATAAGATACAATTTTTTAAATTACATTAGCAGGTCAAAGAATATTTATTACCTACATGTTACAATCTAAATATAAAATCAATAATCGTCAGTTATCCAGCGTGTATATTTGATATAACCGCAAATTGAAGCCAGACGGAGATTTTATGCTATAATCTGCTATTTATAACAATTATTAATTTATCGTTAACTGCCATAGCATAATTAACTTTTGAACTTTTCTGAGCAGCAATGTATGGCGTAGTTATTACTAGTGACAGTTGTCACACCACTATGTTTAAGTGTCAACAAACAACAACAAACAAATACATTGCGTGCTGAATTATTTTATATGAAAAAAAAAAAAGATTTTTTAAAAATTAAAGGTGCAATATATTAATAAATGCCTATACTAAGACCCCGTAAAGTTTGCGGTTATATCAAATATACACGCTGTATAATTATTTAAGAATTTAATTGAGTGACATGTCAAATAACCAATTAAATAATTTCGATTCGAACTGGTGACATTGCAAAATAACTAAATCGCGTAATACCTACTAATCGAGTTGTGATTTATTATATTATAGGTACAAAGGCGAACTTATCTCTGTAAGGGATCTTCCAATTAACCTTTTTAGTCAATATCGCGCCCGAAAGCAACGTGGAAAAACGCTGGGAAACATTGATGTATGCTTTTATCGACATTAAAAAGCTGTTTTTTTTTTTATTTGATTATATATTTTGTTGTAGCAGCTTAACATTTTGATATCTTCACCGATTATGGACCGATTTTATTTTCTTTTATAATTGCATGGAACCCTTTTAGTAAAATCACAAAGTGGAAACTTGGAAAACGAAAATCTTAATGTTAGATTTAACAGGTAAAAATCGACATAAGAAGTTTTGGCCGAAGTTACTGCGCGCTTTCTCACAAATAAGAACTCCGCACAGAACTGAAACATTTGGAACGTGAGCAACCAGTTGTGGAACTTATAATTATTTTCGAGTCTCGAGAGACTAATGATTACAATTACCCACTATTGGGTTAGTAATTATAGATGTCTGTCTCAACCCAGCCTCCGTTTATGACGTAATATATTGACGTAATATACTCTCGTCAGTTGTTTACGGCGGGTGCTCTGAATCCTAAACACGTGGAGGGATCTTGACGGCTCTGCTACGAAATGTTTTCTACATTTCCCGAATTTTATATGTCACTGGTTGAGTTTAGTTATTTATGGCGTTCTAGTTGTAACAGAATGGGGATCTAGACATTTTTAGTTTGGAAGATATTTAAAACTACGGAAAATTTTAAACAAAAGTTTAAAGGTCATGACATAAATCGCGAATTGATGCAAAACATTTCTACAGACAGATTTCAACAGAGCCTTTGCCTCAGAGCATAAAACCACGGGATTGATTTGAACACTGCTTCTAGCTATCCCATAGGACTCAGTGTTAAACTAACTATGCTCCCGCTGAACACTGTTATTCCTAAGCATAATACACCTAAATATGGAAGTGTTATTGCGGTTTCTGCTGCTTATAGGTGGTATTTACCTTTATTTTCCAACGTTTCGTCCGCCTTCACTTTACATGCGTTATGGTCGACTGGAGAGTGGAGATGGTTGCCGAATGTATAGCTACCTAAAATAGTCGTGTAGGTATGATAAAGTTCAAACTGCCTACAGTTCAAAATCCACGAGGACAGATCTGAAGATAGATTGTTTTTAACTTTTGAGTCAGCGATCCCCAAGTTGGCGATTAACTATTTATTGAGATACAGAGATGTCGCAATAAGACATTGAATCGTGTATAACGGATAATTAGTGTAAACGTTATAGATAGGTTAGTTAGTTAGTAAGGAATTAATGAAATTCAGATTGAACTGTACAAATGTTTAATAAAAGTAAAATAAAGTAAAAAATAGGTAGATCCGGCTAGGTCGTGGGTAATTTAGATTGTTAATCCGAGCTGAGTACACTTTAGAGGAGACAAGTCCTTGTTAGGAGCCACTTCCCTGCACACGTCGTCTTCGTCGCAGCAGGCTAGGTTCGAGCTAGGTAGCTCTAGCCGTCCTGTAGTCTGGGTAGGGCAGACTAGCTCCAGACTGATGAACTCGATGTAGTCCTGGACAAGCCCCAGGCTTAGTCTTGGTAGCGTCAGGATCAGAAGCCGGGATCGCGGCTCTAGGTTAGGTTTTCCGGCCCCGGGGTAGGTTCGGTGGCCCTAGGGTTGCTCCCTGGAAATCCCGTAATCATTAGGTGAAGTTCGGCATGTGACTGCGACATCTAGATTTCCAACGAGTTTCGTAGGTTGATTAAGTAAACTCCTAAGCATTTATTAGTCATCAATGATGTGGCAGTCACAAGCACAATAACATTAAAGCAAAGAAATACACTTAGAAAATAGTTCATATATTATTTAGAGTAGACCGAAACGAAATCAAATAAGAAATATTTTTTACAGATAAAAAAAATATGTAGTACTAGTATGAAGTTGTTACCATTTAATTACATTAAAACATTAAATAAATTATATTAACGACAAGACAAGATATCTAGCGATATCAAGAAACTTAACCTATGTAAAATATAATTTTCGCAACACTCA
This sequence comes from Apotomis turbidana, assembly GCA_905147355.2. NCBI lineage: Eukaryota > Metazoa > Arthropoda > Insecta > Lepidoptera > Tortricidae > Apotomis > Apotomis turbidana. The sequence goes on from LR990293.1 coordinate 4,511,901, forward strand.
CCCGTATTGGGGAAAACACAGCAACTTATTTACACATGTACAGACATAATAGGAAAACTGTACATAAAAGAATTAGTTGTAATATGTTAACGTAGTAGCAATACATTTTTAGAATAATAAAGATATGTACAGTATATACAATCAAATAATTAATTATTTACATTTTAACTCGCACCCACAGCGACATGCCAGCGCAAGCCGTGTTCCTTTTTTCACGATCGTCTATTGTTATATTCTTTCTTCAATGAGTTCTTTTTCGGCCAGTATGTAGCTATTCAGCCAGTGCCGAATAAAGAGGTTTGACTTATAAAAATTTAAATAGTTTTTAATTTGTAAACGATTAGATTTAAGTTTTTAATTAGGTTAGTGTTTGTAGATAATAATATTAGTTATTAAGACTTATTTAATTAGAAGTTTAAAATAGAACCGTTACATACCCCCTTTTTTAGGTTAGGATTTTTGCTAGAGAAAATCCGCTATCTCGTTTACTGCTATATAGTTATACTTTACTCTTTTAGACCTCAATCTCAACATTCCTCCCCACACACACAAACATACATCACGCAAGTAAATAGGCAATAAACACTTAGTCTACGTGTTATTGCATCCTAGCAAGCTGAGTACTTTAAGAACATTAATTTAAAGTACTCTTATATAACTATTATAGGATCTTATTAATAAGTCTTGTAATTCTTACCAAAGTAAAACATGTACGTAAGTGCTAACACTCGTACTTTTTTAGAAAATACAATCCTATACGACAGCTTTTACTATCCGGTAGGGGACAGCAAAATATAATTTAGTAGAACTGGTATAGAACGTGATAGCAGTTACAGGTTAATGCTATTACTTGTATTTTTTTAGAAAATACAATTCTATACTATATAGGCTTCACTGTCCGGTAGGGGAGAGCAAAATAAAATTCAGTAGAATTAGTATAGAAAGCAATAGCAGTAAAATGTACATATTCTAATAGGGTAGGTATATAGATCAGATTATAAGACAGAAGGGTTTAGAGATAGGTCCTTAGGGGATTATTCGACTTCATATATCTTCAATCTCATAGAATAGGTTCGACAATTTAGAAATAATTTAATATTTTATGAACTTGGGTCCAAGTGTTTTAGAAAGCATGGTACACATTTAATAGAATAAGTCTGTATAACTTCAGAAGTTATGTATAAGATTACGATCAGGCTAATCAGATGTTGTACAGAATCAACTGAACTACTAGTAAGAAGAACCAGAACCTCATACTGAAGTTCGGCCTTTTGTAGTGATAGGTATTTGATTGGATATGACATTGCTACAGATTTGCAAAATACGTAGGTATGACAAGAAATCTTAAAATTGGGTGAATGTTGCGATTACAATAACGAAAAAATAAACAATATTTACAATAATACTGCTCAGTTTGTGGTAATCAAATAAAAAAAACGTAAATTAAATTTAGTTAGTCTAAGTAGGTACTCTAAGTAGTAATATAATACAAGTATATAGATTACGATAGTACAATGTATGATTATTAGGCTAGTTTTAACGACCACAAACTAAACAACACAGCTGAAATTAAAATTTAACGTTTAGAACCTTAAACTAAAATTAAAAAACACAAGTAAATATTATACATCTGCCAACATCAAAGAAAACCAAAAGTAAATGCCAAGGACCTGTTTCAGTAATACTCAGCTCAGAAAAATACCGGGAATGGGCGCCACTATAACGGATAATTAGTGTAAACGTTATAGATAGGTTAGTTAGTTAGTAAGGAATTAATGAAATTCAGATTGAACTGTACAAATGTTTAATAAAAGTAAAATAAATTAAAAAATAGGTAGATCCGGCTAGGTCGTGGGTAATTTAGATTGTTAATCCGAGCTGAGTACACTTTAGAGGAGACAAGTCCTTGTTAGGAGCCACTTCCCTGCACACGTCGTCTTCGTCGCAGCAGGCTAGGTTCGAGCTAGGTAGCTCTAGCCGTCCTGTAGTCTGGGTAGGGCAGACTAGCTCCAGACTGATGAACTCGATGTAGTCCTGGACAAGCCCCAGGCTTAGTCTTGGTAGCGTCAGGATCAGAAGCCGGGATCGCGGCTCTAGGTTAGGTTTTCCGGCCCCGGGGTAGGTTCGGTGGCCCTAGGGTTGCTCCCTGGAAATCCCGTAATCATTAGGTGAAGTTCGGCATGTGACTGCGACATCTAGATTTCCAACGAGTTTCGTAGGTTGGTTAAGTGAACTCCTAAGCATTTATTAGTCATCAATGATGTGGCAGTCACAAGCACAATAACATTAAAGCAAAGAAATACACTTAGAAAATAGTTCATATATTATTTAGAGTAGACCGAAACGAAATCAAATAAGAAATATTTTTTACAGATAAAAAAAATATGTAGTACTAGTATGAAGTTGTTACCATTTAATTACATTAAAACATTAAATAAATTATATTAACGACAAGACAATATAATAAAATATAATTTTCGCAACACTCACCCGTATTGGGGAAAACACAGCAACTTATTTACACATGTACAGACATAATAGGAAAACTGTACATAAAAGAATTAGTTGTAATATGTTAACGTAGTAGCAATACATTTTTAGAATAATAAAGATATGTACAGTATATACAATCAAATAATTAATTATTTACATTTTAACTCGCACCCACAGCGACATGCCAGCGCAAGCCGTGTTCCTTTTTTCACGATCGTCTATTGTTATATTATTTTTCAATGAGTTCTTTTTCGGCCAGTACGTAGCTATTCAGCCAGTGCCGAATAAAGAGGTTTGACTTATAAAAATTTAAATAGTTTTTAATTTGTAAACGATTAGATTTAAGTTTTTAATTAGGTTAGTGTTTGTAGATAATAATATTAGTTATTAAGACTTATTTAATTAGAAGTTTAAAATAGAACCGTTACACGTGTAATTAAATTCCCAAGTAATTTCAGTCAGGACGATGGTTTTAATTTATCGCCATATTTGTGTAAAAACCGTGGAAATACCTATACCTACACAAAGTGAAAGTGTCACGGATGCGTATCCGTACTTGTTCAAGTTATCGGAAAATTTCTATTTCAAAACTTTTCTAGAATTACCAATTTCATTTCATTCTAGGAACCTGCGAGACAGTGATATCAGGGCTACAGTAAAAAAAGCTTTCTCAAAACAGTTTTTTGTGAAACGGAAACGGCTACGTTTCGTTTTACTGAAAAGTCGAAAAGCCCCTGCTTTAGACGACAGTCAAAACCGCACCCCGAAAGTACAGTCGGACCAAAAAGAGTAGAAATTAAAAAGTGGCAATACTGTAGTGTCGTCCCCGTTTTCGTAGATTGATTAGAAAGGGACGACGCTACAGTATTCCCACTTTTTAATTTCTACTCTTTTTGGTCGGACTGTAACGGATAAAAAAGCTGGGACATATTGATGTTTGCGTTTATCTTTCATCGTCCTCTAAAAGCGAGGAATCCTAATAAAGCCGGCTGTATGCTTATTTTGTAACAAAGTAAGTAGATTTGTAATTTAATATCTTCGCCAAAAATATTTCGGAGCGTCCTTTCAGTCTTTGAAAGACAACACCTTTAAGGGAAGATGAAAACTTGAAGTAAGTATGTTTTCTCAAACATGGAATGAAATATCGTCATGATCATGATGTGCGTTAAAACATCAGGCTTCGAAGTGTCACATTTCGGGCGGAACAATTCGAGAGAACTGTAGAGGAATTTCACACAAAATTGAGGGCCTAGGCCGAGAAGTAATTTTTTTTTAAACATGGCGTATGTGTTTATGAACGGGCTAAACAGCTACAATATGTTTTATTGAGTGGTGTATTTTTTTATTTCATTGCATATGTTTGAGAAAAGCACTATACATGCCTTGCCGTGAAAAGGGCTTGCCGGCTTCGTATCACTAGGTATCCGGCCTGCCTACGGTCGGTCGTCTATACTTACTGCTTAGTAAGTATATTATACTTACTCAGCCGACAAGCCCTTATTTCCCGGCGTCTGCAGTAATGTACTAATATTCTGCTTTGAATAAACTTGTCGTTTTTAGAAACGTAAATGACACATAATTTTTTAATGTGGAAACGCCACGTTTTTTATTGAACCGTTGATACAAACATCAAAGCACAAAGAATAAATGAAAGGCGGGAAAGACTGGGGTACCGGGACTGGATCACCGGCAACGTGTCAACCACCCCACCACCACAAGGTCAGGAGACCTTCGAAATGTTCCTTATGCTTAATGTGTTGATCGTCACATTGTTTATTAAAAGGGCTTTGCACCTTCGCAACATCCTAGAACATTACTTTACAGCAATGACGATTCAGCAACGACAAAGGCGCGACGGCGGCCTATTTTTTTTTATTTTTTTTATTTATTTAAACTTTATTGCACACAATACACAAGTAAAAGTACAAATGGCGGACTTAATGACATAAGGCATTCTCTACCAGTCAACCATAGGACTAAACAGAAACATTTGTATGGTGCAGGGTCTTTTATGTAATTATGTAATCTGTTACATGAAACAATTAAATAATATCGGTGTAACTCGAGCGTCGGTGACCTTGTAAAACCGAATCCTTCGACTAGGCATTCACGCCCGCGCTCGCTTTTCGACACGCACACATAGCCGCGAGTTTTTTTACTGCACACAAGTGACGCTGTCGTTTCTTTTTACATTACTATATATTATATTCTTTGATAACGATGAAAGCGAGAGAGAGCGCTGTTTTTTTTATAAAATGTGCTTATTATCGTTGATATTGTGAAGGTTTGAACTTCACTCTCAGTGGTATTGGCCACTGACATAAAAATAAATACATTTTTATGTTTAGAATAAGACGTGTGACATCCGTCAATGATAAAAAATGTAGAGTCAGTCTTATACTAGCTATCGAATAAATAACATAGACGAAGTACCTCTGCTCTTAATTCCTCATCTGAGGCTACTCCCCCAGCAGTCGTTACACTTGGTGGTGGCTGCGAAGCTTATATATAACTAGAGTCGCGCGAATATAAAAAAGTTCCCTCGCTCCCAATTAATTTTTGTCCATAGATTCTTGCGCATATATTACAATTAGGTGCTGAAAACTTACGGTTTGTATAGGAGCCGTACAGGAGCGAAGGTGGCAAAGGATCGGGTGATATTGAGCGATAATCAGTCTATTAATCATTGAAATTATTAATCACCCATTTTTCATTTCGTGCGATTATAATTTGTTTGTGCATCAATTCGGACTCCATATAAGAATGGAGACGAACACTTTTAATGGCTTATCCGACGTTGAAGATTATTAAATATTTGCCCAAGTGAAAAATACGAATTAAAATAATCACAAATGGCGATTGCGGTATAATTTTCGGGACCCGCATTACAGATCAGTTTCAGGCATCATTTGAGGATGTTCTATCAGAGTTAAACAACGAATTCCCGTCGAGCCAAAATCATGTACAAGGATTTTATCATTACCGCCGAAAATCGCAAGAATCCCCAATAATTTATTCCTATACGCTTGAAGTACACGTTGTTGACATCAGACAAGCAATTGTCAGTGAAAGTATGGAGTTTTGCCAGTGAAAAACATTTAGTTTCTGTGATATCAAGTGATGTAACAAATGTTCTTAAAGAGTGGAAGCTATCAATTTCAGCCAATTTCATTAGTTCCTCAATATGTTGCTTGTAAAAGTTTCTTTGCTTAATATGTGCTGTACTGGACCGAATACTCGTCAAGAAAATGCAACATCGGGAACAGCATGCCTGAGCGAGGAAGGCCGCTCAAGCGCCGACGAACACCATGGACGCCGTGAACGCCGTTCAAGACACAACGCAGATAACAGGCAATAATGAACCATTATTTGTAGAATATGTGTTTATTAGGATGTAAATAATTGTCTCATAATAATAGTGCTGTTTATATGGTATTTCTAGATGTTTGTAAGGTCCTATAAACAAAATCTTTCTGGTCTGACATGTATTACCTTATAAGATAATCCATCGGTTATCTTCATTGAATTATGTGGTACAAAAACTCACACCTAATGGTTGTGCCAAGAAAATGATAATTCATGTAAATAGACTAAAGAAATTCTTTAATCGTTAATGGGGAATGGATGAAAATTTCAGAAGTGCTTTAAAAGTGGTTGAAATTTTTACTGGTGGTGGGAATAAGCTTTCTTAGCACAAAAAAAAGTTTCAGATTTTTTGGCTGCACCGGTGATTTTAAAAAAATCAAAGAGGTTTTAGTTCAGTGCCTCTGAGCCGATTTCGGCTGTTTAGAAGTTCGCCTAAAGCTATACAAAAGTCAAATGACGCTGTCAACTTCTTTGATGCTTTTGACAGATCTCTTCAAAACACAACGTCTTTTACTTTCGCTGTGTTCGCTGTATTTCGACTGCTTTCGACGACTTATAGTACTATTTACGAATTGTTTCTGCCCCTGGACCTTGATCATTGCCTGCCTGAACGACGACTTACGCTTTTTGACCCTGGATTTGATATTGCAAGCTTATACGACGACCATTGCAACTCACCCTGGAATTGGAAATTCGCCGAGATGGATGCTGCCGCTTTTGTGAAAGCAGATTCGACAAATTTGCCCAAAGTAGATACTTACATGCTCATGGAATTCATGAAAAACAGTGACAAACACAATGCCGCTGAAATACGAGGCGCCAAAGCGTTATCGTAAGTATCACCTTAACATTTATCTAGTGCCTTGCCTATCCTCAGCAGTCAGCATGTTATTTTGTTTGACGTAAACAAACACTCGTTAAATACAGTAAATTAATCATGATTTAGTTTTAATGAATAAAGTTAAATTCTTGAAGAGAATTTCGTATGTTTGATTATGATTACGTACTCATTGATATGAAGTTTATAGTAACAACGGCTCAAACTCAACGTAATAATTGTCAAGATGGTCTGACATGGCTTGAACTCCTATAGAGCTCTTCACACAACTGTGTATGTCCATTAACTTACTTTTTAGGGTTCCATACCCCAAAAGCAAACAAAAACAAGAACCATATATTCTAACCATAAGTCTATAGGCCTATAAAGCTGAAAAATACTCAAACTGCCGTTTATGCCGCACAATCTGATATTTCGGCACTCTCAAGGGCCTCAAGGCTGTTGACCTAGAACCATGAAATTTGGCAAGTTATACCACCTTATACCACAATATTGGGACCAATCTGCAAAATATAAATTTGTGACTAAATTATAAAAGATATAGCCTCTATTAAAAGTACGTAAATCAGTTTTCAAACGGTAAAGTTAAGTTTGACGCTTAGTACCTACTATTTATCTTTTCGCTAGAGAGTAATAAGTATGCAGTGTTTTTTTAGTTCGTACGGAACCCTCGGTGCGCGAGTCTGACTTATACTTGACTGACATTTTTTATTTATTTTTAGGTCTTCGAGGGATTCTTATATAGAAAACGCTATTGGATATGTGGAAGTAAATAGAGATGGAAGCATATGCACTGTGCGTGCTAAAGTGGTACCAGAACACAAGTTGTCCAACAAATATTATATTGTTGCTGTAAATATAAATGAGTTGGAGGAAACCATCACAGATACATCATGTGCTGGCTGTGCAGCAGGAGCTGGTAAGTTTTGTTGGAAATATCTGTGCATATTATAGTTTATGCTAGACGGCTAGAACGCTTCTCAGAATAACCCAGCCTTTTGGCATTAAGCCTGCCATTTGTACCTACTTATTTTGTATGTTGAGCAATTATGCTTGTATTATATGAATGTCTTGTGTGATCCCAGTGTTGGTAACAGTACCACAATGCAATAAGCTGGTAAGGTCCAAAGGAGTAAATACGGTTATAAATACAGGGACATTGTTGCTTTTGAATCGACTTTAACTAAGGGGAGTTTCTTAATAGGTACAGTTTTATTCTCTTATTGCTATTTTTTATGTTTTTTGCCTCAGACTACATTATTTATTTGAAAAAAGTGGATATATTAACTTTTTTATTAGGGTTCCTTACCCAAAGGGTAAAAACGGGACCCTATTACTGAGACTTCGCTGTCCGTCCGTCCGTCCGTCCGTCCGTCTGTCACCAGGCTGTATCTCAAGAACGGTGATAGCTAGACAGTTGAAATTTTCACAGATGATGTATTTCTATTGCCGCTATAACAGCAAATACTAAAAATATAATAAAATAAATATTTATGGGGGGCTCCCATACAACAAACTTGTTATAGATTATGGTACGAAACCCTTCATGCGCGAGTCGGACTCGCACTTGCCCAATTTTTTTCATACATGAAAATATTTCCCATACCCAATTTTTTTATTTACTTATTTATAACATGCACCAACAGTACATAAACAAAAACATAAGTAAATAGTATAAAACACACATACACAAAAACCTGTTTATGAACCAATGACAGGAGTGCATCGGCATTCAAATTGTTTAAGGGTACACTAACCTATAAGATTAATTAATATTTATATTATTAAACTAAACTAAAAACTTATTAATGAAAACTTTTTTACATAATCCATCCTACTTTTTACTTTTTTAATGTTTTATTGTCAGGAATGCACTGCTAGTCCCAAGCAGGATACATAGGAAGAACTTTATCTTATGTAATTATAATTTAAATTTTTGTTTTCAGGAGGATGCAAACATACTATAGTGGTTTTACATTGGCTGCAAAAGCGGAGTGATGAACCTGCATCCACCAGTGTGCAGTGCTACTGGACCAAGCCAAATCTCAAACGAGCTCGGGATCAACCAATCTTGTGTAAAAATTTAAGTAAGGGCAAAGTTGTCAAGAGAGGACCAAAGGATGCTTCAGTATTAGAAAAACTACGGAACGAAGCAAAAAAACATGCATGTGGAAAAAGCCTCTTAATGACGCATGATCCAACAAACGAAATGGATAAGCTGACAAATTATTGTGTATTTGACCTAATGGTTGATTTTGTCCTTAATGAAAATAATCATAACTATGACAATTTCAAATTATATAATGATCAGAAGGTAGAAAGTATAAAAGGTGAAATCAGTAGTGAAACAGTGACCCAAGTTAACTCAAAGCTGTGGCATAGCATGAGGCAAGGCCGGATAACGGGTTCAAAAATATACGAGATTGCTCATTGCAAGACACCTCATGGTAGTCTTGTCGAAGAATTATTAGGAGGGCAAAAGGTACATGAGACCAAAGCAATGAAAAGAGGAAAGATCCTTGAAAAAGGTGTCCTTAAGAAACTTGAACAGGATATGAATTGTGAAATCGAGGCTTCAGGTTTTATACTTGTGAATGGTATATTTGGAGCTTCACCTGATGGCATTGGAGATGACTTTGTTATCGAAATTAAATGTCCAACTTCAGAAAAAAACAAAAAAAAATTACATAAAAAATGGGGAAATTTGCAAGAAATATATGGGTCAAATTCAGTTGGAGATGCTGGCAGCTCAAAAAAATAAATGTATATTTTGCATTGCAGATCCCAATTTTGAAAATAATGGCAAAATCGAAACGTTTTCAATAGATTTTGATAAGGATTACATCGAAGAATTGATGAACGCTGCAGAACAGTTTTGGAAAGCTAATTTATTCCCGTTAATATTAAATAGTGCTATGTTGTGAGCACTGTAGGAGAGAGTTATAACGTCATCAATGTTTAATATTGGGAATGGGAATTTGAAATTTGATATTTTGTGTTCTGAATCCTATCATGTGGGGTATCTAATAAAAGGGCTTCATGCACTGATTCCAAACATGTACTGCATTACTCTGCTTCATTTATCTATATCAGACGAGAAGTTTAAACTCTATGATGTAAAATTACGTAGATATTATCCAATATAAATTGGGACACGCCTGCTCACTAAGCACGTACTGACAATGTCAGTTTAACTTTATACTGAGCGTTGAAAACAACATTAATAATATATAATAAGGGATTATCTGCCTTTTTATTTCATAAGAAATATAATAGCTCTAATACTCTTTAGGGATAAGACTGCATGTTGTATAGGTACCTCTATTGAATATTTCGTGTAATATGTAATTGCTTGTACTTATTTCCCATTAAGGTGTGCAATAAAGTATATTCTATTCTAGCAGTCTTCTACCTGTAACTCCTGCAAGAGCCGAAACATCAGCTCTTTTTTCTAAATAATTGAATGTAATGTAGTAATGCAGTATATATTTGAAATCAGTATATGAAATACTTTCACTAGATACCCTACACTTCTCAAGTCCTAAAATAGGTAGTTAACCAGGTAGTTAGTCCTCTAGTTAACTAGGTAAAATGAAAATAGAATGTACACTTTGAGACATTTATTTCATTTATTTAAGGACCTTATAGTTTAAAATACTTAAACGGGTTTATCCACGTTGTAGAAGTCGAATAACGCTCGACATGTTTCGGATCGGTACGCGATTCATCATCAGGAGAGACGATCAATCGCGGAGGCGACCAACTGAACACTGCGGGCACGCGCCTAGTCCGCGCGGCTGCTTGACGCGGGTGCCACCGGCGGAGGCGAAAAACTACCCTCATCATCACGTACTATGTCAGTTGTTGGGTTGCACACAACACTTACTACGTCATTTACCATCCAGTGGATGGTCAGTGCCCCCCAGCTGGAGGACGGTTTTGAATACTTACCTTAGTAAATGACGTAGTGAGTGTTGTGTGCAACCCAACAACTGACATAGTGCGTAATGATGAGGGTAGTTTTTCGCCTCCGCCGGTGACACACGCGTCGAGCAGCCGCGCGGACTAGGCGCGTGCCCGCAGTGTTCAGTTGGTCGCCTCCGCGATTGATCGTCTCTCCTGATGATGAATCGCGTACCGATCCGAAACATGTCGAGCGTTATTCGACTTCTACAACGTGGATAAACCCGTTTAAGTATTTTAATATGTCTGAGACTCACGGTAGTTTTCTATGTAAAATACTTATAGTTTATTACCTCTATTCTTCGCCATTTTTCAGGAAAACATGATTAGTTCTGAGAACGAATAAATTTAAATAGTTTAGGTACTTATGTAATGTATGTGAAACAAAATGGTTTTCATGCTTCTAGGCTTTTGAGGCAGTACACGACTAATAATTATATGAAAACAAATTTTTAAAAACTAAGTGGACAGAATCTATGAAATCCTTAAACAAATATACTTCAGTACACCCCAGGCCAAATGTATGGAAACAAGCTTTAATTACAATACAAAGCTGTGATATCCTTAGGGAATAAATTAAACAAATACAATATTAAAATGATTATAAACATTTTGAAATTCAATAACCAACAACAACAACAACAACTTATTCAAAGGAGTTAGTTAAGTATTTGGCTCGGTTTATAGATACCTGCCTACTGAGCCGGCGGTCCCGGGTTCGAATCCCGGCCGGGGCAAATATTTGTGTGACGAACTCGAATATTTGTGCTTGGGTCATGGTTGTTCTATGTATTTAAGTATATATTTATCTTTATAAGTACGTATATCGTCGTCTAGTACCCATAACACAAGCCTTCATGAGCTTACTGTGGGACTAGATCGATTTGTGTGAGGTTGTCCGATATTTATTTATTTTAAGTATATTATTTTCTACAATATTATGATGTTTTAATAATAATGAACGTTTTAATGTTTATTATCTTTTGGAAATGGCCGAATGGTTACTAACATTTACACAATTAATAATTTAAAGGAAACTTTAAATATTAAAAGAAACAGTTTTGTTTCCATACTTTTGGCCTAGGGTGTAAGTAAAATAAATATCTCAATGTGGTCATATCTTCGTATGTCTTATAGTTTCAGACTTCCCGATACAGACCGATCTAAATGGGCCACCCTGTATATTTCATAATAAAGTTATTGTAATAATGTAATTAACAACAAAAATATAAGGTTATATATAAGGTACATTGTAAATAAAACGCCTTAAGTCAGTCAATAGTCTTTTATTATTGGATCTTGAAGATTGATTAACCCGCACGCTATAATAACGAATTCATCCAAATACTTGATATGTTTATTATTGACCACAGAATGAGGTTTTAACACATGGAACTCTCTTACTTTCCTGATTACTCGTTCAATGTGGACTCTTAAACTAGCTATTACCTTAGTTTGTATTACCTCTTTTTTCGACATGGTTTTGTTCATAAAGACACTCGGCGGTCGTAAAAGTTTTATATTTTTTGTGCTTAATGAGGTTTCTATTTCTTTAAATCCTCGATCTGCCATTATGACAGCATTAAAGGGAAGAACGTCTATAAATCCACTCTTCTCAGTTATTGCTTTATCAGATATTCTCCCACCATAACCTTCCGATACAAATGATATATAGCCAGCTGGTGTGCAGGCAATCAAGTACTTCATAGTATTACATGACTTATATGTCGACCAAGTTTGTGCTTGTTTATTCGGATCCGTGGGTTTTTCAATTTGAATTTCAAAGCAGTCAATTATACACTGTACATTGGAATATCTGATTTTGAAAACTAGAGGCAAATTTTTCTTTATTATGTCTGGAGGTGGTAGGTATATTGTATTTTGTAAAAACGTTGATAAACCTACGACGTTTTTTTCAAATATGACACGAATGGTAGACCTCGCCATTTGAAATCCGTCACTCATCTTGGCAAATGAATCATTATTTTTTAGTTTAAATAGTGTAATTATTACATGTAAAGCTACACTAGATGTTTCCTGGGCTATGTACTCAATAACCCACCAAAAGCCTTTTGGCAAACCTAAATACATTTTAGGTCTGTTAGAAATCTGTTTTAATAAATGTTCTCTACCTAATAGTTTATCATAATTTTTAGTGCTCGGAGATGTAGCCGAGTCGAAGTTGGACGATCCATATAATGATGGCGATCTTATAGGGCTGCTTTCACTATCAGGTACATTTGAAACCAGCGATGGCATGACTTTATTTATTTTTCTTGCTCGAAAATTTGTACCTGTCTGCCGTTTTCGGTTTCGCCATTATAGACTTATTTGGCATGGCTATGCTCTTACATTGTACAGAGGCATCAACCTGAAACAAATAAATTATAATAATATGATACAAAAATCGGCCGAGTGCGAGTGTGACTCGCGCACCGAGGGTTCCGTACTAATAATACCTACTTATCCGGGTTAAGTTTACACCTGGTATGTATAGCGCTAAGTTAACGCCACCAATCACGTTTATTGTATGTAAGTACTTATATATTTTTGTTGTTTATCTTGGTTTTTAGTATTTGTTGTTATAGTGGCACATAAATACATCATCTGTGAAAATTTCAACTATCACGGTTCATGAGATACAGCCTGATGTCAGACGGACAGATAGTTAGACAGACAGACATAGGTGTCGAAAAATAATCGATGGACATACATACATACATACCCGAGACTTTAGCAACCCATTCCTGATCATATTTAACATAAGTACATAAATAAAATATATTATGTTATATATAAATGTTATTGAACCTTTTTTACTCCTTTAAACATTAGAAAGGAACTTATAGAAGTTACTACTTATAAGTGAGTATGTTTTTTTATCATATACGTTTTTTTACGTTTTTTATGATGTGAATTGCAGTAAGATGCTACCTAACTGTTGGATATAATATAAGTATCTGTCACGTTCACGTTAATTATAAAAAATACTTACACTATGACAAATTTGCTCAGCAACAGCACTTGAAGTTGATGCTTGTGTAAGATCCTTAACATTCTGTACTCCTTTCCTTGAAAAATTCTTTAATGTAGCGTTTAATTTTAACCTTGGAGCAGCACCAGCTATCCATTTGTGGTAATTTTCCAAATCTTGTTCTAACTGTAAGTAATAATAAAATTATATAAATAATAATAATGATTTAATTTGTGAAAAAATAAAACAAATATCCTTCGGCTTCATGTGGGCTTTACCCAAGAGTAAGCTAGATGCCATGCCACTGCAATACATAGTACTTACAACCACTATTTATATAATGGACAATAAAGCCAATAAATTAAAACTTTGAGAATGCGTAAAACTGTGAGAATTAATTGATATTTCCTTGAACTGGCGAGTGAGTATGGGATCGAAGATATACCTTGCTGGTTCAGCAACGGTAATATTTTTCACAATGGGAGCGACTTCCGAGCGAGGAGAAATAATACAGCAAATAGTTTCGTGTGAGGGCGTGCTAAACTGACAACATAAGGATAAAATCGCTCCCCTTGTCTGGATGTGGATCATAATTTTATGTTAAATAAACTTACGTTTAAATGGTCTTCACAGCAAAGAATTGGGCGCTTTGGACAGTTCCTGCCAGCCAATTGACACCAATTTTCTTTAAGCTCTGCTCTTACATAAAAAAATCTTAGACCAGGGTTTTTTTTAACACTTTTTGAGCACGTTGGTATAAAACATGTCTTTGGATCTCTATATTTCTCATATTTGTGATCGGCCATGGCAAAGTACACGTAAAAATATCCGTTCGCCGACAAAACAAGTCAATTGTCCAATGAGTTGCAATGGTCGTCGTTTAAGCTTGCAATATCAAATCCAGGGTCAAAAAGCGTAAGTCGTCGTTCAGGCAGGCAATGTTCAAGGTCCAGGGGCAGAAACAATTCGTAAAAAGTGCTATAAGTCGTCGAAAGCAGTCGAAATACAGCGAACACAGCGAAAGTAAAAGACGTTGTGATTTTGAAGAGATCTGTCAAAAGTATCAAAGATGTTGACAGCGTCATTTGACTTTTGTATAGCTTTGGGCGAACTTCTAAACAGCCGAAATCGGCTCAGAGGCACTGAACTAAAACCTCTTTGATTTTTTTAAAATCACCGGTGCAGCCAAAAAATCTGTAACTTTTTTTTTGTGCTAAGAAAGCTTATTCCTACCACCAGTAAAAATTTCAAGCAATTCTGATATTTTCATCCATTCCCCATTCTTATTTATATAAACAGTTCTATATTTCTAGGGAGTAAATAATAAAACTATTATTTTTCAGCAATTTTTAATTCAGGCTGACTGTACCTGGGTGCAATTATATTTGTTGTTTTTACAAATATCATCTATGTAACTATAATTTAATTTCTTTATTCCTTTATTAAAAACTGGGATTCCTATCTTAGAATTGCAGCTCAGTTATTAATTACTTGCACTATAAACTGATTGCACTTTCAATAACTTTACTTATGATAATATTAACTTGTTACTTTCACAGAATTCCAATAATTAATTATAACACTTTGCTTCCAGCATTTTGATGTTTACACATGTGTTAATAGTCTTTTATTTTCATGTATTACACTGCGGAGGCCAGGGCTGTCCCAGCTCCCTGGGATTTCAGCTACTGGGATGGCTGAATGCACCACGCATTCTACATCCAGGCGGCGGCAGGAGCGTGGGATCTTGGCATGATTAGCCAAGGATCACACGGCACCCTGCATCAGGCCGATGCAGACTGAAGATTTTATTTTATTGCTGTAATAAATAAATAATTTTATTAATTTTAACGAGGAGTTAGGTAGGTTTTTAATAAAAAGAACTTTTGAGTTTTATTGATAACTGATTTTGCGAATTGACAATGACATAGCATTTGACATGTCAATATGACGTGTACTGCCACGGTCTATGGTCGTAAAATCAATTATGAGGTAATGGTTTTTATTTAGGACTGGTACAGAATTTTGAAGCATAGTTCATATGCGTCAGGATTCTAATATAAAGGTAATTGTAGGTTTTGTCACTATTTGATAGTCCTGTATGGATGTTTGAGGCGAGTGTCATAGACAATGTTTTCAAGCATCCAATATAAGGACAGTGACACATCGTGGTGCAATTGTTTGGAGCATGCGACGTGTGTCATGTGTCATACTCCAGGCAGTTAAGGCGGGAATATCCGAGATGATTAAATCGGGTAATATATTTGAGCCGGTTTCACACCAGGCGATTAAATTGTTGAAGCTTGTCATTTTTGATATTGTATCGAATGGTCTATGCTTTAGTCTATTAAGTCGAATGACATTTGGGGTAGTCAAGTTGGTGCCTTGCCTTTTTAAGCGGGGTTTTTGTCAAGGCGAAGCCGGTGTCAGACAACATGTCGGAATACGTAATATGCCATAGGCTAGTGTCCGTACATGTCCTGACCCTGGTTATCTCTTAGCAAGAGACCATCTGGGTATAAATGTATGGGTATCCCTGCATTGGTAGGGACTTCTTATGTGTTAGGCAGGAGTAGTTTTGTCTAGTGTTTCTATAGTAGGACAGATGTCCCTCGTCCACCCCGAGACGGCGGGAAATGTGAAAGTTTGAACTTCACTCTCAGTGGTATTGGCCACTGACATAAAAATAAATACATTTTTATGTTTAGAATAAGACGTGTGACATCCGTCAATGATAAAAAATGTAGAGTCAGTCTTATACTAGCTATCGAATAAATAACATAGACGAAGTACCTCTGCTCTTAATTCCTCATCTGAGGCTACTCCCCCAGCAGTCGTTACAATATGCATGTTACATTCAACAGTTTTATTAACATTCATTTTCAGGCTGCGGCTACCCGCAAGCTTGCGTCATGATCATGAATAAAGATTCCATGTCAATGATATCGAAATTCCAAGTATTCGAGCATTATACATTTAGAGCGAGACATTAATGACATGAGTGTGCCCTTGTAAAACTTATGATTATTCCTGCGTCTCCCGAGAATTGTATGTTTCAAATTTAGCAAATTAACAATTATTCTGGGGATGACTCCAGTATTTGGCTAGGATTGCCGTCGGCATCAAATATTTGTATCAATCACTAAAACCTCACTTCACGATGTAATATACTCTCGGCAGTTATTTACCGGTTCCGCTAAGAACGTAAAGGTTTAACGGCTACAAAATGCAAGGAAATATTTTGTACATTTTGTGATTTATTTTTTATTTACAATTGTATGATATACACGTACGTATTATGTCATGCCCATTTGTTTACATCCTAAAACACGTCTAGATAAAAAAAAAAACGATAAAACTAATAATTTAACCCAATTAAATGTTAAATTATTACAGATTTGCGACAATCGATTTGCGCTTGGGGTGATGCCGGCGGGCTATTTGATTAGCATACCTGTGTTAACTCGGGGCACGTTCGTAGAGATTTAATATCGATAAAAAAGATGTCGATATATAAATATAATTTCATTGAATATTCCGATACCTATAAAAAGGTCTGATACCATGTCTGATAAAGTGGATATTTTCATCTAGACGGCAATATGGAAAAAATATTGATTGCGCACTTACTATGAAAACTATTTTAAAATAAACGAATAATAGATGTTTTATTGTTTTAATTTTAAAATGAAAAGAAAAAAATATGTTCGATAACATTTAGATCTTGACAGTAACATCGATATATTTTTAGTCGATAAAATATTTTGCTACATTATTATCGTATAGATGCCCCGAGTTATCCCAGGTATGTTGATTACGAAAAAATAGCAAGCAAATCGCCACGTCACCGCGTTGAAAGCGATGTTAAATTCTACAACATACTGTAGTTATATGACAAAAAGAACAAAAATACATCAACAAAAAAACGGACTGAATACCGAGACTTGAAAGGTACGCAAATCTGATTTTTTATCCAAAAGCATATTTGAAATTGTTTTCCGAAAACCTCATTCATTCATTGTTCAACAAAACAATAATTCTATGACAACGTTGTACTTAGGCTCACTTTTTCACGGCCAAATGGCAAATTAGTACCAGATACACACATATATTGGTACCTTCAGCCCGACTAGCACAACTTTGCTTCGCGACTCTTGTCGCGCGACATAGCACTACCTGTCACTCTCTCACATTACCGCACAGAAAGAGACCGATAATTATCTCGCGCGAGAAATAGTCGTGTATGACAGTTATGCTCGAGGTGCTGGACGCGGTTAGGACGCCATTAGGAGCGTTTTCAGTGCTCCGTCGGAATGTCGAATTTTAAGAGGAAATACTTATGCAAATTTTTTCATACAAGTCGAGGTTTCATTATCGTCTGTTTTCTTTTCCAAAACTCAATCAATCTTTAGAAAATTTTAGGAACTGAATGTAAAGGAAATGTTTTGTATCGGATTTTTGGCCAAAATTCCGCCACAAACGGATGCCTAATAGTGCACAAATTCTATAAGTAGGTAATATTTTGCGCATTTGCGTTGACACCCTCGAAAAAGATTGTCATCATGCCAATTGCGATGGACAGAAAAATGATTAAAAAATACACTTTTCCGTCTGGACCAGTCTTTTCAGCCAGTCTGATGACCTGTCGTTTCCACAGCGAGTGGGGCAATCCACGAATTCTGCCGTTGTAAGGAAAAGAGGCGCTTCTACATAAACTTGAAAACTGAGAAAGAAAATATTTTGTGATTTTGAAATTGAAAAAATTGCTGCGTGAAAGAAAGTAAAAATGTGATACTTTTTTAATGCAAAAATGTGTAGTAGCATTTGAGCTATTGAGATTGATATGCAAAATCCAATTTAGATAACATTTAATAATAAATAAATTATATTTTATCATTCCTCTTAGTAAAAAAATACAAATAAATGCTACCTATTGGATTACTAAACCTGATGCCAGAGTCATTGAATTTTTCAACCAGTTGCTGTTGTAAACAATTGGTTTACGCTAGCAAACTTTACTGCTTTAATAAAGATAATAATTAATAACCTCCAGAAAGACAAGGTCTTCGATTTAAAAAAAAACCTCATTCAAATTGGTTCATCTGTTTAGGAGCTACTACACTACAATGCCACAGACAGACACACAGTTGACACAGTTACACATATTAAACTTTAAACGTATAACACCTCTCTTTTTCGTCGTGGTTTAAAAATAATGTCATTACTCATTAAACATTTTTGTTCCAAAATATAAAACAAAAATAAAAGACATGAGATAACTTATTAGGCATTTGATGCTTTTATGAAACCAAGCAAAAGCTAAGCTCGCTGACTGATGTCGGGTTCGTTTAGGATGACAAGGGTAGGGGTAGAGATGGCTTTCCTCAATATACATGTCACTCGTATTTGACATCGTTACCTTATTTGATAGGTTTTAAACTTCAATTTATTTGAGTACCGTAACGACGAGACACGCGTATAATGTCATTTATTTAACTTTATTTATGATTTATGATGTACAAACGTTTGACACACCATGGGTCTTATTAATATGTTAATAGTTGCAACATTGATACTAAGATCAAAGCACAACGGAACATTGAAAACACTTTTCCCATTCAAATAAACAATGCAAAGCGTAAGGGTAAATTCGAGAAGTCTCCTAGCGTTGGGGTGGTGGGGTGGCAATCCAAAGTCCGGTCTCTTCCGCCAGGTTAAGATATTTAAATTTTCCTTTGTGTGATCTTTGTATCAATGGTGCGATAAAAAATTATGGTGTTCCCACATGAAAAAAAAGATACATTAACTTTTGACGGTCCTGGATTCGAATCCCGGCAAGGCAAATATTTGGGTGATGAACTCGAATAGTTGTGTCAGGGTCATGGATGTTATTTGTATTTAAGTATGTAGCATTGCTTTCGAGTGGAAGCCGCCGGACGGAAGGCGTAGCCGCGGACGTCCTGTACACTCATGGCGGCGCACCGCTGAGAGCGAGCTGCGAGCCGTCGGACTGAGCTGGAGCGAGGCCAGAAAAGTTGCTGAGGATAGAAAGGCGTGGCGCGAGCTGATGAAGGCGCTCTGCTCCTCCGGGGTGCCTTAGGACAACAACAACAACATGTTTCTAAGTATGTTTATTGTCGTCTAGTGTTCATAACACAAGGCTAAGTGCGGTTGTCCGTTGTTTATTTATATGCTAGCTGCGCCACGCGGTATTACTTGCTCATCCCACGGGAACACTAAATTTTTCGGTATAAAAAGTAGCCTATGCCCAACCCAGGGTGCCAGCTACCTTCAATACAATACAATCCAACAATACTTTATTGCACACCAGTAAAAGTTTACAAAAGGAAACAAGACAAATACAATTTAAAAATACAATTTAAATTTACCTTCATACCTAATATTTATCAAAATTGGTCCAGCCGTTTGATTGTGAAGTAGTAACAAACAAACACATAAACACACTCACAAACTCGACTTTATAATATTAGTGTGTTGTAATACAACATGTAGCCATTGTTCCAGCTTGTAATTTTACCTTTACGTGCTTGTCAGAGG
This sequence comes from Apotomis turbidana, assembly GCA_905147355.2. Classification (NCBI taxonomy): domain Eukaryota; kingdom Metazoa; phylum Arthropoda; class Insecta; order Lepidoptera; family Tortricidae; genus Apotomis; species Apotomis turbidana. The sequence continues at coordinate 4,532,093 of LR990293.1, forward strand.
TAATATTGACTGAACGTCTAGGTCATCTAGCTCAGTTAGCAGAACAGCCTCTATTTGTATGACGAGCATGAATATGCATACGCTACTGGAGTCTAGAACTAGTAGTATAATCTAAAAGACATATACCTATGCCTATGTAGCTGTTAGGAGTTGTATAAGCGCTTTAAGTCGGCGTGCTACTTGGGTTGGTATCGATTGATTAAAGCCCAAAACAAAACGCAGGGAACGTTGACACATAATTGTCTTCAAATTCAGGTCCTTAATTCCATACGTATCTATAATATTATCTATATCTCTCTCATATCTCGGAGATATAATGATATAATCAAATGGCTAATGAGTCTCAAACTTAATATATAAGCTAAGCTGTATTCGACCTACAACCCTGCCATACGAATAAATTAATAAATAAATCTCGGAGATATCTCAGAAATGGCAATATACCCTGAGATCACGTTATGTTTGCGCCTCATTTTTATGCGACGCCATAGATGTTATTAAATTTAATGCCTGAATGCGTGAAAAAAAAATACGCAAGTAAATAAAGCGGGTTAGTACTAATACGGTATTTGATGATAGATCAAATCAATGACTCTGTATGAAATGCCAAAAACAAATAAATATTGGACAACACAACACAAATCGATCTAGCCCCACACTTGTGTTATGGTATGGAATACTTTTATAGATAAATACATACTTAAATACAAATAACATCCATGACCCAGGCACAGATCTTCGAGTCAAGTTCATCACAAAGTATTTGCCCTTGCCGGGAATATAGATTCGAACCCAGGACCGTCGGTTCAGTAGACAGCTGCTTTACCACTGCGCCAATCGCGTCGTTGAACTGTAATGACTACTATTTTTATGACGTCACAGACCAATATTTTTTGACGTTTCAAAAAGTTGCTGATTTGTACCATCTTCAAATACCGTACTGAAGTCCGGGTTATTATTTATTTATTTTAGATAGCTATTTTTAGCACCTTTGGCCTCGATTGCACCTGATGTTAAGTGACAATCAAAGGGCGGACATTGGATGCAATATAGTGACGAAAGCAGAACATGGATAAGACTTATTACATTTCGAGTAACATTTATGTATGCAGTTTTTGTAGTCATATCCATATTACGTATATCGTTTGACATGATTTTGACGTACCTATATTGCATCCACTGTCCGCCCTTTGGTGACAATATAAGGCCTAATATGAAGCATGCTTGCCTGGAAAATGCCTATTCACTCTCGACTTGAGTCCAAGTTATATTTTTCAGGGAAAATGTGCGCAGGAAGAGAGCTCCACTCTTTTGCTGCCCTGCACCTTTAGCACAACTGTGACACGCGACTCTTTCAGCGAGAAATATTACCCATCTCTTTCTTCGCTGTACTCTGAGAGAGTGATGGGCGATATTATGTCGCGCGACAAGAGTCGCGAAGCGTATTTGTGCTAGACGGGTTGATAAGAAAAGTAGACGCAAAGCGTTTCGTACGAACTATCGGTATATCGGCAACATAGGAGTGCAATGTGGCACGTTCATACGATGTTTTACGTCACGCCGTAGAACCGTAACACGACTTGATTAACCCTTTTAACTAAGTTTATGTGATAAAAACTTAGAAGTGAATTTTAACCTACTACTAATTATCTTATTGAAATGAAATTTTGCATGTAGGTATACGTAGTTCACGTGACGATACAATAATTTGGTGTTATGATGGAGACGTTATGTGACCACTAAACTAACACACCAGTAACACAAAATAAAGTCATTGTGTTGAGGCGCATTTGATTGATCTTGATTAGCGATTAGCGATTGTGTAATAGAACACAATCAGAAACAATAGCGTGTTTAACCCTTTGAACGCCAAGAGCCACTAAAGTGGTCGTGTGTCACTTTAGCACCACTAAAGGAGTAATGGTGGACGCTGTCAAAGCAATTTTCCTGTTAACAGATTAGATATATTTTCGCTCTTTCTTTTTTCAACTATATCGCTTATACGCCAGCCCCATTTTCACATATGAGAGGAAAAGCGTTCTAAAGGCTAAAAAAACAAAACAATTCGATGAACGCCGGCTGCACGCACGAAAAAGCATGACTCATTGTCACGTTCCGCCTGAGCCGAGGGTGCAAGCGAGAGAGCGGAACAAGCGATAGAGAGGCACTGCCCTATCGGCCTAAATGTTCGGCTTTTGACGCATCTATCTCTCTTCCATTCCATCGGCCGGCATACGTTATCACGTAAAATTATCGTCCGTAAACCGACTTTACAGACAACCAATGTTTTTCCTCGTACGCATTAAACCTCGACGATGCAATTAACGCTCTACTTACGCCTTGTCGTAGCGTCCCACGTCAAACGGACGCAAAAGGGAATTGCGTTTTGTTCCGATATTCTGAAGTACGAAATTAAATTTCAGAAAGTTAAATTAAATTCATAATCTAAATTAAATTCACAATGTTTTTATAAGACTCTTTACCTCGTCTGGTAAGTTTTAAAATCAATTAAAAATTTTCGCTACCCTTAGCACGTGCTTTATTTATAAAAATGTTTGTTCACGAGAATAGAATTTACGAAAATAGACACAGCTTTAAAAGCTCCCAAAGGAGACTAAATTTATGTTCGGCGTCAAGATTGTGACAGTAAAATGTTTTTGGCACCCTTTCGTTTCACATAACTATTTAACATCCTACGAAATAAAAGGGATTCTTATGAGTTTGGCTAGTATATTTGTCTGTGGTTTAATAGTAATAGCACAATTAGTGGTTCTCTTCTCTAACTTTTTTGGCGAAGAAACCTTTCTGAAACACTAAGTGAATAACGAAGCTCCTGAAAAGCAATTAACGCTTATTATACAGGATGATCATTATGATCAGTCCAAATGGGTCAGTAGGGAGAAAACTAAAACTATAAGAGATAGCGAAATCTGTTCTTAGGAACCATGGCGTCGATTTTAGATTTAGGAGGTCTTATTCCTTTTAAAATGTATTTTTTTCATATTATGACGAATATATTAATAATTTCAACCAACTTTTTTTGAGTGAATAATACTTTTCGCCGAGTTCTAGGTAGTGACACCGCTATTTCATGCTTTCATTGAGTGCAGACGAAAAAAAATTGGCCGAAAAAAATCCGCGTGAATTTTGTCAATTTCGAGTAGTTTTTGAAACAAAAATGATCAATGAAAAATTCAAACTGTATGTATCAAATATGTATTCATTTAAGCTTTATTGCACAAATACCCACTCAATTGCTTCGAATTTTGAGTTGGACTCTATTTATATAACAAAATAAGAGCGATGCGATGACAGGTAGCCGTAGTTACCAAAAGCAATTGAGTGGATACAAAAGTAAGAGTACAAATGGCGGACTTAATGCCATAAGGCATTCTCTACCAGTCAACCATAGGGCCAAACAGAAACCAGCAGTTGGTGCAGGATCATAAAAATCCGTAGCTAAAATCCTAAAAAGACAAAATTCAATAAGTTTGATATATATATTAACAATATACATACACACATATGCAATACAATACACATACATAAATACAATATATAGGTAGACATCAATAATATGTTGAGAAACATGTTTGATCACAGAGAAAAATGTCTAAAACCATCAGCATTTAAAAGGAATAAGGCCTCTTAATAGAAACTGCATTCAACTTTCACTACATAGTATAAAACAAAGTCGCTTCCTGTCGTCTGTTGTCCCTATGTACCTATACTTAGATCTTTAAACATACTCGACGGATTCTGATGCGGTTTATTTTTTTTAATAGATATTGATTAAAGAGGAAGGTTTATAACTCTCGTGTGAAAGCCGGGGCGGGTCGCTAGTTTTTTATAAATCTCATACAAGTATGACCGGGAATTGAACCTAGTTAAAATTTTGTAAGTAATCGCATGTCGTTTTGTAGCATTATTAAAGCGGTTTTCACCGTTTTGTTACGTATGAAATTTATAAAAACAAAATGCAGCTTTTATTTAATCTATAATCGACGCCATGGTTCCTAAGAACGAATTTCCCTATCTTTTATAGTTTGTGACTTCTCCCTACTGACCCATTTGGATTGATATAATGAAAACGATGAGAAAATGAAAACAAACAAAACATGGTCATTACTTAAACATTAAATTAAACGTTTAGTTATGTATTATTTTAGTTATCTACAGATTCCATGATTACTTTAGCATCGCCAATTCATTTCTGGCTATTTTATTTAATTTCGCTGCCCAAAGGTTGTCTGGAAGAGATCGCACTTTAGCGATAAGACCGGCTATTGTTTACCTCTATTGAATGTTGTAATCTGTATTTGTTCACGTATACTAGAAGGTGTAAGTAAAGTTGACCTTTGGGAGTTTCCTCATTTTTGGCCACGGTAAGATAGAAATGCTTCGTCAGGTGGATATTATTCAATTAGAACCTTCTGAGAGGTTTTGTGGAGCGCCGGGTAAGCCCGGAGCACAGTTTGAGAAAGGCTGTCCTATACAGATGAGTCGCTTTTGAAATCATTCTACTCCTATTTGAAATATGACTCGATTATTCCTCGACAATTAATCTAAAATGGCATTTGAAGATTAGAATTAGTATTTTTGAAGGAAGGTACCTAAAGGGTACCAATATACATATCATATATCACTGTCATTATACTACATAGTATAAAACAAAGTGGCTACCTGCTGTCTATCCCTAACTTACGCAACGGATTTTGATGCATTTTTTAATAGATAGAGTGATTCAAGAGGTAGGTTTATATGTATAATACACGCATAATTTATCAGCATTGCACCCGTGCGAAGCCGGGGCGGGTCGCTAGTCTAACAGAAAATGTTCAATTATGCCACGTCTCGTTATCGCACTATGAGCGAAGTCGCTGCAACTTAAACTAGCCATAACCCCCCACTCAGTTGCTTCGAATTTTGAGTTGCTCTATTTATATAATAAAATAAGAGCGGTGACAGGTAGCCGTAGCTACCAAAAGCAATTGAGTGGCTAATGATCCGTCGAAATGAATACAATTGTTCACTCTAGCTAGTGAATGGGTTCTAATGTTATCATGTGATAAACTAATAATAACGTCAATCACTGTTCTGGGATTGGATAGAAGATGTATTCACTTCAGTGTACCGTAAACACTGGAGCTATAAACTTCAACCGACACATATGGAACGGTTTACTCTTGTTTTATAGACAAAAGTTTCATAGAATTTTCATTTCATAGAAATTTATGAAAGCATTTTTTTTCTGAAATCTGAAGATTCTATGAAATTAAACATTTGGTGAAGTGTTTTTCTATAAAAGAAGAGGATATCATATTGAACTCAAATGAGCTGATAATACGCGACATAATTTTGTTTAAATTGTTTTATGTTTGTTGTTAGGATTGTTTAACCGGAACACACTTTACTTTGTGTATCCAAAAAACGACGAACCTTAAGTTAGCCTTAAGACTAGATCACTGGAAGAAAAGGGGGAGGCCTTTACACAGCAGTGGGATATTACGGGCTCAATATATTATTATAAAATAATAATGACTTACCTTTCAACAACAATCCAAATTACACCAATCTACACGGTTTATTAAATAGTGTTTACAGTTTAGGTAAGTTTTAGTCTTTAGGTAAGTAAACTATAATATTAGTTCCAAAAATTCTCGTCTATATTCCGAAAGACAACTCATTCCAGTTTGAATTACAATCATTATGTTACTTGAGTAGATCCTAAAACTCCGAGCCGAGTTTCTGTCGGTTCACGCACATTTAGAGGTTACCAGGTTAGTATGAAATATTTGAGATGCACATATGTTTCAGTTCCAACCGTTCACAGCACTATAAACAGCACACGCGTCGAAATAAACTTATTATAAATCGAGAGGATAAATTTGGATGCATGTTTAAGTTAAAATAGCGGGAATATCAGCGGTGATATCTGGGCGTCGTTTCGCAAGCGCCTGCCGCAACGGTCCGAGCAATACTGACGTAGAATACGTGCATTGGGCCTCTCATCCAGGCGCCTTACATAAATAAGGTATTCTCTGTTTACATGACGTAGTGCCGACCTAGCACTTGAAATTGGAGCAGTGCGTCTTAATTGAGCGTAAATAACAATACGAAACTTGAAGTGTCACTAGGCTGGATTTAACCAAAGTTTTATTCCAAGAAAAGAGAAACTAGTGGGAATTTGACATTAGTACTATCCGAGAGTACGTATGTTATTCTTGAAATAAAGTTTAAAATTACGATTGTGTTAAGGAACTTGATATTTTTTAGGATTCTTTACGAGTGTGTTGCGAAATAGCTGAAATTTTTCAATAACCCTTGACATAAAAGAAGGCTGTTACGTGTCCATGTATGTATGTTTGTGTATCGTGGCTGAATAGCCCCAAATGGATAGTCTGACTTTAATGCGATTTTTTAATCGATAGCATTGTCTCTCGAGATGGTTCTTAGCTATGTTTGATGAAAATAACCGCAACCGTGATTGAAACAAGTGACAGGATCTCAGGCAATATTTAAGGTAAGAAATGCCTTCATTGTTATGTTCAGGAATAGTAACTTACTTCATAGTTATGTTCAGGTATAGTGTCATTTTTATGCCACTCATTCAGACAGACAGACAAAAAGACGGACGGACGGTCTTAGCAATAGTTTCCCGTTTTACCCTTTGGGTACGGAATCATAACAAACATGGCTAGCAAATGCCATAGAAATAGGTCAGTATACAGAAATTGGGACCCACATGTCGATAAGTAGGTATACAGCGGAATTTCTCAAGCACAATGGGCGCCTTTTTCATTTTCACGGTAATGTGTCAAAAAGGACGCCGGGCATACTTATAATGCGGGAAAATATCTATATACGATAAATACGATACTTTAATAAGGTCTTGGGGATCCGTAGCCAACAAGAGCCAACTACTGAGCCTCCGTTGTTCGTCAGCTCTTAAAAAATATTGTTCACAGGATGACTAAGTACCCTATATTAATGATATTACAAAATTCTAAAATTGTATAGATAATCAGTTTCCTATGAAGAGGGGTCATTATTTCAGCAAAAATCATAGCAGCGGGATACAGAATTTGTATAGGTACTCGTGGACATACAAAGATGGTTATAGCATCACGGCGATGGTAGCAACAAATAAGAACAGTAAAATAATTTAAAAGGGATAGGTACCATACAATAATCGTGTTCCGTTTCGAGGTTTCTACGTAATAAGTAGCTTTTGGTCTTGTTTTAATTTAACAAAGTGTCTACTCTTCTATCAACGAGTAATAAAACTAAAATGAAAATTGTGCATTATGTTGATGATACAGAAACGTTGGTACGCGAGTTCCACTCGCACTTGACCGGTTTTACTAGACCACGTTGCCCTAAAAGTACGAAGCTTGCCACAAGCAAAAGCGAATTTTTTAACCGGGTTCTTCTATCCCGCTGACATTGTTTTAGCCTTTCAAAAATCGCTTTTAGCGAGTTTGCCCATCTACCTTTTGTCTAAGCTTAGGAGGCCTTATTCCTTTTTTTCATATTATGACAAATATATTGATAATTCCAACCAACTTTTTGAAGTGAATAATACTTTTCATTGTTGTCTTTGCTTCTTCTGCAGAAAAGTTAATGCTCAAAGATCTGAGCACCGCAAGCCTTCAAGTTGGACTTAGAATGAATCGTGTAAAGACTCAAGTAATGACCAACAGCACGAAACGTAGGGTTGTGGTAGACGGGCAGATAATACACTATGTCGATGAGTATATTTACCCTTTCGGCAATCGAAAATAAGATTCAAAACCAGTTTTCTGTGTGAATTTTGTCAAATTCGAGTGGTAACAAAAATTATCAATGAAAAATTCAATTGTTTGATCATAGAGAAAAAGATACAAAAATAATCAGCATTTTTTAACGGATAAGGAGCCTTAAAGTATTCCTTACGGGTTTAATTGAAAAATGGTCTTCTTGACTTTGAAAAAGACGCTCACTTTCGTAGATACCTACATTACCTAGAAGGCCGGGGAAATGGGGATTGCCTGCCGAATAGGTATAGATATCCTACTAATTTGATTGGAACATAAAAAATATTTAGATATTTTTTTATCTGATCAGATCCGATCAGACATCGGTGTCTGGAAGTCTTTTAAGAAAAGGTATTCTCATGTGAGAACATAATATATTTGAAAAAATTGAATTTTTTTTTGTATTTGAGAAAAGCACTATACTTACGTATGAGTACTTATATTCTTAAATCAGTAAGTATTCATTCAAAATATATTAATTTACATAAATATGCAGGTCATTCATTGTCTTCAAATAACTGACAAAGAGTGACTGTTGTCAGCATATCAAACACCATAAAATAGGACTGGCACGCCCTCAAATCCTACGATTCTTTCCGAATAGACTCTATTATATGATTACTTATTTATGATTACATACTTTTACTTGGTATAACCCGTTGCGAAACCTGCACTTGGCCGGTTTACTCTTTCAATTAACATTTCAGCACGTGGAAGCTACACAACTCCAATGTACCTCGTTTGGGAAAACGTGAGAACACAATAAAAACAAATTGAGCATCGCCCGGAATGGGTGGTAAAATTATAGGTACCTACTAAAAGGCTACTTTAACTAGGTACCGAAAACTTTTAAGTATAGGAGGAAAATTCGTCGAATCTACTTGACTGAGCGAGGTTCGCGGTCTTCGTTTCAGCTTGGTCCATTTTTTTTCGTATGTTATTTTCATTGCAGCTCCACACACTCATGTGTTTCCTCCTTATAACACGGGACCCTTCAAACGAAGCGTGAAGAAGCATCTCTCAGCATGGCAGTGTCTACTGACATGGCACCGTTAGTTACTTGACAGTTGCCATTGCGACTTGGGCTCCCCTTTTTGCTTACCAGGCGAAGAGGAGCCACTTTGTTATGCCGTTATATAAAAAAATATAGGGATAGGGGCGCTACAAACAGCTTTCATATGGCAATAATGTGCATTCGTCATTAATTATATTTGCATTATTTAAAGTCAATAGCTATTTGTCAAGGATTTGTCATTTAGCAAATTCAAGGCATTCTTTACCGGAATGCTGTTAAATCCTTCGTTGCTCTTGCAAAATAAATACAGAATCCTATTGAAGAAACTTGACTTTCATGACTGTGGATAGTTTTGGCTTTATTATGCAAAAATTACTTGAAATTTGCGGAATATTCAGTCCTGTTTCCTCTCTGTGTACATCAGTGACATTCATCGTTTTTCAACGTCAGTTACCTACAATTTGTCGTTGCTAATAAAATACATACCTACCACAAAAAGTCCGCAATATGGCGTGGGTTGTACAACCCCCCTGTTGGGCTAAATGTACTTATGTCTATAACGCTATTTATACCTATTGTTTTTTTATTTATGCACTAAATAACTGTGTCTCTACCTTATATCTAACGCATTTTTTTCCAAATTTCTTTAATGTCCCTACTTATATTTTGCACTTATGACATTTATTTATTACTTCTCAAATTACTCGTTTTTATCTCACCACCGACTATTTTCAGCTTAATTTTGTTTCCTCCGCTACCCAAAGGTTGTCTGTGGTTGTCTACCATTGTTTAATTTGAGATTTCTCATGTAATATTTATTGTATTGTACTGTTTTTTTTCTACTGTCTTATTATAAGTATTGGAATGACGTATTTGTTTGTTTTTCGTCACGGAGCTATTATCTGTGCGCGGCACGTGCCCATACGTCCCCAGGCGGGTGGGTCGTAACTTATACCTTATCTCTGATTGGTGCGACTACTCTGATTTGTTGAATACGGTATTTAAGAGGCCTTATTCCTTTAAAAATGCTGATTGTTTTGGTAATTTTTCTCTATGATCAAACATGTTTCTTAACATATTATTGATTTTACTACGTAGAACATGGCTTTTGGGATTTAGGTATTGGTAGGTATATATTTAAAATCTACAGTTTGAATTTTTCGTTGATAGGTAATTTTTGTTTCAAAAACAACTCGAAATTGACAAAATTCACGCGGAAAATTAGTTTTTTCAACGTATTTTCGACTGCACGCAATAAAAGCATGGAATAGCTATATTACTACCTAGAACTCGGGGAAAAGTATTATTCACTGCAATGGTTTAAATTATTAATATATATTTGTCATAATTATGAATAAAAGTAATTTTAAAAGGAATAAGGCTTCTTACTAATAACATCTCAAATCAGCTACTCTTTATGAAATGTCAAAAACAATTTGATGAACTTTCTATAAAGATATTGATCGTGATCGTCGTTAAAAAATAAAAATCAGTAGTCAAAACACGTCTTCTTTTTAGTTTTTTTCCAATTAAACATATGTAAATGTCCAAAAGTTAGTGGCAATTTATTTGGTTCCGTGTATTTTTGAATGTATGTTTAGTGGTTTCAATGACATAATAAATGTTCACCATAGTCAAACACTATTTTTACTAACTCTATTTTTTCTGTTTGTGTGCCTGCCTGTCTGTCCGTCTGTCAAGACCTTTTTCTCGAGAACGCGCGGAGGTATCAAGCTGAAATTAATATCAATACCAACTAAGACCTGCTACCAATTGGAGCCCAAAATTAAACTTCTCTAAGTCAACGCAATCAAAATATACAAGTGTTCATGCTGCATTTGTTGACGCTGACAAGGTAATTTTTGCCATACATTAAATAATACATATTTTTGTGATTAAATATTTATTTGCAGTTGGTAAACTAACACCGACCTATGTCGATGTATGGGGACAGTGGTTTTCTAACGGCAAAGTTAATTTTAGCCCTCATCCCTCATTACAGTTATATTTTACAAATACTAAGAGCAAAAATTTAAACGAAGCAGAACATTTTCCATTCAGTTCCTATCGTAAAGATTGGCTAAGCTTTGGAGGAGGAAACAGATTAGAAGGAAGCCATTTTGTATGGGAAAATGAGTAGTGATCTTTCCTCTTAACCTTTTTGTTTTCATCTAAAGTCCACAAACTTCCAAGTAATAAATTAAGTTCCGTAAATGGCAGGATTTAGTGACAAAAACAAACAACATATGTAATAACGATAAGTTTTTCTTGGAGCTTCTTTCTTGCGGCAAGGTGTTTTTCTTATACTTCGCTAGCTGTCATTTTTAATGAAAAAGTTACTCTTCCATCAACTCAATTGCTTTTGGTAACTAAAATTCGAAAGCAAGTGAATGGCTATTGACAGTTCATAATTTATACACTACTTTCCAAAGTAAGAAGTGGTCAACGGTTCCGGGGCAAGAGAAAGATTTGGGTACTTACCACGTCAGTCGCGCCTCGCGCGAGATATACTACCTATCTCTTTCTGCACAGTAGTCTTACTTGTTATGGACGGTTTTGGCCTGGAAGCTGCACTTTGTGATGGAAGCAAGCCGTTTTGCACAGTGATAATATAGACCAAAATAAACGATTTCACTCGAGGTGAAATTAGTTTCACCCCTTAGGAACAGAGATGGCGCCACTTATTCAAAAAAAGTTTAAAAAATTCTAAATCCTGAACGGCTACTCCGATTTTGACGTAAGAGGTGCCAATCGGCAGATAATTACCCAATTTAACATGAAAAAAATTAAATCCCGTAGAAAATAATTTTGGATACCAAAGAAATAATATTTTCTGAAAAAAATATTTAAAATTTGTGATTTTTGGAATTTTACTCGTAAAAATGTATGTACATGGTACTTTTTTTATTTATTTATATTACACATACACAACTAATTTTACATTTACGAAAAAAACCGCATATCATTAGCTCGTATAATTCCAAAGTTATTGAAGAATACAGACATGGCGCCGCTGGGTCTAAAAATCTAAAACCTCAACGGATATTCCGATTTTGATAATTAAGGTGCTAATCGATAGATAATTACTTAACTTAGTTTCAAAAAATAAAATAAAAATTCAAATAGGCAAAAAGTAATAATATTTCCAAAAAAAAACATACCTACATTTTGAAAAAATATAATTTTTATTGGGGCTTTTATGTAATTTCATATAAAAAAAAATATGAATATGGCTTTATTTTACTTATGTATATTATAACACTATTAGGTAATTGATCGTTTAATAAAAAACCGCATATCGAGAACTTGTACAGTTCCAACGGTATTGAAGATTTTACTATAGGGTGCCGGTGCGATGTTGCCGCCACACGTGCAACTTATGTACATGTATCTAGAAAAGTATTCTCCCGTTTCGAAGGTACTGATTACCCTGAAAATATAACCACAATTGAAAGTACAAATAATAATCATCCCAAGTAGCACACAACACACTTATATCCCTTGTACAGCTTAAATTAGAGTTTTAACGGGTGAATAGGCTCTTATACAACCAGTTTGCTAATATCACAAGTAAATTAGATGCTAAATAGCATTTCTGAATCAATATTTTACTTACTTTACGTTTTATTTTCACTTTAGTCTTTGCAGGCTTATTCTGCCTATTTTCACTAAACTGTGCATTGTAACGTGCATGTTAGGCCGTTGCATCGGCTGCAACAACGCATTTTTCCACAGCTCGATTTGCACCCATACTAACTGTTCTATTGTGGATCGCACCTGCAACCTGCTTTCAATGCCATTCCATTTCCAAAAAGGAAGGACTTGGGACAGGATATATCCAAATTAAGACGTTTATTTCACATTTGGCTCGCTTGAAACGCTACACGCAGAACATGTTGTTCAATGGCAGCTGAAGTAGTCGGCGAAAGACTTGTCGCCAGCTCTGTGAAAGCATCGAAGCATTCAAATTGCAGTCGTCAGTGCAACGGTCTACTAGTAGCAGTTTACAAAACAGTTATTAGTAATGAAATGATGACTGCACTTCAAGGCTTTCTCAGAGTATGACAAGACGTCTAATTTTAATACAATAAGAAAAGAGACCTGTTTTAAAACTTGCATGTTATACCCTGAAATAACTACTGCTTTTGCAAGTACATCGCTATCTATAGAAATTCTCTCTCGATACGTAACGGCTCATGTGAAACGATTACTTAGGGCCATTTTTGTTTCTTTTTTTTAGGGTGTGTTTACATAATTAATGTCATTCATTATTATAACAAAACGGGATTTAAACGAGTTCAAAAATGTTTATTTACCGCAATTAAGTCCCGTTTTATTATTTTAATATAATGTGTGAAAATCGTGTAAGATTCAATCACTATATTAATGTCATTCATTGGTTCTCAATTAATCGTAACGTTGTTGGTCCCAGATTCACATGCAGGCTATACGATGCTCCAACAGAGCGTATATTATTACTGTTAATGCGATTCGAAAAGATCTGTTTAAACTAAAAAACACTAAACTAAACAAGCTTGTGAGATACCTTCCATCTATTTCAGCTGCCATTGAATACCGTTTCATGCAAACCAAATGTGGGTTCACGTTTTAATTTGGAAATATCGAGTCCCAAGTCATTCTTTTTGGGAATGAAACGGCATCAAAGGTAGGTGGGGTCCACAATAGTTGAAGGTTAGTTCAATTTGGAAACTCCTTGAACATTATGGATACAAATTGGGCTGTGGCATAATGCGTTGTTGTTTTTTTTATGATGCGACGGCCTAACTTGCACGTTACAAATGTTACAATGCAAAGCCTGCAAAGACTAAAGTGAAAATAAAACGTAAAGTAAGTAAAATATTGATTCAGAAATGCTATTTAGCATCTAATATACTTGTGATATTAGCAAACAGGTTGTATAGGACCCTATTCACCCGTTAAAACTCTAATTTAAACTGTACAAGGGATATAAGTGTGTTGTGTGCTACTTGGAATGATTATTATTTGTACTTTCAATTGTGGTTATATTTTCAGGGTAATCAGTACCCTCGAAACGGGAGAATACTTTTCTAGATACATGTACATAAGTTGCACGTGCGGCGGCAACATCGCACCGGCACCCTATAGTAAAATCTTCAATACCTTTGGAACTGTACAAGTTCTCGATATGCGGTTTTTTATTAAACGATCAATTACCTAATAGTGTTATAATATACATAAGTAAAATAAAGCCATATTCATAGTTTTTTTATATGAAATTACATAAAAGCCCCAAAAAAAAAATATTTTATCAAAATGTATGTTTTTTCGGAAATATTATTACTTTTTGCCTATTTGAATTTTTATTTTATTTTTTGAAACTAATTTAAGTAATTATCTGTTGATTAGCACCTTAATTATCAAAATCGGAATATCCGTTGAGGTTTTAGATTTTTTGTAAGATTTTTTGACCCAGCGGCGCCATGTCTGTATTCTTCAATAACTTTGGAACTATACGAGCTAATGAAATGCGGTTTTTTTCGTAAATGTAAAATTAGTTGTGTATTAATATAAATAAATAAAAAAAGTACCATGTATATACATTTTCACGAGTAAAATTCCAAAAATCACAAATTTTAAATATTATTTTCAGAAAACATTATTTCTTAGGTATCCAAAATTATTTTCTACGTGATTTTAATTTTTTTCATGTTAAATTGGGTTATTATCTGCCGATTGGCACCTCTTACGTCAAAATCGGAGTATCCGTTCAGGATTTAGAATTTTTTAAACTTTTTTTGAATAAGTGGCGCCATCTCTGTTCCTAAGGGGTGAAACTAATTTCGCCTCGAGTGAAATCGTTTATTTTGGTCTATATTATCACTGTGCAAAACGGCTTGCTTCCATCACAGAGTGCAGCTTTTTTTCATAACAAATAGGACTACAGTACTGTTTGAGAATGACGCGTGAAGCTGTGTCTCGCGACATGAGTCGCGAACCATAGTTGTGCTAGACGGGCAGGGCTATTAGAAGCACATTTGCCACGACTTCAGTTATCGCGCGCTAAATATGTATATGTATTTATAGAATTAGAAAACCACTGTCCCCATACATTCGACATTAAGGGCGGTGCTAGTTTACCAACTGCGAATTAATATGTAATCACAAAAATATATTTCCGCAAAGACATCTGACTTAATAATTACGTTATTGTAATATCGTCATGCGGTATTGTATTGCGTGCGTATTATCTGAGTATGTTTATCTTTCTTCTAGAGATGTGTTATACAGAGTTCTATAATTCTATCCTATTCTTATTAGGTTTGTCTACACTTCAGAGTTCACTGGTCTAAGGGCAAGAACCGATAAAACGAGACAGTGACGTCTTGCTGACGCATCCCTTGATTCAATATTGTTTAAGATAATTTCTGATATCTTTAAAGACAAAGGACTCAACTTATCTCTATGAAGATCAAACTTATGCCATTAAAAATATATGAACAAGCTTAGTTAAGTACACACATCCTGTTAATTGATGCCTGTAAAAAAAGACGGCCAATTGCGAGTCGGATTTGCACACCGACGCTTCCGTACAAACACTTTCCCATCTTAAATGGCCGGGTTAAGTTAAGTTTGCACCTGGTATCTATGGCGCCGCATACAAATGAGGTGCACAGTTAACGCAACCGATCATGTTTGTTGTATGGGAGCCCCACTTAAATATTTATTTTATTCTGTTTTTTGTATTTTTTGTTACCTATATCGGCAACAGAAATACATCATCTGTGAAAATTTTAACTGTCTAGCTGTCACCGTTCATGAAATACAGCCTGGTGACAGACGGACAGACAGACAGACGGACAGTGGATTCTTAGTAATAGGGTCCCGATTTTTGCCCTTTGGGTACGGAACCCTAAAAATTGCTGGCAATTAAAGAGATTTTCCGACTGTTCCACAAGCATACCACAATGATGATAATGAATGTGTGACGGTTTCCCTTTTTTATTTTAGCAGTTCGGATATGTTGTAAGTTGTAAACCTATTATATCAAATGAGCATTACTTACTGAATGAGCATTAAAAGCTTCCTTTTTACCCGCGTAAAATAACGCTGTTCTTCATGACTAGTATAAACTCAGATAATGAGCCTCTATTTAAAATATATACTGAAATTAATTATATCCAAGCTTTGAAATTTATAATAACCGGATAATAGGGTAAGTACCTACGAAATCCAATAATAATGAAATTGTTTTACTTTGTGTGTAACTATGGATCATTATTAATAACGTAGACTCTTCTAATAACGCTGTTTCAAAATTAATTAACAAAACTAAATTATACAACGCTTTATTGTACAGTGATTAATTCCAAAAAGCAATTAATTATTAAAGGTGAGTTTATGGGTAATTTTAAAAGGGTACATACATTTACATAGATATCTAACTTTAAAACCACACTATTCTCCCCAAAATGTCATACTTTAGGAGATGATATTATTTATTGCAAACCTCAAACGTGATGGAATAGATAATACAACATGAGATACATTAAAACAACAGGCGATGGTAAACAACAGGCGGTTTGACAGGATCTCTTCCAGAGAACCTTTACGTAGCGAAGTAGTTAATATTAATGTTTGAAATTCCCTCAGTTCCCTATTCCTCGCGTAACTATAGGAAAAATATTTTGCAGGTCCGTGCTGGTAAAAGTCTTAATAAAGTAGTGAAAGAGCTGGATATCGACATCTTCAGCAGTAATATTCCGGCTGTAAGGCGTAAGATGACGAACCAATTCTTCAAGTGAGCGTGCTTTAACCGAATCAGCTGTCTGGTGCATTGATTAAATTAGTTCTATTACACTTAGTTTGTAATCACAGGTAGTTGCGATGTTGTGCAATGTGCGAACACCTTATTATTGTATGAAATGTCACTACCGGTGGAAAACTGTAATTGGCTTTTCATTAACTATTTCTAAGCGCAATGTATTGTTTGTAGCTGTTGTTTCTTCTTCTAAATAATAATAAATAAATAAATAAAATGGAGTAGGTGGTATAATACAGTGATAGGATCAAATAAACGACAACCATAAAACACAAAAGTAATAAACATATATGATTATGAATATATACAGTTATACATACATAACTACTATACTACATATATTATGATTATGGTACAGGGACTATAAGGAAGAGTTTGAAACCTAAATGTCTTAAGGTGTAATCTGTGATAGTTTTTTTTCTTAAATTGAGTTTAAATTTCTTTCAGTACAGTATATTTATACTACTTAAAACAAAGCTCGTGTCTCAATATTACAAACTCATAAAAAAAACTAAAACATGAAGCCGTGGGTACGCCTGGCAAAATAACTCAAACACTGGATGAAGTCGATAAAAATAAATCAAGGTAATTTTCTGTATACTTTATAATGAATTATTACGTCTGTTTACATACTTACGTTTCATGTATTGTATTGACAGTATTACCTTAAATATGTGCATAGCTAAACACAGGTTATTTCTATTACACATATAGATTCCATGTTACCAGAATTAATGGGAATGCCGATGAACGAACATTTACATTGCTTAATGAGGACATGTGACAGATATCCACAGTGGACACTGATACATGGGGTTAAGTTAAGGCGATACACGACGATGTGATAGAGCGAGGACATTTGCAGAGTTAAGCCAATACACACCCGTTTTCCTCTGTACACATTTAACTTTAGTATACGACTTACGAGAAACGGAATGACGTCATACTTAGCGAGAATAATCCAATTTAAATGTTATATTGGGAACTCGAATGCCGATACTAACGAATGACATTAAAATAATTTCACTTTCATCTTTTAAGTGCAGAATGGAATCACGGCCCTGTTGTGGCATTAGCATGACTAATGATGAGATTAATGAGTAGAATGTTGTCACGTTCACAGCTCCAGCATCAGCCATGACGGGAGTCGGGGCGATCTCGTAGGCACAGGATAGATGTAGTCGCCGAGTTTCGTTCGAGCGGGAGCACTGGCACTTAGGGCGCTGGCGGCACGGACAGCGCTAGTACCAGTTCCAGTGACGTCACACCGTTTTTAATAAATACCCTGATTTCGTCAACGGGGCCCTCGATTCCAAGCGATGGTCGTCGCAAACTCTTCGAACGGCGCCTCAGCGTAATCCCTGCCGGCGGGGTATTACCGTTCTTTTTTCTCTGTGGTAGCCCGATTCTGTTTCCCCTCTCCCGCCCTACAGCAGTCAGTCTGCTCAGTCGGTTCAGTCTACTCACGACGCAGTCAGTAGGCAAGTGCTTACAAACTGCGCCAAACCTGTCGTCAACAATAAAAGGTGGTAAAGCTGATCACATGGGCCATTATTCGACTTCGACGTGTTTTAATTATATCCTGCTCTTACTTATCTGGCCATGGTTTTTGCCGAATCACTTGTAAAAAACGCGGACACTCCATACTCTATAGCTCCCATCATCACCTTGGCATTACAACGGTGAATGAATGTTTAAAAAATATATAAACTTTTTAGGGTTCCGTAGCTCAAAACGAAGGAACAGAAATAAATTATGAGAAATAAATATGGGACAACCTCACACAAATCGATATAGTCCCAAATTAAGCTTAAGAAGCCTTGTGTTATGGGTACTATGCCAACGATATAACGTACTTATATAGATAAATATAAACTTAAATACATAGAACAACCATGACCCAAGCACAAATATTCGAGTTCATCACACAAATATTTGCCCTAGCCGGAATTCGAACCCGGGACCGCCGGCTCAGTAGGCAGGTAGACGAAAACAGCGCCAAACGCGTCGTCTATCACATGGGTTATAAGATCACTTTGTTGGTTATAAGATCACTTTGTTGGTTATAAGATCACTTTGTTGGTTATAAGATCACTTTGTTGGTTATAAGATCACTTTGTTGCCCGCCCCGTACGTCTTTCAAGACCCTTTAACTCGGGAACGCGTTGAGGTATCGAGTTGAAATGGAAACCATATACTCAGGTGAACACTGAACAGTCTCCTAAAGCTGTGAAAATATCAAACTTCTAGGTTAACGTAACGTAAAAGATAAGGCCATTTATGCCGCAAAAAACGTATATTTCGACACTCTCAAGAGAATCAAAATTTATAAGGGATTTTCCGTTGACCTAGAACTATGAAATTTTGTAATGATTACCGTCTTATACCAGAAATATAGGAGAAAATCTAAAAGCTATACATTTGTAATTTGTATGCGGCCATCCATCATACCCTCATACCTACCGGGTGCAAACTTAACTTAACCCATCCAGTTGGAATAAGATGGTATAAGTATTTGTACGGAACCCTCGGTGCGCGAGTCAGACTCTCACTTGGCGGGCTTTTTTTGTCCCCTACGTGCTCCTAAACCATTAATCCGATGGCGATGAAACTTTGGTGGTTTCCACTACACTTTACTAGGTCATAAAATCTCAAGTACGATAATTACTCCTGAAAGTATCTTAGTGGATCTCATTATTGGTTAAACATAGGCGAGTATTTTCTGTTTGTGTGACTAGACATAAGGATATGAAAATGCTGATCATTCGAATGGACCTTTCTTAAGAGGTTTATTGAAGCAAAATTGGGGGAAGCCCAAAAAAAGGGAGACAAAGAAGTATTTTACTTATGACCATCCTACAATAGCCAAGTTGCGGAGGAAACTACTGGAGATAGTTCCACACGCTTTCTAGCCCCTATGTGTTTGATTGAGCGAGACAGCGTTACACGAACGTCGAATTTCGTAGCAACCCTTCTGAATACGTCGCAACACGAACTCATTCCTTAGAGTTGTTCCCCACAGTCGTTCCATAGAAAAGTTTACTGGTATGCATTCTCTAGCTTCCATACATTCCAATATATTTTTTGGATACGGCAACCACGTCACTATTCTGTCCCGGTGAGGCAGAGGACTATTTCACTCAACTCGCGCATCAACAATTGTATTATTTAATTAGCGAGTTTTGGTAGCCAAAACTTTTAACTAACAACTCCTAGCTCTTAGTAGCGTTGGCAATCTGCCACGATGAGATACAATCTAGAAATAACGCTTTCATTGCTTTTTTGTCGTGTTTGTGTCAACCTTTCTTGAACACTTCAATTAGTGTTGGTAGGATTTAATGAGCAAAAACATTTTGTTTACTTATTCTCTAAGTGACAAAATGTGTAGTATAATTACTAACTAACTATGTAAACTGTCACTATGTAAACCAAACTGTTCAAACACGTGTTGAGATATTTGCATGTATCTTACTTTTTTTTACGAAAGACTCATTCGTACAGTATTGTTATATAGCCAATAAGCCTGATATCGTGGTTAGATTTAGATTTATTTATTTCATAATATAAAATGACATTATAAATTACGCTAAGTCAATTTACACGCACTTATACTATGATCGTCTCATACATTAATACTAAGAGATAAAATATGATGATAATAAAAACAGCGAAATTAATTATATAACAGATTTAATAATTGCATGTCAAAATTTTAAACAAATTAAGATAAAAATGTCAATGAAGCTCCGTAAAGGATTATCAAAATACAAAAATTAAATGTTCATTGC
The DNA here is from genome assembly GCA_905147355.2 of Apotomis turbidana. NCBI lineage: Eukaryota > Metazoa > Arthropoda > Insecta > Lepidoptera > Tortricidae > Apotomis > Apotomis turbidana. The sequence continues at coordinate 4,552,493 of LR990293.1, forward strand.
TATCAATAACATGCTATGTTATGCACTAAACTTTACGCAATCTCCCAAAATCCATTACATTTTCTATGAAGTGCAACTTGGAACGTGTCTGATAAAGGTCCATTTAAACAAGTGTACAGAACTCAAAAGATATCAACTCAGACGCACACAGCAAGCCGGGAGTCGCGATCGTGACGATAATAAACAGTCTCACGTTAATGACCGGCGCGGGCGCACGCTACCGTTCCGAATTCAAAATGCTAACCGTCAGACTCCTCTTACTAATCGCTTTCGTGGCCTTGGCTCGCAGCCAGGGGTCGAAACCCGTGGTCAGGGTCACCCAGGGTGTCCTCCAGGGGTCGTGGAAGGTGTCGACGAAGGGTAGACCTTATGCCAGCTTCGAGGGAATACCGTACGCCAGGCCACCGGTGGGGAAATATAGATTTAGGGTACGTATTTATGTAGTTTTTAACGTTTATTAATCAGTGCAGTCAGAGAATGGACCGGTTTTCGTTATATCGATGTTTCTTGTCTTTCCTTATAAAAATAAACATACAGTTAAATTAGGAATCTTCTCCTTTTTTGAAGCCGCTTGAAAATCGTTAACATAATATAGAAATTGTCCAACTATTTTATACAGAAATAAACCAAATAAATATATGTACTTTAGCCAATTTTCACATTGGGGAATACGAAAAAGCCCTCGGGTACTTAAACTGTTAGACATTTGACTTCTTGAGTTATTCGTTTCTTGACATACGTATTAACTCCCAGGACATTTACACCCTGAAATAATGTTGGTATAAAAATAATGGATATAGAAACTTGTTTTGTTTCGGCTAATAATTGCCTAAATAAAGAGGTTTCTTTTTTATTTATTACATACATGTTTTATTCGCCTGATTAGGCGTAATTAACACTATAAGTTTACGGTAATACGTGCACTATTTGGTCTATTTTACTTATTTTCCACTCTTAGATTAAAATAAACATGTTTGTTTGTTGTGCCGGGTGGTTAGATAAGATATTATAGGTATATTTACCAGTACTCATACCTATATGTATATTTGTATAAACTATATGATCCCTTATCAGCGACTAAACCCTGTTTAATTTGTACACGCTATTTTATTAGCGTCTTTATACATTATAAACTATACCACATGTGAAAAAAAATGAGGAAAATAAATTATAAACTGTGCCTGTGTAGTGTGTGGAGCCTGTCCACAGAGGCGGAGCGGAGATGTGTAAAATGGACCAATAACATTCCTCAGATTTAAATGCACTTCTTTTGGGCTTCACAAAGACGCAACCTGATTGGTTCATTTTCTCCGCTCCACTTCCGTGGAAAGGCAGCCTAAGGGTGCATCTCCACTGACGTGGAGCGGAGCGGAGCGGAGACGTGCGGTATCGACCAATCGCAAAAGTGCAGCGGAGCTAGGGTTGCCAGATTGAATAACCCAATCATCGGTAGAAACAACATTTTTTTCGGGATTTTGTGGCATTAGTCGGGAGAAACAAAAATTGAATCACATTAAAGTAAATATATGAAAAACAACCTCGTTCGCTGCCGATAGAAATATACATAAAAATACTAACAAAAAAACATTAAATAGTTTTCTCATTATTATAATTTTATCTATAATCTACAAAATGTAATAAGGTAATTTATTTATAGTACTTATGGAACAATTAGCAGTGGTATTTCCTTTTAAAATTATAGTTTTATAAAGTGAAATTGATTTTCGGGAGGTTTGTTACTTTGTCGGGAGTAGAGGGACATGCGACAATTCGGAAGAATCCCGCCAAATCCCGACCATCTGGCAACCCTAAGCGGAGCTGAGATAGGTTTCAACTCGAGTGATTGGTCTATTCCGCACGTCTCCGGTCCGCCTCGCTTCTGGAGACGCATCCTAATGCATCGTTTGAAACTCCAAGCCAAGCTCTAGGGGCAATTTTTTCATAGGCTATCCTACCCTTTACGAAAAAATGTCCTCACGCTCGTCATCTCTTTCGCAACCGAGGATTTCGTAGCGCTACACGCGTAGCCGATAACATGGGGAAATGCGTATGTAGCGAAAACTCGCTACGAGCACAGTGCCCACGGAGCGGGTTCCCGGTGCTGAAAGTGTTAAATATTTACCTACACTTGCCAAACCGATTTGATTTCTTAGATTTTTTTTTATAACACGTTACATTTTCTCCCAATCATCGAATTAACTTTCCCGTAACCGAATCGTACCTTATCTCTGGAGATGAAAACGGTCATAAATCTACGATATCTAATAAAGGGATCTCCAAAGTAATAAATATTGTATTATTGTTATTGTACTATCGGCAGCAAAAGTGCATACCCCTTTTTAAACGCGAATGCTTTGAAGCCAGTCAAGACGGTTGAGCTATGTCACGTACTTCATTAGTTTAATAAGATCCCACTAGATGGCACTGATAACAACCAAATATAAAATAAAATATGTTTTCTCCCGCAAATCCAATATTTAACTGACATGATATTATTATTATGGTCGTTCTTGTCCAACATCCAGAAATTATAGAATGCTATACTTCGGCCATTTATGTTATTTTGTAAGGATGAATAAATACAAATCATATTTTAATCTACCAACGAAGATTCACACAACACCCAAAAACATTGTATTTCTTCATAATTATTGCGAAGATTTGAACATGGACCCTCCGACATCGAGACAGATGTATTCAACCTCCAAGCCAGCGAGACTTAATGAAAGCTGACGAAATTCATTATCATACTCAGAATAACTTTAGTTTACAAGAAAAACAAGAATTTTGTTTAGTACTAATACTTTTTTAATGTAAATAACAATTTGTAATAGCAAAGGAAAAGCTTAAATAAAGCCTTAAAGTAAAAATTAAAAACTAAGACTTAAAATAAACAATAGATAAAGAAATCTTATCTATTTTTTAGTGTTATCAAAAAATAATTGCAATTTTAAACAAATACAAATTAAATGAATAGTAAGTAAATTCATTTGGTATTCTTGTTGAAATGGGCAACTATTATCTATTGGCATACTTACACTCATAGTTACTTAGAGGGTAGATTTAGAACATCAAATATATACCGTTCCAGTTTTTATTACAAAACAGTTCGTCCGCTAACAGTAGCTAGTTCCGTTGATTTGATTGTCTTTTATTATTGCTTTTTATTACTTATCGAATATTAAAATGAGTTCTCATTGCAATATCGATTTAGTGAAAAGGTCACAGATCATTGCCTTGCATAATGAAGGCAAAAATATGGCAGAAATTGCCAGAGAAACCGGTGTAAATGTAAGTAGTTGTTTTAAGGTTCGAAGTATATTTTTATATATAATACAAACATAATAATTATATTTGAACGATATCTGTTTTATATTTTATCAATTATTATATATTCCTAAATTTTGTTGCAGAAAAAAACGGTAGCTTTATGGGTGCGGAGATTCGGAGAAGAAGGGTCATTATTGCACCGCCAAAGAAGTGGTCGACCACGGCTGATTGATGCACAGCAGCGTGAAATGTTAGTACGGGAGTATGAAGCAAACGGCTTTCAACCAATAAGACATTACGCCCGTTTATGTGACTCAAGTGTGGATACTATTCGTCGTGTCCTTCATAGTGAAGGATTGCATCATCGTAGGCATGCAGTCAAACCTTTGCTAACCCCACATCACAAAGAAGAGAGATTAAAGTTCGCCCGGGAGCACTTAAATGATGATTGGAGCAATGTCATCTTTACCGATGAAAAAACATTTAAATCGAGTCAACATGGACGTCTAAGCTTATGGCGTCGCGACAACACTCGGTATGACGCTGACCACGTAGTGCCTAATATGGAATCAGGTCGTATAACTGTGAACATGTGGGGTTGGATGAGTGCGGCTGATCCGGGAGAATTGGTCCGAGTGCCGAGTAGGGCGAAAAGTGGTGACTATTTAAATGTGCTGGAAGAAATCATGTTACCAACTGTTAGGAATGTCTATCCAGAAGGAGAATTACCACTAATTACGTTTGTTCAAGATAACTGTCCTATACATCGTTCGCAAAATGTGCGTGAGTGGTTTCGCCAGCACAAAGATATAAATGTCGTGTCGTGGCCCGCTAGATCACCTGATTTAAATCCCATAGAAAATTTATGGGGTGTTATCGTTCAACGTTGGGATAACCGAAATGAGCGAATCTCAGAAATATTGGAGACGCACTGTGCTACAATATGGGATAGTATTCGTGGTTCGGGACTGTGTGAACATTTAATAGAATCGATGCCTTCCCGCTTGCAAGCCGTTATAGACAAAAATGGTGGCTATACTAGTTATTAATGCAAAAGATGGCAATTAGCGGAGACCGGGTTACATTAGTAAATAAAACAATATTTTTTTAATTCTGCAACATGCTACATTATTCATTATTGTTTGAAATCGAAAAATATATATATATATATATATATATATTTTTAGTATTTATTATGAACATGAACATGATAATTGCTTCTAATATAACAAAAAGAGTGAAAAACCATGTTTAATATTTTTACACCATTTTGTGATAGGTATTGAGTTTATTACAATATTTTTACATCACGAGAATTTTCTATAGCTAATTGATAAATGACAAGCAAAAGCGTTTAAAACACTAAAATCGAAATATAACTATTTATATAACCCGGTCTCAGTTTTGTCTTTAAAATTGATTCACTAATAAAATAAACAAATGTTGTTTTGATTAAGGTGAAGCTTCAATCCTCTTTCTGATTTCAGAAACGAATAATTAAGCTTTTTACCTTCAACAAAACGTTAAGTAGTGGTATTGTTTTTCCCTTGAATTACATGAAACAAAAAACATGCTGTGTAAGTAATAAAGAAACTATGATTTTTAGTTGTTTTATTATTGTAGATCTATTAGTCCTGTTTAGTTAATTTTATAGTAACAAAAATCGCGCCCGTTCTGGTGGGGTTTTCTGTAAATGTAACTAACATATTATGGACCACTGTCTGAAATAAATTATTTTGACTTTGCGACTATAAACCCCAGTGATTAAAAAGTTTGTTTAACTGTTTAGAGTTTGACATGAGTTTAAGGCTATATTATACAATTAGATTGATCCCTATACCTATGAATTCAGGTCATGTTTTAAATTGTTGATTGTAGAATCCTAACTGATTTAACACTCAATATTTTCATACGAATATCTGCATAAATATCGTGTTATGTTTTTATATTAAAAATTATGATGTAACATAACATTTTGATTTCCACATTTGTATTATTCCAATTGTAGTGTTCCAAACATCTTAAGCACAAACATAAATTACCTAGGTATATGTTTAATTTGAGAGCCTATGTTTTCTTTTTGATAAAAACCTCATAACCATGAAATTGGTAGGTATTATTTGGTTTGAAAGCTTTATACAAATAAATGACACGAATTAGTGTCTATTACTCATGTCCTCGTTTTTTTTTAAGACAAGAGTAATGATAAACATGACTTACTCTTACGATAACCCCGCATATTGCCTAAATAATTAAATTTCCTTTACATTTAATTTTCTGTGATTTAATTGAAGTTTTATTAAATCACACCTCTTGTGTATAAACTACGTAAACTTCATATTCATTCCTGATAATTTTTTGGCATATGTTTATAAAACCGTGAAACCGTGGATAAAAACATTCGTAATTTTATAATTACGAACTTACTTTGTATAAAATGGCGTCAAAAGAATCTGTAACGATGGGTTTCTTTGAAATAACGCGAGCGGTTTTAGAAGGGCAACATAGTTAAACGAACTGGGTTGCCAGTTAAAAAGACGGGTGGACGGACGGTTTCGGTGTAAGCTATTTTCAATTTGATGATAAATGTATATTTTAATTTGTCCGGTTAGATTATTAAATAGTAGAAGATTTTTATTGACTATAAGCCTATTATATTCAATTATGCCATTAAAATCGACAGCTTTGGACACAAAGACGCCATCTAGTTTGTTAACTGCAAACCTTGCCTACAGCCGTCCAAGCCATTATCGCCTCAAGGGGGTCCATGCAATTTTGCAGCCGATAGTACATTTCGTATATGAATAAATTAAACGAATTTACCCTAATTGCCTAGAGATCCCCCATTAAAATATGATGTCTACAGAAATTACGACAAATGTCAATTTACTTGTATATCGCCATTACGCCAACCCGCTTGCGTTAAGTTTGAGCCTAATTTATATGCGACGTCATAAATATCAGGAGCAAACTTCACTTGGTGTGTCACATAAAAAAAATTAAAGACTATATCCCTGAGAAATCGCTTATTTGACGATATCTCCAACCTACTCGTACGCTCGAATTAACACCCTGGGCGTGACACATAAATGAGGCACAAACTTAACGCGATCGGGTTGGCGAAATGGTGATATACAAGTATAATATCACCACTTAGGAGATATCTTCGAGAATATATCACAGAGATATATGTCTCGGATTAGGGCTCAGTCGTTCATAATTCATAACAGAGAAATAGCCTCAATCGATATCGACCGGTATTCAAGGTAAGCAAGCTGGATGCCTAAAATAGCACATTACACACTTGAATCAGTGAATGTCCTAGAACGCAGGTGTTTGCGGCCCGAACCGAAGTTGAGGGCCATAAATACACGATCTGGGGCTTTTCTAATTACCACCCGTGATTTGTCTAAAGTTTTACAGATTCGCCAGGAAGTGAGATTTTGTCCTTTCTCCCATTAGGGTAGTAAATCCCACTTGCGACCTAGGGCGACGTAAATAAAAGTAAAGCAATTGAATTCAATTCTATATACATAGACAATGAAAGGCACGTACGGTTTGTAATGTAACTAGGGCTTCTAATCCCAGGATTTTTAGTATGGGTAAACCGGGATCCCGGGCAAGCTAAAATATATCACGACAGACTAAACGTCCTACGGGAATAAATATACGTTTTGGTGATATATTTACCACTCTAAACAAATGAGGCGCTCTCAGCCAAAGTATGCTGTACACTGTACAGTGTACAGACCGACCAAAAAGAGTAGAAATTAAAAAGTGGCAATACTGTAGTGTCGTCCCCGTTTTCTTATATTGATTAGAAAGGGAGGACACTACAGTATTGCCACTTTTTTAATTTCTACTATTTTTGGTCGCACTGTATGTATGTACAGTGAGCTGCAGAATTGCATGGCCCATTTATGAATGTATTCATTCATAAACTTACATGAATTGGGTACATGAAAATGTACATCTTTACTGCTATTAACACGTTCACTGTCCGTGTCCCATATGTGGGGTCACGGCAAGCCTCTATTGCAGAGACATAAGGTTCACATGTCAAACTGGGACAGTGAACGTGTTAAAAACGATTTCAAATTACAACTTCATTGACCGGGCGAACGAAGCTTGGCCCAAATTTCTTTCGTATGTCCGGATGCTTTCCGACTGTTCTTGCCTAGGTGTCTCATTTCTCGATTCTCATGTGAGTGAGTTTCTATTAGAACCTATAAAGTTATTACTCGACGATTAAATTTTCGTAATTTTTCAAAATCCTTCAGTCCGTTTTTTCTAAACAAAACCACAGATTAATATAATACAAAACCATGAGGTCTACGGCTCACAGTTCCAGTAGGTATCCGTGCCCGAATTTTAGGCCCTTATTGCCAACTGGAGGTTTTTATTTAACTTGCATTGTATGTATGTATGTAAGTATGTTTGTTCGGGTGGAATCTTGCAACTCAATTTTGAAGCAGATATCGTCAACCGATTGAGCTGAAATTTTGCATACTTACTTAACTTTGATGACAATACAATAATATGGTACCATGGGGCTGATCTGATGATGGAGCCGGAAGGTGGCCATAGGAACTCTATAATAGAAAAAGCAATCCTACCAAGTTTGGGCTCTTTAGAATCGTCTCAGTAAGCATTTGATGGATATCCAAAGAAAAGTACAGACGGCTAAATATAAAAGCTTGTCACTAAAATGAAATTTTTGACAGAAACTTATTAAAATTGCATGCTGGGCAAGTGGGCACTGACAAAAGTAATACTTTACAAAAAATATATGGCACAAGGCATTTGCCTTTATACAAGTCACACTAATATTATAAAGGCGAAAGTTTGCTAGTGTGTTTGTGTATGGTTGTTACGAGTACGTCTGCACGCTCAGACGGCTGGAATTTATTTGATCAATTTTGGTATGAAGGTTACTGACGTCCTGGATTAAGTAACACGTGGACTACTTTTTATCCCGAAAAATTTAGTGTTCCCGTGGGACGAGCGGGTAACAACTCGACGCAGCTAGTAATATACAGGGTGGAACAGATCGAGGGTTTTTTAAGCAAACAGGGAATTGTTCAGACTGAAGTTCATTTTTCACCGATGAACTAGGCCTATATTTCTATCCATTTTTGAGATACAGTTTGTTAAACAATAGTGTAAAAATCTGCACAATATCAACCCTAGCATCTTTTGAACATCGCTTAAGTTAAAGACAGGTGTCGATTTTAAAATGGTAATAAAAGCTTTGAAATAATAGGGTTGTCACTGATATTAAAATATTTTATTTTGATGACTTTTTTTTTCTTTTAAATCCAATTTAACAATTATAATAGGTCTATTTTAGATCATTAAGATGATACTTTACTGTCAGCCCAGTCTTTAGAAATGTTCCACGCTGTATATTCGGCTGTAGACGGAGTAGTTTTGCGAAGATAAAAGTCGCTGTCCACAGACGTAGTGCCGTATCGCGAGGCTCCTTACGTTTTTCGACATACTGTCCGTGATAGTATTAAGTTAATATCTTACAAATTGAAAAGCCTCCTCTCCTAACTTATCGCACTAGCAAATCTTTATATCTACAATTTGCTGCGAATTGATAGCTGATATTTCATAGTGCTACACACTCATGATACAAAATGGCCTTTATCGGGGGCGAAGCCTGTAAAACACTTAGTTAACGGCCTGGAGCCACGCCAGAGCAGGCATAATGTGCAACTTCTGTTCCCAATGTATTCTGTGCACCAACAGTGAAGAGCTTCTAGGTTGAGATCCCACCCCCGGTTACCTTTGTATGTATGTATGTAAACACTTTATTGTACACAACAACTGGTTATAAATACATTGATAACAAATGAAACATGTATAAGGCGAACTTATCCCTATTAGGGATCTCTTCCAGTTAAACTTTGTTTACGCATTTTTTTTTTTGTTATTAGGGATTCAAATTATATAGCCAGAATGGGGAATAGATATTATTTAATATTTTCAAAAACATACAATTTTTGTTTATAGGTATGGAATAACCCCCCCTCATTTATAGAAAAAAGTTACAGATTTTTCTGTCGTTAAGAAAAAATAAAAAGATGTTTTAGTATTTTTCCAGCCTTGTATGTACAGGCCTGGTACGGAAACCAAACTGGGACTGGGGCCTGGGACCTAATTCGAGAATGCCGTTTGAGTGATCTCCAAACGTCAAATCTCTATTAGATAACAGTGATATCGCCGTTGAACTGTCATTAGGTAAAATGTGAGCTTCAAGTGACGTGTCTCATCATAATTTTGGAAACACGAAGGCGATAATGGTGGTCAAAAATGCTATTCAAGCATATGAATTTCTGTTTTGAACGAAACGTAACTGACTAATTCCACGCACTACACGGTCAATTTAAAGTATGCGCCTGCTATTTTATGCTGTCACATACAAAGGAAGAGCAAATTCAGCGCGACCGGATTGACGAAGTTGCGATGTTCTAGGGAGATCGCCACTTGTCAAGTAGGGACACGTCAAAAGTGACGGATGGTGATGAAATGGAGAGATCTCCATCATCTCTCTAAAATTGGTCGAATTACCCGCCTGGTACGGAAAATCATATGAACGGTAAAAGTAGATTAGTAATTGCAATTTATATATTATCTAATATCTAGGACGTCGTCGTCGGCCGAATTCCCCGACAGGTCAAAAAAAAACATCTCAGGTTTCTAATCACTTTCTGATGTTTATTAATTTACATATCTATATGTTGTAAACAGTAATAATTATATCTGGCAATTTCCGCGTAATCAATCTATTTGATTAAAATGCTGTCAAAAGTGAGGGAAAATTATGAAATAAAAATGTCCCCTCAGCCCGATTTTTCCAAATCTTTACTGGAAACCTAATTCCATTAATGAAGTAATTAATTGTGTCAACTTCGATAATTATCATTGAAAACAGGTAGGTGCTAAACAAAACCGTGGGATTTTAACCTATTCCAGTTATATTTCTAGCACATTGTAACTTCAACCATCATCCTAGCGCATAGAGTTGGTATCAGTTTTAAACCATTATTATAACTCATACCCTTTTTATTCTCATCTAATGAATTAGCAAATTGAAACCCGGCCGACAATTTGGCAATTTACAATGTAAATGAACGCTTATTCTACTTTTTGACTTGTTTTCATTTAAAACTAGCTGTGCCCCGCGGTGTTACCCGCTCATCCCACGGGAACACTAAATTTATTCGGGATGAAAAGTATCCTATGTCCTTCCCCGGGACTTAAACTATCTATATACCAAATTTCATCTAAATCGGTTCAGCGGTTTTAGCGTGAAGAGGTAACAGACAGACAGACAGACAGACAGACAGACACACTTTCGCATTTATAATATTAAGTATGGATTAGAATACTAATTAAGTTTTCTTGGAAAGCGCCAGGAAGGTTACTCCGAAGTTCAATTCGAACTTCGTATCGTGCATTCCCGCTCATTTAAATATTTTTTGACACTCGACGACGCGGTTGGCGCAGTTTGTAGTGCACCTGCCGATTGAGCCGTCGGCCCTGGGTTCTAATCCCGGCCGGGTCAAATATTTGAGTGATGAACTGGAATATTTCTTTCTGGGTCATGGATGTTATCTATATATTATGTATTTATATATATATATATTTTATATTTTATATTTTATATTTTATATATTTTATTTAATACCATTAATGTTAGCACTAACAGCTATACCTTACATGCTAACTGGCGAATTAATCTTAACGTGCGATGAATTAATTTATACATTGGATAATATTGATACCTAATAATTATTATTGGAATGTCAAACTATTACAAAATTATTGCAGGTAACATAGAACTTAGTCAAAATTTAATAATATCAATAATTATAATAGAGATGTCGGCACAAAAAGAAAATAACAATCACAGAACACTTAGATGCTTATGGAGCTAACACTAAACTTAGACTGTTATGGTCGTAACAATATTTTCCACGTATCGATGCGAAGCGGTCAAAAACTTTGATTCTGGGCTAAAGAATATGTCCAGTTGACTGTCACTGTCCAGTATATTATCATTTAGCAGCGTAAGAGCTTGAGTCAGGGGGGATGAGGCTAGTGCGCGGGTCCTAGATGGTGGGACAGCGAAGAGGACACGGCGACGCGGCCGCAGTTGCTTAGCAGAGAGGCGTGACCCGGAGTCCTATAAGAGCCAGCAGTTGGGGGTTGGTCACCTGGCCTCGTATTACTTGATAAAAATATTTTAGTAAATACATCTTCCTCCGGGTCTCCAGTGATGTGTACTCAACCATACCAAGCACAAATAAAGTAGGATACATGTGAGGGTAGTAGCCGTATAGTTTCTTGTACAGGAATCGAACGAACGTCTTTTCGACCCTTTCGACAAGGAGGGTGTATTCCTGCTCGTGGGGACTCCAGATGATCTCCAGATATTCTGTATTAAGTTAAAATTTTCATCAATTTCACTATACCCAAAGGTTGTCTGGAAGAGATCGCTTTTTAGCGATAAGATCGCCTGTTGTCTAGCGTTATTTATAATTTGTATTGGTCTGGTTTCCTTTTGTAAACTTTTATTGGTGTGCAATAAAGTATTGTTGTTGTATTGTATGTATATCATCGTCTAGTACCCGTAGTACAAGCTTTGCTTAGTTTGGGACTAGGTCGATTCGTGTAGGATTATCCCATAATATTATTTATTTATCATTTATTAGCGACCCGCCCCGGCTTCGCACGGGTGTTATGCTGATCAATTATGCATGTATTATACGTATAAACCTTCCTCTTGAATCACTATCTATTAAAAAACCGCATCAAAATCCAATACGCTACGGAACTTCGAACTTCGGAGTAGCCTTTCTGCGAGAGTCAATAAATTGACTATCGAAATGTTACACTCACGCACGAGCATACAGGGTGGAACAAATGAATGGATCAATGAGCGCAGCTAACCCTTGCCACCCGATCACCTTATCTACCAACTTTAGATGAAAAAAGTTTCGATTTCCGGCTAGCAACATAGTTGGTCTGAGAGATACAATTGGTTCTCATTGTTTTCAATAACAATATGATCGATTGGCTTTTTTGCCAAAACGTATATTTGTTGACAGTATTTCTAGGGCTCCGTACCGCAGTCGGCAAAAACGGAACCTCTATAAGAATTAGGTACTTTGCTGTCCGTCTATCTGTCTGACTGGCTGCCTGTCAAGACCTTTTTTTCTCAAAAAAACTTCTAAGTCAAACCGATCAAACGATACGAGTTGACGCTGGCACCCTTGCCAATGGTAAAACATCATTTAGTAAATAAAGAGGTCCAAAAGCCGCAAACTTGAAAACACATCACAATAAATATATATTTTTGTGATTGTAAACTTATTTACAGCTGGTAAACTAACGCCGACCTTTGTCGATGTATGGAGACAACAGTTTCCAACGGCAAAGTTAAGTTTGTCACGCAGTACAGTTTAATCTTTTCAGAGCCATACGCTTTCATAGTTTGTACGCAACCTTCGGTGTGCGAGTCGGACTCGCAATTTTTTTAAAGCTTTTGAATGGATTAATTATTCTTTTTTTTTATTCCTTTTTTCTTTCCTCAGGAACCTCAACACATGAAACCATGGGCTGGCACGTGGGACGCGTCTCGGCCACTCTCTTACTGCATGCAGTATGACCCCTTCGAAAAGAAGGTCACAGGTAAAATATTGTACACCCAAATTGATACATTATTAACGAGTTCAGATTCTATGCAGCGATGGCGGTGGGCATGGAGAAGCGAAGTCAGTGATGGAAATTCATAACATTGAGGGAGTAACTGGTGTACTACCAGTAACTCCCTCAATGACTACTTGATATCTACGTGAAAATCTATTATATGAAATATGATGATGAATATTTGTGTAGATAAGGTATATGTGTAACTAGACCTGGACATGATAATTATATCCTAAAACCATCATTGGATGTCCAGCTCACCCTATACCACGACCAGCCGTTTCGGTGTGATGTTTTTTTTTTAAATAATGACCCTTCTTCTATTATCTCTGTTTGGGCTTATCGGTAACTAGTAGAGTATGCCACTTGGCATTAAGTCCGCCATTTGTACTTTAAAATAAAATAAATTTTAAATAAATATCGTAATCAGAACACTACGTTGTTAAGGTTTTATCATTATGGTATCGTGAGCTTTGAAAGAAAAACCCTTCCCCTCAGAAGAGTGAAGGCTGAAAAGATGGTTGGACACCTGCTACGATACGACGATTACATGAAAATCATCATGAAAGTAATGATTGAGGGAAAGAGGAAGAGGGGAAGACCTAGATCTTATACAGACTAAGTCAAGAAGATAAACTGCAGCGTGTCGTATCAGGAAATCAAAAAGAAAGCTGAAGATAGAGAATCATGGAAGTTGCTCCAACGACAAGAGCACTAAGCTCTTCAGATGATGATGATGATGATGATGATCGTGACCTTTATAAAACAACTGGTGTTCGTATGTACTAGTATATAGGTAGACAATTACGATCTCTTTTCTCACAGGAGCCGAGAACTGCCTGTACGTGAACGTCCACACCCCGAAACTGAACGCTGGTGCCAACCTGCCAGTCTTGGTGTTCATCCACGGCGGAGCCTTCATGTATGGCGCCGGGTCTTTGTACGATGCCAGCAACGTCATGGATTGGGATATGGTGGTCGTCACCATTAACTATAGGCTGGGACCGCTAGGTAAGTGGGTGGGGCAAACACAGATGTATCTGTACCAGATACGATTAAAATATGACACACACACAAACAGAGGAAACTTAACACGTATATAAATTGCATATGGCAATCAATCGTGACAGAACCAACCACCACCCCCCGGGGGGGCCCGGGGGGTGGAGCCGAGCCTCCCCGCACTAAAACATGGGAGAAACAAAGAGGCTCGGGGGCGGAGCCCCCCGCACTAAATACACACATTTGTTGCATAATTGTATGAAGTCTGTCTCTTTTTTTTTATACTATGACGGTGGCAAACAAGCATGCGGCCCGCCTGATGTTAAGCAGTTACCGCCGCCTATGAACGCTTGCAACGCCAGAAGTATCACGCGCGCGTTGCCGACCCTTTAAGTACCTATTTACTCCCCTCTTGAAGAACCGCATACTGTAGCCCCCGGGGAAAACCTCGGCAGGGAGCTCATTCCACATGCGAAGCGTTCGCGGTAGGAAGTTCCTCTGGAACCGGACAGTTCTCGACCATTTAGGCTCTAGCATGTGAGGATGAACACCCTGCCGATGGCGAGCAGTGCGGTGGTAGAAGGTAGGCGTGGGCATCATGTCAAACAATTCCTCAGAACACATCCCATTATAAAGACGGTAGAACACACACAAGGAGGCAAAGTCTCTCCACAGACTTAAAGTCTCTTCTCTATACATAGTGATATTACGTCAAAACAAGCCTTTGATTATTTTAGGTTTGTTTTATAACTTTCCCTAAAAGTTTCGGCTCAAATAATAAAACTTTTCTACTATATGTATGTATATATATATATACGTATAAATAGTAGAAAGTTGTATTTGCTTAACATTTTGTGTTTAATTTTCAAATCTCCTGAAGGTTGTACATACAAGGAATTTGTACGCCACCTGTACCCACTGGCTCCTTGTGATCTCAACCAGGACCATTATATTATGTGTATTACTGATTTGATTACCTAAATTACAGCAAATTATTTATTTGCCAACTACAGATCACTCAACCATAGTAAATATGTAGCTTTATTCCACTCCATTGTTTCAAACATTAAGCAAAATACTGCTCCTGGCAACATTAACTAGGAGATGCTAAATGCGCATTTATTAGTATTCACAAAACGGAAGACAGAAAAGAGGGATGTCGAATTGTCCATGTCAAGTTTCTGCCCTAGTAACGAGATGACAAAAAATCGCCAATTCCACTATACCTGTTCAAAATATTAATATTTTTCTAGGTTTCCTTAGCACAGGAGACGAACAAGCGCCCGGCAACGCGGGTCTAAAGGACCAGTCCTTCGCCCTGCAGTGGGTTAGGAACAACATCATGATGTTCGGTGGCAACCCTGACAGTGTCACCCTGACCGGATGCTCCGCGGGCGGAGCCAGCGTCCACTACCACTATCTGTCACCGATGTCCAAAGGTCAGTATGATCAGCAGGGTCCCAGCAATGCGGGTCTGAAGCCTAATACTTCGCTCTCCAGTGGGTGAGGAACAAGGAACAACAATGTTTCGATAGACGTTTCTGATAAACTGGGTCTCTAGGGGTTCTCTAGAAGATCTTGTTACCGATGTGTATTGCCTATTGGTTTTCAAATAGTTTTATACGTTAGGGTTGGACTATCTCTAATGGAAACCATAATTCACCGTTCTAACCTTCCCGCCAAATGGTTAAAATTCTCCCGAAACCGCCGGCAAAACTAGATTTCCTTTATTTTTGTAGATTTCGTTTTGATTGAATGTCACACGCATGCAGGCCGCGCTCCGCTGGCGCGTGATGACACGTCGCAGCTGCAGTAGAAATATGTCATGGCAATGTTGATTTCGATGGCTGCACAGATCTGCCCGATCTGTCAGTGTAAAATATTATGGTAGTATAAGTTACTTGTAGACTAGCATATAGCCTTCGCTCATGTTATCCCTCGGTAAAAACGCAAACTTTATAAGATCTCCTTGTTGTTATGGTTCGGTTGGGATAAATTGAATTTTTATTATAACAAAACGTGATGATACGTGGTGTAACCTCACATTCGATACGTCGTGGTAATTAATTAAGCTATTTTTGAACGCGATTAAGTCCCGTTTTGTTGTAATAATGTGTGAAAGTCGTATTGGAATCTTTATTCAGTTTTCTAGAGGTTTCCGTTTCATATTACCTGTTGCCTTTTGAATTGTTTTATACGTAAAATCTATTTTTTACCCTCGAGTGCTCCCGACGAAATAACATGGGAATTACAGATTTCCGTATTCATGTAAATGTCTAATCTATTTCAAATATCTATTCTGTGGCATGACAGTTCTCAAACGAAAGAACGAGCGCCGTCTTTTTTCCTCGAAAGCCATATTGTGTCGAGATGGTTTTTTGTTATGTTTGGTGTTAATAAAAGCAGTCGTCTTCAAGATATCTTTTATTGGAGCTAGTGACAAAATGTCAAGCAATATTAAAGCTAAGAATTCCGTATTTTCTGGTTATGTTCAGTTTTAGTAACATTCTCTACACCACTGAGGGTCTCGTATACTTAATAAATAATACCAGCTACTTGAATCAGTATTTTTTTAATAGATTCCTTTTGTTTGGATATTTAAATGTATTAACGCCGTACATTTCTGAGCGATGTCCTAACAGAGGTACAGAACAATTGTTAACTGCCAGAGCTAGCGGCTATTTATTGCCAGACTTAGTTAAATAAGCCACGAATGCCGAAATCAATCGATCGCAGTCTAATGGTTCAATTGTCTTTGCTCGCTGCACAATACACAATAGATCAAACGAGATCAATTTAGTATTGAATAATCAAGCCCATCTTGTATTGTATCTGATAATCACACGTCGCACTATTAATAAAGTGAGTAGTATGATTGTTACTTTTTCATGGTCAAACGGCTGGACCAATTTTGATACAATTTGGTATGTAGGTGTCACCCTGTATGCTACTTTTGTAGGCCACTTTTTATCCCGGCGGGTAACACCGCGAGCTAGTCTTATATAAACGAGTACTGCATTAGCGATTGCGATTCAGTAAGCATACCCATGTAGCAAACAAGCTGTAATAAGAACTTATAAATAAGCCATTATAACTCTAATTTAAGCTTTATAAAGGTTGTACAAGTGCTTATGCTGGCTGTGTGCTACTAGGTATTAGACTCTCTTCAGCTTAAACTATTGATACAAAGATATCAAAGCTCAAAGAAAAATTGAAATGAGTTACCTGGGGCACGAGACCGGTAATCGAACCCGGTACCTCTGGATTGCCGGTCGAGTGCGTAAACCACTTCGCTACCCGAACTCTAACCAACCTTTTTTCCTTATGCTTCGTGTGTCGATTTTTGCATTGTTTATTTGAAAGGTTTTTACACCTTAGCGACCTCTATGTGAATACGTTAATATTCTTCTCTTCAGCTTAGTGACTATTTGCGAAAAATCGCTGATAGATGCGATTTGCGAAAAATCGCGGATTCTATAAGCCAGACGTACTAACACAACACAATGTATAAAATGGCGCCCATTAAACGACGCCAATGTCTAGCAGTGGTATATGACTGCTATAGTGCTATCCCACTAGTAGTATAAAAGTGAGATTTTGTATGTGTTTGTGTGTATGTTTGTAACGCTTTACTAATGTTTCGTAGAAAAATATTTTACTAAACGTTATGTTTCTCATTATGCTCATTGCGGACAATTGTTATTCCACGGACACCATTTACTTCCCTGAAAAGTTATATGCCTTGTGGCATTAAGTCTGCCATTTGCACTAGTTTGATCTGTGCTATAAAGTAACCAAATAAATAAATAAAATAAACCTTACGTAACCTACCCTAATCTTCTAGGATTATACCAAAACATTTTTAAATAAATTTCCCGTTTCAGCTAAATTAAATTTCTGCCAAATGAGCATTATGCAAAACATTACGTTCGGTTAAACAATTTTCCGACGGGACGGGTTTGCGTGAAATTTGGAACAGAGAGTGTAGCCTAACTAAACACAGACTACTTTTCATCCAGAAAAAGGTATGGTTCCCGTAGGATAGTGTTTTTATCGCGAGTGACGCCGCGATGTAAATCTATGGTTAGGTATAAGCGGATGGCGCGTCCAAATTATTCACATTCGGGCACATGATCGCCGCTCGTGAAGGTCATGGAGCCAGGCCATTGACGGACGCGTCAAGGAGGACTATATATATATTATTCATATGTTGTTTCTTTGATATCAAAAATAGTGCATACAATTATTATATTAATAACTAGCGACCCGCCCTGGCTTCGAACGGGGGCAATGCTGGTAAAAGTTTATGCATGTATTATATATATAAACCTTCTATTTCAAAAAACCGCATCAAAATCCGTTGCGTAGCTTTAAAGATCTAAGCATACATAGGGACAGATAGACATCTGGAAGCGACTTTGTTTTATACTGTAGTTATTATTTTTCGTGTATGCAATTATGCAGCCCATAGTACTGTAAAGGTTAAGCTTGATATTGATAACAACAGTTCATTAAACTCCTTTATCGTGGTTATTTCAGGGTCTCGTTATCATTAAAACGAAAACATACATTATTTGTATTATAATTCTTGAATGATAATGAATTGTAAATAGTTTTTAATTAATTCTGAGTTTCATTTAATTAAAATGGAGATAAATACCGGTTACCGATACTTATAATCGAATTTACTTACATTTACTTAGGCTATATTTAACCAAATTTTTACTACAAAAATAACAGATTAATTTACCAGCATTGGCCCCGTGCGAAGTCAGGGCGGGTCGCTAGTTATTAACATAATAATTATATGCACTATTTTTGATATCAAATTGAAATTGAAATTGAAATTGAAATTGAAATTGAAATTGAAATTGAAATTGAAATTGAAATTGAAATTGAAATTGAAATTGAAATTGAAATATCATTTATTCCATTGACATACAATATGCTCTAGAATAAGTCTTAGGGTTAATACATTGCATGCTTACTAGCTAAATCTATACAATATTTATGTCAGGTTTCAATTTTTAATTTTAAAATCAATATTATAATAGTCTCTTATACTATACAACACATTTTGAGTTAATGTCTTTTTTAAATGTAATTTATAATTAATGTCATTCGTGGAGGTAATGGTGTCAGGTAGATGGTTATACATTTTGAGGCTTAGATTTATGAAGCTTTTTTTGGTTTTAGCTAGGCGGACTTTCGGAAGACAGATCTTATTTCTGCTTCGAGTGGGATAATTGTGGATATCCTTCAATTTTAGGTTGTTGCTGAGGTGTTTACGAGCGTATAATAAGTTTTTGTACACGAAAAGCGAGTAGAGGGTCATTATACCAGCCTCTTTAAATGCATCTCTGCAGGACTCTCGAGCAGGCAGGTTAAAAATATTCCTCAGGGCTCGCTTTTGTAATATGAACACTCTAGATGCCGTTGCTGCGTTAAATAAACAACATATGAATATAATATGGGCGCGCCATCCGCTTATACCTAACTAGCTTTTTAGATCACGGCTTCGCTCGCGATATTCAGTATAAAAAGTAGTCCGTGTTTAGTTAGGGTATAAACAAAAACATATACATTATTTGTATTATAATTCTTGAATGATAATGTTTGGATAGAATAGAATAGAATACTCTTTATTGCACACCTCAGGAAGAAATAAATACAAATACAGATAACACTTATCATTACAATAGAGGTAAACAATAGGCGGTCTTATCGCTAAAAAGCGATCTCTTCCAGACAACCTTTGGGTAGCGGATTAATTTATATGTGAAATGAGATGAGTAGGCGAATTTGAATTGTAAATAGTTTTTAATTAATTCCGGGTTTCATTTAATTAAAATGTAGATAACTACAAGTTATCGATACTTATAATCTTTGCTTACATGTACTTAGGCTATATTTAACCAAACTTTTACTTCAAGAATAAGGGTGCGTCTCCACTGAAGCGGAGCGGAGCGGAAACGTGCGGAATCAACCAATCACAAAACTGAATCGGAGCTAAGATACAGATTAATTTACCAGCATTGCCCCCGTGCGAAGCCAGGGCGGGTCGCTAGTTATTAACATAATAATTATATGCACTATTTTTGATATCAAATAAACAACATATGAATATAATTTATGGAAGCACCATCCGCTTATACCTAACTAGCTTTTTAGATCACGGCTTCGCTCGCGATATTCAGTATAAAAAGTAATCCATATTTAGTTCGGGTATAAACAAAACCATGCATTATTAGTATTATAATATAATTCTCGAATGATAATGTTTGAATTGTAAATAGTTTTTAATCCGGATTTCATTTAATTAAAATGTAGATAACTACAAGTTATCGATACTTATAATCAAATTTGCTTACGTGTACTTGGCTAGATTTAACCAAACTTGTTTTGTCAAGATTAAGGAATCAACCAATCACAGAAGTGACGCGGAGCGGAGATGTGCGGTATCGACCAATGACAGAAGTGAAGCGGAGCTGAGATACAGATTTCAACTCAGGTGATTGGTCTGTTCCGCGCGTCTCCGCTCCGCTCCGCTCCGCGTCAATGGAGACGCACCCTTACGCTTACCTACTCTCGGATAGTAATGTCAAAACTCGGCACACATAAGTTCGTCTGAATCCAGGTTAAGACTGCATTTTGACAGACACACAAGTTTTTATTTAAAGGTAAATCGTTCACTGTCCAAGTTTCCCGTCTCTGGAACCGCCTTCCCCTCAAGATCACAAAAGCTCCGAACAAATGCGCTTTCAAAAAATGTTTGCGTGACCTCTACGCTAGCAGAGTTGTGAATTCTTAGGTTATCTGATTAGTATGTTTCATCTGTATTTATTTATTTATATCATATGAATATATGTATTTATCTAAATATTTATTTATTAAAACTTGTTTAAGTTAGTTGCACCGCCCATTCTCTGCTTTGCCCGAAAGTTGACTGGTAGAGAATGCCTCATAGCATTAAGTCCGCCTTTTGTACGATAAGTTTTCTTTTGTGCAATAAAGATTAATTAAATTGTATCGCTATAATTTCAGTGGTGTAATTTCGAACAAATATTTAATCATTAGAAATATCGATTCTAGCCCTAAGTTACCTACCTAATAAAATAACAGATCAGATCAGATTATATTTAAGTACCTACTAAACAGATATGCTCGTTAAATCAATATTAAGCTTGATCACGATCAGGCGACAACAGACAGCGCGTAGACTAACATTACTTACTTGAACAAATATTTGCTTATTTAGGATTAAGATAACATAATATATGTATGTAATGTAGGCTACGCCAGGAACGGAGTTGAAATAGTTGCCGTGACCGACAACGGTTGGTAAATAGTACATTACACACACCTAGGGCGGTGAATTCGTGAACGTCCCAGATCGCAGGTGCTTGCGACCCGAACCCAAGGGGAAGGCCATAAATATGCGATCTGGGGCTTTACGAATCACCGCCCGTGGTTTGTCTAAAGTTTTACATCTTGCCTTGGCCTGGAAGTGAGATTTTCTTCCCGCGGGCAGAAAATCCCTGTAAGGTAAGAAGCCGACATGAAGCGATGGTACATGCTAGTCTTGGTGACGTGACACACACGTGTCGGCCGGTCGTCACCATGCTCCATGTGCCCACGAACAACTGAATCGCATTTTACTCAAACGACCAATAAACTACAGTCCTAAGGCGACTTTACCGAAGATTAAAAAGGGATGATCATTTTCAGTATTATAATTTGTAGTTATTCTTATACACAAAAATACCAGAGGCCAAGAATGAATGTAGCCATGAATTATATACTTTAATCACTCTCTTAAGATTGTATTGACGGCTCCCTTTAACACTCGAATGCCATCTGCCGCTAAATTTTTCTATTTTTGTACGGCTTCGCCTTACAATGTCGTCAATAAAGAGACCATGGTTGTGACTGAGACGGTGGTGCAAACGCTAATGAGAAACAACCATTACGCTACAATACGTAGGAATTTAGTAGTGACACTATTTAGCTCCCTACAACCATGTCGGATATCAGTACGACATCTAAATAGAGAGATAATAACAATTATTGACCTCATTCTTGGCTCCTTTCCTTTAGCTCACAGGTGGTCTTCATTTCGTATACTAAATATATACAGGGTGATCAATCCAAATGGGTCAGTAAGGAGAAAACGAAAACTATAAGAGATAGGGAAATCTGTTCTTAGGACACAGTTTTTTTTTAATATCTCATACATAACCGGGAATTGAACCTGGTTAAAATTCTGTAGTAATCGCATGTAGTATTGTGAAATTCTTTACAGCGGTTTTGACCGGGTTATGTATGAGATTTATAAAATAAAATGCAGTTTTTATTACCTAAATCTAAAACCGACGCCATGGTTCCTAAGAACAGATTTCCCTATCCCTTATACTCTGTGACTTCTCCCTACTGACCCATTTGGATTGATCACCCGGTCCAGTATAATAATATGTAGATTAAGTGGGCTTCAGGATTGCCTGCTTATTCTAGGTAAATAGGTAACGAAGGAGATATTATGATTATATATGACTTAAATCTACATATAAATATACAAGTCAGATCTACCTAATAATGTGTATTCAATTCAAATAACGTCTAGCCGAATAGGCGCTATTCGTATTAGACCGTGTAAGAGCTGTTTCTATCTTCGGACAGGAAAATATTTGTTTATCGTTATTTTTTAGGGTTCCCTACCCAAAGGGTAAAAACCGGACTCTATTACTAAGACTTCACTGTCTGTCCGTCCGTCTGTCACCAGGCTGTACTCAATGAACCGTGATAGCTAGACAGTTGACATTTTCACAGATGATGTATTTCTATTGGCGCTATAACAACAAATACTAAAAACAGAATAAAATAAATATTTAAGTAGAGCTCCCATACAACAAACGTGATCGATTGCGTTAACTTTGCACCTCGCTTGTATCCGGCTCCATAACAGGTGCAAACCTAACTTATTTTATTTGATGGTACGGAACCCTTCGTGCGCGAGTCCTTATTATTTTTTATTTATTTATAGGATAGTTACATTAGAATACGTGACGAAAGAGCTGAAAATGGAGGTTGTCTGGAAGAGATCGCTATTTAGCGATAAGACCGCCTGTTGTTTACCTCTGCCTGTTATATGAATGTATCTCATGTTGTGTTGTATATTCCTTGATGTTGGAGGTGTGCAATAAAGAGTATTTGTAATGGCATATACATTTTTCAATTTTACATAGGGGAAGATTTGCACCATACGTACACTTTTTACATTACGGTTTCTTTAATTTTTATTTTTAAAGATAGATTCGTCCATCGGCTGCTATAATATAGCAGATACATTTAGCTTCCTAGTTAAAAAGTTAGAAGTCGCCTAATTTTACAACAAACGAGTAGATTTACTTTTAGTAGAAGCTGTCAAATTTCCGAATCTACCCCACTGAAGGGGCACATTCGTACATACTCGTAGGTCGGGGGTCGGGGAACATCCAGACAGTATGAGATGACTTCGTACATGTTAAATAAAACAGCAATAATATCAAAAATAGTTTGAATGGTCTTTAAAAACAAGTCAATACCCGCCAATCCCATTGGCGGATATTTCCGTTTCAATTCTTTGGCATAATCATATGACAGCTTTCTGACTTGTGAGCCCGCATTGCAATGTATAAAATGGTGCCCATTAAACGACGCCAATGTCTAGCAGTGGTATATGACTGCTATAGTGCTATCCCACTAGTAGTATAAAAGTGAGATTTTGTATGTGTTTGTGTGTATGTTTGTAACGCTTTACTAATGTTTCGTAGAAAAATATTTTACTAAACGTTATGTTTCTCATTATGCTCATTGCGGACAATTGTTATTCCACGGACACCATTTACTTCCCTGAAAAGTTATATGCCTTGTGGCATTAAGTCTGCCATTTGCACTAGTTTGATCTGTGCTATAAAGTAACCAAATAAATAAATAAAATAAACCTTACGTAACCTACCCTAATCTTCTAGGATTATACCAAAACATTTTTAAATAAATTTCCCGTTTCAGCTAAATTAAATTTCTGCCAAATGAGCATTATGCAAAACATTACGTTCGGTTAAACAATTTTCCGACGGGACGGGTTTGCGTGAAATTTGGAACAGAGAGTGTAGCCTAACTAAACACAGACTACTTTTCATCCAGAAAAAGGTATGGTTCCCGTAGGATAGTGTTTTTATCGCGAGTGACGCCGCGATGTAAATCTATGGTTAGGTATAAGCGGATGGCGCGTCCAAATTATTCACATTCGGGCACATGATCGCCGCTCGTGAAGGTCATGGAGCCAGGCCATTGACGGACGCGTCAAGGAGGACTATATATATATATTATTCATATGTTGTTTCTTTGATATCAAAAATAGTGCATACAATTATTATATTAATAACTAGCGACCCGCCCTGGCTTCGAACGGGGGCAATGCTGGTAAGTTTATGCATGTATTATATATATAAACCTTCTATTTCAAAAAACCGCATCAAAATCCGTTGCGTAGCTTTAAAGATCTAAGCATACATAGGGACAGATAGACATCTGGAAGCGACTTTGTTTTATACTGTAGTTATTATTTCTCGTGTATGCAATTATGCAGCCCATAGTACTGTAAAGGTTAAGCTTGATATTGATAACAACAGTTCATTAAACTCCTTTATCGTGGTTATTTCAGGGTCTCGTTATCATTAAAACGAAAACATACATTATTTGTATTATAATTCTTGAATGATAATGAATTGTAAATAGTTTTTAATTAATTCTGAGTTTCATTTAATTAAAATGGAGATAAATACCGGTTACCGATACTTATAATCGAATTTACTTACATTTACTTAGGCTATATTTAACCAAATTTTTACTACAAAAATAACAGATTAATTTACCAGCATTGGCCCCGTGCGAAGTCAGGGCGGGTCGCTAGTTATTAACATAATAATTATATGCACTATTTTTGATATCAAATTGAAATTGAAATTGAAATTGAAATTGAAATTGAAATTGAAATTGAAATTGAAATATCATTTATTCCATTGACATACAATATGCTCTAGAATAAGTCTTAGGGTTAATACATTGCATGCTTACTAGCTAAATCTATACAATATTTATGTCAGGTTTCAATTTTTAATTTTAAAATCAATATTATAATAGTCTCTTATACTATACAACACATTTTGAGTTAATGTCTTTTTTAAATGTAATTTATAATTAATGTCATTCGTGGAGGTAATGGTGTCAGGTAGATGGTTATACATTTTGAGGCTTAGATTTATGAAGCTTTTTTTGGTTTTAGCTAGGCGGACTTTCGGAAGACAGATCTTATTTCTGCTTCGAGTGGGATAATTGTGGATATCCTTCAATTTTAGGTTGTTGCTGAGGTGTTTACGAGCGTATAATAAGTTTTTGTACACGAAAAGCGAGTAGAGGGTCATTATACCAGCCTCTTTAAATGCATCTCTGCAGGACTCTCGAGCAGGCAGGTTAAAAATATTCCTCAGGGCTCGCTTTTGTAATATGAACACTCTAGATGCCGTTGCTGCGTTAAATAAACAACATGAATATAATATGGGCGCGCCATCCGCTTATACCTAACTAGCTTTTTAGATCACGGCTTCGCTCGCGATATTCAGTATAAAAAGTAGTCCGTGTTTAGTTAGGGTATAAACAAAAACATATACATTATTTGTATTATAATTCTTGAATGATAATGTTTGGATAGAATAGAATAGAATACTCTTTATTGCACACCTCAGGAAGAAATAAATACAAATACAGATAACACTTATCATTACAATAGAGGTAAACAATAGGCGGTCTTATCGCTAAAAAGCGATCTCTTCCAGACAACCTTTGGGTAGCGGATTAATTTATATGTGAAATGAGATGAGTAGGCGAATTTGAATTGTAAATAGTTTTTAATTAATTCCGGGTTTCATTTAATTAAAATGTAGATAACTACAAGTTATCGATACTTATAATCTTTGCTTACATGTACTTAGGCTATATTTAACCAAACTTTTACTTCAAGAATAAGGGTGCGTCTCCACTGAAGCGGAGCGGAGCGGAAACGTGCGGAATCAACCAATCACAAAACTGAATCGGAGCTAAGATACAGATTAATTTACCAGCATTGCCCCCGTGCGAAGCCAGGGCGGGTCGCTAGTTATTAACATAATAATTATATGCACTATTTTTGATATCAAATAAACAACATATGAATATAATTTATGGAAGCACCATCCGCTTATACCTAACTAGCTTTTTAGATCACGGCTTCGCTCGCGATATTCAGTATAAAAAGTAATCCATATTTAGTTCGGGTATAAACAAAACCATGCATTATTAGTATTATAATATAATTCTCGAATGATAATGTTTGAATTGTAAATAGTTTTTAATCCGGATTTCATTTAATTAAAATGTAGATAACTACAAGTTATCGATACTTATAATCAAATTTGCTTACGTGTACTTGGCTAGATTTAACCAAACTTGTTTTGTCAAGATTAAGGAATCAACCAATCACAGAAGTGACGCGGAGCGGAGATGTGCGGTATCGACCAATGACAGAAGTGAAGCGGAGCTGAGATACAGATTTCAACTCAGGTGATTGGTCTGTTCCGCGCGTCTCCGCTCCGCTCCGCTCCGCTCCGCGTCAATGGAGACGCACCCTTACGCTTACCTACTCTCGGATAGTAATGTCAAAACTCGGCACACATAAGTTCGTCTGAATCCAGGTTAAGACTGCATTTTGACAGACACACAAGTTTTTATTTAAAGGTAAATCGTTCACTGTCCAAGTTTCCCGTCTCTGGAACCGCCTTCCCCTCAAGATCACAAAAGCTCCGAACAAATGCGCTTTCAAAAAATGTTTGCGTGACCTCTACGCTAGCAGAGTTGTGAATTCTTAGGTTATCTGATTAGTATGTTTCATCTGTATTTATTTATTTATATCATATGAATATATGTATTTATCTAAATATTTATTTATTAAAACTTGTTTAAGTTAGTTGCACCGCCCATTCTCTGCTTTGCCCGAAAGTTGACTGGTAGAGAATGCCTCATAGCATTAAGTCCGCCTTTTGTACGATAAGTTTTCTTTTGTGCAATAAAGATTAATTAAATTGTATCGCTATAATTTCAGTGGTGTAATTTCGAACAAATATTTAATCATTAGAAATATCGATTCTAGCCCTAAGTTACCTACCTAATAAAATAACAGATCAGATCAGATTATATTTAAGTACCTACTAAACAGATATGCTCGTTAAATCAATATTAAGCTTGATCACGATCAGGCGACAACAGACAGCGCGTAGACTAACATTACTTACTTGAACAAATATTTGCTTATTTAGGATTAAGATAACATAATATATGTATGTAATGTAGGCTACGCCAGGAACGGAGTTGAAATAGTTGCCGTGACCGACAACGGTTGGTAAATAGTACATTACACACACCTAGGGCGGTGAATTCGTGAACGTCCCAGATCGCAGGTGCTTGCGACCCGAACCCAAGGGGAAGGCCATAAATATGCGATCTGGGGCTTTACGAATCACCGCCCGTGGTTTGTCTAAAGTTTTACATCTTGCCTTGGCCTGGAAGTGAGATTTTCTTCCCGCAGGCAGAAAATCCCTGTAAGGTAAGAAGCCGACATGAAGCGATGGTACATGCTAGTCTTGGTGACGTGACACACACGTGTCGGCCGGTCGTCACCATGCTCCATGTGCCCACGAACAACTGAATCGCATTTTACTCAAACGACCAATAAACTACAGTCCTAAGGCGACTTTACCGAAGATTAAAAAGGGATGATCATTTTCAGTATTATAATTTGTAGTTATTCTTATACACAAAAATACCAGAGGCCAAGAATGAATGTAGCCATGAATTATATACTTTAATCACTCTCTTAAGATTGTATTGACGGCTCCCTTTGCCTCGAATGCCATCTGCCGCTAAATTTTTCTATCTTTGTACGGCTTCGCCTTACAATGTCGTCAATAAAGAGACCATGGTTGTGACTGAGACGGTGGTGCAAACGCTAATGAGAAACAACCATTACGCTACAATACGTAGGAATTTAGTAGTGACACTATTTAGCTCCCTACAACCATGTCGGATATCAGTACGACATCTAAATAGAGAGATAATAACAATTATTGACCTCATTCTTGGCTCCTTTCCTTTAGCTCACAGGTGGTCTTCATTTCGTATACTAAATATATACAGGGTGATCAATCCAAATGGGTCAGTAAGGAGAAAACGAAAACTATAAGAGATAGGGAAATCTGTTCTTAGGACACAGTTTTTTTTTAATATCTCATACATAACCGGGAATTGAACCTGGTTAAAATTCTGTAGTAATCGCATGTAGTATTGTGAAATTCTTTACAGCGGTTTTGACCGGGTTATGTATGAGATTTATAAAATAAAATGCAGTTTTTATTACCTAAATCTAAAACCGACGCCATGGTTCCTAAGAACAGATTTCCCTATCCCTTATACTCTGTGACTTCTCCCTACTGACCCATTTGGATTGATCACCCGGTCCAGTATAATAATATGTAGATTAAGTGGGCTTCAGGATTGCCTGCTTATTCTAGGTAAATAGGTAACGAAGGAGATATTATGATTATATATGACTTAAATCTACATATAAATATACAAGTCAGATCTACCTAATAATGTGTATTCAATTCAAATAACGTCTAGCCGAATAGGCGCTATTCGTATTAGACCGTGTAAGAGCTGTTTCTATCTTCGGACAGGAAAATATTTGTTTATCGTTATTTTTTAGGGTTCCCTACCCAAAGGGTAAAAACCGGACTCTATTACTAAGACTTCACTGTCTGTCCGTCCGTCTGTCACCAGGCTGTACTCAATGAACCGTGATAGCTAGACAGTTGACATTTTCACAGATGATGTATTTCTATTGGCGCTATAACAACAAATACTAAAAACAGAATAAAATAAATATTTAAGTAGAGCTCCCATACAACAAACGTGATCGATTGCGTTAACTTTGCACCTCGCTTGTATCCGGCTCCATAACAGGTGCAAACCTAACTTATTTTATTTGATGGTACGGAACCCTTCGTGCGCGAGTCCTTATTATTTTTTTTTTATTTATAGGATAGTTACATTAGAATACGTGACGAAAGAGCTGAAAATGGAGGTTGTCTGGAAGAGATCGCTATTTAGCGATAAGACCGCCTGTTGTTTACCTCTGCCTGTTATATGAATGTATCTCATGTTGTGTTGTATATTCCTTGATGTTGGAGGTGTGCAATAAAGAGTATTTGTAATGGCATATACATTTTTCAATTTTACATAGGGGAAGATTTGCACCATACGTACACTTTTTACATTACGGTTTCTTTAATTTTTATTTTTAAAGATAGATTCGTCCATCGGCTGCTATAATATAGCAGATACATTTAGCTTCCTAATTAAAAAGTTAGAAGTCGCCTAATTTTACAACAAACGAGTAGATTTACTTTTAGTAGAAGCTGTCAAATTTCCGAATCTACCCCACTGAAGGGGCACATTCGTACATACTCGTAGGTCGGGGGTCGGGGAACATCCAGACAGTATGAGATGACTTCGTACATGTTAAATAAAACAGCAATAATATCAAAAATAGTTTTAATGGTCTTTAAAAACAAGTCAATACCCGCCAATCCCATTGGCGGATATTTCCGTTTCAATTCTTTGGCATAATCATATGACAGCTTTCTGACTTGTGAGCCCGCATTGCATTTTCGAAAATTTTCAATATATTCGATCAATTGTGACTCTATTTCGTTAGAAAACTCTTTTTTCTTATAATTCCGCACTATGTTTGCCAATTTTCTGAAATAAAAAGAAACATATGTTAATTGGGGATACAGGCATACGCATATGAATGTGCCCCAGGTGTAGGCGTCCGAACCTGCTCCGAAGGTCAAAACTAAAATATTGGGAACTACACAAATTTCATGTAGAGAAATACACAAAATATGTACTTTATTATGAAAATGATAGTATTTACGTACCGTTGATCAACAAAATTGTAAGATTTACCGCTCCACTTAAGCACGATACATCCGAGAACATCGACGAAAAATTTACTACAGTAGCCGGCAAACAACTTGAACCAAAAGGGGGGATCTGCGCATGTAAATTTGTACGTAAATCGGCTACTGCGCAGTCAAGGTCAGGGTCAAGAAGTTTGCCGGCTACTGTACAAGGGTGCAAAAACAAATAACGCCCTCTCGTGTCGCTCTCGGTAACCGCACTGACAGCTATTAACTTCGTGGTCCACTGGTCGCCGTCAGCGCCTACCCACAGACACAAACCCGTAATAAATACATTGTCCTAATAAGCTGTAATGATTGGCAGAAGCGCGTTTAGTGAGTCTGGGTCAATTTTTAGGTTATATCCCTTTTTAAATAACAAATCCTTGTAGTTTTACCAATTGGTGGTGGTTTATTAATATATATTACTTACATTAGGTGTATAAATAAGTAGGTCTAAGGTGTAGTTAATTAAGAGATTCACATGGAGGGCAATGAGAAGGAGAAGCCCCCCGATCCGGGCGGCGACTCCTTCAAAGTCGATTCGGGCTCAGTAGTAGAACATTGGAGTCGGAAACGAAACATTAAGTCTCTGGAGCGGTCGCCGTCCGACACGGTAATAGAACCCAAAGAAAAAAGGGTTATGCAGGATACCGAAGTAAACTCGGCTAACCCTCTTATGTACAAGCACCCGGATCTAGACGAGACTCGCAAATACAGTTTAGACGACAGAGCCCCCTTTATTGTGCACATAGCTCGTGAGATGGAATCTGCTAATTCGGGAATCTCATTACAGCCAATAAAGGTTGGACTAATTTTCAATCGCGATAACATTAAGGGCATTAAAAAAAACGGTATAAAGTCAATTGGCAGGAACCGCGTCTCGGTTGAATTCAGTTCGGCAGAGGCAGCAAATGATATCCTCTCTAACCCATGTTTATCTAGGAACAAACTTACGGCTAACATTCCCACATACCAGGTCTCTCGCATGGGGCTCGTTCGTGGAGTCCCTACGGAATGGTCAATGGACGAATTTGTCGCCGCTACCGAGCTGAAAGAAGGCAACGGTAGGATTCTAAAAGCTCGCCGCCTCCAACGGAAGGTTCTGAGAGAGGGTGGTCCCCCTACGTGGGTCCCAACCCAATCTGTAGTGGCCACTTTTGAGGGTCAGTCATTACCGGAGAGATTGTATGCATACTATACTTCCTTGATGGTAGAGGTGTATGTGCTCCCAACCATTCAGTGCCGAAAGTGTCTTCGGTTTGGCCATATCCAAACCCAATGCCGGTCAGATGCTCGCTGCTACAAGTGCGCTCACAACCATCCTGGTGACGGCTGTAACGTTGCTCCGGAGCATGTCACCTGTATATACTGTACAGGCAGACATTTTGCCACGGACCAGCGCTGCCCAGAATTCTGCCGCCAAAAATTAATAAAAAAAACCATGTCCGAGCAAAACATCTCCTACCAAGAGGCTGCTTCCTGTCACCCTGCTGTCAGAAGACCCTATGCCGACGTGGCAAAGGTCATGTTCGATACTTCGCCACAAGCTCCATGGCAGTCTCCTTCCTCATGCCCACCTTCGCCCCCTCAACACAATTTCACGAGATCATACCGTCAATCGGTAGCTCGTCATCCAAGGAGTAGAACCCCTTTGTCTCCCGGCTTTGATCGTCAAGCCCACCAAAACATCGTAGCCCCGCCATCTTCCCAAATTCCGAACGGTTTCGCTCTGTCCCAGCGCTTGGACGCTGAGACCCCGAACGACGATATGATGGAACTGCTCTTCAAATTACTGACAAACATAGTCGCCAAGTGGAGCGACTGCTTACCGCCCGACGTTGCCCCTCTTATGTTGACCCTTGCTAAAAAACTTTCCTTCGCCAATGGCTCCCCAGGCCAATTATCTCCTATGGAATAGCCGCAGTATTAACTCTAAAAAAAGTGACCTTATATATCTAATCAATAACCACTCTATTTCCGTGGCGGCCGTCGCGGAGACGTGGCTGAGTCCGGAATCCCGCTTTAGGATTCCGGGTTTTGCCTGTCTCCGGGACGACCGTGACGACGGCTTCGCTGGTTGTGCATTATTGATTAGCAAAAAATATTCTTATTCCCAAATTACTCTTCCCCCCCATACAGATCAAATTAACGCTGTAGCTGCGTCTATCATGGGAATAAATTTTATAGCCATTTATATCCCTCACCCAAATTTGAACCTAATTCCTGATCTGTCTACTATTTTTTTCTCTGTCCCCCCCCCTCTTCTTATCTTAGGCGACTTTAACTGCCATAATATCTCCTGGGGAT
This sequence comes from Apotomis turbidana, assembly GCA_905147355.2. NCBI lineage: Eukaryota > Metazoa > Arthropoda > Insecta > Lepidoptera > Tortricidae > Apotomis > Apotomis turbidana. Next base: position 4,584,886 of record LR990293.1, read on the forward strand.
CCTCACATAGCGACTTATTCTCCGGGTTCCTCGTGGACTTGTTTGATGATATTAACACCTCGGTCATCAATGATGGCACGCCCACTCACCGAGTGTACCCCGGGCAGGATCCCCAATCAGTTCTCGACTTAGTCGCATGCTCGCCCGACTTGTCTTGTTCGCTCTCCCTCCAGGTTCTGAATCAGTCTTTCGGCAGTGATCATTTCCCAATAATTATCTATAACCCATCTTCCGTGCTCCCTTTACCTGCCCCCGCCCCCCTCCTTAAATACAAAATTGATAAAGCTGATTGGCCTAACTTTTTACTTTCCGTGGAACAAAAACTGAGGGAACTAGATTTTCATTTGTTAAATGTTCAACAAAAATCTTCCTATTTTAAATTGTCCCTTTTGGAGGCTGCAGATGAACATATCCCCAAAAAAAACTCTCGTAACTGCAATATCCCATCTCCTCCTTGGTGGACTCCTGAGTGCACGGCAGCGGTCAAAGAGAGAAAGATCGCAGAACGAACTTACAACTCGTCCGGGCTCTCTGAGGACTTTATAACTTTTAAGAAAATATCAGCCCGCACCAAGCGTCTTCTCAATAAAACAAAAAAAACAAGGGTGGAAGGACTTTTGCAAGAGTCTGAATCCCAGGACCCCTCCATCTCTAGTTTGGAATAATATTAAGAAATTCAGAGGTTCTTTTAAGTCTGACAGCCCTTCCTCTCCAGATCCCTCCACCTGGATGGAGGAATTCATAAACAAAATTGCCCCTCCTTCGGTTCCAACAGAATCTTGCGTGAACCCTCCTTTCCCACCTGTCCCGTTAGGCCCACTCGATGAACCATACACATTAACTGAACTGCAACTTGTTTTGGATGGACTGCGTAATAGCTCCCCTGGCGAAGACGGTATCCCGTACTGCTTCATGACTAAATTAAACAATTACTCCAAAGAACTTCTTCTAGGCTTACTGAATTCATCGTTTATGTCTGGGGAAGTTCCTGATGAATGGAAGACCCACGTTGTCATCCCCATTCTCAAGCCCGGCAAGAATCCCCATGAAGCAACGTCGTACCGTCCAATCGCTCTTTCTGCAACTATAACCAAAATTTTCGAGCATTTAATTAAAAACAGGTTGGAATGGTTTGCAGAAAGTAGGGGTTTGATCGCCGACTCTCAGTTCGGATTTCGAAAAGGAAAATGCACCATGGATAGCATAAGCATTCTGACTACAGATATTAGGCTTGCCCTTTCAAAAAAGAACCACCTCGTCGGCTGCTTTCTCGATATTTCCGCAGCATACGACAATGTACAACTCCCACTGCTCAGAGCAAAAATGCTTCAGCTGAGCATTCCTGCGAGGTTAGTACACATTATATGTAGGCTGTTCATGGGGCGCTCCATCAAAATCCGATTTGGCAATTTCCACCACTCTCCTGTAACTGTATGGCAGGGTCTCCCCCAAGGTTCAGTCCTCAGCCCTCTTCTTTATAATCTCTACACATTTGATCTAGAACAAACAGTCTCTCCATTTTGCAATGTCCTACAGTATGCAGATGACTTGGTCCTATATTCCTCTGCCCAGACAATTGACATGGCAAAGCTCAACCTCAGTGAGGGCCTCAGTTATCTCCAAGACTGGCTCGATGAACATGGGCTATCTCTTTCACCATCTAAAAGTTGCTCAGTCACCTTCACCAGAAGCCGTACAGTCCCTCCTGTAGATTTTGACTGCGAAGGGGAGGTTATCCCCAGTAAACCTACTGTTAAGTTTCTTGGAGTGATCCTTGATTCCAAAATGACCGGTGTACCACACCTGGAATATGTAGTAGGGAAATGCGAGAGAGGCACCAACATCCTTCGTGCCCTTTCCGGAGTCTGGTGGGGTGCTCATCCATTCTGCCAGAAACTAGTTTATAACGCCATAGTACGCAGCCACATGGACTACGGATCTTTGGTCCTGGAGCCCTGCAACAAAACAGCACTTAAAAAACTTGACCTTATCCAGGCTAAGTGTCTGCGACTTATAGCTGGTGCTATGAAATCCTCACCGAAGAATGCCTTGCAGGTTGAGTGTGTGGATCCTCCGCTTGCCCTCCGCAGGCAGTTCTTGGCAGACCGCTATATGTTCAAAGCTTGCAGCTTCGCCAATCATCCCCTCAGGCCTCGCCTGGAGGCTCTATCGCAAGAGGTAGCTGAAAATGCATATTGGTCACATAGGGATCCACCAAGAATTTTGAATAGTCTTCAAAAAGTTAAAGATCTCCCCTCCCAAGTCTACACTTCTAATACAAATCCTCTATTTGAAGTAGAGTTTGAGACAATTTTATATAAACCACCAGTTTTATTGGATATTGGTATAGGCAAGGATGACCCGGCAGCGAATTCTAAATTTAATAAATTCCTAATTCAATGGCAAGACTACCTTCCAATTTATACTGATGCTTCTAAGCTGGAGACTGGTGGCTGTGTGGGAATAGCGGTGTGGATTCCAAAATTCTCCATCCTTTTGTCGCACAGGTGTCCTCCACAATCTTCTGTATTCACTGGAGAGTCTATCGCAATCCTTGAGGCAGCTTCTTATGTAGAAACCCACAACATATCCAAAGTCATTATTTTTTCGGACTCCAAGAGTTGTCTGCAAGCAATTTCAGGCAATCAATTTCAAATGAAAATCAAATCCCCTGTAATACTAAAAATTAAGCAAATTTTAAATAGATGTGCTAATAAGGGCCTTGAAATTTCCATCGCTTGGATTCCAGGTCACTGCGGGATTGAAGGTAACGAGCAAGCAGACATTTGGGCAAAAAATGCCACCACAGTCGGTTCGGCCCACAGCCACAATAGTATAATCTCATCAGACCTAATGATGCTTGCTCGCTCCAATTTGTCAGATACTTGGCAAGATCTATGGGATTCTTCTAGACTAGTGAAAGGTAGACACTACGGTAACATCCAACCTAGTATCCCCCGTAAGCCATGGTTTTTTAAGTTCCGCTCTGCTAATAAATGGGTCACGTCGACTATTTGCCGGCTTCGTCTAGGCCATGTTTGTTCTCCGGTATTTCTTGCTAAAATAAGGGTGAGGGATAACTCACTGTGCGAATGCGGTATTGATGAAGGAACTCTGGATCACATTTTTTTCAATTGCACTAGGTTCCCATATTCTCTGTACGATGTATTACCGCGAAATATCCCTCGTCCTATCAATTTTCCTTCTTTGTTAACTTTTATGGATGCTCCTCTCACTGCTATTCTTATCAAATATTTACTTGTCCATAACATCAGGATGTAGAAGTACAATTTTCTTTAATTTAATTAGATATTTACTTTGATGATCTTTCCTAATTTTCCTATGTTGGCATGCCTTACTTACTGTCACCATCTTCCCGCTCTTTTTCTTAATAACTGTACAAACGTCTTGTGTTGTCTGTGCCGTCCATAACATAAATAAAATGTTGTTTGTTTTAGGTTCCACACCTATCCTCCCACAAAAACACGAAATTATAAATACCGACCATTCTCCTATCGTGTGATATGCCTTCACGTCGACATTGGCGAAATACATCTTGCTAACCCAGCAAGAAGTGAAAGCCACAGAGGGAAAAAAAAAAAAAAAAAAAAAAATAAGCTGTAATAGTAACTGTATGAAACTGCCCCGTGTACGAATGGTGCCAATCTTCCCCTACTCCTAAGTTTATAGGCACTTAATCAAATACCTATACAAGAAAAATTTCAATGTCTATACAATATCGCCTGCGCCTATCTATTATAGACCGACTCACCATATCGATGTCCCTGTCTCATACATTTCTTATGACGCTTAGACCTCGCGAGTCAACTGCTCTATTTCTCGCTATAGAGTTTTTTTTCTCTAGATATTGCTATTGCGGACAGACCTCGGCAAGGTGGCGCCGTCTACTGGCAATCTTTTCGAACATCTGGCAACCTTAACTACGGCACACTACGGCATTGTGGCCGCGACAGTACATAATCTCTCTTTTGCACGCTTGAAGTGGGAAAAAGACAGAAGTACTGTTGCGGCCACAAGAAGCCGTAGTATGCGCTGGCTCTAAGGGTACGTGTCCACTGAAGCGGTGCGGAGCGGAGCGGAGCGGAGCGGAGCGGAGACGTGCGGAATCGACCAATCGCAAAAGTGAAGCAGAGGCGAGATTCGAATTCACCTCAAGTGATTGGTCGGTTCCGCACGTCTCCACTCCGCTTCAGTGAAGATGCAAGCGGAGAAAATTAACCAATCGGGCTGCGTCTTTGTGAAGCCCAAAAGCAGTAGGTACCTTTAAATCTGAGGAATGTTATTGGTCCATTTTACACACACAACACTAAGCCAATATTTATGGCTTACCAAAAGTGGCTTCACTTTCAAGCGCTAACTAGGATTCTCCACATTTTTCTTTTAATATTAATAGACAATTTTTCACAAATCGACCTTATCCCAAACTAAGCAAAGCTTGTACTATGGATACTAGACGACGATAGAACCCAGGACCCAGCGTGCAGGTGCAGCTGCCTACTGAGCCGGCGCTCAGTAGGCAGCTGCACTACAAACCGACCCAACCGCGTCGTCAAAATGTATTCTAAGTTTGTCGTATTCTCAAGTATTCACTTGCCCAGTTCAATTGTAGTCAGTACAGGAAACAGCGATTTGTATCTGGTAGTTCATGATAAGAACCATAAAACTCCTTCTTTTGTTTGAGGAAGTCACTAAGAACACCGGCACTTACACACTTACACAAGAATAAACAAACGTAGGTATAGGTACCTATACAAAGTTACAAACTTCTACTGTTCAAATGTTCGTGTGTTAACCCTTAACTGGTATCACTAAAATGGGACAGATATTTTAGTACTAGAAGGTGCAAGTCGGGTTAAAAAGTATCCTATAACCATCATTGGGTATCCAGCTATCCATTTTTTAAATCCGTCCAGCCAAACGGCCGATCGGCGTGATGAGAGGGCAAAGAAATTTATCAACGGATGGCGTTGTGCGTCCTTAAAAATTCTGTATCGCACTGTTAAGATAATGATAAATGATAATGACCCCTCTCCATAAAAACTTATTTTCAATACCTCCTCGTTTCAGTGCCTCGTCGCGACGGAAGCAAATCTATAAAATAAACTCTTACAATAGGTATGAGCATAAAGTGTAACAATAAGTTGCCAGATAGAGATAACTCAAAGGCGCTTCAGGGTAGACCATTTACTACTGGTTTAAAGAGATGGCTTTCCACTCACTGTTTTTATACCATAACTGAGTTTTAAAATTTTACATTATGAAATCATCGAAATTTTATTGACTTGTGGAATTTATTAATGTATAATATATGTATTTTAGCTTTATATCGATATGATTATTTGTTGCTGTTTTTATATATTTAGACATGAGATTTGACGTTTTTATTTGATAATTTTATTGTTTATAGTTATAATTATATTATAATTATTCATATTGTATAATTTCATTTGAATGATGACTTGTCAGCATTACTTTTTTAATATTTGCATGTTGATTATGTCGACTAATACTGTTACCAAAACGATTATCATTGTAAGACCTTTTTATTACGTATAATTGCAAATAAACGAATCTGAATCTGAATCTGATAAAATTTTAGGATTCAGGGGCTAGTAAGGTGCATAGTCTCATTAGGGCAAGTTTCTGCGGCCATTTTCTAATACACATAACCCAGAACAAACGAAGCGGACCATCACATCAAGATACTTAATTACTCTGTAACGAGATTGGATAAACAAAGGGTAACAAGAAGATTCACTAACACGCGCGTATTTTAACACACCGAAGTAACTATGTATAGATACGTAGGATTTTCTAATATATTTCGTGATTTCTCGTGATACACGAGACGTGAAGTAGAGGGACAGAGAATTAAATTATTCTAAACGTACAACCTACGTTTACAGTATGACATGGGTAAACAGGGGCAAGACAGCAGCGATGAACAGTCAAAAACAGTGCTCAAAAAGGCAGAGCAATCAAATGCGAGAGTAAATCAGCAGAAAACGACGGCTCCGAATAGATTCTAATATGGCATGTAAAATTTGCATAATGAAAAAATTGAGTCCGACTCGCGCATGAAGGGTTCCGTACCATAATCTATAACAAGTTTGTTGCATGGGAGCCCCCCTTTAATATTTATATTACTTTATTTTTAGTATTTGTTGTTATAGCGGCAATAGAAATACATCATCTGTGAAAATTTCAACTGTCTAGCTATCACCGTTCTTGAGATACAGCCTGGCGACAGACGGACGGACGGACGGACAGCGAAGTCTCAGTAATAGGGTCCCGTTTTTACCCTAAAAACTAGGTGGCTTTATTTTTATCACTTTTATTGTTCAAAGCTATTATAGCTCTATTGCTCTCCGAACTGTAGTCTGGAAATGGCAGAAAATATGTGGTTTTCATAATACCAAATCCCCGCCATTTTGATAAATTCGAAAATATGAGTTGACAAAAAAATTAAGTAGGTGTATAATTACCGAAACTGCTCACAACATTTTACGGAAATAAGTTGAGCAATGGGACATGTAGACGAGAACAGTCAGAAATCTAGACATCCGGAATCCGCCTCGCTCGCTCTGTCAATTAAGATTAAAATTATGTCACATTTTCGTAAGTTTGTGTTTGATGAACTCTCAAAAACGGAGAAACTGACTCTAATGCGCCGAGCGTTAGTCGCTATAACGCGCCTATAACCATAGAGCGCGGGGAATGAGTATTTAGATCGGCGCGCGGCCGCCATAGTAAAAATGTATGGAGAATTAAAAGCACTTTTTGATAAATCTGGACCTTTAATACCAAACAATAATTGAAATATTTGATGCGGACAAATTGTAATGTAAACAATCTTTTTTAAGTAACTCATTGTCAGAATAGATTTCCATTGTTATAGTATAAAAAAACACTTAACGCCTGCTTACGATTTTACAATTTTCGTCCAACTTTACTTAGTTTTCTAGGGTAAAATATTAATAATCTTATAACTTTTCCACGGACAACTTGTTAACACATTCTTCGAAGTACTAATAGTAGATTGTACGAGTGTGAGACGTTTATCCATCCGAGCGAGCTTGCGAGCGAGGATGAATATAAAGTCGAGTGTAAAATGCGTTTTATGGACGAGTTGCACACTATAATTTTTACTTTGATTGCGAGGAAATAAAACTGTATCATGTAAATAACATATATACACATATCATGTATAGGTACTTAAAAACAAATTTAATTAAAATTCAATGAGAAATATTTAAAGTAATAGTTTAAAAAGTAATAAATGATAGTAAATAAAAGTTACAAGTTTATTTCAAGAAGTTGTATTGTGTACTTTGGCTGTTGGTATCTTTGCCTTGGTCTTAGAATACTAACAAAACGAAATAAAATAAAGAGTTAAATGCTGTTCCAGACCTTCCGATCCGATCCGATTTATCAGAAGAAATCGGATAATGTGTTGCAGTGCAATTGTTAGTATCTTATACACATTATCCGATTTGTTCCGATAAATCAGACCGGATCGGAAGGTCTGGAACGGGTTTTATTGTATGAAGTTTTATATTTTTTTTTACTGTTTATTAAGGACCTTTTTCGTGTGGCTGTTGGACCGATCGCCTTGGTCTTCGACGACGATTTTACTTTATGCTCTAGAGCATAAAAAGTAATTTTATGTCGCCTACGCATAGCATAAAGTCGAACTTTTAGAGCAAGAGAAGTGAAAATATATTGTTTAGACATGGATTGAACAACTAGTGTTGACGTTGTCTCCTTAACGGCAACTGCCTATTTTTCACATTTCGCTCGGTGCAGTCTTAAACAAAATGTATTTAAACTATTGATAGAAAGATCAAAGCTCAAAGAAAAATTGAAATGTGTGACCTGGTGAAAGAGACAGGGAATCGAACCCGGTACCCTTGGGTTACCTGTCCAGCGTGTTAACCCTTCCACCACGCTAACGCCCAGATTATCTTTCGATTTTATCCTTATGCTTTGTGTGTCGATCTTTGCATTGTTTTATTTGTTTAAACTTTATTTATCCAGGTACCTTCGCCCGTGGGATAGCCTTCAGCGGCGCCGCCTTCGCATCCTGGACACACTCAGTGAAGCCTCTGCAGAAGGCCAAGAGTCTTGCCGCCATCGTGGGCTGCCCCACCAGCACCAACCGGGAGATGGTGGACTGTCTGAAGTACAGGCCCGCTGAGGTGGTCGTCAGCGCACAGACCTCAATGTTTGTAAGTGCCACACTAAAAGCTCCACAGATATATAATAGAATAGAGAAGAGTAGGGTAGAGTAGAGTAGAGTAGAGTAGAGCAGAGAGTAGAGTAGAGTAGAGTAGAGTAGAGTAGAGTAGAGTAGAATGAAAATTTATTCGTTCACATACACACACAAGTGGACAACACATATTGGAAACAAAATAAAATCGTTGATGTATATGCCACGAAAAGGTCACACCTCATAAATGCTGGCTCGGGAACCAGCGCTGGTCTTCCGGTAAAACCTATATCGGTGATGCGACGGTGAAACACACACACACGACGGCACTCTTAGACTGAACGCAGCTTACGCGCTTTCAATGCCAAGACAATGAAATTGACAAGCGGAAGTGCTGTCAATGTCACCGCTGCCCACACTGCAGGACAGGTGTCCCCCTCCGGCGACCCCGCTTCAACTCAACTTCACAAAGTACTGTAGACAATATTATACTAACAGGCCTGGCAACACTTTGTTTTAACCGACTTCAAAAAAGGAAGACGGTTCTCAATTGGACTCTTTTTTATGTTTGTTACCTCAGAACTTTTAACTGGGTGAACCGATTTTGGTGATTTTTTTTTTATTTGAAAGCTGGTTTCCCGTGTGGTCCTACTAAAATTAGGTTTAGGTTAGGTTTAGAGAATCTTTATTTACTCATAAGAACAATACAGTTCACTTAAAATGAGCTTACAAATTAGATATCCTTAAATTAAATGTATTTAGCGTGATCGTTAGAGGTTTGGTCTAGTTTCGACAAAGACATCCATAAGAAAATCATATAGGTGTTGTTGTATGTTCTATTTCCCTCATGGAAGTCGGTAATTTTTTGTGAAAAAGTGATTATTTTGAATCACTAAAAAATAAATTTTTAACATTTATTACTTTTTTTGTTTTTGGTTAGATACAGTCCGTGTGCTCTAATTGCCATTCGGGATAGGGAAACTGAGAGGTTCTTATCTGGATGGCGTAAGAGCGAACGAGACAGATATAAAACACGAATCGCATTCTGACACATAACATTTTAAAAGGTCGAAATACCTTGCTTCTAGATACGGCTAGATATGCACGACAACGCAACTGATTATTTATGATTAGCGCTCGCAAGAGTTCGCAACTACGACTATAAAAAAATTAACTACGTTTTTTGGCTTCACTTTAAGTGTAAACAAAACTTATGACACTTTCTTGTATTACGAATCGATTGGATGACTTAAAACTCTTCTGAAAGTTGCGTAGCTCGCCAATTCCTTTGAAAACAAAAGATAATTGCAGTATAGTATGCCAAATCGCCAAACATTTAACATGAGCATAGCCAGATAAGTTTCTTTTGAATCCTTGCCATGTTGCGAATATTTAGTGATACTAATTTATTTTACTGGCACGGAGTTTGCTCTATGATAACTGTATTTTTTTTTATTTATAGGGAATTTTATGGCCTGGTTTGATAACTGTTAACTGACGTTGCAAGTGTTGCAATTCATTGAATGTCACTAATGTCAATAAAAAGAAAACATAAGCTAAATATTCCATAAATTTTTAATAATTTTCCCCTAGTATTTGTCAAAAATATTCATTTTTATTTCAGAAAATAGATTGATTGTATTCTGATTACATGTTTTGAAATTGGTTGTTGACATGCCGCTACTGACTTTTTATAATAACTAACTAACTGCGCTGGCTCAGCGACCTAAAATGAGTCTTGGCCTCCGACACAAGAGCTCGCCACTTTACCCGATCCTGCGCAATCTCTCGCCAGTATGTGGCTCCGAGCCGACGCAAATCCTTCTCTACCAGATCTATCCAGCGGTACTTTGGCCGACCGACCGGACGACGCCCCGTCGGTCGCCCAAGGTATGCTCTCTTCACCTGCCGATCCTCTCCCATTCGCTCAAGGTGGCCGAGCCAGCGAAGACGATGGGCCTTGGTCTCACCAATGATGTTCGGTTCGGCTACCAGTTCTTGTATTTCGGCATTTTTGAGGATCCTCCAATTACCATCGTCCGTTTTGACCGGTCCCAGAATTTTTCTTAACACCTTGCGCTCCGCTACTAAAAGACTATGCTCCTCCTTAAGCGTTAGCGTCTAAGCTTCGCACCCATACATTAGAATGGGACGGATAACGGTCTTGTATATCCGAAGCTTCGTAGATCTGCTGAGAAGCTTGGACGCCAAGACCTTGTGGAGAGCAGCGCTGCATCGCAAGGTGTTCTGGATGCGGATGTTGACTTCGTCCTCTCTTGTATGCGTATCCGTGACAGTGCACCCGAGGTATTTAAATTTGTCCACACCCTTGTAAGAGCTTCCCCCTACAAGTAGGTCCTCTCGTTTAGCACGACTGTTCCGGTATCGCTTCATGTGGAGGTATTCCGACTTCCCATGGTTAATTCTAAGACCTACCTTTGCTGCTTCTTCCTCCAAAATTCGGATCGATACTGCCACTTCTTCACGGTTTTCCCCAAGTAGCGCTAAGTCGTCTGCGTACCCTATCACCCTATGTCTTCCATTCAGCTCTATTCCGGAATCCAGTGTCAGTAATTTCCGGACAACATATTCCAGAACTAAATTGAAGAGCATAGGGGACAGAGCATCGCCTTGTTTCAGTCCGGTACTCACTGTGAATTCTGTTGTCAGCTCATTGCCCACTCTAACCCGCATCCGGCTTTCGCTGGTCGCAACTTGGATCATATCGACCAGTTTTTAGGGTTCCGTAGTCAACTAGGAACCCTTATAGTTTCGCCATGTCCGTCTGTCCGTCTGTCCGTCTGTCCGTCTGTCCGTCCGTCCGCGGCTTAGCTCCGTGATCATTAGTACTAGAAAGCTGAAATTTGGTATGAGTATGTGTATGTATCACGCCGACAAAACGGTAAAATAAAAACTAAAAAAAAAATTTTTTTTCGGGTACCTCTCGAACACCTAAAGTGGGGGTGATTTTTTTTTTTCGTTTCAACCCTAGTGTGTGGGGTGTCGTTGAATAGGTCTCTTGAAAATAATAGGGGTTTTCAAACATTACTTTTTGATAAAGTCAGTAGTTTTGTAAATATTCGCTCCGAAAATAAAAAAAATTGTGTCCCCCCCCCTCTAACTTTTGAACCACAAGTCAAAAAAATATGGAAAAATTCATGTTAATGCGGCCTTATAAGTACTTTCAATGAAAACTATATTGAACAAAATCGGTCAAGCCGTTTTTGAGTTATCGCCAAATTTCATATTTTTTCTTTAAAAGGTCGTAAGTTGACTTCCAGAAGGTAATAAGTGATTACAGTTTCTAGGGCGTTTACGACCTTTTTATAGAGCTTAAAATCTGTCTTAACTTAAACCTCGGGCTTAAAACAGCAGTTTATTGTGAAGGATGAGCAACTACGGAACCCTACACTGAGCGTGGCCCGACATGCTCTTGGCCGGTTTTTTGGGGATATTAAAGCTTCTTAGAATGGAATACAGGGCGCCCCGGTCGATGCTATCATATGCTTTTGTGAAGTCCACAAATAGCGAGTGAATGCTCTGCGCATACTCCCATCTTTTTTCCATCAGCTGTTTTAGTAGGAAGATCTGGTCAATGGTACTGCGATTCTTGCGAAAGCCACACTGGTAATCGCTTAGGATTTTTTCTGTGTACGGTTCCAACCTTTTGAGCAGTACATATGACAAGACCTTGTACGCTGTCGGCAGCAGAGCAATTCCCCGGTAATTGAAACACCTCTTTTTGCAGCCTTTCTTATGCACCGGGCAGATGATACCTGTATTCCATTCTTGAGGTTGTCGTTCGAGCTCCCAGGTTTTCAATATTAGCTCGTACAGTTTGGACTGAGCCGCTCCACCACCATACTTCCAAACCTCGGAAGGCAACGAATCAATACCTGCAGCTTTGTTATTTTTCAGCCTCATGATACAGGATCGGACTTCATCAAACGAGGGAGGTTCTTCATTGTCGCGTATTTCCACCGTGATTTGTTCCTCAACAGGGGGGCAATTGAGCAAGCGATCAAAGTAGTCACGCCACATCGTTTTAATTTCCTCAGACGACGTTACAAGGTTTCCAAGATCATCTGTTAGCATTTGAGAGGACGGTTGGTAACCTTTCTTGAACGTCCTCACCTCTTGAAAGAATTTTCTAGATTTTTGGGCTTTCATGAGTCCTTCAATGCCCTTCACAAAATTTTGTGAAGGGCATTTGTGACTTTTTATAATGCATATACATATATACATATTTTTACCTTATCTCACGTTATAGGGAGTTTATTGCGCAGTAGCCATTTATACTGTGCCGCCATTGGCACCGCAGTTTTTACTTGAGATTAGGTTTACGTATGTATTTTATATTATATTGCCATATATGTATAAGCTGCTCATAGCGCCACGATCCCTGGGTTCAACCGCAATTGGTCAGACTAAACCTACAAACATATCTAACTTCGTTATGCAACATTATTCTAGTGACATAGCAAATTGCTAAAACGTGGATACGTAACAGGCATCCCAGTATTCCCATACCGCGTCTCTATAAGCCCAAGTTAAGCGCATCACAGGCTTACCGAAAGACCTCTATTTAGAGCTGAAGGGCTACTCCGATGTTCGAAATTCGACCGTCGTATCGTGCCGTCCCGCACACTCAAATATAATTTGACGGGAGATCGAGAGGGGCGGCACTATTTCACGGTCAAATTTCGAACATGGGAATAGCCCTTCCGCCCCGGATGTGACCAGATTAACTTACTGGCCGGAGTTATACTTATATTAAATTACGAGTTGTGAACTGCTAAGTCTGACATTGAGCTGTTTATACAACGGTGAATAACGGTAGTAGGTATAACGTCCGCAGCTTTTAGACACACTTTTTTCTCCTACTGTATGTATTTTTAACCCCCGACGTAACGTAACAAGAGGGGTGTAATGTTATATCAGTCAATATCATTTATTTGCAGGCAACTGTGGCCCATAGATAATACCTTAAAACTAACATACATACGTATCAAGTATCACAATAATATAAGATAATCATAAACACTTTAGTTCGGCGACGTGCGACGTAACTTCTGGGTGTCGGGTAACCGACCGCGGAATCGCCGGAGCACGACACCTTTCGGCCAAAATTCCTCCTGCAGGAAGGTCGACAGCTTGATAGTTAACATGTGTATCTATATGTCTGTCTGTGGCATTGTAGCGCCCATACGGGTGGACCGATTTAAGTGCAGTTTTTTTAATCACAAGCCTGGATCGTCTAGGTGGTTCTTAGCTTTGTTTAATGAAAATCGGAGCTCTCGTCTCCAAGACATTAAGCTTTTAGTGGAACAAGTGACCGGCACTCAGCCAATATTGAAGCTAAGAATTCCGAATTTTGTTTTTATGTTCAGTTTTAGTAGCATTTTCTCTATCACTCATTTAATCAGGGTTTCATGATGACCAGCTACTTGTGTCGGGGATATTTTAATTTAGGTTATTGTTCAATTATTTAAAATACCTAAAATGTATAAGCTTGAAGCGGTACCTACTGGATTCAGTAAAATAAAAATCTAAGCAATCGCAATTACGGGATTGAATATTTTACAGTAGGTACATGATTATTATCATGTTGTTTTTTAAAGTACCCCAGAGCTGCAAAGCGCCTGCATAAATTCACTCCACCCCTACTACCACTTGCCACTCGCGTCCCTATTACCAGCCCGTCTAGCACAACTATGCTTAGTGACTCTTGACCCCCGCCATAGCGCTACCCGTCACTCTTACACATTACTGCACAGAAAGAGACAGGTAATTATTTCGCGCGAGAAATAGTCGCCTGTGAGTTGTGCTAGAAGTGCAGCTCCTCCAGTCTGTCAGTTTGCTCTGGACGGTGCGCCGCCATGACTGTTTCAGGATATCCGTATTTACCGTCGTCTAACTGATTCCACTCGAATGCTTGCAATATTCGCTTCTCAACTATTTATGACATTACCCATACTTTTTCATTTTATAGGAGTTCCCGTACCAAGAATTGTTCACGCCGTTCTCCCCTACCGTGGAGCCGGCAGGCACTAGGGACCCGTTCCTGAGCCAGTACCCCTTCCACGCAGCTCAAGCTGGTGCCATGCACAAGGTGCCTCTCATCACGTCTGTCACGTCTGAAGAGGGCTTGTACCCTGCTGCTGGTAAGAGTTTGACATCAGTTCCCGTAAATTTTCTCGTCGTTCTCCCCTACCGTGGGGTCTGCACGCACCATGGCCCTGTTCTGGAGTCAGTACCCCACGTTCCACGCCGTACAAGTGGAAGCCATGCACTAGGTGCCTCTGATTACATTCTGTCACATCTGAGGAGGGCCTTTATTTTGCTGCTGGTAAATTATATTCGGATTGTAGTTTTAAAGTCAAAGTCACATGCCATTCCAGCGGGCCTATGATGGTTGCTTTTATCACGCCATAAATAAGTGACAAAGCATCCATCACGTTTTGACAAAATGCGAGTATGAGTGATAGATACTTTGTCACTGATTTACCACGTAATAAACAGGTCACTCAAGCATATTGGCATGTTTCAGAGCCAATACCCCTTCCTCACTGGCCTCACTGTTTAACACCCAATGAGGCTTTGTACCCAGCTGCTGGTAAGAATTATTCCAGTTTTAAATGGACTTTTCCAAGGAGCTTTCTGGTATAAATCTACCGTTATTCTACAAATCAACTGCTAATTTCTGTTTAGCCTGATGACGCCACAACGATATTCTAATCATGATGGAAACAGCAAATCCTATCCTATCCTCATAAGGACTGCCATCATGTGTATAATGTAAATCGCAAATTGGAATGTCGAGAACGTTTCACGATTTGAATGGAAAATGATCTCGAGAACGTTCTTCCCCCATAAAAATCGGGTAATGTAAGCTTACAGTCCGTGAGGTCTCACATTGCAATCCGGGTTTGGGTGAAAACTGAGAGAGCGAGACAAGTATAAAAACACATTATAACAGCTCATGCACTGTAATTAATAATCCTTCAAATATGTACCTATTTAGTTAATTATATGCGAACAAATAAATAATACAATACTAGCTAATAGAGATTAAGATCCCGAGACAGCCTCAGAGCGTTTCGCTCTAATTAAGATGAATTATACAGTAACAAAGCTACTTAAACATACTTAATTATTTATTTGAGGGCACACTTCCAAGACAAATGTACGTATATTTATTGTTTGCCAGTACATGGACCTCGTTCAAATAATGAAAGTCTACAATTCTGACTTGAAAAGTATACAAATATTTAGCACGCTTTTATTAACTTAATTTCAAATAAAATAAGTTTGTTAGTTTATTTATCACTAACTAACAAATGTAATTAAATCTTAGAAATACATTTTAAGCTCCTTCTAAGTAATGGTCATATCGAAATTTAATTTTACATATGTATGATGTAGTCCGCATGACAATACAATAATTTGGCATAGCTTGAAGCTGATCTGATAATGGAGACGGATTAAGATCGCCATAGATCCTATTGATGAATGTTTAAAGAAAAGTACAGTCAACAGTTGACAGAAACTTTTCACTTTAAACATGACTTTAACCTGACTTAAACTGTATCATACCTACTTAGGTCTCTCTACCAGAGATCTCTATATTTTCTCAAAAATCTATAGGTACACCGAACAAACGATACGCAGATTTTTAAAAACTAAAACGACATTGCCATCTACCATGAAATCCGAGACAACTTCGTCAGCGTGTTTTTTCCTCTACCGAAGACGGAAAAAGTATCCTATAACCATTTTGGATGTCCAGCTATCCCTGTACCAAAATTGGAAATTTGTCCAGCCGTTTCGGCGTGATGCGAGGACAAAGGAAATTATGAAAACAGATAGCGCCAGGTTGGCACGGCGCCGCGCGCCCATACAAAACAAAATGACGATCATGCATCACGCCATTAAGATTTACACTGAAATCATGACTCCTCTCTATATAAAAATGATTTTCAATTACAAATCTAGAATTTATTACAGTATATGGATATTTAGTTGGACATAAACGCGTTCCATCCTTTTGTGTGAGTGTCACAAGCATGGTAAGCAGTATACTACCATATATCAACGTACCTGTCAAATGTAGATATTGTATTGCAGCCATGCGCGTCCAACCAGTTTTTGGCGCGCACTGCGGAAGCAATTTAATAAATCAACTGATCTGATGCAGTTTATTGGCGATACGTCATGCAGGAGGCATTGGCTTTTATAATTTGTCGTTGATTGATACGATATTATCGCGTCAAAAGCAGGGATCCGAAATGCATGGATTTGTATGGAATTCCATATATATTTCAAAGTAGATGGGTACATTATGAAATGTGAACATAAATTATACTAGCGGTAGGGTAGCATACAAACTTGGTCCTTTCGGTCCCCTGATGATGATCTCTCATCGTTCAACGTTCTAGAAGCGACCATTAACTATTTTAAACAAAAATTTTAAACAAAAACCACATAATCACTTTTTCACAAGAAATATTAAGTTTTTGAGTTTATGCGTATTTTCAAGAAGAACTGGAGAAGTTACTATAACAACACCAAAATCACCATAGATATCCCTACCTATAGTATTTCAGGAGTTACTTCGTTTCGTTATGAATCTCATCGTCAGATCTACACCAAAAAGTAATGGGACCAAAATGGTGATGCTTCTACTCCAAAAAAACAAAAACAAATAATAAAAATTTCTAAAAATACGACTGATACCCTCGTCCTTTTAAAGTCGGTTGAAAAAAGCTAACACTCTAAATATTAATTTTCTTTTTCTCCTGTTAAGGCTTAGCATTTTCTTTATAATTAAAGTAGAAGGTGCCACAAGTTTATTAGCCGATTGCTGATTTAATGTGAAGAATATGATAATGCCGCAGCACACCCCGTTGTCTGATGAATATATATATGGTCTCTTGTAAACGCTCCATGTAAGTACATGCGAATTCGATGACCACAGAGGGGGTTGTCTGTGTCGATGACTCATGCTTGCCGCCACTATCTAGGTATGTTTTAAAGTACAGAGACTCATCCTACCTAAGTTTGTGTAACCCTAATCCTCGAACCTTTTTGTGAGAATATTATCCAGCCAAAATCATTTTCCTATGACTCGTACTGTCAAAAAGTTATCAGATCTCATGTAGAGCCAAGCTTCTGACTCAACACGTCCTAACTCTACGAGGCCTAACTTTACAAACTCTACACCTTAGTCAAAATATGTGGCTTGGCCATTTCGTGATCTCAACTTGGCATCACCGTACTACCGTGCCCCCAGATCTGTACGAGAAACGTAAACACGATTGAGTTCCATTCGTTGCAACACTTACATTTTCAGGCACAAAGTCATGAAGTCAAATCAAAAAATACAACATTCCATTGTAGAAACTAGAGTGATCAATCCACATTCTTGACTAATATAAATCTATACTAATACACTTTTTTTTTCAGTATACCAAACTTCATCGGATATCCTCCCCCACCTTGAAGCCAACTGGGAGCAACTGGCCAGCAACATCTTTGAATACAATGACACTCTTCCCATCAACCAGAGGCCGATTGTAGCGGCCAAGATCAAACAGCGATACCTTGGCGGCAGGCCCGTCAGCCAAGAGACGTTTCAACAGTTGGTTCAGGTAATTACCAATCAATGAATTTATCATCCTACCCCTTCAAAAGCCAATTGGTTGCAACTGGCCACCTACCTACATACGTCCTATCCTACCTAGAGCCTGCAAGAAATATCTTCGAGTACAACGGCACGCTGCCCGTCAACCGGAGGCTAATTGTGGCGGCCAGGATCAAAGGCGATAGTGTCAGCCAGGACACATTTTCGCAATTGATTCAGATAATTCGTCTTCTCAGCTAAAAGAAGTTCGCTCTTTCAGTGCGGTTCTGACTAGCAGAACTTAAATAGGTAGTTTTGAGAAATTTAAAAAAGACGTTCGTAACTTACTTTCGTATCATCCAAATACGTGGCACATAAATTTAGCTTATCCTTTTTGGGACAAAAACAGCCGTCACTTTCTTTCCTAAATTTCATCGATAACAATCACATAAATGATTTAGGTAAATCTGGTTTGCAGGTTGAAAGAAAAACAAGTAAGAAGAGAAATTCTGAGGTTAGCTTCTGTAATCATTGAAATAACTTTCCAGGCTTTAGGCGACAGGCTGTTTGCCGTCGACGTGGGTAAACTGGCACAGATCCATGCAGCTAAGTCTGGCCAACCTACCTACCTGTACCGGTACTCCTTCCGCGGTGAGAGGAGTTTGTCCAACATGATGGCCCGCAACGATAAAAACTACGGTAAGAACACACATGCGAACCCTTTTTGTTTTTCTTCGTCGTCGTAACCGACAATAACATTCTTCCACATGAAGTGCGAGCCAAATAGGTTGCTCTCTCCATGGAACCACAGACGCTTAAATTCTTACTACTCTTTATAATAAAAATAGGCATAGCCAGAGACCAAATCATCAATTGGTTTGCTGCTTCCTGTGACTTAGAACATGCCCAACTTAAAAGGCGGACAACCCAGGACAGCTAGTCCTGGCTTAAAGAAAGGTGGCCTAAGATAAAACTTCTTATAGTGGACGATGGTCATGAACCATTGAACTGATGTATGACAACCAGTGACTACCCTAACTTCATTAACGTCATTTGATGATCTAGACTGTTGAGGTCTCCTTTTGTATAAAGAACCTTCTTCACCCTAATAACATATTATATTTTATGAAGGAAAGCCATCTTGATTTTTAGTGTATGACATCATAATTTAGGTAACAATATGGTATGTCTTTGAGCTCAAAAAGGCCTTATTATGGCGTGAAATTATCTATGACCTTTCGATCATCAAACGCCACCGTGCGAACACGCGGCCACTATTAACTATGACTTGTTTTGTCTTTAGATGTAATTTTCAAAGCGTTTGTAGATTCATACACTTGCAATATTTGTAGATTAAATCTTTGCCTGTTTAATCCCTAGGAGTCAGCCACGCGGACGACGTATTCCACGTGTTCACGTACCCGGGTCTGGACAGCGGTTCGCTGGACGACAGGAGGATGACAGAGGCGCTCATCGACATGATCTACAGCTACTCCACTACTGGGTATTGTATTCTGTAGTCTGTATCAGGAATACGAGGGGATATTAAAGTGGTTTCGGGAGTGGGTATTCCCAACCATTTCTCTCTCTCGGATGTAGAGTTTATACGAATGCGGATCTGTGCAAGAACGACTTACCGCGTGAGAGTTAACCTCTTGACTGCTCAGCTAGTCCACGCACACGCTGTGTGGCACACGCCAAGCAAGCGACAGATAGTATGGCATTGTACAGCGGCAAAATAAATGTCGTCATGGCGTCTGGGGCACAACTATCCATTGACGTGATTTACCGTCTTTGCCACTCAAGGTTAATGCACAACCTCATACCTACATCATACATTAATTTCTTCATACGATTAGATTAGATTTCATAGACTTATTGCATAGGAATGGTACAGAACAATAAATGTGAGAAAGCTATACTTTTGACCTATATGTAGGGTTTATTTATAGTATTTGGCTATAGGGGCTTGATTTTTAGTAAAATATTATAACTTTTAAACTTAAAAACGAAATGAGCGGGGAAAGCTTTTCAAACTTATTTCAATAAGTTTTTAGTGGGATTTATTTAACATTGTTTATAACAAAATAAATAGCTGAGAAGCTATTTATTCATTCCATTCCATTGTAGGTATGCATGCAATTAATTAATATCTACACCAAACCCATTCAAAATACTCGTCACATAAAATATTAATTTAACATGCGGGTTGGGTCCCGTAAAATAATGAACAAAGGACGAAGGGGAGGAGGATGAGGAAAAAGGGGGATTGGGAAGGATAGTAGGTGGTTACCAGGGAAGACTGGGATAGTATCTGGGATCTGGGATGTATCGCAAGGGCAATTAGTAATATTATAGTTGCCTATTGTTTTATTTTATTTATCATTTTTGACACTTTATGTATAGCCTAGCAAGCGTCGGTCCGGCCCAGGGATAGTGGCGCTACAAACAGCTTTCATATGGCAATAATGTGCATATAATGTCATATTTGTATTACTAAACGTCAGTCAAGGATTTATCATAATCAAAATTCAAAACATTGTTTACCGGAATGCTGCTCAATCCTTCGTTCTTCTTGCGAAATAAGTACTGAATCCTAGTGGAAAAACTTGACTTTCATCACTGTGAATCAGTGTGAATAAATAGTTTTGGCTTTATTATGCAAAAATCACTTAAAATTTGCGGAATATTTAGTCCTGTTTCCTCTTTGTTTACAACATCAGTGACATTCACCGACTTTCAACGTCAGTTACCAAAAATTTGTCGTTGACAGTAACATAATTTAGTACCACTGAAAATCCGCTATATGGCATAGGTCGTAAAACCCCTTGCAGGGCTATAATTATGTTCTATGGTCACTTCACGAATAAATGTATTTCTTTCTTTCATTAATTCGCTTGCCAGTTACATCAAACCTGGCACAATATGCTATATACCGTGGTCACGTAGACTTGATTCAATTAATAATAAATAGTTATATCTCGGCAGATACCTACGTGATGAACGTAATTACACGCTGTTATTTAGTTTCCCTTGTTTCGGTATCTGGTCTGTCAGCCTGTAATCAATCTTGTAAGTTTGACCCACTTCCCGTTTCTGGTATTTTTTTTTGTATACAAATGAAAATCGAATGTCAAAAATATTATGACAGCGGGTCATGAGAACTAAGTAATAAAACAATTGAATCCCATCGAGTTTGGGTATGTTTAGGTCATTCTTCTTAACAAGTAGTACATTTTTTTATAGAATACTTTTATCGATTCTGTTTTAATATGGAAATATATCATCATCATCATCATCATCATCAATAAAGGTTAAACACGCCAAAACTGGGGCACACAAAGATTAATATTAAATAATTTTAATAATAAATAACCACATTATGTTTTCCACATTTAATGTCGAATTTAATGAAGTTTATAACAACATTTCCTATTTTAGTAATTGTCTACACTGTAAGCCATACTTCTAACTTTCCTGCGCACACGGCTCATAAGACTTTGCACCATCTCATTAGGACACCGTTTCGACGCCCATGTCCATACTTTTTGTAGTTCAGAGACCGATTTTATTTCTCCGCCTTTCTTTTTTAAGATTCCCTTCATAATACTCCAGTACTCTTCAACAGGCCGCAGTTCTAGACTATTTGGGGGGTTGCATACTTTGGGTACCACCACGATTCCGTTTGCTTCGTACCATTTCAACACTGCTGTAGCGTAATGGCAAGTAGCAAAATCTGGCCAAAACAGCGGTAGTGAGTCGTGCTTTCTTATGAAAGGCAGTAAACGTTTCTGTAAACACTCTTTTTAATAAATACCGCTGTCTATTGTCGCGGTGGTAATAAACGAGCGACTTTTTTTTCCGCAGCTACATATTGCCTGACAAATAAGGTATTTTTTTTGGGAATTTAGACTGTTTTTTTTATTTACATTCTTCAGGAGCGTCTGTTCGACTTACGCTGATATAGAACTCTTGGCCAGGAATTTGTTTTAAGTTTGCCTTTGCATATGTTTCGTCGTCCATGACCACGCATGCAAACTTCGTAATGAAATTTTCATAAAATTTTCGTGACCGTTTCTTTGCAGATAAGTTCTGTCTCGAGTCTCGATCTGGTGCAGCTTGGGCTTTATAACTTCTTAGTCGTGCCCTGCGTTTAACTTTTTGAACATAGGACAGAGACATTTTCACTTTCTTGGCAACATCGTGAGATGAGATCTTAGGATTTGAGGCAAGAATCCTTACAACACTCTCGTCCTTTTTTTTATTCTTGACTCCCTGCAACCCACCACTTCCTGGCTTGCGATCTATTGTTAAGCGTTCACGAAACCTTTTTAATACGCGGCAAACCGTAGATTGAGGACATTTCAGTTTTTTTGCGATATCTCTATAGCTTAGCATTGAATTTTCTGCATATTCGTGCAGAATGGGTTCGCGTTGTTGATGTTGTTTGCTCGACATTTTGACAGCGAATTAAAAAAAGAAAAAAAAAATATAGACGTATTATAGGATAGTTCCTTGTAATCAAATAGGTGTCTAAAAAATTTGCATAACTCTATTTTTCGCGTAATAATAGCCGATTTTACATGCCCAAGTTTTGACGTGTTCAACCTTTATCAGCCGATAGACGTCCACTGCTGGACAAAGGCCTCCCCCAAAGTTCTTCACAACGATCGATCTTGCGCCGCCCTATCCAATTTCTACCCACGATCTTAACCAGGTCGTCGGTCCACTTTGTTGGAGGCCTTCCAACGCTGCGTCTTCCGGTCCGCGGTCGCCACTCAAGAACCTTTCTGCCCCAACGGCCATCGATTCTACGAGCAATATGCCCTGCCCACTGCCACTTAAGTTTGGCGACTGTTTAAGCTATATCTACAACCTTGGTTCTCTTGCGTATGCATATCTCGTCATTTCGAATTCGATCCCGCAAGGAAATTCCGAGCATAGCTCACTCCATTGCCCTGGAAATATATCACACTTTTATTATTACAAATGTTGACACAAAGGTAAATTATAACAGAAAAATGTAATGTGATCCATTGCATTGTTAGCAGGACACGAACCTGCGATAGCTCAGTTGAGAAGCCACTACGCCGGCGTAGTGCTCTGCTACCTGAGCTATCACATCGTTACGTCAGTCACACCTAATCTTCGATTCCATAATTCTACGCTACTGGAGCGCCCTCTGCGTTATATGTGACCTGCTTACATTGCAGTGGATCACATTTAGCACATTACATTTTTCCTTCATAATTTACCTTTGTATACAAATATCAAAGCTTAAAGAAAAATTGAAAAAGGAGCTACCTGGTGGAAGGGACCGGGAATCGAACCCGGTACCTCTGGATTACCGGTCCAGCGCGTTAGCCACTTCGCTACCCTCGCTCCACGTAGACCTGACGAATTTTTCCTTATGCTTTGTGTGTCGATCTTTGCATTGTTTATTTGAAAGGTTTTTACACCTTAGCGACCTCTATGTGAATACGTTAATATTCACATCTTACCGCACCACTTTACAGCGGTGACCGAGCAAGCGAGAGAGGGCGCTGTTTGTTTTATAATTTTATGAAACATGTAATGTCTAATTTTTTTAATGTGGGTTTTTTAGTGTGGGTCCTTTTTTAATTTTTCTTTAAGCTTTGATCTTTGTATTCATGGTTAAAACAAAAATTGTGGTGTACCCACATTAAAAAAATGAGACATTACATGTTTCATAAAATTATAATTTACCTTTGTGTTAATATTTATAAGTAACATTTTGTGAAAAAAATAATGTCCTTAAGACTGCACCGAGCGAAATGTGAAAAATAGGCAGTTGCCGTTAAGTAGACAATGTCAACACTAGTTGTTTAATACTTCGTACTTCGTATATCTTACATATTTAGTACTTCGAAGAATGTGTTAACAACTTCTCCGTGGAGAAATTATAAGATTATTCATATTTTACCCTAGAAAACTAAGTAAAGTTGGACGAAAATTTGAAAATCGTAAGCAGGCGTTAAGTGTTTTTTTATACTTTTACAATGGAAATCTATTCAAATTTTCAGTAAAAAAAAAAAAGATGAATATGTTTACAATACAATTTGTCCGCATCAAATATTTCAATTATTGTTTGGTATCAAAGGTCCAGATTTACCAAAAAGTGCTTTTAATTCTCCATAAATTTTTACTATGGCCATAGAGTAAATGCTATGGCGGCCGCGCGCCGATCTAAATACGCATTCCCCGCGCTCTATGGTTATAGGCGCGTTATAGCGACTAACGCTCGGCGCAGTCTTAATGGTTTCTATAACGATGACCTTTGCGAAAGGAAAAAAAGGTTATGGACGAAATAAAAACTCTGTGCGAGTAATAAAGCATTCCACGAAACGTTTTTCGGCGAACAAGTGAGACCCGATCTGCCCTCGTGCGGAAAAATAAGGATCAAATTTTTCACCTGAATTTGGGTCACATATACCTTTTCGGTTCGGGATCACATCACTGGAATTCTGATAACTGGGTTTGCTATCATGGCTTCGGTCGAGTTTGGGAGGCACTATTTAAGGTGCTAAGCCCACGAGTGCGGAATCGGGGTCGCAGGTCTTCAGGCCTTCGTCTTGGGGATGGCTGTGGGATTGGGATGGGATCAACAAATCAAATAGTAAATTTGTACTACTTTATAGTCATTTTCGAAAAAAATAACAGACGTGAATTTATGAAATACTAGCTGTGCCCCGCGGTGTTACCCGCTCATCCCACGGGAACACTAATTTTTTTCGGGATGAAAAGTATCCTATGTCCTTTCCCGGGTCTCAAACTATCTCCATACCGAATTTCATCTAAATCGGTTCAGCGGTTTAAGCGTGAAGAGGTAACAGACAGACAGACAGACAGACAGACAGACACACTTTCGCATTTATAATATTAGTATGGATGTAATGTCCCATCATTTTTTTATGTGGGATGGTACACGCCACAATGTTTATGGTTTATGGTACCTGTGGATTAACGGTCCAGCGTGTTAACCTGTCCTCCACCCTAACGCTAGATATTAGCCTTTCGATGTTTTCCTTTATGCTTTGTTGGTCGATCTTTGCATTGTTTATTTGAAAGGCTTTACACCTTAGCGACCTCTATGTGAATATTTTAATAATTTAATCACATCTTACCGCACCACTTTACAGCAGTGAACAAGCAAGCGAGAGAGGGCGGTGTTATTTATTTGTGGTTTCGAAAGGTTATCTAACGTTAGGGTCGTGGAGAGGTCACAACACACGCTGGACCGGTAATCCAGAGGTACGGGTTCGATTCCCGGTCTTTTCCGCCAGGTTACGCATTTCAATTTTTCTTTGTGCTTTAATCTTTGTATCAATGGTCAACAACAGATGTATCTTTCGTCAGGTGTTCTAGTTTAAACTCATCATTTGTATTTTTCTCTTTCAGCATCCCGAAGCCAACCAACACCGCTCAAGCCTGGACACCCGTTACTCCTGCCTCCCAGGAGCTGAACTACCTGGAGATCGCCTCCCCAAGCAAGATGGAGATGAGGACCAGCTCCGACTTCGGCCAGCGCTCCTTTTGGGACAGCCTCGGCTTCGTTGAAAATGAAAAATACCATGTTAACATTAGGGATGAGCTTTAAGATGGGTGTATCTTAGTGTGTGCGAAGGGGCCGCCTAGGCCTCGAGCGTTACACTCTATATTTTCACTAATTGTGAACGTATACGTTCCTGTCCCCTTAAATTGCGCGCTAGCTTCTTTATTGCGCAATAAAGCCCCTAGTAGGGATGAAATAGATTAGATGTTTTACAGTGCAATAAAATCATCGAATAATTTAACAAGGCTATATCTTTGTTTATATTGCATAGTCCATTTAATAATTAATAACGTCGTAGATATATACATTATGTAGGTAGACATATCTACACGGAACTTTAAGTGGATATAATATCTATTGGCATATTAGTTTGAATTACTTTATTGGGTGAGTGATGTATTTATTATTTGACGACTTTTCGCCAAGATTCAGTTAGCGGCCTTGGATTCAGAGGGTACCTACTGTATGTGCTAGAATCCTTAATGCACCTACCTATATATAGTTAAATATATATATACCGAAAGTAATAGATGACTACATCCGTATCTAAAAGTGATTATTAACATTATTATCTTATCTATAAATAATAATAATCGAAAGTAAACATTAGAGCCGGATGATTCAACAAATGTCACAAATTTGATTCATCCGGCAAGTAACAACAGCATAATAATATTAAAATTTTGCATCATCCACTAGTCAGTATGACCTGTTCTTTTTTATTAAGACACGTCATGCATTTAAAATACCATCTAAAGGACTTAGCACACTGGTGGCGAGTTGAGAGCTAAGGCGAGCGGGCATCGAGTTCCGCCGAAGAACCATATATCGTACCGCGGCAAACTCAGGGCAAAGTCGGTGCGCGTTGGCGCCGAAATCGCTGCGCGTTCGCAGCGAACTCGTTGCGCACTCGCGGTGAAATAGCTACGCGTTCTTCTCGCTTTCGCGTCCACAAATCACCAGTTGTGCTAAGGTTTTTATTAGCTGTCTTATCTTCATTTATTCAACAAGCAGCATTCATCTCTTTCAATACCAATGCCCTTACACAGAGAAGTGGTAATTCACAACATCACATGTTAGACCGCATTCAGTTCGTTAATGATATAATTAGACACGTCAAGCAATGCTACGTGTACCAGATCATAGTTCAAAATATACTGATCAGCCTGAGGTATGAAGTAATGCCATGGACGAGGCATGATTACCAATAATTGCCACGTATCTAATGGTCATAATTATAACGGCGAAGGGACCTGCAGTCTCATCAATAGCTATGTTACAGCACTTGATTCGAAACGAGAAAATAAGATTCGATATAGAGTACCCTGTACTTGTGACTTATGATTAACAGAAGTGTCACGAAGATAATATAAGAACTTACCTTTAAATTGCCGTGGACAACAGTTTAAAACGTTCCCCGTAACCAAGCGCGGTGCACGTGCAGTGCCAAGCAGCGATAATTTTACTCGACATGAAAACCTTTGATGAGTGAATATCATTTGCTCAAACAACGAAATGTCGACATAACGTGGTGCGTTATACATTTATAATATATCAGGCTTCGAAGTATCACGTTTCAGGCGGAACAAATCAAACAAAATTGAAAGCCTAGGCCGGGAAGTATTTTTTTTTTAAACATGGCGTCTGTGTTCATGAACAGGCTAAACAGCTGATTTTTTTTTTTTCTCACCATGTTTGAGAAAAGATCGATATGCCTTAGCTGTGAAAAGGGCTTGCCGGCTTCGTATTGCTATCCGGCGTCTCTACAGTCGGCCGTCTATACCTGATCACCCGGCAAGCCCTTCTTTCCCTGCGTCTGCAATAATGTACTATCGTCGGCAGCTGTACCATTCAAACTTCGAACTTATTCCTATGAACATATGGTCTGGGTATATCCTCACTATCTTTTTCTATATATGACATTGGCCTAATTCTAATTAACTAATGATATTGATACTACATTACAGTAATTGCAAGAACATGACAGATTTAAACACTTGTTTGTTTCAATTTGTAATGTGTATGTACTTTTGGGTTAGCATTTAAGTGGTATATTGGAAAGGTAGGTAGATAGTAGTATAATATTCGCGGACAGCCATTGTAATAAGAAAATAGCAATTAAAAATAAGAAATTTATTATAACCAAACACAACACACCTGTTAGAGTAACTTAGCGTAAACAATCCTATATAAACGCTATTCTACCCCATGGAAAAACCTATCTATGACACTTACAAAATAAGACTGATACAATAAATAAGAAACTTATAAGTATTGACTCAAATAATGACGTTCGTAAAAAATGGGGCTCTAAAAATGTATCCAAGAATCAGGCATTAATTATTATTTATAGAGCATGGAAAAACTTTTCACATGTTTTATAGATTCCATTTTTATCCACTATAACAGAGTTGACACATGTTTTGCATCAATCAGTGCTGAATAAAATATATAACCAACAAAAAAGTAACGGTATAAAAAATTAGACACAAGATGTTGATTATCGTAAATACATTTTTAATCAAAATGCAAGAATGAAGAAACTTAATTAATCTGCAGAAATTATACATAAAAGCAAAACTGAGATGACATAGTGAGATTATAATCACCTATTTTTGTGGCTGACAAACACTATTTACAAAATGTGAATAATATTTCTAAAGTGAAGACGGTAAATTGCAAGTGACTCGCACCTTATTTATTTTCTTGACATGAAAATCTTGTGCAATGTGAGAAGTGATTTTTCAAATATTCTTCAAAGCTTATTTATTCTATACAATAAGTACAAACTGGCAATGCAAGTTCAAATTGTGTAATAAACAAGCAGCAAAGTAATTTTTTTATAATAAAATTTACATTCAGACTTTCATATCCAATGAGAGCAATTTTTCATCAACTATAATTGTAATTGTTCACAATCACAATTTCAAATTCAAATTTTAATTTAGAAAGATAATTTAAATCTGATTAAATTGTTAAGTATTAATGGAACAATTAAATGAACATTTTGTTCAATAAGCTCTATTAGAATCTACTAGCGCTTCCCAGAATCATCACAGAATATTTTATATGGGCATATATCTGCCCTAAGGTATAAGATGTTATAATGCTTGAAGAAACTTCCACCGCTTTCTTAACTTTCAAATAACATGATATTTATGAGTCAATTGTTGTATGTGAAAATAGCTGCATAGAGTAATAGTCACTTTGTTCAGTTGACAAGTAAAGTATGTTTCCTTATTCACACATCATTGGAAAGTTTAAGAAAACAAGTCATTGTACACAATCAAATTATCTTTAGCATTAGATTAGCAAATGAGAATGGACTTTGAACAGTCAACAACCTTAAAATTACTCATCCTTCTTGTTGTCGCCACTGCTGGAGATAGTTAGCCTCTTCTGCAGCTTGCTGTGTTCCTCCGTGAGCCTATCATACTCTTTAGATAGACTTTCCGCCTGGGACTTTACTGCCTCTTTGTCCTTTTTCTCCCTGGAAAGTTCTTTCTCTAGAGATGAGACTTGATTCTTAAGCTCTTCAAGCTGTTTCTTATTGGCCTCGTCACCAGCACCCGCCTGAGCCAGCAGCGACTTGGCAGCCACGGACGCACTCTGCGCCTGACGGAAGTTTGCCTCAGATTGCGCCAAAAGCGTTGCCAGTTCCGAAATCAGCTGCACCATGCGACGGATAACCACGAGCAGGAACAGAGCGAAACCAGAGATGTAGAAGTTTCTCTGAGCGCGGAATAGACGCATGTTGCCCTGCATCTCCGCGTCAAGGTGCTGATGGTCCGCAGGTTCGATGTTCGAATACTTCTGCATTTCCCGGATAGCATCGAGCAGACATAATACCAGTATTCCGATGAGAATCAGGAAGTATACAGACGCTTGTCCGCTTATATAAGCCAAGAATTTCGACCTGAACAACTTTTGCCATTTGGAGGGACTCGCAATCGGCAAAGCTAGCAAGCAGACGATTCCTATTTCGGCGTATAGGAACGTCGCAATAATGGTCCACTGTAGACTCATGGTGAATTAATTATTATTTGGCACTAGTATTTAAGTGGTCTGACTATGGAAACCAAACACAGAATGATGGAACTATTTAATAAAAAAACAGAAATCGAGAAAATATCGGTGAGTCACAGAATCCAAAGTCAAAGACAATAATGACATAATGACGTGTACTTTTCGCAGTTAGTCAAAACATCAACACACTTTTAAAATTGATAATTATTAATTATAGGTATAATATCCATGATATTACTTTCTATCAAAAGTACAATTTTTTAAATAAATGTAATTTTAAAATGATATTTATTATTTATTTTAACAAGATTTTTTTTTAATCCACGATATTATTGTTTCAGAACGTACATAAAGATTCCGTTCCACGTAATGTTTATTAGGATCTCATTAGGATCTTGACCGTGTTAATTGAAGACAGCATTTCCTACAATCAAAGTTTGCGTAATACGGAACGAAACGACTGTCAAATATGACAAAAGGCAAAAATCACTGACGTCACTTTTGCCCGAGTTTGTAAATTTGAAAATTATTAAATCATTATTTAAGTGAAATAATAACTTAATTCATTGTTGATTAAAATGGCAGACCCTAAATACGAAAATTTACCAGGCATAGTAAGTTTTGTTCTTTGAATTCTGTCAAATATATTGATTAACATTGTCATACTTTGAGTGTACAACAAATGAATTCTAACTATTCCCAGGCATATGACCAACCCGATGTATACGAAACCGGCGATTTACCGGAGGCTGATCAGCCGGAGCCCTACGAAGAAGAAGAGAACGAGTGCATCGAACAACTGCATTTATCAGTTAAGGATTCCTTCAACAACTTTAAAGGAAAATTCTTGACTGGTGCTGTAGATTTCTCTGATCGTTTGAGCAGAAAAACAAGAATCGGATACAGGTGAACACTTCGGCTTCATATTAAGGCCTGTTCAATATATTTTACATATTTTATTGATTGCTAGTTGCTTAGGAAGATCTGGACACTGTTATGATGCATTGGTACTTAACTATGATCTGTTAGTGCACAAAGACAGCATAATAATAATTAATATCTGGGGTACAATTGGATTTATATTATGAATCTAAATTAAAAATATAAATATCATTTCAAGCACAATGAGCTAGAATGATAATGACTAAAAATGAATGTATAACTTAGTAACCTAATTTCTGCTCTAAAAAACACCCTATTTACTCTTATTAAGACTTTAACGTCTATATGACTTCCAACCATTTTAGTTCTAGCTACTTTTTTAGCCCCTTATTACTATATCCATGAAAACAATAGAAAATTAGACACCCATTAAAAAAAATATATATCAGGAATAAATATTCATCAAAATAATAATTTTCAGAGCTGGTGAATATGAGTTGGCTGCTGAAGGTGAGCCGGAGACGGTGATGGAACGGTACAACCGGCTGCGCTGTGAGTTTTCTGAACTGCTGGAGCAGGTGGCAGAGCAGCAGAACAAGGCTACTGAGAGTGAGAAGGTATACATTTTTATAAAGGTGGTTATGAACATATATATGTTTTGCAACTTTTGTAGTACTATTGCATTAAAGATGTTCAAGTGACTGCCATAGTTATAAGAATAACCTTTTAAGGCCCAAGCCCAAATAAAACCAAAGGGCCCAAACTAATAGAATGCACTGAATAAATCATGTACATTGTAATGTACACTGGGCATTTAGCACAAACAAAATTGCCTTGCAATGCACTTTGTGCATTAACTCTCACGAGAAAGAAAGAAAGAACAACAAAAGGTGACTGTTATAGTTATAAGCATAAGAGTGAGTTTTATGGTATAATTCATAAACTAGTTTTCTCACTATCACACAAGTTTTTTATGGTTTATGTTATGTGTTATTTTTATATAATGAATCCATAACTGTTACTAAAGTGATTCAATATTCAGGACGAGTATTCTCGGCTAGCAAAACAAATAAATGCGACAAAGAAGATCCTCGAGGAACTGAAACTGGAAGAGGGGGAACATGTCGACCCTACAGCTGAAAAATTGAAGTAAGATTTGTTTAGTCATTTTCTTGATATACAGATACAAAGGATAAATAAGAAGCCAAAATTTCAAGCAATCCACTGAAGTCCATGTGTGACTGGAACACACAACCTCTGTTTAACCCCTCATATAGGTACATATACAATGTTAAAAATTTACTAATCAAATTGAAATTAACTGATATTTTAACGTAAGGTTCAAATGTCCCACACGGATCCGTGTCTAAGCATAAAAGGGATTAACCGGAATAATTATCTTCCAACTTACAATAGGACCACTATGCAGACAGTATAAAATAATAATGTCTTATTATTCTGCTTTATCATTTTTCAGTTAGTTATTGATGTTATTGAATTCGACGACGCGGTTGGCTCGGTTTGTAGTGCAGCTGCCTACTGAGTCGGCGGTCCTGGGTTCGAATCCCGGCCAGGGCAAATGATCGTATGATAAACTCGAATCTTTCCTTATCCCAGGAGGGTCATGGATGTTATCTCTATATATTTATTTATTTATTTAATCTTTATTGCACAAACGAAAGAACTTATCGTACAAAAGGCGGACTTAATGCCATAGGGCATTCTCTACCAGTCAACCATTGGGCTAAGCAGATAATATGTATTTATATATTATGTATATCTTCATCTATTACTTATCACCATAATACAAGCTTTGCTTAGTTTGGGACTTGGTCGAATTGTCTCTTAATATTTATTTATTAAAAAAAAAAAGAAAATTAAAAATTTGTTTAAATCCGGCCTTAGTATGACAGTGACAAATGTATTGTTTGTTACAGGGAGTACCTAGCTCAGAGCGGCAAGAAGAAGCAGCCAGGCGTAGCGACTGCCAGCCTCAAGCTGAAGCCGGAAGTGAACCTCGCGCAGACCACGCGCATCGCGCAGCTGGAGCACAGGTACACGCCGGGCCGCGTGCCCAAGGGCACGTGCCCCGGACCGCACGGACGTGCAAGCGTGCAGACGTGCGAGTGAGAGGTCCGAGCGGTGGCTCGCTCACTCCTCCGCCGCGGGGCGTCATGATGGATTCGTATCCATAAAAAAATCCACAGCCCGTGAAACTTGTTATTTCCATTCGTAATAGGGTTCTTCTTCGACTAAATTGTCAGTAGGTATATCTTAATTGATGTAACTGAAGAAAAAATATTAAAAAATAAAATTAATTTCGTCTGATTTTGTTACTAGTCATAATATTAGACTTTCGGAGATTATGTTGGTGGTGAAATATTTTGTTTACAAAATAATATAGACATAGACGATGTATGGCTGAACTACGAATTGTCAGTCGCTTCACGGACAGCGGCGAATATATTGCTGTCTTATATCTCTCAATAAAAATTAAAAATGTGTTCTTTAAAAAAGGCATGTATTTAACGCGGCGACAAATTAATCAATTTTAGGGATTTATAAAAAATTAAAGGGGATAGCAAAAATAATAAGTTGGCGACTAATTGCGGAGACTATTAAAGTAAAAAGTAGCAGCTAAGTAATCAATTTTCGGCTTTGTTTCAATATAAACTAGCATCGAGTTATTGTTTTGGCGACTGAATTAACTAATTAAGCGGAAACATGACAGCGGATAAAAAGTTGAAAATGGCCTACTCTAATTGTTCAATGGAGATTACATATAAAAAAATCAAGTTCATAAAAAAAATACTTTGTGCGACAATTTAAGAGCTTTAATCAAAGTTGAAAATTGCATGTATATATAATAATTTTGGTCTATAGTTTTATTTAGTGGCTCTGATTTTGGTCAATTTTTCGTCAGGTGTGACACCTATTTTTTATGATTCTATCGTATAGAATACGTTAAAATAAACGTGTTTTGTATGGACAACTTTTTTCTAAACTTAATAATTACCGAGATATGGACTCCTAAAACCGACAATATTTTTTTGGATATTGTGTCAGACTCTGCCTCAGCTCCGGCGCTGCGGGAAGTGCAGCCCTTCCGCCCTTGCGTGGCAAAGCACGGTCGCCCGTACTCTGTTCCGCAGCTTCGGCTTGTTGGTCGCCTTCGGCGACCAGCCTCAGCCGCTCCGCTCCGCACGGCTCCCGAGCTTTGTCACGGCGGGCGAGGGCTGCTCTCCCTCCGCGCCTCCGGCTTTTTATATACACTCTAGGGGTAGGGCAGACAAGACCACGTGGAATCGGGGTTGACAGCTTCGGTTCTGAGGCAAGTCTTATGATAATGCAATGCTTATTTTAGCGTAGCGTGTTTTAGCTAGATTCGGACTAAAATAAGCGTGTTTTGTATGGGCAAAACATTTTTACCTAAAAAACGCTTATCGCCGTTTTCATTAAATTATGGTTTCGAAAACTAAAAAAATAACTCCCCATTACTTTTATATAGTACCCATTTTAATATTTAAGCTGCCAGCAAATCAAAGCTCAAAATGCTTTTTTAGATGGAGACCTGTAGTTGCCACTAATATAAAGTTTGTTATCCTTCTGCTAATATTAGTCGCCAAGTCATTATTTATAGTACCTCACCTATGATTTCAGTAATCTTGTTTATTATTTCTGCTACCTTAAAGTAGCTGCCATTATTTGAATTTTAAAATATCCTTAGTTTAAAGCTCATTTAATATAAATGATTGCCAAAATATTTAATCGCTGACAAGTTATTATTTTACTTGCAAATAGTTTGCTGCTCTTTAATTTTTCTGTCGCCGCGAAAATAATAAGCCTTTAAAAAATCATTAATAATCAACCACCATAGAAAAAAATGGTTTAAGGGTTAATCCATCCATACTAATATTATAAATGCGAAAGTGTGTCTGTCTGTCTGTCTGTTACCTCTTCACGCTTAAACCGCTGAACCGATTTAGATGAAATTTGGTATATAGATAGTTTCAGTCCCGGGAAAGGACATAGGATACTTTTCGTCCCGAATAAATGTAGTGTTCCCGTGAAAAACGGGATTAAACTTTGTATGGAGAGCAAATCATTGTAGTTGCAACAACTCCCTACATGTCATCGTTTTGACGTAAACTAATCTACCTACGATAGACCTTCACCAAACGCATACCAAACTATTCTTTGTAAAAAAACAATCAATTCTGATATGGGAACATGTATCCGCTAAATTCCCAGAACTAAACTACTAACTAGATTCCATTCGAGTATTGAATACCTGAAAGGGTTAAAAGTCTAATTGTTTTTTTTTATTGGCAATATCAATTAACGAGTTCTACGCGTACGAAGTCGCGGGCAAAAGCTAGTAATGATTATATTTTTGTTGTAGACTACACAAGTTGGAGCAGGCAGCCGGCGTCAGAGACGAGGAGGCTTTCCGGAGACTGCAGGCCGCGACGGGAGAGGTAAAAACAGCATATTACTTCTGTTCATATGTTAAAATGGCTTTTGACTTTATAACAGTGTCGCTCGGTCTTTTGAATGAGGGGAATTATTCCTACAAAAATTTAAATAAAATTAAATAAGAACAATTTCACGGTAAAGCAGGTGTGTACGTAGTAATAATCCATACTAATATTATAAATGCGAAAGTGTGTCGGTCTGTCTGTTACCTCTTCACGCTTAAACCGCTGAATCGATTTTGATGAAATTTGGCATAGAGATAGTTTAAGATGCGAGGAAGGACATAGAATAGTTTCATCCTGGAAATTATACCTAAAAAGATTGAAAAGTGGGTGAACATTTCTGTTGGGGTGCGGTGACTCTGTAGGAAATGTAATTATTAGACCAAAAGCACAATTGCTCTTACATTTGCTTAGGTGCTTTTAATAATCCATTTTATCAAGTTTCACGCGTACGTAGTCGCGGGATAAGCTGGTATAGTATATAACGGGTTAGGATCCTTGGAATCAGGCTCTTCATTGAGCTTGTTTGTGAAATTAAATTCCAAAATCTTACTATACTAGATTCACTATTGATATACTCAAATACAAATCAACAACAATGATTAAACACTAGGAACAAGGCACATTCACAGCAGACTGGTGCTCTCAACGACTGATGGAAGTAGAATTATTTCTGCCACGCTGGTACATGTCTGGTGGCGATTGCGTTCCTGTGAAACTTCCGTCTAGAGTACGGACTCCTGACCAAACCCTCCGTAATCATGACCCTGAATGCGGCATATATTTTACGTCACCCTAGTCCGTAATTGGAATTTTCTGCCCTAGATAACCTCACCCTGGTCAAGGAAAAAGACGTAAAACTTTAGGACAAACCACGGGCAATAATTCGTAATGCCCCAAATCGCATATTTATGGCCGTCACTTTCGGTTCTTGCCACAAACACCTGCTATCTGGGCCATTCGCGAATTTACCGTCCTAGAAATACAGGGCGTCCCAAGACTATCCTGGGACATCAAGGGAAAGTACCTTAAATATCGTAGATAGGATACTTTGCTGAAAGAAGACTTTGTTATTTTAAACAGTTAGTAATTCTGCATTTAAAGATTTTCTAGGAATTACTTCCTTCGTCTGGGAATCGAACCGATTTAAATGTGAAAAACAAAATCACCCCTATTTTTATGATGCCAATTGAAAGAATGGACAGAAAATAATAATTCTTAAGTAACATAGTGTCTTAAAAGAACGGAACAACGCAAAATGTTCGAGTCATATTTCAAGAAAATTATTTATAGCCGACGACGAATGAATAAACATACAAGTTTTCTTTCAGCAAAATATCCCATCTGCGACATTTAAGGTGGTTTCCCTTGATGTCCCATAGTGTTGGGGCGTCGGTATAATGTAGTATATGTTCAGGCGACCCTGTGCGGCGCGGCGGCGACGCTGGCGGCGCAGGCGCAGCTCCTGCGGCCGGCGGAGCTGGCGGCCGCGGACGCGCGCGCCGCCGCTTTGCTGGCGAATATGGCAGCCCTGCGCGCCGCTCGCCCCGCCGACCCCGAGCGGGACGCTAAGGTACAAATATAAATACAAACACAAATACTCTTTATTGCACACCTCCAATATCAAGGAATATACAACACAACATGGGATACATTCAAAAAATAACAGGCAGAGGTAAACAACAGGCGGTCTTATCGCTAAATAGCGATCTCTTCCAGACAACCTTTAGGTAGCGGAGTAGTTGAAGATTAATGTTTGAAATTGGTAGGCGGTGCATGATAATAATAGGACTAAATGAACGACTACCATAAAATACAAAAAAGGTAATACTTATTTTCATCACACTTGCTCGTAAACAAGGGTTGACATGCTAGGAAAGCGGGCGGTAAGTCGTAACGGTAAGTAATTTTTATCACACTTTAAGAGTTTACATGCTAGAAAACAGGGTGGTAAATCATATATTACGCCCTAGGGCGGTAAGTCGTATATTACGCCCTAGGGCGGTAAGTAGTTTTGGTATTGACTACTACTACTTTTAAATAACTACTACTACTTTTGTTTTATTTCCTCCAAAGTGTGATGAAAAACGTCGTACGTGACTCTGGTGGTAAAGGAATTCCAAACTCGTGTCATTAAAGCCCTCGCCTTCGGGCTTCTAATAGACACTCGTTTGTAATTCCTCGTTTACCGCCCTTGTTACGTAATTTACTATTACGTCACCCTAGGCCGATAGCGGAATTTTCTACCCGCTACGCGAAGAAGAAGAAAATTTCGCTTCATAACGTAAAACTTTAGTCAAACCACGGGCGGTAATTCGTAAAGCTCCTCACCTTCGGTTCGGGCCACAAACACCTGCCGTCTGGGATATTCAATAGGTATATAATGTAGTATTTTGATACAAGTGTGTAAGGTAGATGATTACAGACGACTGTTATTTTTGATCGAGTGTGATTAACACGAGTCGGAAATTATCTTACACACGAGTTTTATACAATCTTTTACTATGCATGTGCGAGAAAATCCTTAAATATTTACAATTACTTTTTCCATTGTAAATTTAAAGTAATCTAATCAATAACATGTTTAATTAAGTATTAGTTTTATTGTACTTATTTATATTAATGATAGCCACTCAATTGCTTTTGGTAACTGTGGATACCTGTCACCCCTCTTGTTTTATTATATAAATAGAGTCTAACTCAAAATTTGAAGTAATTGAGTGGATGGATAATCGGTATTTGGCTAATTTATAAAACTTTTTTTTTTCAAATAATAAAACCCTTTACGTGGGACTGTCAGACTGAAAAAAAATCAAACTAAAAAGCACTAGCTGAAAAGTTGGCTGAGGTTGGGCGAATATTATACTTGGCGACGCGGTTGGCGCAGTGGTTAAGCAACTGCCTACTGAGCCGACGGTCCCGGGTTCGAATCCCGGCAAGGGCAAATATTTGTGTGATGAACACAAATATTTGTGCCTGGGTCATGGATGTTCTATGTATTTAAGTATAATATATATTTATCTATATAAGGACGTATATCGTCGTCTAGTACCCATAACACAAGCCTTCTTGAGCTTAATTTGGGACTAGATCGATTCGTGTTGAGGTTGTCCGATATTTATTTATTTATTTAAGAGGAACGTTTATATGTAGGTATAATACATAGATGCATAATATACTCCGGCCAATTTCGCCTCGTCCAACGTCGGCCAACTTCGCGAATATGTGGAGCTGGGGTCAATCCATTTAAATTCTGACACATGGCCGTGTCAACCATCGATTAGTTTCTTTTTAACCGACTTCAAAAAAAGAGGGGGTTCTCAATTCGTTTTTTTTATGTTTGTTACCTCAGAACTCTTGTGTGATTTATACTAATCAACTCCACTACCTAAAGGTTGGAAGAGATCGCTCTTTAGCGATAAGACCACCTGTTGTCAACCATTATTGAAATTATTGTTCTGTATTGAATTTGTAAACTTTTTGGGTGTGCAAAAAACGTTTTGTAATGTATTGTATTGTAACTCCGTCATTTATGCGTCGGTGCCAAACCTCACGTAAACGTTATAATTGAGTGATTTGGGACCGACTTCAAAGGGTGAGTCAAATGTAATCTGTACTTGAACGGGTGGGTTATTTTTGGCTTTTTAGTTTTATTCAAGTCGGTTGTTTTTTTGTATTTTTTTTTAGATTAGCCTTTTCATTGGCAGTAATGGTCGCTCCCCTAATGTGACCGGTTGCCAATCAAAGAGAATGGAATAGATTAGCCTTTCCTAATTACAAGTGGTATTTTCCAGGTGGACGAGTTATACAAACTGGTGCAACAAATCGACGGCATATCTCACTCGGAGATTTTGGAGCGGATGGAGGCGCTGGAGGCACTCCACAATCAAGGTACCGCCGCTAATTTTTGAGACGGCCATCTCCGCCATCCATACTAATATTATAAATGCGAAAGTGTGTCTGTCTGTCTGTTACCTCTTCACGCTTAAACCGCTGAATCGATTTTGAAATTTGGCATAGAGATAGTTTAAGATACGAGGAAGGACATAGGATAGTTTTCTTCCTGGAAATTATACCTAAAACGATTGAAAAGTGAGTGAACATTTCTGTTGGGGTGCGGTGACCCTGTAGGAAATGTAATTATTAGACCAAAGGCACAATTGCTCTTACATTTGCTTAGGCGCTTTTAATAATCCCTTTTATCAAGTTCCACGCGTACGTAGTCGCGGGCAAAAGCTAGTTTTGAATAATTTCGAATTACTGACTCGACTTAAAAATATACAGTCCGTGAGTTCCCAGATTGCGTTTCGGGTTTGGGTGAAAACTGAGATGGTCTTATCTGGATTGCGTAAGAGCGACCGAGATAGGTATAAAACGCGAGTCGCATTTTGACAGCTCACGCACTGTAGACTATTGAACCTGTTCACTAAACTTCACGAGCGTCGGTTGAGAAATGCGGTTGGTAGGCGAGAACAGCCGCAAATCCGGATAAATTGACATTCAAACATCCGGACATACGACATAAATTTTGGCCAAGTTGAAACGGAGATACTTTGCTCGCCCGGTCAGTAATATAAAGTTTTAAACTAAAAATGATCTTCGAGTTCTCTTCGAAACCTACAATATACCCTATCTATGGTACGGTGGGCCAGCTAGTGATACGATTTCAGAAACCTTAATTCGTTTTTTTTCAGCGAGCAATTTCGGAAAATCCCTAACCGAACTGGAGACCCTACAAAGCACCATCGCCTCCGGGGTCCAAAACAACAAGGAATTGCTGCAGGGCGTCCAAGAGGTGTTCGCGCACAACATCGACAGCCTGCAGAAAGAGGTCAAGAAGCTGGACGACCGGATCAGCAAGCTGGCAACACCGTCATAACGCCGCGGCTACCATGGCAACATTTACGTTTAAATGTCAAATTGCCTCCAGACGCGACGATTCGGTTGGTAGAATTTATGGCTTAACATAATTAAATACCATACCGAATACGGATTTGGCTGATAGTGAAAATAAATTGTATAATTGACACCACTAAACACACATTCATAAATACACGGAATTAAAATCTACCGCTAACTTTCGGACATTATACTATTTTGAATTGGACAAAAACTGAAAAGAAGACGCGTTTTGACTACTTTTTATGACGTCACAAGCCAGTATCTTCATAGAAACTTCATACTAACAAAACGTCATTGACATTTCATAAAGAGTAGTTGATTCGACCTGCCATCAAATACCGTATTAAACGTTCTCTCTAAATATCACCGCAAAAGCCTACTGAAAAATTAGACTACCTAATTACACTACACTGTATTTTATTAGCGGCAGCTATAGGTGGGAGCGGAAGGTCGGAGTGCGTTCTCTCGCTTCCACGACGACCGCTGCAAAACCGTCGAACACACTGATGTGTAGACTATTTATCGCGGCGCGTAGTTTGAATCAATTTAGTTGGCCGACCGGATCGCCTCGTCTGGAAGCAACTTTAAACCAATTATAATTATATAACCAGGTTCTGTTGCGAAATATAGTGATAAGTATTTAAATACTGAGCGAGTTTAAAAAGTTGAATCGTGAAATATGAGACGTTCAAATGATCAATGCTTACGTTTTCACTTGTAATTTCCGTTCGGCGTCCATGTTCATTAAAAAATCTATACTGTAAAATTTATAATTTCAATCGTGCAAATGTCATAATTTACTGTTAATATTTCGTAAAATGTCGGTATTACCATATGAAGCCGATATATTTTACTTATGCATAATTATTTTCGTTGGTATACTTCGCTGTCGTCGCATTTATTATATGTATTATTATAATGCCATGGCTAAGGCCAGTTACGCGACTAATGATAATGTGCTCTTATGAACAAATCACATCCACGGCCCTGTGATTTAACTTGAGTAGGGCTTGTCTACCAATCAGCAGGAGATACATGTACGAAAATGACATAGATACTTTTGTGTATTTAGCCCATTGGAGATGTCTAAACTCTGTCGGTAAAAATAAAATAATAGTGATATATGGAGCACGGTACGAGCCGTCACACGCGGTTGCCGCTCGTCGCTAACGGCACCACTACTCTGCGCGACCAGCGGCGAAACGATCACTGACCAATGGAATATTAAATTAGTAGATAGTTGGAACAGTCAGTAAGCAACGAAAATATCCCACAACTTTGAAGTGTTTTTCCTGCAGTTGACTGTATTTAGACATTCTTAATAATTAAATGTTATATAAGACAAATTACTAATATCAGTAATTACGCTTTCCAGTCACCATTATTGAAATTGATAATTTATAATATAATTATGAAGTTATCAACGTTGGCATTTTCTTAGTAAGTATAAAGAATTTGTTCTTTTAGTTTGCGAATTTATATTTTTCTATACTGACTCATGAAATTATATCTGTATGTTATAGAATTAACTGCTCATTATTTTTGATCACCGCTGTTGTGATGTGTAATATCAGATTAGACTGCTTAAGGAAATAATTTATTATAAAGCAAATTATGTAGCTAAAATATTGTTTTATTTATCTTCCTCTAACACTCTATCACGTCCTTAACACTTTCTTACCCACGTTCAGAGAAATGTTTCATGTTGAGTAACATGAAGAATTTTACTCCTATGAGTTTCTTCCGGCTTTCTTCTCAACAGCAGTCTCCTCTTAGGAAATGCCGGTCGATTCAAAATCTGACTTGTAAAAGTGTTCTTGTGGCCTTCTTACTGAATAAATTATTTCATTTCATATGCCGGTAACGCTTCATATGTGTCTACCTACGGACTTTGTACAGTGTAGCATCGGTTCCCCTCCGTTAGCCCGAAAAACTTTCATCCTAATTTCATTGGCCCTAATTTTGGTAACCCTAAAATCACTAAACCGAATTTTCATTCATCCTAATTAATGAATAGCCCGAATTTCAGGA
Source organism: Apotomis turbidana (assembly GCA_905147355.2). Taxonomy (NCBI): domain Eukaryota; kingdom Metazoa; phylum Arthropoda; class Insecta; order Lepidoptera; family Tortricidae; genus Apotomis; species Apotomis turbidana. The sequence continues at coordinate 4,626,630 of LR990293.1, forward strand.
TTCCGAATTTTCATAAATAAATATAAATAAATAATAATAATTTCATATCGAATTCTCACTAGCCCTAATTTGCACTTAGCCGATTTTTTTAGACTACTAATATTATAATACCTAATAATGCTAAAACCTAAATTTTATTAAACCTATTTATCTATAAACCTAAGGCGAGGGCTGCTCTCCCTCCGCGCCTCCGGTCATTGGCGTATCTAACAATATTTTTCAGGGGGGGCCTGGAGGGGGGCCTGGCCATGGCATATGAGATGAAGCCATGAATTTCTATCGCTAACCTAAAATCCTGGGGTGGGCACTAGACCATACTGGGGTGGGCACGGCCCACCCGGCCACCCCCCTATATACGCCAATGCCTCCGGTTTTGGAATAACACTAGGGTAGGACCGGCAAGACCACGTGGAGTCGGAATTGCCATAGACTCAGGATGTACATGGGATATTTTGACGCTCCGCTCGCTTCGCTCGCTCCGCTATACATTGTCACAATAGAAACCTAACCTAACCTACAGTTTTCGGGGTTCAGCCAATTCGATATTTGTCCAAATTCGTATTTTCTGTTTTAACGTAAAAATAGGTTTAATAATCTTTAGTACTCTTGACATTTAGTGTCAGTAATGATTAGGTCTAATAATCATTAGGTGTGGTAATTATTAGGTTATTTCATATTAGTATTGTTGACAATTAGTACAAATCATTATTAGAGTATTGGATTATTAGGTCTAACAACTAATTAGGGTATAAAAATTAGGTGAAATGACATTAGGGCTAATGAAAATTAGAGCTAACGTTGATAGGTGTAATAATATTAGCACTTGCGTTATTAGGTCAAGTAGGGGAGTACCTGTAGCATCAGATAAAGCCTGAGGATATAGCTAAAAATTTTAGTAAGTATGCAATTTCACAAGGCAATAGTAAAATAGTCAGCTACTTTTGATGACAACCGTACTCCTCTATGCCGGTGACAGAACATGTCTACCTACGAAATATGGACTCCTACTGCTAGTGATACACATTCAATTTCGGCGGCATAGCGTATAGGCGATTTGGTAAGGGCCGAGTGAAGCGCTGCCGATGACGAATGTGTTAGCCTTTTTGACGGAGATGCTACGACGTTGCGCGAGCGGCAGCGGTGCGCGGCACGTGTCTCGTTCACGCGTATGGCCGCACGCTTCTTCAATGGCGTCGTGTTCGTGTTGTCTGGGGCACTGGGCTATACGTCGACGTGACGTAGTTTTTGGTACTCGTAGACTCAAAGTTGCAGACCTCGGTTCCAGGCACAACATCTGACTACAAAATCGCTCTATAGGAAACTTGCACGAACTGCAGCAGGCAACACCAGTGCCGGTTTTAGCACTACCAGCGCCTTGGACGAGATTTCTACGGCGCCCCCTAAACATGCGTTTTTCGCAAAATTTTGGGAATTTATGAGTATGAAGGCTTACGATGATCGAGAGGGTATAAAGAGGCCTGGGCGGTCGCCCTACCCTAACGCCGCTACTGGGCAAAACAGTAATGTCAATTTCAAGCGATGATATGGTAAGATTCAGATTAGCGGCACCAGTTGGCAGCACCTTCGTTGTGCAAGAGAAGGAGCATGAACAGGTTAGGAGCACTATCAACGTCAACTGTGTAAATATTTTATACTTGGCTTTTAGTAGTGTTCTTGGACTTTCCGTTTTTAAGATAGCAGGCATTGCACTGACGTGCCAGACAAAGTATATGTGGAATGTCCCCACAGAGCTGCCTTTTCAACAGTAAGTGGACCCTCAACTATCGAGTGAGTGGTGTGTCCATAAACCCGTTCTCAGTCTGTAATTCTCGAGCATTTGAGCTTATTCTGCTGATCTGAATACAGGTCTCGAAAGCTTTAAACTTACATACAGTAGCCGGCAAACAACTTGAACCAAAATGGCGGATCTGCGCATGTAAATTTGTACTGTACCGACCTTGAATTCAGAATCCATTTTTTTAGCCTATCTTCACAAACACGCAAAGCTTAGTCGCGTGCTACATTATAAGTAGGCTATTGCATATCGATACCTTAGTTCACTCTCGTACTAATTACAATTATATTGCCCATGAAATTTAAACCACAGAGTTGTGCACTGACGTCCTTTTATCGATTGTGCTGGTATCTATATGAACGCGCGTTTGCCTGAACTTCAAAATTCTCTCTCATTTCAATATCCATGTACGATGGGCATAAAAAAAAGCTGTCAAATTAACAACTGGCATATCTTCGGTGATAGTGCAATACCGCGTAAGTAGCAAGTGTAGATACGAATTCAAACAAATGCTGCTATTTATTAACAAACGCAGCTGTTATTTACGCGGTATTGCACTATCCCCGACGTTGTCATATTGCATGCTAAACTTTTGATGTTGACTGTACAGCAAAATAAAACATGTTATTCCATTACTTGCGCAATGTTTATTTTTTGTTAATGTACTTAAAACCTAAGCTTCTGGAAGAACCACTTGTTCTTCCCGCTCTTGTATCTCTCCTCGAAGCGAACCCTCGTGTTGAAGCGGAGCTTCTTGCGCTTGGCGGGGTCTTTCAGGTCCTTGGCGCTGAACTTCTCGAAGCTGAAGTCAACTGTGTAACGGGTAGGCATCAAGTGGTTGTAGTTTACTACCTGGAATAGAGAGAAACAAATTTTATTATTTTCCATTATTAACATAATTTAGTAAATATGTAGATTTTCATTACTTGCTTAGAGCAAGCATAGAGCACAGATTATTAGCTTATCAACGTATTCATTGTTCAAAATAAAACAGGATATTTTTGTTCTCTGTGGCTAAGCAAATAGGGCTCTTAATAATCATAATGTATATCTGGAAGAGTGAAGAGTGGCTCCTGATAGAGTAGGTAGACAGGACGCACGCTGAACTGAGGGATATACTTTAACATAACGCAACTCAGTAGAAATCATTTCAGAATAAAAAGGCTTATTATTATTATATATCTTAGGAATATATATTTCACAGTAGTAGTATTTGGGATATGGTGTGAGAGGAGGTTGAAGGTTGAACAGACTGCCCAAGAACTAATGATATGTCCATTAATCCTGATGCATGTAGAAACATGCAGGATGAACTATGCAGTCTCCAAGCACCCTACACGAAGCTACAAGCAATATAAAGGGTTTTGTGGAGGAGTTAGAGTAGCACTTGCTGAATTGCCCTACTACTAACGCTGCCCCCTTTTTCACGCAAAATGGACTTGATGGATGTCGACTTGTGGAAAATGCCCAGTGAAAATAAAATAGTCCTGACTACTTTGATAATTTCAAAGTTGTTCATAGTTGTTACAATGCACATTTTTATAGTAGCATGAAACAGGTATTATTATTCCCATAAATTCAACAATGGATATTTATGTCCTGTCAAAACAGAATTGAAAACAAATTAATGAACTTTTCTAAACTGGTTTCACCAAAACTTGTATAAAATTCCTCCTCAGGGACCGCTAGCTGTGTAGCTCCAAGGTGGACAGGCTACTAGGCAGTTCCAGATGTTCTTATAAAGTGGAAAACCATTTTTTTTAATAACTGATATTATAAAAAAAAATGGTCGGGGTGTAGCTAAGGGGACCCAGGACTTAGAAATTTTTTGATGGGGGTGGTGTCATTATGACACCTATTTTTATGATGCTATCGTATAGAAGACGCTAAAATAAGCATGTTTTGTATGGGCAACTTTTCTCTAAAATGAAAAATGGCCGAGATATTCGCCCTCAAAGATTGATGTTTTTCAAGGGAGCTGGGACTTAGAAAAAAATGGATGGTTGTTGCTGTCATTATAACACCTATTTTTTGTTGCTATCGTATAGAGGACGCTAAAATATGCATGTTTTGTATGAGCAACTTTTCTCTAAACTTAAAAATTACCGATATATTGAGGTTTTTAAGGTAGAAATGCTTGCTGATAATATGGTACATGGGTTGAAAACCGAAAACTGTAGGTTAGGTTAGGTTTGTTTTGTGACCATGTATAGCGGAGCGAGCGGAGCGTCAAAATGCTTGGACCCTCGTAAATAGTCTACTATTAGGTACCTACATCAAAATATGTTATGCATTTGAATTCCAATATCTTGGTAAATATTGATCTGAGAGAAAAAGTTTAAAGAATAAAATATGCTTATTTTAGCGTAATCTACAATATTCAATCTAATTTAAGCCCAAACCAACAAAAAAAAAGTCCTAATATCGGGTCCCCTTTCGTACACTGACCGCTCATTCAGTAGGTATATATACACTTGTAAGTACATTGCCGTGTTGGTTTGGGTATGTAAATATTTAATTTATAACTTAATTTTTTGGTCAGAGGGACCTACTGAATGAGCACATAACCACAGAATAAAGACACTAAATAATAAATGATTAATTGAGATGTCTCACAAGCTTTAACCCACTTTCACCCAGACAAACTTTTTGGAACCTGGGTAAATTTTGCGATATCTGAAATCGCAACAAGCATTAGAGTAAATTTTTTGAAAAAAAAAATGAGCGGTGTTATAACACCTGGTCGGGCTATCTGGGTTAAAGACATTATAATTATCCAAAGCACTTTATAAAATTTCAAACTTCTTATTTATTCAGATGCACATGGAACAAGTTCCATGTATTCAAGAATACAATACTCTAAACTTCTAAAGGACTGCTATTTTTATGTTTGTATTGGGTATTTGGTACTTTGGGGCCTTCATTGTAGTTATTTGCTTAACATAAGGACAAAATGTGTTTGCATTTTTAAATTAAAACCTGTCAGAAACAATAAAATGGAACCTTCTACTTAGTATGCCCAGACTGCAAGTGTTTCAGGCAAGTTACAATTTTGAACTATCATAATTGGACCGAAATACATAAAACTGAATTGCTTAAGTAACATGGGTTATGGTGTATGAATTTTAAAGAATGTAAAAAAAGAGCTTAAGCCCTTACCGCATACAAAGCCATATATGACAGATAATAATGTTGACCTGATTGACACTGGTTAAAGTTCGAATTCGAAAAAGTATTTTTTTATTTATGCAGCAAGGGGCCTTATAATTCGTTACATTTTTTTTTTTCATATTTCTGCAAATACCCTTTTTAAAGTGAATAATACTTTTCTCCGAGCTCTAGAAAGCAATGTAGCTACTTCACACTTTCATTGCATGCAGTCGAGAGTAATTTTGTCAATTTCAAGTAGTTTTTGAAACAAAAATTATCAATGAAAAAAATAAACTGTTGGTTTCAACTATATACCAATAAATCTCAATAGCCCTGGTCTAAGTAGTAACATTGATAATTATGTTAAGAAACATGTTTGATCATAGAGAAAAAATTCTAAAACATTCAGCATTTTTAAACAGATAAGGAACCTTAAAGTCCGGAAGTCCGAATTAGAAATGTTACAAATAACTAAAATCATTTCATAAATGGTAAGGGGTATTGGTGACCAATGGAATATTAAATTAGTAGATAGTTGGAACAGTCAGGTAAGCAACGAAAATATCCCACAACTTTGAAGTGTTTTTCCTGCAGTTGACTGTATTTAGACATTCTTAATAATTAAATGTTATATAAGACAAATTACTAATATCAGTAATTACGCTTTCCAGTCACCATTATTGAAATTGATAATTTATAATATAATTATGAAGTTAAAAAATAAACTGTTGGTTTCAACTATATACCAATAAATCTCAATAGCCCTGGTCTAAGTAGTAACATTGATAATTATGTTAAGAAACATGTTTGATCATAGAGAAAAAATTCTAAAACATTCAGCATTTTTAAACAGATAAGGAACCTTAAAGTCCGGAAGTCCGAATTAGAAATGTTACAAATAACTAAAATCATTTCATAAATGGTAAGTTTGTCAATACTAGAATACTATACCATTATGACGAAAAAATTAGCTAAGTTTAATATTTGTGGCTCTAGTTAACATATACTTTGTTTTGAAGTTGTGTAGGTTTATTGTTTATTTGCAACTTATCAGCAAAATCTGAACAGCATACTATACAACATATACATTCAGAAAGAGCAAATGTGACAACTTGTGGTTATTTATATTTGATACCATATGATAAAAGGAAAATCTTGTTACACGAAAAAAAAACAGGTTTTCGTGTAGGCTTCCGTTTTTCTACCCTTATGAAGCTTTTTAATACAATAAAACCAAGATATTTACTTTCATATCATAAGCAAGCTAGTACTCAGGTGGCATCACAAAGATAACTCGCATCAAAACAAACTTTAAGGTTATGTTTCAAACATGACGATTCTTACCTTGACGAAAGGCTTGACTTTCGAGCGCTTGTGGATTTTGTTTTTGCCCATCCTCTTGTGCACTTTCCGCGGATATCTGTCGATGCCGGCGACGAAAGCGTGGCCGTAGGGTTTGTCCGAGGTACCCTCGTCGTAGTTCTTCACGACGATGGCCTTACGGCCCGCGTACCGGCCGCTGAGGACCAGCACCACCTTCCCAGGTTTCATGATCTTACCCATCTTGGATGGATCTGCGAAAACAAAACTAACCTCTAAAATCGTATTTTGATTCACATAAACTGACTCGAATCTTCTAAATTGCGCTGTTATTCGGTACTTGTGGTTTCTTTGTAATGGAATTGGAACGCATTATACGATATTATTTGAGGAAACACCAAAATAATCACTATCAACTGTGTGTACAACTTCGAGTTGATGTCTTCTTATTTGTGTGTAAAAAATGGAATTATACAAAAAATCTTAATGGTGATGGACAGGACGAGGCACACACTTTGTATTGATGAAGTATTATCCTTTAAATGTTTCTTATTTTCACAGATTTAAATAGATATTTTTCCCGAAATTTTACGAAACTCACATTCCTATTACTCGTCGACAAGAAAAGACAGGGTTGCCATGAAAAAAATAAATTGTGTCACAGTGACAGTTCTCGAGGTAATCAGAAAAAGCTTCGTATACACTCAAAGTAACATTTAAATTTAGTAGCTTTTTTATTTGAGTCTGGAACAGCTCTATACATTAAGGATGGTCTCGAACTCTTCCCATGTTCCCAAGAGATTCTAGTAGCAGGGACGACGAGTTCGACTAACGCCCACGCGATTGGGCCGCCGGTACCAGCGCTATGACCATCATTTTTCTTTTTGTCATTGCGTACTAAGACCCCTGAAGAACCGCCATACTGTTACAAATGACCAAGTAAAGCTCCGTTCACACTTGTATCATTTCGCCGATCCGATCCCCGTCGCGTATCTTCACCGCGTATCATGAACGGTAAGTGTGGACGTCGCGCTGTCACGATCATGCAACGCTCGCGCGAAATCCATGTTGATACGCGTATCTTCAGTACCCCGCACACTCGCGATCACGAAAGCATTGCATGATCGCGACGGCGTGACGTCCACACTTTCGTTCATGATACGCGGTGAGGATACGGGGTGAGGATCGGCCGTGATCCATCTCGAGTGGGTTTTTGCCCGATCATCAAAGGCGCTATTTGAGTCATCGATCCACGCTGCGGTCATTGGTTCTTAATACTTAATCTTTACGATAGTTAAAAAATACCGTAGCACTGATGGACTGTCTACTTTGTTAGGCCTTTCCATGCGGCGTCTTCCGGCACGCGGTTTCCACTCGAGAACCTTTCTGCCGCATGCCATAAAACAAACACAGTCATACGAAGGCCATGTCTCCGTGAGCGGGTGCCTTAATCGAAGGCCTCCCCACGCGGCGGCTTCCAGCACGCGGTTTCAACTCGAGAACCTTTCTGCCGCATTATGTATTATAAAACGAGCACAGTCATGTGCTACATCTCCATGAGCAGATGACAAAAATGAAGGCCTTCCTCGCTGCGACTTCCGGTACACGGCCCCCACTCAAGAATATTTCTGTCCCAAGGTTCAGTGAGCGATCTCAGCGGGCGACATTTTTAAATGGGACGCAACTCTGCACAGAACAACGATCATAAACGAAATGAAATGTTCGGCGAAAACGAAATGCCAAAATGATCGGGGCGGTGATACGGTGCTACGATACGGATAGCGTCCAAACAGCACGATACGTCGTGGAGATACGCAACGGGGATCGGATCGGCGAAATGATACAAGTGTGGACGCACCCCGGGTGCGCTCACTGCGGGCACTCCGTATCATTTGCGCCGTCGCGCGAAGAAACGCGTCCACACTTGCCGTATCGTATCCTCGTTGCGTATCGCCGCACCGATCATTTCGGCGTGCAGTAGTTTGGACGCTATCCGTATCGTAGCACCGTATCACCGCCCCGATCATTTTGGCGTTTCGTTTTCGCCGAACATTTCATTTCGTTTGTGATCGTTGTTCAGTGCGGAGTTGCGTCCCATTTAAAAATGTCGCCCACTGGGATCGCTCACTGAACCTTGGGACAGAAATATTCTTGAGTGGGGGCCGTGTACCGGAAGTCGCAGCGAGGAAGGCCTTCATTTTTGTCATCTGCTCATGGAGATTTAGGACATGACTGTGCTCGTTTTATAATACATAATGCGGCAGAAAGATTCTCGAGTGGAAACCGCGTGCTGGAAGACGCCGCGTGGGGAGGCCTTCGATTAAGGCACCCGCTCACGGAGACATGGCCTTCGTATGACTATGTTTGTTTTATGGCATGCGGCAGAAAGGTTCTCGAGTGGAAACCGCGTGCCGGAAGACGCCGCATGGAAAGGCCTAACAAAGTAGACAGTCCAGCAGTGGTATGGTATTTTTTAATTATCGTAAAGATTAAGGATTAAGAACCAATGACCGCAGCGTGGATCGATGACTCAAATAGCGCCTTTGATGATCGGGTAAACACCCACTCGAGATGGATCACGGCCGATCCTCACCCCGTATCCTCACCGCGTATCATGAACGAAAGTGTGGACGTCACGCCGTCGCGATCATGCAATACTTTCGTGATCGCGAGTGTGCGGGGTACTGAAGATACGCGTATCAACTAGGGTTGCCAACCGTACTATATTATATAGTATTGTACTATATTTTGACTCTCTGTACTATATACTGTTGAAAAAATATATAGTACGCAAAAATACTATATTTCGGGGGTTTTAACAAAGTACTTCAAATTGCACACGTTCCAAGTGAATTTTATTAAATAGCAACATTTCCCGTCCACTAATATCGTCAATAATCAATAACACGGTCACATCTTGCGAGTCTTGCGAACTGTCACTGTCAGTGTCAAGTTGTTAAATGTCACTCTTGTCTTGTCAGAGTTGTCAGTGTCAGTCAGCGGTCGTTATTTTTTCTGTTGTAATTTTTTTTAACAAACTTTGAACTAGTTTGAACTTTTCTTATTGTAAACGTATCCGTGAGTCACTGTGATCATGAAAAGTGATAATTAATGGTAGTGGTCGAGGTGATAAGTGAGTGATCACACCAATCACATCACGCATGCTGATGAAGATGAAAAGTTCTAAATAACCTTAAAGATGTTCAAAGTCTTAATGCATTGATCGGATACCGGTATTGAGTTCCATACATTAATACCGGTATTCAATTTCGGTATTTCGCTTATTATTATACAATTTCATACTTTACCCGGCTTATTTCAAAGTTCCGTATCAATACCTAAATTCTATTTCATATCATTTGAATAAAAACGCGAAATTTGAAAGATATTTAAATTTTAATTAATACCGGTAACGATCTCTTCGTCTTATGTAAAAGGAATTCACAGAATGCTAGTAAGTATATAATGGAACATAGTTTACCCCAAAATAAAGAGTTGTCTTAAAGTACTATATTTTTTTACTGTGTACTATATTTTTTTCATTTTTTTTGGAAAATACTATAACCCCCAAAAATAGTTGGCAACCCTAGTATCAACATGGATTTCGCGCGAGCGTTGCATGATCGCGACGGCGCGACGTCCACACTTACCGTTCATGATACGCGGTGAAGATACGCGACGGGGATCGGATCGGCGAAATGATACAAGTGTGGACGCACCCTAAATTGTGTCACTATCTCCCGGTCTATCACAGATTACTTACAGGGAGCACCAAGAGGCGGACCACAAACTGGATATTTTATGCGGACCTACTGGCCCCTATTATAGAATAAATAAATAAATAGCGGATAGAACATAAACAAGTGTAAACAAGTCAGATTTGACATTGATTGATCATTATTCGAGATGGATGAATCCCAACCCTATGCAGGAGATAAATCCATCCATCACAGCGGTCTGCTCAAACTCAATTCCATAGACATCAGACTTCGCTGTCATCTTCCATAGAGCAGAAACTTTTGACGTTTATTTGATTAAACTGACCGGAAACTATTTTTGCATTGCTATTTTTGTACTCCGCCGTAGCGTAACGAATTTATTTAAGCGTAATGAAAAACAAACAACTCTAGCCGTTAACGTGCATATATCGCGCATGATTTAGACAAGGATCTGAAATAACTTTTTAACGAGTTTCCGTGCAGTTACGGCTTTGTAAAGTGACGGAAAATGGATTCAGACAGGGATACATCGAACACTGATGGTAAGTTGATGTTTTCTGTATAATATAAATACTAACACCGCGTTGGTATTATGTTTATTTTGCGTGTGCTCAGTTTAGTTTTGTCTTACAGAGTGTCTCGTGACTGCACTCCAGTTATTTGACTATTGCGGTGCGGAGAGCACCGGCACTTTACATGTGGACGTACTCATGGATAAATGCGCACCCAACGTGAAGACTAACAAGTAAGTTAAAAACTTGCTGTATTCATGAGAGAATTCATTCCTCATTGCCATTAAATCCATTAGGTAGCATGGTATTTATCATAGGTGTGAATGTTAAGTTACGATGTTTCTTTATGTTATAAATGTTTCTATTATTCTTTGAAAACAAACTTAAAGGCGAATTCTTTGAGCTTATAGCTAAGTATTCTTTTGTCTTTTTTAAATGATATGCATATAATTCGATTCCACATCTTAATTTCATTACATAGTTTAATTCATTTGGTTCTTCACATCTTAATTTTAAACCATGTACTAAAGTATTGATAATAATTCCTTTTTGCAGTGCTGAATTTAGCTATCTAAAATCTCTGCTGGACCCCAACCATAGCAACCCCGAGATAGATGTGACCAGACTGGCCAGTGCCTTGAATGAGTTCAGTGGCAGCCAGAAGACCAAGTTAGACCTGGAGGAAAGGTACATTCTATTTTTAAAATCGGCAGTCTGCTACAACAGATTGTTTTTATACAGTGTTTTTTTTTTCTTATAATTTTAGCAGTGTATAACTTACTGTGGTGAGACATTTTGGAAATGAAAAAAAAAGAAGCTACTATTTCACCAAGCAGATGAGCATAGTATTGTATGAAATAGTAGAACTTTCATTTTATTTCCAAAATGTCTCACCATATAGTCTAAGATCCCTTTAAGAACGACCTTCACCGAGATGTTTATTTGATGAAATGTATTTTATATTTAACTTAATATGTCAATAAATATATTGCATATGGGTTGCCTAACAAATTTTAGTCCAGGGTATGTTTAATTAATGATTAAAATTTTTTTTTTTTTTAACATTTGATTATTAGATAAATTCTATACCAATCGAAAGTATGAAGCCCATAGAATATGCAAACGTTAGGTTGCCTATTCTTTTCCCGTCACAACTATCGGGTAGCCAGGTTTAAACTGGTAAATCTATACTAGCATTTTGCAACGGTCTGATTATTGAATTGAAATTAAATAACATTAAAGATTATTTTATTATGAACACGGTGGTATAGGGTTGCCTGCGAAAAATCAGTCCAGAATTCCGGTTGTCGAATTTTGAAAAGTAAAATATTTCTGCGAGTGAATGTGTGCGACTGAGAGGTCCCAACCAAAACCATCCCATACGATAGAAGAGGACACAGCATAGCAGCTGTTTGAAGTCCGCCCATTTAAAAAAAGAGAGTGCGCATGCTATTTGTGCTTGAAAATGAAAAGGATAGCGATAGACTCGTATATGCTGTACATTATTTTGGAGTAGTTTATTATTAAAATAGAGAAATAGTTATTTAACTTTTTTTTTATCAATTAATTAATGAAATAATGAACTTTATTCTGCAAGTAGGCCACAAGGGCACTTTTACATGTCTGAGTCTATCGACATTTCACAAGAGGTGACCACTGTTGAGAAGAAACTACGAAAGATTAGATATATTAGATTTGTTTTATTCTACTACCTGTGTTTCTACTTGAATCACTTAAAATTAATGCCGTTTAAACACTTTTCACCATTGGTTAAAATTCTCCAACATTTAAAAGTATGAGAATCTCTGAACACCATGATGACGTAGGCTTGTGTCAGTCACGTGGTTCGCGAGTCTCGGAAGAGAGTACCAGGCGGAGTATATTATTATACCATGAATTTTATTGTATCTATAGCGACAATCTACTCCAAAATAATGCACATCATATACGAGTCTATCGCTATCCTTTTCATTTTCAAGCACAAATAGCATGCGCACTCTCTTTTTTTAAATGGGCGGACTTCAAACAGCTGCTATGCTGTGTCCTCTTCTATCGTATGGGATGGTTTTGGTTGGGACCTCTCAGTCGCACACATTCACTCGCAGCAATATTTTACTTTTCAAAATTCGACAACCGGAATTCTGGACTGATTTTTCGCAGGCAACCCTATACCACCGTGTTCATAATAAAATAATCTTTAATGTTATTTAATTTCAATTCAATAATCAGACCGTTGCAAAATGCTAGTATAGATTTACCAGTTTAAACCTGGCTACCCGATAGTTGTGACGGGAAAAGAATAGGCAACCTAACGTTTGCATATTCTATGGGCTTCATACTCTCGATTGGTATAGAATTTATCTAATAATCAAATGATTAAAAAAAAAATTTTTTTAATCATTAATTAAACATACCCTGGACTAAAATTTGTTAGGCAACCCATATGTAATATATTTATTGACATATTAAATTAAATATAAAATACATTTCATCAAATAAACATCTCGGTGAAGGTCGTTCTTAAAGGGATCCTCTACTAATAGTAAATTCTTATCAATGAAAATTTATTATGCAAATGTAATTAAAAAAAAACACTATGCACATACATTGTAGTGTGCATTGGATTTTAGCTGACAACTATTCTAGTAAATTAGTCTGCATGCTACAAGGTACACCCAAGGGATCCTGCACCAATAATGGTTCTGTTTGGCCTTATGGTCATGTTTTTCCTGACACCTTTTCAAAACAATATGAAACAAAATACTTTTCTGAAAACCAAAGGTTCAGCCAAATGCGAGATAATCACAGACAAACATACACACAGGTCAAACTGAGCACCTCCTTTATTTGAAGTCAGTAAAAAATTGTTTATCAACATTCAACAATATAGCATTACATATATAATAACCAGGTGTGGATCCAAAGTTGTGTGCATTTTTTTTTTATTTATTATGGAAAATGGGGCCCACAACCTAAAAGGTTTACTGGCTGATATATATGGTCTCTATAGCCCAACTCACACTTGACCATATTTTTGTATGGGTTCTCATAACCTTTTTAGAGAGCTGGATTTGCCTGTTTATAACACCAGCATTTATTAGTAAACATGCTCTACTTTTTATTGATACATTTTCCTTAAACAAAGTTGTTATGTGGTGGAATTCAGTGTTTTCCTGTACACATTGTGACACTATGGAATTGTAACAACATTGCACCTAGATGGCAAATCTATGCATAAACAATTTTTAAGGCATGAAACACCAGTAGTTATTGTTTTTTTTGAGAAGCAACATGATGTCCATTCACTTCTTAATTTAATCTGTAGGTATGCTTGCTTTAGAAATGGTGGTTAAAGCGATTTTGTTAGTATTTAGATATGGAGGCATAGTAAAAATACAAGTTTTTTAATTTTTGGGGGATGCCGTTGTTAGCCACCATCTTCAATTGAAGGTGAAGATTAGATTTTTTTTAATCTGATATTGGTTGATTCTGTGACAAAACTGTCTAATATGAGTGAAATAAATATATAAATACTACGAGCTGCAAAATTGTACGGTCAATTTCTGAATGAATTCATTCATGAATGATGCAGTTGTGCAGCCCATAAGACAATGCACTTTACAGCCTGGCCGCGAAGATTTACCGCAGAAAGACTGAAAACTGTCTTCATATTGCCAAGAGTTTTAATTGACGACTCCAATCTTATCATCAATTTGTGTTCTATGTTCATCTAGTAGCAATGACCTCTCTGACCCGGTCATTGTGTTCATTAACCCATTGCTTGTTGTCATAATTTGTCGTATTCCTTCCAGTTTCAATTTGAAGAGTGGCGCGGGGCCCCAGGACTCCGATTCTGGTATTTCTAATGATGGTAATTCTTTTTTTAGCTAGTTATTCCAGCACCAATTATAGAAAACTCGATTATGTAGAGTCATTTATGTAGTATCATGAAGAGTTTGAGTTTTGATAAACCATGGACTAATTACTTACGTTTTAGTTTCAAATCGAGTCATAAACAGTAAAATAGTTCACTCTGTGAAAGGATAGTTAATTTGTGATTGATCTATTTATCCACTTTGGTTTGGACCTTAATTTGTTCACAATGAGAAAGAGTGTGCTACGTACGTATGTACGTACTATGGGTGTAACGAATATTCGCATTTGCGAATGTTCGCAAGTTGTTGAATATTCGCATTCGTATTTGCAAGTAAAAAAACCTCTTAAATGAATAAACAAATGATAAAGACTGATAAACGTGTCATATTTGAATGGGTTTAAATATGCCCACATATTACTACCTACGTTATTTAATTTTATTGGCTACGTTATTTATTTTATTTAAGAGGGTACGGTGTCCCACTCCCACTGCTTATGTTGGTCAAAGGCCTCTCTCTAATTTTTCCACGTGTCCCGGTCTTGGGCTAGGTTCTTATGGAAGACATTCGGGTCCTCTCGTCATCTCCGTCGAGATCAGCGAGGACGCCGCACTCTTATTTGGTGGGAGTGGGACCCACGCGGTAGTCAGTGGTTACTTTAACGCCCAAGTCCTCCGACATGCACCGTTTTAAGCAAATTACATGAATTTCCCAAGAAACTAACATTTTTCAACCTAGTTTCTTCGCTCTTTGTTTCGTTTGATTTTTTTTACTGACAAAATGGGAAACATTCGCCAATGTCAGAGTCAAATATTTGTATCCGCATTCGCATTTGCGAATGTCCAAATATCAACATTCGTTACAACCCTAGTACGTACCTACGTACGTCACGTTAGTAAATGAGCCTGTAAGGCTATATAAAACTGTACAACTTTAATATTACAGTATGAAAGCTTCATCGAATATCCAATAAATTGTCTTGTAAAACTCGTTTATTATTTACCAAGTGTTAGTAGTAATCGGTTCTCTAACTTATCGCAGAATTTTTTTTCGTGTAATGTTTTATTTCGAAGAAGGCATTTTTCTCAGACAGCGTAAATTATTCGGGACTGTTATAAAACAAAACTAACCTAATCTATAAGATATTTGCACCGACAATTATGAAAAATGTATGAATACAGAGCAATAAAAATTCTGCGAAGTGTATATTCGGCTAAATGAAACATTCGACGATAAATAATTCTGCGAAAAGGTAGAACACCATAGTAAATTGTAGGGTGCAAGAACAGATTTGTAAAATTTCCCGTGAAGCTTGTTTACATAATAACATAAATCCGATTATAATTTTTAAATGTTTCTTCAAGGGTTCCTAATCCTGGAAGAGCTGCAAACAGAGCTTCGCGAGAAGTCTCACCTCGCGTCACAGCTGCGTGGACAGCTGGATTTTGCAGATCGGCAGCACGAGGAAGCCCTCGCTGCGCTCAGCGTCGAGCGGGACTCGCTGCGCGCCGCACTCATTATGTATGTATCTGATTTTTCTGTACTTAGCCCCAAAAAGCTCCAGCCATTAACCCTCAGGACTTGAGATTGAGGTGGCTTACTCGGTAGCCTTACGGCTGTAACCGACATCGTGTTGCTAGGCTGTAGGCAGCGCACTGGCCCGGCGCCTAGCGTGTGTGTGCTGGCGTGCACGGGCACTCGAACCAGCGGACTTGTATGTAGCTTGACAACGTGGTCTTGAGGTCAGTATGTTTGTTGTAGGACTTGTAGGTCATGTAGCTTGATTCTATATCGTGTCAGGACTTTGAAGATTATCATAGAACGTTGTTTAGCGACGCCGATAGATGGCGCTCTGCAACTACTTGCCAACCGACCGACATTGCAATCTGTTTGTTTATTTTGTTAAATATTTACTTATAACTTATAACAACGTCGTTGGCGCAGTGGTAGTGCCTATTGAGCCCGTCTAGCACGACTTGGCTTCGCGACTTTTATCGCGCGACAAAGCACCGCCTTTCACTCTCTCACAGTACTGTGAAAATAGAGTCACGTTGCACAGTTGTGCTAGAAGTGCTGGGGCCAAGTATTTGTTTGATGAACTCGAATATTTGTTTCTATGTACTCTTTTTTCTATTTATTTAGTAATTTATACAAGTATGTATAGCGTCGCTTAGTACCCGTAACATAAGCTTACTAGAACTTAACTTGGGACTAGATATTTTTTTCTAAGGTTGTACAGTACGATATTGAGCATTTCTTTATGACATAATTTTACAGGATCCGCGATGAAAACACGACGCTACACCACGTTCGCCGAGACTATGATGAGGCGTGTGAAAGGCTCTGTGGGAGCGAGCAGGCGCTGGGCGCGGTGCGGCGTGAGAGAGACGCCCTACGGAGAGAGAGGGACGGACTGATGGAGCAGGCCGCCTTGTTGGACGCAGAGGTATGTGCCGATACGTCGAGGATGAGCCTGTTGTCTACCGTTATTAAAAATATTGTTGCTGTGTTCAATTTGTAAACTTTTTTTGGTTTGCAATTAAGCATTTTGTATTGTATTGTATGAGCTACATCCGGATTTTAAGGATCACTCCTGTAAATCTCATATTACCTGTCTTAAAAATAGTGCTATGTTTATACTTATATTTCTGATTACATTTCCTTTCCCTCCAATCGTACGGGTTTTAGAGCTATCACTAAAAGTCTTACTTTAAAACTCTCGAATCAGATTCCTATAACATATCATATATGAAGGGTTAAGAGAAAAGCCTAGTCAAGTCCATTTTTTTAAATCGTTTTTCTAAGTCAAGGCTCCAAAATAATCCTGTTCAGCAAAAGCTAAAATAGGGGCAAAATTACAGCCATTCAATTAGGGTAGCTTTTGTCCAGCAGTGGACGCCTGTCGGCTGATATGATGCTGATGATGTAGCCATAATGTGATTTCACAACTTCAATGAGTGTACTGTAAAATTTAGCAAATGTGACTGCCAGTGTTCCCCCCCTAGCCCTTCATATTAAAATCTTCACGAATGCACAGTTAAATAGCAACTTGAAAATACCCCTCCGTATTCCAGAAACTAACCCTACAAGAGCTACTAAGCAAGTCTAGAGAGGAATGCCACCGCATCAACGAAATGTACGCCAGCCGACAGGCTTCGCTTCTGGAGCAGAACGAGGTGCTGAAGCGCGAGCGAGCCGAGCTGGCCACCAGGCTCCAGGACCAGGAGGACCTGGTGCAGCAGATGCTGAAGGAGAAGGTATTACTGCAGGCCATAGGGCTGTCCAAGAGTACCCACTAGGCACAATCTTCGGCTACCTCCAGCCACCCTGAAAATAACGTCGTGAGCGAGATCAGATGCAGCAGAACCTGAAGGAGAAGGTATCATCATCAATCTGTAGCTGTCCTTTGACATAGGTCTCTTGAAATGTTCTGAAGCGTGAGCGAGCCGAGCTGGCCACCAGGCTCCAGGACCAGGAGGACCTGGTGCAGCAGATGCTGAAGGAGAAGGTATTACTGCAGGCCATAGGGCTGTCCAAGAGTACCCACTAGGCACAATCTTCGGCTACCTCCAGCCACCCTGAAAATAACGTCGTGAGCGAGATCAGATGCAGCAGAACCTGAAGGAGAAGGTATCATCATCAATCTGTAGCTGTCCTTTGACATAGGTCTCTTGAAATGTTCTGAAGCGTGAGCGAGCCGAGCTGGCCACCAGGCTCCAGGACCAGGAGGACCTGGTGCAGCAGATGCTGAAGGAGAAGGTAAGTTCATCATGGTCATCGACCTAAGCAGTATACTGGATATAGATAGGCATGTCCAATACTCCGTGGAGCACGATCTTCTGCCACTCTTTCGCCATCCTGCAAACAAACGCTCCATATAGTACGAGGATCAACAACCAAAGTTCTCCACTCAAGAAACCTCAGAACTTCCAAGTTGGTTCCTGCAAATATGATCCGCTTACATTTTCCATTTCAACTTTATCTTAACGATTTGTCTGTTATTTCAGTTTTAGGCCAGAATATCAGGAATTCGGGATACACATACAACATTCAAAGAACTACCATCAACATATACTTATTTGCTGTATGTATCAAATGCACCATTTATGAGGAGAGAGATAAAGTGGACAACTTAACAGTCCTCTGTTTAAATGTTAACTAATCTGTAACATCAGTATTACGCACATGGTCATGACCAAAGCCTACCGTCAGATATAGCTTTATTTCCGGCGCTCCCGAGGAGATAATCGCGGCTATCAACATTCTAGAACCATCGTCAGCCAATAGTGTCAAGTCTCACACTAAAAACACCAATTTTTTCAGGTGATCCTAGAAATGGAGCTGAAAGACGTGCTGAACCGCTCCAACCAGACGCAGCTGCGGCTGGACCGGTCCATCGACGTCAGCTACACCGAGGACCAGATGCTGACTGCGCTGGACAGCCTCAACCAGGACAGCCGGTTCTCTTCAGGTGTGTAACTCCAAGGAACCCCTTTTGAACAAGTTGTTTATTTTAATTGAATGTCTGCTTCCATCCATACTAACTTATTCACATATCTCGACCACATCCCGTCTTCACATATTGCCTAAAGTTAACTATTAATTCCTGGAAATGATTACTTTCAGAGCTTCAGATTTCATTGCTCGTATTAAGTATTGGGAATAGTTGATTGTTTGCATTAATCGTATATACTGAAGCGCTTATATCATTAGCCACGATTACTAGACATATTCATCGAATTTATAACCGTTCAAGACAATGTGATAAGGTGTTGAACTTTATCCCTTTGTTAATCATTGGTTTATGAAAATATGTATACTTGTATAGAGTACCTTTGCCCTAACTAAGGGTTAATGTTGCATGAGACTTTACTGTTCCGCTCATTCCGTCAGTCATTTTATAATCGCTTATACTTCTTGTTTAACCTCTCTTTATCTCTGTAGATAATCATGTGTTAGACGAAGATGCTTTCGTAAAAGCCCTTAAAGATCAAGAGCTCGGCCGAGCCTCCAACCTCTCGCTATTCGACGAGATTCGCCTCAGTTTCTGCAACATGTCTCGGCGAGACATTCCTGATACGTGTGCCAACATGTCCAAATCGCAACTGATCGAACTTGACAACGAAAATGATAGTAAACTTGACACAACAACTATAGGCACACAGACAGATGCTGATGAAATTACTAATAATAATAACACAGAGTGTAGTGATTGCATCAAAGTATGCTTGGAATGCGAAAAAGTAAAGGATACATTGATGAAGACGCAAAGTAACCTTAAGGAGTCGAATAATAATGTCTCAGTTTTGAGGGAAGAATTAATTCAATATGAGGAAGACTTGAAAATGTTGAAAGAGCACCTTGATCGGGTCAATGTGGATAAAGTATCTTCCACAACACAAACAATTCAACAAGCGTGTAGTAACTGTATCGAGAAAAATATAGAATGTGCCGAATTAAGGAATAGATTCACTAAATTAAAAATAGACATCAAACAGTCCCAAAACAACACATCAAATGCGGAGAAAGAATTAATTAAAAGTCAGTTAAGTTTAAAGACGTTACAAAATTATGTTGACAGTTTGAAAGTTGACCGTTGTTCGATTGACACGCAAACTGATACGATTCCACCTTCTGTTGATAACAATAACATAGAAATATGCGGTGACTGCAGAAATCGATGTCAGAACTGTGAGAGACTTCAAGATTATACTACTAAATTAGAACATGAGATCCACAATGCAAACCAAAGAGCTTCAGGCATGCAATTAGATTTAGACAAATATGAGAATACACTGACAACTTTGCAGAATCATATAGACGAAGGGATGAATAGAAATAACTTTCTGGAGGCAATATCAAAAAGTTTACAAGATAAACTTGAGGTTTTGGAGTGCGCTTGTGCTGCGCAGAGGAGAAAGATCGAAGCTATGGCTTATGAGACGTGCTTCAGCGAAACTCAAACTGATACGTATGGTAATTTGGGTCTTATCATTAAGGCTGAATTCAACCAGTTTGGAATAGGGTTTATTTGTAGATTAAGTAACAAAATCACTTGGAAATTTGATATGAATCTTGTTAATACGTTTTATTCCAAGTTGGTCGATTTGAACCTAAGTAGTGTAGATGTATCTTGTGTTGTCATAGTTTATTGTCACACGTATTTAACATTTATGTGTTCGTTGGTGTCCTGTGACTAGAGATGTGCCGTTCTCCAGTACGTTTCCCTATTTCTATGGGGAACTTTCTCGAGAACGGCGCATCTACTCTACCTGTGACGTCTTATATGTTGGTGACAGTTGTAACATTTTGTGTATCATCCATCAGTTGTAGTATAAATTATTTAGTCAGTAGTTAAGTATGTAGTATTTTTATTAATTTAATGTAATTGGTAAATCATTCATTTTAAGTAGTGATATGTACCTCGTATTTACTATTAGCGTTAATAAAATAAATAAAAACTAGTATTGTGTATAGTAGTCACAAAATCAATTGCTTCTTGGTGAACATGTTATTATATTTTCAATTCGTTTATGGAATTAACCTAAGATTTTAACAGTTTTTGTACACATACTTTTTCACATTACATTATTTTCAATTCTGGAGACCCGCTTTTATTATTGTCGAAGCGGATTGTGATAGTTTTACATTAGTAGAAAGTTGCCCATAGCCTGCTCAGCGTAGAAAGTTTTTGTTAATCAGGAAAATATTTCATATCGCCGCTAGTTATTATAATATTTTTCCTATTTCTACATACTACCACCATAGTATAATGTACGATGTATTGATATGATATATTTATTTGTATGGTTTAGTATAAAATTGGTAGAAATCAAAATTAAATCGTATTGTAGTGTAGTCAATGTAGTAGTTAGCAATATTAATCAAGTATATATATAGTTGTTATTTATTACTAAAATAAGGTTAATTATTTCAGATATAGCGTCAGTGGGCACCCAAGCGGAGGTGCCTTGCCTCGAGTGCGAGCGGCGAACCGCGCAGCCGCGTAGCATACGGAGGTTGCTTTGGTAAATATAGACACAAATATCTGAACAATCTCACACAAATATATCTAGTCCGAAACTAAATAATGATTGAAAGCGTGCAAAACATACCACACAAATATTTGCCCTCGTATCGATTCCATCTTGCTGGCAAAAAATACCCATTTAATACCTTTACAGACACTGTCTTCATTTTTTTCGTCGTCTTTGTCCGTAAACAGGTCAACGATTGTAAGCCAAAACTAAAACAAATATTGACACATTAATTGTGTACTATGAGTTTGCAACTGATCTTATATTAATTTTGTTTACTCACATAGCGGCAAAATATTTATCAGATGCAAACATATTAATTTTAAGATTAATGGGATCCAAATGAAAATTTTAATAATGGAAATCGAAAACAAATATAAAAATACGTAATTTTTTATATAGTTACACTTATTATTACATTTGGAACTCCAAATAGTTCTGAATGTGAAATAATACAAAAACACATTTTTTTTAAAGGCGCTTTCCGTGGACTACATTGATTGTAAAAACTATTTGGATAGAAAAATAGACGTTTTATTTGCTCAAAGTGAAATGGCAGGTTATAATAGGTTCGTTAACCCTTTTGCGATGATAAAAGTCTGGCATCTTTCATACAAAATACATAGATATGATAGATTTTTGCCGCTACTGTACGTTAAGACTTCCCTGCCTGATGAATGTGAGAAGACCTATATGTATGACAAAGTGAAATGGTTCAATGAATCAATCACTAACTTGTATCTTGTGAATAAAGTAACGAAATTCTATGTAGTTAGAAACCCACCTAACACGTCCAAACCCAGCCCTTCTCTACTCCACAGTCTCTAATTCCAGGGAGCCCCTCAAATGCCTGTTCCAAGGCTTCGCCGTGCTGTGCTTCCTGTTCGCGGTCTCCGCGCTGTACGGGGTGACGCGGCGTGGCACGCGCTGCGAGCGCGAGCTGCCGTGGCGCTGGCTCGATGCGCAGGAGTTTATGGACCTGCTGCTGAGGATCGAGTATGTCGCTGAAGTTCCCATGTGAACAGCAACTGTCATACGCGACTATTTCTCGCGAGATAAGTACCCGTCGCTATCTATGCGGGCGGTGTGGAGTGTACAAATAAAAGGACTGTGTTTATGTATCCCAGTGAGGCCCAATGTACCTCTCAATGCACAAAGTTACACTTATAACTCGGACCCAGATAGTTTGTGTTATACGCTCGCGTAAACGCCCAGTGTACATTACGATGTACAAGATTCATTCGGTGCATTCTATTCGTCTAGACTCTAGAGTATCTTGAGAAAAAACTATAAAAATATCCTAGTTGAGATCATCATAAAAAAAAACAAGTCTTGAGCCGCAGCGCAGGTACATGTAAAGAAATTGTACATTGGAATGTACTATAGGCTGCACATATACAAGGCCAATTGATAAATGAATTTCATTCATAAATGGACCATAGAATTGTGCAGCTCATCGTACATTGGGCATTTAGGCCTTGTGGTTTGGGTTTGGGCCTCACGAACATCCAAGTGTCCGTTTGTAGGTGTTAAATTGGTGGCGCTACTGCAGGAACGAGTAGCTACATTACTTAGAAATTGTTTGTTGATTATAAACTTTTTAAGTATATACTTAAAGGAACTAACTAGGAGTAATACTGTAATCACTGAGAAAATTTGTTTTGTCATCTTGAATTTTGTCATATCATCTCGCTACTCTAGCGCTGTTGTTGCCTATAACGGACGGCTTTGGAACTATTATTTACTGCTTGCCGCTGGACACTTTCAAACATTCTCCCATATATGATTTTGCTCCTTTTCTACACGCCATACTAGAAGGGTTCAAAACTGATTATTGTTGCAAGATATCGCTGATGGCTGTCCATCCGTATAAACGTCTAGTTTTCCATACTGTAGGATTTTAACGAACTTTTGAGTAGACTCCGAATTTTTGAAAGAGCAGCGCAAGTTGTCATACGATACACGTAAACTATCCACTTTTTAGTGCAGATTAGACAAGCAAAATTTAATTTTATTACGATATTAACTTTCATTCATTATTCAATATTCGTAGGTATTATATCTGATGAAGATTAATATATTCCTTATTTGTGAAAAACGAAACGTCCCTTTCGAACGAAACTCCTTAATTGTTTTATCACATAGCTATACGCTTATTCTTGCAGAGTCGCACTCCGGTCATCCGTTATTTTCTACTCTGTGACGAAACTATATAATGATCTGAAGGTTCATGGTCAGATTTAGGTTAGAGTCTTTCCGGTGGACATAAGCGAATTTAAGGATTCTAGCGGCTAATTCTGATAAAACTCGTATGAGAATAAATAACGTTCCGTCTTCTATAATCCGATCTAATAGCAAAATAACCTAGATTCATACAAGCTTAACTTTTGACCACCGGAGGGACGGTCTTTTTTTTGAACTGACTATGACCTGACTAAAACGTAACAATTAAAACGCTCGCTGATCATCTGAAATATTTTAAGATTTTTCTAGATTTAGAAACGATAATAACCTTTTAATCGTAGCATGTTTAATAATATAATATTGATATCGTTATGCATGGCCCGATGCAACATTACATATTTAATATACCTTTATCACGCGATTAAAAGGTTAATGGCAATATAAACGTTCCTAATAAGATATTTTCATTAAATGCTAGCGTGCCCCAGGAGGGCTCGACGTTATCTTAATACAAATATTTGACTACGAAACTTAAAACGCATTTTTGTCTCATAGAATTTATTAATTTTAACTGATAACAGAAAACTTAACTTACTTTCTCTTGATATAATTATTAAAATATTTGACTTCTTTAATGTATATATATGTATGTTTGTGTTGTATAACAAGGACAATTGGGGCAAGAATGCCACACGCGGTATACCTGCCATAAAAATACCGGAACATACAATTGTTAGTTGTATGACTTGTACGCAAGTTAGTTGTAAGTTTAGTCCGATAACAAAGTGTAGAAATTACAAAAGTAGCAATACTGTAGTGTCGTCCCGTTTTCTTTCATTGATTAGACAGTGACGACACTACAGTATTCCCCCTTTTTAATTTCTACTCTTATGTCTTACTGTATAGTTGGCGGATTTGCCCCGAATGACCTTAAATGTTTATGCTGAATTTTAAATATTTAATTTTAATTTAAAATAGAACACAAATCAGGGAATGGAAACATTTCTATTATTGTTAATTTCTTTGTTTAATTTTTATGTTATTTTACTGTGATGGTTCACATACAAATCTCACAAAAGTAGTCTCAAATTAACTTTTCTTTAATTGATGTAGTTGTATAACGCTGTGATATTTCAGTGCCAGTAAATTTTAGAAACATATCTTGAACAAATGCTAAGTTGCTTAGATGTGAGCGCACGTTTAATAAAAAAAAACGTATGTCTTGGGCTGACAAGATTTGGTCTGAATTTTCTTAAATAATTTTATATTCAGAATTTAACATAGTTTAGTAAATTTTGCCAAATATTTTCGGAGTTGTGAATGAAGAATTTTAAGATTAATATTGAAATTAATAATTAGTCTTACTTTAAGCATTAATTTAGGAAGCATGGAACAATATAACCCCATTTTAAATAATGATTATTTTCAGATTGACATCGCTATTTCAACGATTATTTATTAGAATATTTATAAAAAAATTGGTTCAATTTATTTTTATAAAACGATATACCTAAGTAGTTTTGCATGCAGTTGTTCGACATCGAAATTTTTAGACTTTCATTATTAAAGAGGTATTGTTCCATATATTATTATTAAATTATAATTATCAGAGCATTTACCGATGCATTTATTGTGATTAGAACTAGGTTTAAAATTTTAAGACAAAGTAACCAGAGTTGTGCAATTGTATATCCAATTGTGTTTACAAATTGTAACTATAAAATGTATTGTAGAATTTAAAGTTTCAACTTGTAAACACAGTATATATTTAAATGTAAACATTATTATTAGTCATTTTACTATTGGAATAAATGATTTTATAAAAAAATATGTTTTATTGATAGTAATTCCCGATTTGAAGGAAGTTGAATAACTTCACAATATTTTCATAAGTATGGCAGTTTGTGAAGACATTTCTATTTGTTTATTCCTATCGCCATCTTACACCCACGCAACTAAAGTTAGTTGGCAAAAGCAATCGTTAGTAGTAAAACTTTTCGATACCTCAGTGCACAATCGTACTAACTTTTCGGAAAAAGTAGAACTACTTGCAATATGGATGTTAGTGACGTTAGTACACGTGTGAACTAAGGTATCGATTTGTACTTTTCGATATGGTGCGCTTGAGTCGGTGGCGTAGGTATTTGTCCCAAATTACCTTGAAACATGATACAACAAGACCTATCAAATAAATATACAAATTTAACGACGACGTAACCTCTAAACCAGCGATACTCAACCTTTTTTTTCTATAAGAGCAGCAAATAGTCAAAACGACTGTTAAGCCAATTGTAGTCGGGGGCCAAAAGGTAAATTACGAGTTCGTATTTAGGTATTTTTCATAAAAACTCTGTGGGCCGCAGATTGAGCATAGTTGCGCCTCAGACCAAGAAAAAAGATCTTTTTTTGAGAGTTGTGCTCAAAACCAATGTTTTTGAAAACTCATGTGATGCAAAGGCTCCTTTATCCCAATAACCTACCAAGCCGAGGGGTTAAAGAGTTCGTGTACCAACAGTGACAACATTAACATCTCAACTTTCTTCAATTTCATAGAAATCGTTGATATGCCTTCTCTGTCTCTGTCTAAATCCTTCATCAACTTCAGGCAGAGCAATTTCTTGTGAACATTATTAAAACATTTGAACGCTGAGATTGCTCTCTTGCTAATGGTTGACCAATAGACAGAATACCTCATAGTATTAAGTCCGCCTTTTGTATAAGATTTCTTTCGTGCAATAGGGACTGGATAAATAAACAAACGCTGAATTAATAACAATCCAAAAAACTTCGTGGAAATAGATACGTGCTGGGCCCATAACCTAATGATTAAATCAGTCGCAGTACTTTATTATTTAATAATTTTTATTCCAGATGGTTATATATAATAGATAGGTTATATATAATAAAAACTTATTGCGCAGTAGTCATCATTTATACAGCGCATTAAGTTTGACACCGCTCTTTTTACGTGAGTATAGGTATACAAACCATCTAGGCATAATATATTATACCTAGTTTAGCAAGCAGCAGCCGTCCAACAAAAAGATAAGGAAGTTAGATCGATCTAAGTACCATTTCATTCGTTTTGTACTTCAAAGTTCTGTTTAACCTTTTGAGCGCCACAGTCGGCTGAGGCCGTCAACAAAAAATCGTGCCCCTGACGCCACGTCGGCCACAGCCGTCCAAATTTCAATGATCAAAAACTTTGTAATTCTAACCGCTACAAGTATTTTTCAATCCCTGTTGATTTTGGGGCACACCTTTTTTTTTTTTTACTCTGGCGTCAGTGGCACGGTAAATTGCTAGACCGCTTGGCGGTCAATAGGTTAATAATTTGTATAGTTACAAATAAAACAAATAAACATCCTTTCCTTACCATTCCATTCACCTAGATACTTATCCAAATTCACGAAACGAGGCGAAACTGCAAAAAACTTATTAATCCCGTATCCCTTCGACATGCGGCATTGTGTAACACAATGACCCTCAAGGTGCCAGCAACAAAGGACTGAGAAATGTCTTCGCGAATCGTTCCCACAGGGGTAGTGGTCATTTTGGTCGAGTAATAGGATTATACGGTGGCTTCCTTGCCAATAAGATGCGAAAGTGTTTGGTTTATGGTATTTTAACGCGACAATGGATTAGATTTGGCCATTGTTCTCCTTCCGACAGTGGCGTTCACATACAGATAGTCCGATACCTATTTAAGTATTTGACTGAGATGTATTACAAATCTAGCTTAGGCTATATTCAGTCTACCACACTTTAACGAAATAAATGTAGCCTCAAGAAGGGTGATAATTTCTCTGACATCCGTACCTTGTCGACCGACTTATATCACATTGGGACGTTGCTTAGTAATATTGGACCGGATACTTACAGCTACTAATAAAAAAAATGGAGTGTTTATTAAAAAAAAGAAAATTTAGTTTAAGGTATTTTTTTCGCTGTTCTTATCTCAACATAATGTTGGGTCAAATGTCGGTTAACGTCATGATTTTGATTTTCTTATCAATTCAAAAGTAAAACGGGTACTAGACGACGCATAATATATAAATTATATAATACATCCATGACCCAGGAACAAATATTCGAGTTTATCACACAAATATTTGCCCTGGCCGGGATTCAAACCCAGGACCGCCGGCTCAGTAGGCAGGTGCACTACAAACTGCGCCAACCGTGTCGTCAAACGCATAAAGCATGTTTTAATAGAGTCATTATTAGTCCATCGACATTTTCATTTGCGTACCTACTATGCCCTTGCCCGCATTAACTCAGTCAATCGAATATCAACTCTGTGACTCACCGTTGAAATACAAAATCGAATGCATGAGGCTCCAATATCACACCTGTTGCTTATCGTGGGAATGGGTCGATATAGGTGAAACAGAAAGAGACTTACAAGTTAAAGTAGTGTCTGAATCGTTGTATTAAGAGCTATTTTCGAATAGCTTTAAGGTGTGATAACTGTTAGGGAGTGCATGGG
Source organism: Apotomis turbidana (assembly GCA_905147355.2). Classification (NCBI taxonomy): domain Eukaryota; kingdom Metazoa; phylum Arthropoda; class Insecta; order Lepidoptera; family Tortricidae; genus Apotomis; species Apotomis turbidana. Next base: position 4,654,711 of record LR990293.1, read on the forward strand.
AATGGCGACAGTAATTCAACCCTTACCGTTGAGTTAAATAACATGTTATTTTTTAAATGACGTATAATGCACTCCCACAATACAGTTACTATTATAACATTCTAGATTTGTAATTAGAATCAGTTTTCTGAGCATTTCTCAAAAAGTTTGTGCAAAATTAAGACGACAATTAAAGTTCAATATAGGTATTTTTCCTATTCTGATACCAATTTTCTTTGTAATTTTTAATATGGTTTCAGATTATATATAATTAAAAAAATATGAGCATAACATAACAGAACCTTAATTATCAAATACAGCCATAACATTCATGGGTCATTGTCAGTTCAAAAAACAAAATTCATCCCTCCGGTGGTCAAAAGTTAAGAGCTTGTATGAATCTAGGTTATGCTGCTATTGCATCGGATTATAGAAGAGGAAACGTTTTTATTTTCACAGGCATTTTATCAGAAAATTAGGCCCTGGAATCCTTAATTTCGCAAATGTCCACCGGAAAGACTAGAACCTAAATCTGACAATGACCCTGATATAAAATTACTTAAATAGTTGGTAACAAAAAATCGGTTCACGATTCTCGGAGATATCGAGTAACATACATAGAAAAAAAAAAAAAAAAAAGTTCGAATTGAGAACCTCCTCCTTTTTTGAAGTCGGTTAAAAATAGGAGAAATATATTGAACTTAAATTGATGTCTTAATTTTGCAGGTACTAACTTTTTGAGAAATGTTCTTCTATAAGAGGGATCATGGATTCAGAAAAATCTTAATAGTCTTTTGTTTCAAATGGGCGCACGCGCGGGGCCATGCCAGTCTAGCGCCAACTGTTGGTCAGAATTTCTTTGTACTGTTATCACGTCAAAACGGCTGAACGGATTTGAACCAATTTTGGTACGGAGATAGCTGGACATCCAGAGATGGTTATAGGACACTTTTACCCGACTATGGTTAAAAATACGCGGATGAGGTCGCTGGCACCTACTAGTGTCTATACTACTATTATATAATTAAAATCTTCTATCATCATTCATGTCAGCATAAAGACATCTACTTCCGTACAAACAGCCTATACCAAAGAGCCACATGGGCCTACCTCAATTTGAGACTTTGTCAAACTGAGTCACAACAAAGTCTCAATTGTCAATTAATGTTTTTATTTGGATAATTTCAGAAATAGAATGCACGATAAATATATCCTCGGGTTAAATTTGACTATCCTCTAATGGACAAAAAGTTTAGCCATCGACATAATGTCATGTTTTTTTAATATCGCTAAGAGTCAAACCGACACCAAACTGAATACTTAGTAAAAATCCATAATTCCCAAGAAGATCATCATTATCATCAAATAAAATTTATTGCTGTTTCAAGAGTCAATCACTCCCACCATAGAGTAAAGGTTTCCAAACATCGAGGGGCACCGACAATGGAGTTTTTGTCGTATCCGGAGCCACCCGGAAACATGTTTTTTTTTTTCTTAAATAAAAACGAGTCGACGGTATGTTTTTTAAGCACCTGTCCACATGGGAACCAGAGATTTGAGGAAGTAGAAAAAAGTATGACATGCTTAATCCGAAAATTGGTGTGTGAGAAAGTGATTCTTATTGGAATACTGTCGCTACATAGTTTGAGAAAAAACTCTAGTAACATATTTTGTACCTATACAATACAGGAACTATAGTACCCGTCCGAGTTGACTGCATCAGTAAAAGTGAGCATTCGCCTGTAATGTAATTACAAAAAATGATATGATATGAACAAATGAGAATGTTTCCTTTGCTAACGGTCGACCATAGATGATGCCTCATGACATTAAGTCCGATAAGATTTCTTTCGTGAAATAAAGATTGGATAAATAAACAAACACAAATTAACATTTGAAAAAAAATACTCGTGGAAGTGGAAGCGTGCTGGGCCCATAACCTAATGATTAAATCAGAATCGCTGTATTATTATTTTTTTTTATTCCAGACGGTTGTATACTTATAAAAATAAACTCGTTATAATTTTCATTCCTTAAGGGTAAGGAATTAAGTAATATTGGAGTAGGTATTAGTTAAAAGCTTTTATTTATTTTCATTTCAGTCTGTCATGTCATAACCTCCTATCCAAAATCTTTACACGTCCATTGACAAATCTCCTACCTATAACGCTAGAATAACAGTGTTATATTTTGAATTGATTATTGAAATTTTGTCGTCACTAGACGACGTCGGCCTCAGTGGCACAATTTTCCAATGTCGTTATATGACAACTTAGCGTCCAAATTGTAAATAAAGCAGCAACGTGTATCGATATATTTCTCATATTTCCATTTTGAATTAGAGGCTGAACTGCCTGTTAAGTATTTGAGCTACCTATGCAGGTTTCAGTAGTACGCATGCATGTTAGTCATCAGTTCATCACTTCTTAAAATTATTAATAAGTTTAAAAAAAGTCACGGAATAACGAAATATTCCCATAACATATGTCACATTCGTGATGACCGACCCGACACCTTCCCTGTTTTTGTAAACTAGTAATAAATTATCCCATCCCTTCATCCCTGAGGATGTGAACCGTTACAATGTTATTCCACTAATTGCAACTTTTGGACCTTGTCCCTTGTGTGTAACGTCTAATTTGGGGTGTGTGGAAATGAGGAAGTATATTGACGCTTGTTCCCAGTTCACACGGTTTTGTTGAAGGATTATAGTAAGAACAGAATCCTTGATGACTGTTATTAATCTGTATCTAAAGGCTTTTTTCAGCCCAATTTTCCGACGCTTTTGGTTATTCAGAGCTGATAATGATAATCAATCAATATCATTTATTTTCAGGCAACTGTGGCCTCATAGACAAATACCTAAAACTAACTTACATATGTGAAATAAAACAATAATATATATAATAAACATAAACACGATAGTTCGACGACGTGCGACGGAACTTCTGGGTGTCCGGTAACCGTCCGCGAGATCGCCGGAACACGACACCTTTCGGCCAGAATTCCTCCTGCAATAATAGGCACCCTCACCACAAATGAAGCGAAGTACACACTGTGACGAGACTCCAACTGTTCGACCCTCAGGGTGAAGTTGGTCTTTATTCGCAAATACTCGACGATGTTATCTGCTTTCGTCGTGTAGTGCAGTCTGGACACATAAAACAGTGTCATCGGGACCGCAGGGAATGAAATAATAGTAAGGATCCTTTTTTGAGGCCAAATTCACTTCACTTTGTATACCTAGTGCATTTATGAACTCCGGCCACATACTGCTACTTTGAAATGAAATTGTCCCCAGTTCATAATGCACATGGGTCCCATTGTTGTTAGAACAAAGCGAAGTAAATTCGGTCTCAAAAAAGCTAGGCTTCCTATTGTAGTAGGTACATAATAAGCCTGCCGGTCACTCATCATAGACACAGACATCACAGACAGGTAAGGCGCATGGTATTAGGTTTTAGAAATAATCTTTCGGCGTGTTTAGCACTCGTATTTATATCACAAAAATAAAATTTTGTACCTAAGTATGATTTTTTGACATTTATAATTTCAAAATCAAGATTGGATAAGTAATCAGTCTCGTTTTAGTACAGTTCGATTGTATACAGATTATTTAAAATTATTAAAGACGTGTCCCCATTTGAGTAATTATTCATGGTGCAATAGTACACTACACAATAACATCTGAAGAGATGCTCCCGTAAGTACATCTCATGATATATATTTTGGATACTTTAGCAGACATTTTTGAAAACTTTTTGTATATTTTATCCCATCAAAAACATTACATGTAAAAAAATTGCAAGTCTCGCAACCTTCTACCGAAAAAAGTTGTGATACAATATAAAACCAAGTCGGTTAATTTATTCAGTACCTATCAAAGTGACTCTTCGCCTATATGACAACTTTGACATACATTTTCACCGGATTACATAACTAAAAACATATTACCATGACCGTGTTAGATTAATATTAAACATATTTATCTTTATCATAAATGTAATGACTTGGCCATCGCACGACAACATAAGTATATAAGAATACGAATAAATCTCCTTTTATTAAAGTGATTATTATATTTTTTGCTTTATTTATCCATACCAATAGATCGGTATGGAGCGGTGCGTATCCAGTTCTTTTCAGCTGTTTTTACTATCTCGTCTGCCTATATTTTCTTCTGCCGTCCTCTTTTGCCGGTCGGGCCAGATGCATCTTTTATTTAAGGACGGCCAAGATGAAACAATGAGTAGGAATTTATGTTTGTATGCGTGACATTCAAAGCGTTAATAAAATTTGGTAGATTTTATTATCATTATAATGTAGAATGTATTATCGTGTGCGATGGCCAAGTCATTACATTTATGATAAAGATAAATATGTTTAATATTAATCTAACACGGTCATGGTAATATGTTTTTAGTTATGTAATCCGGTGAAAATGTATGTCAAAGTTGTCATATAGGCGAAGAGTCACTTTGATAGGTACTGAATAAATTAACCGACTTGGTTTTATATTGTATCTCACAACTTTTTTCGGTAGAAGGTTGCGAGACTTGCAATTTTTTTACATGTAATGTTTTTGATGGGATCTCATTTCTTTTTGTAAGTGGTCCTCCTTATTTTTCCTTTAAGGACTACTAGCTGTGTATCCGCAACTGTCTTTCTTAAAGCCCACTCTCTGTCTCTGTGGGCTTTTCTCGAAAAATTTGATGAAGCGATTTTTGACAAGCCAGGACGGTAATTACTTCTTAGTCTATTATACTCCGAAATTGCGGAGTTTTGCACTTTAACACTACCGAAGTTGACATTAACTAAATGTAAACCACACAGACTGGTCACTCCCTCTCATAATCCATAATGACCCCTCTCATTATAGATAATGATCCTTCTCATGATTCCTCTCATGAAGATGGTGATGATGAGGGTGGTGATGATGGCGGCGATGATGGTGGTAGTGGTAATGGTAGTGGTTATTGTGTTGGGGATGTGGTTGTGGTACCTAATGGTCGTGGTGGTAATGTGGTGAGGATGTTGATTTTATAACCATCGTCATCACCATCACCACAAGCATTACCATCACAATCGTCATCATCCATCACCACTATGACCATCACCATCTGAATCAACACCCCCATCATCATACCTAATCACCATCATCGGCATCATCGTCGTCATCGTCATCGTCATCGTCATCATCATTATCATCATTAATCATCTACAACAACACCATCATCATCATCACCAATCACCACCATCATCATCATCATCATCATCATTACCAACACCTCCCTCACCACCACCAGTCACCACCATCTTCATTACTATCAATACCCCCATCATCACCACCGGTCACTTCCACTCCACCATCATCATCATCACCAACAGTCACCACCATCGTCGTCATCATAATCATCATCATCACCAATACTACCTTCATCAGAATCAGTCACCACCACCACCATCATAATTATCATCACCAACACGCCCATCGCCACCACCAGTCACCATCATCATCGGAACAATCCAACACCCTCATTACCAACACCAGTCCCCAGCTTCATCATCATCATCATCATCATCATCACCAGCACCCCCATCACCGCCACCAGTTACCACCATCATCATCATCATCATCATCGCTACCATCACGATTCCAACTCACTGCCCCTGCGGGAATGAAATTTGGAATATGCCTAGGTTACATCATGCTCTCCTGGTCATTAAAAATTCAGGCTTCTTACTTTGTCCGTAATGAAATACTGGGAGTTTGAAAATGGTCTGAATGGCTTCGAGAAAAGGATGTTACGGCGTGCCGGCAAGCGCGTTTGCTCGACTTGGCGGGGGCACTGCCGTGCCCCCAGATTTTTGTAATTTAATTTTATAAAGCAAGCTGCGGAGATTGGGTTCTACATAATAAGTATTTACTAAGCCTTTTCTAAAGTGTTAAAATGACCAGCACCAGCCCATAATGAATAAACCGAATAAACCGTTGACTATTCAATTTAATTCAAGTTTTATAGTTTAGCACCCTATTTCAAAAGGCTAAGTATCATCCCACGTTCATTAAGATCCTATCTCTCTCTAAATATAAAAAAATCATCAAATTGTTTCACGCAACTTAATTTTTTTTATAAAACCAGTCACAATTAAAGTATTAATAGTTGCATCAGCTTTACAGTATCTTCACTTTATCTTATCAACTTTGTAAATTATAGGTACTTAGTACTTACCTACAATTTACCAAGTGTTTTGTACATGTAGTTCTCATCGCTGATGTAAAAAACTGTGTTCCAAACGATTTGAAGTTGTAGTTCCTAGGTATATTGTTGAATATTTCGCTCTTATACATCCCAAGTACATCTTTTTTTAGGGTTCAGTTACCCAACGGGTAAAAAACGGGACCCTTTTACTAAGACTCCGCTGTCCGTCTCTCTGTTTGTCTGTCCATCTGTCACCAGGCTGTATCTCAAGAACCGTGATAGCTAGACAGTTGAAATTGTCACAGAGATGATGCATTTCTGTTGCCGCTATAACAACAAATATTAGAAAACGAAATAAAATAAATATTTAAGGGGGCTCCCATACAACAAACGTGATTGGTTGTTAAGGGGCTCCCCGCTCTCAATGACCTTCGATCTGTTGCGATAGATTTTCCCATATTATAAATAGCTAATCATAATAACATAGTTTTTCCACAACAAAATACCGTATCAAGTACCTTTCACATGTCACTGACTTTGAGATACAGGCCGTCAAAGTTTACGATTTTTTCGGAGAAAAAGTTGTGGAAACGGTTTTTTTGCGTTTTTCTCGAAAAGTATTGAGAAAAATAGAAAAAGCTTCACAACAAATTTTGTGGAATATGGTTTAGAACAATAAAATGTAAGATATTTTCTACATATACACCGGGGATAAAAGTAGAAACGAGATTAGTGTATTTTTGGTCCTTAACCGAATATTTTTTTATAAAATACGCAGTCGTTAAATAAAAATTCGGGTCACTACAAAGTGTTAAGCATAGACCATACTACAATATATATTAAATAGGATATTATAACTCTATAATCCACAAACTAGATACGATGTAAAAATCATCAAATTGGCTGATTTCTGTAGGGAGCCCCTTAACTTTGCACCTCATTTGTATCCGGCACCATACATACCAGGTGCTAACTTAACCTCGCCGTTAAGATGGGCTAAGTATTTGTACGGTACCCTCGGTGCCCGAGTCAGACTCGCACTTGGCCGGTTTGTTAGGTCTAGTAGTTAGATAGTTCAAGCTCTATTCTTACAGTACCATATGGCTGAACCACGGAGCTACAGAGTATTGTACTGGCCGCCCATGGTAGGTACAGATTCTGCATCACATTGTTTAAAAAGTGAAGTTAGAATACTGCTTCTGACATATCACGAGGTTCCCACAGTTCAGCACATCGGCGACACATGACATCGAATTATTCGCCGTTCATTAGCCGCACGCTACGTCACAGAAGAGTGACCCGACCATCACCACCCTGCATTCACACTCAACTATACCACTTAAATTCTCAACTTTATGCCTATAGCAGTAACGCAAGGGTGGTTTTATAGGATGGTAAATTTAACATTGTCAGGTGCTACAGGGAATATCCTCTCTGCCTTCACGCTAAGTACTCATAACGCTATAATTATCACCTTTATTTCTATAACACAAAGGTAAGGATAGTTTAGTGGTCGGTAAAGTTAACTTTGTCAGGTGCAACAGGGCAAATTTAAAATGCGTCTGATAAGGTATTGTTTCTGCTTTAATCCAATGTATATGAGAGCGATTTTTACATGGATATTGAGCATTAAAGGTATTTAAAGTTGTTTTATCGACCGTGGGAGAAAGAGGTGGTCTAATTAAATATGTATAATCGTATGACGGTATGTGTAAAGGTCATGTGCACACCTGGCCAGTTCACAAATAGATAAGAGTAAATAAAAGGAGTCCATGGAGTGGAGGTATTTAATTGATAAATGGGATCGTATTACGGAAACTTAAACTAAAAGTTTAATATTTGTTTTTGGAATAGACAGGATAAGTAGATGTTTGAAGTAAATTATGTGCTTATCTGTGTGTATAAATCTGTATTCTCATCTGAGCGACTAACCTCGACCTATAAATGATTGAAAGTTATGCTAGGAATTAGCTACGAATTCGACATCGAACTTCGATAGATTCACCATTCAGAGCCTGCATGCTCAAATGGTGACAACATTTTAGTTTACCAATATAATTAAATTAAGTAAACTATCAAGAAGTCTAGCAAAACTGTAAAATTTCTAATATAGACATAAAAATACGGACGCTATATAATATACATATAAGCACGTTAATTTAGGTATTCATAAAATAATTAGGTACAAAAAACCTAACCTAATTTCCCAAAACTGCAAATTCTAACTAACAATTGCAAACAACAAAAACACCTCACCCTTTGCACCTTTAAACATTCCCACACATCGTGGGAACTACCCCCGCCCATAAAGTACCAAGATAAAACACCGACCATACTACTACAAAAACCCCATACTTCATAATCGACCGACCCTTCACTATAGAGCGTATTCATAAAGTATTAAGTTAAAACGGCAAGGTGAACGCTTTCATAAAAGCGTAGCTTCATGGATGCGCGTAAGTCGATGAAGTATGGGGTTATTTGTGTAGGTTCTGGATTCGATTATTGTAGTACTTGATGGGTGCGCGTGCGGTCCTGCATTCCCATGCTACACAGGATAAGGGGCAGCGGATGTAGCTTCACTTTCGCGAATATATTAGTATTCGATTTTTGCTTGGTTGTCATTTTATTTCGAGAAACGGATGTATGAATGAACCTATTTCACCTATTTGTACCAATTATTTAGTAAACCGAATAGAATATTAAATATGAATTAGAACATTCGCTATGAATAAATTATTATTCGCACAAAAATAAGAAAAAGTAAGCAAATATACTGTTCCTAGTAAAAATCTGATATTGCTACACGTATCGTAACTAACAGACAAAATATCATTGAAATCGATATATCCATACAAACAAATATTACAAAAAAAAGAGATTAAAAACATATTTTTTGTAAAAATATTTTTTTACTCGAAAACTAACTTCAAATTTATGATTTTCTCAGTCTGCACGTTTGTAAAAATTACCAAAATTTGTACATCAACATTCAACCCGGAATCGAACCAAACACAACCGCGCCTCCCAACCACTGAGCCACCGGGGCTACACCCAACAGGTTACCCCTTAGAGTGAGACAGCACGAAAACAACACATTCCCATACAGTTCCCATCGCAACCCGCCGTTAGCTAGAGCGAGACAGCTACAGTTTGTTTATTCAACAACCGGGATAACAGGAAGGGCAATTTATACGTTACGTACGTTCATTCATTGTCATTTTGAATCGGAGTGGAGACCAATGAAGACGTGTTGTCGGTAGACTACTAGTGTTGTGACTTGGTCAGTCGTAATACGTAGTGTTGTCAGTTGAGAAGATGGATAGTATCGACAATCGAAACTGGTAGTGGTGTCAGTCGTGACTGTTGATAGTGTGGACAGTTTGATTATTTTTAAATTTTTTCATGACCATGGAATCAGTCCTTCAGCCGGAAACATAAATATCATTAGGATAGTTGAAATTGGGTAAAGTGTGGTCAGTCGATACTGATAGTGGTGCCAGTTCAAATTGGTGTGGGTAGTTAACGTATGACTACAGATCTTGTCAAAATGCCGTGCAGTGAAGATGATGACTCTCAGACTGGATTTTCGGACCAACCGATGTCGAAAGCGGAATTGCGAAAGGTGATTATTGTGAATAATTGTGTTTTTGTGATTAGTGAAACGTAATAGTGCTAAAGGATCATTTGCTGGGCTAGCAACTAAAAAAACTATAACAACAGGATTCATACTGTAAAATCAAGAATGGTGACAAACTGTGTGCCCAGTAGGATTATTCGCACAATTTTTATTCCTTATTCAAAAGCTTGTTTTAGTACTCACATAGAGACATAAAACAATGGCTCTACTTGTTCCTCTGATTTAGGAAAGCTGTTGTGAAATTAGTTTAAAAAAAAAATTGTGTGCATAAAAATCCAATAAGAATCCGTTAAACTAATGCAATAAAGTGAAAAGTTATGAAATCCGTATAAATTAATTTACAGTACACATCACTAAAAAATATAAATACCTAATTGCGTCGCAAACATAATAACAACGGGTATTTTTCTTGTCACTTTTATTTCCTCCTATTGTGTTCGATATAGGTACCTAAGATCAATCCTGAGGCTATTGCGACTATGGGGTAATGCGTCAATTGATGATAGGTATCATAGAAACGAAATACTTTATAACTACCAGTGCTCTCTTCATCATGTCAATAGTCCCAAACTTATGAGCAGTAGGTAAGGACCATAAAGTAAGGGTGTTCTTTAAGTGATGCACTTCTATGATATCGTCAAAAGACGCATTTGTCCCATAGTCGCCATAGCCTTGGGTGACCTTAATCAGAATCTGATTGTGGTGGCAACAACTCTTATTTAAATATGAATAGTCCTAAACTTTTGGGCATTAAGGACTTTAAAGTAAGGGCGTTCTTAAAATGTTGCGCTTCTACCACCACCAGACGCATTTGTCCCATACTCGCCATTGCCTCGGATGACCTTAATCAAAATCTGATTGTGGTGGCAACCACGCTTATTTGTATGCTTTTTATTGTTGCAGACGAATAAGCCGATCATGGAAAAAAAGCGGCGCGCGCGCATCAACAACTGCCTCAACGAGCTCAAGGATCTTCTCATGGATCCTGACAAAGACGTGAGTACACTTAGTAATAGATAATTAGATACCAGTTTCATACTAGAGGAAAAGGGAGTACCTATCGTCCTCACGTCAATGTATCCTAATAACGTAGTGGAATTTGGTTGCCAGAGAGATTAGATTAGATTAGATTTATTTATTTCATAATAACAAATTACATTATAAATTACCTGTGTGTTTTCATATTAAGAGTGAGACCTTTCGATTGTGGTAGAAATAAATGGGTTTGTATCTCCATTTCGGAGACTTTCCCTATAGAATAGTAGGTATAATGGTCGAGAACAGTGCGGTTCCAGAATAATTTACTACCGCGAACGCTCTGCGTGTGGATTGAGCTCCCTAGTGTCGAGGTTTTTCCCCGGGGGCTACAGTATCCAGTCCTTCAAGAGGGGTGCAGGTTCTTAAAGGGTCAGCAACGCGCGTGTTGCTCCTGGCGTCGCAAGCGTCCATAAGTGGCGGTAACTGCTAAAAAACAGGCGGGCCGCATACTTGTTTGCCACCATCGTGGTATAAGAAAAAAGTTATTTAAACTGTTACTGTAAAAAGCTTATTTAAGAACGAAATATCAATGGGATTTCCTTTTTTTTTTACAGCCTGCAAGACACTCCAAGCTCGAAAAAGCGGACATCCTAGAGCTGACCGTGAAGCATCTCCAGACGCTGCAGCGGCAGCAGCTGGCGGCCGCCATCGCGGCCGACCCTGCCGTGTTACACCGCTTCCGCTCCGGCTTCGGAGACTGCGCCGTCGAAGTCAGAAGATACCTCTCCAGGCTCGCCAGCGTCCCCACAGGACTGCGACATCGCTTAGGGAACCATCTCAACTCATGCATCAACGGATTCGAACGCCTCCACAAACCAAAAGACTATCCACCGTTAGTCCCCGACCCGCTTAGACTAGACGACGAACGCCCCAGTGCATTCCACTGTGTCCGCGCCACACGACCAACAAGCCCACCCTTAAGCCCCCTCTCCTGCGACTCAGCCTGCGACTCCTCAACAGAACTAGAAACCCCGCCACGACCAGTCCAGAAATTCCCTTTCCCAACTCCCCCGAGCAGATCCGCTTCCGACCAAGACAGCAGCCCCGAAACGCAGAAACCGACCGTCTCATCAACCACTATTTCCCCTGAAACCTTGAAGCAGGAAGCTTTGAGGAACAAGAAGTACATGGAACCTCTATCGATAGTCATTGACGTGGAAAACTACAAAATAGGAATCGATGCATCGCCTAAAAGAGCCGTGGACTACTCTATCCGCCAGAAGCTAAAACGATCGGTCACTGACACATCAGGACCAGCGTTAAAGGTTTTAAGACTGGAGCCCGAAAGACCTTTAGAACGAGAGATGGTTTATGATATGACGCCTGTGAAACAGGAGCGGATATCAGCACCAAAAGTACCTATATATCCAATCAGACTAACACTTCCAGAGAGCATTCCTAGTGTAGCGGAAAGACCTTTTGAAAGACCAAGGGAGCCTGGTTCCGTAATCACGCACACAGCAGAGTCTTTGGCTCAGTCTAGTGTTAAGCAAGAGAAGGTAAAGAAGGAAGCGGACACCAGTTCGAAGTCACCAGAGCAGGGAACGTCGAGTTCAGAAATGTGGAGGCCCTGGTGAATAGACAGTGAAGCATAATATATATTGGGATTTTTGATATTCTAATATGGTTGGGTCACTTTATTAGTGCCTTATCAAGGCATATTAAGTATTTTTTGGTGAATGAGATGATTGCTTCCGTTATTTGTAGTTATCGTTACGAAAAGTTTGATTTAGATTTAAGAAAGCTTTAATTTTACCCATTTGGTATTCGTTTGTTGTATTTTAGATAGTATTATAGAAAGCTTTAAGCACTTACCCGTTGGTATTTGTTTTTATACGAAATATTAAATATTACGTTATATCTTTTTACGACTTTAATTTTCCAATATACCTTATATCAAGAAATTGACAAAAAACTCATCGTGAAATTAAACAAGTGATTCATATACATAATATTTAATTGGCAAGCACATCACATCAGTCTAATGAGAAATTATAATCTAATGAGATATCAAATTCTACTATAAGTTCACTTTGGCTACAAAAACCAATCGATTACATCCTTTAAATCAATGAATTAGGGTTGTGAATACTTATTTTGAAAAAGAATAAGCGTTTTGGAATTAGCTACACAACCATCGACCACATGGCAACACATACTATATGTGCATAGCAGCACAATTTGGGATTCCAATGTTAAGCCTGTTCTTATGTTTCAAAAACTTCAATTCTGTTGCTGAATTACTTTAAGTTAGATATGCATCGGCACAAATAAATAAATAAATATTAAGGGACAATCATACACAAATCGACCTAGTCCCAAACTAAGCAAAGCTTGTACTATGGGTACTAGACGACGATACATATAAATACATACATAGATAACATCCATGACCCAAGAACAAATATTTGCACAAATATTTGCCCCGGCCGGGATTCGAACCCGGGACCGCCGACTCAGTAGGCAGGTCAAACCGAGCCAAACGCGTCGTCGTTATAACATTAGGATAGAAAGTGGCCAATAGATAGTAGCTACTACATCTACTATTATGATTTATTAATGTTAAGCAGTAGATACTGTATGAGGTACACACTTTTAGGATGCGTCTCCACTGAGGCGTGCGGAATCGACCAATCACCTGAGTTGAAATCTGTATCTCGTCTCCGATTCACTTTTGTGGTCGATTCCGCATGTCTCCGCTCGGCACCGCTTCAGTGAAGTGAAGACGCACCCTAAGGCTGCCTGTTCACTGAAGCAGAGCAGAGAAAATAAACCAATCAGGTTGCGTCTTTGTGAAGCCCAAAAGGAAGTGCATTTAAATCTGAAGAATGTGATTGGTCCATTTTACACATGTCCGTTCCGCTTCGCTTCAGTGGAGACGCAACCTTAATTCCGTCTGGCATTAAGTGCAGGGAAAACAGAGAAGATGATGAATTAGGTAAGGACAAAGTTTATCTTGTTTCGATCACCGCAGAATACAGTAAATCAGTGCGAATAAAAACGGTTTTGCGTGTTTATATGAAAAAAGTGATATGTTGGGAAGTGGAGAATGTCGCATCTTAGCATAAATAAACGATCCCCATTATGGGATTGTGATGGACAGTGGCGGCTTTAGGCGGGATCGACCCAGGGTGCTAGCTCTTAAAGAGCGTTTCTTTAACCAAGCCCAGGGCATTTAGGGCGCCACACAATGAATTTGTCCAGGGCGCTAGTTTGGCTCATGCCGGATCTGGTGATTAGATATGTAGATAAATAAATCAAGAAGGCCCCTCTTGCTTGTGTTGTAACATGCGTGAAATTAAAACACATTCAATATAAAAAAGATATCTTTTTTAGGGTTCCGTAGTCAACTAGGAACCCTTATAGTTTCGCCATGTCCGTCTGTCCGTCTGTCCGTCCGCGGCTTAGCTCCGTGATCATTAGTACTAGAAATCTGAAATTTGGTATGAATATGTGTATGTATAACGCCGACAGAACGGTAAAATAAAAATTAAAAAAAATATTTTTTTTCGGGTACCTCTCGAACACATAAAGTGGGGGTGATTTTTTTTTTCTTTTCAGCACTGGTGTGTGGGGTGTCGTTGAATAGGTCTTGTAAAAATAATAGGGGTCTTTTAACATTATTTTTTGATAAAGTCAGCAGTTTTGTAAATATTCGCTCTAAAAAACAAAAAAAATAGTGTCCCCCCCCTCTAACTTTTCAACCACGGGTCAAAAAAAATTGGAAAAATTCATGTAAATGAGGCCTTATAAGTACTTTCAATGAAAACTATATTGAACAAAATCGGTCGAGCCGTTTTTGAGTTATCACTAAATTTCATATTTTTTCTTTAAAAGGACGTAAGTTGACTTCCAGAAGGTAATAAGTGATTACAGTTTCTAGGGCGTTTACGACCTTTTTATAGAGCTTAAAATCTTTCTTAACTTAAACGGGCTTAAAACAGCAGTTTATTGTGAAGGATACGGAACCCTACACTGAGCGTGGCCCGACATGCTCTTGGCCGGTTTTATTTTACTGTTCAAACACCGACGTAGATAAAAGTATCAACATATTTCATTAATTAATCAGCAAACGTAAGATGGGCACATTTATCACTATAAAGAAAGTACTTGTTTTCTCGTCCTGTTAAACCCGTTGTATGCTTAGGCACGGATCCGTGCGGGACATCTGAACCATAAGTAAAAATATCCGTTAGTATTAATTTAATTGTTTTTTTTTTTACGAGGGGTTGCATACATTAAATCGTGATGTCGACGATATTCACAAAATCTTAATATAATTCATTACTAAAATACTAGACTAATAATTTAAGGGGACTGTCAAAAAACTGCCCTATAGGGCACGTGATGTGTGGTGTTTGTACTTACAATACCGTAAAGGACATCAGACATCACACACCTCCTAACGTCTAAGTAAGATTATCCCGTACATGTCGAATGCCATTTTGGCACCTTAACCCACTACCGCCATCTATTTATTTATTTAGAAATTTTCTCGATTTTGTACAGGCAATTGGCAGTCCCCTTGAGTTATATTGATCCATGCTAAAATTAAATTAACGCATACGTGTTTTGATCACAATTGGGAAACATTAAAGCTAAATAAATAAATATACCTATCTGATATCGAAACTCAGATTTAAATGTCGACATCGATGTCGAAATCTAGCCTTTCCTAGTATATGCGTCAGTCGGTCTGAACAATGGGGGTCCAATCTCAGTTGTATACTTGGATAATCCCGAGAATACGGTTGGGCAAGTTGCACAACTAATAATATGAGAATATTTCTGGAACATATCACAACAGTTTAAAACAATATTTCAATTGGGGAATATCCTATAGGAAATTTTTAGAAATTTCCAAGAAATTTCCATGTGGTATCTTTTCCATCGGCACATATTACACAAGATACCGGTATCCGTAGGTAAATATTAAGGAGCAATCTTACACAAATCGACCTAGTCCCAAACTAAGCAAAGCTTGAAGCTCTGGGTATTAGACGACGATATACATACATACAATATACAATATACACCCCAGGCCAAAAGTATGCAAACAAGGTTGCTCCTTTTAATATTTTTTTATCAAGTTTCCAATAGATTCTTCACTGTGTAAATAATAGTAACCATTCGGCCACCCCAAAAGATCATAAACATTAAAACGTTCAATTATTAAAGTATCATAATATTGTAAAAAATATATAATAACCTAACTCCGGCGAAAGGTTGACGTCGCCTTTTCATTGCCCGACTAAAAAATTTTGAACTGACAGTTTTCATAAACAGAATTTGGGTTATCGACTTTTAAAATGTTTATAATAATTTTTATATTGTAGTTTTGTATTGTAATATAAGCTTGTTTCCATACTTTTGGCCTGGGGTGTAGATAACATTCATGACCCAGGAACAAATACTAGAGTTCATCACACAAATATTCGAACCCAGTAGGGCTAGCATTTCCTGTCCTGCTCGCACGGCATCGAAAGGAAAGTGACGGGTAGTATTTGTCGCGCGACAAACAGTCCCGTGTCCAAGTTATTCTAGACGTACATGACGCCGGCGCAGTAGGCGGGAGCACTACAAACAGCGAAAACCACGTCGTCAAATAATTAATGCTGTATTATAAACAGGCATCGGATATTCGGATCGATATTTACCTAAACTTTGGCGACGGCTTCGTTATTCGGTCGTAGGCATAGGCGGCTTTGTTTGACGTATGAGTGATATAGCAATAGGATTTTGTAAACTTTAGGTAAATATCGATCCGAATATCCGATGCCTGATTATAAATGCGGAATTGGAAGCCCTAGCCTGCCCGCCGGTTTCACTTGTGTTTGAGGAAGTCCCTGCGCTGCTGTTGCAACTTCTGTTCCAGCATAGTTATCTTCTCCTGGTGCTTGGCCGCTTCTCTCGTGAGCGCCTGTATGGCGGAGTCTTTGCGGGCTACGGCCACTTTTACTCTGAAAATAGCACAAATATTAACACACTGTGTATGTTTGTTACTTCTTCACACTCAAACGACTGGACCAATTTTGATGTATTTTGGTTATGGAGGTAGCTGTCACCCTGGATTAACACAATGCTACTTTTTATCACTAAAAATGTTGTGTTACTGTGTGATGAGCGGGTAACACCGAGGGGGCATCTAGTAAATTATAATTAATACTGCGGTGCCTATAATTTCCTCTGTAACCGTTCTCTTTTACCTAATTATTTTACAAATACAAATACTCTTTTCTCAAACATGCTCGGAAATGTATGCGTTAATGTCCCGATATGAGGACATGAAGTTTCTCGTTTATGGCTCCCTACATTACTTCTTGGCCTAGGCAAAAAAAATTAGTATGAAAATCCATTATTGTCCGCTGCTCTAACTTTTTAAATTTCCTTACTAACGTTAAATTGGCAAAGGAAAAATTGCATACAGCCAACCACCACTGCCCTCTGTAAGCATACTTGCGATATAAAAAAAAAACAAAATCTATGGTACTATATATATGTGCGGTTAAACATGGTGCTCAAATAGCTGGATCAAATAACATATTTAAAAAATAAAAAAGGCAGCAATATGAACAACTTTTTTCTGCTTATTCGTATTTCGTAGTGATTATAATATAATTTTAACAGACATAAAAATTACTTCTAGTGATGAGAGTGACGGAGAACTTATGAAAAAAGGATGACGGGGAACTTATGAGGAGGCAAATTTAGCCATGCAAAATGAATAATATTTTTTACTTTTTTCTCGTAGCATATTTTGTTTTGTTTACTTGATTATCTATTAGTTATTTTAATTTTAATATTTCCTCACATCGTTTGAGAAAAGCACTATACAAGCTTCGGCCGGGGCCGGAACAGGGATTGCAGGACTCGTTGTATCTGGCCTCGTCTTCGACTCGGCCATCTACCCCAAACTCGTCCAGCAATCCCTTACTTCACGGCCTCTGCAGTAATGTACTATTATTGCACACCTCCAACATCAAGGAATATACAACACAACATGAGATACATTCATATAACAGGCAGAGGTAAACAACAGGCGGTCTTATCGCTAAATAGCGATCTCTTCCAGACAACCTTTAGGTAGCGGAGTAGTTGAAAAATTAATGTTTGAAATTAGTAGGTGGTGCATATTTTCTTAATTAATTAAAGATTTTTCTCTAACCTTTGTAAAATATTTTTTTTTCTTGAAGTGAATTAAACAGTTGAATATATGTTTTTTTTTTGTTATCGCAATTGAGTCATTCATTCGTCATCTGTAGATTCCTGCTATACCTGTTCAAAAATTTGTTGAAATCCATCCAACCATTTTGGCCTGATGAGCGCACATAAATATAAAAAAAAACAAATATTTTTTATATCAGATAAATAAAATCCATACAATTTGTTCGCGGATTCATTCTCAAGAGAGCCGATCAGTCGCGGCGGCGGCCAAACGAATACGCGTGGCGGAAACGAACGGCGCTCATGAGGATGAATCGCGGACCGATTCCAAGCGAGCGATATTCGACATATACGACGTGAGTCCCGTTTCATATATTTATATATATCTGACAATCACGAGAGCTTCTTACGTAAAACTTGTGAATATGTAGAAAACCCCCGCGAGTCTCAGACATATTAAAAATACATACGAAACAGGTTTCCTCATGTCGTAGCAGTCGAATGACATGATACGAATCGGTTCTCAATTCATCATCAGGAGAGCGGATCAGTCGCGGCGGCGGCCAATCGTACACAATCAAAGTGTGTTGAAGTATTTTTTAAGATACTTGTGATTTGTGAATATGGTTGAAACTACGGCTCACTTGGCATACAGCTGATGCATCTGTTCCTCGTGCGTCTTCTTCAGGTCTTCCATCTCCCGCTGCAAGCTGTCGACGCGGTGCTGCCACGAATGCTCGCAGCTAGCTCGGATTTGTTCGGCCGCTGCCTCCAGTTGGGTGTTCTTCTGTAGAAATATTGAGATAAGGCTTTTGGATTTTATTATAAAATGGTATGTTAAAATCGAACCTAACCAGTTGCGGTTTTACCCTAGGATAGTGGAGCTACAAACAGCTTTCGTATGGCAATAATGTGCATGTCATATATTTGGGTGGATCAACTTTTTCTTGTTGTCATTCTGTCCCGTCATCCAGGAGACAATGGTGATTAAACTTCTTAGAAAAGTGTTGATAATTTATAATATTGGTATTTTCAAGAGATATTCTAAATAAGAATGGGCTTATAACTGCTGCAATTACAACATTTTTGTTGAATATTGCCGCCGAAAATCGTAGTTTTAAAGAGTAACCCAGGGGACATCACCATGGCAACGAGCAACAGAAAAAAGTTGATTGACCCATTTGCATTATAAAACGTCAGTAGCGATTTATCAAGGTTGTCATCAACGAAATTCAAAGCATTGTTGACCGAAATGCTGCTCGATCTCCTTCTTCTTTAGAAATAAATACTGAATCCTTTTGAAAAAACTTGGCTTTCATCACTGTGGATAGTTTTGGCTTTGTTATTCGAAAATTTCTTGAAATATGCGGATTTTTTTGTCCTGTTTCCACTTTGTTTACATCAGTCAGTGACATTCACTGACTCTGTCGTTCCCAGTATATTATATATATATATATCCCAATAAATAAATTAGTACCACTAAAAATCAGCAACTTGATCATTTATGTGATGAGATAATTACATACAACTAGCTCAAATTATATATTCGGTCGGTTAGGGTACTTTATTACAAACAAACTTTTGTATAAATCGCATTTCGGAGAATGCTTACCTCCGTGATGACTTTGTTTCTGGTCTCAAGCTGCGTAATTGTTATTTCTAAATCGGCACCTGAAATCAAAGTCTATTTAATGTAACCGATTTGGACATAACTGGAAATATAGATAAAATAAATTAGACGAATTAATAAGGACTTACAAATTATTATTCTACATCTTAAGAGGCCTTACTCCTTTTAAAATGCTGATTATTTTAGACATTTTCTCTATGATCAAACATGTTTCTTAACATATTATTGATGTTACTACCTAGAACAGGGCTATTGGGATTTATTGGTATCTATTTGAAACCTACAGTTTGAATTTTTCATTTACAATTTATGTTTCAAAAACTACTCGAAATCACACGGAAAATTAGTTTTTTCCACTTATTTTCGACTGCACGCAATGAAAGCATGAAATAGCTATGTTACTACCTAGAACTCGGGGAAAAGTCTTATTCTCTTCAAAAAGTTGGTTGAAACACAAAGTTTCTTACATTTTTTATAACAACAGTGAGAATATTATATTATGAAAGTTGTGATACATATTACTAAATACATCACAGATTATAGTGAAACAGTAAGTTTTCTTATATTAGAGGTAATATTTAATACACAACCATTTGATTGCCCACTTTTGAGGTTGTGACATGACAAAGTACTGACGTTTTAAGGATAAGTTGTAGGGTTTCACAAATTTGTATTTAAAATTAATAGCTGAAATTGGGTGACCAAATAAACGGTATTTAATAGTATTCAAATAGAATTAAAAATATAAACAAAATGTAACAAAACATAGTTTTATTGCCCTGTAACATCGAGTTACCCATTTTTTGTAGAATCACCCACATGTATTTGTCATAATATGTTTTTTTTTTAAAGGAATAAGGCCTCTTAAGCACAGTCTAAAAATCACCACGCGTTATAATAAGAAAACAAGATATTTACGTCACTGATTAGTTGTCGCTTTATGGTACCAAAAAAATTATAAGGAAAAAAATATTAGCCGCCAATCGTACAAAAAATATGCATTCATGTATTACAATTGTCATATACTTTGACTAAATTCTATTTTGTCGTAATAATTGATTTAAAACACTATATTTTCTAAGAGCCATACAAGTAACAAGGGAATCGGGGAGTATTACAATAAACCATTGGCAACACAGAAACGGATTGACAGAACAACCAACCAGTCATAGCGTGATGACGTGGAAAGTTCTGCCTGTCATTCCGGAGTAGCATCCTTGTTTTTAACCGACTTTAAAAAAGGAGGAACGTCTGTGTTTCACTGTATGTATGTTTTTGAAGTGAAACTTCTAATGCGACCTCCAACAAGGTTGCGTTAAACGTTTAACGTTGCCGTGGAGGGGGTAGGAAAGCGCTGTTGCGTTAAACGTTCAACGCAACAATCCCACGGACAATGCGACGGATTTAAGGTTATGTCAAGGTAATTACGTCTCTTGTGAATATCAATTGATTGTTAAGCCCGCTCTACACTCGCGGCGCGAAGTCGCTCAGTGAATTCACAGCGTGAATTTACGCAGCAGTTCACGCACAACTGTATCTCTCCACACTCGCAAATCTTCGCAGGCGTACCCTTTGTCGCGGGCCAAAAACCGACACTGATCGGGGAATGGCGCGAAGCGCGAACACGAAGGCGTGAACAATATCTACACACGCGGTTCGCGACTTTCGCGCCGCGAGTGCAGAGCGGGCTTTAGGTTTTCTGAATATAATAATATTGCTTTGCTATTCCGCGATAGAATATCGTGCCAGTTAAATTTGTGCTAACCCGTTATACTTATTTGCGTATTTTTTCATGCATATATGCATTTAATGGTCCCACCCTCCCACCACGATAAGAAAAATAAATACGCAAATAAATATAACAAACCACCACCAAAATAACAGAACTTACTCGACACGTGTTTCGCCCCTCTACGAGGCATCATCAGGAGATGTTGACGGTCTGGAGTCCGACAACCGAATCTCGGTTTTCGAAACACGTGTCGAGTAAGTTCTGTTATTTTGGTGGTGGTTTGTTATATTTATTTGCGTATTTATTTTTCTTATCGTGGTGGGAGGGTGGGACCATTAAATGCATATATGCATGAAAAAATACGCAAATAAGTATAACGGGTTAGCACAAATTTAACTGGCACGATATTCTATCGCGGAATAGCAAAGCAATATTATTATATTCATTAATATGGATTTCCGCAAAGTAACGCCTGATTCAATTAATTACTTTAGGTTTTCTCTTTTGAAATTACAATTTCTACCCCTTCCTATTTTCATTTTCACATTACGAAGTTTCACTGCTTCGGAGGGCCTCCACGCACTATTTTTAAAAGCTTTTATTTAACTTGCAATGTATGTATGTATGTATCTAAGTATGTTTGTTCGGGTGAAATCTTGCAACTCAATTTTGAAGCAGATATCGTCAACCGATTGAGCTGAAATTTTGCATACTCACTTAACTTTGATGACAATACAATAATATGGTACCGTGGGGCTGATCTGATGATGGAGCCGGAAGGTGGCCATAGGAACTCTATAATAGAAAAAGCAATCCTACCGAGCTTGGGCTTTTTAGAATCGTCTCAGTGAGCATTTGATGGATATCCAAAGAAAAGTACAGTCGGCTATAAAAGCTTGCCACTAAAATGTCATTTTTGACAGAAACTTATTTGTAAATATCGTTATCGCGGGAGCAAATATATATTTGTCAAAGAGGTAGTAAAACAGAATGTCCATTTAGTAAAGAACAGACTTTTCTGCCTACACATTATAAGCCTCCAAGAAGTGCATTGTAACTAGAACGTAGTTTTTGCTACATAAGGTTAATTAATCTTGCTTTACACTCTGTTAGTAAATATTAACCTGGGATCGACATATCAACTTAAATAAATATCCGTTTTAATTTATAACTTTATTTAGTTTTGTGTTGATCTTAAGTGATTTTCGTAATAGACGACAAAATTTTTCTCTAAGTTTTCTACTATTAATCTGCGGCGTCGTGCAGTAAATATCCACTTTAACTGGCTAAAAGATCTTTCGACTGCAACTGTTGTAATTGGTGCATATTTAAAACGACGGAAGTAATCAAATGTAGAACGATATATCGTTGAATCTAGTACTATCTCCTTCCCCGATATCAGTTCACGAATTTTTTTCATAATTTCATATCCGGCATTTTTCTGCAAAACCACTTTTAGCTTTTTAAAAATCTGTTTTCCATCTTCATTCAAATTTAATTTAGATATATGTTTGTATGTATTTTGTACTATGGTCAAACTTTCACCAAGAGATAGATTTTGGCACTGCAGTTTATTTATAGCATCTGGAATTACTTGAAGATACTGTGCTATAAAATTTAAGTCGTTTCGAACTTTTGGACTGAGTAAAGATTTTTTTGCTTTGACGATACACTGTGTGTCTGAATTACGAAATGTGTCTATAACGCTTTTTATTTCATGAAAATACTTGTTATAGTAAGTGGCAGCCTCGATCCATGTTCCCCAACGAATAATTGTTGGGTTTGGAGGCAAAGGAATTCCTTTAAACATTTCTCTTAATGCTCTTACTCTTTTCGGAGATTTGCGAAATACTTTCTTTACATTTGAAATTAATCGGTTAACTTCTGGAAAAAGAACACGAACTCGATCAGCAACTCTGTTAATAGCATGGGCTAAACATGTAACATGGACAATGTTTGGAAAAATTGCTTTCAAATTTCTTCCAGCTTTTAACATATACCCCACACAATCAGTCAATAACAACAACACCTTATCATGCTTATTGTGGCCAGGGCCCCACAAATCATCCAGAGCACATTTTACAGTGTTAGTTATACTGATATTGTTTGTTTCTTTCAAACCTTTGCTTGACAGCACGTGTGGAGTTCCAACATCATCTTCAAGCATTGCACCTACTATCACATTAGCGATTTGGCGACCTCTAGCATCTGTGGTTTCATCAACACTTACATATATATACTCGTCTTTTAATTCGTCTCTAATTTTTTCCACCCTTCGTTGTATAATTCATTTACGTAAGTCTGCCTCAACAAACATTCTGAACGGACCTCAGCAGTTTTTTCAAATTTTCCAGATACGCAATCTTCAATAAAAAATTTAAATACAGGATTCTCTATCTGAGACCACGGTATGTTACAGCTTACTAGAAATTTGGTCAGTTCCAACCTAAAATCTTTTTTGAGAGAAGTGTGTCTTTCTGAGTTAAAATGGCGTTTCACGGAAGATTTTGTTTTACAAAAACTAACATTGCACTTCGAGCAAAATAGTTTTGTATCGCGAGCCTCTAACTCGGGATAATCCTGTATGAACAACTCCACAAATTCATCACATCCTATTTTCCTTCAAGGCATTTTAAAAAGCACTACTTCTATTTAATTATGGTGTTACAAATACAAATTTGATACAAATCAATAAAGAATGACAAATGTCTAAAGTGACTGATGAGGTTGCGTACCTAATAGATAATCTTTTTAAGTACTAATCAAGTACGGAGGTAAGATAAGGTAAATAAGGTAAATTCAATAAAATAATTATACATTTTAAAGTCGTAGGTATAAAAGTTTCTCTATACGAATGTCATTTCTGTTTTTGACTGTTTTTCATAATCTTTTAGTACTGTCAAATCGTATTTGCTCCCGCGATAACGATATATGCTTATTTGTTATTATACTCACAGCGCTGCTCAGTGTGGCGCACGCGCGCCTGCGCCTCCTGGTAGCGGCGCAGCGTGGCCTGCTCGGTCTGACCCAACTCGCGGAGGGAGCATTCGTATTGCTCCTTGTTCCTTCTGTTTACAATAAAAGGAAAGGCATATCAATATACTATAATAATAAAAAAGTTCTCCACTACTCAAAGGTTGTCTGGAAGATATTGCCCCTTAGCGAAATGACCTGCCCGTTTTTTACATCTGATTATAATTGCTTGCGTTGTATTTCTCCTATATGAGGTGTGCTCGCTCTGGGTGGACGCGGCTAGCACATAGAGCGAGCCGCCTCGCGAGGCAATTGCCGTCGGCCGCGGCGCCCGCACGCCTCCGCCGATCCGCGCGCTGTCGATTTTTGTCCGCGCTCAAAGGTGCCTCGGTTCCGCACGCGCAGTGTGGACGTACGCGTTTTTGCTTCGGTCAAATTTATGACAGATAAAACAAAATGGCGTAGACACTTACGTATCACGCGAAACGGAATAACCGTAACTTGACATTGTGTGGTATTTTTTTTGTTTTAAACGTTAAAAAAAAATGCTTTTTTGGATTATCCCATGTAAGAACGTAAAAGCAAGTCAAAAGTCAAATGCTGGTTGCGTGCGGCGGAGCCATATTGTTTTATCTGTCAAATGGGCGAACAAGACGGCTTTGGCTGGCCGCGCGCGGCATTCGGTGAACGTAATTTCATCCAATGCCCGAGGCATGCGCCGAATGCCGCGCGCGGCATTTGCCTCGCGAGGCCGCTCGCTCTGTGTGAAACTGGCTATTAGCCGTACGAGAAAGAGTACTTGCATTGTATTTTATTATATTGTATTGTACTACGTCACAGCCGGTTTCGGTCATGACGACTGCTGTCAACTCCGATTTTGTCGTTGCTGAGCTCGCATGTTCAATAGAACCATATCAAACTGCTGTTCAGTAGGTACCTATTTTCTATTTTCATCAATGGTGTCGTCACTTTTTTGTCATCTTGAGTGTCATTTTCAATAATTTCGAGGAAGAAATATAAATAAAAGAAATTTATTTACAAGAAAACATTAAAAAAAAACAAATAAACTTATACTAAAAGGTGGCTAAAACTATTATAAAGAATTATAAAAATATGGTCCTTTTGGCAGCGTGCCCATCACACAGGCAGCATTCCCGCGTTGTATTGCGATGGCAATTCTTTGCGCGAGAAAGCTGCCTGCGCGAGGGTCACCCGTTGCCTCTCTTAGGCGTTTGCTTAGCGCCTTGTGGAGCCCACGCGCAGCCCTACCCCACGGACCTAGTGTCTCGACGCCAAAAGGGATAAACTCGTACTGGGCGCCGAGACACTTATATTTATTGAATTTAAAACTCTCCCGAGCGTCAGCCGCCGCCCCGGCCGCTTTAGAAGTTGCTGCGATGTAGGACGCCGCCAGCGTATCAGCGCAAGTGGCGTCCCACACCAGCGCGCGGCCCATTCTCCAGGGGATCAACGACCTCCCGTTGACGAGCGCTCTCCTGAGGATGTCGTTGATCGCAGCATGTCGGGAGAGACGGATATAAATAACGTATTTAATTGGGATTACAAGGTGATAGACATCACTTTCTTCAAATTTCGCTGTTGATTTTGTTTAATTTTAAAGAAACAGATCCAAAAATATTTTCTGTTCCCCATAAATCTTACTAGAATGATATGAAAAAGGCATGTCATGAAAACGACACTCATGACATCATGCTAGGCATTGGCACGCTTTTCAACCGACTTTAAAAATGAGGATTTTTTAATGCCTTAGAATTTCATTTACGAACCGATTTGGAAAAATATTTCTTCGATCGAGACTATTTTGGTTCCATGAAATTTTTGAGAAACATTATGAGGAATCGAAGGCAATCCTCAAATATTATAGGGCCATCTATTTCGGAGTTTTTTTTATAGTATATTTTGATTATATTATACTAGGTGATTAATTCTTACCCCGTGGTTTTCGGTGCGCGAATGATTTGACACTAGCCCGACGGCGCGGCGTCGAATCATTCGTGCACCGAAATACACGGGGTATGGGAATAATACACTCTTTACTCTTACCTCATCGCGTCCTGCAGCTCCTTCCGCCCCGCCTGCGCCTCCGCCTCCATACTCTCGATGGCGCGCTCGATCTCTCTGTCCCGCTCTTGCCGGTGCTGCGCGGCTATATCCGTCACTTTCTTTTTCAGGGCTAACTGTTGCTCGGCTTCGAACTCTCGCTTGTGCTGCTCGAATTCTTGTTCCAATTCTTCTCGATCTAGTTTCATTTCTTCCTGAGGATCAACACATTATTTTATAGTTTAATATATTTATTTCTCATAACAATTTACAAAATCACTTACTGAGAATAAAACATTATTTACTTAAATCTACGTAAGAGAGGGTAACGGGTAACATACATTATGCAAAGTGGCCGAACATAATCTCGAAAAAAGGAAAATTATTTTTTGTGAGAATCTATCTTTTGTTACTAACTTAGTGAATCAAGGTTGCTGATATGGCTGAGACAGTCGCCAAACTTAAATGGCAGTCGGCGGGGCACATCGCCCATAGAACCGATGGCCGTTGGAAGGAGGCAGAAAAGTTCTTGAGTGGCGACCGCGGACCGGAAGACGAAGCGTGGGTAAGGCCCCCAAGAAGGTGGACCAACGACCTGGTTAGGATCGCGGGTAGAAGATTGGATGAAGGCGGCGCAAAAACGATCGTTGTGGAGAACTTTAGGGGAGGCCTTTATCCAGCAGTGGACCTCTATTGGCTGATATGATGATGTTAAACTAGTGTGATTTTTCGGTACAATATTTAAGTTTTTTATCATGTGTTGTATTCATCTATATGTGGCATTGTAACTCCTAAACGTAAGGTTCGTTTTCTTAAGTAGAACGCTGGTATCCCTATAGTGGTTTGACTATATTGGTGAAAATTGTATAGTACATTGTTGTAGAGGCTGTAAAGTAAGCAATAGATGAACGAGTAAATTTCGATAATACGAGTTCAGCTATTGTACTTTCAGCCGAGACTGAACAGAGTGCTTTTCACGACTACTGCGAGGAAATACATTAAAATACGAGTATTTTATATACTACTATGTAAACTAGGCGCCTTGTTGCAGCCTCATTTTTGTAAAAATTAGGGCTATTTTATACGTAAAGCTGATTGTGCCCCCGGATTCAAACGACGCAACGACGATTTTAAACCCATTTATTAAGAAATAACAAAAATATTAAAACTTACCTCACTTTCAACAAAATTTAAACATTTAGTCTAGGTTACACTTGGTTACACTCAGCTAAACAACTCAACGAAACGAAAGATCATTGTAACGTTAGGCGTCAATATTAATATACGTTCCTAATATTATTTATTTCGCGAGTCAATGAGAACATTATTAAATTAAGCACATCAAAAAACCAATATTTAATATTTACTAAACAATACATTTGCTTTTTTAAAATATGGCGGCTGCCTTGTAGTGTAGCGCATGCGCGCATCGTAATGGAGTCATGGCTTTTAAGCCGAATTAAAAAAATATTATGAACTCAATATATAATTATATAATTTTATGTGTTTATTTGTTGAAAACTGTTAATTTGTTGAAAAATAAGTAATTGCAGAAATTAGGAAATTGTTTTACGCCCCATTACTAATTTTAAAATATAAATTTTCATGATTTTCGGGGTAAAACCTTTTTAACGAAAACGTTTTAAAAAGTAAACCTGAGGAGTATTATCTTACTTAAGAAAATAAACTCCTTTGCGGGTATTTATAAGTTTAAGAGAAAAATACACCTCATAAATTACGCATTCTCATTGGTCAATTTAATTTGACATGCAGCAGATGATTAAGCTTTGATTGGTTAAATTGTCGTTTGAGCCGGCCGTGAAAATAACTCCGAAATATTTTCTAAAAAGTCGTATCTTACTATGAAATTCATGTGTAGATACGAACTGTGACCCTAAGGTGCTACATTGTTGTCGTGTTGGGAGCTAACATAGATATACAGTTTACAAATGAACATATAAGAGCTGTTTTGTGTACTTGATTCAGGTATTCTATAACCACATTTTCGAGCAGTGTCGTGAAAATGTATTTTGTTAAAACACGCACCTGCATTTTCTCTCTTTCTTTCGCAATCTCCGCTTCCATCTGTCGTTTCTTCTCTTCAAGCAATTTCTCTTGTTCTTCTTTCCATTTCTCTGAAGTAGATTAAGAAAACATTTTATAAAGATATTGCCATAACAGTCGATTAAAAGAAAAGTTAGAGCACCTGCCTACAGTCGACAGTCCTGGGTTCGAATCCCGGCAAAAACAAATATTTGTATGATGAACTCGAATATTTGTTCCGGATATGGATATCTATATATGTATTTATATATTAGCAGCGTCGTCTAAGAATCAGCACTCAAATGACGTCAGCGTGTGGAAAAATTTACAGTCGCAACCTACAAAGTGGTACAATTTCCATACTAAATCCGTCTTAGTATTGTCCGACTGTATGATTTACTGCGCTGCGACCAAATACTTGTCGACCAACCCTCTTTTTGAACAACTTTTCAAATGGTTTTTCTAATTATAAATTGGGATATTTTCGAAAATGTAAAAATGTATAAATTTATGAAACATGTACTGTCTCATTTTATTTTATGTGGGTACACCACATTTTTTATATTAAACCATTAATACAAAGATCAAAGCTTAAATAAAAATCGAAATGACTTACCTGGTGGAAGAGGCTAAGGTGTGAAGCCTTTCAAATAAACAATGCAACAATCGACACACAAAGCATAAGGAAAAATTCGATTGGTTGCTTGGGAGTTACGGTGGCGAAATGGTTAACGCGCTGGACCGGCAATCCAGAGCTACCGGGTTCGATTCCCGGTCTCTTCCACCAGGTAACTCATTTAAATTTTTCTTTAAGCTTTGGTCTTTGTATCAGTGGTTTAATGTAAAAATGAACTTAGTTACTTTTTACAGTTTCGAAAATTAAATAGGTATGTTTAAGAGGGCGCCGAGCGTTAGCAAATGAACCATAGAGCGCGGGGAATGCGTATTTAGATCGGCGCGCGGCCGCCATAGTAAAAATGTATGGAGAATTAAAAGCACTTTTTGATTAATCTGGACCTTTAATACCAAACAATAACTGAAATATTTGATGCGGACATATTGTAATGTAAACTCATCTTTTTTTGAACTGAAAATCAGAATAGATTTCCATTGTTAAAGTATAAAAAAAACACTTAACGCCTGCTTACGATTTTACAATTTTCGTCCAACTTTACTTAGTTCTCTAGGGTAAAATATGAATAATCTTATAATTTTTCCACGGAGAAGTTGTTAACACATTCTTCGAAGTGCTAAATATATAGTTTAGAAATTGATTAAACAACTAGTGTTGACGTTATCTACTTAACGGCAACTGCCTATTTCTTCACGTTTCGCTCGGCGCAGTCTTAATATTTTATCCTCTATTATACGAAAAAGGCCCGGTAAAAAAAAAAAAAATGTTGTCAATTCAGTTCCCGCGCTCGCTGTTTCCACTACATCCGGGTTATTGAGATATTGGTATCGTGCCAGGCGACAGTGTCTAGCTAGACTCACCCATGGCGTAAGAAAACAAGGTATGGCACTCCGGCAAGTCAGCCTTTCTACGTCACTGAGAAGTTGCCGCATTATGGTAAAAAAAAAATCAAAAGGATTTTTTTTTGCAGCCAGTCTTACAAAGAAAATATTATGCATTACAGTTATTTAGCACAATTTTATTTTGTCGCAATATTTGATATAAAACACTTACGAATTTACAGGTAACAAGGGAATCGGGGAGTATTATGATACATCACTGGCAACACAGAAACGGATTGACAGAACCAACCGACCAATCATAGCGTGAGTCTCACCTGACAATCCGGAGTGACATACCTTATTTTCTTATTCTCATACCATGGTTTCCACTACAGCCGGGTTGTTGAGATATTAAATATAAATATGTATATATAATATATAAATATCGGACAACCTCACACAAATCGATCTAGTCCCAAAGTAAGCTCAAGAAGGCTTGTGTTAAGGGCACTAGACGACGATATACATACTTATATAGATAAATATATACTTCAATACATAGAACAACCATGACCCACGTACAAATATTCGAGTTCATCACACAAATATTTGCCCTGGCCGGGATTCGAACCCGGGACCGCCGCTCCGTAGGCAGGTGTCTACAAACCGAGCCAAACGCGTCGTCATATTGGTATCGTTCCAGGCAGTGTCCAGACTCACCGAGGGTCTCCCTCTGCTGTTTCTCCCGCTCGGTGAGGCCGGAGGCCACGCGCTCGTTCTCGGCGCGCATTTCTGCCACCAGCCGGGTCCTTTGCTCCTGGTACGTCAGCTCCAATTCCAGGATCTGCTTCTCGAGTCTGTACACAATAGTACATTACTGTAGACGCCGGGAAAGAAGGGCTTTCCGGGTGAGCAGGTATAGACGGATAGTGATACGAAGCCGGCAAGCCCTTTTCATGGCTAGGCATGTATAGAGATTTTCTCAAACATATGCGATGAAATAAAAAATACACCACTCAAAAAAATATCCAGCTGTTTAGCCTGTTCATGAACACAGACACCATGTTTAAAGAAAAATTACTTCCGGGCTTAGACCTTAAATTTTGTATGAAATTCCATTACAGTTCTCTCGAATTGTTCCGCCCGAAACTTGACACTTCGAAGCCTGTTATAACGCACGTTATGAAGGTATTTCATTGCTTGTTTGAGAGAAAACATTAATAACGTTTGTTAGCCTCTTAAATATTTATTTTATTATTTATTGTTATAGGGGCAACAGATACATGTACGTCGTCTTTGACAATTTCAAGTGTCTAGCCATCAAGGTTCGTGAGATACAGTCTGGTGACAGATGGATAGACAGACAGACAGACGGACTGAAAGCGGAGACTTAGTGAACGAGCCCCGTTTTTTACCCTTTGGGTACGGAACCCTAAAAAGAGGCCTTTGCCCAGCTTACAGGGGTATACGTATTACATAATAAACACACCTGGAGCTAGCGAGTTGCCTCTCCTTCACCAGCGCCGTCTCCTTCTCCTCCTCAAGCTGCCGCCGCAGCGTCTCCAACTCCTGGGCGTGCTTGGCTTGAGCTCGCCCTGCTTGCTCCGCGTGCTGCATCTTCAGGTCCGCTATCTCCTTCTGCTGCCGTTCGGCCATCTCACGAAGCTCACCTTCGAGACCTTTGACTGTTAGTTCCTGGAATTTTGTAGATTCGTTTTGTATAACAACAAATGCTGAAACATTTCGACGTTATGTTATTAAAGCAGTACCTGACTTCTGCTAACATAAACCAAAATAGGTTTACATGAAGCGAAAAATTTAAAACCTTTAATAGTTCAGGCAGGGTTCGAACTTCGAACCTGCGTCTCTAACGATTTTCCGGGCCACCATGGGCGTCCTACCTATTGGACCACTGAACTTGATGCGAGAGCCATTGAATTTTTCTACCAGGTGCTTCTGCATGCCTTAGGGTGGCATCGTAGGGTCTACCTCCACCTACCTACTCTAATAATTACCTACTATACATTCTAATAATAACTAGGTACTACTATGGAAAAGGGCAGATAACGTATACAGATGCATTAAACCAGTGTTGATTAAATTAAAAATTAAATCAGACAACCACACACAAATCCACCTAATCCCAAATTAAGCAAAATAAGGTTTGCGTTATGGATACTAGGTGACGGCAGATAACGTATACAGATGCATTAAACCAGTGTTGATTAAATTAAAAATTAAATCAGACAACCACACACAAATCCACCTAGTCCCAAATTAAGCAAAATAAGGTTTGCGTTATGGATACTAGGTGACGATATACATACTTACATAGATAAATACAAATACTTTTGATAAACACAAAGAATACTATTTTATTTCTTATTTTAAAAAAGCAGACGTGGTGAAGTGCACCTATAAATAAAGGCTAGGCAAAGAATAAATCTTTTTATACTTATAAATATTCAACATTGTATTTTTTAATTATAAAAACGGTATAAACTCACGTAAATTTTTTTACGTGAGTTTATACCGTTTTTATAATTAGTAAAGATGTCTCACGATAGTTTTAATAACATTATTGTATTTTTTATTACTTGACCATTGATTACCTTAATTTTCTCCGCCTTTTGTCTGACCCAGCGTTGCCTTGCTACCTGAAAATTTAACATTAAGTATATAGTCAGTATAAGCGGTTGAAAAAGTTATAACTTAGGGGAGTAGTCACTAGTCACTACATAGTATAAAACAAAGTCGCTTCCAGCTGTCTGTCTGTCTGTCTATCCCTGTTTAGATCTTTAAAACTACGCAACGGTATAATACAAATTTACCAGCATTGCACCCGTGCGAAGGGGCGGGACGCTAATTTTAAATGAAAATGATATAAATTACCATATATTGACTTCGTTGTCCAGACGCGGCTATAATGACTAAATGACGTCACCTGCTGTGCGGCGGCCATCTTGTCGTGCTGGTTGCGCAGTTCCAGCTTGTATCGTTCTTCGAGCGCTTGCGCCGAACGCTTCCATCGCTCCTCGAGTGAGCGCCGCTCGTCCACGAGCTGCTCTATCCGGTGATTCAGGGTCTTCTTGTCGTTTATCAGCTGAAGTCAAAGTTACTGTTCGGTAGACAGGTCATTACAGGTCGTTTACCAATAAATCCCGAATCCCTGTTTTTTTCAGAACATGACGTTTTTGGGTTCATCTTATTCAGAATCGATAGCATTTTCAATAAGAAGAATAAAATAAAGTGTCCTAAATTTGCCTTTTTTTATTTGCAGGACCGTTATGTAGTGGAAGCTTAAATGTTTTTTTTATGCTTCCTATTGAGAATCGAAGTCTAATCTATCGATTCTGAGTATAGAAGTAATTCTTTTGGCTGAGCGAATCCACTTAGCTTTGTACCCGATGCACAATACCCATTATCTGTATTGTTAGCTGTGGCCACAACTGCCACTTCAAAATGTAAGGCGTTATAAGTGCAAATTACTTTTACACTAAATTAGTCGTAAAGTCAAACGTAATAAGGTTTACTCTTAAACAAAGAGAACACAGATGTTGGTCACTTCGTAAGTGAAAGAGCAGTGAAGCTCGTTTCGATGCTTATAAGACAATGAAGTGACCAACATCTGTGTTCTCTTTGTTTAAGAGTATAAACCTTATTTCGTTTGACTTTAAGACTAATTTAGTGTAAAAGTAATTTGCACTTATAACGCCTTACATTTTGAAGTGGCAGTTGTGGCCGCAGCTAACAATACAGATAATGGTATTGTTCATCGGGTACAAAGCTAATGGGATTCGCTTACCAGATGTGATTCGAACTATAAGGTGAATCCTAAAAGTTCTGGAAGAAACAGAGATCCGGGTTTTTTTTTGGAAAACGCTCTAAAAAGCGACTTGGACAGGTATC
The DNA here is from genome assembly GCA_905147355.2 of Apotomis turbidana. NCBI lineage: Eukaryota > Metazoa > Arthropoda > Insecta > Lepidoptera > Tortricidae > Apotomis > Apotomis turbidana. The sequence goes on from LR990293.1 coordinate 4,688,538, forward strand.
GGCAGTCCCCTTAGAAATTACTGATAAGTCCAGGCTTAACCTGGAAATGATCAAGAGTTTAAGTATTCATTTGCTGCAAGGTGCCCCTTGTACGCGTAAAACTTTTACCTTAACGCATTTATTGCCAGCAACGCATATATGCGTTCACCGTCATACAAGTTTGTTCGTAAGCCACGCCTCTTGGCAGTGAATGCGTAAATCGGGTAACCCTATAACCATCTTTTCATGTCCAACTATCCTGACCCAAAAGTGGGTAAAATCCGACCAGCCGTTTCGACGTGACGAGCGAACAGAGCAATTTTTGCCAACATTTGACGCTGTACGGTCGTCGCGAACCCTGACAAATCCTGCATCGTGCTGTTAAGATTTTTCCTGAAATAATGACCCATAGAAAACCGATTTCCAGTACCTACAATTGTATAATAGTATTTACACCATAATTCTGCCTTGCTACGTTAAAAAGTCGTATCTTACTAAGAAACTCATATAAAGATACGACCTTTTACCGTAGCACGGCAGAATTGGGAATTTACCTGGTCGATGAAAGCCTGGTGCCTCTTGATAGCTTCCTCGCATTCCTGCTTCACTTTGCTGATGTTCCGCAGCGACTGCTTCTCCAGGTTACTCACTTTGTTGATCATCTGAAATGATGGGACATCAATCAATAACGATTGAATCTTGGTTAATTTGCAGGCTGCGGTGTCTATAATCTTGATCAATCAAAATGGGTCAGTAGTGAGAAAACGAAAACTATAAGAGATAGGGAAATCTGTTATTAAGAACTATAGCATCAATTTTAGATTTAATAGAAACTGCATTTTTTTTTTTATAAATCTCATACATAACCGAGTATTGAACCTGGTTAACACTTTCGAAACCAACAACCCGGAGGCCGGGCGCTCGTAAACTTTGTTCAGATGCCGACCAACCCGGTAGCCGGGTTGATGCTATAAAAGTCGGTTCGGCCGGTTTCTGGGATATCTTACTTTTTTGTCTGGTTGCGAAAGTGTTAAAATTCTGTAAGTTATCGCATGTCATATTGTAACATTATTTACAGCGGTTTTGACGGGGTTATGTATCCGAATTATAAATAAAATAATGCAGTTTATATTAAATTTAAAATCGACGCCATGGTTCCTAAGAACAGATTTCCCTATATCCTTTAGTTTGTGACTTCTCCCTACTGACCCATTTGGATTGATCACCCGGTATTGCCTGGTGACAACCAAGACTCACTAAAATTTTTGTCACTAAAATTTCTGATCTTCAAAACCCTCGTATCTGGTAAATTTACACTGAGATATGAGCTATGTTTAAGTAGGTATTTGTTACTTAATGAGTTTTGGTTGTGTTTAATTAAAAGTACCTACCAAAGTCGAGCGTCTGACTTCCGCATTTTGATGGTAAATTAGAAAGAAAATATTAGCTAACTGATTCTGCAATAGCATTCGTAGGTAAGTACTAAGTTACCCCTCAACAATCATAATCATTATTTTCAGTAATACCGTATTTGACTATAAAACTACTACTCTGGCTCAGTGAACCAAAGAGGATATTGGCCTCTGACACAAGAGAAAACCCATTCTTCTCTGTTTTGCGCCTTTTCCCGCCAGTTAGCGATAGTGAATATTATACTGATTTGACAATAGTGAATATTAATTATGTGATTGAAACCACTAAACATGCATTCAAAAATACACAGAACCACTAACTTTTGGTCATTTTACTATTTTTAATTGGACATAAACTAAAAAGACGTGTTTTGACCACTGATTTTTATGACGTTACAAGCCAGTATCCTCATAGAAACTTCATACTAGCAAATTGTTGATCTTTCATAAAGAGTAGCTGATTTGAGATGTCATCAAATACCGTATGCGTTTCTAACAATTAATATAAAGTTCTGTATTCAATAGGAATGTGTCTCGATGGCGACATTGACAGGATACCCGACTACATACCTGTTCTTTATGGTTAGCTAAACTCTCTTGAAGCAGGGCGATACAGCATGAACGTTCTTCTAGTTGCAAGGAAGCCGTCACTAGCCTTTGGGCTATCTCGGTTTGAGGTAACTTTAGCAAAGCCTCCAACCTAGTAGGACAGTACAGTACAAGATACACTTCTTCAAAACAGACTATTAATATCAATGTAAAAATCATAAAAACAACGAATCACAAATACGTGTGTTGGACAGCTAAATAAGTAAAGCAGCCAGTATGCATTTGCATTGATTGATAATATACATTTGCCAAGCGGCATGTCGAATTTTCGAAGTTTACAGTTTCAGAGAAAAATGCTTTTGGCGAAATGAAACTGCGAAATGAAACGTTTGCGAAACATAATTCGGCGAAAAGGAAGTACACCTAGATAAATACCTCAAGTACTTACTTCGGGATAGTCTGTGGTGTAGTGCTGGTTACAACTGAAAGAGCATCATTGGCACTCTGTTCCACTTTCTCTAAAAATTCAAATATTTCCCTGGAAAAAATTTAAACTCTTGAGAAAGGCGTAATTTGATGTCATCTAAATACTGTACCTATATTGATCATTTGAAGAAAATTGTAACAACATGGCAAATGTATAATTACGCAGTTCTTCATAGGTACTTACATAAAATTATCTTTCGGTGTAGCTTCTCTTTCCTCTTTAGCTTCTTTCTGAGGAGTTTCCATATTTACATTAGTAACTGAAGTTACAGGGTTCTCACCTAAACTCTCAATATCCTTCAACATTGTATAAATATCTAACACAGTTGAATTAGAAGTTAATTCCTTTGCTTTCGATGATTCTTGAGATACTGGTGCAGTTGGTTGGGTTTCTTTAACTTCTGCATTTTGAACAATTTCTTCAGTTTTGAGCTCGCCTGGAGTTGTATCCTCAACCGGTGGAGAAGGCGCGTCTACATCATCTAATTGAAGTATTCTTGGCGAAGGTGCTGACAGGGACATCCAAGAATCTATATCTTTGTCGTTTTGGACTCCCTCTATTCTGGCACTCATAGGTGTTCTGATCGTGAACAAGTTCCTTTGAGTCAGGGGTTTGGTTACTAGCGCCGTACGTTTATTTTCTACTGAAGCAGTTTTATTGTTCCAATTATACTTTGCTTCAATATTCTCGAATTTCTTTAGATTCTTGGCGAATTCCTTAGTATTACCGCCTTTCACCTTCAAATAATTCTGTATCAATTCTTTGGTAGTTAGTTTAGATACATCTCTCTTTCGTGTATCTAGAGTATTGTTACTATTTTTATCCTCATCATCTTTCGTATTTGCTGCTTGAGAGTCTGTATTATCTTTAGCTACATTGGAATGTTGCTCAAACATTTTGTCAATATTCAATGGAGTCGGAGAAATGGCATCAGTTTGCATATCTTTAATTGTAAGCTCATGCAAATTATTAATAGCTTCTAATTCTTTCTTATAATCTTCAATCACTTTGGACGTGTATGCTTTAGTACTGCTATTCAGTAAATATTTTGGATATTCTGAATTTTCTTTTTTATTATCTACTTTTAAAACATCCGTAGCTTCATTGCTACTAGGAATTGAATCACATTTGATCGATTGATTTGGAGAATTACTAGGAGGTACAGCCAAATGCCCCTCGTTCTTCAAAAAGAAGTCTTTATATAATAGTCTACTATGATTTAAGGGTTCCGTCCATTGATACTTTTTATCGCTTGGGAATGTGTTTGAAATTTTTTCGTTACTTGTTGTAGAAATACTATCAAGGCTTTTAGGTTGATCTCCGATCTTATTATCGGAGTTAGACTTTCTCAAATTCGACGTCGTTGGTAGGGAGTAACCTTGCCTGTAGCATTTGTCATCATTGGCACTACTTGGGTAACCCGAGTCCTTAGATGATGCATCAGTATGTAAAATTGTACTGGACATCTTGGACAGATGGTTATCAACAGAACGTGAACGAAAATCATCATAGAAGCTGTTGTAAGTTCGTGCTTCAGTTAAATAGTCAGGTGCTTTATCATCGTCCCTTTCATCAACATCGTAAGTATTTCTGCCAGTAAGGTCTCCTTCAGTGTCATCTCCATCTTTATTCTTTAGTTCTTCTAGAGAATTTTCTGGACACAAGCTTAATAAATGATTTGATGGTACGCTGTCTAAGTCTTGAGTAGATTCCTCTTCAACTAAAGACAATTGCTGTTTTGTTTGCATGAGGCGCTTGGAATATACATCAATAGCATTTTCCACGTCTTGTTTTTCTCCGAAAGAAACTCTACCCGCTAACGGATTATTCCTCTCAGGTTCTAGAGGAACGAAGTAAGATTCATAAGCTGTAGTCTTGAACGAAGGCGAAAGGCATCTTGTATTAACATCACTACCTTTAGAAGGTGACTGCGGTCGTGATTTTTCAATGATCTTAACTTCTAAACCGTAATCGTTGTTTTTTTCTTTTTCTTCGTTTATTGGAGCATCCATAACTCGACGTCCTTTTCTCGCTATGTTGCGGTATTTGAGGAATTTTTGGTTACTGTTTTTAGCTTTAGGATTAGGGCTAAGTTGCGCTTTGGCTTTGATCTTAGTTCCTAAACTTATGAAAGTGTCTTCAGACCCATAGTCCGAGGCGTTACTGCATAAATCCTTATCTTTTCTTGCATATTGGTTGTTAAAGGATTTAGTATCACCAAGTAAATCAGCTGTAGGTGCCACAACTTTGATAGCAGAAGCAGGCGAGTCTAAAAAATATAAACCTATGTGACTATTGTAAATTATTAACTAAGACTACTTTTATATTATGATGATTTTTTGACCTAGAACCGTATGTTCAATAAACGATTTTCATTTCATTTAATTTCATACTTTAGCCCAACTTATGACATGGAAAAAGTGTGTATAATTTAGACTTTTTTCACCTATATTGTGGTTTACTTCTTTTTAATTTAGAATAGTAAACTGAACTGAAAGCTGCAAGAATTTCAATCAATTACAGTAAATTAAATTGCCACCGTATAGTTATGTTTTTAGCTTCATACATAGTTTACAAAAGTACCTACATGTCCTGAATAAATGAAATACCAACTATAATAATTGAAAAGGCCCAAGCGCAAATCTATGCAATGTCATTTTAGTATTCCAAATAAAAAATAGACCATAATCTTTTACAGAATAACATGCTAAACCAATTTCCATGTTTTTTTTTGAAAATTTGAAAAAAGATTAGACTATCTTATATCTTACTCTTACTGTTATAAGACTGAAGTAACTCTGCACTGAATGTTTTGAAAAAGGTTCTCGTTGATGGTACTCTCTCCTTAGCGTCTGCAGAGAATGGACGCTTGTAGCTTTCTTGAATATCCTATAAATACATTAAGAATGTCACTCATGTTTAATTATAATTCTGAAACTACTACACTTTAATAAAATATTTAAAATGAAATTTGAATGTTAACTTTTATACACCATTGCTGTCTCAACTTTGTACTACCAAAGATACAGATAACCATACATTTGTAATCAAATATAAACCTTATTGCAATATGTGAAGGTCTATGGGTGTATAGTTAACTGTATCTTCGTTTTAAAATTATATAAAATGAGCATTATATTAAGAAATAGAAATTTAATCATAATATTTGAGATATGAGCTAAGAGATAATGTTATTTATTCAGATTACATGTTTAAATTGTAGTCTAGATATTAGATCTCAATGTGTCTGAACTCAGGTAATTTTAATTTATTAGCACTGCACAATTTCAGTCTTTATGGAAATGGAAAGAAATGATACCTATCATACAAACTTGGATGAGTGCCTAAAAATAAATAACTGATTAATCAGTTATGTAAGCTACAGTTACAACAGCAGAGAGGACACTAATCCACACCGCAAACAATACCGCATCCTTCTATAAAAAAATTGAAATTAAATTCGTACAGCAAAACAATTAAGTATACCTACTTATTGCAGATATTCGTGATTTGAATATCCCAATGTCTAGGCAAGTATTTATTTTTCTGTAATCCAGTAGATAACTGAACTCTGATTTACCTTAGTGTAAAAACCTTTAGAAAAACGATTTGTTAGATCATTTTCCCGAACTCATTATTTCTTCGTAGTAAATTTTCCGTTCGCATATTTCCCCGAAAGTTCTTTTTACAGTATTATAGTTTTCGGATTCTTTATTTTAACGCTTTTTTTTTTCTAAGAGCATATTTTTTTATCGTCTTTTTTCCATGCAGCATATTTACACACTCGGGATTGTGTCAAACCGATTTTTTTTAATGCAGCATATTTACACACTCGGGAATTTTATCTAAACTATTTTTTTCATTGGAGCATATTTACACACTACATTTTTCACCGCTTTTTCTATTTTAACCGAATTTGATTGACTGTAATTTTTGTTTAATGTATGTATAAGTTTTAAAGCCACTTTAAAAAAACCCACTCAAAGAGTTTTCAACTGACCGATCCTAGGAATTGCCTATTTGCTGCCTAATAAATAAATAGATAAGTACATGAAATATATTGAAGTTAGTGGCAAGAACCATGTGACATTGCTAATGATGTATCCCTACCAACTTGACACCGGCTTGATACTCATATGTAGTCAGCACCAAAATCTGATCAGAAGTTACGTACTGTAAAACCTTGTTACTCTTATGTTCCAATAGATTTGAACGAACGTTTGATAGACAAGTTACCAGACAGGGTACTAAAATCCTTATCTAAGAAGTGACAGGGCAATGGTCCAGCTGCTATATCTAACGTGGTCCAAGTAGGGCTGCCATCTTTATATTCGCTGAACCCGGACAAAGACTTAAAAAAGGACATTTGTCCGAAAATAATATAATTAAAAAACAATCGCTTTATTTTTCATTCACTTAAAAGTGTCCGGGTTTTCGTGTCCGGGACTGCCTCTTATTGAAAACCCCCCCGGACGGCCTCCAAACTAGGACAAATCTGGGGAAACCCGGATGGATGGCAATGAAATCAAAAGAGGTTTCTCGCTAGACAACTGCAATAAAGAGTCTCGGGATTTCACTACGAGATCGGATCAGAAAGTAGGAGATTCGTAGACGAACCAAGGTCATCGACATAGCAAACCGGGTAAGCAAGCTGAAGTGGCAATGGGCGAGGCACGTAGCTCGAAGAACCGATGGCCGTTGGGGCAGAAAGGCTCTCGAATGGAGACCACGTACCGGCAAGCGTAGTGTAGGACGAGGTGGTCGGACGACCTGGTTAGAGCTTTATGCTGGTCGCTGCTATCCGGCCCATTTGAAAGTCTATTGAGGAGGCCTGTGTCCAGCAGTGGACGTCCTATGGCTGAAATGATGATGATGATGATGATGATGATGAACTGCAAACACTCGAATCTCACTCGATAACAAATCTAGCAAACCTAACTACTTTGCGTCTAGTCAAGCCATAACACGAGTAGAGAGTGATTCACTGTGCACTTACAAATATTTTTCATTTATCTTTCTAATTGTTAATGCACATTGGTTTGTGTTTATTGGTCACATATCCAATGAAAACGTTACCTAGTAGAAAAAATATCACGAAATATAGCAAAGTGAAAATTAAACGTAAATAAAAAACGCGAATCGATAAAACAACGAAAAATAAAATATGGTACATATGTATGTTGCCGATCGGTGAAAAATACGAACGGAAAATGTACTACTGACTAAAACCACGACAAATTAATTATGGTGAATGTGGATTTTACTGATCGGGAAAATATGCGAACGGAAAATTTACTACGAAGAAATAATGAGTTCGGGAAAATGATCTAACAAATCAGAAAAACTAACTCTACCAACAGATGTAAGTTGACAATGACAAAGAATTTAAATACCTCCTCAACAACAGTTGGTGTCATGACTTTGCCACCCGTCAAAATGTATTTTAATTGTCTTGCACAATTTGATGCTAAGTCCGCTAAATTACCTTATTTTTACAATGATAGTTGTTTAAATTCATACCGGAGTGTAGCAAGAATTCTGGAGCGCGGATCGGGGCCTATTGCGTATGTTTTTTCTGTCGTCTTTCTTCTTGCTCCTGTAAGATAAATTCACCGGCGAACCAAGCAACCGCAGATTTGCGTTATCTTTAGACATTTCGCCTGCATAACACTCAAATTCTTTAAATATCGCACCTTCTGCAAAAATAATCTTATAGATTTTCAACTTGTTGACGTTTAATGTATTTATTGTCATGACAGTCGTTGCCTAGCAACGGGACCCTATTCTTAGGACGATGCAAAGAATTCAAAAGCGCAAGATTAGTAGAATTATATAAATATATTTATTAGATAATTATATTATTTTGTTATTATTATAATTAAATTAATATTTTTATCTGGAATCAGAATTTGAAACCATAATTCTCATCGCAAACAGGAATTCATGATAGTAGGTCCCCTAACTATAATGTTGCCAGTAAACTAAACAAATAGTAGTAATAGTAGAAAAATAAATAAGATACCATTTTAGTAGACAAGGCCTCGGCACCTATTCAACATTTAATGTGAGCAAATATAATTCTCTTCCATAAAATAAAACATACTTTTAATATATCAATCTCATGAGAACAAATTGTTTTGTCGTATTCGTATTTGATACCCACCTATTGCTATAACAAAACGCAGATATCATATGACGTCATTGATAAAAATAAAATTATGTCGACTGCGGGCGGCGCGGTTCACGTACCGGCCACATGAAAAGTGTTTTGCGCTGTTGCTCTAGTTGAACCTTGGAGGTATTTCGAATAGCACTCTTCGCCTGCAGAGGCGTTTGCTCTCAAATTAGTTTTGTGCAAAATTAGAAGTGGTTTAAAAATAACAGTATCGAATATTGGTGATTTAAGTACAGTGCAGGTTTAATTACTTAAATCAAGAAAAATGTTCAGCGGGATTGCAGGTCAGGCTACTTTTTTATTGTATAATTGGTTTTCGACTACTAACGATATATTATTGATACGTAATAATTGATTTAAATTAGTATCTGTACAAATTTATAAAAAATATTATTTGAAAGTAAAATAATAATTATGTAATAGTTTAACTTTTGGTGATTTTGATGTAAGTAGGATATTCGACAAAAAATATATCTTGATCTCGGTATGTACGTATTAGTCTCAGAATTATTTGGAATATGTATTTCGTCCTTCTGTCTTAAATTAATTATAATAATTAGAAACATATGTGTACAATAATATATCTGAACTTGTTAACTTATTATACTTCTCTTATTTTTTTAATTAGGTTTGCAGTTATGATGCATGTAAATAGAAAGCTAGTAATTAATTATATCGTTCTCAGATAGTTTCTGAACTGTTTATTTATATCGTTAGTAGTTATGAAGGTAACCGACTCTTAGCACCTCTGCTTCTGTTAGTTAGCACGTCTTACGTAAAATACGCTTTGTACCTATTTATTAATTATGTTTATAAACTTTAAAACTAGTTTCATATTAGTAGGTACATAGTGACTTTAAAATCACTTGTTTACTTATTCCTGCATGAACATATTAAGTAGATAATTAATAACACCCACTAGAATGTAGGTATATGTTAACACTTTTGTGAACGTCAATACCTACGTCGAGATCATACTTGGTAATGTCTGAAAATAAAAAAATATGTACCCGTTAATGGAGCCTTTTCACCAGAAATATAAGAATGTAAAATACGTATTTTTCATAATTTCTGTTTCGAGTTTTTAAAACCAAGAATTGAAGGTTTTGTCAGCTACATACTTATTAAATCAGAATAGATCGAAAACAGAAAAAAAAGAACACTATAATAAAATAATATTAACGTGGTTAGCTGGTTATAACATACACACAAACTGTACAAATGGAATTTTAAGAATTGTGGCTTTCTTTACATGACGGATTCCTGAAAATTTCGATCACGTTTGTCTGCAATGCAGATAACCTTCTTTGAGATGCGGATGAAAATAAATAAGAAAAGTTAACTCCATAATTATTATTATTTCTTTGGAATTTAAAGAAAAGATACATACATCCTAACATTCCAAATCCCTTTGCACTTGCAGCACTTCTGATCATGTCATGGGGCAGTTATGTACTTAATACATACTTTATTGAATACGTAACTTAAAAAAAAGGTCTTTTTTATAAATATTTCGTTATTTTCGGATATTTCCCAGTGAATAAAGCTTTTTTTTTTTAATTTACCGTAGATAGTTTATTACTACGAGTGCTGCCAAAGGCTCCGACGTTCATCTGAATTTAAGATTGAAAACTATACAAATGATTATGATAATTAATTAATTTTACTGTAGGTATTTCGTTTAGTTTTTCAGGATACCGATCATTAATTCCCGACCTCATGATGTGAAATATATATTTTCAAACTAGTGATGTGATCACGACAAGTGAATGGAATCGCTCGCTCACGGGCCATCTCACTGGACGTGTCACGATAATGACGCGACCTTTGCATTCCTTGGTTGTGCGGGGTCTGTGAGTCATTCACTCATTACGTGCCATTAAAGAATGGTAATTACAGGTTGCTTGTTTTAAAACCTGCGCTTTAATGACCATAAATAGTGATACAATTCGCTCGAGCAACATATTTGTGGTAGGGTTACTTGTCATATTAAAGAAATTTATTATATTTATAATATTGATACAAATTATTAATTAATTATCTCACGTATGTAATAAATTCCGGTCATTTTTAAGAATCACAAACCTTGATTGGTTTGTTTTACACAGAGTATTTACAAATATTGTATTTATTCTCTAAAAGCGTAATAAGATCCAGTTTAGTCACGTACACTTGCAGCAGAGTACTACGCAGTACAATTCCGCATTGGTCATTCGTTCAATCACACAAAGGCGTAAATATTAGTCCAGTCACGTCTTTGGCGAGCAAGACCGTCTCGATTCGATTATTTTAGCTTATTTATTATGAAGTGACCATCTGCTGCCATCAATATGTTTTGGCGAGGTCTTGACAAGAATTATAAGGGCTGAAGAATTATAAGATGATGATGATTAATTTATATTTAAATTCTAATTTTACTTCACAAAAAAAAAATGATTTAATACCTCTAGGCAGTGAACGCATATTTTCCGGTCACTGCCTCTAGGTATTCTCCACCATCGCTATGGTTGACATCAAAATATATTTTTTTATTAGATGTACTAATAAAAAAATATTTTGATATTCAAGTTTTTAAAATACAATGATTTTCAGAATATCGTATGGATATGGAACATCTAATATCTCTGTATTTAGTGTTTTAAATAATTATGACGTAGATTAGATAGTACTAATGAATTTGGATTTGGAGTATGAATCGCGTTATATTACGAATTCGAGTAGCATGCCCAAATCTGTTTGCTTGCCAACGGTTTTAATAAATATTATTATTTGTGTTGGGCTCGATAACGTAAGCAAACACCATGGTAATCAGATCAGATCTCGCTGTATTTTGTGTTACAAAGTTTCAAACGAACCTACAAAATATATCTGTGTCGATAGTTTTAGTACATATGCACCAAAACGCGCCCGTTAAACGACCAAGGCTGTACGAATTAAACTTTTATTTATGTTTTATATCATTGGAATGTAGGCGAAATTTGAAATCGGGCTTACCTTTCCTTCTGATAGCAGAGTATCGAATTTACTCCATAAAATGCCTAGGTAAACATTGGCTTGGTCTTTATGGCTGAAGCTACCTGTACCTACTGGGTAGGGGTACCTAGTTGCTATGCCGCTAAATCCATCTTCCTACGTATTGATTATGATTTTAGTTAGATAAACGTGTTTGAGGTGTCTATGTATAATGAAGTTAGTTTGATTAGGTATACCTACTGTTTAAACTCATTCTGACTGCGCTGCAACGAGTAATGAACTATTCAACAAATTAAACCAATTTAATGAATCAAGTAATTAATAAATAGGTATTATTATTTAGTATATTAATATTAATGACTACTCTAAAGGTAAAGATATTCAGCTACTTACGGAATTGTGACGTACTTACTTATTTAAAGACTTAAACAAATTAATTGGTATCTCCAAGTCTAGTCTTTAAAAACCTACTAGGTATAGGTATCAATGTATTTTTGATACACTTTTGTTTATAAACCAAACTTTCAAGGGTGATTATCGTAACGTAAACAAAAGATAACCATTGTTTCATCAAGCAGAGGCCATCGCAATCAAACCATAATAAAACCAAAACTCGCTGCAGGCACGATGACATCATCAAGGTCAGCCGGTCAGACTCGACTTAGACAACGACTGTCAGTATCAGCCGTCCCACTTTAGCACGTTAAACCAATCTAAAGGTGAAAAAGGACGGCCTAATCAAAATTATCAAATTTACTTTTCAAACATTAATAAAGAGGTAACTTGCATATTCCTTGCCATGTCGAAACTGGCCACTTTGAAACGAAAATAAAGTCAGGAATGCAAGCCGGGGTATTTTAAGGCCTGTGAAGGGCGCACATGTTTATTAACATATGGGATATTTCATTTCATGAGTTGAGTACAGAGTTACGTTACAGACATGGTTGAGTAAGAAAGGCCACAAACATGTGTTTATTACGCGAAATATAATAATATGAAAAAGAAAAACCATTTTCATAAATGTTTTATTATGCAATTTACACTCATAACTCAAAATAATCGAGACCGCTTTATTAAGCTTTATTATTGTGAAGACGTACGGATATGTGTCATCTCGCAATGTCGCATCTTCCAGAATATAATTCATACTTTATTTGAACTATTTATTCAATTTACTTTATATTTCAGCGTGACTCAAACACTTGCAGATTCCGTGAAAGAAGTATCTTGGTGCACAGTAGGGAATGCAATACCCGGTCATTTTTGTTACCCGGGTATTTACCCGACCTTGATTTTCAAAACCCGAGTACCCGGGTAATACCCGGACTTAAACATAAAGTATTAAATATTGAGTTTCATGGTTTTTACGGGTATTTAAGAATGAAAAGCATGTTTGATTACGATTCCAGACTTTGAATCTTATGGCGCTACTTAGGAAAGAGGTGCTAACTATTTTTCAAACGTGTGTTACGATTGTCGAGTACCCGGATAAACTAACAGATGACGCTAAAATTTACACGTTGTGACATGAATAAACCACTGAGAAAGGATTTTGCAGGATATCAACAAATGTATAATTGACTAATCGCTGCTACGTTGCTGCCTGGTGGAAAAACAGCTCACACAACTTTCAAGAGCCCAATAGATTAGGACAACACCTGTCTGCGGTGTATCAAGGAAATGTGATAAAATCAGAGTTCTACAGAACAGAAGCTGCATGCGCCTGACTGAAAATATCCTAGTCCAACAAGGAGGAGGCTCACATGTCCAAGAATTCGCCCTGTACTGCTTCAGGTTGGAAAAAGACTTTTGGAGAATCTGGAGGAAACCAAAAGCCTGGTTAGATTACCAGACACGTAATGCAGGATATTTCCGTCCGTTGAAGACCTCATTCGGAGCGTATACGGAGACCTGAGCCAGGTGACGTGAGATTTCTTCGGTTTGTGAGAGCAGATGCGAAACCTCATCAGCGAATCCTCGTCAGATTCTGATGCACAGTAAACATAATATGTAATAATTGAAACAATTAGGTGAATGATACTGATAACGTCAATAAATTGGTATAGCAATTAAATTTACATCTTGAACTGTCATTGCCAAAAATAATCATTCGTTCACTGTGTTATTGACGCATCATCAGTAGTGCAGGGAACCTAATTAATTTATGACATAATTAAAATCGCAATTTCTCAGACCTAGTACGTAGTAGATTCCATTGTTTTTAAGGTTGCATATAACAGAGGTTAATCACAATCAGAGATTCTTTGTTTGTGGTGATCACCTGCGAACAGGTAGGTACTGACTGTACTGAATGTATAACAAAGAATGACTATAATGGTTAGTGCAGTAGCTGAACCGACGTTATAAAGGGATTGTGTATAAATATGATGTTTAAAACAAATATTTTCGGGGGTTACTCTTACGCAAATGCAATTTCAATTTTATTATAAAGCAAGATACAACGGTAGTGGTAAGCATTTCTTTCACATACTGACTTCTTTTGAAGCATCGTTAATAACAACAAAAGCATATGTCACATCAATTTATAGTTATAATTTATAACAATTATTTTCTTTAATATGTAGATTTAATTATGTAAATTTAGTTATGATATACCTAATTTACAAATTTATAAGCAAAAATGTGACCAAAAATATCTGAACACTCCACACACCAGTTAATAAAATTAGGTATGTCTCCCGTAAATAAAAATAAATAAAACTAGCAGAACACAAATAAACGTGTGAAGTTATTCGCAGAAAACGTTATTTTTTTCTGCAGTCTTGCTTGGAATGACATCACAGGCGTCGGAATCTGATGTCATGGTAGTAGTCGGCCGGATATTATCTCAATTGAGCGTTGCGGGGGTCGGAATGTTGTTACCGATCTCATTGATAACACTTAAGTCTAAGTAGGGCTTAGGTCGGGAAGAGCATTCCAAAATTAAGACGTAGAGAATTAAAATGAATTGGTCAGTTAGCCCGGTTTATTTAAGGTCAGATTTAATGTTTAATTGATAGAATTCTGATAGTCGTTTGTGAAATAATGCCAATCGTTTATGCTTGTGTTTGTTTCAAAAATCACTTGACTGGTGGATATTAATCTCCATAAATGTGAAAAGGTTATGATTTATGTATGATCATACTTATTTATATATGAACAGTATAAACATATTATTATTTAGTTATATTTCATCAATAATGTTATTAAAACTATCGTGAGACATCTTTACTAATTATAAAAACGGTATAAACTCACGTAAAAATTGTCAGGAACGGCCCGACATGTTTCGAACTCATTTGGAGCTCTTCATCAGGGGTAGCTATCCGTGCTGCTACGCGACTCGCGACCTACTACACTTTTATATTTCATCAGTTCAAAATTCTTGATAAAAATAAAGTAAATTGCACTATCCCATATTTTATATTTTTCGCGTGTCGAGTTAATCATAGATTAAATTATTATTGGTATCTGGCTCAAGGGCTCATTTTTAATGAATATAGCTACGGCAGTACTGATATGTGATAAAATAAGTTGATAAATCGGCTCAGCTGTCTAAGAGTAGGATACGAATGTTGATTGTTTATCAAGGTACAATAAACAGTAGCTGTTGCACCGAATCCGGGTACCTAGCGATAGTGACAAATATAATATAATCGAATATTGCGACATTGATATCTTGAATTAAATGCGACAGTTTCCCTATATCTGGTGCATTCTACTCTTGTGATTACTGTAATACATAATAATAATTTCACAAACAGTAACCGACTCCAACGAGAAGAAATTGTATTTCCGAGAACACCTGAACGAGTTACAATAATAATACAACTAACGGTCTTAACTTAACCTATCGATAATATTAAAAAAATGATCCGCTAACTCCTTACCATTAAGGAGTTGTACCTTCCATCATCAGCGCAGAATAATGAGGCTACCAGACCAAAAACCTGTATAACTATATAAATTACATGAAAAACATTGTTAGTGCTTATAATTTTTGAGGGTTGCTCGTTTTCCCTAAGTGTCTATCATCTCATCAGATCCCGATATGGTGACAATGGGACCATCTCAGGAGTATTCTCTTACAAATAAAAAAAAAATAGAACGGTACACAATTGGCGAAATGATCGCGTAACATATATTCATAAAAAAAAAACGACGTACCTACTATCGATTTGAGAAATTTGAATTTTTTGAAGTCTGCTGAACACGACACATTCATTCTGTAATGTAGGTACTATAGATACTATAGAAACCGGTGGGAATTGGATTCGACGCACCTGTGTCCTAGTGTAGGTCATGAGTCGTTCCGCAGCAATAAAACGGTCTAGCGTGGACGGATCAATACACCTGGAGCTAGACTTTCGGCGCCGAGACCGAGTTACAAGTTCAAGCTTTGGATATGGGTAAATTTTGCGTTTAATAAAACTCAGAATCGCATTCTCAGTCTCTCAGGAACTCAGAGTATCTTACTCTTTAAAAAAATCAGCATGACACTACCTGAAAAGCACGAAATAAAAGTAACAATAAGTTTAATGAATAAATCTTGCATCATAATTTTTTAGCTTTTTTGATTTTGGAAATTAGTTTTGATAATTGCCGGATTGATACAGTAGTGTATTTACCATTTTATACTTACACTCAGGTTTGTGTTTGTCTGTTTTTTTGTATCCAATATAGGACTTTATAGGGCAAGTAATGACGTCAGTCGATTAGGTTAACAGTTTCTGCTATTACACAATCGCTAATGGGATTTTTTATTAGGGCCACTAACACATGGAACTCTTATCTTCATTACAAAATAACAGTAAAATTGATGCCGACTTAATCATAAGATGTATGGCTTATAAAATAAATAAGATTTAAAAAAAAACAGTAAAATTGATGTAAAGCTCACAGATTCACATCTGAATTCAGCCTGACTTGAAACGTGAATCGTTATATATAATCGTACGAGGAGTAGTCACAAAACGTTACGCTAAATTTCCATATTTATTACAAACTTGAAGTATAAGGCTTTGTTGCAACATTACTAATGTTGTCGCCAAGTGTCAAAAGATATAAGATAAGACCTCAAAAGATTCCAATATGTTTTTTGGATACGGCATACCTGGCGACGACACTGTCCCGATGAACTAGGTCACTTAACCCAATCTTCAAATATGCGTACTTAAGGTAGTAAATTATTTGTACAATATTCATATAGGATGCATCTTATTCACACGACTTGCTCGTTAAACAATTCACACCATTCCGCGAAAATTGGAATAGCTCTGATCTCGGATATTTATAATCGGTCCATGCACATGACGTTATCACCGTGGTATGATTCATTGTTGTGAAATTCCATGGCCAAGCTTACATAGGTACCTATTTTCTTTAATGTATCTATTTTTAAAACAGTGGATCTTGGTCGTCTGTCTACCAAAGCTCCCAAACTTATACGTCCAATTTTGTTTACAATATACATATTATATGAATCTAATACATATGTAATAATAGTTTAATGGGGTGTCATTATCATTAACTATCAAAACAATGTAGAAAAAAAAAACAATAAAATACTTAGGTAAGCGCTACTGCATAATTATATCAATATTAGACTCTTGCTCAGTTGTTACCTAGTTGATTACATTGATTATACGGGGATAAAATATTATAACTATACATATATAAACTACTCAATTGAAATCATTATTGTAAGCTTGTATATATATATTGTTCTAAAGATATGCATTGTATCTGTAAACGATATTATCGTGAGCGTGCTCAAAGTGCTCCAGTCCAGTGTGTTTGACCAGATCATTTGATTTAATGTTCAAGTGCTGGAGTTATTCAGGGCATCAATCAATAGCTGATTGCGAAAGCCGAGCAATGATCCCGGATCGGTTGACCGACTCCCAAATCTATTTCCATTCGGTCAGAGGAACGGGACCAATGCACGCGCGTGACACTTATCGTGTCAATTATCACTCAGTCACTCACTTACGCACCACCCATCACTATAAGCATATGAGTTGAAGTTGAAAAAAAAAAATTAGAATAAACGAAAATTAATAAGTCAAAATAAGGGAAGCTGTTATTTTCGTCATCATGACCTTTGTCTCTGGCGTGTATGAGGAAGCGAACACGGAAACCATTAGGGAAACTAAATAAAATGTTAGCCTAGATGTCAAAACAGTTTTATAATTTCATAGTCCAATACTAAAAATATAATAATAAAATTTTAATGACTAGGTTCCGATGATATCGATATTGGCACCATAAATACATTTGAAGGTCTATAGTGCGCCTTTGATTGCATGTTATTATTATGTACGCACAATTCACTGAAAAGTCTCACCGGTGAAGTGTGTGTAGGCGAACCAATCTGTCGGCGAAACGTTCGTAGTTGAACATTTCATGTATGAAACATGCGTAGACGAAAAGTTCTGTCGATGAAATAACCATAAACGAAACGTTCTGCCGGCGATCAGTTCATCGAAGAAACGACTGTCGGAGAACCGTTCCAGAATCGTCTGATGATGATGTATGACAAAGAGCTTTGTCATTGTCAATCAAAATAATGTTTATTTATGTTCATAAAAGTACAATCTCTTTCAGTGCTTAATTCTCTAATTTCTCATCGTTTTACAATCTTTCTTTTTAATTCCGCGTAAAAACCAATCCGACATCAAAATGGTCCATACACAAACACCTTTATTAGCAACGGTCCCAACAGTGTTCGATTATAAATGTTGCGATTACTAGTAGTTGTTGATTGCTTTTTAGTTAGGTGCATTACGCCATTAGAGGCATAATATTAAACGCCCTTTAGTCTAGTTAAAAATATTTTTTAAATATCTATACTTTACCTACTCATTTTATAGTTATTTATCACGCTCACCTTAACTGTAGTATTCTTAACCATAGTAGATTCACATTAAACCAGTTATTTCTAAAATGTTATTTATTTAGCATTCTAACACAATATTTGTAGTAATGTAGGTATATAGTTACAACAATGACACTAGTATCATAATCATAACTCACCTTAGAATAATTCAGACACACATTTATCTAAGGCTTAGATAAATGTGTGTCCTTGAAACCTAAATGTAAATTATTACCTATACTATACATACTTACATGTATTTAAATAATTATATGTGTGTTTCACGCTTACTGGTAGACAAAAACCTTGGTGAGTCATAATTGATCTTTTATGTATAAAATGTTTAATGCAGGCGTATTAATTTATAATATTTAAACGAAAACAACATCGTTAAGTATTTTATACATAGGCATGTTTTATGTATTATCGATTCAAACTGTACTCGTCCCAGACTAAGTAAATTATGATTAACTGCGTCGTTTATACCAGACAATGTGCTGTTGTTAAATAATAATTATGGTAACTTTTATCCAAGCTGAATATCGTCTTATATCTTGTTAAATCGTTTTAACACGCGTGATCAAGTTTTTCTATGCGTAGATAAACTTTAACATAATAGGATAAAATTTATCGGCCAGTTATGTTTATGTCATGAGTAGCCTATTTATCCGATAAATAGGCTACTGACATAACTGGCCGTAACTTTACTTGTCTCGCTCACGTGACATAGTTTCATCTCATCTTTCTCTCAATGTACGTGGTAAAACGAAAGCGATAATATTTTTCGCGCGACACAAAGTCGTGGGGCGTGGTTATGCTCGAAGCAAATTGCTGTCAAAATATCTCGTATACCTAAAGTAGTCAGATTTTGTTGCCATGTAAATAAACTACCTAACGCGTAGGGACGCTTTATAACCACCATGTATACTATCTGAAGACATGTCCATAAATACTCGCTGCGCCCCACCCAAGCCTTATCAATCTTAATACGTTGTAAAGCACCTCCCCAGTTATTCTCAACGTGGATAAACAAGTCTGTTCGCAAGAGGAACTGCGCTCATTCTTCCAGATCCAAGTCGCACCCACACACGTCGACAGTTTAAAACAACAACACAGCGTGCAGCGTTATAAATTTGAGGTGTCATTGATTAAAATATCATGTTTACGTCGAGAACTTTAGCGAAGTTTGCATTTGCGATAAATTTAATTATTTATAGAGTTCATATGAAATTATGATACAAGAATATAGGTAATTTATGACAATCAATACAACATATGTTGGGTCACAGAAGCCCTTGACCGAGCTGCGAGGAGTCTACGAAATCGATACTGTTGGCGCCCAGAGCGCGCGGAGACACGAAGCTCGGGTATTTTTCTCGACGCTATCGCAAAACAGCAATTTAGTATAAATGTTTTACTTTTAAATACGCCTGTCCTACACATACACTATCTTAGGTACTTATATTAATTATTTGAGACATTCAATGTTACTATTACTATTCGACACGGAATGCAGTGTTTAAATTGTTTTTCTAAGAAACATGCTTGCTTATTAAAAAAAATGCTTGAAAAAATAAATCTGTGAAAGTTGAAGTTGATTCACTAAAATTGTTCACAAGGTTATACTCAGTCTAAGAGTGGATTCATTTAAGTTATCTATAATATAGTATCATCTTCCTTGTAGCAGAGCCTGTATTTTCCAAGAGCTGCCGAACAGTAAAGTTGTTTACGCGATTTTATGGCGTATTAAAACAGCCGTCAAATTATATTGCGCATTTACATAATGTTCACTTTGCATTTCTATATATGCTAATTTATATGTGGAGTGTTTTTGCATTGGAGAGTCGAATAGAGTTAACCCGAGATCGGTACTTATAACAATGTGATAACTGTTTTGTTTGATACTAAATCGACTAATAGTAGGAGAGCCAAAGAGGGGATTTCGGGAGTACCTAAAGCGCGACAGATTAATATATAGGGGGATACCTTGTACCCAGTTAAGTACTTCCACCAAATATGAGCCTCATATGTATGGCCGCCCGTCAAGGATAAAAGATCAGATTAGTAAAAAAAAATTGTTCATCTGAAATTCTCGAGCGCGTCAGATTAAGGTAGGGTAAGTTAGTTACATGCTAAAACTTGTATATTCTTCTAATCTGATAATTTAAAGGTGACGTAAAGAAGGCAGAGGGCTACAAAGTTGTGAAAAAAAAACTTCATCTCGACATTCTCGAGCGTGGCTAATTTTTTTTTATTTAAAAGGGAATGAATCAATGATAAGTATTCAGGCGTAAAATTGACACAACTATGTGTCATGTGATGTTTACTCTGTTTCGAAAACTTCAGCTGCAACGAAGCCGACTTTTACATTCGGAGCAATATACTTTCATATTATATCTAAGTACCTTCGGTCTTTATAGTTTTGTTTAGTTAGTTTTCGGAGGCTTTCGATTTCATTCTTCTTTCTCGCTGGTTCCAATATACTTACCTACTATCTTTGTATTAGGTACCTTCACATAAAATGTTATTGTGATCAGGTGGAACGCTCAAATCATGCAAAGTAACATCACTACATCGAGTCACGAAATCTTTCACACGTTCTTTGTTATTAACAACGCGTTAGAGTATAAGAGGAAAGCCAGAATCTATTTAGCTGAAATTTTAATCCAAAATCAAATAAGCTAATAAAACTGTTTGTAATATGCAGGAGCCTTTAAAAGCATCGGTGAGAAGACCGCGTCGCTCTTCGAGCGCAAGAAGAAGGATGCTGAACAGGTGGCTTCAGAGAAGGCTGAGGAGGCTGCCCGCGTCTTGGAAGACCAGGTCAAGAAGGCCGGGGAGCTAGTGAGCGGGACTCAGAAGTCAGCTACCGATGCTGCTGGTGCAGGTAATGAACAAGTCACTTTAGAAAATATTCAGAAATTTACTTTGTGAATAACAATGTCAAAGGCAAGGAGCACTGGGCACCGTAGTCTAATAATGCAGCTAAATCAAATTTAGGAGTGACGGAAAGTGACGGAACGATAGGGTCTCAGGAGGCTAGGTATAAGTTCGTTATTTTACAAGGAAGGAAGCTAGTTATTTTAAACTGAAAAAAAAATGTTTGTCTGTAAAGTCGGTTTACGACGATAATTTTACGTATACCGGCCGATGGAGTGGAAGAGAGATAGCTGCGCCACAAGCCGAACGCTTAGGCCGATCGTGCCTCTCTATCGCTTGTTTCGCGCTCTCGCTTGCACGCTCGGCTCAGGCGAACCGTGACAATGAGTCATGCTTTTACGTGCGTGTAGCCGGCGTTCAATGATTTATAAGACGTTAACACGTCAAAAAAGATTTGTTAACAGTAGTCCAAACGTTAGCTGCTAGTTAATAAATCGGAGGACTGACAAACTGCTTGGCTACTAGTAACCAAAGTAAGTTGTGTAAAATTAGCATAATTGGTCACTACTAAGCACAATTTGGCTATTTCTCAAGTAGTTAAACCATGTTAAACTAGTTGAGCTATTTATTTTTTCAGTTTGCTGGCTCTTCAAATATATTTAAACATAAATTCGCCGATCATTCTTGAAGTTTAAACTAGATTCTCGTATCAAACAATTTACTAATCGAGTTTGAATGAATATCATAATTAAACATGTTTATAAAAAAAGAATATCGCGCCGATACTCGATAGGCATTCAGAACAATACAGCTAAATGTGATCGCTTATTTAGGCAGTCCATATTGCATAACTCGTATTAATCCAATTAATCTCTAGGATGTGGAGCATTGACACACTGATAAGTTTCTATCAATGTGTGCGGTTTTCGAGTTTATAAAAAAGTATAGATAAGTTTTTGTTGCTTGTAAGGCTATTTTTTTGTCATCGTAATTCTCGTAATAGACCATAGCTGTTTTTTTTGTGTCGTCACGAATTTGAATTCGTTCCTAAAAGTCTAACAGGCCAAAGAGCTTAGTATCAGGCCGAAAATGAGGAGCTTAAATAACAGGCTATCCAAATCCCAATAATACATTGGTTAAAAAGTGGGTCATCAATAGATAAAAAATACCACTACTGACTAGTACGGAATCAGGAAAGGGCTTGTGCACAAATCACGTGGGGTTATTTCGGCTACTTTTTGACCCCCCTCCCCCCTAGTGATATTTGGTGAGGTTATTTGCTAACCCCCCTCCCCCTCACTACCTCACGTGTATTTTTTTCCGCCAAAATTTCGTAAAATAGACTCGTTATTTTGAAGTATTTAACAAGTGAAGATTTATTTTTAACAAAACCGAGAAAAAATATAGTTTTTTTTTTCTTAGTTCGCGTTAACTGTAGAACTGTGTGGTCTCCTTATATCCGCTCATCGCTCTAAGGTTGGCTGGTAGAGGTTGCCTCATGGCATTAAGGCCGCCTTTTGTACGATGTGCCTCAATGCTGCACGTGATAAAATAACATTTATAGCAAAATCAATTAGAACACATACATATCTGAAATGTATGTCTAGACAAATAATGTTGATAAAACTAGTTTGGTAATAATAATAAATGTTAATCACTTGTTAGAAAAAATATTGTCAATCAAAGCCGAAAAGACTCAATCAATTAGCTTTCCAACAATTTTCTATTAGGTTTCCGCGATTACATATTACTTACATTTTAATATAATATAATATTCAAGTAAACGCGCAGGAATATAATAATAGGGATAATATTATATGCACATCTGTTTAATTTTTAGCACACTAGGTAACTCCACTAATTAACTGAATGCATACATAACTGAACATGTCCTACAAAAAAAAACTTAAGCGTCATACAAAACGAGATGACCTTTTTAACCGAATTCACACACAAAAATATGGTTCGTACATCGGATATATGATTTGTAAAACGAAAATTCGAATTGTTTATCAAAAATACTAACTTGCACTCTAAATTGGACAATCTTACAACGGAATTTCTAAAAATGATATCTAAAGGTGCACCACAATAAAATAAATTTCCATTATCAAATGGTATGTTTAAAGTATGTTTGTTCGGGTGAAATCTTGCAACTCAATTTTGAAGCAGATATCGTCAACCGATTGAGCTGAAATTTTGCATACTTACTTAACTTTGATGACAATACCATGGTACCATGGGGCTGATCTGATGATGGAGCCGGATGGTGGCCATAGGAACTCTATAATAGAAAAAGCAATCCTACCGAGCTTGGGCTTTTTAGAATCGTCTCAGTGAGCATTTGATGGATATCCAAAGAAAAGTACAGTCGGCTATAAAAGCTTGCCACTAAAATGACATTTTTGACAGAAACTTATTGTTTCTCTGTTTTACTGAAAAACATGTTGGGGCCTGCACATCTAACGCCGCGCTCACTCCTTTGCGCTCGCTCTTTAGCATCTAATGCGAGTGCGAGAGAGATTAGAAAGGAGTGTTTTTTAGGGTTAAAAAAAAAAACCTAACCTAACCTAACCCGGCCGAGTCGGATCTGCTCTGAAAGGTGATTGATTCACCTCAACCTATTCTCAAACTTTAAATGATTCACCTCCATCAAATTATAGAGTTCCTATGGCCACCATCCGGCTTTTCCCTAAATCATTACAGTCTTCGGGATTATAATATTCGGGATTTCATTCTTTCGGTCAAACGTTCTTTCGGGATTTTAAACTTTCGGTCAAATAAACATTCGACATTTTAATTTTCGGCCTTCCGTCCATAGATCTTATGTAATTCGGCATTTTGAACTTCGGCATTGTAATACGTACTCTTCTAAACTGAGTTACCATTCAGTGTGCCAAAGTTTAGTCCATGTTAAGTTAGCACTTGATGATTTTTATGTGTACTTAATTATATGAACATGACAGATTAAATTGGGTTTAGGTATTTAGAATAAATTATATTCCTAAAAGTAAATTACGAGTAGGTGATGGTTTTCCTTTAAAAAGTTGTAATATGTTTGTTGAACTAAGGAATTATTTTAATAATAGTTATTCGTTCAGTAAAACAGTTTTGCAAATACCTTTAAATTGTATACCTATTTAATTCGCATTATTTAGTGTGCATAATTAGTAGTTAGGTGAATAGAGACTAAATTACTATGGGTGACCTTACAAACGGTCCGGTAGTTTTGAATTTTCGATATGTTGTCTAGGTTGTCAGTGTTTAAAATGCAAAATGCACAATTCCCCCCACTCCGCGCCCGCCGCCATATTGAAAAAACCGGCCAAGTGCGAGTCGGACTCGCGCACCGAGGGTTCCGTACAAACACTTTCCATCCCTAAGTGGTTAAGTTAAGTTTGCACCTGGTATGTATAACGCCCCATATAAATTAGGTGCAAAGTTAGGTATTAAAAAAAAACTACTTACTAGATCTCGTTCAAAACAATTTTCGTTGGTAGTTTTTATAGTAGTACATCATATCTTTTTTTTAGATTTTTCATTTTCTTATTTTAGAAGTTCGAGGGGGGGGGGGGGGGGGGACCAACTTTTTTCCACTTTGGAAGCGTATGTCACGCAAACTATTCGGTTTAGAAAAAAAATATTTTAGAAACCTCGATATCATTTTTGAAGACCTATCCATAGATACCCCACACGTATGTGTTTGATGAAAAAATAAATTTTGAGTTTCAGTTCTAAGTATGGGGAGCCCCCAATATTAATTATTATTATTTTATTTTTGCATCAAAATCTTAATGCGGTTCACAGAATACATCTACCTACCAAGTTTCAACAGTATAGCTCTTATAGTTTCGGAAAAAAATGGCTGTGACATACGGACGGATAGACAGACATGACGAATCTATAAGGGTTCCGTTTTTGCCATTTGGCTACGGAACCCTAAGAACCGGCACTTTCTTCATATTTTTGCTCATATCTTCCTTTAGGAGCATTTTAGCTAGAAGAAAGCTGGGACAATGTTATAGAAAGTTAAATTTACTATATTCTCCATTTTATATTTTGTTTCTAGGGTAGATAGTTACGGAGATATGCACATATAATAAAAATAACGTAAAAAATCGCAATTTCCAACTCAAAACCAAACTTCTGGATTATATCTTCGTTAGGTATAGGAGCATTTTAGCTAGAACAGAGCTTGGGCAATGTTGTAGAGAATTCAATTTACTATAATTTACATTTCAAATTTTGTTTCAAGTACGGTTAGTCACGGAGATATGCACATTTAAAAAACTGGATTGGTCGAATTTTCCGGAAATTTCTCAAAATTCTTGGTTTAGAACGCTGTCATTCAGTTTCGGACTAGTCTAGGACAAATTAAAGCATGTAGGAAATATAATTGCTTATAAAACTCATGTCATACATAGGTACATTTTCGGAAATTGTGACTTTATTTTTTACATACCTATCTCCGTAATTATCTGTCCTAGAAACAAAATTTGAAATGATAATTATAGTAAATTTAATTTTCTACAACA
This sequence comes from Apotomis turbidana, assembly GCA_905147355.2. Lineage (NCBI taxonomy): Eukaryota > Metazoa > Arthropoda > Insecta > Lepidoptera > Tortricidae > Apotomis > Apotomis turbidana. The sequence goes on from LR990293.1 coordinate 4,714,405, forward strand.
TTGCCCAAACTCTGTTCTAACTAAAATGCTCCTAAACTAAACGAAGATATAATCCAGAAGTTTGTTTTTGAGTTGGAAATTGCAATTTCTTAAGTTTTTTTAAATGTGCATATCTCCGTAACTATCTGTCCTAGAAACAAAATGTAAAATGGAGAATATAGTAAATTTAACTTTCTATAACATTGTTGAAGCTTTTTTCTAGCTAAAATGCTCCTAAAGGAAGATATGAGCAAAAATATGAAGAAAGTGCCGGTTTTTTTCAAAATGGCGGTGGGCGCGGAGTGGGGGGAATTGTGCATTTTGCATTTTAAACACTGACTGACTATCCTAGACAACATATCAAAAATTCGAAACTACCGGACCGTTTGCAAGGTCAAAATCCTTTATTCACTGGATTATAGTGTGCAAGTCAGTATTTTTGGTGAAACTCAAATATTTTGATCGAAAAAAAGGGAATATACAGATATCGATTTAAATACCTGCCATAATAATATAATAAATAAAATAAAATAAAATAAAAAAGCCATTTATTCTACTACATTAAATCATGACAATAAGTTTATTATACATTTATTAATTATGCAGTAGTCGCCTCTTTGGCGTAGGCCTCCCCCAATTCCTTCCACAGCTCCCTGTCTCTACCTTTTACCATCCAGTGTGGCCCCAACCTTTCCGTAATAATATACCGACTCGTATTTATAAACATTTTTTTCTAAACATGTTAAAGATAACCATACACAGCGTACCGGAAAACCCTAAAACATTTATCATACTAAAACTCTATTAGTAATATAAAGCATATGTAAAAAGTGTGTAGGTTCTAATTCGTCTTGTGGCCTCCAAGCCGTCATGGCCGTACATATATTTTTTTTATTCTAGCAAATGTTTAACCAAAACTTACCTTGTAGCCAACGACGCCAAGCACTCTGCCATCGACGCCATCGACAAGGAGTTGGCGAAGGTGTCCCTAGCCGCTGGGGAGGCCCATGATGCTGCCAACCGAGCCCTGGCTGATGGAAAGAAGGTCGTCGATACTACTAAAGGTACGTGGTAGTTATAATACTTATAAAGAATGCTGCTTCTTCAGAAGCGATTGGCTGGAGTTCGTTGTTCCAGAGTGATAGGTCAAACAAATAGGTCTATTATCATATTACGAGGTTACATAGTATTGACCCTAGCGAACTTTTGCGTTGCTTTCCATTTATCACGTGATAAATAAACGATAAAGCGCCCGTGAGTCTTGTACTCACAAACTTATTAAAACTTGACAGGAGCTTTGCGATAGGCCTTTTCAGCAGAAATTTTGCGAGAACTCATTTAATGATGAACCATGAAAGACGCGTTTTGCATAGTAGTTAGTTATTCCAGATAACAAGACGAGTAGAGGATTAACACTACATTACAAGAAGACGTCGTGAATGAGTACATGTTAAAGTTACCTTAACATTTTACATCTTTTGCACTCAAAGCTTTTTCTTATTCCTTTTTTGCACTCTTTATAGATACCATTGCAACAACAGTAGATAATACCAAAAAATCAGCAGAATCAGCAGTCAACGCGGCTAAAGGTAAGATAGTGAATTTAAAACGTACTTTATCTTGAATGCGAAACTCTTCTTTACTAACCTCACTTTCTATACTTCTGTAGTGAGAAATGTTCACGTGCTCGTGAACAGGTGAACTAAGGTGGTGGATGGGTGAAAGGTAAACAAACTCATTAGTGTGTCATTAGGCTTCAGCCCCGTTTGCAGTCTGGGCTTCGGCCAAAAAAGGCTACGAGTAGGCGTGGATGTTTTGAGTCTCATTCTTGGCACATACCGTACCGGTAGTTTGCACTGAAATTTTATTGTGCATCTTTTAGCATGTTAAGCGAAGTATTCATAGTTTTTCTACATCTCCTTTAACATATATGTATCAATTACCTAGCTATAATATAATTGTATTAGTTTTTAAGTATAATTCACGAAAAAATGACTTACTGTTGAGTTTCTTTCGGCTTTCTTCTCAACAGCGGTCTCCTCTTGCGAAATGCCGGTAGACTCACAATCTGACTTGTAAAAGTGCCCTTGTGGCCTACTTACTGAATAAATTATTTCATTTCATATTTCATAAATTATTTCATTTCATTTCATTTCATTTCTACTCAGTATTCAGCTACACAGTTTTATTAGGCTGGCACCTTTTGCGAGTCAGTTTTATTTATGTTTCATTAACCTAATAGAATGTTTCGTATTAAGTTAAATACAGTTAAATACTAAACCCAAAAAAATGTATTACATTAGACAGATTGTGTAGCTTTAGTTTTTTTTTACTGGTAGCTATATAACATACAAACAAATAATCGGTTTCAATAAAAGCCGATAATCGGGACGCTGAACTTAATTGGACCATTGTATTAGGTTAAATTAAAAACAAACTTTATATGTACCGCGCCCATTATTACCATCGAGTTTTGTAGTGTCTAGCTGTAGTGAGCATTTTACAATATTAAAATATTTGCTATCATTTTGTAGAAACCATAGCGAGCACAGTAGACTCAACTCAAAAAGCAGCACAAAGCGCTATCGAAACCGGCATGACTTATGCCACTAGTGCCAAAGGTTTGTAATCAAGATGCTATCAAACAGGTTCTCATTGAATTTTGGTTTGTTTCGTTTATTAATTACGTTTATTACCTTGTAGATACCGTATCAAGCACAATCCAAAGCACTGTAGACACGACACAAAAGGTAGCACAAACTGCTGTAGAAACAGGTCAAACCTATGCTACCTCTACCAAAGGTATAAACAACTACATTTATGATATTTATTGTTTTATCATTTTGCCTTGTTATTAGTTTACCTTTCGTGATATAGATACAGTCTCGAACACTGTCCAAAGCACAGTGGAAGGTACCAAAAATATTACTCAGTGCTGTTGACACTGGCAAAACTTACGTTGACAGCGCAAAGGGTACCTATTTTTCAAGTAGAATTGTTTGTGCTAACATGTGTGGTTAACATTATGTGTTATATTGTGTGATATTAGATACGGCCCAGCAGACGCTGCAAAATGCACTGGACACAGCATATTCAGCTTATGATTACGGTAAATCATATGTTGATAGCGCTAGAGGTATTAATGCTTTTTAATTTAATTCGCCAGCTTTTTTATTGCTTTATAAAAAAAATTTAATGTTTGAAGTTGCTTACGTAATTTTTTTTTATTCTCCCAGCCAGTATCAAATACTGTAGATAATACTAAAAAGGTTGCGCAAAGTACAATCGAAACTGGTAAAACTTACGTGGATTCAGCCAAAAATAAATTTCCTATTGAAAATGTTGAGATTTTTTGTGTTGAAAGCTTATTATGACATCTTATGTATTTGCTTTCGTGTAGATACTATTCAGAATACTGTACATAGCACTAGGGATGTTACGGAGGTGGTTTTATCGGAACCGAAGCCGAAACCGGAGTTTTTAAATTTGTTTTAACGAAACCGAAAGCGAATCCGAAACCGAAAGCGAATCCAAAACCGAAACCGAAAGCGAATCCGAAACCGAAAGCGAAACCGAATTCGAAACCGGAGCCGGAGGTAAAACCCTTTGAAAAAACACACTGCAGGCCGTGATGTGAACTCGTGAACTAAAACAATAAACGAATGAGTAACAATCGTCGTAAAACACGTGGGGTAATTCCCGGGGAGACAAGTCAAAACCTGTTTGTACTCCTAGGCACACGCCGCGTGCCGCCGCTGCTGACTTTCGGCTCCGTTAAAACCTCCGCTTAAAATTAGACGAAACCGAAGCCGGAGCCGGAGGTGTTCGCTTCAAATTAGACGAAACCGAAGCCGAAGCCGAAGGTGTGAATTCAGCCGAAAGTTTCGGTATATCGGAGCCGAAGCCGAACCTCCGTAACATCCCTACATAGCACTGTCGATACCATTCATTCTTAAAGACAAAATTTTGTATTCTGAAATATTCGAAATTCCAATTCACTTTTTATTCTTGTAGATACGATAGCGAGTACAGTAGATACTACCAAGAAAACGGCAACTGCTGCCGTAGAGACAGGTGTTTCTTATGCCGGAGCCGCTAAAGGTATACATTCTACGTACAGGAAGCTTGATTCGACCGAATTTAAATAAGTATTAGTAGGTATAGAATGTTCTTTAAACACGAAATGATATAAATTAATACGTTTTTAGACACCATTGCAAACACAGTCAGTAGCACAGTAGATGCCACTAAAAATGTTGCTTCATCTGCTGTTGAAAAAGGAACCACATTCGTAGGAAGTGCTAAAGGTAGGAAGTGTTCTCGTTCACTTGTATTTTTCCTTTAATTTGGTTTTAAAACATTAAGCTTGTGAATAATCATGACAATGTTTCTTGTAGACACCGTTGCTAGTACTGTAGACGCAACAAAAACCGTAGTAGCCTCAACTGTAGAAACGGGCACTTCATATTTAGGAAGTGCTAAAGGTACCTAATTTTACATGCCCAATATTATTTTCTTTATTTGATAATTTAATGTTTTTTTATTTGACTATTTTTTATTTATTTTACTTTTAGATACAGTTGCAAATACTGTTATTAGCACAGTAGATGTAACCAAGAATGTAGCCTCTTCGGCTGTCGAAAAGGGCTCTGCATTAGTAGGAACTGCTAAAGGTATACTTAAACGTTGAGTTGTACTTTCCCTTAATTTGGTTTAAATGTATTCGACCAATGAATAATCACAATAACGTTTCTTATAGACACTGTTGCTAGTTCCGTAGCCGCAACAAAAACCGCGGCAGCCTCAGCTGTAGAAACGGGTTCTTCATATTTAGGAAGTGCCAGAGGTATATTATTTGAATGCCCAATATTGATTTATTTTATTATTTGGTTTCTTTTGTCTAAAATATTTTATTTATTTTTAGATACTGTCACAAATACTGTTACTAGCACTGTAGACGTAACTAAGAATGTAGCCTCTTCTGCTGCAGAAAAGGGCTCAGCGTTAGTAGGAAGTGCTAAAGGTATACTTCAACATGAGCAATTTCTTTTGTAATTAGGTTATAATTTATTGAATCAATAAATAAATACAATAATGTTTATTGTAGACACCGTTGCTAGTACTGTAGACGCAACAAAAACCGCGGCAGCTGCAGCTGTAGGAACGGGCACTTCATATTTAGGAAGTGCTAAAGGTACCTACAATAATTATACTGATTTGTTATCTGGTGATTTTATGTTTCTTTTGTTTAAAATATTGATTTTATTTTTAGACACAGTTGCAAATACCGTTTCTAGCACTGTAGATGTAACAAAGAATGTAGCCACATCTGCTGTTGAAAAGGGCTCGGCCTTAGTCGGAACTGCTAAAGGTACACTCATTAAGTTTGGTCCATTATTAAGTTTGATTTTATTAAACGCATCTAGTCAGAGATTAATCATAATCGTATTTATTGTAGATACCGTTGCTAGCACTGTAGATGCAACTAAAACCGCGGCAACTTCGGCCGTAGGAACCGGCACTTCGTATTTAGGCAGTGCTAAAGGTAATTCAATATCTGATGAAAGAACAAATTCGCTTTTTCTTTATTTTCTCTTCATTTTCTTTTTATTGTTTTGTAGATACCGTCGTAAACACTATTCAAAGCACTGTTGACGTTACAAAGAATGTAGCAGCTTCAGCTGTAGAAAAGGGCTCAGCGGTAGTAGGCACTGCTAAAGGTATTTTAACATAATTCACAACGATTATTTAGTTTCCCCTTTTTAATTGTTTTTAGTGGTTTTCCATTCATTACATTATTTTTCAATAATTTTTATTTATACCGTGGCTACCACAGTCTACGCTACTAAAAGTGCTGCTACTTCGGCTGTAGAAACCGACACTTCATATTTAGGAAGTGCTAAAGGTACTTTTAAATTATTGTTTTGTAAAATCGTTAACTTAAATAGGTATTTTATATTATTTATTGATTATTTAACATATTTTATTTTATAGATAGTGTCGCCAATACAGTCACTAGCACTGTAGATGCTACTAAAAATTTAACAGCGTCAGTGGTTGAAAAGGGTACGTCGTATGCAGGCGCTGCCAAAGGTATTATATTTATCAGTGTATTAGCAAAGTTAAATTTTTAAGCAGATAATGCAGATATACTCAATTAGGCATATCATTTACTTTTCAATGAAAAGTCATTACAATTTAGTGTTAACTGAAATTATTTGTAGATAGCGTATCGAGCACAATTTCAAGCACAGTAGATGCTACTAAAAACGCTACGGCTGCTGCTATTCAAACTGGTTCTTCATATGTAGACAGTGCTAAAGGTAATTTATTAACGTTATGTTGAGTTTCGTTTTTAGGGTTCCGTACCCAAAGGGTAAAAACGGGACCCTATTACTGAGACTTCGCTGTCCGTCCGTCCGTCCGTCTGTCACCAGGCTGTATCTCAAGAACGGTGATAGCTAGACAGTTGACATTTTCACAGATGATGTATTTCTATTGCCGCTATTACAACAAATACTAAAAATAAAATAAAATAAATATTTAAGGGCGGCTCCCATACAACAAATTTGTTAAAGATTATGGTACGGAACCCTTCATGCGCGAGTCGGACTCGCACTTGCCCAATTTTTATTTATTATTTTAGTAATATTTTCTTTTACGTTTGTATTTTTGTTATATTTTAGATACTCTTGCAAATACTGTTGATGCAACCCGAAATATTGCATCGTCTGCTGTTGAAAAGGGAACTTCATTAGTAGGAAGTGCTAAAGGTATAAAACCTAATTTATTAGCAATGCCCATGATAAATTTTTACAACATTTAGTAAAATACTTAGTAAAATAAAAGAAAGATATTTTTACTTAAAACAATTCAAGTCTAAACGCCGTTAACGATCTTATTTTTTATATAAGGTATTAGATAATCTATGTTTATGTTTTTTTTATTATACTATTTATTTCAATCATTTATTTTAGATACCGTAGCAAGCACAGTACAAAGCACTGTAGATACCACTAAAAGCTATGCCGGTAATGTCCTGGATAAAGGAACATCGCTTGTGGGCAGCGCGAAAGGTATGCATCGCATTATAACACAAACGATGCTAAAGCTAAACAAAATGCATTAGCACACTCCAAAGAGGTGAACAGCCGGCTGTGTCGTGATTTTCACTAAACTAAACAAATGAAACACGTCGTAACGTCTGCCGTTTCACATTGTTTACCCACCCAAATGACCGTTCCATCCTATCGTTCTAGCCGCAAAGTCGTATCTTGTTATGAGTCTCTTAAAGAGATACACCGTTTTAGTTTTGAATGTTAGTATCGTGTTCAACCTTTGCACTGCTATAAATAGCCCGCATAGTGCAAGGTACGACTGAAGGCGTTAAATGACGGGTACATTAAACATAAATAAATATGTTTACCATACCAAACATAAAAACTCGTTTCATTTTTCAATCATCTAAACCCATTTCATCATCTTTTATAGTTTAAGCATGTAACTTTCCACTAATTTTCTTTTTTTCCTGCACTTTCCGTAGACCTAACAAGCGCTGTATTTAATAAAGAAAGTATCGGAAAAACTTTCGAAGCTTCTTCCGAAGATACACAGAATGTTGTAGAAGACACTAACGGTAACCACTCACCTTACTTTTTCCGTTTTAAACATTACTTATTTCTTGCGCTTTTTTGAGCAAGAACTTAGTTTATATTGCCACTTTGCATGTCAATGTAATAAGTATATTTGACTGAAAACATTTTGTTGGCTATATATTAACTAAGTTCCTGATCATTATTTTCTATTCTTTCTTTACCTTTTCTTTGCAATCACAGAACTAATTCAAAATGGTGTTTCTCCGACGTCCATCGAGACCAACGGAAAGGCGGATAGCTTTAACGGTTTGTATTTCAAGTGTATTCCACAGGTGTTGGGTTATAGTGTGTAATATAATGTAACGTTTGTAGATGAAATTCAAAACAAATTCTCCGCCACAAAGGCTGCAAAGACTGTGGATAGTTGCAAGAAAGATGCTGAAGAAACGACTGGTATATTTACTTGCTTGAGCTGGCAGTTACCGCATTTGTAGGATTTTGGGCATACTTACTAAACTAAAATTATGTTCTGACTGGACAGACTAAAGGACATCGAAATACATGGCGTTAACTAACATCTCTAAGCATTTGGATTGTATTGTAATAATACAACTTAATTTAATAATAATTTAACTCGAACGTTTTTCGATGCTTCATCACATAATGAAGAATAAATCTACCTTAACCTCATCTTTTGTGGTGTGTGAGCTTTAACTCTTAGTTTAGTAAATGTGTGTTTCATACAAAATTGACATTTCAGTTACAATTATATGGTCTTCTAATAATATGGTATTTAATCATGTGTTCTACTAAGTTACTCGTAATCATTGAAACTTCTTAAAACAACAAGAGTACTGACTTCATCATCTGGCGAGTGATTTCGTTTAGGTATCAACGTTTGATGAAATTTCGTTTTTATTAATACGCAATGAACATGACTTCCCACGCTCACTTGCCGTTTTTCCAATCGTGACTTAACAAAGCTTTAACTAACACCAAGGCCATCTGCCTATAGAGAAGTTAAGGGGGGAGTAATTTGTTATCTCACATTATATTTTGGTACACAGACACAATCAACTCCACGGTAGACAGCACGAAGAAAGCCGCAGAGGAGGCCAAGGCGCAGGCGGCGAAGGCAGCTGAGGACGCCAAGGCGCAGGCGGCGAAGGCAGCTGAGGACGCCAAGGCGCAGGCGGCGAAGGCAGCTGAGGACGCCAAGGCGCAGGCGGCGAAGGCAGCTGAGGACGCCAAGGCGCAGGCGGCGAAGGCAGCTGAGGACGCCAAGGAAAAGGCCCGACAAGCTGCAGAGGCCGCCGCTGCTGAGGCTAAGAGGGCTGCCAGTAAGTTTTCTATTACTTGTCTTGTTTCCTAACCTGATATTCTCCATATTTTGTGTTATGACCAATGTGCCCAACTGCTATTAAGCCTACAATACAGGAGAAGACCTCAAAGCCAGTGTGACAGCTTAAAAATATAAACCATTTCAGACGCAGCAATGGAAGAGTCAAAGAAGGCAGCCGAAAAGGCTGCATCGGACGCGAGCAACGCTGTCGACAACACGCTGAAGCGAGTGGAGTCCGCAGCCGACGAAGGCATCAAGAACGCTGGACACGTCGTCGACGCCAAGATCAAGGACGCCGACAAGTATCTCAGCGAGAAACGCGATGCGGTAGGTTTTTATTTTTGGTTTAGGTGTAGTACAGCGACAGTAGATCTTTTGTGAACAAGGAAGTCAGCGACGCACACCGCGTATAACCTGGGAGTTAGGCTATCAGTACCCTTACCATGGGTTGACGTGACCGAACTCGCTAGCGACAGCGTAAACGATTAGTACGGAGAATAACACACCGCCCCTAACGGTCACTTGTAAAAACACAATTTTCCATACAAATCATTTACGAAGTCGCTATCGCTAGCTAGTAGTCATGGTAAGGGTACCTACTGAGCACCAAAAATATGTAGTTTAAATCCGTCCCGCAACTTTGATATGCTTGGCCCGCCGATACGGTCATATAAAAAAAATATATATTTTTCTGTGATCTCCTAATAACCTATTTACACATAGTTCTAGAAAATTTCTTCAACGTACCGAGATTTCAATTTTAGTTTCATAGTAGTATGTTAAATGTAGGTACAACCAGACTTGTAAATGATATCATATATTAGCGGATGTTTGCTAATATGAAAACAACCATCAGCCACGGTGTGATGTGTTTGTTTCGTGACTATGACTATAGATCTAAATTCCCAAAAGTACTGTAAAATATTCCATATAGTGCCTAATTCTCGCCAGTCTTAAAGAAGTTACGAATAAGTTAATTCGTCTAATCCATATAATATGTTATCCTCAGCTGGTCTCGAGCCTGTCGACGGCGGTGCACGACGGCTCCGAGGGCGCCGCAGGGCTCTTCAGCAAGGGCCTAGCCACCTTCCCGAAGTAAACTCGTCTCTGCCGATAGCGGACTCCCGCCACTCGTACCTGCATACTTCAAGCTCGGTTCTACCTACACTGTAATTGCTGAATAAACCATTATGCTACCAAACACACAGTGAAGTGATCATTCATTATTACAATAAGGCCTAACGTCTTTCTTGGGATGACAATTGGCAACGGTTTTTTATAGATAAGTTTTAGTTCGATAAATTTATCGACGTGCTTACCATACCACATTAATGTGGTTCCTCCTGTAATTTCACCTTCGCTTGTCTTTTGGTCTATGCTCTAAGTAGCTTACTGCAAATAAACATATAGTGCCCGATAATACCATCTTTATACATTTCCTAACCTAAAAATCGATTTTAGGTTGTAAAATGTATTGAGATGACAGCTGTCAGGATTGACCACTGGATCGACGCCTTATCGGCCAAGCACTATAGGGTACAGTCCGTCTAGCACAACTATGCTTCGACTCTTGTCACGCGACATAGCGCTACCAGTCACTCTCTCACATTGCTGCACAGAAAGAGACAGGTGGGCAATTATCTCGCGCGAGAAATAGTCGCGTATGACAGTTATGCTAGAGGTGCCGGAATCGGCTATCAGCTTTCCTACTGCTCCCTGTCATCTAAGCCGAAAAATTGTTTCATGATACCCCTCACAAATTGATACCATTTACTGTCAGTTAAATAACATAAATAAATAAATATTAAAGCACAATTTTGCCCAAATCGATGAAATCCCATACTAAGCAAAACGTAATATGGTAAACAAAATAAATAAATAAATTACTATAAGGAGGCAGCTTTGTAGTAAATATGATTCGGCGTAGTAATGTTACGGGTAACTGATTTAATTGCCGACCAAAAAGCAATTCCAGGAAATTTAACAGATCTTTTATTTTCTATCCGTGGATAAAAAAGAAAATGATAAATAATTTTAAAAACTGTTTACTCTGAACCCACTTATATTTTTAATTGTTTTGTTTTATTGCTGGTACAACTATTATTTAAGTTATGATAGAATTAATTTAAGGTTTACTCAGTAAATATATTATTATTATTAATAAGTATCAATAAACCTATTTTATTAACACAATGCATTTAAAATTGCGTTTTACATTCGTGTTTTTCCATTTTAATTCGAACAATTTTAATAAATTTTCGAACGTATTTATTATGAGAATCTTGTTGTCCAAGTCACAATCACAGTAATCTCAACCTTTATTTTATCAGTTATAATTACCAATTTTCAAGAACATGTGTATTTTGTAAATAAGTTATTTTATTTTATGATATAAGTAAAATAATATACAATTTTTATCTTGTATGGACGATAACTATTTAATTTGAACTTTATATACTTTGCTTCAAACCGTCCAGCAGCCTTATCTAATAAAAAAAACGAATACCAAGTGCTATAAATACCTGTTATAAAACTTAAAATATGTATTTTTTCAACACTATCTGCCTTGCGGTATATTTTGTTAAACATATTGCAGGTTTTACAAAACTTTATGTGTAGATATACAATGCTATATTTTACAAAGTGTCGGTCCTAATTGTTGCCTTATATTTTACATGAATAAATTGCAGTATAATTATTAATACATATAATACATATAAAAAGGCACGAGAATTGTATTACACATATTTAAATTCATGAGCTATTAAATTGTTAACAATAATTGTCTACTATAATTTTTTTCAGTGTCATATTTGTGTTGTAATAAATAATTTACCACCACATTTTGTATTTTTTATACTCCAAAAAAGTAGTCCTTTAATAGGTATCATAAGTCATGACCGTATCACTTCATAGTACTTACCTATAAAACAAAGTCGCTTCCTGTTGTCTGTCTGTCCCTATGTATGCTTAGATCTTTAAAACTACGCAACGGATTTTGATGCGGTTTTTTTTTTAATAGAGTGATTCAAGAGGAAGTTTATATATATAATACATGCATAATTTATCAGCATTGCACCCGTGTGAAGCCGGGGCGGGTCGCTAGTAATCAATAAAGAATAAAGAGCTGTCTTCACAGCACTGTATAAGAACGTTTCGACGCTTAAGAATCAATACCGTCTTACTAACATTTAGTAGTTAGATGGTATTGATTCTTAAGGGTCGTTATAACCCTTTGATGTTGATGAATCAATCAAAGATCACCTAATTGTAATTCTTTATTATAAACAGATTACGTAGGTATCTACATAATTTTACAGTCAACAAATTTTTATCCTTATAACAGTTATAACGAATACTAAATTCGGACGTCAAATAAAAATAGTACAGGCAGCGCTATGTACGAAATCGAACCAAAACTATACATGGGTCACCGTCGGAATAGAAAAATAATAAAATGCCGCTCAAATAAATTAGGAAGCTACGTCATGCTAAACGTCAGTGTTGCCACCAATATCTTAAAGATTTCTACTAAACTATAATAATTTTTAGTTGAAACGACACGTCTATTTTGACATTGACTTGACAGATCAGAAAAAAAAAGTATTTATCGTTAATAACAATCATGGCGGCCCTGGTTAGAGCTGGGTTTTTAACAGCTAGAAATGCTGTATTAACAACAACAGTCCGACCTTTATCTACGACAAAGACGCTCGGTTTAAAAGCAAGTAAGTTCAGCGTTCCTTTATGTAAGTTTGCAGTAATTTCTGCAGCATAACCTATAACTAAATTATTCCTTTTTTCTACTGTTCTAGTTCAAGAAAAGAAGGAAGGAACATCCCTGATTGTCGAAGGAGTCTACACTCCATCCCCTCGCGCAGCACTATTAGTACGTGCTGAAAAAATAAAGGAGTTGTCCCCGGTGGTCACTCAAAGCGATGGTAAACCTCCTTGCTACATGTGTGCTCTTGGTTTGGATGTGAAACACGCTGATGTGCTGATCCTGAGCCAATTTGTAAGATCTGACGGTTGTATGTTACCACGCCGCATCACTGGTCTGTGCCGCCGACAGCAAAAGAAAATTGGGAAAATGGTTTCCATGGCACAGAAAGCAGGTAAGCACAATATATCGTAACATCAGCCATTTACCACTTTTACAACCAAAGATGCCAGGGTGGTCCGATGTATGGGCTTCCTTGTAGCTGTATTCCATTCTAGATAACATTAAACTCTTAATCTTTGTACTGACACCTCCATTCCATTAATTGCAACTGTTTTCCTCTGACTCAGTTTTATATAGAAACTTTATTTATTTATTGTATTTACAATGCTACTCGTTTTACAATTATTTATGACCAGACAGTCGCAACAATAATTGGTAGATAAATTGAAGTATACAATCAAATTCACCTGGCAGGTTCCTGGGGTAGTGTTATTTTTGTGTAGTTGTGAAAGTGGCCTATTTTTAGTAGATTGAAGCCGTTTAACTAAGATTTTACTTTTATGGGTCACATTTTAATAGAGTAAATAGCAACTGGAACCAGTTAGGGTAGTAAAATTTTGTAATGTTTTAATGTACTATTGTTTTTTTATTCCCAAGTAATGCCCATTTATGTCACATTGGGTCTGCCTATAATGATAGATTTGTTATGGAATATTGAATAAATAAATGAACTGTCATCCGCTCAGTTCAAGATTTCTAGTAACTTATGCAAATGACACACAGAACTAAACTTCTATCTGAGAGAATGTTTTTATTACTGTATCTTTGCTTAGTGTCTTTAACCCTTAAATGCATGGTGTAAGATGCAGCTTACATAAACAAAAATGAATTACTGGTTGATTACAAGAAACATGTATTGTTTTTGAGTTTTTGTCATCATTGTTTTATGTGCAATAAAGTGTTTACATACATACATACATTTATTTGAAATAAAATAATATTTTATAGTATCGTGTTTTTTTAATTCATGCATTTAAGGGTTAAAATAAAATTTTCTTGTTTTCAGGTCTAATGATAAACCTGACTCCAGCATACTGCAAAAAAGATCCTACCAAGAGGTATGGATTCAAGAAGTTCAACACATACTTTGATGAAAGCACTATCTTCATGAAGAGGATTCCAAAACCCGTTGATAGGTTCAAGCGATAATAATGAAACTGTATCCATTCTCACTCATCTTATCCAATGAACTGCACTTGACGCTAAAAATTCACATTCTTGCGTGAAACTAAATCAATATTCTTTTGAATTGAGTTATATTGAACAAATGGATATACATGATAACTTTATTACAAGAATAAAGCAGTTTTAGGCATTAAATTTATTTTTGAATTAGTTGTTTATTAAATAAGACCAGTGAGAATAAAAATATTCTTAAGTATTTAATTAGTTAAATATCAAATCAGTTGTAAAATAAACTTATTCTTAGCATTTTAATTGTAATTACTTCATCCCAATAGCCGGGTCCTGACTGAGCGAGCAGCCTCGCGAGGCCGCCTCGGCCGTTTGCCGCTCGAGGCAGGCTCGTGTTGTAACGTAACGATATTTATAAAGAAGTGCCGCGCGAGGAAAGGCCGTGCCAGTTTTGCTCAAGAACGCCATGAGGCCGCAGGTTCGGAAAGTTGTCGCCACCACTGCCTTTCTAATAATTCTACGGCTTGTAAAAAAAAGAAAGCGGAGACCTAAACGTTTTTGGATGAAACTGTTATTTAAAACAGATTACATACTGGGAACAGATTATTTAAAAAGTTGTGCTTCGATAACGCAGTTTTTTTTTACTAGACTGAGAAAAATTGAATTTGAAAATCTGTACTCTCTTATAAACGCCAAAATAAGGAAGAAGGACACAAATCTTCGAGAAGTTATATCCGCGAGAGAAAGACACTGTTCTTTCGGCTCCATGACGCTAACACGCGCGCGACGATCAAGCGAGGCAAAACACAACCGTCTTGAGTGAGCGCGGCAAACGTACCAGTGTTGCCAGAGCCATTGTGGCATAAGTTACGTTTCATTCCTCAAAAAGTTACATTTTTGCTGCGAAAGTTACATTTTAATTATTAATAAAAAAACCGGTCAAGCGCGAGTCGGATTTGCGTACCGAGGGTTCCAAAGGTACAAACTATGAAAGTATATAATATTTACTGTAAATAAGTTTGTAATATCAAAAAATATAATCGTCACTACCCAAAAATGTGTCATCAATGTCATCATCATCATATCAGCCAATATACGTCCACCGCTGGACAAAAGCATCCCCAAATTTCTCCACAACGATCGGTCGTGCGCCGCCCTCATCCAATGCTTTCCATGCTACGTGTTCCGGTACGCGGTGTGACGTGAAGCTGTGTATAGTGTTGCAAACTGTCCATATATACAATAATCTTGTTGACGAGTTATAAACGACAATTGGACCAACAAATGTCAAAGTAAATTGACCAACAAATGTCAAAGTAAATTGACCAATGAAAATGCATAATTTTAGGTGTATTTTTTACAAAACGCATAATATCCGCCAACAGTTTTATATCTAAAGTTGAATTTTTAATTCATCATCATCATATCAGCCGATATACGTCCACTACTGGACAAAGGCCTCTCCAAAGTTCTCCAGAACGATCGATCTTGCACCGCCCTCATCCAGTTTCTGAATTTTTAATTACCTTATGTGATTTGACAGATGTCGTAATTTATATTTTCGTTATTCAGAAATTATAATTTAAAACAATGAATGAGAAAACACGTAATTGCTGATATTAGATTGACTTTTATGGATAAAAGTGATATGTTGAAACCAAATTAAACTTAATTAAATTGCGCTCGTAAAAAATTGCGTCAGTTTATTCCGGCTAATTAAAAATCAGACTTTAAAAAAATCAAAGAAAACGCCTCAATTTTAAATGTTTTAATATGTTTAGGTACTCGCTAATACAGTCTGTTAAGCGACTCGTGTAGCTTGATAAAAGCAGCCAGGTAGCTCCATTTTCAATTATTCTTTAAGTTTTGATCTTTGTATTAAAGGCTTAAAAGCAGCCAATTCAAAATTCTAACTGGTATCTGCACTGATAGTGCACCGAATGGGTGCCCTTCGCTTGGTCTAAAATTTTATGTTCTAAAATTGTTTAGCCGAAAATGTTTGGTCTAATATTTAATGGTATACTTATTCTTTAACATAAAGATTTTATTGCATACATATTTTTTGTCCTAAACCATGTTTGACCTAAAATTGTTTAGTATATTTTTTTTATGACTAAAAGGCTAAAAGTATAATATTGTTAGGTATAATTATTCTTTAGCCTAACATAAAACCTCCTAAAAACCCATATGCTGAAGCGAGCAAGCGAAAGTATAAGTCGCTCCCAGAACAATAGTTTAGGTTAGGTTAGAACTGCATCCCCAACAAAAATAAGGCGCTCCCAGAACAGTTGGTTAGGTTAGGTTAGAACTGCGTCCCTAACAAAAATAAGGCGCTCCCAGAACAGTAGGTTAGGTTAGGTTAGAACTACGTCCCTGACAAAAATAAAGCGCTCCCAGAACAGTAGGTTAGGTTAGGTGAGAACTGCGTTCCCGACAAACATTAGTCACTCCCAGAACAGTAGGTTAGGTTAGGTTTGAACTGCGTCCCTGACAAAAATAAGGCACTCCCAGAACAGTAGGTTAATAGGTTAGGTTAGAACTGCGTCCCCAACAAAATCTAAGTAATATTAATTTAATAAATGCGACAGTTTGAATGCGATTATTATTGACACCAATATTCGGAATACCAATTTTATGCCTAAAATACATTCGACCAAACAATGTTATTCCATACAAATGTTAGACTAAACAATTTTCGGCCAAAAAAATATATGCAAAACAATTTCGGCCAAACAATTTTCGACGTTAAAAACCATCGACCAAAGATTATTAGGCCAAAAAATATGTGCCGAAAAAAATATCGGCCAAAAAATTTTAGACAAACAGATATAGACCCGCACCGAATATATGCGTTAGATAAATTACAAATTTTATTTTAAAAACTTTATGAAGGAATTGTAGTATATTTGTGTTGACTGTTGATATTGATATTTGTTAGGTTTTTTGAATTTATCGCGTCTTTCAAGGGACACGACTTGTTAGACAAACTTGGTGATGATTTAAAAAAAATATTTAAAAATTAAAACTGAAGGGAGAAACATAATGTTAATCTTGCGATATTGTGTAAATATTTATTTTATTAGTTGTTAAAACTGTTAAAAGCATCATATACATACTATTAAATATTATAGTGTCTTGGCCGAAAGTGCAATAATTGGACTAGTATTACCTAGGGCCTCATCTTTGCCCTCGAACTTACTCATCCATCCGTTGTTTACTTTCCAACCTCTACAAAAATTTGTTTGCTTCTTTTTGCTATATAAATACAAATTTACGGATTTACAAATTGACATTGTGGCGTATCTAATGAAAGGGCTTCGTAAGCTGATTCCGAATATATACTGGATTATTACATTAATGGTACTTATTTGAGAAAAAATTGAAACACATTATCGAAATTTTCATTAAGTTTTTTTTCAGTGGTACACATGTTATATTTTTGCCCGATAGTACATGTTATTTGGATTCAGAATCTAAATTAATGTTCCCACTTTAGTATTTTTAACAAAACCTATTGAAAAGTTACGAAAATTCCCCAGAAATCAAAAGTTACTTACATGTTACGAGAGAGGGTCAAAAGTTACGAAAAATGTAACAAATGTAACCATCTGGCAACGCTGAAACGTACTGAGGCGCCTTTGAGCATGGACAAAAACCGACAACGCTCGGCTCGGGCCGCGGCACGCTCGCCTGAGGCCAGACATGCATTTGCCTCGGGCGAAGCACGTCCTGACTGGCCGAGGATTTGCCGCGCGAGGCTGCTGGCTCAGTCAGTACGCGGCTAATCACCTTATTATTACGGTGCCGCGCCCAAAGAAATCTTGCTGGTCCCTCCATTCTTTACACTACATAGAAGTATTGTTATCATCATATACATACATAGAAGTATTGGTGTCAGCACGCGGCAGCGGCGAGCGGCGGCCATAGGTAGGGTTAGTATTAAACGAATTTTATAATATTAGAGTTAACCCTTTGCATGCCTAGGATCCGTGCAGATCATTCTAATCTTAGGTTAAATCCGTAATTGGGCTTCAATTTACTTAGCACATTTTTGACGCAGACGCAGATGAGGGGTTACGATGAAAAAGTACAGACGTGTAAACGAGTTTCTATTCGCGGTAAGAGAAAAATAAATAGGTTCCAAAGGGATCGCGAACAGATATCTGCCGTCACTCTACGCCCAAAACCTAACCCTATCTATTTGCTGTCCTACCCCCGCGCTTCTCCTTGAAGACGAGGACTCTTATAAGCTTAACATAATAATACAAAGACAAACAACCAACACCAGCTAACTCATTTAAATTTGTCTTTGATCTTTGTGTCAACGGTTTAAAGATAAACAACTTTAGACAAGCTTCACTAGTTTCTTTTTGTATAGGATACCTCTTGACTGCCACAGATTTTATTTACGTTTAGTAGTTTCAAGACGCTTATTTGATATTGAAAACACACATTGTTTTCGTTATCTTATGCGGTTCTTGGCATGTATCTTTCTGACATGATCATGACATTGGCGAACATGAAGTTGGTGGGTATTAATTCATTAATAATTTAAGAGCTTTACTCTTTTCGGTGGAGTAATCGCCACTCTTCCCTTTTGATTGTTAATTTCTTGGTCTACTGATGTACTGATACGACCCGGTGCCTACTTTTTCTCCCACCTGATTAAATTAATTTCATCTTGGTCTTCCTCTGGCATTTCTAATTGCCCTACAGGATGTTCACAAAGAAAAGAAAGCATCATCGCCTCAGTATGTCTAGCATAACTGTGACACGCGACTCTATCGCGCGACAAATACTAACTGTCACTTTCTGGTCAATACCGTGGGAGCAAGACAGAGACAGGTGACGCTGACTCGCACGACAGGCGAAGTCGCGGCAAGATATGCCGCCGGTGTCCTATCATCTGTCCTCTTCTATTGGTGGGTATAGGCAGGGATAAATAAAAAATGAAATAAAGAGAGCATCTCAGATAATTTCTATTAATATTCGTTGTCCGTTAATGACATTTAAACACCATGCAAATTATTGCGTTATATGGTCGCGCTTATACATATAATACAATAATACAACTTCATTGAACAAATAAATAAGTTACAGCACTTTCTTACAGAAAATAACACTGTAGTTGTAATAATTGCAAACAAAAATGCACTTTTGCATAGCCCTTACGGAAAGTTATTTCAATTTTGTTAACCTAATCGACATTATCTAATATAAAATTTGTTTCTATAAAATAAATACCGCCTAAAAAG
This sequence comes from Apotomis turbidana, assembly GCA_905147355.2. NCBI lineage: Eukaryota > Metazoa > Arthropoda > Insecta > Lepidoptera > Tortricidae > Apotomis > Apotomis turbidana. The sequence goes on from LR990293.1 coordinate 4,733,713, forward strand.
TTAAATCTCTTCTGTGTAAAAAACTTTAACGCAGTCTAATAATGTTCCTTATTGAATCGTGCCCTGATTTTTGGTACAATATTAACTAGTTCGACATCACAGCCTTTCATATAGATACAAGTAGCCGAGATCCTTTGGAGGGTTTTCTGAAAGCGCCACCTGCAACAACACAACAAGTTAGATATGGATTTGTGTATTCAAGGATCAATTTGCCTTTTTTGTTATTGTCCCGTTTGGACAGTAGTTATAAAATTTCTTAAAAAAGTGTTGATAATAATATTATTTGTATTGCCAGGATATAATAGTTTACATAAAAATGCGCTTAGGACTCTAGCAATTACAATGTTAAGAGTAACCCGGGGGACGTCACCATGACAAAGAGCAACCGAAAAAGTTGATTATATGGAACAAATATTGTCCCCGAGCGTTTCCAAAAAAAAAAGCCCGAAACCCTGTTTCTTCCAGAACTTAACGATTTAGGTTCATGCTACTCAGAATCGATAACATTTTCAATGTGAAGAATAAAAAAAGGTGTCGCAAAATTTGTATGGGAATTTTATTTTCCCACACGTAACGCCCGTGTATCCAAAAAAAAGTTCATATTCAATCGTAACGCAATGGAACGCACAAATTGAGGATTTTTTTATTCTTCACATTGAATATGCTATCGATTCTGGGTAAGACAAACCCAAAAATCAAGTTCTGGAAGAAACAGGGTTTCGGCTTTTTTTTGGAAAACCTTACCTTATTGTCGTTGAATATAACCCATCGGCCTTCGTGCAGTATGTGGCACACGTAGTGTCCCACCATCGTCGACGTGCCCATGTGCGAGATGAACGCCACCAGCTTGTACTCTGAAAAAAATAAATGGCAAAACCGTCAGTCTATTATGAAACAACTAGGGTATTAATCTAAAAATTTACGTGACGAAACTTATAATCAACTGCTATTACAAAGTTTTAGTTTGAACAGAGAAGATATTAAGAGATGTGTGATTTCAAAAAGTCCACATGGGTGAAGTTATCTAGGTTTTCAGAATATAGCGGCAGCGTTTTATACGCAGGCATCCAGCTCTGATGCACTGACAAAATGGCTTTCTGCAGGAAATGGGTAACTCAGATACCCGGCTCAGTCTCTGACCCATCCCTCGTTCCATGCATATAGCTCTGCTGCGACGCCTGGAGCTCATCCATGGCATCCAACTCCACAGCGCGACTGAAGATCCAGTCCACCGCGCGTCCGACGTCTCCATTGCTAGCTGTGAGCGCCTTGGCCGCTAGCTCGCGCCTGCATCCCATGTTCACGATCTGCTTCAAAATATAGAGACTCACACATAAGTCCTTCTCTTGTGACATGTGACGCCACTCTGCTACTGCTGTTACTGCTGGTCGCGCTGAAGGAACCGTGGGTCTAGGGACAGTTGGGTATGTTTACTTACGTTCAGGTCCATCCCTCGTTCCATCGTTCGCATCTTGGCCGCCTGGTTAGCGCGTGAATCCCATGTTCACGACCTGCTTCAGACTATAGAAACTCACAAAAGTCCTTCTCATGTGACATGTGTGTGACGTCACTGCTACTGCTATTACTGCTGGTCTCTGATATACAGCTTGGTCGCGCCGATGGAATGGCTTCTGTAGGAACCTTAGGTCTAGGGACAGTTGGAAGTTGGTTATGTTAACTTACTTTCAGGTCCGTCCCTCGTTCCATCGTTCGCATCTTGGCCGCCTGGTTCTCTCACAAAAGTCCTTCTCATGTGACATGTGTGTGCCGTCACTCTGCTACTCCTATTACTGCTGGTCTCGGATATACAGCTTGGTCGCGCCGATGGAATGGCTTCTGTAGGAACCTTAGGTCTAGAGACAGTTGGAAGTTGGTTATGTTAACTTACTTTCAGGTCCATCCCTCGTTCCATCGTTCGCATCTTGGCCGCCTGGTTCTCTCACAAAAGTCCTTCTCATGTGACATGTGTGTGCCGTCACTCTGCTACTCCTATTACTGCTGGTCTCGGATATACAGCTTGGTCGCGCCGATGGAATGGCTTCTGTAGGAACCTTAGGTCTAGGGACAGTTGGAAGTTGGTTATGTTAACTTACTTTCAGGTCCGTCCCTCGTTCCATGCGTATTGGTCTGCTGCTGCGGCGGCGCCTGGGTGTCATCCATGGCGTCCAACTCCGCGGCGCGGCTGAAGATCCAGTCCACGGCGCGTCCGATGTCTCCGCTGGTAGCTGTGAGCGCCTTGGCCGCCTGCTCGCGCGTGAAGCCCATGTTCACGATCTGCTCCACGCTGGACTCGTCCAGGTTCGCTGATGTCGCCGCTGAAAATTACGAATTACTACATCTATAGCTCAACAGGGTGTTTTTCAACCCACGCCATTTTGCAGATTTTTAGTGGTTTTATTTATTTTACTGGTGACTTATGTTGTAAATCGCCGAACGTCACTGATGTAAACAAAGAGGAAACAGGACTAAATATTCTGCAAATTTCAATTTATTTTTGCATAATAATTTATTATCCACACTGATAAAACTCATGTTTTTTTTATCCTATTAAGTTCCTCCAAGTATTTAATCCGCAAGAAGAACGAAGGATTGAGCACCATTTCAGTAAGTAATGTTATGAATTTGGTTAATGACAACTCGCTAATGACGTTTAATAATGCAAAAATATGACGTATGTACATTATTGCCATATGAAAGCTGTTTGCAGCGCCACTATCCCTGACGGACTGATCCTTGTTAAGCTATAATTTTGCGTCACCGGATCGTCACCTAAGCTTGAAATGTAAAATAGTGCGTTATAGTCCACACGTCTGTTATTCATCACTAAGTACTTATAGCGACACCTCTCTATGTGTCTATGGCTGTATGCTCAAATAGTAGTTTATGTGACTGTACATAATGAAGGGCATTAATCACGAGTGTGGGTTTATGACACGAGCCGAAGGCGAGTGTCATAATAACATCACACGAGTGTTTAATGCCTAATTATGTATAGTTACATCAACGACTATATACACCGAGACCGACGTTCTCATACAAGAAAACGTAACTCTGAAAAAGCTCAAAATTCGGTATAAAAACTAGATGGCGCTGCTTCGTAGCCTGGAAGTGACAAAAATTGTATTTTTCACCAATATTTTAAAGTGATTTTTGATTTTTGAAGATCAAACGCGTTACTGCTTCATTTTAATACGATAATATAACTTAAATACACAATTTTTAAGGATTATATTTTTTAGTCTTCAACAACGTGGTTTGATCGTATTAAAATAGATGGCACTACCTCTGGATAGCTCAAGGTTGCTTGTGGGCTCGCCAATTTTTGCTACACAAAATAGCTAGATGGCGTTGGTGAACTGGTGTAATGTGGACAAAATAAATTACGCCCGAATTGACAAGCGACATTTCCCACTAACAAACAGTCAGTAACGTAATATTTGTTAGATAAGTTTTGTACAGTCAAGGAATTTCATTTCCTACCCATTTCGTTAAAATGTCGTTAGACATTCCCAATGCATTAAGGCCGAAAATAATATTTCAATAATAGTATTGAAATGTCAATATTATTATTTGTCACTTCATTTTACAAAAAAACCTCCTCGCGAAAGGTTATCATTTGCTTTTAATTTCTAATTAGGAACATATGTCAGTGTCAATCGAGAAAATCGTAAAATAATTTTCAGCAACGTTATTAATTTGAAAAATAAAATGCTTGCCGCTAACCGTGAACTATTAAAAGATAATGATAATGACTAAAAACAATGAAGAGCTCAAAGAGTGGAGTTACACCAGGAAGGAATACGGATTTATGAGATCACACGTCGGTTAAATGCTAGCAGGGACACAGTTTGACGTTGGGTACGGCGATATAATGCTGAAGGAAACCTTATTGATCTACTGCAAAGCATAGTAACCATTGCATCGTCCGCTTGCCATGGCCCAAGACCAACGCCGACGACAAAATGACTTTACGCCAATGGGACAATTTTCGGAAATGTTTGACATTTAGGTACCCTAGAACTATTAGGAATTGCCTACATGCAGGCGGCCTGCGAAAATATATTCGTTCGTTTTGTTTTTGTTAAAAGTAATATAAAGAAAACGTTTATAAAATTGTGGTTTTATTGAATTATCACTGTCGTTAGTTCTGTTAGTTTTTGTATAGATAAATTTCGGGTGCCTGTCGTATCGCATAACGTTTTTTGTCCTAAAAATGTTTGGCCGAGAATGTTTGGCATACTGTTGAATGGCATACTACTCGTTTGTCCTAATAAATTTTGCGCATACTCTCTTAAAGTCCTAAATCAAGTTTTTCCTAATATTGACATGTCGGAGACGGTCATGAGTACGGTAGCTCAACGAAGCCAGCGCGCCATCGGAAGGCGACAGTGGCGCCCCCTTGAACCTGTTTTGGCGCGCTAGACAGAGTCTTGGCGGTTCACTCAGCGAACGCCCACCGACACTTCACTCTGGGCCACCGTCGAGTGCACTACTGCCTTGGAACTGTCCCGTTTCGTTGTGCTATACCAAGTTAGAATCAGTGAAACGTTATAACTCAACAATACTGTGTTAATTTAATAAAGACTATTGTGAGACTTTGATAACCTAGCTTACAGACCTCTGTGCCAGGAACTGTTATTTTGTGCTTCATTGTATAAGGAATAAATCAAGTTAATTGCATCCGTATTGTTTCATCTTGCTCGCAACTACCTCCTCGCCCACAACTATGTCGATTAGCTCATCTAATGTGCCACACCACACCGGCCTTCCACACCTGTCCCCGACATCAGAAGTGGGATGGTATCTACGGCCCATGAGCGAACACGAAGAATGATGGAACTCTAAGCGTATAAAACGGAAGAAAAAAAAAAGTTTGTGGTTACTCTTTGAAATACAACGAACCTGACATCACAAAATCAAGGAACAGGAGCTACAAGCGTTTCCGTTATTGAAACTCAAGCTAACACCGTCACGGAGACCTACAAAACCGTATGAAAACAAATGAAGATTGCACTGTTTAAATTGTTTTCATTGCGAGAGAAACGGACATGAAAAATTCGATTGCTTACTTCGTATAAAAGAAAACTACAACTTACCACCTCAGCGACAAAAGCCAGCAGTTACAATACAAACTACATACATCGAAGTTCATTGTTTACTTCAAGAACAGCGGGACACATCGTCAGTTGTTGCACCAGTAGAAGTGACCCAGAAGCGACAGTCAACTACAACTTACAAGCGACGCGTGAACGTAGGCACTATGGCTTCACCGACACATTTTGAAAAACACATCAGGTCAGTCGTTAACTTTTCACTAAGATTCCGATATTTTGTTCACAAATAAAAGTGTAGCTAGATTCGGGGGTAGACTTAAGTCGCACTTATTCAGTTTAGTGGGTATTTGTCAAAAAAAGTACTAACGGGTGTAGTGTTGCTATCCTTATCTTGTGCGCATACGTCAGAACCAACGGAGTGGGGTTAGTCACTGTCCGACCCTTGCCGAGACCGGTGGTGCTGGTGGTGCGTCGTCGAGCTAAGTTCTTGCATAGTGACCTATATAAACAGCTGTACTGTGCCTGGCATAGGGTTAGGTATACTACAAGTGGCGACGAGGACAAAAGTGAGTAGAAATCTAATTACGCCTTCAAAAAAAAAAAAGAATAGGCGGGAACACGACAAAAGCAGTCTAACGTGTACTTGCACAGTAAATGTTTAATAAATACAGGGCAAGCTCGATAGTGATATGATACATTGTCATTGAAGTTAATTTATACAAGTTATAGTTTCACTAATAACTGTGGAACAAAAGACATCTACCTAGTGGCTAGCGGTGCACTGCTCAACTATCCCAGTACAGGGATCGACTCGTAAACAAGTTTTAGTCTGTAATGGGTCATTCGTTTAAAAAATAACGGTTATTGCACATTTGCAAATAACTCCTGGCGAATCATGCAGTTTTACTTACTTATAGATATTATTTTTGTCCGATATTTACTAACGGTATTAATGTCTAATATTTTTACCGGAAATGCATCGATACCGCGACTCGTATTATAATGAAAGATTTGTAAACCATAAAAATTATGTACCTACCTAGGCACAATAAGGAGGTATTGTTTAATAAGCGCAACGTATCTAAGTACCTATCTACTCGCGCCTACAACGTAAAATTAATGCAATTGTACAGTTTAAAACCATTGGAAAACATATAATAAATAATAATAATATAAAAAAAGTGTGATAAAATGTTATATTAATTATGAAATAACGATCTGACTTAGAAGCGCAAGTTTATAGTCATTTATAATAACGGCTTGCAGGTAGATATATTTGAAAGTTTGCGATAGCAAAATTACTCAAGTAAACTAGCTTTAGTAAACAGTTCAGTTGTCAGAAATATTATCATTAATTATAAATAGACTTCGGTTGCTTCTAACGGCATTTGAGGCAGATTAGATCGGGTGCAGTATAAATTGTTTACGAGGTTGATAAATAGGTATAACTAAGTTACTACATTTTGATAATACCTTGCGCTGCGGGGTCAATAGGTATGAAAGTAAACATTGAAGTGTTTAATGTTTATTTCACTTAGTTATTTACGGGAACGTAATATGTATGATGAAATATCCGTGTAGGTATATGGGTTTATGAGTAGTCAAACTGTATGATTAGTATTGTAAATAAACTTGAAGCAGAGTATGTTGTACCTGGTCATTTAATTGGCAAGAATATAATGTTTACTAGTCATTATGGTATACTGATCAATCATTCAATTGATGAAAAAGAAAAAGGTCTTGTACACCTAGCAACTGAAATCAAATATGTTGTGTCATTTAATTGACATATTGTTTTAACACTTCTAACATTGACCAAGGTCATGGTATAGCAGTAGTTAAGCGGTCGTTAAAACGACTAATGGCTAAAGGGCCAGTACGAACATTAAATTGTTTAGCAAGCGGTTAGATGAATGCTCCGCTTGAATCATTTGATTGATTGGTTCCGGGACGCCCCAAAAGTACCCATGGCAGCCATAACTTTGGAAAAAATCCATTGCGGAGGCGAGACCTCTTCGATCGGTCTGAGATAGGAGCGTTCGAAACGAGCACTCCATGTATATTTGGAGGTGTCAGCTATCACAGATAGCCAAAAGAAGAGAGCAAGCCTCTTGCATTTCGGAGAAATTGAGCTCTAAGAAATATATTACAATATCCCTGGAGCGGACGCGGAGCCAGGTGTCAGCATAGAGGTATTTGCGATAGCCTTAGCAAAATTCGATGATTACTTTGCTCCTGCAAACAAAGTACGGTATATGAACGCCACGTATTCCGTTTGATGAAACAGGAACAGGATGAAAAGTTCGAGAAATTCCTTGTACGGCTGCGACAAGCCGATAAATGCAATTATAAAGATGAATATGAACACATCATTGATCAGATCACGGAAAAATGCCTAACAATAGTTACGTAAAAATAAGAAACTATTAAAACACAAGTTTTCGGTTGCTAAATGTAAGATAATTTTATTTTGGGTAGTGTATATTAGTCACGGGTGGTCACGGGGTTCGTGCTGAGGCCCACGACATGAGGCTGAGGCCTACCCACAATACACCACTGAGTGGAAAGTTGCTTACATAAATAAGAAAACGGTCAAAATGTATTATTTTTAATATGAATTAGTAGTTGTGCACTCGAGGAATATGAATATTTAGCAGTTTAGCGTTATTCTCGAATGGGTCGTGTTACTAATCTTCGACTGCGCAGTGGCGCAGTGGATGACGGATCACAATATAATAATTATGAACAAATTGGGAAAACGATTGGACTGCCTAGGCGTCTATTTAATTTACACGACTGTTCATTTGTTCGTGCGTAATTGAATACGCTACTTAATACTTTCCTATGGAGTGGGCTTGATCGTTCTGAATTTCCAAATATATTGACGGATTAAATATTATAACTAGTGTGATAAGCTTAATTTGTCTTTATGTTGAAAATGTATTTTTTTTTGAATAATTATCTAGAGTATCTTGTATAGTTGATAAACAGTATGAACATCCAGCTTAAGGGTTGTACATTAATAGGTACATATGACACATATAGGTGCATATGTCACATGTAGTCAATTGGGTATAACAAAATCAGTAATTAAAGAACAGCAGATACGTCTTGTAAGGCATAGTATAATATAGGTATAGTATTTGATAGGCCAAACGGGTTTAAGTGATATGGAAAACTCCTAAGTGCAAAGTCATTAGTCAATATGATAAGCTCTGACTGTATTGTTACTGGAAACTAATAGCTTTATGTCAGGGGTCAATTTGATTTATTTATTTATTTCAAATAATTACACAGCTTTACAGTTAGTACTAATGCACTGTGAATTACAAGAATAATTTATCATAACATGCTACATATGAGGTAGATTCAATTACTGAAAAATTACATTCATCCATCGCCTTACAGTACCTTAAACATTCATGACACACAATTATCCAGCTACTTCCAAAAAACGTCCAAATCCGATGCTGATGCGAGAAGCGCATTAAGTTCTCGTAAGGCTCTAACTAGAGGAGAGTTTTTCGCGCTATGGTTCGCGCCTCAGGAGCAGCCAACAGTAGCAGGCAGCGTGGACGAAAATTGAACCTCGATTTATAAGGGACGAACAATCGGATAACCTGACTCTGGACAGCCAGAACATCCTCGCAAGATTTTACAAGCACTAGTCAGCACATAATTTCGTCTAACCTCGAGGGAATAGATTGATAGACCACGCTGAATTGCCAATATGACAGGCTAAGGCGTTATGAGGTCAATTTGATAGACCATGCTGGATTGCCAATATGATAGGCTAAGACTTTATGAGAGGTCAATTTGATAGACCACGCTGGATTGCCAATATGATAGGCTAAGCGGATTGTTAAAGTAAGCGAAAGGCATTATGAAACGTCTATTTAGTAGACCGCGGGAACCAAACTATTCGTAAGAAAGATAGTAAGGCTTAACGGCTAAGCAAATACAATTGCATGGAAGGTCAATTTGATAGACCATAGATATATTATAAGCGGTATGTAAAGTGCCGCGTTCGTGCTGGAAGGTCAATTTGAAATACCATATGTATTAAACATTCCTTTAATATTAAATAACTCAAAGTGTTCATAAACTGGAGTATTTGCTTTTGAGACTTCCATTAAAACTTGAATATCGATGGCTTCGACGCGTCGATTAAATTGTAATATACTGTGCTTTAAAGCTTTCATTCAATTGGAAAAAGCTGTTGTTTTAAGACTTCCATTAAATTGGAATATCTGAAGTATCAGAGGGCCGGTAACATGGGAATATGACGTGTTCTTGACTCCCGTTCAATTGGGATACTCGAGGTCTCAAAGCCTCCAGTGAATTGGAATTGATTGACAACCTTAATTGAATTGACAATAGTTTGGCACTTCAAATGAATGCCTGGATAATACTGTAATAGTTTTACATCATTTTTAAATTGACAAAAGTGGCATTTAAAATGAATGCCTATATTAAGTGGGATTGTTTAACAACCTCCATTATATTGACAAAAGTTTAGTATTTCGAACAAGAGCTTCCATTAAGTTCGAATCGTTTGAAAACATTAAGTAAATTGACAATAGTCCGGTATTTCAAACGAATGCCTCCATTAGATAGAAATTGTTTATCAACCTTCAATTGAGAATGGTCTGGTATTACCAACTAAATGCCGGAATTAAATTGGAATTGGTATATCACTGTGATTTTAAACCTTGATCCAATTAGAAATGTGGCGGTTTAAAAACCTCAATTCAATTGGATTTGCAATTTAGTTTAGTATTTCAAATAAGTGCCTTCATTAAATAGGAATCGTTTCACAACATTAATTAAATTGCCAATGATGGTTCTGTATTTCAAATGAATGGCTCCATTAAACTGGAATTATTTATCAACCTTATATTGAGAATGATCTGGTATTCTAAATTAATGCCGCAATTAAATTGGAATTTGTTTATCTGTGATTTCAAATCTAGATCGAATAGGAAAAGACGCGGTTTCAAAATCTCAATTCAATTGGACCTTAGTTGCAATTTCGAAAATTTATTTGGATTCTCATATTCTTTTGAATGGTATATATCGTAATTTCAGATGACAAATTATAATGATGACCTTAGTGAGAATATTGAACGAGAGGACATGATGTTGATGACGTGCAAAGCAAGTTAGCTACTAACAATGGAATATAATAGAATAGAATAATTTTTATTTTACCAAAAGAAATATTTCTACATTTAACATAATTTAACAGTGACTTCCACACTAGGCACAGCCTGTATCGTGGAAGTCGTATCATACACATCAGGTTCGTTAACAATGCGGCTATAGACATGCCTTAATCAAGAAATTAAAACAAATAAATGAACAGTACTACGATAAATACATATATACTATCAGTTTCAGTTTCATAAAAAAAAAAAAAAAATGAAGTTGTTAAAAGGGGGAAAAGGACAAGCAATAGTCCTTAAGCGCTTGACAAAGTGGTTGTTGTGAAATAATTATCCAGATAAGGCTTCATGTCACAATTCTTAAAAATTCTAGAATGAAGTGTATAACCCTTGTTTTGTATAATTCTTTTATTTTTCAAATAAGTTACAAAATATTACAGTAATATAACCTACATGCTTTGGAACTACAAAACTACATGCAGACCAAACTTAAAACTAGTTACATTTAATTCAATAAGCGCCTTAATGGCGTAAACATAATGGCGTGGCTCCTTTGCTTTGTTCGACCTCTGGAATAGCTGTCATGTGCGACTATTTCTCGCGCGAGATATTTGCCTATCTCTTGCAGCTGTGCAGTGGTGTGAGGGAATGACGGCTAGCGCTGTCGCGCGACGGGAACCGCGAGGCGTGGTTATGCTAGACAGGCTGGCGTAGGATTAGGCAGATAGTAGCAGCCTGTAGCGGCTGGGACACGCGTAGCTCAAACGAGCTGAATTGCACATAGTGACAGGTCTGAAGTGGTACACCTTCATGTCCTGGTGGGACACGGTGTCGCAATCCCAAGAACTGAATTAACCGGCTCGCTTGTGCCACTTAGTCTTGCGGGGCACCATGCGCGCCTTGCTCTTCCTTTCCACCAGTGTGACTCCCTCCCTATCCACATTGGTGTGGGAGAACTTTTCCTTATCGCGAACCCGTACGGGGCCGGTTAGCTGCGACAGACTAACCGGCGACTACAGCATATTGCACGCTGAAGCGACTTCGAATCGGTATCCTTTGTGTATCCTCGATGTATCCTCTATATGGTTGTGTCAACAAGGTTCGCGGCAAGTTTATATTGCAAAGCTAGTTCTAAATCAAATGAGATCACAAATGAAACTATTAACCGGTCTAGATAACATAACACAAGACTGATTAAATACTTTATGGGTTTTGAGTGAAACAACCTTTTTATTTAAATATATAAACATTCACATATTATTATTTATACGATAACCAATTAATCTAATTTTAATTAAAATAAAAAAGGGATGTAGTGTTGCTATCCTTATCTCGTGCGCATACGTCAGAACCAACGGAGTGGGGTTAGTCACTGTCCGACCCTTGCCGAGACCGGTGGTGCTGGTGGTGCGTCGTCGAGCTAAGTTCTTGCATAGTAACCTATATAAACAGCTGTACTGTGCCTGGCATAGGGTTAGGTATACTACAACGGGTACTGGTAAAAGCAACCCTCCAAGTAAAGTTGAATATTGCGTGATAGAAATTAATAATCATTTGCAACAAAGTTTATTGCACGTTTTGTAACGATTGTTTTCGTAGTGATATAATATGACTAAACGCGAAATGTTTCTACAGAGATTTAGTATTGATTAATATGACCACTACGCAGTTTACCTACCCTTAAAAAAGTTTATGATTTTAAAATTGTGCTGTGAGGGTGCATCAATCATACACGCTTAGAATTATTATTCTAAGTATACACAGTACTTAGTAGTAGGAGCGGCTGCTTTAATAATCTACCCTCTGTTCATGATTTTCCAATCATTCTGTAGAATTTAATTTTTTGACATCTTGAATAGTTTCTTACTCGGTGTACATTAGCTGGTGTATAGTTTAGCGCCTATAACTTCCGTAAGAACTGGTGAGCCTGAGATTTGTTACTTTGATGATTCTAATGTTACTTTTAACTGTGGTGATCGTTTTAGCCTAAAATATTTAAACTGGAGACACTAATAGGATTAGGAAAATATTAGAACAAGAATTTGAAATTGAAATTTGATTTTTATCATTAATGTTTCATAATCGGTAAAGCCTTGGTAATCCAAAGATTATCATACAAAGTTAAGTTTGTTATTAAAATGCAAATAATGATTTGATTTAAATCTTTTCTTGCATCTACGTCGTAGATTATTTGTTCACATTAACGAATCATAATTTCAGTGTACCTACCTAACTTTGCTAGATTGATTTAAGTTTCCTTTTTTTTGTTGGATTATTATTATTCGTTTGGCATGTTATTTCAGATAACAAAAGAAACAATTCATTTGACTATAAGTAATTAGGCCTACAAATCCAATTTCAGTTGTTGTTGAATTGAAATTGAGTTTGTTGGATTTAAGGTTAGAATGACCGAGCTTTGTGATACTGTGCTTGAAGTTTTTGTTTCAGGAAAAGATTCGCGAACTTAGCAGCTAACAGCTAAGCCATGAGTCATCTGCTTCGGCTGCCACGGTACAAGACATCGCGTAAAGAACTGCGCGAAGGCGAGCGACAGGGCGCCTTCAACCACGGGGAAGAGGGTTGACGTGTGACGTCACCACACCACACCATATGAGGCAATCTGGTGAGGAGTTCTCATTTTATTGTGATTTGGTTGCCGAGTGATCGCTTAATGGAAGAGTTAATTTCCAATAAGTTCCATGGCAATTGCTTGTATAATTCAGTGACTATGTATGACTTGTATCAGAAAATTGTTAGTACTGTGCAATAAATAAAGTTACTGAAGCGAGCCTATTAGAAATGTTGACATGTAGTATTGTAAATTGCAAGACCATTGGCCATAAACTTGACTTCCAAACATGCGCGTACTTGCACAATAGGTTGAGGGAAATGCCCGGGAGCTACGTACCATTTGAAGTAGACGAAAAAAAAATATTGTGAGACTGGTAGGGAGGTTCTCAGTTCGGCTGGTCGACCATACCAGTCACTTCATCGTAGCCGTAGTCCGGTAGAAGTCGGCATCTGCTCTAAGCAGTCCGTGGATACGCGGTGCGCGGTAGCTGTGCTGGCGGAGGTCGGGTCACTCTCGCAGAGACCGTAGAGTCATAGGGTTGACTCGGCGATCCCGTGGGGATGCGCGTAGTGGGTGGCTAAGTTAGCCCTAGGCCACGAATGAGATACCTGTTTTGTTGAACGGATTTTTGTTGATTTAAATGTTTTGATATTGTCAATAAGGCGAACCATAAGGAAGTTAAATGGTGGTACATGGTTCCTAATGTGCTTTCTAAGGTAGAAGTGGTAAATAGCTAGGTTGTTTCACAACAAGCAACATTGTAGTACAGTCTCATTTAAAACGTATTGCACTATTGAAAGAATAAGTAATGTTACAATTGGTAGTTGGTTGTAAGATACCATAATTCGATTTGTATCTTTTGAAATATTGCGGTTATAAAACAAAAACTTTCACTTAGTTGTCAAAATAATTTTTGTGATATGTTTTTAGTTTTTGTGTCAGTAACTATTTGATTCGAAAGGAAAGATGAAGTTTTTGTTTTGTCTTACCATTTTGACGTGTTTGTCAGGAGTGACCGAGAGGATACTGTTTTGGTTGTTGATTGTTTCAGAGCAACACACGAGGACGTGTGTCATCGCAGGATGGCCGTGTCGGAGACGGTCATGAGTACGGTAGCTCAACGAAGCCAGCGCGCCATCGGAAGGCGACAGTGGCGCCCCCTTGAACCTGTTTTGGCGCGCTAGACAGAGTCTTGGCGGTTCACTCAGCGAACGCCCACCGACACTTCACTCTGGGCCACCGTCGAGTGCACTACTGCCTTGGAACTGTCCCGTTTCGTTGTGCTATACCAAGTTAGAATCAGTGAAACGTTATAACTCAACAATACTGTGTAAATTTAATAAAGACTATTGTGAGACTTTGATAACCTAGCTTACAGACCTCTGTGCCAGGAACTGTTATTTTGTGCTTCATTGTATAAGGAATAAATCAAGTTAATTGCATCCGTATTGTTTCATCTTGCTCGCAACTACCTCCTCGCCCACAACTATGTCGATTAGCTCATCTAATGTGCCACACCACACCGGCCTTCCACACCTGTCCCCGACAGACATAACACGTAAAATTCATTTGAAATGAACCTGACAAATGAACATATTTACATGTCAATGATTGACAAGAAAAATTTCATTGTTGCCAGTCATGTCACTGACGCCACCGTCACAGGCGGAAGGCGGCACACGTTCCGAGTCTTTAATACAATTCTTTTATAAATACTCACATTGTAAACTTTATTTCACTCAATAATACATTTGGTATTGCAAATATTGATATTTAATTAAAAAACATAAGTTCGCTATGAAATATATGTCGCTTTTCTTTTTCAAAATAACTAATTAGTTTAAACGAAGTGTGCTGCGAAATGAATTGTTTAATATTTTAGTTACCGAATGGTTAGGCGTCAGAACGAGATAGACATATACGAAACTCATATAGCGGCATCCCTTTCGCGTCATAGCATCTTACTTGCGGACCAGAGACAAATTTGGATAGTTTTTATAAAGATTGTGGTTAGGCTTCATGAATTCCTTACTAGTGTAACTCCACTATTTGAACTCTTCATAGTTTTCAGTCATTCTCTCTTAATAGTTCAAGGTTAGCGGCAAATATTTTATTTTTTAAATTAATAATAATAACGTATTTGAAAATTATTTTACGATTTTCTCGATTGACACATATGTTCCTAATTTAGAAATTAAAAGCAAATGATAACTTTTCGCCAAGAGACTTTCTGTAAAATAATACATTGACATTATAGTACAAAAGTAGTGAAGTGAGACGAAATGGAACGTAGTAAACAAACATCGCACCTAACGTCATCTATTCACTTTTTACTGTATCACTTGGAAGTTGGAATGTCGTTGAACGCTTGAGGCTTCACGCTTGCGCGTACCGTACGGTAGGGATTGAAAAATGACGACTTTTGAATGAATTGAGACCCTTAGCGGCATCTAGCGACGTAGAACGATAGTAACTAACGGAGTACGGTGCGTAGTATGAAGAATAGCGGTCCCGTGTATTTCGTCCATGGTTACATACACTACTTTATCTACTCACATATCATAAGCCTCCATGATGCATTCAAGAGCCGCATATTATGACCACCATACCTACTGTTTCTTTGACTTAGCTGGTAATAAGTAATTAATGACGTTAGGTGCTTTGTTACGGATATCAGGAGGCGTCGCCGAAATATCTATATCATCTTGATAGCTCATTTTATGGTTTATATTCAACAAATCGATCAATTTTATGCATTAAAACAAATTCTAAACGGTAATGGCGGCAATGAAAACTTTTCTTTTCTTTTCTGGCAGCTGTCATAGTTTTTTTTTTTAATTCAGAGACTAAGTAGAGTGGGCCCGAACTACCATATCGTTCGATATCTTACTTCCGTGCGACATTTGTCAATTTGTCTGCAAATTGACAATTCATTTCGAACTAAACGTCATCTCGACTGATATTAGAATAGAGGTCAAACCAAATTTCTTTGGTTTTCAGAGATGTTCGAAATTTGAATGATATAATATTATCGAAATCGATGTTATTAATTAGAATTTAGAAATAATAACATTTTCACAGATAAGAAATTTGTTCTAACAAAACAGTTTATTTTTATATTGGTCATAATGTGCGGTTCTTGAACGCATCATGGAGGGTTTATGATATATGGGTAGATAAAAGAAAATAAACGTCTCTTTGGTAACGGAAAGCCTGTCTTGTTATGGGCCCAGCATTTATTGGCCCAGATCAGGTAGATATGTATGTCTAAGTTGTTGGTATAGATTATACGTACCAGGAGTCGATCCTGGCGGCTCGAACTTGTTGGCGAAGTCCCAATCGGTCATGTGCTCCATGAGCCAGTTGGACGCGGCCTCCATGCCCGAGTTGTTGGTGTAATAGAGCGCTCGCTTGCACGCTTCGAGAGGGAAGCCCATGTCCAGCTGAACAAAAAATATAACATGTTAAAACCATTGATACAAAGATCAAAGTGCAAAGAAAAATTGAAATGCGTTACCTTCCGTTGCCGAACGCAGATACGGCTATGTATCTTGGCGTGACCGTGTAGTACGGAATCTCCTTTAGTCCCATCTACGAAATGGGAGAAATAATCCCGATTCGAAGCTGGCTACGAATGGGAATATTAAAGTTGCATTTTGTAGCCAGTTTTTGAACCTGGCTACCAAATGGTAAAAGTAATCCCAATTGGAACCTACGAAACGGGAATATTAAACTCCCATTTCGTAGCCAGGTTTTGAAGCTGGCTGGTACAGAATGGGAAATGTAATCTCCCATCTTATACCTGGCTACCAAATCTGGATACGAGATGGGAAAATCATTTCCATTTAGTAGCTAGCTACGAAATGGGAAATGTGTTTTCCCATCTTGTAGCTAGCTACCAAATCTGGCAACGAAATGGGACTAAAGGCGGGATCTTAGAACCGTCGGTGCTAAGAACACGGATTAAGGCCGTGTTCAGACTGGGCTGACTGTCGGCCGCCCAAAGAGAGCGAACGTTACGCAACGTTACGCAGTTTCCATACATATTCACACATTCGGCGGCCGACAGTAAGCCCGGTCTGAACACGGCCTAAGAATACGGTTCCGCGGGTGACACGGATATCAGGAGTAGGGTGGAGCGAATTTTTGTTTTTTGGAAATTCAACTCAGAACGTCTCTAAAACGTTGCATTAGGCTGCCAGGTGTACGAGAAAAATAATAATAAAAATATTCAATACTACTTTTAGCCCTCTATTGTTTTGAATATTATGATCAAGCCCATACTGAAAAAATTTTTTTTTATCAAATTCTTGTTTTTTTTTTAATGAAAGTCAAGTGACTTTTATCTCAGCACATAATACTCGAAATAAAAGATATTATTGCATAAAAATATAACAATATTAAAAATATTAAATTTTTTTAAATACTGAATTTTAATTATGGTCACAGGTTCAGGTAGTAGTTGCCGTAAGTATGAAATAAGCTCAAAACATTTGAAGTTGAAACTCTTCTTTATAAATCTAATACTAATTACGTAAAAAAGAAAAGTTTTTTTTACCAATTATGAGTAAAAAAAATTTTTTCTAGCTCAAGTAGAGGGCTGAAACATATTTAAAATCAATTACATATATATATATATTCATTAACATCTTATCTAAAGGCAATTACAAATGTTCCAGGTCGATCAGACAACTTTTATTTTTCTCCATACATCGACGCTCCACCCTAACCAGGAGCCCTAGTACTGACCAGTTGCGCGAGCAGCGCCTCGTTGTAGGAGGGCGGCGGCGCGTCGGCCGCCGGCTCGGGCAGCGCCGCCTCGCCCGCCTGCAGCCCGCGCCCGCGCAGGCCGCCCAGCTCCACCTGCCGACGACAACAACACGCGTCTCACTCCCTCTAACCCCGCCACAACCACACGATCTAAATTCCAGCTAGATGACATTCACTAACAGACTGATTTTTTTTTTTTTTTTTTTTAATCTTTTTTTTTATTAAAAAAAAAAACCAGATTGATCTCAAGAGGACGTTGTCAAGCTAGGTACACGTCTGCTGGTTCGAGTGCCCGTGCACGCCAGCACACACACGCTAGGCGCTGGGGCAGTGCGCTGCCTACAGCCTAGCAACACGATGTCGGTTACAGCCGCCAGGCTACCGAGTAAGCCATGATTTACGATACGATAACGCGTCCACTTATCCAACACTTGACTTGAGCCCAAAACAGATAGATACAGAAATCAATCTACATACGAGCGCGTTCGAGCAACCGCACACATAGTCATTGCTCACGGACATGTCAAGCGGATGGCACTCGCGCTCGCACTGGTCTGAACTGGTCCGAGATATCGTGTCCGTGAACAATGTCTATGTGTGCGTTTGCTCGAGCGCCCTTGTATGTAGATTGATTTCTGTACCTACCTGTTTTGTGACTTGAGGCCGTCAAACCTGTAATAGGCTTAAGTTCTGAGATTTCACATAGTTGGGTGTCATGATGGCACAAGTGGCTGGTTATCATGAGATTCTCATTCAATGAGTGACAAAGAATATGCTACTGTAACATAAATTAAAAATTTAAAACCCCCCCGACACAAGTATCTGGTCATCATGGGACCCACATCCAATGAGCAATAGAGAGCATGTTACGTCATGAACATAACTACACAATTTGGAATTCTTAGCTTTTATATTGGCCGAGATTTTGATACTTGATCCAATTAAAGCCGAGTATCTTGGAAGCTACTGGTCCTATTTCCACCAAACATAGCTAAGAACCATCTCGACGGACAAGCCTTTTCATTAAATAAACCACACTCAAATTGGTCTTTCCATTTGGCAACTACAGACAGACACACAGATGCACAAATGTTAAACTAATAACACCCCTCTTTTTTCGTCGAGGGTTATAAATAGCAGATTCCATGCCTGGGAAACTAGTCCACTGCCACAACACTCACCTCCCAGGGCATGTCGACGGCCACGTCGAGTTTGGCCGGCGTCCAGTCCTCCTTGATGGTGAACTTCTTCAGTTGCATCAACAGGTAGTCCGGGAACGTGGCCAGCCGCGTCGTCCTACACAAAGTGAGGTTAAAGGTGGAGCCAGACGAGCGTAATTTGAGTCGCGTAATTTCGGTCGCGCGATACTTAGTGTCACGTGATCACGTGACACTGACCGAACTTAAATTACTCTCGTCTGGCTTCACCCTAAAACTTTGGCACGCTTCAAGAATCAACATGACGAATCAGTCGTTATCACAAAATATGGGGCTATAATTAAGACGAAAACTAAATTAATTCCTTTGTGTAAAAAAACTTACCCATATCTTTCGTATGACAAATTTTCGTTACACAAAGGACGAGATCGTAGTTTTGCTTTTATCAAACCTTTTACCTATGTACATATTTTTGAAACCGACTCCTCAATGATGGAAATACACCATATAGCATGTGAGGAACATTTTCTTTCATTGGTATTTAAATAAAACTCTGCGGATACAAAGGAAAGTGCATTAACAAAGTGAATATGACGCACTTGTAAGCGGTGACCTTCTTGTTGACGGCACTGCTGAAGAAGCCTTCAACGGCTTCCTCCTTCATGAAGCTGTCCAGGCACGCGGAGAACGGGATGTGTGGTCGCACCACCGTCGACGGGTCTCTGCCAACAACAATACAGATATAAAAAGAGAACAGACGTCACCAGTAGGGTGTTAATTGCGGTGTAATCGAAGAAGTCCATGATAAGACAAGCCTCACTCGTCCTTGACGTTCTCGACGTGCGGTGAAATTAATAGAATACAAAAATCCAAGTACACTTATAGACGCTGGTTTTTGGACTCGGCGGCTACGGGTTGGGCCTGGTGCTAGTTGGTGGCATGAGCAGGAATGGGCAGGGGTAAATGGTGAACCGATCTGGTTAAATAACGAATACCGCCCTATTCGCCGCGACGCTGCGTTCTTCGACCGCGAATAGCAGTCCGCTGGGTTTACTTTGTGACGTAGGTATGGCTAGTACTCACAGCGGCTGGTTCTTGAATACGGTCTCACTTCAGCTTGGTTGGTGGCCGGCGGTAGATCAGAATGATCGGACAAGGTCGAATCACGAACACCACCTGATACGTCCCAACGCACGCGATCTTCTACCGTGAACAGCAGCAGGTTTGGTTAGTCATATAGGTATAACTAGTACTCACACGCGTTAGAACTTGGCCTCGGCGACTGTGCGCTGGGCCTCGTATTGTCCAACTTCGACCTGGTCGATGGCCTGCGTCAGAGGGACAAGCTGGGACAGATGATGCAGGGTCTAGTCGAGTAACGAACACCGTCAGATTCGCCCCAACGCACGCGATCTCCTACCGTGAACAGCAGTCCGCAGGGTTTGTTGGCCATGTAGATACAGCTAGTACTTACAGGCGCTGGTTCTTGGCCTCGGCGGCTGCGCGCTGGGCCTCGTACTCTCTCACTTCGGCCTGGTTGGTGGCCTCCGCCAACGGCACTGGTAGAGGCAGGTGGTGCTCTGGTCTGGTCGAATACCGAACACAGCCTGACTCGCCGCAACGGACGCGTTCTTCTACTGTGAATTGGAGGCAGTCCGCCGGGTTTGGCTTGTGGCGACTGTTGCGCTGTGGAAAAAGAAATTAAAACTTAAAACCTGCAGCGTTCTCGTGGGAGTATTAACCATTAAAAAAAATATACCAAATACTGCCATGAACACAAAATCCAACAGGCAAAAGAAAATTATTGCGCGTGGTCCACACCAAATATTACTTCTGAATTGACGTAAATAAAAAACGAATCCATGTCAATTGGGATTTTGTGACTGTGCATAACAAAGTCTCAATTGACTTTCAGATGATTTCGATGTGAGTCATTTCTAGTATCGTTTTTGATACTTCATGCATTTAAGGGTTAATTACAATAGCCGTAGTATCAGATGCGGAAGTAGTAGGGAACAATAAGAAACGGTATAACATTACGGTTGCCTGTGGTTAAAGCGGGGAACGTAAGCAGCTTTGGTGGAGATTAGAGATGTGCCGTTCTCGAGAAATGTGAAATGTTCTCTAGAACGCGGAACGCTCTAGAAGCGGGGTCACACCTGCAGCAGCGCCAGCAGGTGCAGGTAGAACTCGTGCGCGTCCTGCTGCCGCTTGGACTGGAGCTGGGGATGGTCGCGGGAGCAGCGTGTGGTGATCTAGAAGCGGTGTCACACCTGCAGCAGCGCCAGCAGGTGCAGGTAGAACTCGTGCGCGTCCTGCTGCCGCTTGGACTGGAGCTGGGGATGGTCGCGGGAGCAGCGTGTGGTGATCTAGAAGCGGAGTCACACCTGCAGCAGCGCCAGCAGGTGCAGGTAGAACTCGTGCGCGTCCTGCTGGCGCTTGGACTGGAGCTGGGGATGGTCGCGGGAGCAGCGTGTGGTGATCTAGAAGCGGGGTCACACCTGCAGCAGCGCCAGCAGGTGCAGGTAGAACTCGTGCGCGTCCTGCTGGCGCTTGGACTGGAGCTGGGGATGGTCGCGGGAGCAGCGTGTGGTGATCTAGAAGCGGAGTCACACCTGCAGCAGCGCCAGCAGGTGCAGGTAGAACTCGTGCGCGTCCTGCTGGCGCTTGGACTGGAGCTGGGGATGGTCGCGGGAGCAGCGTGTGGTGATCTAGAAGCGGAGTCACACCTGCAGCAGCGCCAGCAGGTGCAGGTAGAACTCGTGCGCGTCCTGCTGGCGCTTGGACTGGAGCTGGGGATGGTCGCGGGAGCAGCGTGTGGTGATCTAGAAGCGGTGTCACACCTGCAGCAGCGCCAGCAGGTGCAGGTAGAACTCGTGCGCGTCCTGCTGGCGCTTGGACTGGAGCTGGGGATGGTCGCGGGAGCAGCGTGTGGTGATCTAGAAGCGGTGTCACACCTGCAGCAGCGCCAGCAGGTGCAGGTAGAACTCGTGCGCGTCCTGCTGCCGCTTGGACTGGAGCTGGGGATGGTCGCGGGAGCAGCGTGTGGTGATCTAGAAGCGGTGTCACACCTGCAGCAGCGCCAGCAGGTGCAGGTAGAACTCGTGCGCGTCCTGCTGGCGCTTGGACTGGAGCTGGGGATGGTCGCGGGAGCAGCGTGTGGTGATCTAGAAGCGGAGTCACACCTGCAGCAGCGCCAGCAGGTGCAGGTAGAACTCGTGCGCGTCCTGCTGCCGCTTGGACTGGAGCTGGGGATGGTCGCGGGAGCAGCGTGTGGTGATCTAGAAGCGGAGTCACACCTGCAGCAGCGCCAGCAGGTGCAGGTAGAACTCGTGCGCGTCCTGCTGGCGCTTGGACTGGAGCTGGGGATGGTCGCGGGAGCAGCGTGTGGTGATCTAGAAGCGGAGTCACACCTGCAGCAGCGCCAGCAGGTGCAGGTAGAACTCGTGCGCGTCCTGCTGCCGCTTGGACTGGAGCTGGGGATGGTCGCGGGAGCAGCGTGTGGTGATCTAGAAGCGGAGTCACACCTGCAGCAGCGCCAGCAGGTGCAGGTAGAACTCGTGCGCGTCCTGCTGCCGCTTGGACTGGAGCTGGGGATGGTCGCGGGAGCAGCGTGTGGTGATCTAGAAGCGGTGTCACACCTGCAGCAGCGCCAGCAGGTGCAGGTAGAACTCGTGCGCGTCCTGCTGCCGCTTGGACTGGAGCTGGGGATGGTCGCGGGAGCAGCGTGTGGTGATCTAGAAGCGGTGTCACACCTGCAGCAGCGCCAGCAGGTGCAGGTAGAACTCGTGCGCGTCCTGCTGGCGCTTGGACTGGAGCTGGGGATGGTCGCGGGAGCAGCGTGTGGTGATCTAGAAGCGGAGTCACACCTGCAGCAGCGCCAGCAGGTGCAGGTAGAACTCGTGCGCGTCCTGCTGCCGCTTGGACTGGAGCTGGGGATGGTCGCGGGAGCAGCGTGTGGTGATCTAGAAGCGGAGTCACACCTGCAGCAGCGCCAGCAGGTGCAGGTAGAACTCGTGCGCGTCCTGCTGGCGCTTGGACTGGAGCTGGGGATGGTCGCGGGAGCAGCGTGTGGTGATCTAGAAGCGGAGTCACACCTGCAGCAGCGCCAGCAGGTGCAGGTAGAACTCGTGCGCGTCCTGCTGCCGCTTGGACTGGAGCTGGGGATGGTCGCGGGAGCAGCGTGTGGTGATCTAGAAGCGGAGTCACACCTGCAGCAGCGCCAGCAGGTGCAGGTAGAACTCGTGCGCGTCCTGCTGCCGCTTGGACTGGAGCTGGGGATGGTCGCGGGAGCAGCGTGTGGTGATCTAGAAGCGGAGTCACACCTGCAGCAGCGCCAGCAGGTGCAGGTAGAACTCGTGCGCGTCCTGCTGCCGCTTGGACTGGAACTCGGGATGGTCGCGGCCCACGAGGTTGCGGAACATGTGGCACGCCACGCCGGGCTGCGTGCCGTCCGTGTCGCCGGGCTGCGAGTAGCGCCCCGACACCAGGCCCACGCCTAGCTTCGCCCTGTCAAATACACATCTCTTTACATTTTTCCATGTATAACTCGTCTCAAGCTATAAGCTAATATAAACAAATAAAGCATAGAAATAATGTTATTAAAACTATCGTGAGACATCTTTACTAATTATAAAAACGGTATAAACTCACGGAAAAATTGTCTCACGTAAAAATGAGTTCGGAACATGTCGGGCCGTTCCTGACAATTTTTACGTGAGTTTATACCGTTTTTAGGGTTCCGTAGTCAACTAGGAACCCTTATAGTTTCGCCATGTCCGTCTGTCCGTCTGTCCGTCTGTCCGTCTGTCCGTCCGTCCGCGGCTTAGCTCCGTGATCATTAGTACTAGAAAGCTGAAATTTGGTATGAGTATGTGTATGTATCACGCCGACAAAACGGTAAAATAAAAACTAAAAAAAAAATTTTTTTTCGGGTACCTCTCGAACACCTAAAGTGGGGGTGATTTTTTTTTTTCGTTTCAACCCTAGTGTGTGGGGTGTCGTTGAATAGGTCTCTTGAAAATAATAGGGGTTTTCAAACATTACTTTTTGATAAAGTCAGTAGTTTTGTAAATATTCGCTCCGAAAATAAAAAAAATTGTGTCCCCCCCCCTCTAACTTTTGAACCACAAGTCAAAAAAATATGGAAAAATTCATGTTAATGCGGCCTTATAAGTACTTTCAATGAAAACTATATTGAACAAAATCGGTCAAGCCGTTTTTGAGTTATCGCCAAATTTCATATTTTTTCTTTAAAAGGTCGTAAGTTGACTTCCAGAAGGTAATAAGTGATTACAGTTTCTAGGGCGTTTACGACCTTTTTATAGAGCTTAAAATCTGTCTTAACTTAAACCTCGGGCTTAAAACAGCAGTTTATTGTGAAGGATGAGCAACTACGGAACCCTACACTGAGCGTGGCCCGACATGCTCTTGGCCGGTTTTTATAATTAGTAAAGCATAGAAAATTAAATATAACCACATTTTTACAATTTCGTAAATTTTTCTTCTCTAGGACTGTCAATTTTTAAACAAGGTGACGTCATTTGAGTGCTGATTCTTCGACAACGCTGCTTTCACCTTTTGAAATTAGTTTTATCTCAACACTATTTGAAAACTTAAAATGTTGTCAGTTGGCTCAATCCTGAATCACTTTTATCTAAATGTTTCTATTGAAGCTTCAGAAACTCACGTTTGTACATTGAAGTCGTTGACGGGGTCCTCGGGGAAAGTGGCGAAGATCTCCGGTGCGCCCTCCACGAACCGCCGGATGAAGTCCGGCATTCGGAATATTACCTGCCGACAACAATGTCAACAGTAACGTGAACAATGGGTGTTAGATAATGTAGAGGAAGAGGGGGTGAAATAGACATAAGTTGCAGTGAAATGGTAAAATCAGGGATTTGATAAAGCCAGGCCAGCTGACCAAATTGCAACCGAGTTTTGTTATATCACTAAACAAATATACGAGTAGCGACATACATATATACTCATGTCAAACAGACCAAGGAAGGATTTTGTCGTTGTTTGATGAATCCAACAAGGTTTTCAGATACCATTCAGAACAGTAGTCCATATAGCACAGGGACCGAAGAGGATAACTAAAGCAAAACATAGTCTGGGATCTCAGTGGTGTTAAAAACGGTTGGCGCAGCGGTAGTGAAGCTGCTTACTGATCTGACAGTCCTGGGTTCGAATTCCGACAGAGACAAATATTTGTGAGATGAACTCGTATATCTGTTCCTGGGTTATTGATGTTCTATGTAATTAAGTGTTTATTTATACATTTAAATATGTATATCGTAGTCTAGAGCCTCTAACACAAGCATACTATAGCTCACTTTAGTACTAGGGACTTTATGAGTCAGGTTGTCCAATTTATTTATTTTATCAGATGGCACGCAATGATATAGAGGGTCAACATTGCGTATTTTCCACCCCTACTGCAGTCAGTTTCAGCTTTAACCCCAAACGCATCACAAACCTGCAGCACGCTGTTGATGTAGCAGGAGTTGCCCAGGTTGACGAGCCCCGTGAGCGAGGGCCCGTGCAGCGGCTGCAGGCTGCTGCCGGACTCCTGGAGCGTGTTCCACTCTCCAGTCCGCTGGTTCAGCTCCAGTTCCAGCTCCACCATCGATTTGTCAGTCTGGAAAACAGAAAGGAAATTACCTACAATGAAAATAAACAACAATGAGGAATAGAATAGAATTTGTTTATTTGCAAGAATACTTATGACTAGTTACAGGGTGTTATTGTTGTTTATAGTAGGTACAGTATTCAATCGTAATTAAACGATATGCAAATATTATTGAGGAACTGAGGTATAATATCAAAACCATTGATACAAAGTTCAAAGCTAGTGGAAGAGGCCGGCAATCGAACCCGGTACCTCAGGATTGCCGGTCCAGCGCGTTAACCTTTCCGCCACCCTAACGCCCATCTTTGCATTGTTTATTTGAAAGGCTTTTTAGAACTTAGCGACCTCTATGTGAATACGTTAATATACACATCCTACTGCGCTACTTTACAGCAGTGAACGGGCAACCGAGTGAGGGCGCTGTTATTTATAAATTTATGAAACGAATTGACCAAAATGCGAGCAGTTGGAAACCTGTCCGCTATCTTGAAATCGAAAATGGGTGTCAATTTATTGATTCCCATGCAATAGTCATGAAAAACGCATTGCAATGACGCGGCCGAAAGTGCATGAGATGAACTCGTATCATCACATTGCAGCTGCTATGAAAAGGCGAGGCAATACGGCAGTTGATCAAACGCTCTTGTCCGCTCAGTCTTCTCAGGGTTTTCCAACACATTTGCATTAGTCATGATGAAAATGCTCCATACAAATGGCGGCCAAACTTTGACGCCATCGTCGAGTAGACGTACCGATACGATATTTATACAGATATTTCCGTAAGGAAAAACAACTAATTTGCCATTTTTCCCGTGAAAAAGTGGGTAGCCAGTCAGCCGGTAGTGCTGCTTACCTTTTGCAGCTGCTGGACGTTGATCCCGAAGTGCTTGAGATGGTCGGCCAGGTACGGGTCCTCCACCATGTCGTCCTCGGCGTACGAGAACACGTCGCCCTTGCCCTCCGCCGTGATGGTGCCCAGCTTCACGGCCAGCGGGTAGCCCGTCAGCCGGTAGTGCTCCACCTGGGATCATCCATACATAAGGACAAAATTAGAGATACATGAGGAAATGGAGTGTCACATCTATGCTGTTATAAAACTTTGTGTATTGAATATCAGCTGTACAATGAGAAATGTATGAAGGCAGACTTGTTTGGCAGTTCGTTGGCAATGTATAAAACAAATGTATTTTCTTTGTTGGAAACTCAGTGTGTGTGAGTATTCCTAGGTTTATTAAGTTTAACAATAGTAGTAAGCGATTTTTGGTTTTTATTGTTTAATTTATAGTTGAGTAAATTGCTTTTTATTTTTTCTGTTGCAACAAATTTGTCAGTAAAATTTTTGGTCAGGGTAATGTAAAATTTTCAACACTATAATACTTAGTATGAAACTATAGGTCTACAATTAATAGAGCAGGCTACAAGGGGATGTTCGTTTGCAAAAATAGCGCACCTCAATCTGACTTGTGATATATATTGTATAGATCCCAGACATCGAACAAACAAATGTTGCCAACCAGTTTTGTGGTCCCGCTCCCCCCACCCCGGCAATTTAAATTCCATACAAATTAAAAAAAAAAAAACATCAAGCCATGCCGTGTGGGGTATCAAATGGAAGGGCTTATTGAGTAGATCACGAATATATAGCACACTATAACATTACTTACACTTTCTCTAAGATTTTTTTGAAATTTTACTAAAATGCTCCATTTTCGAGTTAACTTTAAACCACTATAGATTGAAAACTAATGAATATATTTTTATAATTATTATTTTTAATAACTAACAATAGTCCACTGTTTACGCACCAATAGTTCGTACAGTGAAAAAGTTGCACGGGGGAGCGGGGGGAGCAATCAAAGATGGCGAGTTTCGATATTTCAATATATTTCTTAAAATTTCGGACTCTCAACAGTTTGATTTTGTTACAAGTTTTTACAATTCTTATTTACACATTTACACAAGGATATACAATTCAGTGCTGCTTTTTTGCAAAACTAGCGGACCGCGAAATGTTTTGTGATTCATCTACCTGATGCTATCGACATCGTAAAAAGTCATGCTGCCGCGCGCGCTCGCGGTCCTGTGTCATTCAGTCATAAACAATGGACTATTGTTAGTTATAGTAGAGGATCCCTTTAAGAACGACCTTCACCGAGATGTTTATTTGATGAAATGTATTTTATATTTAATTTAATATGTCAATAAATATATTGCATATGGGTTGCCTAACAAATTTTAGTCCAGGGTATGTTTAATTAATGATTAAAAAAAATATTTTTTTAAACATTTGATTATTATATAAATTCTATACCAATCGAAAGTATGAAGCCCATAGAATATGCAAACGTTAGGTTGCCTATTCTTTTCCCGTCGCAACTATCGGGTAGCCAGGTTTAAACTGGTAAATCTATACTAGCATTTTGCAACGGTCTGATTATTGAATTGAAATTAAATAACATTAAAGATTATTTTATTATGAACACGGTGGTATAGGGTTGCCTGCGAAAAATCAGTCCAGAATTCCGGTTGTCGAATTTTGAAAAGTAAAATATTGCATCGAGTGAATGTGTGCGACTGAGAGGTCCCAACCAAAACCATCCCATACGATAGAAGAGGACACAGCATAGCAGGTGTTTGAAGTCCGCCCATTTAAAAAAAGAGAGTGCGCATGCTATTTGTGCTTGAAAATGAAAAGGATAGCGATAGACTCGTATATGCTGTGCATTATTTTGGAGTAGATTGTCGCTATAGATACAATAAAATGCATGGTATAATAATATACTCCGCCTGGTACTCTCTTCCGAGACTCGCGAACCACGTGACTGACACAAGCCTACGTCATCATGGTGTTCAGAGATTCTCATACTTTTAAATGTTGGAGAATTTTAACCAACGGTGAAAAGTGTTTAAACGGCATTAATTTTAAGTGATTCAAGTAGAAACATAGGTAGTAGAATAAAACAAATGTAATGTATCTAATCTTTCGGAGTTTCTTCTCAACAGTGGTCACCCTTTTGTGAAATGTCGATAGACTCAGACATGTAAAAGTGCCCTTGTGGCCTACTTGCAGAATAAAGTTCATTATTTCATTAATTAATTGATTAAAAAAAAAGTTAAATAACTATAAAATAATGTACAGCATATACGAGTCTATCGCTATGCTTTTCATTTTCAAGCAAAAATAGCATGCGCACTCTCTTTTTTTAAATGGGCGGACTTCAAACAGCTGCTATGCTGTGTCCTCTTCTATCGTATGGGATGGTTTTGGTTGGGACCTCTCAGTCGCACACATTCACTCGCTGCAATATTTTACTTTTCAAAATTCGACAACCGGAATTCTGGACTGATTTTTCGCAGGCAACCCTATACCACCGTGTTCATAATAAAATAATCTTTAATGTTATTTAATTTCAATTCAATAATCAGACCGTTGCAAAATGCTAGTATAGATTTACCAGTTTAAACCTGGCTACCCGATAGTTGTGACGGGAAAAGAATAGGCAACCTAACGTTTGCATATTCTATGGGCTTCATACTTTCGATTGGTATAGAATTTATCTAATAATCAAATGTTTAAAAAAAAAATTTTTTTAATCATTAATTAAACATACCCTGGACTAAAATTTGTTAGGCAACCCATATGCAATATATTTATTGACATATTAAATTAAATATAAAATACATTTCATCAAATAAACATCTCGGTGAAGGTCGTTCTTAAAGGGATCTTAGACTATTATTAAAAATAATAATTATAAAAATAAATTCATTAGTTTTCAATCTATAGTGGTTTAAAGTTAACTCGAAAATGGAGCATTTTAGTAAAATTTCAAAAAAATCTTAGAGAAAGTGTAAGAAATGTTATAGTGTGCTATATATTCGTGATCTACTCAATAAGCCCTTTCATTTGATACCCCACACGGCATGGCTTGATGACTTTTTTTTAAAATTTGTATGGCATTTTTAATTGCCGGGGTGGGGGGAGCGGGACCACAAAACTGGTTGGCAACATTTGTTTGTAGGATGTCTGGGATCTATACAATATATATCAGAAGTCAGATTGAGGTGCGCTATTTTTGCAAACGAACATCCCCTTGTAGCCTGCTCTATAAGGTGATTTCTAGTCCTATGACAACACTAATGTTATATTATTTTAAGACTGTTTGTTTCTCAATATATACATACAAAAAAAACAGTTTTCGATGGGGAGGGGTCCTGATTTCAGGAAGTCTTAACTGCGTTTCGTTTTTTTTACCGGTAGACTCAGACATGTAAAAGTGCCCTTGTGGCCTACTTGCAGAATAATAGTATATTACTGCCGAGGCCGGGAAAAGTCAGTTCGTGGATGAGTATGATTTTGAAGGACGAGGCGTAGCCGAGTCCTTCAATAATACGAATCTGCGAACTGACATTCCCGCCGAGGCTTGTATAGTGCTTTTCTCCAAATATGCTTGGAAATAATCACCAATCTACATTTTAATTTAATGTATCAGTACCATGAAGTTCATTCGGTACTTATTTTTTTTAGGAATAGGAATAAAATTTCGGGACCGAGTCATATGTTTGATTTAAAACAAAATATATGAATAAGAATTAAATATATATGAAAACACAATAACAAAAAATATGCACATAGGTAATTATAAATTTTAGTTAAATGAACAACTTCTAAACACACTGTTTTTTTAGAAACCATACCATATTTATCATTCGGAGAAGATCATAAGTTCAAAATAACTTTTATATTGATTTGGACACAATCATTTCTGTTTTATTTTTTATTTGTTTACGTTTGGTACACTTATTAATTTTCAAATCACTCATTAAATATCATCATATTATTAAAATTAAAACTGTCGTGAGAAATCTCTAATAAATAACTAAGAATCATGAAAATAAATTAACCGCATATAAGATTATTATTCAAATTGTTTGTCCGTTATTCGAAATTTGTCGACATTTTAAATACATTGACAGTAGCAGAGCAAAAAAATGTTCAGTGCAAGAACTAAACGCAGAGAACAATTAAAAAGTTTATAATAGTTTTTATTTTTTAAATTTAGTGGACAATTGGCTGTATGGTGAATTATCAAAGTCTTTGAAAAAATTAAAAGTAAAAATGCAGTAACCGACCAAATTAAGATTACCCTCACTTGTATGAGACGTTATAAACGGAAGGTGTGTTTTTTACTTAATCGCCTTATTTAAATAATATTGATTTCCCGGCTAAGGCCAATAATATATATATTTTTTAATTTTCATTAACGCCTTCTAAATATAACGAACGATTTCGCGGTCCAGTTTTACTACATTAATGGCAACATTTCCAAGCAAGTTGGAGAAAAGTTCATTATTTCATTATAGGGGTGCGGCGCCGTGACAGGCTAGCGACGTCCGTTGGTAAATTTCTATGTCCTTTCATCACACCGAAACAGCTGGACTAGAAATGTGCTGTTCTCGAGAACTTTTCCCATACAAAATGAGGAAAGCTTCGGAAAATTCTCGAAAACGGCAGATCACTAGGCCGGGCCAATCTTAACCGATTCTGGTACAGATAGCTGGATATCTAATGATAGTTATAGGGCTCCTTTTACCCGTTTACGGCAATGAAAAAAATACGTGGAAGTTTTTTCACCTCCTACTGTGACATATTATTATGGATGATTATGGGTGATAATCATGTATTTTAATCATATGAATATTTTAATCGTCATTTTTACTTATAATGGGGTCAAATCAGGGTGGAATGATCAGCGTTCTCTTCAATATCGTGATATTATAAATTTGATCTGATACAGCTCAAACAACTAATGCGTATATATTGGCAAAAAATTAAGAAACTAACCGCGTGGTCGTTGCCTCCGGAGCCATCAAAGAATCGTCGGCCACAGAGTATGGTGCCATCCGTCAAGTTGAGCCATAGGTTGTTGCTCAGATCACACTTGGAGCACTTCCAACCTGACGGGGGTATCTTCACACCGTTATCCAACTGCTTCAGGCTAACTGCGTGTCTATAAAGTAAGAAAAACTGTGGTAATTCTTTCACAACTCTCCAGCCAACCTGGATCGTCCATATAATTTCTGTAGATGACTATATTCAGCCAAAATTTTAAAAACAAATAAAGCCCTAAACGGTTAAAATTACCTACCAATCAGTTACACTAAAGTCTGTGGCTGGTTATCTTCAAGGCCGCCTTAAAGCATACGGAAGCTTTGGTTATTACTCCATAATCTCCTTTTTTGGGAGTTGTTGGACACGAGAGTTCGGCGGCCCCCGTGAGACTAGGGGTCCTGGGCACGTGCCCCAAAGTGCCTATTGGAGAGGAGGGGCCTAGTCATCTTTTGTAAGAAACAAGTGATAATAGTTACTATATTCACAACATAGTCAAGAATTGTATTCAAATGGCGCCGAGGTGCAACAGTGACGACGGAAAATCATCCATTGATTTCTAAATGTCAGAGGAAGTGTACCCCGAACATAAACAGATATACTCATATGTGGTCAGGAAAGATTCAAGATGATGATGATGATGGTACTTACACGGAGACCTCACGCGCCTCACCGTCCCAAGTGCCAGCGAGCGCGTTCATTTCAGCGATCTTGAACGGTGACTCCGCGTCTATCACCGCTTGCACCGATTTGTTCACCTGTAAAAATAACTCATTTAACCATTGTTACACGGGTAAACAGCTGGTTAACATAACATACCTATTAAAGGCCTAATAAAAACAAAACTGCAATCGCGTCCTTTGCGTAACGAAAGTAAGACATTAAGTACAAGAAATATGGTTATCTTTCGTTACACAAAGGATTTTTTATTTTATTAATATATTACCCATGTACATGTCTCACACCTAGACTACAATAGTATATTGTGTCATAAGGGTAGTAAGTAAGGGATTACTAACGAAGGTCTATTAGAAGCCCGACGCCGAAGGCGGAGGGCTTTTAATGTCCTGAGTTTGTAATCCCCTTACTTCCCGCCATACACACAATATTTTTCATCACATTTGGGAGTAAAAAAATAAATAAAGGAACAAATACATAAGACAAAAATAAACATTAAACTAATTAAACGATAACGATTGACAGCTAATTTTTTCTGCATATATTTTTTTAATTTACTATAAGCACTGGCAAAACGGCCATCAGCTTAAAACAGAAAACAAATATACACAGAATCTTACCATCTATCATTAAACAAATAACAATTAACAATATTATGCAGGAATAATTAACACCGTTATATATTATAAAACTTAAATACGAACAGTAATTTTGTTACAAAACTAAATAGAACCAATAATTTTATAACTTTTTTCTGTTTTTGTGTCGTCTACCATAGATAATGCTAAGAACTGCGTTTAGTTTAGAAACATGACAAGCCATACTGCCAGATTGTAACGATAATTCAAAAATAATTTTAATAAAATTATTGCAAATTACACTTAAATAATTGTAAAACATATATATTAATGCAGTACATGTACCGTATTAATTCAATACACAATAAAATTTGCTGGTAGGCAAGTTTTGTTCGTACAACAAAAACCTTGGCTGGATTGAAACCTCCTTAGTCTGAAGTAAACTGCGAGTGCGTACTATATTTTTAAAACTAAAACCATAACTCCCTCGGGAGTTATAACAATTTATAACTCCCGCGGGAACAATATAGGCCTTAGTCCTTCAGTACACCTACATGTAATACCATCTTTTACGAGCAAATGTGATGAAATAGTATATTGTGTCATAAGGGTAGTAAGTAGGGGATTACTAACGAAGGTCTATTAGAAGCCCGACGCCGGAGGCGGAGGGCTTTTAATGTCCTGAGTTTGTAATCCCCTTACTACCCGCCTTACACACAATATTTTTCATCACATTTTGGAGTAAATAACAAATAAATAAGCCAAAAATAAACATGAAACGATAACGATTGACAGCCAACTTTTTTCTGTACCTATATTTTTTTTTTAATTTACTATAAGCACTGGCAAAACGGCCATCAGCTTAAAACAGAAAACCAATATACACAGAATCTTACCATCTATTATTAAACAAATAACAATTAACAATATTATGCAGCTATAATTAACAGCGTAATATTATAAAACTTAAATATGAACAGTAAGTTTGTTACAAAACTAAATAGTTCCTACCAATAATTGTAAAACTTTTTTCCTTTTTTTTGTGTCGTCTACCACAGATAATGCTAAGAACTGCGTTTCGTTTAGAAACTTGACAGGCTATACTACCAGATTGTACCTAACGATAATTCAAAATTTAATTTAATAAAAATATTGCAAAATACAAATAAATAATTGTAAAACATAAATATTAATGCAGTTACATATATAGTATTAATTCAATACACAATAAAATTTGCTGGTAGGCAAGTTTTGTTGATACAACAAAAAACCTTGGCTGGATTGACACCTCCTTAGTCTGAAGTAATCTGCGAGTGCGTACTATATTTTTAAAACTAAAACCATAACTCCCGAGGGAGTTATAACAATTTATAACTCCCGCGGGAACTATACAGGCCTTTGTCCTTCAGTACACCTGCATGTAATACCATCTTTTACGAGCAAATGTGATGAAAAGATTTTAACGTATCTGTGATGCCGACACTTACGACACTTCATCATCTTTATTCACGTGCTATAGTATTTCAGTTTACCTGAGAATGGTAGTATAAAAAAAAACTATTGTAAATACTATTTTGTTATCAACTTACTCGTAACATATTCTTCACGCAGTTGGTCTATTATTTTTGATTTTCCTAAGTGTAATCGGACACAAGTAAAACCAAAATACTACACTGTTCATCAGTCGATCGACACTAACGGCTCGGCCTCGACTTTGGTCCTGGCCACATCACCACGGCACGGCGCCATCACCGTGAAAAGGCGCGGCGTCGTGGATTTTTACGGTGGTTTTATATACGCTGACACCGTAAAAATCCACGGCGCCGCGCCGTTTCACGGTGACGGCGCCGTGTCGTGGTGATATGGCCAGGCCCTTTGGCGGCAAGTGACAGCGGCGGCCATAGGTGGGAGCGGATGGTCCGAGCGCGATGTCTCGCTCACTCGTGTGGCCACCGCTCGCCACTACCGCTTGCCGTCAAAGTCGTGACACATTTAAAATATTTTAGAATATTATAACACAAACCCAACCTAATCTAAAGTTTGATTATTTTAAGATTTCTGTAAAATGTATGACTTCTAAAGAAAAACTTGTCTATAAAATGAAGCATTTGTTGAAGTGTTTTTTCTGTAAAAGAAAGGATTCCCATTTCAAGATCAGAGTCCCCGCTAGCGTTGGTTGACTGCAACTGAAATCTAATATATTTGAATGTCTGGAGGATGCAAAAAATCAGTTGAACAAAAAATCTAGCTGTAGTGGTCACGTAGCGGTCGGTGTACGTGAACTTAAATACATGATGATGATGTCTGGTACTGACTCACCACTTCAGGTAGAGCAGGGTTGGGCCACGGGAACGAGTGGAAGCCCGGCAGCACCACCACGCTGTGGTGGTCGGTGTACGTGAACTTAAATACATGATGATGTCTGGTAGTGACTCACTACTTCAGGTAGAGCAGGGTTGGGCCACGGGAACGTGTGGAAGCCCGGCAGCACCACCACGCTGTAGTGGTCGGTGTACGTGAACTTAAACATATGATGATGTCTGGTACTGACCACTTCAGGTAGAGCAGGGTTGGGCCACGGGAACGTGTGGAAGCCCGGCAGCACCACCACGCTGTAGTGGCCGGTGTACGTGAACTTAAACATATGATGATGATGTCTGGTACTGACTCACCACTTCAGGTAGAGCAGGGTTGGGCCACGGGAACGTGTGGAAGCCCGGCAGCACCACCACGCTGTAGTGGTCGGTGTACGTGAACTTAAACATATGATGATGATGGCCGGTACTGACTCACCACTTCAGGTAGAGCAAGGTTGGGCCACGGGAACGAGTGGAAGCCCGGCAGCACCACCACGCTGTAGTGGTCGGTGTACGTGAACTTAAACATATGATGATGTCTGGTACTGACTCACCACTTCAGGTAGAGCAGGGTTGGGCCACGGGAACGTGTGGAAGCCCGGCAGCACCACCACGCTGTAGTGGCCGGTGTACGTGAACTTAAACATCTGATGATTATGTCTGGTACTGACTCACCACTTCAGGTAGAGCAGGGTTGGGCCACGGGAACGTGTGGAAGCCCGGCAGCACCACCACGCTGTAGTGGTCGGTGTACGTGAACTTAAACATATGATGATGTCAGGTACTGACTCACCACTTCAGGTAGAGCAGGGTTGGGCCACGGGAACGTGTGGAAGCCCGGCAGCACCACCACGCTGTAGTGGTCGGTGTACGTGAACTTAAACATATGATGATGATGGCCGGTACTGACTCACCACTTCAGGTAGAGCAAGGTTGGGCCACGGGAACGAGTGGAAGCCCGGCAGCACCACCACGCTGTAGTGGTCGGTGTACGTGAACTTAAACATATGATGATGTCTGGTACTGACTCACCACTTCAGGTAGAGCAGGGTTGGGCCACGGGAACGTGTGGAAGCCCGGCAGCACCACCACGCTGTAGTGGCCGGTGTACGTGAACTTAAACATCTGATGATTATGTCTGGTACTGACTCACCACTTCAGGTAGAGCAGGGTTGGGCCACGGGAACGTGTGGAAGCCCGGCAGCACCACCACGCTGTAGTGGTCGGTGTACGTGAACTTAAACATATGATGATGTCAGGTACTGACTCACCACTTCAGGTAGAGCAGGGTTGGGCCACGGGAACGTGTGGAAGCCCGGCAGCACCACCACGCTGTAGTGGCCGGTGTACGTGAACTTAAACATATGATGATGATGTCTGGTACTGACTCACCACTTCAGGTAGAGCAGGGTTGGGCCACGGGAACGTGTGGAAGCCCGGCAGCACCACCACGCTGTAGTGGCCGGTGTACGTGAACTTAAACATATGATGATGATGTCTGGTACTGACTCACCACTTCAGGTAGAGCAAGGTTGGGCCACGGGAACGTGTGGAAGCCCGGCGGCACCACCACGCTGTAGTGGTCGGTGTACGTGAACTTAAACATATGATGATGATGTCTGGTACTGACTCACCACTTCAGGTAGAGCAAGGTTGGGCCACGGGAACGTGTGGAAGCCCGGCGGCACCACCACGCTGTAGTGGTCGGTGTACGTGAACTTAAACATATGATGATGATGTCTGGTACTGACTCACCACTTCAGGTAGAGCAGGGTTGGGCCACGGGAACGTGTGGAAGCCCGGCGGCACCACCACGCTGTAGTGGTCGGTGTACGTGAACTTAAACATATGATGATGATGTCTGGTACTGACTCACCACTTCAGGTAGAGCAGGGTTGGGCCACGGGAACGTGTGGAAGAACGGCAGCACCACCACGTTGTAGTGGTCGGTGTACGTGAACTTAAACATATGATGATGTCCGGTACTGACTCACCACTTCAGGTAGAGCAGGGTTGGGCCACGGGAACGTGTGGAAGCCCGACAGCACCACCACGCTGTAGTGGCCGGTGTACGTGAACTTAAATACATGATGATGATGTCTGGTACTGACTCACCACTTCAGGTAGAGCAGGGTTGGGCCACGGGAACGTGTGGAATCCTGGCAGCACCACCACGTTGTAGTGGTCGGTGTACGTGAACTTGGGCTTGCTACAGGTGGGGTCGAACCCACCCTCCACGCCGATGGCGAGCCGAGTGATCTTCTTTTCTGGACCGTCGCCAGTTTGCTCTGGTTCTGGCACCTGGAGAAGATTTATGAAATAGAGATCTAATATTTTGTTCTTGGGTCATGGATGTTATTTATATATTATGTATATCGCCGTCTAGTACCCATAGTACAAGCTTTGCTTAGTTTGGGACTAAGTCGATTTGTGTATGATTGTCCCATAATACTACAATATTTAAATTATTTATTTATTATCTAAAACTTATGTTTGGTGATTATTCACTGAAAATAATAATTTGAAATTCTATTAAGAATCCTCCTAATTCAACAAAACAATAATTGAAAAACGACCATGTAAGCACATCCCACCTTTAGAATTATTGTGACCTAATTCAAAATTGTCGACTCTTAAATTTTTAATTATATATTTAGAATTTAAAAGACCTCATTCTAAAACTTCAAGATTTTTATTTAGGTCACTATAATTCTAAAGGTGCAACATTTTCACGGCCCAAATGGCAAACTACTTATTTTCTCCCTACAAATATTGGCACCCAACATCGAAATGACGTCACGCCTTTGTACCCAAAAGCCATTTGTATAAAGCGTTTTCAGCGCTTATTAACGGTCATTTCTGACTTCTAGAGCAGTCTAAGTGTAGTTAGTGCCAAATAGACATTCATCCCAATAAATATTGGATAGATTAATATCCCTTTTTTAATGTGGCGTCTGCTGTAATCATGCTTATTCTGCTGCTGTTAAAAGAACATGGGAATATAATCAGATAATAATAAACTTACGGGTATTTTCTCGCGTTGAATGTGAAGGAAGACTGCATTGCCTGTCTTCTGGAAGTACTGCTCCACATAGTTTCGCCCGAAACCGAGGAACGACACCAGAGACACGTACAGGCCAGTCTCTGATTCCTGAAACATTGTTTATTTATAGTAGCTAGTAATAAGTTAGTAGTAAGTAGTTATCAGTAATCAGTTCATTAAATTTAAAGGATTCACACTGGCTTGCCCATTTCAGAATGATTGAGCACCATTATCTATTGATACTTAAGAATTTGTAAGCAAAAACTATCCCGGTTTGTCCTGAGTTATTGTTTAATGCCATTGCAACTGTTAATTAATTAATTTTGGCAATCAGCAAATAATTATATCCATACTAATACTATTATATATATTATATATAATATTATAAATGCGAAAGTGTGTCTGTCTGTCTGTCTGTTACCTCTTCACGCTTAAACCGCTGAACCGATTTAGATGAAATTTGGTATATAGATAGTTTCAGTCCCGGGGAAGGACATAGGATACTTTTCATCCCGAATAGATGTAGTGTTCCCGTGGGATGAGTGGGTAAAACCGCGGGGCACTGCTAGTTAAAGTATAAATTGGTTGCCCAAGATACAGGTTGCGCCTAGTTTGGGAACCCCTGATTAATTTTCGCCAGTTTTTTTCAGCTATGTGCATACAATTACTTCTTCTTTGTATCCATGTGAATGTAAATAATTTGTGTGTGCCAATAAAACTATTTTTACTTTTACTTTACTTTAATTAGATATACGTATTTAAATGATGTCGTAGAAACACAGCGTTTTAAAACTAGACCTACTCTCTTATATACCTGTTATATAATGTTAAAACTTTTTTACCTCAGTTGGGTAAAAAGTAGCCTATGACCATCTTTGGATGTCCACATCACTATACCAGAAGTGGTCCAAATCTGTTCAGCCATTATGACTTGATGAGATGACAAAGATATTCTGACCAACAGATGGCGCCACGGTGGCACGGCACCACGCGCCCATACAAACAAAACTTATCCTGCATTTATTAAGATTTTTTTTTAAATCATGATCCCTCTCCATAGAAAAACGATTTTCATTACAAATCTAGAATTTTATAATAGTTTAGATATTCTATCAAACACCGCTTACAAGTAGACGTGTGCGCCGCGCCGGTTTTGTACCGACGCCGCCGATTTCACGCCGATCGGCGCGGCGCACATGTCTACTTACAAGTAACACACAGTGCACAAATGTTCAGCTTTTCTGCATAAGTATTAATTATATGCAAAACTTTTATCTACACTTTTTTAATTTTATCAGCAACTTTAATGTTTACAGTTCCAAGCCCCTATAATTTGCATGCAGATAGCTTATCCATACTGAACACCATGTGGGCTAACATTTCCCGCCCGGCTATACACAAAGCAACAATGTTCCAAACAACTGACTTGTACTTGGGAACTTTCTTAATCCTAAGTGGATTCTCACTTAGTTTACTCAACTTAAGAAGAGTATTAACTGCCCGTACTATGTTCTCTACTTTGTTGTTATCGGAAAATGTTATTTTAATGTGCATCGGAATCACTTTTATAGTAAGAGCAGTTCACAAGTTGCAACCAGTGAATCTTTCAATGACAAAATTGGAGGAACGGACGGCAGACATGATTTTAATGGAACATGAAGCACCTTGTGGATATTGGACTGTTTTAATGAGCTTCGGACCATTGGTAGTGCCACTGGTAAACAGCTTTTTGAGCCTCATCATTGACAACTACATGCATTACAAATTGCTAATGGAAATGAAGAAAAAAGATGATGAGAATGTTGTTCAAGAAATCACATTGGAATCTAGGCAATTGAGTCATGTGAGGATAAAAGTATTAAGCTTTTGGAAGAAGTACTTCTCATCTTTTATAATTGTGCTACAGTGGGCTCTGCCTGTCCTGTTCACACTTTTTATGTACCCAATGGGAGTGAAGCAGATGGTGATGAAAAGGAATATGGAAACTTTTGGGGATTCTTGTATGACATTGATGGAGGCCACAAATAGTACTTGTCTGGAAGTTCCCAATAACTTGACCTCAGAACTTCGAAAATATGCAATTTCAAAGGATTATATAAAAGTGTATGATAACATTGAAACTAAAGACAATTTAACAGTAATTAATTCTGTGTTAGAAAATGTTTACAAAATAGTGCATAATTTGAGTACTTTCAATGTAAATGTCACAAGTGCTCCATTGTACCGAAAACCAAAATTAAATGAGAGTTGTATGGTAATTTGCTACATGGAATCCAAAAACATGCTTCTGTACATGTTTATTTTAGCAATAGTTAGTTTTTGTGTACCTGTAACCTTTTCAACATTTATTTTGACTAAGATTCATGTTATGGACGTAAAGAAACCTAGCCACAAAACATACGCAAGTAGAGAACTCTTGTATAACATCTTGTTCTGGAGTCCAGTAATGTTTGACAACTATTTGACCCTGTTATTTTGCGCACACTCCATGAATGGCGTGAGGACGTCACTTTTTAATGTCGTTGCTAATGTATACCAAGCTGTTAAAAACTTCTTGAACACAAAGTACTTCAACGAAAACACTATTGTACCCGCCTAGTTCACCAAGTAATTTATGAAATAAATGAATAATGTTTATTTTACTCAACATCACGTTCCATCCTCGCTTATAAATTGAACCAGAACACATTTTAATGCTTATTCTATTAACATTTATAACCGAGTAGCACAATCAAACAAAAACAAAGGTAAGGTTATAATAAAAAAATGCAACTCACTGGATTATCGAACGAATATACGCATTCATCCTTATAAATCAGCTGGCCGGGATCTGGTATCTTTATCTTGGAAAGATGCGGCGTTAATAGATCTAATGACGCCATGACTACTAAATAAGAATTTTGAGTCCAATTTTTCAATCAAAAATATCCAAATGTCCCCGGCGTCTGTCTATCGCACCAAAAGTAGTATGTGATAGTGATGTGTTTCAACATACTAAGCAAAGAATATACAAAGTGTCATATGAAAAGTCAATAAAAAAACCACTGCGTAGGTTCATGTAAATCTTTGTTTTGATATTTAGTTTCCTGTTTCACCTTTTTTTTGCTCTTTATAATACTCAAATTATAATTATGGAATAAGGTAGATAAATATATAATTAAACTTTTAATAAAAATCGATTAAAATGTATCGATATGTTATTTTTTTTGTACAATAGATAATAACATCACTAAAGGAATATGACAAGAACATGACATTTCAATCAATGTTACCCTACAAAACGTAGCCGATTAAATCGGCCACTCGGTTTATCTATTTGTGGCACACTACTCGCGAAGTTGACCGATGTTGGGCGAAGAATGGGTTTCCGCAGTGAAGTGCCTCTCACATTATCATATTCAATATTCACCCACTTCTCTCTAATTCGGTAAAATTCGCGTTTTTTATAGCGGCAGTACACTACTCGCGAGGTTGACCGAAGTTGGGCGAATACATCAGTGTCCCGAACACTACTCGGCTGACTTCGGTTCACGTTGGTCACTTTTTTTAAATAAAATAATAAATTTGTTGAAGCATGCTTTATCCAGAATGTTTCAACAAGCTGTGGTAATTAAATTAACTACGATAATTGTATTTTTCTGTGTGAATCTGATAAAATGTCCCTCTTCTGACAGCTGTTAAATACTTCGCAGAGGAACTTTGCGAGTAGTAGCGGCAGTACACTGCTCGCGAAGTTCCTCGGCGAAGTACTTGACAGCTGTCCGAGGTGCTACTACACTACATTACTCGCGAAGTGCCTAGTCCAAGGGTCTGACACGCTTTGGTAGATAAAGATAGCCTTATTGCGATTCCTAAAAGAAGAAATAGAAAAGAGTGCCATGTTTTGTCTTTATCAGCGACCGAGCATTTTTTCATGGTCGGGTTATTGGCACACTTCAAATTCGAAGCAAAACAATCAGGCAGTATCAAAAGCGGTATAGAAATAGAAGATTTTGTGTATTAAATAATTGTTATTACCAGATAATTGACATATTAACGGATGTGGAGTGTTTGTGTGTAGCCTCAAAAATGGTGGGGTGATCAGTGTTTGGTTAGAAAAGCAACAGTTAACGAAAATAAGCGGATTTTACATTTCATGCGTAAGTACAAGTTTCTTTGTGTTTTGATCACCTATTTCTTTCTCAAATCTCACAAGAATCAAGTTACAAAGTTAAATCATTAGTTACATCATGAAAAAACTTGATAAAATAGGAAAAATCTGTAAATTATTTTCAAAATAACTCGGAGCATTTTGACAACTCAATATTGCAAATCGGTCAAATTGCGTAGCATAAATCTACGATAGAAGCCAGCTAACATAGACGTCTAAATGAATCAGTCGGTTTATAATCCAATTTGGGGATGCCTAGATATAAAATAAAAATTACCCCCATATTTGGGGAATCTATAGCAAATTGATATTTTCAGGTCTCCGATTCCGACAGAGAAAGAACCGTGTAAAAAATGAAAAGCTAGGCCTGAGAAAAATTAGATTTTTTAGCAACTAGTATTGGTGATATCCTATCTACTTATGTCGTTTACAATATTACTATTTAATTTTGCTTTGTTACAGAATGTCCCAATAAGGCGGAATGAATAAGTCCATGAACGTGGACTGTCACGATGGATTAAAAGTATCCTGAGTAGAATAGAAGAAAAGAAGAAAGAATCAGTTTCATCCTATTTTTTTTAGTACCGGCCAGAATTTTTTTACAGTATTCAAGAGCAAATCAAAAATTTTGTTTAGAAACAATTGTTGTAAATACTTATTAATTAAAATTTAAACTAATTTCATTATTTTTATTATCAGAGAACCCAAGTATTATATTATTTTTATTTCGATTATATACGGACTAGTTTTGAAAATACTAAATATAAAGGTGACAGCAGCGTC
This sequence comes from Apotomis turbidana, assembly GCA_905147355.2. Classification (NCBI taxonomy): domain Eukaryota; kingdom Metazoa; phylum Arthropoda; class Insecta; order Lepidoptera; family Tortricidae; genus Apotomis; species Apotomis turbidana. The sequence continues at coordinate 4,776,544 of LR990293.1, forward strand.
GTCTAAGACTGAAATCAATCAGCACTCAAAATGACGACACCTTGTGGAAAATTGACAGTCGTAGCCTATAAAAGAACAGCGCTACAATTTTTATACTACATCTGCCTTAGTAATAGTCCGACTTATGATTTACTGGGCTGTGACCAATTACCTTTCGCCTACGGTCTTTTAAAATGAGGAACAAATAGATTTTTAATCGTCAATTGGAATATTTTCAAAAATATAAAAAGGGAATATACATATTTTTTTTATCCTTTATTTGATGTTATTGGAAAATGAGTTAAAAAAAATAAATGTTGTGAATTCGAGTACTTGGAACGTTTCTCTCTAACCACTTTTTATGGGGTTTTTTTTTACGACCATGGCAACCCGACATTTTGACGTCATTATATGCCTTTCTCTTACGCCTGGTCGCTCTGTGGCAAATCTATAACTACTATACTATATCTATGGCCTAGTCAAAGTACTTGACAGATGTCCGAAGTGCGACACTAAATTACTCGCGAAGTTCCTCTGCGAAGTATTTGACAGCTATCAGAAGAGTGAAATTTTATCAGATTCACACAGAAAATACAATTACCGCAGTTTAATTAATTACCACAGCTTGTTTAAACATTGTGGATAAAGCATACTTCAGCAAATTTATTATTTTATTAGAAAATGGATGGGGTATTCTTTTTATAGAAAATGTATATATTTTATTCTTATTTTTTCTAATTAGTTTTAACAAATTGTACATAATAATTATCCTTTCTTTTATGTTTATCTGTAGTTTTTAGTATTGTAAATATTATATTGTATGTGTTTATTTTAAAATAAACTTTATACCCCCTTAGGGTGCGTCCACACTTGTATCATTTCGCCGATCCGATCCCCGTTGCGTATCTCCACCGCGTATCGTGGTGTTTGGACGCTCACTGCGGGCACTCCGTATCATTTGCGCCGTCGCGCGAAGAAACGCGTCCACACTTGCCGTATCGTATCCTCGTTGCGTATCGCCGCACCGATCATTTCGGCGTGCAGTAGTTTGGACGCTATCCGTATCGTAGCACCGTATCACCGCCCCGATCATTTTGGCGTTTCGTTTTCGCCGAACATTTCATTTCGTTTGTGATCGTTGTTCTGTGCGGAGTTGCGTCCCATTTAAAAATGTCGCCCGCTGAGATCGCTCACTGAACCTTGGGACAGAAATATTCTTGAGTGGGGGCCGTGTACCGGAAGTCGCAGCGAGGAAGGCCTTCATTTTTGTCATCTGCTCATGGAGATTTAGGACATGACTGTGCTCGTTTTATAATACATAATGCGGCAGAAAGATTCTCGAGTGGAAACCGCGTGCTGGAAGACGCCGCGTGGAAGGCCTTCGATTAAGGCACCCGCTCACGGAGACATGGCCTTCGTATGACTGTGTTTGTTTTATGGCATGCGGCAGAAAGGTTCTCGAGTGGAAACCGCGTGCCGGAAGACGCCGTATGGAAAGGCCTAACAAAGTAGACAGTCCATCAGTGGTATGGTATTTTTTAATTATCGTAAAGATTAAGGATTAAGAACCAATGACCGCAGCGTGGATCGATGACTCATATAGCGCCTTTGATGATCGGGCAAAAACCCACTCGAGATGGATCACGGCCGATCCTCACCCCGTATCCTCACCGCGTATCATGAACGAAAGTGTGGACGTCACGCCGTCGCGATCATGCAATGCTTTCGTGATCGCGAGTGTGCGGGGTACTGAAGATACGCGTATCAACATGGATTTCGCGCGAGCGTTGCATGATCGCGACGGCGCGACGTCCACACTTACCGTTCATGATACGCGGTGAAGATACGCGACGGGGATCGGATCGGCGAAATGATACAAGTGTGAACGCACCCTTAGAAAATTGCGACCAACGCGAACCGAAGTCAGCCGAGTAGTGAAGAGGGGCACTTCGTGTGCACACTTCGGGCAACTTCGGGCCCTTTGACTCGGGTACAAAGACCGACAACAATCGGAAGTCAGCCAGGTATATCTAGTAGTATCTGTCAAATGTACTGTCATTGTCATTGTCATTTTTATCGCAAATTCGCATCTCGCGATCGCGTAAACAAGAGCAAAGTTCAAAAGTTACTTTAACTTTATTTTTATTTTATACTAAGTGCAAATTTACACACGTAATAATGCCTCTAAAGTTTTATTTTGACCTTATGTCTCAACCGTCTAGAGCTTTATACATTTTGTTAAAACATATTAAACAAGATTTTACTCCTATGCGTGTTGATTTGCGAAAAGGTAATGAATAATTTATAACGCTATGGGATGTTGATACTAATGCAATATTGAGAGTTAAATTTAGGTTTCTGCATTGTTTTCATCTAACTTATGGCAATCAGAATTCGAAAGCTTTATTATTAATAAAAATATCATCTACAGAATTTTGTTAGGTTGTCTTTCACAATATTTTAATTTACAGCGGAACATTACTCTGAAGATTATACTAACATTACCAGATTTCAAAAGGTTCCTGTGATAGACCACGATGGCTTTATACTAACTGAAAGGTAACAAAATCTTATTAAGTACCATTTACATTATTACCTTATCTAAGTGCCAAAGTTCAGAATTACCAGTGTTAGAAGTTTATAATAAATTGTCTGAAATCAATTTACTGAATTGGCAGTTTCAAACCCATGTTAAAAATAAACCGATTGGTTATGAGTTGTTAATTCTTATTGTGATGTAATTGTTATGATTTAGACTTTAATGAAAAAAAGGACAATTCATTCTTTCAAATACCATTAACTTTTTCAGTGTTGCCATTCTGAAATATTTATCGCGCGAAGGCATTATCCCAGACAGTCTGTATCCAAAAGACTCAAAACAAGCTGCTAGGGTGGAGGAGTTTCTAGAGTGGCAGCATGCGGGCCTGCGGTTGCACTGTGCTATGTATTTTAGAGTCAAGGTTGGTAATCTTTTTGATACTCTAGTATTAAAAACAAACAATGCCTTTTTTATTGAGCCTGTCTATAGACATAAAGGCTAATAACATTAAATATTTTTTGGATCTCATTTAGATATAGTAAAATGCATAAAATTTAACAAAACATTAGTAAACTTCATTTCAGGCTCTGGACCCAATTATAACTGGCAAGGTCTCAGAACCAAAGACAGTGCAGGGGTACGAGCAACGCATGGAGAATGCTCTGAATACTTTCAGTGAGCTGTGGCTTGCGCATAGGCTGTTTGTGGCCGGAGATAACATCAGCGTCGCTGACTTACTAGCTGCATGCGAAGTGGAACAACCCAGTGAGTAATCAGATTTAACACTGAACACTGAAGAGCCAAAGACTCCATGAATACCTATCCTCTGTCCCAGGCATTCGCAATGGGGCTTCTCGCTTTGCAGTTTACATTAGCACCATCAATTGATCTATTTGGAAGCTTTCTTGGAGTCAAGGTGGTTTCATTGGTTAATAAGGTCCGCATATAGGGTGCAGGAGACTACCATACTCCAAGCCATAAGGCCTGAGTTTTAGTTTCACAGGCTGTTAGACCACCTGCGAGCTGCGGGGAGTCACCGCATGCAGGCTAACAACCGAGTTATTGATCAATGAAACTGTGGCATTAGTGTGTTAAGAAAGGTTTATCCATTCATGCGCATAAAAAAGTTACAAGGTTTTCATGGCATATTATATAGTATAAGCCTTCATCTACAGTCATTGACTGTCTTGCTTTTCACTTTCAGCATAGGCCTCCCCAAGATCTGTGCAAGTCAATTTGTCTCTTGCTGTTCTCATCCATGTTGTTCCTGCTATTTTCTTTATGTCTTCTTCCCACCTCAGGTATTGACCACCTTGCTTTCTTTTGTTGTACCTAGGACACCACTCCATCACATCTTTAGCCCATTTTTCCCTATTTGGTCTTATATAAGATGGCCTGTCCAGTTCCATTTCAGTTCTTGATAAAAAAAATTATGTTCTTTGTCTTATAGTTTTGAGTTGAACATGGCTTATGCAATGTATCAAACAATTTATTTTTCTAGGGATGGCGGGCTACGACCCCATGGCTAAGTATCCGAACATCGCCGCGTGGATCAAGCGTGTGAGGGAACATTTTGCCCCGCACTACGCCGAAGGACATACCATTCTTAACAAGATCGTGGAGAACAAGGCTAAAGTGGCGCCAAAGTTGTAGGTGTGTACGATTTAAGGTTATCGCACACTAACCGCTCGTCACCGGACCAACGCTGCCTCAACGCATTAAATCGCCGTCGACCCAGCGCCAAATTGAGAGGGCGATTCCGACTTCAACACTCGACTTATCAATGTAGGAGAACCTCTGCTCGAAAACCTACCGACTACACATTCCCTAAACACGTATTGATACCGGATCAGCATGCTGTGAGGTTATTAAATTGCATTTAAATTATATTTTATACAAGGCAGCAGCGTCGTGGCACGATGTCGCGTCGTACGACGATGCGATGTCGTATCTCGTAATTGTGTTTTGGCCCGACATTAGGAGCCGAACGAACGTTTTAACGTAAGTAATAAACAAGTTATTAATTCATACGGACTCTAATATCTATTTCTAAGTATGTTTCATAATATAATTATAATAAATCGTTAAGAATCATTTTACTACTTATTGCGGGTTATTGTTGCATTATTTTTGTCTACAATTGTTTAAAATAATAAACGGTTATACTTTTATAAGTTTCTGTGCGTTTTGGTTTGTAGTTGATTAAGTTGATATCAATAAAAAGGAAGTAAGTGCAGGGAACGTGCACAACGAAGGCGCTGACAACTGGCGCTTTCTTTTTAGGGTTCCGTACCCAAAGGGTAAAAACGGGACCCTATTACTGAGACTTCGCTATCCGTCCGTCCGTCCGTCCGTCTGTCCGTCTGTCACCAGGAGGCTGTATCTCAAGAACCAAGTTGAAATTTTCACAGATGATGTATTTCGATTGAAGCTATAACAACAAATACTAAAAATAAAATAAAATTAATATTTAAGGGGGGCTCCCATACAACAAACTTGTTATAAATTATGGTATGGAACCCTTCACTCGCGAGTCGGACTCGCACTTGCCCAATATTTTTTTAACATGGCTTGATCTGACAAGTGGTGCCGCGAACCCGAACCTTATTATTATTATTAATCCGTTTATGGCGGCTCGAAGCTTGTGCCAGTATCAGTTTTTTTTGGTTTATAACCAATGCATGACTTCCGTGTTAAATGTAAATAAAACTTATCAAAAAATAAAACATGAGATGAAATGAACATGAACAAAGATGGCCGATGAATCCCAAAAAAAAAAAAAAACAACCAGAACCTTTTACCTTACCTTTACGTTGGCATTTTTCAGCTTGACATTGGCGGTGATAGTGTTGCCACCTCTAGTTCCTGTACTTTCCTTTTTCTTCACTCTTTTATCATGCCGTCTCGTCTAGCAAGTAGCAAGTTAACTCCGAATCACAGATCACCCTATGCAGTTTCTACTGTAATTACAACTGCTACTTGAAAATAGATGGCGTTACTAGTCAAACGTCGCAACATAAATTTGAATTATTTAGATTTGAACAGCATGCGTTTTATTGTGGGAATAATAAATCATGCACAACAATAGGTTCCCGAATTCCCTTGTCCGCTATTTAATAAATCGCAAGAAGCTTCCGCTACTCGAACATAGGTGGCGCTGTCAACAACTAACATTGTTTTCTTTATTTTTAACAAAAATAATACTATAATAGGTATTGTGCAGATTGTACCTATAGCTTATAATTTGACAATTGGTGTGTATTATTATAGATGTCGACTAACACTTGGCATATTTATAATTGCTATAGATATTATTTAGTTATTAATTATATCAAATTAAATCCTTACACACTATTAAGCTTAGATTAAAATAAGTACCTAATCGAAAAAAAAATTGTTTGCCAATTTCATTTAACTTTAATATTATTATGTAGGTATTCTGTGTTCGCCACACTAGGCCAGGCCTGTCTCGTGGAGTCAGTTGCAGCAGTTAACAATATAAAGTTTTTTTTTTATTATTATTTTAACAATCTTCTTTACACTTATACAATTTAAAAACGGATGAAATTCATAAGTATTCTCTTTCTGCACGTGTTAAAAAAACATTTTAGTTGCGGTTTGGCCCTGGGATAGTGGCGCTACAAACAGCTTTCGTATGGCAATAATGTGCATATGTCATACGAGCGGCGGTTTATCATCAACCAAATTCAAAACATTGTTTACCGGAATGCTGCTCAACCCTTCGTTTTCCTTCCGAAATAAATACTGAATCGTATTGAAAAAAAAGCTTCTCATCACTGTGGTAAATAGTACCTACACTTTTTTTACATCACTGACATTCTTCAAAAATATGTCGAGGCCAGTAAAATAAATTAGTTCCACATGGTACCACTAAAAACTATAATATAGCGCGGGCTAAAAACTAACTTAATTTGCCGCAATCTTTGTGCTTTTGACCTTGATTTTCCTTTCCGTGTTCAGCGACGCGCGCAGTGAGAAGTGGCAGGATTGTGTCAGTAATGTTATGCCACGAGGGCCCGAGCATAGGGTTACCATGTCGCAGAATTTGTCCTGAGGTTTCAGGATTTTTAAACTGGTCTTAGGATTCAGGTTGGATTTTGGAAAAATATGGGAATCATCATCCTCCTAGCGTTTGTCCCGTCCGGAGACGGGGTCCGCTTTCCTGCATTTTTGCTTCCACTTCGCTCTATCCTGCACATCGTTTTCGTCTAACCCGCAGCTGTTCAGGTCCTTCCTTATAGTATTGAGCCATCGAAGCCTAGGCTTCCCCTCCGCCTACAACCTGGCAACGTCAGGTCAAGTGCCCTGTTACCGATGTACCTATTCAGACGTCCTTCTCTTGACATGCCCAAACCATCGTAGTCGACTTTCTTGGAGCTTGTCGGCGATTTCCGTAATTCCAAAGCTGCCACGGAATATCAAGAGTTATTGAAGTAGTAGATCTTTTTCTTTACAAAGTGCCGAAAACAAATATAATCTTCTTTATACAGAGACTAAGGTTAGTAGGTAATTTAAAAACCAATTTTGTGAATTGCACAAATAAAACAACACTTATGTATCTATGAAACTGTCATTTATTTAATCAGTTATATCGAACTCTTAAAGTACACAAAACGGCTCCTATATTATAAACCTTAAAGAATGTAGGTTCCTACTTATACGCAAAAACTACGTTACAGATTTCCATAAAACTATTCAGTAATATAGCTTAGATATCAGGATTGGACATAAGATATCTATGGGGATATTCACACATAAGAGGGGTTCTTTAAAATCTAGACTAGTGTAACGGGTGACCCTCGGGGCTGAGAGGGACAGCCGCTTCAGTACGGGCTCAGGCAATCGATTGCTCCCACCAGGATGAGTTCTTTACAGATATGATTTCTCAAATGAGAGTAATCTCTGATCCAGATGACTGTTTAATATTAAATTGAAAAATGAGATTTTCTGTTCACTACGACATTATGACATTTTTATTCTAAAGAATATATAATATATAAACAAACAGTTACTATGAAACCATTACGAAATATAATTAAAGAAGAACAAAAGGAGCCTATGCTCAACATTCTAAACCTTCTTCTTAAAAGGGTTGAAAGTTGTCTGTGCGAACGACGCCGCAGGGAAAAGCTAGTAAATAATAATTGTATTTTTTTTTACGATCCCGTAAAAAAGAATTAAAAACAATAAGGTTTCTAAGTAAAATCGCAAAATGCGTGAAAATCTCAAGCTTAAAAAAAAAAACTCCGGATTTTTATATTTTCGATATGGTCACCCTACCCGTGTAGGGCACCGGGGCACGCCGTGTGGCAGGTCGCGACTCGTCTACCCGAGAGTCCCTAGACTGACGTATAAGCACGTATATGTAGCTATACTTACTACTTGTGCCGCGCGAGTTGGGGCGACACTTTCCCTTTCACAAAAGGAAGTCTGTTTGTTGTCTAAGGGGTCGTATAAATTATTGTCCAGTTTAAATAGTAGATTGTACAACAAGTGCATAAAACGCACCATTTTACACGAGACGTTTATCCATGACATGAATATAAAGTCGAGTGTAAAATGCGTTTTATGGACGAGTTGCACACTCTACTTTTCACTTCGATTGCGAGGAAATGAAACTGCATCATGTAAATAGTAAATACTATACTTAAAAACAAATTTAATTAAAATTTAAAGTTCCATTAGAGATGATTAGAGCAATGAGTACAATTTTTTTCAAGAAGTTTTATTGTGTACTTTGGCTGTTGGTATCTTTGCCTTGGTCTTAAAATACTAACGAAACGAAACAAAATAAAGAGTATATTCTATGAAGTTTTAATTTTTTTTTATTTGTTTACTAAGCTACTTTTATCATTGTTATTATTATGCCAGCTAAAACCCGTTCCAGACCTTCGGATCCGATCCTAATTATCGGATGAAATCGGATAATGTGTAGTGTAGTGTAATAGATCCGAACAATTACACTACTCCTTATCCGATTTCATCTGATAATTAGGATTGGAAGGTCTGGAACGGGTTTAAGTTTTAAGTTGTTCGTGTGGCTGTTGGACCGATCGCCTTGGTCTTCGACGACGATTTTACTTTATGCTCTAGAGCATAAAAAGCGATTTTATGTCGGTCGCCTGCGCACAGCATAAAGTTGAACTTTTAGAGCATGAGAAGTGAAAATATAATATATTCACAAAATAATACTTAAGTACCGCATTGTTAACATATTCTATTCTATACTGTTATAATATAAAATCCAAATGAAAATTAGATTCATAATTATGAAGAGGGGTCTATCCTTTTGGACAAATCTTAACAGCAACCTTTGTATGGGCGAGCGCACGGCGCTATACAGCGTATTTTGTTGGTAAAAATGTCTTTGCCCGCTCCTTATGTAATATATTTAGATTCCCTTGAGGAATTTGTCGAAATAAGTATTGTTTTTTGCGGCATAAACAGCTGTATCTTTTTACGCTAACTTAGAAGTTTTATTTTTTTTAACTTCAAGGGACTGAAGGTAGACCTTAGGTTTTTAACAGACAAACAGACGGACGGACGGACAACAAAGTGACCCTAAAAGGGCTTTTCCTTTACGGAACCCTAAACACTCGTGATGAATAGATTTACGCGTGATCACTGCGTGATGATGATGACACTTACGTGCGACTTTTCTCTCTTATCCCCGCTCGGCGAACGTTGAGTCCTCTGACACCTGTCATCTCAGTACTTTTTATAGGCATGTATTTAACGCGGCGACAAATTAATCAGATTTAGGGATTTATAAAAAATTAAAGGGGATAGCAAAAATAATAAGTTGGCGACTAATTGCGGAGACTATTAAAGTAAAAAGTAGCAGCTAAGTAATCAATTTTCGGCTTTGTTTCAATATAAACTAGCATCGAGTTATTGTTTTGGCGACTATTAACTAATTAAGCGGAAAAATGACAGCGGATAAAAAGTTGAAAATGGCCTACTCTAATTGTTCAATGGAGATTACATATAAAATAAATCAAGGTCATAAAAAAAATACTTTGTGCGACAATTTAAGAGCTTTAATCAAAGTTGAAAATTGCATGTATAAATAATAATTTTGGTCTATAGTTTTATTTAGTGGCTCTGATTTTGGTCAATTTTTCGTCAGGTGTGATGTCATATTGACACCTATTTTTAAAAGCTTTTATTTTATGATTCTATCGTATAGAATACGTTAAAATAAACGTGTTTTGTATGGACAACTTTTTTCTAAACTTAATAATTACCGAGATATGGACTCCTAAAACCGACTCTCCCTCCGCGCCTCCGGCTTTTTATATACACTCTAGGGGTAGGGCAGACAAGACCACGTGGAATCGGGGTTGACAGCTTCGGTTCTGAGGCAAGTCTTATGATAATGCAATGCTTATTTTAGCGTAGCGTGTTTTAGCTAGATTCGGACTAAAATAAGCGTGTTTTGTATGGGTAAAACATTTTTACCTAAAAAACGCTTATCGCCGTTTTCATTAAATTATGGTTTCGAAAACTAAAAAAATAACTCCCCATTACTTTTATATAGTACCCATTTTAACCCTTTACCGCATATAGAAAAAAAAATGTTGTTTGTAAAAAAACTTTGACCTGTGCCAATAAGGTCCAAGTTCATATCTGCCATATATGGCTTCGTATGCGGTAAAGGTTTAATATTTAAGCTGCCAGCAAATCAAAGCCCAAAATGCTTTTTAGATGGAGACCTGTAGTTGCCACTAATATAAAGTTTGTTATCTTTCTGCTAATATTAGTCGCCAAGTCATTATTTATAGTACCTCACCTATGATTTCAGTAATCTTGTTTATTATTTCTGCTACCTTAAAGTAGCTGCCATTATTTGAATTTTAAAATATCCTTAGTTTAAAGCTCATTTAATATAAATGATTGCCAAAATATTTAATCGCTGACAAGTTATTATTTTAGTTGCAAATAGTTTGCTGCTCTTAATTTTTTCTGTCGCCGCGAAAATAATAAGCCCTTTTTAAAACTTATAATCGGAAAAATGTACTGAGATGACAGGTGTCAGAGGACTCATCGTTCGCCGCGCGGGTATAGGTAGTATCTATTACGGAACAGTGTACGTTTTTCGATATTTTATTTACTTACTTACATTTTTATTATATTATACGGCTGCCGAAACCGTAGAATTAATTTATTTTTATCCTTATTTTCTTACAGAACGCAAATTGTAACGAAACTTCCCTTACATGACAAGAAGGGTGACAATGACAACAGGAAGCGTGACGTATGAAGACTAATATTTGTTATAAATAGAATTAGAATATTGTGATACAAATATCAATATTGACCGAACGAGCGAAGCCACTTCGTTTTAGATGTATTCGCATATCAGTATGTCCGGGTTTCCAGCTGTTGTCGGTCACATGCCTCATTTATTCTCAACTGATTACCGTGATTTCTTTGAGCGGGTTAAAACAAAAACCGGCCAAGAGCATGTCGGGCCACGCTCAGTGTAGTGTTCCGTAGTTGCCTGTCCTTCACAATAGACACAATTTAAATTACGAGAAAGATTTCAAGCTCTATAAAAAGGTCGTAAACGCCAAAGTAACTGTAATTACTTATTACCGTCTGGAAGTTATCGATTATACGCGCCAGATTGTAATATGTGTAAAGTTCGAAGTATAAGGACACCGCTCGGCACTTACGTCATTTGAAAGAAACTTATGAATTTTTGCGATAATTTAAAAACGGCTCAACCGATTTTATTCAATATCGTTTTCATTTAAAGTGCTCATAAGGTCCCATTTTTATGATTTTTTTAATAATTTTTTGACCTGTCGTTGAAAAGTTAGAGGGGGGGAAGGACGCTATTTTTTGTATTTCTGGAGCGAATATTTACAAAACTGTTCTTTCTACATTTTTTTTTTTTTTTTTAATTTATTAAGAAACAAACAGTCTTAAAATAATATAACATTGGTGTTGTCATAGGACTAGAAATCACCTTAATTGTAGACCTATAGTTTCATACATAGTATTATAGTGTTGAAAATTTTACATTACACTGACCAAAAGTTTTACTGACAAATTTGTTGCCAACAGAAAAAATAAAAAGCAATTTACTCAACTATAAATTAAACAATAAAAACCAAAAAACAAGACATTTTTTTATACATAAATTTGGAATCGCTTACTACTAATATTGTTAAACTTAATAAACCTAGGAATACTCACACACACTGAGTTTCCAACAAAGAAAATACATCTGTTTTATACATTGCCAACGAACTGCCAAACAAGTCTGCCTTCATAAATACAGTCATTTCTCATTGTACAGCTTGCATGCGCGTTTAATGTACGAGTGACCCGCGTGTTTGGTTTTGCTCCTCGCGACACTAAACAAAGCCTTATTCCGGCAACTACGCTCAGTTTTACGAGGCACACGAAAACTTATTTTATTTAAGAGTTCTGGGGCGTCAGTCAGATTATTGAGGATTTTAAATAAAGATGATAAATCATTACAGTGCCGTCTGAGTACAAGAGGCTGAATTTTGTGCTGAAGATGCATAATTTTGGTACTTGCCGACGGCGCGATATTCAAGTGTTTTAATAAACTTCTTCTGTAGCCTTTCAATTCTATCCTTATGTACTTTATGATACTGTACTTTATAATTTACATAATTTATTAGACCAGTTCGAAGTTTAATCGTTAAGTCCATGTATCGTAATTAAGATTATTCATTTGACGTCTCTTAAATATAAACATTTAATACGGTCAATTTAGCACTGGATTGCGTAAATTGAAAATAACATATAACTTGATTGAAAAAAAGAAACAAATTAACACTGGAAGAATAAGACTAAGAATAAGAATAAGAATAAATTTATTTCACAAAGCACACATGAATAAAATACACAGGAAATATCTTGCAGACCCCGAACTAGGCTGTGCCTGTATCTCGGGGCCTTGGAGTGCACTAAACATGATGATGTAAACTAACATTATACGCAGATATAAGCTAAGCATGAGATTATAAATACAAAATGGATACTAATACATGTAACTAAAAATTCTAGACACAAATAAATGCAAACAGGTAGCATGATATGCGTGTGCGTGAGTGTGCGTGCGTGCGTGCGTGCGTGCGTGCGTGCGTGCGTGCGTGCGTGTGTGTGTGTGTGTGTGAGTTTGTCACTGGCTGGCGCAAAGAAGAGCCTCCGACTCCAGGTAGGATAGCGACACTAGCCACTTCTTCAAAATGAACTTAACCTTTCCGGTTGAGTGCTGTTGAATATTAAGTATTTTACAAATATTATTGTAGATGCGTAGATGTAAATAAGCAGGCGAGCGTTTGGCGAATGCGGATCTGGTGCGTGGAAGAGGTACTCTAAAAACACGTTTGGACAACAGTTGGGCGTAACTCGGCATTTTTGCTATCGCACCATGAGCTCGTACAGTCGCATTTAAAACGAAGAGATTCCTAACACCAAGGATTTTCGAGTCCCGGTACAGAAGAGAGAGTGGAGACATTTTTATAAAGTAGTAGAACAAAAGATGCTTAGTTTGGAGAGCACAATACCTTGCATTTAAGGCCCCATGGTCAGAGATACCCTGTATACAGGGTGTCCCTAAAACCAACGCCGAAATGAAGAGGGGTGATAGAACAGCTCATAAGCAACCATATTAATTTGACCTTAATAAAAAGTTCATGGTTTTCGAGATATTTGCATTTAAAAAAAACTCGTGACTTTTGATGCCCTGCGTCAGTATGTCGATTGCCACCACTGCAAATTTACGTATTTTTTAAATCTGTTTTTTGCAGGATGTTACTAAAAACATATCCTATCGAATGTAATTTCAATTTATTACATATCATGATGCTTTGTCGGTAAAAATAATAAAAAAAAACGAATTATTGCAATTTATTAAATTTAGCCAGTGGTTTTGATCGAGTTTCATTTAAAAAAAGTATTGTAAACTAACATGGCACACAACATAAAAAGATAGTAAATTTATTGTAGTTTTCAAAAAGGTACAGCATTTTCTAATTTACGCAGCAGTTTACGAGATATTGATATTTTACACCAAAAGGAGCTCATACTGCAGTTATTCCATAGTATGGTACCAGAGCCCCTACTAGGCTCAGAGTTTGAATTTTGAACAAAAAATCGATTTAAAGAATACTTTATTTAGAATAGGAACACAATTCAATTTTAGAATAAAAAAAAATGAAATGTTCATAGCGAACCTGGCAAATAGGTAAAGGCACCAGTGGTCAGCCTCCAATCGACTTTTTGAAGTTTGAACAGTTGGCAATTGTACAGTATTCGTCGGATAATGAAACATACCACATGATTGGATGAATAGTCTATTGTAGTTTTTGAGCAATATATATAAAAAACAATCATTGTTTTAATAAAATATATATTTAAGTTTAAACAAAAAATGGCACGTTTTCCCAGTGGTCAGCCTCTAAAATCCTATTATCAGCCTCGCTGAATCCAGTCCCCAGCCCTTGTAACAATTAATTAGAATGAGATCAAAATTACCAATATTTATATCAAAATCAACGATATTATTTATGTAAATCTTGTTTTTTATAGCTACTATTCTCATAAAACAAAGAACTCCATTGATACAAATATCAAAGCGCAAAAAAGTGGTGTATCCACATTAAAATAATGAGACATTACGTATTCACAAATTTAAAAGAGAGAACTCGTTAATTGTTTAAAATAATCGAGACTGTATTAATATAAATCTTATCTGAAAAATTCGGCAATACAGACGAAAATTTTATTTTAATTTTAACAGAAGAAACGGTCGAAAATTATTCAGTTAGGTGCCTGTATATAAGTAAATTATTCCAGTTTAAAGTCCGATATACATTTAATTTACTTTTTATTGGAATAATTATATTTTTTAATACTTTATATACTGTATAGTTTCTAGATTCCTATACAAATATTTACCTACCGCTTTAAAAATATCACTTAAATTGGTACCAACAAGATAGTGGCTGAATACTGGAGCCACACTAGCAATGATTGGGAGTACCCAATGTTCAGCCGCGTAAAAAATCATTTGAAATGCGGCTGACCACTGGGTTTTCTCACGATTACGACAAGACATGCCTTATAATTTTTGTAAATTTGAATTTAACGGTTCAAACGGTCGTTTTTACTCACAATTTAAAAAATAATTGAAATACCCAGTAAACAGCCGGGGAGGCTGACGATTGGATAATTTGCAAAAAAGTGCTACCCAGTGGACAGCCCCCTCAATTTATGCATAAATCAGCGATATTTTCATTAAAATGTAATATAATTTAGTACATGAAGTAATCGTAAAGCTAATTTGTATAAGTAACTATCACTTGTTTGAATAAACCATGACTTTTCTTACCTTTTACGGGAACACCACGTGTAACACAAAATATGGCGGACGTGACACTTCTGCTCTGGTCGGTGGAAAGCACCTGTCTGAACGAGTTTATTTCTCCTCTCTGATCCCCTGCTGCTCTTGTCGCGTGATATATTAACCAATGAGGAATCAGAGCATCATTTTAAGTATACGTGATTCGTTTATTTCAACCATAGCGATATTTATGACCAATAAACGACCCAAGAGGCTGTCCACTGGTTCCTGGCTGACCACTGGTGCCGTTACCCTAACGTAAAAAGATAGCAAATTTAGAGTTGTTTTTAAAATGGTATTGAAGTGACTTAATTATTTAGCGGTTTATAAGATAATGCAAAAATAATACTGGTTGCCATTTTTATCTGTTAAGTGAATAAAAAAACTAAAAACATTAAAAAAATACGATACCTGTTTTATGTAACTAAATTAAATGTTCAAATTGTCCGCCATTGACTTGAATACAAGCTCGGCATCTCCTTAAAAATGCTCGACTGATGTGACGTGCACTTCTTGATACGTCGTTTTGGGCCTCTGCGTAAATGCGTTGTCTCAGCTCCGCTATACTGTTAATCGGTTCATTGTAAACTTTTTCTTTAATATAACCCCAGTAATAGAAATCCAGAGGATTTAGGTCTGGAGATCGAGGAGGCCACAAAATGGGACCCAGACGGCCGATCCATTTCTGTGGATAAGTTTGGTTTAAATGTAGTCGCACTTCGCGTGCATAATGTGCTGGACAGCCATCATTCTGCAGCCACATTGACCTCCGCGTAGCTAAAGGTACGTCGTCGAGAAGATTTGGCAACTCATTCTCTAAGAAATGCAGATAACTTGGACCATTCAGCGTTTCTGGTAATTCAAATGGGCCAATTATTTTCCCATCTAATATTCCAGTCCAGAGGTTCACTTTAAATTGGTACTGCGACCGATCTTCCCTCATAAAATGAGGATTTTCTAATGCATAACTGTGTAAATTGTGCATGTTCATAAATCCATCTCTCTTAAAAGTGCTTTCATCAGACCATAAAACCATATTTATGAAATTGGGATCCTCTCTGTGTTTTTGCAGCATTGTCTGGCAAAACTGAACACGAAGTGGGTAATCACGGGGCAGCAACGCTTGAACACGTTGTATGTGGTATGGATGATATCCATATCGACGTAATATTCTATTGGCAACAGATTTTGATATCCCTAAATTACGTTCAATGTTCCGTGTCGAAGTGGATGGGTCGTTTTGAATCTCTTGTAAAACATCTTCATCGTAATCTCCTCTAGGTCTTCCCAATCCACCACGATTGCCAGGCAAAACGCCTTGTGAGTATGCGAGATGAACATTTCGAAATACTCGATGGTCCGGATGCCTTAAATTTGGATATCTTTCCCGATAGAGTCTAGCTGCAGCACAAGAGTTACCTTGACATTCCCCATAGACAAAATGCATGTTGGCATATTCTTGAGGAGTATAATTCTCTGGCATATTTGTAACAAACGCACTACAATTAATCTTAACAGAGCCAAAGTAAATCAAAGTTAAAATCAATAAGCAGAACTCGAGTCCAAGATGCACAAAGCAAAGTTAAATTGTACCAAAAATCCAAATCACAAGGCAAACACGAGTTCTATTGGTAAATCAAGTCTATTTAAGAAAATAAGAAACCAAACTAAATAAAGAACATCAAACGAATTGACGAAGTGTCCTAAAATTACTAAAATACTCTTTAATCAGAAAGCCGACTTGAATTTGAATTTCAAATTGTGTTCCAATTTCAAATTGTGTATTCTTTGAATCTATTTTTTGTTCGAAATTCAAACTCTGTAAAATATCAATATCTCGTAAACTGCTGCGTAAATTAGAAAATGCTGTACCTTTTTGAAAACTACAATAAATTTACTATCTTTTTTATGTTGTGTGCCATGTTAGTTTACAATACTTTTTTTAAATGGAACTCGATCAAAACCGCTGGCTAAATTTAATAAATTGCAATAATTCGTTTTTTTTTATTATTTTTACCGACAAAGCATCATGATATGTAATAAATCGAAATTACATTCGATAGGATATGTTTTTAGTAACATCCTGCAAAAAACAGATTTAATAAATACCTAAATTTGCAGTGGTGTCAATCGACATACTGACGCAGGGCATCAAAAGTCACGAGTTTTTTTTAAATGCAAATATCTCGAAAACCATGAACTTTTTATTAAGGCCAAATTAACTTAATATGGTTGCTTATGAGCTGTTCTATCACCCCTCTTCATTTCGGCGTTGGTTTTAGGGACACCCTGTATATCACATATTTGTTAGATATTTTTTTTTATATTTAAACGATTTTATTTAGCTCGCCCAGTTTGTTTATTTCAGTTTAGTTCAAATATATTTATTTCTCTAAGATTACAAATCACTTAAGCGAGAAAAAAATTTAGGGAATGCAAACACGGTTATTATGTCATATTAAACCCGGTTTTAACCGGTAAAATAACCGGGTTTGTATTACCTGCAAACAAACAATATTTTGGTATAAAAACATTCAATATATGAAGAGTACTCTTAAAATCTTATTGAACGTATAATGGCTGTAGAAGATCGATAGACGGTACATCTCAATTACCAAGCTAATGACAATAGGATTGTTTATCTTTATATATTATTCCTTCATATTAAACTGAACAAGTCTAATGCTTTTGTTATTTTTCCTTCAAAATGTTATCTTTTATTTTGAGCTAATACGTCTCAAGAGAGCCAATTAAGTTGTCAAGGGTGTTTTTTTTCCTTATAGATAATTAGCAACGGATTAAGTTACTCAGATTTTTTATGGAAATGAACTTCCCTGTTCCTGTTCTGTTTCGATCAAATAAGTCACGGGAGCTGATTAGCTGATTTTGATTTACTTATTTAATGGGTAACTTATTGATACAACAAGTAATTATAAATGTTGGGAGCAATATCGAAAACTACTGCAAGTGGGATTTTTCTCGACAGAAAATCCAATTTTTTGGCCTTGGCAATACATATAACTTTAGACAAACCACGGGCACAGCTTCGAACTGGGACATTCACGAATTGACCGTCCTAGAGGTATGTAAACTAGGTATTAACACACGTACAGACTGATTCTTATATTTATCTAGTTATGTAGTGGGTACTTAGCAGTCGTCAGTCAGCAGTCAGTCAGTAGCAGTCGTTACTTAGCAATATGTAATATATTTTTTTTATTAATTTGTGAACTGCTGTTTTAATTTAATAATTTCTAGATGTAAAATTGCAACATGTGTGATGCCACATTAGGGAGGGGGTCTCACAAATATGACCAACTGTGACAATGACGGGGGACGGGCCAAAAAATCACGAAATTTCTGTTATGTACTTTATGGCTAAAGGGCCACCCAAAAAGTAAGTCACACTAACGCGAATGCTCGCGGCGAGTCGCCTCCCTAATAACACCGAACGGAAACGTGCCACACTAATATTACCTATAAAGGCGAAAGTTTGTGAGTGTGTCTGTGTATGTTTATTATTATTCACGCTCAAATGGCTGGACCAATTTTGATAAATATTGGTATGAAGGTAGCTAACACCCTGGATTAACACATAGGCTACTTTGTATCCCGAAAAAATGTAGTGTCCCCGTAGGATGAGCGGGTAACACCGCGTGGCGCAGCTAGTTTTTTAAGCCGCAGCAAACCTCGACTTGTTCTGTTACAATTCGGCACTTGACTACTAAGCCTCGTTGACATAGTGTAAGATTTAATTATTTTAGTATTTATTCCAAAACATATTGTTAAAAAAAGGAGTTTCTTAAATGTAAAAGTAAACTCGCCGACTATTACGTTTTCTTCAATAACGAGGGTATAAAGACATTGGCATGATAGATGGCAGCCCAACTTAGCAAAATCGCACTAACAACAGTCTAAAGACTAAAAATTTTTGCTCTTATATTGATCCTATATCATCGTATAAGCCTGGATTTGGGCACAAATTATAAGCGTATTTATTGTAATATCGCCTTTATATCAGTCTAATTGAATACTGTTTGCATTTACAGTAATCTTGCCAAAACTAATTTAAGCTGCCTTAGGCTAATATCGCTCTCACGTAAGTATTTTGTAAGCCTGCATAGGCGTATGTATATTGGTCCAACGTTAGAATCTTGTGAGCCTAAACAAGCTTATTTGATTTATTATATGGCTTGAGTGAAACTGCAGCGTGACAATAAAAAGTAAATATTATTGTGACAAACTGTTTAATGAATTACCTAACTATAGTGATGGCCGATGGGAATGTAATAAAATAACGCGTTTGTTCAAATCTTGTTGTGTGTTTATGTTGCGTGGTAAGTTTTTACGTTGGTAAATATTATTTACTCTAAAGTGGACCCTGTTTTACACTTAAAATTTCATGCGCCTACTCAAATAATCAATTAAAATAGTATTTTGTATCCTTGTATACATTTTTAATTCTTTATTTGTTGTGATAATGATGCCATTTTGATAGTTGCATTTTTCTAGCGCACTATTAGTCTATTGTAAGACCATTTACGCTGATATCAGCATTTTGGATACAAGTGGTACGGCCATATTGAATTAATTTAGGGTTTCTTGCTTTACCTACACAAAAACTAAAATCTTTAATATTAATTTTTGGAACGCTTTTTCCAATCTCTGTAGTCCATACCTATTACACAAAATTTAAAATTACAGCACTCTCTATTTCACAAAACAATATGGCTAAATAAACGTTATTCCTACAATTGAGTTCCCAAAATCGATTTAAGGTCAAACCACCTTATATTGATCTCGTCTTTTGTATTGTAAGTATGTTAATCCAATATCAGTCTAATATCTTACTAAACTACTGCTATTGATCTTGTAATAGCTTTATTAAGACCAAAAAAGTATGCACTTATAGTGCTTTTATGTTATGCTGATAATAGTCTGACATTTTTACAAGAACATTTCTCAAGACTATTATAAAATCAAATCAACTTAGAGAATGGGGCTATAAGAACAGATGTTCTCAAGTACAATGAGTCTTCGTAAATGTTGTTGTAGGAGTAGGAGGCTTATAATAGTATTATAAAATGCGCTTATATACATATATGAGACTAAGTAATAAGACGGAGAGTTCTTGAGACCGTACCATCTTATCTAAAGCTAATATAAGAGCAGCAGCAGCAGCAAAACAGTTATAAGAGCGCTATAAGCCCACCACTCTTATAAAGTGCGCAATCTAAGACTTTTTTGCTGGTTGGGAGGGCAGTTGATGATGAGCTGGCATAGAGATAACACTGTGAGGAATAACAGAGATTACGAAGTACTAAGAGTGATTGTGAAGTAGAAAGGAAATATGTTAAAAGGGAATAAAACACTGTTGATCACGTGAAAAGGATTTTTATTATACTTCAGAAGCAGGGATAAAAAACTGTAAGTACACGCCCAGTTTTAATTAAAGAATTACCTATGAACTTTACGAAGTACTGAAATACTCTCAATAGTGTTATTTTATTCTTATTTATTTTTCTCATCATATAAACGTGATCCGGATATTGGTTTCATCAATATTTCGAGATGACTCATTTTTCTAGCAAAATATAATGGATGAATGGACATTTGCTTACGTAGCCATTGCCCAATACTCTTTAGTAATAAGCTAGTGGAAACTTTTATTTTAAATTGTAATACTGTCGGTATATCTATATATATAAAAGAAAGTCGTGTTAGTTACTTCACTTATAACTCAAGAACGGCTGAACCGATTTAAATGAAAATTGGCAGGGAGGTAGTTTAGAGCCAGGAGAAGGACATAGGATACTTTTTATCCCGTTCGACATCATTCCCGTGTGACTTGACATGTAACGTCAGTCACTATAAAACGTGGAATAACAAAAAAGAATCAGACTTGGAATAACAAAATTGACGTATAATGACAGCTATGTAATGACGTATGGATGACAATTTGATATTTGTAAGAAATGAATAATAAAACTATTTCTATTAAATAAATAATCAACATTATTGCCCAATTGCCCATTAGTATAAACAGTGAAGTGAACTATAAAACTCAGTATGGTTGAAAATTTAAGTTTTTAGGTGAAGTGAAGTTTAATTAATAATGCCGCGACCAAGACGACCGAATCTTTCCCGACAAAGCCGAACTCGGTATGGTTGAAAATTTAAGTTTTTAGGTGAAGTGAAGTTTAATTAATAATGCCGCGACCAAGACGACCGAATCTTTCCCGACAAAGCCGTGATGCAAGAAGAATACGAAATACTGCAAATGAAAGGACTGAAGAAGAACAAGAAATTGCACGTGAACAGCGCCGCGATAGTATGGCTCGACTTCGTGCTTCTCAATCACGAGAGCAAAGTGAAGCAGCCCGTGAAACAGCTCGGTTGGCAATGCAGAATCGTCGAGCGAACAACAGAGGTCAACAAATAGATAATTTGCGACGCAGAACAAGATATTTATCAAGTGCTGATTTGAATCGAGCAGCGTTTCAATACGATTGCAGCAATGATTACAGCTTGCATCCTAGCGTTTGCATTGGGCAAATGGACGTAGTTTGCGAGTATTGTGGTGCATTAAAGTTTTCCGGAGAAACGCCTGGATTATGCTGCCTTAATGGTAAAGTGAAATTGCCATTGTTGACTCCGCCACCAGAGCCATTGTATTCATTGCTTTGTGGCGAAACACAAGAATCACGCCACTTTCTTGCAAATACTCAAAAATACAATGGTTGTTTCCAGATGACGTCATTTGGGGCAGATATTATCGAAGAACGGGGATTTAATCCGACATTTAAGGTATTTATTTTTGTACTTATATAGAATGTAGTTAAAGAATAACTTACTTTATCTATTGGTACCTATGTAGTATATTTGCTAATTCTGAACTCTGAGCGTTTTTCAAAAAAAGTGTACATGGCAAAATTTGAATGTCCCACACGTTCAACGTGTTTTTTTTTACTTTACCTTTAGTATTTGGGTATATGAGTGGTATTATTTGATTCTGTAGATGTGGGGCATTCATTTTATATTTATAAAACGATTATATTATATTTATTACTAGATTTATTGCAAAATAAAGATATGAAAAGTGCTAAAATGGGTATGTCCCACGTCGACTCAGTCATGTTCAGAGGCTTGCAGAAACTCGAAATAAATTTGTATGAACATTGAATGTGGTCACACAGATAAAGTAATGAGTCTAGATTTTAGTCGTGTGCTTTATTTATAAACAAATACGGTTTATAATGCCGAAAAACTACTTTTTCCACTGTCCAAAGAAATCGACAGACCGGAACTTCCGGTTATAGTCACAAGCGATTTTAACATACTTGTGCAATCGATATTCCCCAAAAAGCGTTAATTTTTCAATCCTGGCAACATTTTAATGCTATAGGCATCGGATTTCATTGCAAATATAACGTCAGTTCCGTGAAAACGGTGACGAAAGGTGGACGCTGTGTCAGTGCGCTAAAAATAGGATTTCGAGTTAGTAACAGTTTTTTCGGTAAGTAGATTATAATTAACTTTTTAAACACAATTAGACATAGAAGAAACTATCGTAGTATCCGAAACTAAACCAAAAACACATTGAATTGGTTCAGAACACGTTGAAATTTTGATTTTAAATTGTCGAGGTAGAATTCGTCACGTCCGATTCGTGACGTGATATACTACCGGAACGATTTTGTGACGAATTGGAACTATAAAGCTTAGTACACAATCGAAATGTGACCGATGTTTTAACCGACTTCTAAAAAAGGAGTTACTTAGTTTGACCCATATGTTTGTTATACATGCATGTTTATCCGCCATTATCTCGCATTTGTCAGAACCGATTTTGATGCCGTTTTCAGAAAAGTATGTGTTATCTCCGGAAGAAATGACTAAAAAGCAAAATAACAATTAAAACATTTATAAAAACCGGCTAAGAGCATGTCGGACCACGCTTACAGTCGAGTTTTTAATTAGGCGAACTAACTTGACAGCTGAAAGTGTTGTCAGAAATGAAGAAAAAAAATTGTGATTGGTTTATGTCGATATAACCTTAAGTATACACCCATAAACCTTAACATATTGCAATAAGGTTTATATTTGTTTATAACTGTCAAGAAAACAAAAGGCAGACAGCGTTCTAAGCGATAACCTAAAATAAAGTTCGTTCGATGTAAGTATTTTAATTACAACCGTTTTTAGGGTTCCGTACCCAAAGGGTAAAAACGGGACCCTATTACTGAGACTTCGCTGTCCGTCCGTCCGTCTGTCACCAGGCTGTATCTCAAGAACGGTGATAGCTAGGCAGCTGAAATTTTTACAGATGATGTATTTCTATTGCCGCTAGAACAAAAAATACTAAAAATAAAATAAAATAAATATTTAAGGGGGGCTCCCATACAACAAACTTGTTATAGATTATGGTACGGAACCCTTCATGCGCGAGTCGGACTCGCACTTGCCCAATTTTTTATTAATGAGAATTAATACTGTTATTCTATATTTTGAAATGTTCATGTTGCTATTACTTGCTAAAGGTAATCGTAATATTGTATGTTTTATTTTAAACATTTTTAATAAAACATTATTAATAATCTATAAAAATAGATAAATAACACTAATAAAACTTTCAATATTAAGATTATCATTTACTCATGAAAGATTTTTATGTAATACATTATAATATACATGGTAAATATTTATTATTACTAGTTTAATACATGCTTTATTATTACATAAATATAAACTAGTAATAATATATATTATACCATTTTGATTCCGTTGCAATAAATACGATTCATGACATAATATTTTTGTGATTTTATTTCAATATATTCAATCTATGTACACTATTCCTTACATTTTCCAGTTAGTCACATGAGATTCCGTTTAGTTACTGTCCCAAGATTTGGGATGTTGAAAATAATTATTTCTGGCTGCTGCAGTGCAACAATTCACATATTTAAGCGTTAACATTACTAAATGAATATTCCTTAATGTAATAAAAAATATTATTCGTTGATTTGTCGCATTTTAATGCAAAAAAATACATGTTTTAGCAGTCATTTGGTGGTGATTGTGACGAACTGGACCTTTATTTTATCCTCAAAGCTTGCTCGTTCCATTAATTCTATAAATTAAACCCGTTTTAAATAGTTTATTGTCTGTATTTTAAATGTGTAAACTAAAACTGGTCCAAAAAATACTTCAATCAATTTATACTGAATTTTATATTAGTGACTATCCGGAACTAGTTTCACCACAATCTGAGTTTAAAATGTCGATATTTTCTATATTTTTTAATATTTTAATGCCATTTTCTCAAATAATACACTATAACTTATGGGGAATTAAATAAGCCACGAAAATTTAAAATCGGTGTTATAAAAAAAACCGTTTTCCGGTTCGTCACGTGTACACTTTTTTTGAAAAACGCTCCTCTACTATCCCACCGAAAAAAGTGTTTATAACCCAGTTAATACTGTCTGGTTTTTATTTTGTAGATACAAGGACAGGTTCATCATCGAATTGGATCATTACTACCTTTCGAAGATACACAGAATAAATTTTTACAAATATATTTCATGGGCAACATGGAAGAACAACTTGATCGACGCCTAGAGATCAATGCAGGAATGAAGCGAGCAATTCTTCAAGACTTGCAGTGTCTGCTTCATGAACATCATGCGTTGGTCAGGTTGTTTAAGAGTGCTTTAGAGCGCATGCCAAGTGATGACTATAAAGTTGTTATCAAAGCAGATAAACGACCATCTGGAACACACGAAAGGACATTTAATGCTCCAACAGTAGACGAAGTTGCCATCCTGATTGTTGGTGAACAATTGGAAAAACGCGATATTGTGCTTACACGTCGCGATACTGGGCAACTGCAACAAATATCTGAAACTCATCGATCATATGACACATTGCAATACCCGCTGATGTTTTGGCAAGGAGAAGATGGATATTATTTTAATATTAAAATGAAAAATCCATTGAATGGTGAGTATCAGTATCATAATTTATTTCATTTATTTGTGAAAGACACTGATTTAAAATAATGATTATTAAAAAAATGGTTAATGTCTGTATTGTTTGCCTTTAAAATTTGCCTTTGAAATGGTTAATTATCAAATTTTTAATTTCAGGTGAAGAAACTACAAAGAAAGTTAGCTCAATGAATTATTACGCATATCGTTTGATGATTCGTCAAAATGCTGACAACTATTTGCTGCGGTTTCGTCGATTGTTTCAGCAGTATTGCGTTGACATGTATGTAAAAATAGAAATGGAACGTTTAACATTCATTAGGTTGAACCAAGCCAAACTGCGTTCTGAGGAGTACATCCATTTACGTGATGCAGTTAGTACTGAAGGAAATGCAGCTAATATTGGTCGATTAACTATTCTGCCGGCGACATACATTGGTAGTCCACGTCATATGCATGAATATGCACAAGATGCAATGACATATGTTCGTCATTACGGTCGGCCCGATCTCTTTATTACTTTTACCTGTAATCCAAAATGGATAGAAATTACTCAATTGCTGCTTCCCGGGCAAACATCAAGTGATAGACACGACATCACAGCACGTATATTCAGGCAAAAAATTCGGTCCCTGATGAACTTTATTGTTAAACAACGCGTCTTTGGAGATAATCGATGCTGGATGTATTCAATCGAATGGCAAAAGCGAGGCCTGCCGCACGCACACATTCTTATTTGGTTAGTGGAAAGAATTCAGCCTGACCAAATAGATGATATCATATGTGCTGAGATTCCTGATTATGAAGTCGATCCAGACCTACATGATGTTGTTACTACTAATATGATTCATGGACCGTGTGGTGCCATCAATCCCCAATCACCTTGCATGGTCGATGGAAAGTGCTCTAAAGGATATCCACGGAAATTAACGGCGGAGACTGTCACTGGCAATGATGGTTATCCGCTGTATCGGCGTCGATCACCAGATGACAACGGTCGAACTGTCACAACGAAAGTGAAAAGAATGGATTTCGTTGTCGACAACAGTTGGATTGTTCCATATTCGCCACTTATTTCTAAATCGTTCAAGACACATTGCAACGTTGAATACTGCAATTCAGTTAAGTCCATAAAATATATTTGCAAATATGTCACGAAAGGCAGTGATATGGCGGTTTTTAGATTGCAATCCTCGAATACCAACGATGAAATTTCACGCTATCAAGTTGGTCGTTATGTGAACTGTAATGAAGCGATTTGGCGTATATAACGTATATTCGCATTTCCCATTCACGAACGTCATCCTACTGTTACGCATTTGGCGGTGCATCTGGAGAATGGTCAACGAGTATATTTCACGGCTTCGAATGCTACGCAACGTGCTGAAACACCTACAGCAACTACATTGACCAGTTTTTTTGCAATCTGCCAAAGCGATCAGTTTGCACGAACTTTGCTTTACTCGGAGATGCCACGTTATTATACTTGGAATGCTTCATCGAAGAATTTTCAAAGACGGAAGCAAGGCGATGCGGTTCCTGGGTATCCAGATGTGCGTTCTACTGATGCTCTTGGTCGTATGTATACAGTTCATCCAAAGAATAATGAATGTTTCTATTTGCGGTTGTTGCTGGTAAATGTGCGTGGGCCAACGTCATTTGAGTCACTACGAACTGTTAATGGTGTAATATTCCCAACATATCGTGCTGCATGTGAAGAATTGAAGTTATTAGAAAACGATAGTCATTGGGATACGACAATCGCGAGATGCAGAGATAATGGCTTCAGCGATTGTCGTATTGACATTAAGGCGGAACAAAGTTCGCCGGGTCAGCTAGTATAGTTATATTCGGTATATGTATATTTCGCGTTTGAAACTACTGCATTTATTATTCATCCTTGGATATGATTCCAGTCCAGTGTACAGGTCAAAATCCGCAACTTCTATTTTTTTAGATTGCCACCTCTCAACCTTTAAAATAAAAGGCTGCCGGTGACAATTATAGGCGGATGTTAAGAGGCTTTATTCCTTTAAATTTATTTATTTTCGTATTATAACAAAAATATTGATCATTTCAACCAACTTTTAATGTGAATAGTAATTCAACTACCACGAATAACTTTTTCACGACACTGCTCGAAAATGTGGTTATACATTACCTGAATCCAGTACACAAAACTGTTATATTTGTACATTTGTAAACTGTATATCTATGTTAGCACTCAACATGACAACTATTTCTTAATTAAGATAATAAGGTTTACTTCTTAAGAAATGATCGTTAAAAAAAGGCATTGATATTTTAAAGTTCGTTATGGCGCGTAAAACAATTTCACCATTTCAAACATTATTTATGTGTCAACAAATAAACAGTTATTTTTAATTTTAAATTATATATTGAATTCATGTTAAAATATGTCTGAAAAGCTATGACTCCATTCCGTGAGAAGCTCGTATGCGCTATGGGGCAGCCCGCCATATGAAAAAAAAACAATAACAAATGTTTTGTTTAGTAAATATTGAATATTGGTTTTGTGATGTGATTAATTGAATAATGTTAACATTAACTCAAGGGATAAATAATATTTTGAATGTATGTTAATATTACGTACGTCTCAGTGTGGAAAGTATCGTAGGGTTGTTTGCCTAAAGGTAACCTAGACTAAATGTTATTAAGTTGAAAGTGAGGTAATAAAGTTTGAAATATTTTGTCGTTACGACAATATCTAGGCCACGATCAGCTATATATATTATCCTCATCTTTAAAACAGTGAGGATGCAAAAAGGCACCGAATTTAATGACCAATATTACAAACTCTTCAACTACGAGTTGTAAGTATTTCAAAAGCATTCTGGTTAGTCTAGGAAAGTGCAATGAATGAGCTAGTATTATCGAGGGTTGCCCCTGTGGGTCGGCCTTCGAAATTTATTCGTTCATCTATCACTTACTTTACAGTCCTTACAACAATGTACTGTTCCATGAGCTCTGGAAAGTGGCATGGCTGTTTCATGCTTTCATTACGCCCAGTCAAAAAAACCGAGTGAATTTTGACAATTTCGAGTGGTTTTTATTAAAACAAAACCTATCAATGAAATTTCAGACTGTGGGTTTCAAATATATGCCAATAGATCTCGATATTCACAGTGGTAACATCAATAATACGTAAGGAAACATGTTCGATCATGAGAGGGGTTTCTGAAACAATCATCATATTTGAACGGATAAAGAACCTTATTGCATTTATTAACTAGTGGGCCTATGTTTTCCACCTGTAGCATATTTTATTAACTTATAGAAACAATACTACAAAGAACATGTCGAGAAACTAAATCAGTTTCAGATGCATTTTCATTTTCTACCCACACGTGGGCAAAAAGAACCAAAATTAATCCCACGGGACCCAACATCTTGCAAGTGCAAAAAAAATATATAAGTGTGGGGTATTAAAGGGGATCGATTTTTTTTATTATTTTTGCGGTATATCGCACGGTTTTCGAGATAATTCGATTTTTATAATTTCGTACTTTATTACATTACATAATATCTATCCTCATTTGGACAAGGTGTGCTGACTATCATAACACGCGGTTAAAGGGAAGATTGGGGTCAGTTGTGGAGGTACTAATACTTTACGACCTTAAGCTTGTTGCCATTAAGGCAAGCCCCTTTTATTTATTCAGATGGGAATCTGAATTTGCATGGGAACACCCAAATACTCCGAAATATTTTATTCCGATTTTGCTTATTCCGATTTTCAAAACTCCGAATTTCATAATTCCTAGGAAATAAAATTCCGATTACTAAAAAACACGAAATTTATTTAACCGAATTTCAAAATTCCGATTGTATATTATTCCGATTTTTATAACTCCGAATAATGAAAAGCCCGAAGTGTCATTGGCCTGAAAAACAAAATTCCGATTATTAATTTTCCGAAACTTCATTACTTATTCGGAAATTTGATATTCGGGATAATGACATTCGTGTATTCAATAATCGGAAATTTCTTTCTTAGGAATTATGAAATTCGGAGTTTTCAAAATCGGAATTAGTAAATTCGGAATAAAATATTTCGGAGTATTTGGGTAAAGATTATTTATTTAACCGATTTTTTAAGTTAAAACAAAAATAGAAAACCGGAATTGGACAAATATCGAATTGGCTGAACCCCGAAAACTGTAGGTTAGGTTAGGTTTGTATTGTGACCACGTACAGCGGAGCGAGCGAAGCGAGCGGAGCGTCAGACTTGCTGAACCCCGAAAACTATAGGTTAGGTTATTGGCTGAACCCCGAAAACTATAGGTTAGGTTATTGGCTGAACCCCGAAAACTGTAGGTTAGGTTAGGTTTGTATTGTGACCACGTATAGCGGAGCGAGCGAAGCGAGCGGAGCGTCAGACTTGCTGAACCCCGAAAACTATAGGTCAGGTTATTGGCTGGAACCCGAAAACTGTAGGTTAGGTTAGGTTTGTATTGTGACCACGTATAGCGGAGCGAGCGGAGCGTCAGACTTGCTGAACCCCGAAAACTATAGGTTAGGTTATTGGTTGGACCCCGAAAACTGTAGGTTAGGTTAGGTTTGTATTGTGACCACGTATAGCGGAGCGTCAGAAATGCTGAACCCCGAAAACTATAGGTTAGGTTATTGGCTGGACCCCGAAAACTGTAGGTTAGGTTAGGTTTGTATTGTGACCACGTATAGCGGAGCGAGCGAAGCGAGCGGAGCGTCAGACTTGCTGAACCCCGAAAACTATAGGTTAGGTTATTGGCTGGACCCCGAAAACTGTAGGTTAGGTTAGGTTTGTATTGTGACCACGTATAGCGGAGCGAGCGAAGCGAGCGGAGCGTCAGACTTGCTGAACCCCGAAAACTATAGGTTAGTTTACGTTTGTATAACAACCAAAATAAAAAAAATTACAAATTGTAAGTAAATTAGGTTAGGTACGACGGCGAGCGAAGCGAGGAGGTGTGTTAGGTTGAACTACGTTCCTAACGAGCGAGCGAAGCGAGCGAGCCGCGGAGATCTATATCGAGTGGTCGAAAAATCCTAACATTACCTATTTTAGCTTAAGGCAGGTCCGACTCAAATCCGCTTCACATAAGAATTAGCTTTGCAGGTTTATCGGTAAATGATTGGTAAGGGCTTGTGCACAAATCACGTGAGGTTCAGTAGGGGGGAGGGGGGTCACGAAACAATCACGATATATCACGTTGGGGGATGGAGGGGTATAAGGAGACCTCACGTGTATTTTTCTACAATAAACAAACTAAGAAAAAAAACGATATTTTGTCTCGGTTTTGTTAAAAATAAATATACACTTGTTGAATACTTCAAAATAGCGAGTCTAATTTTATGAAATCATGGCGGAAAAAAATACACGTGAGGTAGTAATGGGGAGGGGGGGTCAAAAAGTAGCTGAAAAAACCTCACGTGATTTGTGCACAAGCCCTAAACCAAGAAATCAAAAGAATATTAAAATAAAGAATAGACTGAATATATGAATTTATTTACTTAAAGTAATAAGTAATACAAAAATAATAAGGCATAAGGAATGCTTCAAGCATGAAGTTATAATGCCTTGATCACACGTACCGAGTAAACGGGCGAGACAGTGCGCTGTCTCGCCCGTTTGTCTTGTGTGTGACAGGGACGAGAGCACTGTCTCGCCCACTGTCTCGGTACGTGTGATCAAGGCATAAATCATAACAATTTAAGTTTCGTATTAATATTGACTCGGACTTTTCATTTTTCGGTGTATTAAAATTCGGAATTTTGAAAATCGGTTTTTTAGCAATCGGAATTCGTACTTGTGATAAATCGGAATATTAATAGTTCGGACTTTTTACACTTCGGTGTACAAAGATTCGGAATTTTGAAATTCGTTATTATAATCATTAGGATTTTTGTAATTTCGGGAATGTAAAAATCGGATTTATGAAATATCGGAATAATGATATTCGGAATGTTTATCCATTCGGAAATGTAAAAATCGGTATTTTGAAATTCGTGATTATAAATATCGGAATTAAGTTTTTCGTATTTATGTAGTGTACCCGCTTTGCATAGAAGATTTCGATAATTGTTTATTTTGTGACGTATCTAGCATATATCATTTCATACGATCCATAAGGTGTAATGAATTGGACATTGGTTTATTAATGCCATGACTTCAGCAATATTCATTCTTAAAAAAAAAGGAAAAAAAAAGTAATAATAAGAAAGTAATAATAAGGCAGTAAAAGTTGAATTCACATTTGCAGTTATTGCTAACAAGGTCCATTTTCACGACATACTTAATAATCCGTTTATTTTTCGAGCAAGAGTGAGTTAAGCTCCTTTTACCCTACTAGCTAGTTAATAGTACTGTATAATTTTATTAATTTATCAAGTTAAGTTCTCTTGCAATTTAATAGCGAGTTATTTTTTTCAAGATACCGTTTAATACGGGGGGTATTTTGCATTATTTAATTCCAGTTGTCCACTGGTTTTTTGATATTTTTGGGCGTCACGTATCGTCACGTAAGGATATATCTTTTCACTCGATTTTTTTTTTAACCCGACTAAATGAGGTATGGGTACAGTGTTAGTGTGTGACAGCATTAAATGCGTTTTCCTCTGAAAATTTCAATATTAATAAGCTTTAAAGTTTAATTTTATTACTATATTCTACCATTATTGGCAAGTGCAAAGTAAAATGTTATAGGCACAACTCTTATTATTGCATAACTATGCATTTTAACAAACGTAACTTTGAAATTTAAAGTTTTATTTTGGCGTTTTGCGTTGACGTAACTGTTTGGACTGTTAAGGAGGTTCAAGGGGGACGAATATTTCAGTATTTTTGCGCTAAGATGTACCGTTTACGAGATATTTAAAGAGTGATATTCATAAGAAGTGAATCCTGAACAAATTCATTGTTTCTATTTTGTTTTCGAGTCCCAGGCAATGGAGCACGAAGAGGAAACATCGGGGCGGCAGTTTAAGACCGCTGACCGCAGTCCACCTCTCGAGCCCAAAGACAGCAGAGGTCACCGTAGTCACAGGTGTAGTCGCAGTCAACGTGAAACGCGGGCACCTGGTACACGATGCCGCAGTGGAAGGAGTCGCAGCAGCAGCTGCCTCTACGATCCTGTCAGCATTCGCCAGCGGGAGCTTCTGAACGAAAGGGAGAGAAGTCTGGACTACGAGCGGCAGCGCCTTTGTGACCCCAAGTACCAGCTGGCCGGAGGCAGGCTTAGTTCTACAGAAATGAAAAAAAGAGAAGTACAATGGATATACTAGTGCATATATATGTACATAGCCGGAATCAAAAAATAAGAATGGGTGGATTAATATGTACATATATATTTACATACAGAAATGGAACAAAAAAAAAGAGAACTACAATGGATACACCGATGCGTATATATATGTACATAGCCGGAATCAAAAAAATAACAATGGGCGGATTAATATGTATGGTTGTCTGGAAGAGATCGCTTTTTAGCGATAAGACCGCCTGTTGTTACCATTTGTAATACTTTTATTTTTCATTTCTTTTGTTATTTTTACTTTTAATTTGTGGTGCACAATAAAGAGTACTATAATTATTATTATGTACATATATATTTGCATACAGAAATGAAACAAAAAAAAAAGAGAGAAGTATGATGGATATACTAATGCGTATATATATGTACATAGCCGGAATCAAAAAATAACAATGGGCGGATTAATATGTACATATATATTTGCATACAGAAATGGAAGAAAAAAAAAGGAGAGAACTATGATGGATATACCAATGCGTTTATATATGTACATAGCCGGAATCAAAAAATAACAATGGGTGGATTAATATGTACATATATATTTGCATACAGAAATGAACAAAAAAAAAAAAAAGAGAGAAGTATGATGGGTATACTAATGCGTATATATATGTACATAGCCGGAATCAAAAAATAACAATGGGTGGATTAATATGTACATATATATTTGCATACAGAAATGAAACAAAAAAAAAAAGAGAGAAGTATGATGGATATACTAATGCGTATATATATGTACATAGCCGGAATCAAAAAATAACAATGGGTGGATTAATATGTACATATATATTTGCATACAGAAATGGAAAAAAAAAAACCGGCCAAGAGCATGTCGGGCCACGCTCAGTGTAGGGTTCCGTATTTGCTCATCCTTCACAAGAGACCGTCAAAGACGGAAAGACGGGAAAAGGTCGTAAACGCCAAAGTAACTGTAATTACTTATTACCTTCTGGAGTTCAACTTACGTCCTTTTAAAGAAAATTATGAAATTTTGCGATAACTCAAAAACGGATGGACCGATTTTGTTCAATATAGTTTTCATTGAAAGTACTTATAAGGCCTCATTTCCACGAATTTTTTCATATTTTTTTGACCCGTGGTTGAAAAGTTAGAGGGGGGGACACTATTTTTTTTATTTTCGGAGCGAATATTTACAAAACTACTGACTTTATCAAAAAGTAATGTTTAGAGACCCCTATTATTTTTATCAGACCTATTTAACGACACCCCACACACTAGGGTTGGAACGAAAAAAAAAATTCACCCCCACCTTAGGTGTACGAGAGGTACCCGAAAAAAACATATTTTTTTAGTTTTTATTTTACCGTTTTGTCGGCGTGATACATACACATACTCATACCAAATTTCAGCTTTCTAGTGCTAATGATCACGGAGCTAAGCCGTGGACGGACAGACGGACAGACGGACATGGCGAAACTATAAGGGTTCCTAGTTGACTACGGAACCCTAAAAAGGGAAGAACTACGATGGATATACTAATGCGCATATATATGTACATAGCCGGAATCAAAAAAATAACATTGGGTGAACTAATATGTACATATATATTTGCATATAGAAATGAAAAAAAAAGGGAACTACAATGGATATACTAATGCGTACAGATGTACATAGCCGGAATCAAAAAATAACAATAGGTGGATTAATATGTACCTACATGTATATTTGCATACAGAAATGAAAAAAAAAAGAACTACAATTGATAGACTCGTGTGAGTGTGTATATCTGTATACGGAAATGGAACCAAAAAAAAAGTATATAATAATAATAATAATTACTAAAGTCTGGCGAACTAAATAATGTTGACAGATATTTCCTTGTGGTATCACCAATTGTCTATGATTAAATCAATGTCTTGGGTGGGTCCTCTAGATAAATAATATTGAGGCTTTTTCTTCTAGCTCTGGCATTCCGATCGAGTTGAAATTTGGACTTATGTATTTTTTTTTTGGGGTAATGAAGTAATATGGTATTATCGAGCTGGGTCTTATTTACACATCATTTAATTTTGGGCCTTGTATGTGGTTGGAAAATGCAAACATATGATGAGTACACGTCAGCATATATATTTATTATATTATTATTATTATAAGGGCCCGCGGTTGGAGAAATCGAGACCGCGGGACAGGTCCACGTCGCTCTGCATCCAGAGCGTGTTCAGCGTGTTGGGTTGCCCTTATTATTATTATTTTCCAGTATCAAAGCTATAATCCCTACTACGCAGTGTGTGACCAGCCGCAGATTTTTTTTAAAATTTCCCGCCATAGCTTTGAGTAATATTTCATAAGTCAGACTATACAATGGATAGACTAATATGTATACACAATAATTATATATAAGAAAGAAAAAATAAACGACAGATGGATCGATGTGTGTAAATGTGTATATGTGCACATAAATAGAATCAAAAAAAGCAATGGATGGATTGATGTGTATATATAGATGTTTACATGATACGGATGGAATGAAAATTTACAAGATGGATTGATATGTTTAAATGTATGTATGGGTACATATATGGAATCTGAAATATCGGATAATTTAAATGTGTGTATATTTATATATAATGGATTGATGGGGAATATGATATTGGTTACATAACCTCCTGGATCCTGGAGGTATCGATTTTGCCGAAACTGATATTTTCTTTAAAAAAAACGATTTAGTAAGTTTCCTGTAATTTATTTATTCATTTAAACTTTATTGCACAAAACAAAAGTTTAGGGCCTATGGTTGCATAGGGCCAAACAGAGATGCTTCAAGACATTCAATACATTTTATCAAGGATCAAGCGAGACACAAGACTGTAAACCTGGGGCCCCCAACGGTGTAAAACAGATTAGTTTTTAAAAGTAGTATATGTAGAGTTTTTTTTATTTAAAAGTATTCCATAGTAATAAATAAGGCAATCTGGGAGTTTTCTTTCGGCGGTTCTTTCTCCTCAGTAAGCCTTATAGTGAACCGCTGGTAGATATTTTAAATAAAATAATAAATGCCCTTCTGGCACATGTGTTACTTTACACATTAAGCCCATCTGGCCTGGCATGTATGAATACCTTTACTTTAAATTAATATGTATGAAACGGGTAGGTAGTTTGTACAAGTGTAACAATGGTTAGTAAGTTGCGTAATAAGTTAAAAATACTATATTCTAGAAAACAAAGAAACATTCTTACTAAGTAGCTTAAAATTTCAGTCAGAGTCTTAAATTTCCTAGGATACTTTGATCATACGTTTATACCGTAGTAGTTATTAATTCAAATTCAGTCCTTACCAAAGTAAAGATTCTAAAAGTATGTAACAAAAATCTGTTCTTCAAAATAATTATCTTAAATATGAATAGAAAATAATACTTATATTAGATAAATACTTGAATTAACTAAAACGGAAGAAGCACTGAGAACATCTGCATTTTCACAATCTTCTGACAAAACTTGGACTAGAAGCTGCTGATGCCCCACTTATTCCACTCCATAAAATTGAAAGTTAAAGTTGTAGAAGTTATATCGTCTGATATCCTTTGAATATTTGTAAAAACATCGCTATTTTTGTCGTCGCTTTCCGATTCAGTTATAACGGAATCATTACATTCAAGATTATTGCTCAGATATTAAACATCTTCGCCCTCGGAAAAGCCTGAAAATTGCAAATAAAACATAGTTAACTTTTATGTAAGATAAAAAAAAAACATCATACGTCGTTGAGACCGTTTGTACTCGCACGAGTACATAAACTTCAGAGCCACTTATGGCTAAGTTTTTAATTTTTTGTGGGAAATTACTTTACGTACTAACGAACTACACTAAAAATTAATTAATCAAAACAAAATAAAAATATGTAATTAGACTTTCAGTGAGATAAATCTGGATTTTTCTTACCGCGGAGCATGGTCTGGCCGGTTGTGTCAGATGTCAAAGCCGCACTGATCGCTGATTGGCTGTCTATGACTCGGTGTTATTTTTTTTAGGTTGTCAGTTTCGTTCGGAAACGTTCTATGCGTATTAACTTATTAAGCCAGTTTGACATTTAGCTGATGTTTAGCTGTAATTTTTTTTATGTTATGTCCTCAATCCTCAAGTGAGGACGGGGATCCCAGGGATAAGCCCGTTTAATGAGTCGTTGATCAACTAGATGATATATATCAATTTTTGTTGCAATAATTATGTTCATACTCAAATATTATAAAAAAAATGTTTATGGTTAGTACTTGAATTACTTTATAATTATAAACCAGCGGTCTAACATGCCGAGTGTAAGATTCATTCATAAATACAGTGTGCATGAGGACATGCACAACGTCAGGATGGACGAGTGTAAGATTTAATTATTTTAGTATTTATTCCAAAACATATTGTTAAAAAAAGGAGTTTCTTAAATGTAAAAGTAAACTCGCCGACTATTACGTTTTCTTGAATAACGAGGGTATAAAGACATTGGCATGATAGATGGCAGGGCAGTTGATGATGAGCTGGCATAGAGATAACACTGTGAGGAATAACAGAGATTACGAAGTACTAAGAGTGATTGTGAAGTAGAAAGGAAATATGTTAA
Organism: Apotomis turbidana; assembly: GCA_905147355.2. NCBI lineage: Eukaryota > Metazoa > Arthropoda > Insecta > Lepidoptera > Tortricidae > Apotomis > Apotomis turbidana. The sequence continues at coordinate 4,813,349 of LR990293.1, forward strand.
AAGGGAATAAAACACTGTTGATCACGTGAAAAGGATTTTTATTATAATAGTTCCTAGTCTCTCCAACTCGCACAAGCGGCACATAATGCGCTTAGACACCCTTGTGAATTTCCACCCTTAGAGCATTTGAAAATATGAAAACATGTCCGAGACGCAGAAACACGGAATTATAGACATTCTGCCGTAGTCCTAAAGCCTTGAACGAATGTCTTGTTGTTTGGCGTGGAAATCGCGTGGGTTGAAGTTCTTGATACATTTCCACGGCGTGAGAAAACATTCCTTTACATCGCCACCTGTTAGTTTTGAACTCGTGTTAAATGATAGAACTTTTAAGTATCTGTAAGTATGATACTTTGCTTGTTAATGTTATGATACGAAGCTTTGTGCTCCGCAGTGAATGTTGAAAGTCCAATCGTTAGGGGACTGGTGTGAAATGCGGCGCCTCTGATAATGCCACAAAAGTAAAATATAATAATTGAAATTCTACATATCCACATATCAATAAAAACTTTGCGGTATGACAGGCTCAAGTTATCGGTAGTTAAGGCCGCAGCAAACGGAATTTTCTGACAATACGCGCCGTATAAGTAGTTACCTACTTAATAATTATACTGCAGGGAAGAGTTGAATAAATGTGCACCTGTATACCTATGTGCTTTAAGTGGGAGTCGAACCCCGTCTCCACGGTTCTCGCGGCCATACGGACGATCTACCTATAGGGATATTGACTGTTGTTTAAATTCTACGGCACACTGTAATTATATGAATAAAAATAACTCAATATGTTCAGTATAAAAATGACTTTTAGAGCACTAAATGTAGGTAGTTAAATAGTCAGGCCTAGCCTAGTGTGAAGGTCACAGGTAAAACTGTTATGCATGTAACTCACTAACAAGAAAATAAATTATATATAAAAAAAAAAAAGTTAAATAGTTCGATTTAGACATTTAATTGCAATAAAAAAAGAATCGATTGAAGTTTTCAACATCTTAATTCTTTCTACACCACTAGTTGGTATTATCTCGATAGATTTAAGAGTGTTTCTACCGCTATCACTTTCCTGTTAAAATATTGAAGAAACTAACTACCATAATATAAACATATTAAGAAATTGAGACATACCGCACGCACAGTATAAGGTTTTATTCAAGATTTTAGGGTAATGTAGCAACTTTTTTAATATATGCGATAGGAAAGTAGGTATTAGAGTTTGAAATGCTCTAAGAACTACCCATCTGACCGATCATAATAATGTGGCAACCCCAATGTCTTTACTACATAGTATAAAACAAAGTCGCTTCCTGCTACGCAACGCAAACGCAACGGATTTTGATGCGGTTTTTTTAAATAGATAGAGTGAGTCAAGAGGAAGCTTTATATGTATATTAAGTAAATGCATAATGTAGCATTGCACCCGTGCGAAGCCGGGGCGGGTCGCTAGTGTGACAAAAGTTGTACGCCGCGTTGCGCTTGATTGTGATGTAAAGCCTGACCAGAAATATAGGTATGAGGATGCGCCATATTGCGGAATTTCACTGGAACTAATTTCTTACACTGGCAATGATTTTATGATGGTTTGTCAACAATGTCAATATCATTCGTGGTGATTTCTTTAAAACACAAATATTTAAAATTATCCAAAGAAAATACCGAAAAGCATTCACAGTCGTGAACGTAGGATTTTAAAAAAAGTGGACATTTCTACACGAAAAAGAGTCTGGAAAAGAATTATATTCCATTAAATTATATTACAAGGTTAGCATAGTGGAATTGACAGGTATTTAAAACTAATGTCATTATAGTTAGTTGCTATTGGTTGCAAAATTTTTGCCATATAAATCTTATAAATAGCGCCCTCTTGACAATCCTCATATATTTCTGGTCAGGCTTTACCCTAACTTGACATAAGACCTTTATAATTAACTCACAATATTAGAATAACTGATTTCAATTTAAAACGACTCATCATTTAATTATTTTAGCGACGAGCATCCATGACTGAACGGAAGTTTCTTCATCGGATAATTACATGTATTTAGGTAAAGGCTCTGTACCTGATTTCCGACGAGCTTGACCGGTGATCGGGCCATTTTGCGAGGATCCCACGTCACGTTTTCTGGTTCAGGGCCTTCATTCGTACCTTCCGCCGGTTGCTCATTCATCTAATTGTAATGATAACTAATTTTCTTGACGATGATAATTGATCCTATTTTTGTATAGAATCTTTTTATCGATCCATATTTTTTATGTGGTATACCACATTTTTCCACATTATTGATCCTATTTTGTATTGAGATCAAAATGTCCGCAGGCGACTAACCTCAGTTAGCCTGCTCTAAAAGTCACAAATTGCCGTTAAAGTTCGACATTCCATTACGACATCATAAAACTTAGGCAAAGAAAATTATTAGGCAAAGAACATTATTTTGTTACTATCAAGCGGCAACTATAATTAGTGAAGTAAGCAAGTATCACTTGCCCGAGTACCTACCACACCCTGTTTTGTTAAAATAAATAAAAAAAGCTGTGCCTAGTGTCATGATTTCCCAGATTCATATTTAAAAATAGTGGGTAAATTAAAATTATATTGTGGCAACACCGAGATTGAAGGGTTTTGGAAGGGATAGCTAGGAGCTAATGGAGATGATGGATGGGCTCTGGCATTCCGTTGGAGCAGCTACTAGAGGAAACACCACAAATCAGAAGTGTCTACGTATACCACTAACCCACCCTGTCAGTTCCGAAGGCTCGACCGGCATTAAAACAATGGTAAGTTTTATTTTATCTCCCTTATAGTTTTGATAGTGTTGTTAATTAGCTGAATTTTAGACAAAAATACTTAAAGACGGTTCAGATTTTTTTTCTAATTACTCAATTATGATGATGCTTTGTAAAACGAATATCTGCGTAACATTTTAAAGAGAAAACGTGGTTCTTAAACGTCGAGACTATGACAGTGATTTTAAACAATAACGTTTTATTTTTAAATTGTGTTATTCCTATGTACATGGTTTTGTTTCACACCTTAACTTGATTTTATGTATTTACATACAATAATTAACATTAACTTCAATCGTAGTATACGCGGAATCGATCTGGTAATGCACAGGGTAGGCGTAACATCAAAATATAACCAGCCGTTATTTGTCGAGTACTATTGATTGGTGCGAAATCTACCCGAAGCGTCAATCATAATGTCGAAATTTAAATAGCGGTCGCGACAGATATAAAATAGTTACTTATCTGTACAGGTATGTAGATAGAAAATAGGAATAAAGCATGATTTCTGCCACACGAAGTATAAAAACACAGTTTAAATAGGATATAGGTCGTAGGTTAGCTGTTGACAAAATTAATTTTAACCGTCCGCCATGGCTGATGTTATTCTACCAACTAGCGATTAATTAGTTACATTTTGAGGTATGCAACTCGTTTCGAGTTCCCATAAGTGAGTAACTTTCGAGGTTCAGTATACAAAACAACCTAGTGTAGGGCACACATAATTCTGTGTATTTTTTTTTGTGTAACAGGATTTATATTATTCGAACAATTATGTCGCTCATATTTCTCTCATCTAACAATTTTCCTGATTGACAATATCGTGGAATTAGTATTTATTTTGTAGTCGTGTGGCAAATCAAGGAGTTCGTAACGACATTACCTCAATCAGCGGGATATAATATTTAATAGTAGTTATCAGTAACGTGGCGTCAAACATGTTGTTGTTAAATAAATAAATAAAATAAATAAATAAATATCAGACCTCACACAAATCAACCTAGTCCCAAATTAAGCTCAAGAAGGCTTGTGTTATGGGTACTAAGCGACGATATACATACTTATATAGATAAATAAATACTTAAATACATAGAACATCCATGACCCAGGCGCAAATATTCGTATTCATCACACAAATATTTGCCCTTGCCGGGATTCGAACCCGGAACCGTCGGCTCAGTAGGCAGTTGCTTAACCACTGCGCCAACCGCGTCGTCAAAGCCGAAGTATATTTTTTTCTTAATTATCTGTATTCGTTTATCCATATTAAAGGAAAATCTTTAAAAATACTCAAATGCCTAAAAGTAGGCAATCTGGTGAGAATCAGTTCCTATTAACGCCTCGCCACTGGTAGTCATGCAGGTAATGTTGCTAAGACAATGTGTGAGCGAACATTACAAATTGAGACTATGTAACGCGAAAGAGCGTTGTGGAATTTGGATATCAGAGTGTTATGTGAGATTGGAATTCGTTTATTGAAATGAAGACAAGAGTGCGAAAGAGCATTATGATAATTATGAAATTATGATGTACACGAACGAGTGTAATGATTTTTTTAACGTACATGAACGTACGTCGTTTGCGAGAGAGCACTATTAATGCAATACGAATGAGTATGGAAGTGACGCGAACGAGCGAAATTAATGATTGATTGAAAGTGACTGACGTCAGGTGGTAAAATCTGTTATTTTGAGCATATGTCGAAAATATTGTTTGCCTTCTTTTGATAACAATATATGGTACCATGGGGCTGGTCTGATGATGGAGCTATAAGGTATCCCTAAGAATTTTCGAATCCGTTGAACAATTAAAAGATGTTCAAAGAAAAGTACAGTCGGATCGGAACGTAAGCTTGTCACAAAAATGAAATTTTGGCAGAAACTTTTTCGAATTTTTCTTGGTGGTCAGCATTTACGTTGCAAGTGACCTTGAGCTTAATTTGGGGTTAGCTAAATTTGAGTAAGATACATATCCCATGGTGTCTGAATACTTATTTTAATTCAATAAATCAATCCTAATTATCAGTCAATATGATTCAGTGCCACGGATCCAACTACAACTGTTCTGTTTCATACAACTTTACTCTTAGCGGACGTGACCCGCCATCGAATTTCATCGTACCCTTTCCTATCCATATTATAAATGTGAGAGTTTGTGTTGAGAAATAAATTGGCTGGAAACATAGATGTTTGTTACTAAGTAACACGGTAACAATTGAATAGGTCGAGATAGGTTTTAGTTTGAGATGGGATTTGTCATATATTGTGGATTTGTAATAATGCAGATAAATTTGCGGGTAAATGCGATATAGTATGCTAAAACATAGTATGTGTACGACATGTATGGTATGTATGCGACATACATAGTATATATGCGACATGTATGGTATGTATGCGACATGTATAGTATGTGTGCGACACATAAGTACAGTATGTATTCGACAATAATTGCTTCAGATCGAAACGCAACGAAAAAGATTGTAGATTAAAAGTGGAAACAAAATCATGCACATTGCACAGTCAATGATAAGAAGTTCGAAGTGTTAAAGAGCTAAATTAGTTGGTATCTGTTTAACTTAGTGTTAACATGTCCCTGACGTGATATTATTTTTTGTTATAGGCCATGTCCGAGTCAAGTCGATCGACGAGTGGCTTAGTGCTCAGAAGAAACAGGCTGGTGAGCACGTCATCTAGTTCATCGGATGACACTCCAGTATTTCGAAAACGTGTGCGCCAAACTCCTAGCGACACAAACGAAGATACTCCGTCATCGTCAAAACGAAAATGTGTTCGAGATAATTATCTCATTGGACGTTGCCGATTTAATACATGCACTGGAATCGAGAAGCAATCCTAAAACGTTTATTAACGCCAATCAGATGCTCAATGCTTTGCCTGAGTTTGACCCTGAAAACAAAACTCAAAACATTGAAATTTGGCTGCATAAAGTCAACGAGTATGCACACATTTATAAGTGGGAAGAAAGGCAGACCTCACATTTTGCAACACAGAAACTAGTTGGAACTGCTAAAAATTGGTTGTACTCTTTACCAAGCCTAAACTTTTCTTGGTCAGATTGGCAAGCAAAATTACGCCGCGCTTTTCCTGTCGAAGATAATTTTGCTGTTCTTTTGGAGGAAATGTTCGCTAGAAAAACCAAACCAGATGAGAGCCTACGAGTATACTTCTACGACAAGTTGATGTTGCTAAACAGGTGTGAGATAACTGGCAAGAAAGCTGTGGATTGCCTTATTCATGGTATTGCGGACAGATCTTTGCGTAACACAGCACAAGCACTAAAATGTGCAGAGCCAGAAGACTTGCTGCAATATTTAGTAGTCCAACAGCCTACTCAATACCCATTCTCAAACTCTCAGAAGAAAAAAGGAGTTCCTGAAATATCCACAGAAGTTGCGGACAACAGCGGATTTCAGAAAAACCAATACGATGTTTTCTTTGCGGTCTTGAAGGACATCCGTCAAAAAAATGTTTTCGAAGAGAAAGAGTGCCGAAATTTGATAATCGTAGTTCAAATATAAAATGTTTCAATTGTAATGAAGAGGGACATCGATTTGCGCGCTGTCCTAAGATCTTACCGAAATATGAGAATTGTAATAAATTTGGTCACAGATCCGATACCTGCAGGAATCGAAATCCCTCTTCAACTAGGTATTCTCAAATAGAACCCGCAAACGCTCAAAAAGTTTTGGCTATTGACTCGAATCCTCATAATGATAAATTTAATAAAATTGTGGAAATTAATAATAAACAATTGAGATCCTATATTGACTTTGGTGCCGACTGTTCCCTGATTAAACACAAGGAAGCAATAAGCTTGAATTTACCCAAAATGTATACAGATTTACCTGTTATCAAAGGATTCGGTAATAATTATGTCAAACCACTTTTCAAGTCACAAGTTTTGGCAAAAATTGACGAAGTTCAATCTCTTATAGATTTATACGTCATAGCTGATCAGTACCTGAACGAACCTTTGTTAATAGGTCAGAACTTTACTGAATCTCCCCAAGTATGCGTACTGAAAGATAGTAAAAGACTTGTATTTTATAACCAACCATCAATGCCTTCAGATACAACTAGTGTAAAACTGACAACATCAGAATCGATTGATTTAAACGGCAGTCAACTAGTGGCCGTTTTTACTGAACCCAGTTATAATGGAGATATTTATGTCGAAGGTAAAGTTCAAGCCATTCCAACAAAAGAGTTCTATGTACACCAAGGTGTTTACAATATTGTGAACGGTAAAGGTCATATACTAGTATCAAATAATGCTAATAAACCCATAAATCTGAAACAAATATGACTTTAGCTCGAGCTGCACCATTCACCGAAACAAATGTGTACACTGTTAAGAAAATGGACAAAGTCGCTTCAGAAAACTTGACTCCGCTGAACAAAGACGATATTAAAGTGGGGAGTAATGTTGATTTAGCCACGCTTGATAAATTATATAACTTACTAAACAACTACAGGGATTGCTTTGCACTTTCACTGAAAGAAATTGGTTGCGTTAGTCAGGAATTTGAAATGAATATACAGCTTTCCGATACCAAACCCGTAGTCTATCGGCCATATCGGCTTTCACACTCTGAACGAGCAAAAGTACGCGAAATGGTTACGGAATTGTTAGATAACGGTATAGTACGAGAGTCTACTTCAGACTACGCTAGTCCTATATTGATGGTAAAAAAGAAGACAGGCGAGCAAAGACTGCGTCGACTTCAGAGCGTTGAACACTAAAACAGTAAAGGACAGATACCCCCTTCCGTTGATTGATGACCAAATATCAAATTTAAGTGGTAACCGGTACTTCACAACCCTTGATATGGCATCAGGGTATTACCAAATTCCTCTGTCAGAAAAAAGTAAACACTTAACAGCTTTCGTGACTCCAGACGGTCATTATGAATTTAACCGGATGCCGTTTGGACTTGCAATGCGCCGGCTACTTTTCAGAAAATAGTTAATAAAGTTCTCGGACCTAGACGATTTGATTCTGTGTTAGCATACATGGATGATTTATTGATTCCTACTCAAACAATTGAAGTCGGTCTAGATAGATTAGAAGGAGTGTTAATGTTACTGAGAGAATATGGTTTGACGTTAAAACTTTCAAAGTGTACCTTTTTCTCGACATCCATTGACTATCTCGGTTACGATGTATCAGCAGAAGGGATAAAACCTAGCGAACGTAAAACGCTCGCAATCAAGGACTTTCCAATGCCCAAAAATGTCCACGAGGTAAGACAATTTCTAGGATTAGCAAGCTACTTCAGAAAATTCGTGAAAGGGTTTGGTGAAATAGCACGACCTTTAACTAAGTTGCTGAAAAAAGATGCCACCTGGCAGTGGACTAATGAAGAATCAGAGGCAGTTTCGATACTGAAACAAATATTGTGTCAAAGGCCTGTTTTAGCATTGTATAACCCTAAACTTGACACCGAATTGCACACAGATGCAAGTTCTTTAGGAGTTGGTAGCATGTTAATGCAGTGGCAAGAAAATCCTAGAGTGCTAAAACCTGTCGCATATTTTAGTAGACAAACTTCGCCCGAAGAAAAACACTACCATTCCTACGAACTTGAAACCCTTGCAGTGGTAAATTCATTAAAAAAGTTTAGGCCATATTTACTGGGCATACCTTTTAAAATATTTACTGATTGCAAAGCCTTACGGCTAACATGCAGTAAAAAGGATATATTACCACGAATAGCAAGATGGGTGTTACAGATGGAAGAATACAAATTTGAAATTGAACATCGTGCCGGAGATCGGATGGCTCATGTGGACGCGCTGAGCCGTAACCCTGTTGAAACCTGCAATGAAGATTGTCATCCCGATAATATAATGACTGTATTTCGAATAGAGCAAGATGATTGGTTCTTAACCTTGCAACTTGGTGATCCAGAAACAAGTCGCATTGCGAAGTTACTTAAACCGGACATCGATGACGAATATCAAGACATAAAAAAACATTATGTTTTGAAAAATAATACACTTTACAGAAAACTTAATGAAAATCCAAATGAATTACGAATAGTAATTCCCAAAGGCGCGAGATCGCAAGTTTGTCGTATGAATCACGACGAAATAGGTCATTTTGGGTTTAAAAAAACTATAGAAAGAATACAAAGCAAATATTGGTTTCCAAAAATGGGAAAATTCATAAAAAAATATGTGGAGGCATGTTTGAACTGCGCATACCACAAAGATAATGATCCAATAAAAAAAGGGTATTTACATCCTATAGAGAAAAGCAATAGGCCATTTCAAACTATACATATTGACCATTTAGGGCCATTTGTTAAAAGCAAGCGTGGAAATACACACATATTAACTATTGTAGATGGATTCTCCAAGTATGTTTTCGTGAAACCTGTAAAAGACACTAAGAGTACAACAGCGATAAAGGTGTTGGAAAACATTTTCCAGGATTTTCAAGATCCAGAAAGATTAATATCAGACCGTGGTTCTGCGTTTACATCTGCACAATTTAAGCAGTTCTGTAAAAGCAAAAATATAAAGCACGTTCTAAATGCTGTCGCATGCCCACGAGCTAACGGACAGGTAGAGCGATTCAACCAAACAGTGCTTAAGGCTATTGCGACTCAAAGTATGGGACAAAAAGAGAGCGAATGGGACTTAGTAATACCCAGCGTTCAATCTGGAATCAATAACACTATAAATGCAACGACAGGAGAGAGATTTAAACTGAATGGTAATACTGACCACGTATTCAATGACCTTTTAAATGAAACTGAGAGTGAAAGAGGTAATTTAATGGAAATTAGAGATGCTGTTTCAGAAACAATAAAAATAAAACAAAGCAAAATGAAGAATAATCACGACTCAAAAACAGTTCCTTCTAGAAAGTACAATTTAAATGATTTAGTTAAGATAACAAAAGTCTCATTTAACGAAAATCCCGGCCAAAGTAAAAAACTTCTGCCTAAATTTATTGGGCCTTTCAGGATCTCTAAAGTACTCGGTAATGATAGGTATAAAATAGCTTCTGTGTCAGGATTTTCATCAAATAAAAAATACTAGAGGCCCGTTGCGGCGTCAAACCGCCGCTAGAATATGGAAATCCGGTAGTGTTACGGAAAATAACTACTTTATCGATAAGAAGTTTTTGGCGAACGAAGAATAAATACTGTAAAAAAATACGTTAAAATGATGTTTTAAAAATGTTAAAACATGCCAGGCTAGAGCCAGGCCTGATAGCCAACAGCCAGCTTCATCGTGACAACTTTTTCAACTCTTTTGTAAAAATAACTTGTGCATTAATGACATGTGATCTGCTGATCTGTTTCACAAATAAAATGCATAATATTATTCGTTATATGGAAAAAATTTATTCATAAAAATAATCCCATATCTTAAAAAAAAGATTGACATATTTTCATAGGACCGAACATAAGATTGGTAGAATTTTAATTTGTTGTTCTTTCTTCAGGACATAAATTTATCGATTTGATCGATTTCTATCAATTTCCAGAAATAGCACATGAATCGAAACGACAGATTTGGGCTCTCACTACGCAGGTTTTAAAAAGGAAATCATGTAGTGCGTAACTGTTTATGTATTCATTTATAATCGTAAATACTTAAAAATAGTGATAATAAGAAATGTTACATAAACTCAATTGTATGAAATAGAGAGTATAAAACGTTTATAGATAGGTACACGAAAAACCACTATTATCAATGCTTGTTTTTTTCATGAAATTCAATAGATCGTGCAATTTTTTTTAATATGGGTGCTGCCATGTCATCATCATCAATCATCAATCATGTGTTTGAAATTCTTAAGCTATAGGTATACTTAATCAAACCCTATTTACTAATCTAAATAAATAACTGACCAACAATATTGTACCTAAAAAAAAAAAAATGGTTGCCTGTAAAGTCGGTTTTACGGGCGAAGGAAGATTTTACGTGACAACGTCTTTTTCTCGGTAGAATATTTATTTGTATCATATCCATTCACAATTTCCCTAACAACATTTTAAGTGTTACTTTCTGAACGCACCCATCACATGTGTCATTAATGTCATTATAGTGTCTTTATTTTACATGTTTTAAATCTAAATATGCGATAATCAGACTATTATGCATGTATGTTGTCGATTCCAAACCCTTTATTTAGTCTAGATCTACATGTAATTATTCTAAAAATACCGAACCGACGGAACAAACATCATATGTTTGACAGGTAAGTACGAACAGTTTGTATTTGTATGGGAATATAAAATTATCGTTTTTATTATTTTCCACTAATTTATTCTATATTTTCTCACCGTTTAAACCTTCCCTTGACTTCCACGAATATTTCAATACTAAAATTAGCCAAATCGGTTCAGCCGTTCTCGAGTTTTAGCGGGACAACCGGCCCTCCTAACAGACGCGAGCGGGCGTTACACTTTTTCATGAGTGACTCCCAGCGCAACCTAATTTAAGACGTTGTCACGTCAAAAGAATGTGTCAAATATGTGTAATAAATAAAATCCAATATATAAAACAGCTAAAAATGTTTAAAAAAAGAATATTAAGACATATTTTTTTCAATAAATTTAGTGCTGAAGGCCTAATGCCCGAATTCCAAATTCAAACTTTCGTCATTCCTCTCATTGAAATAGTGTCTGACAGAAGAGTGAGGGAGATGCTATCTATACTCTCAAGTCTATGATATAAACCTAATTTTTGGGTTCCTTACCATAGTCGGTAAAAACGGAAGCCTCATAAAATCAATTTGTTTTGTTGACAGCAGAATTTGTCAAATTTTATTTTGAATGAGAATAAGAATGATCAGCCAGACGTCATTAATTCAACTATGACTTATTCTTGAGGTAGTCGATTTTTTGAAATTTGCATCATATGTAGGTAGGTTATTTCTACCATCAAGTTTCGCATGTTAGGGTAACATGTTAATTATTCCACATTGCCAACTCGTCCACAATGTCAGCTCGTCTATATTCCCATCTGGGTCACAATGCCAACTTGTGCACACACTCAACACGTCCACATTGCCAACTTGTTCATACGCCCAACTCATCTGCATCGCCAACTCGTCTATATTACCAATTCGTCTCCATTGGCAACTCGTCCATATTCCCAATTTGTCCACAATACCAACTCGACCATATTGCTAACTCGTCCATAATGCCAACACGTTCACAAATACAACTCGTCTACATTTCCAACTCGTCCATATTTCCAACTCGTCCATATTTCCAACTCGTCCACATTTCCAACTCGTACACAATGCCAAATCGTCCACATTGCCCACTCGTCCATAAACCCAACTCATCTACAATGCCAACTCGTTCATATTACCAACTCGTCTTTATTGCCAACTCATCCATATTCCCAACTCGTCCACAATGCCAACTCATCCATATTGCTAACTCGTCCACATTTCCTACTCGTCCCTAAACCCAACTCGTCTACAATACCAACTCGTCTTTATTGCTAATCTCGTCCATATTATCAACTCGTCCGTATAACCAACTCGTCTTCATTGCCAACTCGTTTATATTCCCAACTCATCTACAATGCCAACGCGTCCATATTGCTAACTCGTCCACATTTCCTACTCGTCCCTAAACCCAACTCGTCTACAATACCAACTCGTCATTATTGCCAATCTCGTCCATATTATCAACTCGTCCGTATTACCAACTCGTCTTCATTGCCAACTCGTTTATATTCCCAACTCATCTACAATGGCAACGCGTCCATATTACTTGCTCGTCCACAATACCAACTCGTCCACATTTCCAACTCGTCCATATTCCCACCTTCTCCACAATGCCAAGTCATCCACATTACCAACTCATCTACATTGCCAACTCGTCTTCATTTCCAACTCATCAACAATGTCAACTCGTCCTTATTGCTAACTCGTCCTTATTGCTAACTCGTCCATATTGCTAACTCGTCCACAAACACAACTCGGCCACATTTCCAACTTGTCCATAGGCCCAACTCGTCCACAATTCCAAGTCGTCCACATTTCCAACTCGACCATATTCCCAACTCGACGATACACCCAACTCGTCTATACAAACTCATCCTTATTATCAGCCCGTCTTTATTGCCAACTCGTCCATATTCCCAACTTGTTCATTTTGCCAACTCATACACATTCCCAACTCGTCCACGTTGACAACTCGTCCGTATTACCAAGTCCTCTTCATTGCCAACTCGTCCATATTCCCAACTCGTCCACATTGACAACTCGTCCATATTACCAACTTGTCCGTATTACCAACTCGTCTTCATTGCCAACTCGTCCATAATGTGAACTCGTCCACATTGCCTCCTTGTCCATGTTCCCAACTTGGCAATTTTACCAACTCATCCACATTGCCAACTCATCCACATTTCCAACTCGTCCATATTCCCAACTCGACGATACACCCAACTCGTCTACAATACCAACTTGTCCTTATTATCAGCTCGTCTTTATTGCCAAATCTTCCATATCACCAACTCGTCCGTATTACCAAGTCGTTTTCATTGCCAACTCGTCCATATTCTCAACTCGTCCACATTTCCACCTCGTCCATTTTACCAACTCATCCATATTACCAATGAAGATACATTCCCAACTTAGCTACATTGTCAAGTCGTCCGTATTCTCAACTCGACCACATTTCCCATCCCGTCGACATGCAAGCGGAAGGACTAAGTTTTTTCTAGTACAATGCCATTAATTTACTCATACCATTTTCCTTCGAATCATTTTTTGATGGACTTATATAATCATATTTATAATAAATTTACTGATTTGAATGACGTTTAAATTAGTTTTACTACATTTTTTCTGCTTTGATTTATTGTAAAACTCTCCTATAAAAATAATCTATTCTTGAATGACGGTAAGTTTTTCTAGTCTTGCGAGCACCAGTCCAACTCGCACTTAACCGGCTTTTTCCTCCACATTTTTAACCTCAGACTAATCATCTATTTATTAATACATATTACCTATATTAAATTATTTCCGTTGGCGATTCTAAGCCGTGGAACCGACATCCTCATTTAATCTTCACAATATTTGTTTTTTTTTTTGTTATTAGAATAGAAGTACGATTTAATACCCCTAAATTTATGATATTTTCATCTGGTATTCCTAACATGATTGCTATGCAGCTAAATTCAGAACACATTTAAATATGACTGACAGCTTATCATAAACAACCTACGTAATTTGGGCGGATCATTTTTACATGTCACGTACTTATATTTGTTTGCCACAAACTCGATTGTGGCTGCGGTGGAAAAGTGAAACTATGAAAAAGACAAAAAATAATATACTTCTCTCTGTCACTCTTGTGATAATTTGTATATGACCATCTCCTTCTGTAGTGGTATTATTATTTGGTTGTCAAGTCTATAGATGATTAGTCTGAGTTTTTAACAGGTACCTATGCGGAAAAAGTTTCCATATCAACATTTTAAAAAGAAAAACAACCTGGCAGTTTAGATCATTGACATAATAGCCCACAAAAAAAAATACATTAAAAGTTGACAGAATATGGTTACTGTCATTCATTGTCAACAAACTGTAAAATAATTTTTGCATATTCGTACATGTTTCATGTGTTGCGGATATTATGTTGCCGACTCAAAAATAATATTTCATCATGCTGAACAACTTAATACAGGTTTGTGAGCAAATCATGCTTATTATTATTTGGTCATCCTATGTCAAAATAGAGATCACAGGTCACGTGGTTAGCGCACAGTAGTTTTTTCAAATCCATTTTTCAGTACATTTTCAGGAAAAAATTAAAAATCCAAGAATTTTATGCACCTCTCCAGCATGAGACGAATCTAATGACATATCATTTATCAAAATCGGACCATAACTGTAGATCTGATGGGATGTACAAAAATCGGCCTCGCGTAATATATATATAGATTTGTTTTGTTGACAGCATAATTTGTCAAATTTTATTTTGAATGAGTATAAGAATGATCAGCCAGACGTCATTAATTCAAATATGATTTATTATTGAGCGCGTCGATTTTTTGAAATTTGCATTATATGTAGGTTATTTCTACCACCAAGTTTCTCTGTAACTCTGATCATGCACCGACTACATATTTCTGTTTAACCCAGTGGTTGACTGGTAGAGAATGCCTAAAGGCATTAAGTCCGCCATTTGTACTTACTTTTTTTTTGTATCGTGCAATAAAGTTTAAATAAATAATAAATAAATAAATAAGTTTCGCATGTTAGGGTAACATGTTAATTATTCCACATTGCCAACTGGTCCACAATGTCAGCTCGTCTATATTCCCATCTGGGTCCCAATGCCAACTTGTCCACACACCCAACACGTCCACATTGCCAACTCGTTCATACACCCAACTCATCTGCATTGCCAACTCGTCTATATTACCAATTCGTCTCCATTGGCAACTCGTCCATATTCCCAATTTGTCCACAATGCCAACTCGACCATATTTCCAACTCGTCCATATTTCCAACTCATCCACATTCCCAACTCGTACACAATGCCAAATCATCCACATTGCCCACTCGTCCATAAACCCAACTCATCTACAATGCCAACTCGTCCATATTACCAACTCGTCTTTATTGCCAACTCATCCATATTCCCAACTCATCCACAATGCCAACTCATCCATATTGCTAACTCGTCCACATTTCCTACTCGTCCATACACCCAACTCGTCAACAATACCAACTCGTCTTTATTGCCAATCTCGTCCATATTATCAACTCGTCCGTATTACCAACTCGTCTTCATTGCTAACTCATTTATATTCCCACTCATCCACAATGCCAACGCGTTCATATTACTTGCTCGTCCACAATGCCAACTCGTCCACATTTCCAACTCGTCCATATTCTCACCTCGTCCACAATGCCAAGTCGTTTATATTACCAACTCGTCCATACACCCAACTCATCTACATTGCCAACTCGTCTTCATTTCCAACTCATCAACAATGCCAACTCGTCCATATTGCTAACTCGTCCACATTTCCAACTTGTCCATAGACCCAACTCGTCCACAATTCCAAGTCGTCCACATTTCCAACTCGTCCATATTCCCAACTCGACGATACACCCAACTCGTCTATACAAACTCGTCCTTATTATCAGCCCGTCTTTATTGCCAACTCGTCCATATTCCCAACTTGTTCATTTTGCCAACTCATCCACATTCCGAACTCGTCCACGTTGACAACTCGTCCGTATTACCAAGTCGTCTTCATTGCCCACTCGTCCGTGTTCCCAACTTGTTCATTTTGCCAACTCATCCACATTCCCAACTCGTCCATATTCCCAACTCGTCCACATTGAAAACTCGTCCATATTACCTACTTGTCCGTATTACCAACTCGTCTTCATTGCCAACTCGTCCATAATGCGAACTCGTCCACATTGTCCCCTTGTACATGTTCCCAACTTGTCAATTTTACCAACTCATCCACATTGCCAACTCATCCACATTTCCAACTCGTCCATATTCCCAACCCAACTCGACGATACACCCAACTCGTCTACTATACCAACTTGTCCTTATTATCAGCTCGTATTTCTTGCCAAATCTTCCATATCACCAACTCGTCCGTATTAAAAAGTCGTCTTCATTGCCAACTTGTCCGTATTACCAACTCGTCTTCATTGCCAACTCATCCATAATGCGAACTCGTCCAAATTGACCTCTTGTCCATGTTCCCAACTTGTCAACTTTACCAACTCATCCACATTGCCAACTCATCCACATTTCCAACTCGTCCATATTCCCAACCCAACTCGACGATGCACCCAACTCGTCTACAAATACCAACTTGTCCTTATTATCAGCTCGTCTTTATTGCCAAATCTTCCATATCACCAACTCGTCCGTATTACAAAGTCGTCTTCATTGTCAACTTGTCCGTATTACCAACTCGTCTTCATTGCCAACTCGTCCATAATGCGAACTCGTCCAAATTGCCCACTTGTCCATGTTCCCAACTTGTCAATTTTACCAACTCATCCACATTGCCAACTCATCCACATTTCCAACTCGTCCATATTCCCAACTCGACGATACACCCAATTCGTCTACACAATACCAACTTGTTCTTATTATCAGCTCGTCTTTATTGCCAAATCTCCCATATCACCAACTCGTCCGTATTACCAAGTCGTCTTCAGTGCCAACTCGTCCATATTCTCAACTCGACCACATTTACCATCCCGTCGACATGCAAGCGGAAGGACTTAGTTTTTTCTTGTAAAATACCATTTAATTTACCATGACTCATGCCATTTTCCTTGGAATTATTTTTTTGATGGACTTATATAATCATATTTATAATAATCTATAATAAATTTACTTATTTGAATGACGTTTAAATTAGTTTTACTACATTTTTTCTGCTTTGATTTATTGTAAAACTCGCCTATAAAAATAATCTATTCTTGAATGACGGTCAGTTTTTCTAGTCTTTCGAGTACCAGTCCAACTCGCACTTAACCGGCTTTTTTCTCCACATTTTTAACAGGTATGCGAAAAAAGTTTCCATATGAAAATTTTAAAAAGAAAAACAACCTGGCAATTTAGAGCATTGACATAATAGCCCCCAATAAAAAAGACATTAAAAGTTGTCAGAATATGGTTACTGTCATTCATTGTCAACAAACTGTAATATTATTTTTGCATATTCGTACATGTTTTAAGTGTTGCGGATATTATGTTGTCGACTCAAAAATAATAATTCATCATGCTGAACAACTTACTCAGGTTTGTGAGCAAATCATGCTTATTATTATTTGGTCATCTTATGTCAAAATAGGGATCACGTGGTTAGCGCACAGTAGTTTTTTCAAATCCATTTTTCAGTACCTTTTCAGGAAAAATTTAAAATTCCAAGAGTTTTATGCACCTCTCCAGCATGAGACGAATCTAATGACATATCATTTATCAAAATCGGACCATAACTGTAGATCTGATGGGATGTACAAAAATCGGCCTCGCGTAATATATATATAGATGCCTCGGTTGTATCGGCAGATCGAATGAGACCTTGGATTCATATCAAGGCGTTAGACGTTGAAAGTGACGAATCCTCAAATTCTGGTTCAATTTGCGAATAAAAACATAATAGGTACTAATTATACAATAAATATAATCACTAGCAATAAACAGACCGGATGTCATGATTATTTCAAATGTTTCCTATGCGAATAAAACGATCAAAGACTATGTCTGACTAAAAATCGATAGTCTTTTTAAATCACATTTCTGTCGTGTGAGTCAGTACCTTAACTTTTTGAATGCAAACTCCATTGTAATTATATATTAAGATATTGATACTTTAGTTGTTATGATTGTATTAGCGTTTAGTTTATGACGTTCATAATTGATACAAAAATATTTGTAAATAAGTATAATTAATTAACATAAGCCGTATACTATTTTTCCCATTGTTATAGTAGATGAGACTGAATAAAACTATTATATAATAAATGCATTTACTACAATATCTATCTTTCATTATCGCCAACCGATAGCTTGCATTTTTCATTATGGTAGTATATTTGAGTGATTTCAGGGTTCCGTGCGCCGGAGTCTGCACGGCGACGGATGGCCGAATGTCATGATTTCCCAGATTCATATTTAAAAATAGTGGGTAAATTAAAATTATATTGTGGCAACACCGAGATTGAAGGGTTTTGGAAGGGATAGCTAGGAGCTAATGGAGATGATGGATGGGCTCTGGCATTCCGTTGGAGCAGCTACTAGAGGAAACACCACACTAGCAACAAAATAAATGAGAACTTTATCATGTTTCATGTAATTTTGTCACTGAGAGTGTAGGTACATACTTTAGTGTAAAATTACGTGCTCGGTTAAATTCAAAAGTCATAACACGCGCATCGTATTAACTGACAGCAAAGCAGCTTCCATACGGCAGTTATTTATTTGTGATAAACTTCTCTCAAACTGCGGACTCATACAAAGTTTGAATCGCATACTGCCGGCGTGCCGCTTTCAACTGAACCGCTACCATGAGTATAAACCGATTTGTCAGCAATGCCAGATTTTTTTGGCGAGATATGTTTACTCTGTTGTAAAATTGTATAGCATTTCATGTCATATCATGTCACAAGCAAATAAAGTTCACTTCAATTTCAAATTATTGACTAACCGTGAGTTTACAGGGACCGTACTCGCTAGCGACTGCGTAAGCGATTTGTATGGAGAATTGTAGTTCTACAAAGTATGTATGAACAGTCAACCAATTTGATTCCTATTTATAGGCCATTTCTTACCTTGTAACAGTGAACGTCAATATGAAAGCCGCTTGAAATCTCATATGATCGTCATTGTGACAAGGTTCTATAGTGGCCTACGAATCAAATTAGGGGACTATACCTATGTTAACTATATTGTAGGAGCCCTTTGACTTCTAGAAACTTAGTTCGTCGAATGTTTCATTTGGCCAAAAACTCGTTTTGTAGAATTTGTAATTCCCCGTCAGTCGTATTTTTCTTAATTTCTTGCAAATATCATCCTATTGTTTAGTTTAGGTTAGGTTTGTTTTATAAAAATCTATTTAATCAAATAGTTTATGGTTGCAAAAATAAAAAACCGGCCAAGAGCATGTCGGGCCACGCTCAGTGTAGGGTTCCGTATCCTTCACAATAAACTGCTGTTTTAAGCCCGAGGTTTAAGTTAAGAAAGATTTTAAGCTCTATAAAAAGGTCGTAAACGCCCTAGAAACTGTAATCACTTATTACCTTCTGGAAGTCAACTTACGTCCTTTTAAAGAAAAAATATGAAATTTGGTGATAACTCAAAAACGGCTCGACCGATTTTGTTCAATATAGTTTTCATTGAAAGTAATTATAAAGCATCATTTACATGATTTTTTTAAATTTTTTTTGACCCGTGGTTGAAAAGTTAGAGGGGGGGGGGGGGGGACACTATTTTTTGTTTTCAGAGCGAATATTTACAAAACTGCTGACTTTATCAAAAATAATGTTAAGATACCCCTATTATTTTTACAAGACCTATTCAACGACACCCCACACACCAGTGCTGAAAAGAAAAAAAAAAATCACCCCCACTTTAGGTGTTCGAGAGGTACCCGAAAAAAATTTTTTTTGTAATTTTTATTTTACCGTTCTGTCGGCGTTATACATACACATACTCATACCAAATTTCAGCTTTCTAGTACTAATGATCACGGAGCTAAGCCGCGGACGGACAGACGGACAGACGGACATGGCGAAACTATAAGGGTTCCTAGTTGACTACGGAACCCTAAAAGGTGTCTACGAAATAAGACATTCGACTAAAACTAATTCTAGGAGTCAATATAATTAGACAGGCACACAACCAGTTACTTTTTTTTTTATTCAAAATAGCCATGCATTTAACCTTGATTTCACCTGATGTTAAGTGACAATAAGGCCTAAGATGGAGCATGCTTGGCTAGAAGATGCTTAATATATATATACTTAAACTTAAATATGTTTAATGCATGTTTTCTGTACTCTCAGAGCAATAATGTATGAACCATTAGTGGAAACTGTTTTGGCTTCTGTGTTATCAGACAACCATTTGAAACATTGTCCTTCCAAGCTCGGCTAAATTAATTTTTGGAAGGCCGTTCCAAAAGGAAAGAGCCAATCTCTTTCCAAAAAAAAAAAACAACTGTGAGATAAAAAAAAACACTACTAAAAGATTCTCACAACTAAATAAATGAATACACTCGTTTGTTGAGTATATCGTGACCTAGAAAAAGGATGCCTTTCAATAATATTAATCAGGTGACCTACGTGGAATATTAAAGGAAAAATTTGGTAATTACTACAACTTTATTGTATCACACTAGGCTATGTACAGACTTAACCTATGCCTGCTTTGGCAGGAGACTTATAGAACTGTTTAATTCTAGGACACGCTTATAAAAGTAGCTCAGCCAGTATCACTGGGTGTATAATATGTTCGACTTAGGCTATATAACAAACCTAACTTTTAACATTGCCAACAACGTTATTTAACTTTAAGTGAAATCCTACTTCCCTACGTTTTTAATATCTAAAGGAGGCTGACACGCACCTTGCTTAGTCCGTACTCAGAACCTGTCCTGATTGATGTCACTTCCCTTGCAGTGTGCTCGGGACCCCAGCTACGGAGGGATTCTGGCTATGCTTCTGTCTCGATCACGCAGAACAGGACCAGGGCATTGAAGAAGCAGGAAATTACAGTGACAGACCCAATGCAGAATTAAATTTGGAAAATGGTGTATACCTTAAGCCATGAGGTAAGTTGAGTGGATGTGTGGAAAAATCTAATTTGACCACAATGTCATCTTCTAAATTTGGGTTTAATTTAAATTTCCAAAAACAAAAGGTTCATCTCAATTTAATTTTAATCTTTAATTTGATCTTAAATTTTAAATTCTAAATTCTTATTTTTAATTTTAATTTTAATTACACTATTTTCTTCGTATACCCATTCCTTCAATTGCTCAAAGGTTAACTGGAAGAGATCCCTAATAGGGATAAGTTCGCCTTTGTACATATTTCATTTGTTATCAATGTATTTATAACCAGTTGTTGTGTACAATAAAGCGTTTACATACATACATACATACAACCCCACACAAATCAACCTAGTCCCAAATTAAGCTCAAGAAGGCTTGTGTTATCTATTTTCGTTAACTCTAAGTGTGATTGTATGCTGTTTGTTTCCCATTATAATAAATAAATAAATAAATTTAGACCTCTTTATTGTACATAACAAAGACATAAAACAAGAGACCCGTAAGGGATTTCTTCCAGTTAACTTTTGAGCAAATGCGAGAGAACAGAAATCATCCAAGAAGACGGACAAAAATATTAACGACGCGGTTGGCGCAGTGGTAATAAAGCAGCTGCCTCCTGAGCCGGTCCTGGGTTCCAATCTCGGCAAGGGCAAATATTTGTGTGATGAACTCGAATATTTGTGCCTTGGCCATGAATGTTGTATTTAAGTATGTATTTATCTATATAAGCATGTTTGTCGTAGTGTAGTGTCCATAACACTAGCCTACTAGAGCTTATTGTGGAACAGATTGATTTGTGTAAGGTTGTCCGATATTTTTTATTTATTAATACGCACACTTGCACAGAGACACTATGAAGGCTAATTAATTACTAAGACTTATGGTAGGGGTAAGGGCACTGTCTGTACAAAACGGTTCCGCAGTCGCTAGCGAGTGCAGTCTTTTTACACTCATGCATTGCATACCTACCGTAAAGTTTTGCAAATTCGGCACGAGCGTACATATTAAAATATGGGTATACCTAGTTAAACTTTGACAGCATGTAATGTTGTACCAGCACCCCACTGGTAAGCTCTACGGCCCAACCACAACTTGTGCGACTAGTCACAGGGTGGACACGCCATATACAAGATATTCAAATTTCATTTTAAAATACAGTCTAACATCATTTTAGATTGTATTTTAAGAAGTGGAGTGTGACCTAAAACGTGGACTGTATGTTAGATTGTATTTTAAAATGAAATTTGAATATCTTTAAAAGCAGACAACGAATATGACATTTTAGATGGTGGATATTTAGTATTTTTTTTTACTAAAAGTTGAACTACTTTGTAGTTTCTTAGATACTACAAATCTTAAGATATTTACATTTTTAACTTACGAATAATGTGTGGACTGAGTGAGCACTTAGAAACATGTATTATCCAAAAATCTGCCAAGTTAGCGGTTTGTTTTGTATTTTACTAATTCCCATATGAGTTTTACTAAATTATATACATATATAGAAGTTTCAATCTGCAGTATTTTCATCAGAACTCGGGTTTTCGAAAGTGTGCGGATTGAGTGAGCATACGAAATTATTTGTAAAACTTTAAATACGTAACAAGGTGATCTACAAATTACCTACCTTAAGCATAAGTTTTACTAAAAATTAGGATATAAATATTATATGTTAAATAAACACATTCACAGATTTCGTTGGTTGTTTGTGAGAACTGAGTGAGCATACGTTAATGAATGTATTCTTTTTATTTATCGTTTTACAAATTCATCAATTAGTTTTACAATTGTTTTAGAACCTTTACTAAATGATCAGCACATTTTTTTTCATTTTTGAAGGGTGCTCACTCAATCCACACGCACACGGACAGGTCTGATCGCGCTATAGACACGTCATTCGATATTCAGTTTTTTCTATGCTGTGTCCGCCGCGCTTATAGCTACGGAGTGTAGATGGGCAGGAACAGCATCTTCATATTGTAATCACTACGACGGTAAATGAAGAGCCAGATGTCAAGTAGAATGTTTATTCAATTCAATCTAGGTTTCAACTGGTGCTTGGGCTCTCGCCCAACTTAATGCTAATTGGGCTCCCACCCAAACTTATCTAAATTGGGCTCCCACCCAAACTTATCTAAATTGGGCTCCCACCCAACACACACACTTGATTCGGGCTCCCACCCAACAAACTAGATTCGGGCTCCCACCCGACAGATTAAGAAAGTTAACAACTTAAGCTTATGTTTATATTAAGCTGATCAATTGAATCCGTCCGCACAAGTCAACGCTCCACAACGGACCGACTGACGCCCCGCCGCACACCACGTGGCGGAAACCCCACCCTTGCCTTGAGAACCCCGCGTCACCGTCAGAATGGTCAATGCATTTACCCTTTATTTTATGTTTTTGCTTACAGTAATAACAATTAATTCAAAAATAAATATTAAATCTTGAAAATGTGTGTAATAATTAATCAAAACCTTACACTCGACCATCCTGACGACGTGCGTGTCCTCGCGCACGAACCATGTGGAACCTTACACTCGGCACACTCAACTAATCAGATTTCCACTCGATCGGAATGTTAGGACTGGTACATAAAGTATCAAAATTATTTATAGAGGACCAGCCTAATAAATTGTTTAAATCATAGAAAATTGATTATACCACAAGGAAATATCTGTCAACGTTATTGGCTAGCCACTCTAGTAATGTTAAGGAGACAATACTCACAGCGTCAGCTGTCATAATTAACACAAACAATTGGGCATGATTATTATTACTGTACATTTACTGTTCAACAACCTATCCCTTATTTGACTAGTGAAAATATAATTCGATTACTTTCAGACATAAATTGCAATAATTTACAAATGTATATGGGTTAAGGTTACTATGATCACTTAAAATATGTACACACCACCAGTATCTACATAGTTTAATTTGTAATAATAAAGGTAGTGTAAATGTTTCTTATCACATCAGACATATCAAAAAAAAATATATATATACATATCTCAGACAAAGCGTATTAACTTTATTTGATGACTTATTTATTTATATTATTATATTCATTTTACATATTTATTATTAAAATATATTTATATATATATTATGTCGTGTATATATTTTTCAGTTCATATAAAACAATAAATATTATTCTGTCATACCGTCATCATCGGTTGTATCATCCATGGCAACTGTGTCATCGTTATTATTTTCACTGTCTATTTCTAGTGAAGCTACGTGGATCCAGGGCTGCATACGGTCAGCGGCAACGGTCGTTTTTTTCCTCTTTTTCATGCCTTCGAACCCTGCTATTGGCCCTACCTTGTACCGATCGTTGCCGAGGACTTTCACAACCCTGAATGGCCCTTCATATGACGGCAAGAGCTTTTTACTCTTACCGTCATTCTGAAAAGCTACTTTTGTTATTTTAACCAAATCACCATTTTTATATGTCCGCGCAGGTCGTCTACTCTTATCGTGATATTGTTTCTGGTATTTTTGGGCTTCATCAATTCGAATCTTTACTTGATCGCGAACTTCCGACAAATTAGATACACCCCGTGTTATTTCGGTTATTTCATTTAATATGGGGTTGGCCTCACTGTTCATTGCTGTACCGAACATAACCTCCGCTGGGGCCTTGCCTATAGTCTTTTGTATGGTGTTATTCAAGCCCCATTGAATGCTACCCAGTTTATTATCCCAGTCTTTTTCACCATCCTTGAGATTCTGCGCGGTCAGCGAGTCTAGGATAGTCCTGTTATACCGTTCTATTTGCCCGTTGGATCTCGGACTCGCAACGGCATTAAGTATGTGCTTGATTCCGCGGTCTAGGCAGAACCTCTTAAACGTGTGAGAAGTAAAACAGGATCCTCGATCACTTATTAGTCTATCAGGGGCTCTGAAGGTGTCGAAAATGTCCTGCAATACTCTAATCACGTTTTGGGTGTTAGTGTTCCTTACCGGCTTGACGAAGACAAACTTGGTGAACGAGTCAACGACGTTTAAGATATGGGTGTTCCCCCTCTTTGACTTAACAAAGGGTCCGAGGTGGTCGATGTGCAAGGTGTGGAACGGAGTCGCAATCTTTTCTATTGGATGCAGTAAACCTTCACGCGTATTTGAAGTCTTTTTTTGCATATGCACACTCTATGCATGCTGCTACATACTTCTTAACGTATCGCGACATCTTTGCAAACCAATAGTTGCGTTTCATTCGCTCCAACGTCTTCTCGTAGCCTACATGACCGATGTCATCGTGGTTCAGCTTGCATAGTTGCCACCTCGCACCCTTTGGCACCACCCATCTGACGTCGTCATTTTCAGCCCCTACTTTCCGGAACAATTTGTTATCCTTAATGACGAAGTTGTTTTTGATGTATTCGAGACCCTTAGGTTCCAAATCGCTGCTTACAATATCTCTGATGCGACACAACTCTGAATCTCCCAATTGCAACGTTAACAGCCAGTCGTCGTTGCTTATAGTCATCACAGTTGGAAATTGATCGGGATTCTGAACACTCACGTCCGCGATCGGGTTTCTCGACAGCGCGTCTACATGACTCATTTTTGTGCCTGCCCTATACTCAACGCTGCAGTCAAACTCTTGCAGCGCTAACCACCACCTCGCAATTCTGGGTATGAGGTCACGCTTTACGAAGGTCGACCGCAACGCGCTACAGTCGGATACGATTTTGAACGACTTCCCAAGTAGGTACACCCTGAATTTCTTAAGGGAACACACCACGGCCAGCGTTTCCAGCTCATAGGAGTGAAAATTCCTCTCCTCCGGCGTTGTCTGTCGACTATAATAAGCCACCGGATGAAAAGAACCTCCACTTCCTCGCGGACGCTGTAATAGTATTCCCCCAATGCCCAACCGACTTGCATCAGCGTGAAGTTCCGTATCCGCTGCAGGGTCATACAGGGCAAGCACAGGCCTGTCAGCCAGCTTGGCCTTCAAGGCCTTAAACGATTCCTCTTGGGACTCGCTCCACTCCCACACCGTGTCTTTTTTGAGTAACTTCGTAAGAGGATAGGAAAGCTGTGCAAATCCCTGAATGAATTTCCTAAAATAACTCACTAACCCTAGGAACTGGCGCACGCTGTGAGTATTTTCAGGACGCGGGAAGTCTACAACACTTTGTATTTTGGAACTCCCTGGACGCATGCCTAAAGAACTAATCTCGTACCCCAAATAGTTGATTTGATTCTGCAAAAAGTTGCACTTTGAGATATTTAATTTGAGATTAGCATTTCTTATGAGTTCAAGGACTTCCTCCAAACGATCTAGGCATTCAGTAGAGGTTTTTCCGAAGATTAAGACGTCGTCTATATATACTGTGGCTCTATCAAAGCGCGCCGGTCCCAGAACGTGGTTCATCATTCGCTGAAAGACAGCAGGCGCGTTTGCCAGGCCGAACGGCATTCGATTGTACTCATAATGGCCGTCCGGCGTGACAAACGCCGTCAGATGTTTGCTGTCCTCAGCGATAGGCACTTGATAATATCCCGACATTAAATCTAACGTCACGAACCACGCCTGACCAGCCAGCCTCGCTATCTCGTCCTCTATTATGGGCATGGGGTAGCGCTCTTTTACGGTTACTGAATTTAGCTGCCTATAATCTACGCAAAGCCGCATATTGCCGTCTTTCTTCCGCACCAGAATTATCGGACTAGCATAGTTAGACACAGATTCTCGAATAACTCCAGACTGTAGCATTTCGCCTACCATTTCACGAACCCTTTCGCGCTCGCTAAATGGCAGGTGATAAGGCCTATAAACCACCGGACGCTGATTATTTAGCTCTATTCTCATCTCTGCAACATTAGTACAACCTAGCCCGGATAAATCGTACGCGAAACAATCCTGATATTGACGTAACAATTTCATGAGCCTAGCCTTGTCATCGTTAGTAACCGCATCACCAAGATTGACTTGGTCTTCAACAAACGTTTCGCACTGGGTCATCTCAGCTTGATTCGTTTTCGATCTGGCTACCGTGTCTGCAAGCCTATAAACAGCTTCTACCCTTTCAGCTCTAGAAAAAACCAGATCTTTATCTAAGCGACAAGAACCCAAACATGGTACTACTGTGACAAAAAGACCACCGTTCGCGACCTCATACATGCCACCGCATATCATAAATTGTGAGTTTGGTTTTCCCACGATTTTGGTGTCTAAAACAACTCTACCAGCAAAAACAGATGCAGTCGCCGCCCTAACACTAGCCGGGCCATAAAGATCAGATTGAGCCGAAAATCTTACCCTTTCTAAACATTGGTTGTCCTCGCTCACATCAGTAAAAGGCACCTCTGCACCAATGTGAAGAAACTGCAGCTTATTTGTATCTTTATAAACAACTATGTGCGGCTGCTCGGTGTATGTGTGGCCTATAAGTAAGGGTTTTTCCAGCAAGTAATCGTCCACTATCCGAAATGGTACCATTGCACTAACGCCATCGATTGAAAGCCTTAAAGTCGCTGTGCCTATAGAATGAATTTCTTTGTAACCAAAACCTGTCATTATAGTTGGCGTAGAGTCATGTGCGACTCCAAGACTTTCAAAACATGAACGCCTTATCATCGTCACTTCGCTACCTAAGTCAACGAATGCCTCCAAACGTACGTCACCGAGAATCACTTCCTTAAAATACTTCTTAGAAGGATTGGAGTTTGATATACGCATCGACTTTGGTACGGTGTCAGCCTTTGTCGGCCCCGAATCCTTTTTGGATGAACAAACCTCCGCTTTGTGCCCTATCCGGTTGCAGTTGCTGCATTTTATTAAGGGTTTAGTGCACTTTGTAAAAGGGTGCCCCTTTTCTTTGCAGTTGAAACACACTAACCCGGAATTGCTACTCAAGTTTGTTCGATTACCCTGCCTATCTACTACCGTACCCATGTTTCTATCCCTGTAAGGTTGTTGACTAGACAGCTCCTTATTATTGCTCAACAAGAACTTGAGGAGTTGATCCGGTTCTTCGCAACGTAATGCCAATGCACTTGACCTTATGGTCCTATCCCCAATGCCGTGGATGATACAGTCGACAGCCTTTTTTCCTACGATGTCACATTGATTAAGCAAAGCAACCTTTTCGTAATAATATGTTTCGATTAATTCATTGGGTCTACTCTTTCGTCTAAGCATGTCTTCTAAAAGTTGCCCGTAATTTTGTTCACTGGGAAATGCATTGACTAACTTAACTTGCCACTCAGCCCAAGTGAACAAGATTGAATTAAGACTTTCGTACCAGGTTTTTGCAAGTCCTGTCAGTTTCTGCATAGCAAAGTGCACTGTTGCCTTCTCGTCCCAGCCATAAACCTCGGCACACTGATTTACCTTTTTAATCCATACGTCTACGCGCTGGTTTTTTCCTGACGGGTTAAATTCGGGGATAATATTTCGGTGATCTAAGCCCTTATTATAAACAGACGTGCCTTGATTTGATGACTGAGACGGAAGGATGTCTTTAATAGATTTAATTATCTGCATGACATCCTTAGACGAAAAAGTCGGACTACGAGACCTGTCACTCCGTGGTGTTGCACGTTCCCTCGATGTTCTCGTGGCGTGCTGCCTGCTACGGCTGCGTCCCTGGCGACTTTCACTTGCCTCGTGAGACCCGCGGCGCTCACTCCGTCGATGCCGATCGGCATCACGTGCTCGCTGCAGCTCCTCTTCCAGCTCACGTAGTCGTTGTTGCTGTCGTCGCAATGCTTCTTCTCGTTCACGCAGTCGGCGCCCATGGCTCCGGCTACGGCTCCGACGGCGGGAACCTGCGCTTGTCCGCGCACGGCTAATTCTATGCCCAGTATCCTCTCGCTCTCGCGTAGGAGTCCTTAGACTTCGTCGCGGCTCTCTTTCTTCCTCCATTATCTGAAACTCGTCGCACAATATAGCATTAGTCATATATACATTACCTAAGCAAACAAAACTGATGATTGATGAAGTACTTATTTAGTATCAAACATTTTTGAGTTTTCTCTTGTATCTCGAAAACGGTGCGTCCTAGCACAAAAATAGTAAAAATTTGCCCCCCTTAGAAACCCCCACTACTCCGAGACTAATAGGATTATGAAACAAAAATCCTGAAAAACCCAATTTTTTTTTTATATTTTTTTTTTTATTGAGTTGTTCCCTGAGGTACACCGTTTATAAATAACAAGTATTATTAAGGCGATATGTGACTCGTGGTAGTTCAATAATATACCTTCAGAGCAGAAAGAAAAATAAATCTACCCTACATTAGCAATATTTATTAGGATTTGTCCTAGTTTGAAATTTAACCTATTTTATTTCCAAAACCGATATAATTTCAACGTGCTTAGCTTGTAATATGTAGTATTTACATGCATTACTAAATTGTCATCCAGAATATCGCGTTAATTATAGAATAGTTTAACCAATTAGTCCCACGGGTGCCAGTATTATATTTAAATATAAGCTAAGCGCCCATATCGGACTTAATAACAATATTTTAGTTTCACTGAAACTTGCCTGAAATATAACGTGGGCGAGTACTTACGGAATTTCGATATCCCACTGGCTGAAGTTGTAATCACTACGACGGTAAATGAAGAGCCAGATGTCAAGTAGAATGTTTATTCAATTCAATCTAGGTTTCAACTGGTGCTTGGGCTCTCGCCCAACTTAATGCTAATTGGGCTCCCACCCAAACTTATCTAAATTGGGCTCCCACCCAAACTTATCTAAATTGGGCTCCCACCCAACACACACACTTGATTCGGGCTCCCACCCAACAAACTAGATTCGGGCTCCCACCCGACAGATTAAGAAAGTTAACAACTTAAGCTTATGTTTATATTAAGCTGATCAATTGAATCCGTCCGCACAAGTCAACGCTCCACAACGGACCGACTGACGCCCCGCCGCACACCACGTGGCGGAAACCCCACCCTTGCCTTGGGAACCCCGCGTCACCGTCAGAATGGTCAATGCATTTACCCTTTATTTTATGTTTTTGCTTACAGTAATAACAATTAATTCAAAAATAAATATTAAATCTTGAAAATGTGTGTAATAATTAATCAAAACCTTACAATATATCCAAAAGTGTCCGTTGAAAGGTGTTAAATTGGTGGCGCCAGTGTTGCAACAGAGCTAGGCTAGTTTCCTGTCCCTGACAGATATCAGCTAACTTTCTAGGGTTCCGTACGCAAAGGTTAAAAACCGGCCAAGAGCATGTCGGGCCACGCTCAGTGTAGGGTTCCGTGGTTGCTCATCCTTCTCAATAAACTGTTATTTTAAGCCCGAGTTTTAAGTTAAGAAAGATTTTAAGCTCTATAAAAAGGTCGTAAACGCCCTAGAAACTGTAATCACTTATTACCTTGTGGAAGTCAACTTACGTCCTTTAAAAGAAAAAATATGAAATTTGGCGATAACTCAAAAACGGCTCGACCGATTTTGTTCAATATAGTTTTCATTGAAAGTACTTATAAGGCCTCATTAACATGAATTTTTCCGTTTTTTTTGACCCGTGGTTGAAGAGTAAGAGGTGGGCACTATTTTTTTTGTTTTCGGAGCGAATATTTACAAAACTGCTGACTTTATCAATAAATAATGTTAGGAGACCCCTATTATTTTTACAAGACCTATTCAACGACACCCCACAAACTAGTGTTGAAAAGAAAAAAAAAACACCCCCACTTTAGGTGTTCGAGAGGTACCAACTGTCGGCGTTATACATACACATACTCATACCAAATTTCAGCTTTCTAGTACTAATGATCACGGAGCTAAGCCGCGGACGGACGGACAGACGGACATGGCGAAACTATAAGGGTTCCTAGTTGACTACGGAACCCTAAAAACGTCTGTCTGTCTGTTAATAGGTTATATCCAGTGAACGCATTATTATTTTCCGGTCACTGGCTATATCTCATGAACCGTGCTAGCTAGACAGTTGAAATTTTCATAGATGATGTATTTCTGTTGCCGCTATAACAACAGATACTAAACAGAATAAAATCAATATTTAAGAGGCCTTATTCCTTTGGAAATGCTGATTGTTTTTGACATTTTTCTCTATGATCAAACATGTTATTTAACATATTATTGGTGTTACTACCTAGAACAGGGCTAATGGGATTTATTGGTATATATTTCAAACCTAAAGTTTGAATTTTTCATTGATAATTTTTGTTTCAAAAACTACTCGAAATTGACAAAATTCACGCTTATTAACTTATTTTCCACTGCACGCAATAAAATCATGAAATAGCTACGTTACTACCTAGAAATCGGGGGAAAGTATTATTCACTTCAAAAAGTTGGTTGAAATTATCAATATATTTGTCATAATATGAAAAAAAAAATTTTTTTAAAAGGAATAAGGCCTTTTAAGTGGGGGCCTTTTAACAAATGTAATCGGTTGCGTTTTCAACTTTTGTGAACTTTGCACCTCATTTGTATATCCGGCATCCAGGTGCAAACTCAACTTAACCCGGCCAGTTGAGATGGGATAAGTGTTTGTACAGAACCCTCGGCGCGCGAGTCCGAGTCAAAAACCCTTCTACACTCTACAGTCCATATAGTAAAGCAAAGCCCAAGATAACTTTATTCCAAATTGTTTGAACTCTACCTACAATTTGTAACAAGATCTATTACTTCAAACTGCCACGTTAATTGGGGAACAAAACCACGTTCAAGTACTTTAACAAACTGCAATATTTGCATCTTTCTTACCTTTTAAATGTTTCTGAACCGAAGGCAAAAGTTTTACCTGTCTAGGGAAAACTTTTGCCTTCGGTTCAGAAACTGGGGGTATTAAAGAAACCTCAAGACTTTCAAGTTATCAGAATTTCTTTGAAATGAATACACGCTTGTATAAATTACATTTAATGTGAACAAAGTTGTCTACAATTATTCATTATCACCCCGCACACCCTGTGGGCTTCTACCACGGACTGGATCCCACCTAATAGAGTAGGTACGGACTACGGCGTCAGTAGATCACGTCGGAGATGGCGGGATGACCTAGACACATTCCGAAAAGATTGGTCTGTTGCTGCGTTGAACATAGACGACTGGAAGAGAGGGAGGGAGGCCTATGCCCAGCAGTGGGACAGCACAGGCTAAACATAATAAATAATAACACCCCGTGTATTTGTATTATGGGAAAATAAGTTGAATCAAGCTTAACTTCATAACTTTTACTGACTGAGCGAGCGCGCGAAGCGTCTTCGTTTCAGCTTGGTCTAAAATTCTTTCGTATGTCCGTATGATTTTTGGATGTCAGTTTGTACGAATTTTCGGCTATTCTCGCCTAGAGGTAGCATTTCTAAACTGTTCCTCACGAAATTGAGAGGAGGTTGATTAGGTATTATAGTTTTTTTTGTCGATGCAGTTTTACGTAAATTTTCAAAATGGCGGAACGTGAGAAAAAATCTGCCACTTCGAAACAAGCTCTCGAGGTCTACAGGTTACGAAACCACTAGTGTAATAAATTAATAATATGTTGAATCATAATATTCTAGATTATACCTACCTATCATCCATAATTATATAATAACTTAAAAAAAATAAGTACAGAACTCAGACCATAGTGGTCTGAGGTACAGAACCATAATGTAAGCTATACGATAAATAAGTAACTTTTATATAAATATTTTATTTTATATATAATAATATATATAATAATGTTTTTATTTAGCACCGTGTATAAATATTGTTGGTAGTTGGTATTTTTTTTAGAGTTTTTGACAATCCCTTAAGGAGATATTCTTATATTGTAACCACATTTAGCTGCATTATGATTATGACATGTAAATATCTTTTGTTACAATCAATTGTTATGTTTTTGACTATTATTATATTATCTCATTTTTATCTTTATGACGATCATAGTATAAATGCATGTAAATTGTCTTAGCGTAATTTATACTGACATTTTATATTATGAAATAAATAAATCTAAATCTAAATCTATGAATACATACCTATCTACGAAATTATCGCGAGTGAAACCTCTTGGGACAAACTCATCGGTATTTTTTCATCTTCTTTCAATCCTAAACATAATGTGAATCTGAAAGAATACTTTACGCTCCTTGGGCGTTATGTACGTTTCTGCTACATGCGGTCACGTGTCTGGGTCCAAGTATAAAGGGGTATAGGACTTAGC
Source organism: Apotomis turbidana (assembly GCA_905147355.2). Taxonomy (NCBI): domain Eukaryota; kingdom Metazoa; phylum Arthropoda; class Insecta; order Lepidoptera; family Tortricidae; genus Apotomis; species Apotomis turbidana. The sequence continues at coordinate 4,846,617 of LR990293.1, forward strand.
CAAAGAGCAAAGGAGCTTAAGTTGCACCTTTTGTTTTTGGTTAATATTTGACTTATACCCCTTTTCACTAGGGCCACAGATATTATAAATCGAATTATTAATACCACCCGATGCGATCATCGACATTTTGTGTCTGCCACTAACTGATTACCAACAAATAATTAAGTCTACCTCTGGTTAAAATTCATTAACAGCAAAGGGGTTGCAGTCCGTCAATATGTGGGGGATGAGCCGTGTGCATGAAGGGCGCTGAACATCGACGTTATTATTTTGCCTAACATTCATAATAGCGTTGGTGCTGTATTAGTAAAGGTCATTGATGGAGAGGAGAAGGTGATAGCTTACATGAGTAAGTCTCTGTCTAGCAAACAACGTCACTACAGTGCCACAGAAAGAGAGGCATTGGCAGTTCTTAACGCTATCGAACACTGGCGATGTTACTTAGAAAATGGCCAAAACTTCACAGTTTTCAGTGACCATTAATCCCTAAAATGGTTTTTAAATTTGAACAATCCCACAATTGACAACATTTCATATTTTTAAGACTATCATTTTATTACTTTTCTGAATTCTGCTTAAAAAGATGAAGTAATCTATGTTTTTATTTATTTTCTGAGATGATTATTTATTTTATTATTAATTTATAAAAACATACTAATTTTAAAATGTGGCAACACCAAAACCAGAACTTAATGGAACGGTAACTTTAGCCGGCTTTCTTATAAAAAAAACTTAATTAAACTCGGTATGCATCTGTCAACGTCAAATAAATAATATTATTTTTTTCGCTCTGGTTTAGACAACAACCCTATTCAGACCGTATTGTCTTAGATTGCAGTTATTTTATGTATTTCCTTATATTTCTTTAAATACAGAAGAATAAATTCAAAGATTTTTGTTTAAGGTACACGTCATAAAGCCCTGTCGATCTCTATATTAATTTCCACCTGTTATAAATATGAAATCTTGTCAATTCGCTGTTAGATGAGGTGTTCGAATGTCTTCATTTAATTTAGAAATCAAGCATCGTCGTGGTTCCGAGAATGTTGTCCCCGATAATCTGTTCTTGATCTGTTCTGCTGTTATTGATCTGTTCAGCGAGGAAATGCTGCCAGCATTTTCGGTATCATGCCAAAGGGGAGCAATTTTTGAAGTTGTTTTAGTTTATTTTAATTTTAGCTTTTATGTACATTAGTAATTAGTAGTGTTTAAATTTTTTGTTTACTTTCTCTTTGTTTTTCCTTTTTTATTGTGTTGAAATAAATAATTAAGTAAAGCCTGACCAGAAATATATTATTATGAGGATTGTCAAGAGGGCGCTATTTATAAGCTTTATATGGCAAAAAATTTGCAACCAATCGCAACCGCACTCTAATGACATTAGTTTTAATACCTGTCAGTTCCTATGGTAACCTCGTAATATTATTTAATGGAATACACTCTTTTCCTGGCTGATTTTCGCGTAGTAAACACATTTACACTTTATTTATAATATTAAGTTCATGATTGTGGATGGTTTTAGGCATTTTCTTTGGATATTTTTAAATAGTTGTCTTTTGAAGAAAGCACCACGAATGACATTGACATTGTTGACAAACCATCATAAAATCATTGCCAGTGTAAAAAATTAGTTCCAGTGAAATTCCGCAATATGGCGCATCCTCATATATTTCTGGTCCGGACAAAGACTTAAAAAGTCGGGAAATTTGGTGTAAATTGCGTTTTTCCCTGGAAGTGTCCGAAAATAATATTCTTTTTTATCAAAGCAATAACGTCTGCTAACGTAAACCAAATGTTTACAATGAAGCGAAAAATGGAAAAAATTAAACAATTCAGGCAGGATTCGAACCTGCGTCTCAAACGGCTTTCCGGGCCAACACGAGCGTCCTACCAACTGAACCGTCGAAGATGATGCCAGAGCCGTTGAATTTTTAAATTTTTCGCTTCATTGTAAACGAAAATAATATTATAAATAAAACAATCGCTTTACGCTGTTAACGTGTTACGCTGAATGATGCTAGTGCCTTGATTGCGCTTTGTATTATTTATATCAGACGGTGTTTACTGTTTACCTACTTTGTACGTTAATAATGCCGGTAAATAATTAATTCAATAAGATGCTTCCTCACATAAAAAGTGTCACGCTGTTAACGTGTTACGCTGAATGATGCTAGTGCCTTGATTGCGCTTTGTATTATTTATATCAGACGGTGTTTACTGTTTACCTACTTTGTACCTACGTTAATAATGCCGGTAAATAATTAATTCAATAAGATGCTTCCTCACATAAAAAGGGTCACGACAACCCCCGGACGGCCTCCAAACTAGGATAGATCCGGGGAAACCCGGACGGATGGCAGCCGTAGATGTGAGCTGTAAATTGTATGAATACGAGTATATACTCCGGTTAGATTTAATTATGATATATTATCGGATGGCAGCCCTAGATGTGAGCTGTAAATTGTATGAATACGAGTATATACTCCGGTTAGATTTAATTATGATATATTATCGGATGGCAGCCATAGATGTGAGCTGTAAATTGTATGAATACGAGTATATACTCCGGTTAGATTTAATTATGATATATTATCGGATGGCAGCCATAGATGTGAGCTGTAAATTGTATGAATACGAGTATATACTCCGGTTAGATTTAATTATGATATATTATCGGATGGCAGCCCTAGATGTGAGCTGTAAATTGTATGAATACGAGTATATACTCCGGTTAGATTTTTATGATATATTATCGGATGGCAGCCATAGATGTGAGCTGTAAATTGTATGAATATATACTCCGGTTAGATTTAATTATGATATATTATCGGATGGCAGCCCTAGATGTGAGTTGTAAATTGTATGAATATATACTCCGGTTAGATTTAATTATGATATATTATTGGATGGCAGCCCTAGATGTGAGTTGTAAATTGTATGAATATATACTCCGGTTAGATTTAATTATGATATATTATTGATGATTATGATTACTAGCGTAGGATCAGGCAAAGTGGCGTGAAAGTGAAAAGGTATTTACGTCACCCTAGGCCGTAAGTGGGGTATTCTGCCCTGGGGAGAAATTCTCAGTTCCTGGCCAAGGCATGACATAGAACCTAAGACAAACCATGGGCGGTAATTCGTAGTCCCAGGTTGCATGTTTTTGGTCCTCACCTTCGGTTCAGGTCATAAACACCTGCGATCTGAGACATTCACAAATTCACCGCCCTAGGTATGTACTCGTGATGTACGCTGAAATGATAATAATGATATGAATGTGCCTTCATACAATAAACCTACAGGGGTATAGTTCTTTTGTGCAAAATGTAGGTAGATATATAATATAAATATGATATTTTAATGTGGAAATTGTTTTATTTATTATTTAAGCCTTTAGTCAATGTCACGGAGATAACTCCCGTGAGTCTCAGACATATTTTCATCACACTTGCTCGTAAATAAAGGGTTAACATGCTAGAAAAGCGGGCGGTAAGTCGTAAATCACGCCCTAGGGCGGTAAGTAATTTTTATCACACTTTAGTGGTTTACATGCTAGAAATCCGGTCGGTAAGTAGTATATTACGCCCTACGGCGGTATGTAATTTTGGTATTGACTACTATTTATTATTACTTTTGTTTAATTTCCTCCAAAGTGTGATGAAAAACGTCGTACGTGACTCTGGTGTTAAAGGAATACCAAACTCGTGTCATTAAAGCCCTCGCCTTTGTCTTCGGGCTTCTAATAGACCAGTGGCGAATTATCCCAAAGTAGGCACGTGCCTAGGGGCGCAAGGCCGCAAAGGGCCGCAAAAGGCCGCAAAGGGGCACAAAAGGCCGCAAAGGGGCGCCGATGAGGTTCTTGCCTAGGGCGCTCTCGACCCTTAATCCGCCACTATACCTAATAGACACTCTTTTGTAACTCCTCGTTTACCACCCTTGTTACATAATGTACTATTAATAATTAAATACATACGAAACATGTCGACTGATATTCGACTTCTACGATGTGAGTGAACCCTTTTTGTATGCATTGTAATATGTCTAAGACTCACTGGAGTTTTCTCCGTGACATTTAGTGTCAATTTAAGGGTTAATATAAGCTTAATATGTTAATATTCTGCTACAGTTGAGTGTCCCGCCCTTTGTCAACGTGTAACCTGACTTTTGTGACGCACAAACCGCGACTTAGCGACGCCCAAACAATGCGATAAATAACCTTTTCTTTTAAAATCCATTAGTAAACAATGCCCTGTCCGTTATAAGTTTATAATAAACTTGTAAGTGTAGCCTTTCTCCGTCCAGACGACAGCTATTAGAATGATAGGTATCTCTTTGTAACGCTCGCAGCCTCGTCCTTCGACACCCACTCGTGAAAGGGCAGGATGCTATTATCTTCACATTTTCTTTTTAGTAATTAGCCGTTGTTTTCTTTGGGATAATTGGAATAACATAGATGTTGCTAAGAGTAATTATAGTTAGACGGAAAAAGAGGAGTGTTTTTATTTTTATTTTTTATTTTTATTTATTTATTTCCACACTTACAACTATTTTTACAGGAAACTAATCCTAAGACAATAGTGTAACTACCTTAAACTATTTATACTATCCCTTGTCTAATTTATTACTACTATAACATAATACGAACAGTGCTGACTTTGTGAACTCATTCAAAGAACACCCAAATAGGTCAATGTTTTCCGCCATTAAGTTGAGGGCACGGAGCGCGCGCGTCATCGGTGCCATGCCGAGCAGGTTGGTGCGCCCGCGCGGCACTGCCAGCAGCGGCGGCCGGCGCCGGCGCCATATGTATCTGTCAGGGGCACATAGGCTGACATGACTTAATACCACACTGTTGAATATCTTACCCCTAATTAGTTTGAACAGGTATGTTGCGAGACACAACTCTCTGCGCACTCGCAGTTCGTTGTACCCCACCATACCTAATACAAACAGACTTGGGTACATTAGAGGATAAAAGGGATATACTCCATACTTTCTTAGATACAAAAAACGAATATATTTATTTTGTATCCGCTCCATCATACCAATATATTTCATCTCGTGTGGAGCCCAAATGACTGCATTGGTTTCGAGACTACTACGGACCAAGGCATTGTACAAGGCAGTGATTACTCCAATACTAGTAAAAACCTTGGACCGACGAAGTACAAATCCAAGCATTCTATACGTTTTCTTACATACATTATTTATATGATCACGAAACCTCAAATCGGATGTAAATTTAACTCCTAAATCTTTAACTTCTGATACTCTGTTTAATTTCTTTTCATTTATTTTGTAATCATGGAGGATGGGCCTATGCGCTCGAGTAAAAGTAATAGTGACGCACTTTGACATATTAAAAAACAACTTATTTTCTTCAGCCCATACGACCACTCGATCTATATCCCTTTGGAAACTCTCACAGTCTGTAGGAGCTCTTATTGGAAAATACATTTTTAAATCGTCTGCAAACAGCAAGCACCCGGCATTTTTGACTACTCGAGGTAAGTCATTGACCATAATTATGAACTCTAATGGGCCAAGATTGCTTCCCTGACTTACCCCTGATCTTACGAAATAAGGTTCCGACCTACACCCCGCATACTCAACAAATTGACGTCTGTTACTCATGTAGCTCGTAAAAAACCTTAATAGATGAGGAGTAAAGCCGACGCCGGCTAATTTCCTTAACAGGATGTCATTATCGACCACATCAAATGCTTTTCGAAAATCGAAATAAGCGGCGTCAACCTGTCCCCCACCATCTACTTCAGGTGTGATTTGTGTTACGTAACTAAGTAAATTAGTCGTCGTACTGCAACCCGGTCGAAAACCGTGCTGCGCTTCCGATAACTGAGTCTGTACTTGTTTATAAATAATATTTTGCAACGCGGACTCAAATGCCTTAGCTGGAGTAGACAGGACAGCAACTGGCCTGTATCCGTCCACACCTTCACCCCCTCCTCCTTTCGGAACTGGTACTACCCGGGTTGTTTTCCATAATTCCGGAAACACTTCATCTCTCAAAGACATATTGTAGACGTGCAGCAACGGCCCGGCCAATACATCTCGACAGTCTTTAAATATGAAAGCGGGGATGCCGTCCGGTCCGGCAGACCGCTTCGGTTTGAGCCTCGCCAGCGCGCGCATGACATCGTCCAAGTGCAACCGCTCGAGATGAATACGCGCTGAGTCGGCGCCAGCGTCTTTCACCGCCGCGCTCTCGTCTTGTTCCGCCGGAACGGTGCTATACACAGATTGAAAAAACTCGGAAAATTCTTTTACCGCGTTCTGTCCATCAAGCACCACACCGTCCTTGCATACCTTTTGGGCATTTTTATGGTTGGTTTTTGTCCTAATATAGTTCCAAAATGCTTTCGGGTCCTCCATTAAATGATTTTGAACGCGGTCTTGATACTGCAAGTGGGCGTTATGAATCATAGCTTTGACCCTAGCTCTACTGCTCGAAAATAATTCATAATTCTCTTGTGATTTACAAGCTTTGTAATTTTTATGTAAAGTAGCCTTATTTTTTATCTCATTAATAATTTCCGCACTATACCATTCGGGGTAGCTATATCTAGACACTAGCCGCTTTTGTATTTTAGTAGGCACACAGTCGTTAATGATTTTATTTACAATTGAATAAAAATAAGATACGCTTTCTTCAACCCTATTTATTTCGAATAACGGTGCCCAGTCAACAGACGCAAGCGATGTGTATAATTGTAGATAATTGGCCTTCGCAAAATTCCACTCGGGTATAAAAAGTCTACTACTGGTATCAGTATCAGTATTGGTATAAGTATCCGTCCCAGCCGAAGCGCCCCCCGATACCAAGACCGTCACTTCAAGCGGTGGATGGTACACATCAATTGGAACCAACGCCTCCGATGCAGCGCATACCTCAGTGCCATCCCACAATGTTGTTAATACCAAATCTAACTGGCGATTATTACAATTTGGTATTTTATTTCTTTGAATGAATCCACAATACGTCTGAAATAAATCGAAATAATTGCTAACATAAGTGGAACAAGAATACAAGTTAAAATCTCCCAATACTAACACACAATTGTACATATCACATAATTGTTCTATAATTCTAAACAAAAACATGTAATCGCTTTCTTTGCTATTCGGTGGGATGTAAACAACGCAACACAAGAATAAAAACTTGTCGCGCTCATACACATTCGCACAAATCAGTTCAAACACCTTATCGCTAACGCTGACGTCACTCGGTAGTGGTACTGTCCGTAGTTCCAGCCGCGGTGTGGCCACGAGAAACGCGCCGCCTTGCTTTCGCCCATCCGTCCGATCACAGCGTATGATGCTATAGCTTGGGGGGATAATTTCAGCGTCTTTAATGGACTGATTGCATCCAGTTTCAGTTACTGCGAATAGATCCGCACTTGAAGAAACCAGACCGCTATGAAACACTTCTAACTTTGTACGGAGACCTCTAACGTTCTGGTAATACACTTCCACTGCTTTGTGTGGCGGTGTATTTAGAGTCCCTGGGCTTGCGAAACCACACCCACTCACAAAATTCGACATTAATCGGCCATACACTCGGCTCACATAGCATTTCGTAAATACTTTCCGGGACACCAATGATAAAAGAAGCATAATCCCTTTCTGTCTTATGCTTTATTTTCTCCACCTTCACTCCACCGTCTGTTTTGCATATCTCCTTCACGTAGTTTTGTAAGTTTTCAACTGTAGTTTCCTTTTTCAGTCGCCATACATGCAAATACTTTTTACGTTCCATGCCCTGAATATCAATCGAGTTTAATTTGCCACCTTTTTTTACTTCATTGTTAGGAAATTTATTAGTTTTTCTTTTTTCAACCTTCACCCAGTCATTATCACTAATTGTATTTCCGGTGCTCTCCGTACTTTGATTTGTCTTAACTTGGTTTTCTACCCCAGCGTCAATTGCAGACTGTGACTCAATCACTGAATAATTCGCTTGTTTACTGGCCCCACCTGTATGTGTTGCAGTTGCTACCGCTGGCATAGTTTTCGCACTCGCCGTCGAGTTTGCAATGACTGCGGGTAGATTTTTCGAGCTCACCTTTGCGTATGATTCTATTTGTTGATTTGTGGTGTCTTTCCTTTCCATACTGCAAATGTAATCTTCAAGTTTTTTGTTCTTACTTTTCAAATGTTTTATTTGGTCTTCTAGAACGCTAATATTATTTATTTTCTGCTGTGCTACCCTCATTTCTGCACGTAAGTCATGTAACTCCGATTGATTTGTAATAAAAAGATTCTGCAGCTGTTTAAATGCTTCCATCTGATTATCAAATCGAACTCCCATTTCAGCCCGAAAGCTGCAAAGTACATCCATTATTTTTGAATCATTGTCATTCTGCGACTCATCTAACTGCTGTTGTCGATTTCCCCGCACAACATTGACGTTATTAGATGGGGTGAATGTTTGATCCATGATTCTTGCTCGAACAGGTGTATCGTCGCGTTTCGGGATAGAACGCGCACATTCCGGGCACATCCACTGGGCTTTATATTCTTCAGTGAAAGTATCGAACACCTCCGTCGACATTACTAGACACTTTAAGTGATACAATCTCTTGCATGACTCATTTGCACATTCCATAAAGGATATATCATAAATTTCGGCCTCACAGCCACCACAGCGCGTCGCCATCACATTGAATCGTATTTATATCACTAAACACCTTTAATTTAATTTAATTTGCTCTCAATCACGAAACACGTCCGCTCAGTGCGCGCGCGCGTAATATAGCGCGTGTTGTAAGTCTGTGTGTCTGTCTGTGGCATTGTAGCTCCTAAACGGATAGACCAATTTGAGTGCGTTTTTTTAATCGAAGGACATGTCCGTCAAGATGGTTCTTAGCTTTGTTTGGTGGAAATTGGACCAGTAGTTTCCAAGGTATTCAGCTTTAATTGAAACAAGTGCCAAGATCTCAGCCAATATTGATTCTAGGAATTCCAAAGTTAAATTCAGTTTTAGTAGCATTCTCTATATCACTCATTGAATAAGGGTCTCCTTATGACCAGCAGCTCGTGTCGGGGGTGTTATAATTTTTTAATTTTAGGTTAGCCTTAGTTATACCTTAATAGGTAATGGGTTAACGGTATGCGGCTTTTCTTAAACAACAGTAACAAGGAAACAAGTTCAGGCCAGGATCCCAGGATTATCCTTGCAGTTTTGTTCCGTCCAAGCAGCCTACCGCTACGAATTTTCGTATATCATCATCATCATCACACAGACCATATCATCATCATTATATATCGTATATACTGATACAAATATTCATAATGTTTTTACTTCTCTTTATAAGCTAATGACCAAATAAGCCTTATTACAAAGATTAATACTTATTAATAGCGGTTAAGTATGCGTCCGTCAATGATTCGCAAGGTGCCAACGCAAATTTTGTGAATAGGATGGCTGGACAAGCTTTTTAATACCCTAGCCGATAGTTCCACGTCCGTTTTTAAATTTCGTCAATATCCAACTCAAACAACTCTAAGTAGTGAATATTAGTATTTTTTCTTGCTGTGCTTTATGCGAACTAATTACCTAGAGATTATCCTCGTACGAAAGACGTGTTGTTAGTGCTCGACAAAATAAAACATCGACAATCTTCTTAACGATAAGTATATCACTTCAACGTCATAGAGAAAAAGTAAGTCGCAAAATCGTAATATGCATTTGCATTCATTCCTTTGCTTAATACCGTTAAATATGTTTAGAACTTTGGTCACCAATTTGTCGATTTTATAATCATGTTATGTTAGCACTAATCACATGTTGTTCTTCTTAGAAAATAATATATCTAGATTTGGTCAACAATCGCAGTTCATATCATTGTATATTTGTTTAAGAACTAGTATCATCATCTATAGTCTGCAGTTTGCGTGGCGTTAACGTTAAAGCATTTTCTGTATCACGATCACGACTTGGAATTCACCCTGTATATCTGTCATTTGGGGTAACACAGTAAAGCTGTAGCGTGGGCAGTGCCACAACACAATGTGGCGTGGCGCGTATTGTCGCGCGGCGTATCGTCAATTCGTCAGTCGTCACCCGCTCATAGATAGGTGATACGTTAGACTTCAATCGCAGTGACTGTCGTTCCGGTTCCTAAAATCGCTGTGACTTTGTTACGCCTGTTATCCACGTCACGTCAACCTGTACTGTAATGTAGTCAGATCTAGCGATAGTGATTTTGTGATCATTGTTGTTCACATTACCCTGCATGCCTTTTGGAGTAATTAATATTTACATAAAGCCGGTGGGGTTAAATATGAGTATTTTCATATTTTCACATACCTGATAATTACGGAATTGCTATTAATCATATTTACATATTTTTATGTTCCGAATTATTACCATGTAAAGTTATGTGATTACTTATTTTCATTGAAAAAAAAAGAAAATTTTAGGGAAAATTCTATTTTACCGAATGCATAAGCATATTCCTTTTAAAAATTAGGAAAATAACTTTCAAATGTCATCCTTCATCCACACGCCAAAATTTTAAGATATTAGAATTGACTGTCTATTTCTAATTTTACTCATACACTCTTAATTTTACTGGACTAAATATCTATAGCGTCGCGTATAATAAAAATAAACGTAACGCGATTGAGTTAGCGAAGTGGTAACAAAGTAGGTGAATATATGAAATTAGGACCCAGATTTTGCAACGTTGTTACATCGAGACAAGTCACAGTTACACTCATACGACCACTGTGACTTTTTAATCGTAACGTTACTGATCCACCTACGCTGCGCCCAATGTTATTATTCGTCACGATTGAAGTTTGCAGTTTGGGCAGACAAAGGCCAATTTAAAAAGCCAAGGTAAATTCGATTGTTGAATAAAAAAATCACAACACAAGTATCTATCAAAAAGGATGCATAATTTGTGACCATTAGGTATAATATGAAATTACCGATAGATTTAATGATAAAATTGATTGCAAACTATTATAACGTGCCCAATAAAAATGTAACAACATAAATTATGTCATTTAATAAAACATTTAATTTTAGACTTTGACTGAATATATTTTTTTAACTTTTGAAATGTTTATATGTATTACGTACATAGTATTATTAATCAATATAATTGTAATAAATTTATTAAAAAAACATTCGAATTAAGTGGTAAAACAATTTAAAACTTAAAACCTACACTAACCTAACTCTAGCCAAGGTCGGTCATTGGCGGAAATGATCCCAAGATGCTTATGCCTTTGTCCAAGAAACGCGCCAGCTCTGGGATCACAGATCACAGGTAGTTCGTATTAGTTTTTTTTTATGGAATCAAACAAACTGTAATAATAATATGACGACTCCATGGATTGGACAACCACAGCGAGCAGTGAAAAGTCCCAAGCCTATTTATGGGTTAAAAAACACTAAACTAAAATTAAAAAATATTCCTAAAACTAAGATCTCTCGGTAGGGTGCCAATGACACGGCAGCATTCCCACGCTGTCTGGCAATGGAAAGCCTTCCAGCGAGAAACTGTCCGGGCGTGGGTCGCCTGTTGCCTCCCAAGGGCGCTTACCGACCTCCTTGTGGAGCCCACGCGCAGGTTTAATTTAAAAAAGATCTGACAGGATCTCAGGCAATATTGAAGTTAAAAATACTTTGATGTCGTGTTCAGTTTAAATAGTATTAAATGAGGGTCTCATTGTGACCTGCCCCTCTAGCACAACTACGCTTCGCGACTCTTGTCACGCAACATAGCATCACCCGTCACTCTTATACAGTAAAGCATAGAAAGGGATAGGTAATGTATCTCGCGCGAGAAAGACTCGCATGTCACAGTTATGCTAGAGGTGCAGCTACGAATGTCGGGGGTGATTTATATTGGTTTGGCTGAGATCGCGCGCTGACTTTGAACACAACGACGGAACGCGGAGCCGATGGTGGTGTCCTGATGCGTAGGCTACTAGCACAGTTAGCGGCCCGTATTGGGTCTTTACGTGATTTTGGACCGTTGTTTCTTCGTGACATTATTATAGCGATACTTTAAATTTATGAAACAATCAAATGTAATATCTCATTATTTTAATGCGGGTACTTTCACAAAGTTCTCATTAGACCATTTTAATACAAAGATCAAAGCACAAAAAAAAAATTAAATGCGTAACCTGGTGGAAGATACCGGGAATCTAAGCTAAGCTAAGCTAAGGTGTAAAGCCTTTCAAATAAACAATGCAAAGATCGACACACAAAGCATAAAGAAAAAAATTAAAGCTTATCTAGCGTTATGGTGGTGAAGAGGTTAACACGCTGGACCGATTAAAAAAAATATATTTAGAGGTACCGGGTTCGATTACCGGCCGCCAGGTTACACATTTCAATTTTTCTTTGTGCTTTGGATTAGTGGTTTAATATAGTGATACTTTTAGGTTAGTTAATCACTGTGACTTTAATCGTAACGTAACGTTACTTATCCCACCATATACCTACTGCCTACCTACGCTCCGGCTAACGTTATTCGGTGTACTATTGAAGCTTCGACGGACAAAGGCCATTTAATAAAGCTGGTGGGTTATAACATTCTATAATTGAATTGAACATGAAGATGCCGTGCCGTGTTCATAATTTATGTAGTAGTTTTTAGGCTTCTACTAGAAAATGTGTAATGTGGGACGTTACTTGTAAAGAAGTGTTATGTGTGAAGTATGATGGTTTATTACAGAGACTTAATCTAGGCTACAAGAAATATACACGTATGAGGAGCGTCCAGTTTAGGCGTGTGACACCGGACATTACAAATGTGTGTGTGAGTAAAATATTATTGCTATTACATATACGAGGCTGCAGACGACTGTTTTTTTTCTGATCTGGAAACCATTCATATATTTATATATGTTAAGACGCCCAACGGGTTTATATGATGGCTCTTTTACGCGATAAATAAAATGATAAAGCATCTGTCACTTTCAGAGACGGATGCTTTGTCATTAATTTATCTCGTGTTAAACACGACGACCACAGCCACAGACCCTCAGAGCTAAATATGTTATGAGTATATTGACGACGCGTTTGGCTCGGTTTGTAGACACCTGACTACGGAGCCGGTGGTCCCGGGTTCGAATCCCGGCCAGGGCAAATATTTGTGTGACGAACTCGAATATTTGTGCTTGGGTCATGGTTGTTTTATGTATTTAAGTATATATTTATCTATATAAGTATGCATGTCGTCGTCTAAATAGTACCCATAACACAAGCCTTCTTGAGCTTAATTTGGGACTAAATTGATTTGTGTGAGGTTGTCTGATATTTATTTATTTATTTAATCGCCAATCGCTCATCGTCGGCGGTGGGACAAGTGGCCGCGTTGTTCACTACGTTCCTATTTTCCGTGTTATTGGCTACGCGCGTGTAGCGTAGCGCTACGAAAGTGGTGAAGATGTTACCTCTAAAATGGTGTCAAATATATGGTGTCTCAATAAAAGTGCATGATTTAAATTATGTGTATTTTTTCTGCACGTGACAACTCTGAAATATTACAGTGGTTACCGATAATTATTCCGATTAATAAAATATTACTCCATAGGAAGAACTTAGTATCATCATGGCACTCGGCCATAAAAAAAAGCAATAAGCGATGTTTGCAGTTTTAATTACATATATATGTATACATATTAAAAAAAGCTGTACATCTTTATTAAGATACATAATGTTTAAGATTAATTTTAAACTATAATGTAAAGCAGCTATACCTCCTCGGCAGGCAATCCTCATTTTCCCGGCCTCTGTATTATCTCCATAACGCCCTCAATAAATTATTCATTGTCCGCAGACCCTAAAACAATCGATTCCGTTCAGATAACCGACTGCTACGAATGTCCAGCATTAATAACTGCATCGTATTACCTGGATGTATTATTGACATCCTTTGACAGTCCCCAGTTAATCCGGCAGTGGCTTTCGTATCAATAGTAATCAAACGCACGACACATCAAAGGGATCCCTGCAGCGATGATAGGGTTGTCAATGCAAAGAAATTGTTAATAATTTTGTAGATCTGAGGTAGTAAATGAAGATGTAACGAGACTGATATAAATAGTTCTGTGGCTGACTTATCACTGAAAAACTATGTATAAGGATATTTAGGTAATCTTACTTGAAATTAAATTGTATTCTATGTGGTACCTACCTGTGGTACGTTACATAAGTACTACATATCAGTAGCGACTACGACTGTAGCGAGACATGCAATAAAAGACAAAGCATCCGTCACGTTTTGACAAAATGCAAGCGTGAATGACAGATGCTCTGTCACTTCACATGATAAACGCAACCATCATATGCCCCCGTGACCCAGGAACAAATAAAGTAATAATCATGAGTGTACTATTTTTATCTATGTATGTTTTGAAGCAGATCAACCGATTGAGCAAATATTTTGCATACCTATTTTTATTAAGTTAGACCGAAAAGATAACCCTACTGTACCGACAAAATAGATTCCAGTTAAAATACCTTCGCTCCACTGGCAACCATTGCGTCCCTTCGACCGTCGAATCCAGATTCAAATATCTGGTTTCCAATCCCAACTGTTTCCGCAGCGCGGCGGAGCGCGGTAATTGAGGTGTTCATCAAAATAAACGTTGTGCGCCGATTTTTCATGGTTCGATTTTTCATGTATCAAGCAGACTGCAATTACATCTCGAACGAAAAATGTTGGTAAACCTGTAACAGTGTGCAGTTCGCACTGTGAATGATTAATTAATCTTTGACTGCATGGAACTTGTGTGAGACTATTTCCCCTATTATTTAACAAGGCTCAATCGATGGGACCCAGGGTAACTGTCAAACACGAGCTCCAGACAAAGGCTGATAGGTCCTAGAGGATCCTACGCCATATTGAGGAGACTAAGGGCAAAATGTAGACACTGGTTATATTGCACATATTGAACACGGCTCCCTAGTTTCATTACGGCGGGTGAGGACTGCTCACCCTCCGCGCCTCTGGCTTAATAAAACACTCTAGGGCGCTCTGTGTCGGCACGATCTCTTACCAGCGAGAGCCCTAGATTCAGACTTTCGAAGCCCAATATATCGTACACATAACCATACTTTCCTCGGATACGAACAAGCTAGAATAGTAATTTGGAAACGGAACAAATCGTGCTTACGTTATCCATATAAATTTAAAGCAAACGCGTTTAAGGTGTTTGCTGATAAGATGAACTTTGTCTAAACCTAACTAGAGAGAATTCAGAAAGCCGAGTCTTTAATTAAACACAAGAAACAGTGGTTTATAAGTTCAAGAACAAGGGTCACACAATAAAATAAGGACATAAATAACGTATCGGTTTTAAATTGGTGGAGACTGAAAATAGACAGTGACGGCTCTGCTATTGTCCTTTACTGTGTGTACCCTGTGCGTACGTATTAACGTAGTCACAGGCTAGATGTAGATTTTCATGTTTAGATGACTGATTACGGCTTCAATTCTTCCTTATACATATGTATGTAATGGCGAGACATGAGGTTACCACTATAATTATGACATCTCTATTTTAGGCCTCTCAATGCAGATGCAGCTAATATTTGTCAACGACTATATTTGTCAGTTTGAATAAATAGAATTACACCCATTAACATTATTTATGGCTCGACAAAAGTTTGTATCACAGTTATCTGTGCTCTGAATAGTTATCTACAATAAACAATAAATATTCAAAACGATATTTAAACATAAATAATAAATAATAAGCCCCTCGATTCTGAATTGTGTAGATCAGAACAATTCAGCGTGCCTTTTGGCAAGAGCCTCCTCCAGCTTCTATGCTAGGGGGTGATGGTCATTTTCTCCCTCGGTGACGAGCCGTGGTGGGAGAGGTTTTATTAATTTATTTCATTCGTTACTATCAGCATAATTTCCTATGTATGTATGTTTTCGTTCTTCTCATTTTATTAATTTTGTGTTATAATATGTCTCTCAGTTCTGTATGTCGTCTGGCAAAGGCTTCCTCCAGTTGTTTCCATTGTATTCTATCGCGAGCAACTCTTCTCCAGTTGGGTCCCGCTGTTAGTTTTAGTTCGTCTTCCCATCTCCTTTGTTGTTTTCCCCTGCTCCGTTTGCCATTTCTGGGGTACCAGTCTGTAACGATCTTGCTCCATTTTTCTTGTTTTTCCCTCATCATGTGACCGGTCCATCTCCACTTTTGCTGGTCAATCCGGGTAAGTATATCTGTCACTTTTGTTTTTGCTCTTAGTTGTTCATTTCTTATTCTATCTTTTTTGTATGTTCCTGTCATACTGCGTTCCATGGATCTTTGGCAATACTCCAGTTTATTTCTAAGTTGCTTTGTAAGTGCCCATGTCTCGCATCCATATGTAATACAGGGTAGAATACATGTGTTGAAAGCTTTTCTTTTTACAGACACACTTAACTCCTTAGATTTCATAACTTCCTTCATTGACCAATACTTTCTCCATCCGCTAGCTATTCTTGAGTTGACTTCTTTACTTATCTGGTCTTCAAAGGATATGAGCTGGCCTAGGTATGAGTATTCATTCACATATTCTAACAAGCGTCCTCCTACTTTTATGTCTACTTGATTTGAGTTAGTTAATATTTTCGTTTTGGTTGTGTTCATTGTCAAACCTACTTTGCCGCTTTCTTCGTTTAAAGCCTGAATCATTGTTTTAAGGTTGTTTGGATTTTCTTCAAACAAGACTATGTCATCCGCGAATCTAAGATGGCTTAATTTTTTCCCATCAATATTTAGACCCATGTTTGTCCAGTCTAACTTTCGGAAGATGTTTTCCAGGACTGCAGAGAATAGCTTTGGAGACAATGGGTCACCTTGCCTTACGCCTCTTTTTATGCGGAACTCTGGACCTATAGCTTCTAGTTGTATTCTAGCCTTGCTGTTTGTGTATATATTCCGAATTATGTTAATATAAGGTTCAGGAACTTCTTGGCCTGCCAGGCTTTCCCAGATAGCAGCGTGGCTTATGGTGTCAAATGCCTTGTTATAATCAATGAAGGTCAAGTATAGTGTTTTATTGTACTCTTTGTATTTCTGTATGATCTGTTTTACCGTGTGGATGTGATCGATCGTTGAGAATTTCTTCCTGAAGCCCGCCTGTTCCATGGGCTGATTTTCATCCAGTACTCGACTTATTCTTTCCAATATTACCTTTGAGAATATTTTGTACACGTTAGACATTAAGCTTATCGGCCTGTAGTTGCTTATGTCCTCTTTTGGGCCTTTCTTATGTAGTAGAATTATATGAGATATTTCCCACTGTACGGGTGTCCATTGATCAGTCATAATTTTATTGAATAAATTTGTAAGTATAGGCACTAATTCTTCTGCTGTTCCCTTTAGAGTTTCGTTTGGATTGGTTTTGGATTTAAACATAAGTCTAGCCCCAATTTAAGTTCTTAATGCGAGGCCGTAGGCCGAGCTCCACGTAGCACCGAAGGTGCAGAGCGTCCCAGGGAAGCCGCTCACACACTTACATTAGGTGGGTGGGCGGCCTCGCAATAAGTTATTTAAATCTATAATAGACATAAAATATTAAAAACGATCTTTTAAACATAAGTCTTGCCTCAATTTTAATTAAACCAAGATCATGTTCACAAGCTTAGCACCGAAGGTGCGGAGCTTCCTAGGGAACGCGCCCACCCACTAATATAAGTAGTAACATAACGCGAGGCCGTAGGCCGAGCTCCACGTAGCACCGAAGGTGCAGAGCGTCCCAGGAAAGCCGCTCACACATTTAAACTTACATTAAGTGGGTTGGGGGCCTCGCTTTAAGTTATTTAAATCTACAATAGACGTTAAATATTAAAAACGATCTTTTGAACATAAGTCTTGCCTCAATTTTAATTTAACCAAGATCATGTTCACAAGCGTAGCACCGAAGGTGCGGAGCGTCCTAGGGAAGGCGCCCACCCACTAATATAAGTATAAACTTAATGCGAGGCCGTAGGCCGAGCTTCACGTAGCACCGAAGGTGCAGAGCGTCCCAGGGAAGCTGCTCACACATTTAAACTTATATTAAGTGGATGGGCGGCCTCGCATTAAGTTATTTGAACATATATTAAATGGGTGGGCGTCTTCCCTGGGACGCTCCGCACCTCCGGTGCTCGTAAGTTACTTAATATAACCCTTAGCAATTTAATGCGAGGCCGTAGGCCGAGTTCTGCGTAGCACCGAAGGTGCGGAGCGTCCCAGGGAAGCCGCCAGCCCACTTAACATATGTTTAAGTAACTTCGCATTAAGTTACTTCAACTTATATTAAGTGGGTGGGCGGCTGCCTTGGGACGCTTCGCACCTTCGGTGCTACGCGGAGGGATCCCCTTGGATCGCGTAATGTTTTTTAGACTAATGCTGTTTCGCATAATTGATTTAGCATAATTGGTTTTGGCATAATAGTACTTTCGCATAGTAATATTTTGGCCTACTGTTTTTTGGCATTATCATAAGTTAGCATAAGTTTAGTTGGACTAATTTGTATTGGCCGAATATACTCGTACTTTACGCATACTATTGTTTGGGCTAATAATTATTTGGTATATCTGTCATTATCCATAATTTCAGTTGTCTAAATGAATGTAACTCCGTAACGTGGTTAACATGCATTTATAATTATTGTATATATATTTCAAAACAAAATATTACGTTACGTAACGTTAGGTCACATTAGGTAGGTACATTAGGTTCGGTTAGGTTATAGCATGATAACCAGGCGCGAAGCGCCTAAGCAACGCGGAATAGGGGGTCTGCGAAGCGGACCTCCGTTTACCTCACTTTAGTTCCTCAATATATACAGGGTGATCAATCCAAATGGGTCAGTAGGGAGAAAACGAAAACTATAAGAGATAGAGAAATCTGTTCTTAGGAACCATGACTTCGATTTTAGATTTATTAAAAACTGCATTCAATTTTCTTTCGTATATCTCATGCATAACTGGGAATCGAACCCGGTTAAAATTGGGGAGAGGAGAAAAAAAAATGTAGATGTCTATCGATCCTACTTTTTATTGGCAACAAATGTCTGTAAAAGAGTACATACATATAGAGTGCTCTAAGATTCAGAAATTGCTGTTAAAGCTGAAAACGCTCCATACAAATATGCGTGCTGTGTATGGAAAAATAACTTTTTCCATTTGGACCATGATCATTTCCGTTAAGGTTCATAGTTGTCATACAATTATTGTTTTGTTGAATTATGAGGATATTGGAAATAATTTCATATTTGCTTTTGCATAAAAAAAAACGTAAAATGTTCGTACCTTAAAGGGAAGTCACTCTTTCACAGCAATTTCTGATTCTTAGAGCACTCGAAATGTATGTAGTCCCATACAGACATTTGGGGTTATTCCCACCTGTTACCACCAATTTGTTACCACTGGTAACAGCTGGGATTATTTTTCCCACCTTTTACCACTGGGAACTACTGGGAATACGAATTCTCAGCTGTTACCACTAAAATTAATTGGTGGTAACTACTGGTTTTTTTTTTCCCCACCTGTTCCCAGTGGTAACAATTGGGAAAAAAAATTCATATTACTGAAATTAGCAAAAATACATACCTACTTATCTAATATTATTGCGGTATATCTTAAAGTGGGACAAAAATCAGCTTTCATAGACATAGAAGTCGAAGTTTTTCGGATTTAGTTTTTTTCTGTTTGAAACGGATTTGACTAGCAGTGTTTTTATTATCCGAGTTATTCTAAACAAACGTTTTATCGGGTATTATTTATTATTATTACGCTGTGCTAAGCTATTCTAAAGTGATTGGATGAATAGATAGACTTAGGAAATCAAGCACACTTTTAAGGACCCCCTTAATAAAAAAAAAACTGTCTAGCTGTCGTCGTCTGTCATCACACACACTCCCTTCTGGAGTGTAGGGAGGCCTTGTCTGTGCTGGGCACATTTAGGCGGTATCAGTTCGCGGCCCGTAACTAGGTACCGCCGGCCGGCCGGTGGGCCGGGCTATCGATGTCGCAATCCAGGGTGTAGATTTGCGACTAGGGTTCTGTGCTCGCGCCTTCGTAGCTTCTTACAGCTTTTGAGGGCGTGGCTGTTTGTCATCTTCTTTCTTTCTTCTTTTTTTCTCTGTTTTTCGGTTTCTGATCCTGATGTTTGCTTGAGCGCGTGTGTGCTCGTAGGTTTCTATGTTGCCTCTTCAGGTGAGGCTATGTGTGCGGTATCAGTTCTCGCGGGAGAGGTCGCGAGCGTGTATCCGGGGGGCGCGCGTGAAGGGGCGCGATCCCTTGCAGCAGCACTTGGCGGGACTCGTCGGCTTTCCTGAACATTGACGATGCCAGTCTACCGATGTAGGCGTCCAGTGGCTCCCACCTCAGCGCCTCTTGGAGGTGGTCATTAGGGCTTGCAATATCGGATGGTTTTCCAATTCCGGAATGGACTTCGAGATTGGCACTCAATTCCGGAATTCCGGAACTGGTTCCGGAATTGACTAAACATACAAAAATACAAAAAACGAGTATTTTTTTTTACTATTGAAGGCGGAAATCCATGTACTATTGATGATTAGAGGTTTTCTATATGTCAAGAGATTTTCACCCTAAATAGTCTATGAAATGTCTGGATATCTTATCTTACATGATAAGCATTTTTCAAAGTATTCACAGGACGGCAGGACCAATAATATATTTAGACGGTTGTACCTATTGCGTCATTCTCCATCGGTGTCGGGGTTAAGGTACAATTCATTTAATACACAAATGCCTCATATTTATGTCTGTTTCTTTGTTCTCATTCCTACAGTGATGTTCGCACAAACGCCCCAGTATCTTACTTAGTGTACACATCAAAAGTGTCGTAATCTAAAGCTTGCTTTGCAATGTCTTAGTCCATCTCTTGTTGATCTGCAAAGTACCACACAAGTCGCTTGTTATCAGTCATCCCACTGTCAAAAATACGTATTTTGAGCTTCCGTGGAGTCAACGGGAATCTAAAAAGGACCTCCTCATTCAATGGATTCTTAGATCAAAGTTTTTCCTTCAGTTGTTTTGATTCAGTTTTTCAGCTTTCTTATTCTGTCTTTGGTTGAAAGATTTATTGACCTGATTGTATAATTACTTGAGATACCCTATGACATTGTGTCATGTATGACTTTTTTATTATACCTTGATATTTCATACCCCGCTGATCACTATCGTAAGTTTTTACCGAGCACATAACTATCTTGAAAATGTTGTGACTCCCGATTCCTTACATTCCTATCATTAACAACATTGCCCTTGGATTTCCATCACGAGGCCGCAACCATGAATAAAGACATATCTCTAAAATGCTTAGTGGAGCCTTAATTATGAGAGATTTTGAAATGTCTATGTAGTGGGTAGATAAATAGTGGCAAGATCTTAGACAGATGTGAATTAAAACCGTTGAATTTGGCTCATTCCTGGTGAATAATCTGTAATTTAGTGTTTTACCAAAATAACCAGTAAAACATTTCGACTATAAATGGTTCTCACTGCTAACTGTAACAAATGCTAATGCTATATTTACAAATAGTGAACTTCATGCCTAATTAAATTCTCTACCCGTCCACCATAGGGCCAATAAGTCAAAACAGAGATACTTCAAGTACCCACTTGTAGAGTAGAATTTTAACCGTTCTGAGAGCGTTAAAGATACAAGTGAATACATATATAATATGTATTTAAGCTTAACCAAACTTACCATCCGTAAAACATCTCATATTACTGTCTAGGAACTACATTAAATAATGTCGTTTCAATTCCGGAATTTTCGATATTGAGCGTCCTCAATTCCGGAATTGTAATATTGGAAAAACCATCCGAGATTCCGGAATTTCGAAATTCCGGAATTCCGGGATGCAAGCCCTAGTGGTCATTCCGCATGTAGCGTGGGGATATTCGTTATGTGTCTGAGTGCCAGGTTTTCTTGTGCCTTTATTTTCTTGCGATTGCTGGTAGCCACGAGAGCGTACCAGGCAGGCGCTGCGTACGTGAGCCTGGATCTCACGTACGTTTTGTATATCCCCAGCTTCGTGCGGATCGGTAGACTGCTTCTTAAGACGGGTCTCAGGATCGTGCGCGCGGCTTTGGCTCTTGTCACCACTTATGCCACGTGCTGTTTCATGGTGAGGCCCCGGTCGATGGTGACTCCCAGGTACCTCACCTTGTGCTGCCATTCTATGTCCTGGTTGGACATCTTGAGTGGTGGCGGCGTCTGCTTCTTGCCGGTCATGAGGGCTTGCGTTTTGGCGACGTTGACCGATAGTCGCCAGTCGCCTAGCCACTTTGGCAGGGCGTCGAGCTGGGCCTGCATCTTCTTCGCGGCATGGTTGACCGAGGTGGTGTAGTAAGCCGCATCATCCGCGAATAGCCCGAGCTGGACATCCCCGACCACCGGGATGTCATTGTCATTAGTGTAGATGGCGTAACATGTGGGCGACAGGCAGCTTCCTTGTGGGACTCCCGCTCTTATTGGGCGCTCTGAAGATTGGGCTTGTTCCATCGCCACATGGAACCTGCGTCATACTCGTAGTTCATAGTTCATTTATTGGTAAACATTCACATTTACAAGTCACTTAAGATTAAAATTAAAGTTATAGATAAAAATATTAGATATAACAAACAATTATAGTTACATTAGTGATAGAATATAATCATTTGGCTTGTGATTGAGCCAATGACTTGTACCCGTCTAAAAACTCATCTATACTGTAACAAGCCATCGTTAATAATAGTGCTTTTAATTTGCTGACAAACACTGTGTCACTCGAGGAATTCTTTAGGTCCTCACTCAGTATATTGTACAGTCTTATTCCCATAAACTGAACAGACCTCCTCGTCTTCGCCAGACGGCACGCGGGCACGCGCAGCAGGTGCTGTCTGCGCGTGGCACTGCGGTGTAGTTGGGCGTTGGTGGGAAGTCTATCCAGATTACGTCTTACATACTTGCACCCTTCGAGTATATAATATATACACTTGGTAACGCAGGGATTTTAAGTTGCACGAAAAGTTCTTTTGCAGGATGGTCCCAAGGTTTTTTTGCTATAAAGCGAACTGCGCGTTTCTGTAGTCTAAAAATTTTATCACGGTCTGCAGCGATACCCCAAAGATCAACTCCGTAAATCAGGATTGAATGGAAATATCCATAGTAAGCTTTTTTTTAAGTTATCCTAAGATAAACTATGAGTTAGCCTGGACAAAGCGTAGCACGCGGACGACAGCCACTTGCACGTCCACTCAGGAAGGACCTGATGACTTCCACTATGCTGCGAGGGGCTGGGGCGTTCGACAGTTTGTATAGCAGCCCCTGGTGCCATACCCTGTCGAACGCCTTTTCCATGTCAGGCATGACTGCGATGGCGTGCTCCTTTTTTGTTGATGGTGCTGGCTAGGAAGTGAAGCACGCGAGTAAGTTGCAGCGTCGTTGAATGTTCGGCTCGAAACCCGAACTGCTCTGGTCGGAGCTCCACGTAGGAAGGAGTCTCCCCAGTAAGAGCCACTCGAACACCTTGGAGAGGGTGCTGAGCAGAGTTATCGGTCTGTAACTCTCCGGTCTTCTTCTGTCTTTTCCAGGTTTGGGCAGCATAACTACCCTCCCGAGTTTCCATGTGTTGGGAAAGTGGCCCGAGCGCATGATCCCATTGAAGAGGCGCGTCACTGCCACTATGGTGTGCAGTGGTAAGTGACGCAGTGCCGCGTTGGGGATCGTGTCGGCGCCCGGGGCTTTCTTGGGGTCGCAGCGTTGGAGGGCTCGCTGCACCTGGCTCGGGGAGAAGAAGACCGGATCTTCCTCTGCTCGTACTGGTGCTCCGAAGTACCTCTCAAGGTGTTCTTCGACTGTTCGCTGGTGTTCTGCGTTCTGAGTCGGGTTCGGCCGAAACTGAGCCTCCAGGCTCGTGGCGAAGATCTTCGCCCGATCTTCTGCCTTGTAGCGCGGAGTATTGTCCACAGGGTCGTAGAGTGGTCTGATCGCTTCGGGTTTGTTCGCTTGCTGCCTGCAGAGGCGGTGAATAGAGGGGACTTCACCCTCTACAGACGCTAGGTGGCTTTCCCAGCTCTCCGCCCTGTGGTCTATTAGTGCTTTCTTTGTTCTTTCAGTCAAGGCATTCAACGCTGTCTTGACTGTGAGACATCTTGTTTGCTGCCATCTACTGCGCAGGCGGCGTTTTTCCCCAATCATGTCTCTTATCCTCGCCGGGAGGGGCGCGTGCCTCTCTGTGGCGGGGATAGTGTGGGATGCAGCAGTCAGCGCGGCCTGGAGGTGTCCGGTAAGATGGTCTGCTGCTCTCTCTACTTCGTCAGCTGTGGAGACCGGAGTTCTGTGTGAGTTGGTATTCTCCTCTCTTGAGGCGAACACCAACTTGAGCGAATGACTCCCAGATGACTCGGTGTTTCGGTTTCAGTAGGGCTACCGTTGGTTCCATTTCGATGCACATGAGGACTGGGCGGTGGTCGGATGGTAAGTCCGGCAGTGCCTCATGTGTCATTTGGGCGTCGACTTGGCTACTGATTGCGGAGTCGATGACGTCGCCTGTCCCGTGCGTGTCGTGGTAGTGAGACGGCTCTTCGGGTCCGGCGACATCAAAGTCCCAGTCTTCAGCAGCCTGCTTGATAACTTTCCCGGCTGTGCAGGTGTGGGAAGAGTGCCAAGCTGGACTCTTGGCATTCAGGTCCCCAGCCAGGATGGTCGGCGTGGGGGTTCTCAGCAGCAGTGCCAGCTCGTCTCTGAGCTTCTAAATCCGAATTATAAATTCGGATATCCCTTCCATCCAAGTTTAGGTCGACCCCCAGCACATAGAGGGAATCGAGCGAGCGGAGGTCCACCGGCTGGTGGATGAGGTTCTTTCGAACGAATACTGCCAGTCCACGGTAGGCGATCCCTTGGT
This sequence comes from Apotomis turbidana, assembly GCA_905147355.2. NCBI lineage: Eukaryota > Metazoa > Arthropoda > Insecta > Lepidoptera > Tortricidae > Apotomis > Apotomis turbidana. Next base: position 4,871,512 of record LR990293.1, read on the forward strand.
CGGTGGTTTCATCTTTGCGGTACGTGATGTACCGGCTGGCTGTCAATGGGGTGGCTTCAGGGAGATGCGTTTCGCTGACCAGCATCAAATCCACATCCTGCTCTTTTAGGAAATTACGGAGCAGGGCGATCTTGCCAGTCAGCGATTGGGCATTCCAGTAGACAACCCGCAGCTTCTTCGTGTTGAATGTGAGGCTGAGGGTTGATGGATGCTAGTGCTTGCGCCAGTGCAGCTGGTCCCAGTTGTGACACTGCTGCTGTGAGCAGTTGGGTAATTAGTGCCGTCAAGTCTGATTGTGGCTGGAATTGTGCCTCTGCTGGTCTTGGCTCTGCTGTCACATCACGGTTCATGAGATATAGCCTGGTGACAAACAGACGGACGGACAGTGAAGTCTTAGTAGGTAATAGAGTCCCGTTTTTACGCTTTGGCTATGGAACCCTAAAAACTGAAAAAAATTAGGAAAAAAAATGGGTAGTATTATAATTTTTTCATATTATTTATTAGTCATAATGTTTATTAATTTTACAATTTGAGGGCGTAATTTATAAAATACTAGCTTTTGCCCGCGACTACGTACGCGTGGAACTTGATAAAAGGGATTATTAAAAGCGCCTAAGCAAATGTAAGAGCAATTGTGCTTTTGGGCTAATAATTAATTTTTCTACAGGGTCACCGCACCCCAACAGAAATGTTCACTCACTTTTCAATTTTTTTAGGTATAATTTCCAGGATGAAAACTATCCTATGTCCTTGAATTGCGATTCAGCTAAAACATCACGTGAAATACAATGTGTAAGTTACTTCTCCCACCAGACCCGTTCATCTTTTTTAACCTGCTCCAGTTATGAAAAGTGATAATCTAATTGGTGATAATCAGTTCACTCTTAAGTATGTTCACTCGGAAGCAAGTGCGAACCCGGAATCCTTGAATTATATTAAAAGAGGGCGAGGGACAGTTTTACAACACGCAGGATGTGAATATTATGTGAAACGAAAACATTCAAGTGGTCTAACTGTGTGGGTATGCATGCAAGAACCGGACAACATGCGGAGGCCGTCTACGAATATAGGTATGAGAATCCCTATGTCGTCTTGTATTACCGTACTTTCAAGTGCATCTACAGTAGTGAAAAATTAACTTATTTTACTATTATTTCCTTTTAATACATTTTTTTTTAAACACTTAAGTAAATATTCCGGAATAAAGTATACTATCTCAAAAACAAGCAAAAGCAAGCTGCATTAATTAGTTCAATTGGTCAAATAATGTGGACCTTAAAGATAATTAGATTTGTACTAAGTACATAAAATAAAATAGACGAGACTAATAAGTTACTAATTATTATTTTGCTTATGGAAGATGGCGTACTATAATAGCAAATTTATAGTACGCCATCTTCCATAAGCAAAATAATAATTATTTTTGCTAATTTCACTATTCTGAAAACATTTTATTCCCAAAATTAAAATTATAAATAATTTGGTGGTAACTAATGGGATTCTTTTCCCATCTTTTACTAGGGGGTAACAACTGGGAAGAAATATCCCAGTAGTTACCACTAATAAATTTTAGTGGTAACAGCTGAGAATTTGTATTCCCAGTAGTTTCCACTGGTAAAAGGTGGGAAAAAAATCCCAGCTGTTACCAGTGGTAACAAATTGGTGGTAACATGTGGGAATTTTATTCCCAGTAGTTACCCCCTGGTAAAAGGTGGAAAAAAAAATCCCAACAGTTACCAGTGGTAACAAATTGGTGGTAACAGGCGGGAATAACCCGACATTTGTTCTCAATAAAAAATAGGATCTAGGAGGTATTTATGCTTTTTAATGTTATGCGTAAAAAATTATGCGCAATGAGGCTTATGCACATCTCATTTTCGGCGAAAAGCAATTATGCGTAACCATATTAGTATTAATGATTTTATGCCTTACAATAGTACGCGGAGCTCGGTCTGCGGCCTCGCATTAAGATGCTGCAACTTATATGAAGTGGGTAGGCGGCTGCCTTGGGACGCTTCGGACCTTCGGTGCTACGCGGAGCTCGGCCTTCGGCCTCGCATTAAGTTACTTCAACTTACATTTAGTGGGTGGGCGGCCTGCTTGAGACGCTCCGCACCTTCGGTGCTACGCGGTGCTCGCCCTGCGGCCTCGCATTAAGTTACTTCAACTTACATTAAGTGGGTGGGCGGCCTCCTTGAGACGCTCCGCACCTTCGGTCCTACGCGGAGCTCGGCCTGCGGCCTCGCATTAAGTTACATCAACTTATATTAAGTGGGCGTGCGGCTTCCTTGGGACGCTCCGCATCTTTGGTGCTACGCGGAGCTCGGCCTTCGGCCTCGCATTAAGTGTAGTGAACGTATGATATTGTGTTCACGCGTGCGAAGCCGCGGGCAAAAGCTAGTTATAAATAAAATAATAAATGCCCTTCTGGCACATGCGTAACTGCTTTTACACATTAGGCCCATCTGGCATGTATGAACACCTTTATTTTAAATTAATATTTATAAAATGGGTAGTTTGCACAAATGTAACTTTGACAGAGAAAAATTGTGAAAATTTTATTTATCTCAGTCAACCTTTGACAACGGTATCTGTAAAGGTACTGAAACGTCAGGGAGGCTCAAATAATTAATAAATAAATAAATAAATAAAATAAAATATGTTTATTTCAGACCTAGATCCATATTGTGTTAGTTACAAAGAACTTAATTACCTATGTTAGTATATACAAAACAAAAATAAAAACAATTACACTATTTAGCCCTGCCTGATGTCACCTCAATCCAGTATTTAGTGAGATGACAATCAAGACGTTCAGATAATGTCGCACGCGGGCAAGCAAAGACGCAATTCTTTTACGTCTAATGGCGTAAAAGTCGTCTGTTCTCGCCTCCGCGAACATGCCCGATGCACTACAGTGCTTCGACAACCTCAACAGCATCCTCAGGACATTATTGTACTAGACTCTTAGAGAGATATAGGCCCTCTGGGTGAATTTCGCCCACAGACTGCACTTGTAGAAAGTTTGATTAATAAACGCGATATAAGCCGTTTAAATTGTTTTATTTAAGTATACATTATATTTTATATTAGAATAAAGACCAAGTGCGGGTAGTTCTAAATACTCGCGTGACAAGACGTTGATAGCATTTAAAGCGAGCTAAATATAAGTAAACGTTTTAATTTGAATATATCTAGTCCCAAGCCCTTCTTTTTTGGAGTGGAACGGCGTCGAAGGCAGGTGAAATCCACCGACGAAGGCAACTTCAATTTGAAGACTCCTCATAAAATGATATGATATGTAAATTTGTTTATACAGTACAGGCAATGGAAATTGCACCCTTAATAATCATAGCGCATATCGACGATATAATTACAGTAATCACGGTCGTAATCCCATGGACATATCTAAAAATATCTCAACGCCACGACTTGGCCACGTATGGCTCCCCTATTGGAGGAAGGCTAATGTTTTTCACTCACAAAGGTTGTGCGAAAGAAAAAGGACGTGACGCTGCCTTAGCCCTTTTATTAGCATTGTTTGTGCCGATTTTCCGTGATGAAGGAATGGATATTGATGTGATGTGTTGATTAAATAATGTCGATACACGGTTCTTTTGCGTGTTTGCTTTCAGAGGAGGAATAGTGAGTTTTGTTGATGTTCTATTGAAAATGTATGTTGCACTTATAATTTTAAGCTGCTTTTAACGACTCAGTCATGCTTCAGCGGTCCTATGATGGTTGCGTTTATCGTGTGATAAATAAGTGACAAAGCATCCGTCACGTTTTGGCAAAATGGGAGCGTGAGTGACAGATGCTTTGTCACTTATTTATCACACGATAAACGCAACCATCATAGGCCCCCAGATTAGTTTTCATTGTTTAGATCTTTGTCTGTGGTAAATTATATGTCGATGCTTCACGGTAAATTATGCATCAAACTTTAGTAGGTATCATAATTTATGCAGATTATGATTCATATTCTTTCAACGGGTGTATATTTAATAGCATAAGAAAGCGATATAATTATTTTTTATATACTAAGGCCTAATTCCATTAAAATTACAAAATGAGAACCATACTGTTTTTTTTTTGACTAATTGCTTTATGATCTCAGCGTTTTAAATTGGGTCATCTCGTTTTTACCAAGCAGTAAAATTCTTCTCCTTATCTTCGTCGTTTTCTTTTGTGCCGTTGTTACCGTCTAATGACGTTCTCTGGCGGAATCGGACTTTTGTATATGAAATGAATTATAATCTTACTAGCTTTTGCCCGCGACTACGTCCGCGTGGAACTTGATAAAAGGGATTATTAAAAGCGCCTAAGCAAATGTAAGAGCAATTGTGATTTTGGTCTAATAATTACATTTTCTACAGGGTCATCAATGTCATCATGATTCATTCGCACACTTTTTCAATCTTTTTAGGGATAATTACCAGGATGAAAACTATCCTATGTCCTTCCTCGGATTTTAAACCATCTCCATGCCAAATTTCATCAAAATCGATTCAGCGGTTTAAGTGTGAAGAGGTAATAGACAGACAGACACACTTTCGCATTTATAATATCAGTAAGTATGGATTAAAACTTTCGTGAGACATATTTAATTATCATATTAAGCGTTTACACTCACGAGAAACTGTCAGGAACGGCCCGACATGATTCGAACTCGTAAGGAGCTCTTCTTCAGGGACGACGAACCGCTTCGACGAGTGACGAAGTTGCCGCGACGAGTGAAGAGGTTGCCGCGGTGAGTGACAAAGGTGCCGCGGCGGTGTACGGGCAGCAGTCCCCGATGAAGAGCTCCATACGAGTTCGAAACATGTCGGGCCGTTCCTGACAATTTCTCGTGAGTGTAAACCGCTTAATACAATAATTAGAAATGAATTGTACCGATTTTTGTATTATACTCCCAAATATCAAACGCATATAACAAACGTAATACCTGTAACTCTATCGACTTAAGACATATACAGAGAACTTCCTGGCTGTCATTAAATAAATATTTGTTTTATTTAGTATTTTAGTGTAAATTTTAGTATTTAATCTACAATAAAATTATTGTAATATAGATGAATATGTACTTAAATTAAATAATGTAAAGGCTTTCCTATTGCCTGAAACACGGGGGGAACCCTAGCTCAGGTTGTGCAATTTGTGAATTTATTTGTTTTTTAAGTATAGAATTTAACCGTTCGCTCTCCGTACATTAAATTTATGTTTTTTTCAATAAATGTATTTGTATATAGTACATATGAGCACCACGGCATTGCTAATCACAATCAGCTGTTGTAGTTTTTTCCTGCATAAGTTTATAAATGCTCTCCACGTAAAAGTAAGAACAAAATCTTCCGATACATATATCTTATTAGCATTGAGGTATTATTTATTACGTCAATGGGATTTAGGTAAATGTTTATCTTTGACTTAATACATTATTAGTGCTCTAAGTGTCAGAAATCTCTGTTATAGTTCGGCATTCCTACAGAACGCTGAAAACGCTCCATACAAATGACTACTGAAACGTAACGTCAATTCACAACTATTGTTTTGTTGAATTCTGAAAACAATTTCATGGATTTAAAATAAACCGTACTTTAGAAGTCGCATATTTCAAATAATGTTAATAAAAAGGTTTTTTTCAGGGCAGAATACTCTGTGGACATAAAATACAAAAAAAAATCACAATAAAATCAATTACGGTTGAAGTGTCAGTTTCCTGACTATTGGAAGATTGTAATAGTACATTACGGCAGAGACCAGTAAGTAAGCCATACTGGCCGAGTAGGAATTAGACGGACCAAGCCGTAGGCGAGGTCCGGATATAATACGAGGCCAGGATGGCTCTTACGGTCGAAGCAAGTATAGTGCTTTTCTCAAAAATTAAACAAGAAAATTAGATTAAAATTATATTTTGTAGGTGACATTCATATTCGGCAATTTTCCAATGAATATTTTTGTTACTTATATCCCATTTTTATTATTACACATTGTGATATTCGTCGTCGCAGGCACCATTAACTCCCATGATAACAACCTATAACAAAAATAATTATGAGTTTATACTTGGATAAAAGATATAGCTATATCGTTATCAAATAGTGGCAGCATTTATTTACCTTCATCGCCAAAATGGTTATCATCTAGAGCTTGATTTAAGAACTTTTCTATATTTTGCTGCTGAATATTTGTGATTTCTTTCCTTTGTAGCCATCCGATTGTCTCAGAAAGATTGTTGAAATATTCTGACCTTATCACACATTATCTGACCAACTATTAACTTGATTTAATTCCTTCCATTTACTGAATCTCTTGTATTTTTTTATATCCCCTTGGATTTAGTCGGAAGTAAATTATTTTAGCTAACTCTACCTCCGCTTTTAAGTATGGAGGAGTGCCGTCTATTCGGAATCAGACTCGTATAAACTCATTTTTGCTGAATTATTTTAATAGATTTTTGTCTTTTAATTTAAATCCCGCCTGAATTTCTTTTTTTATAAATACTGCGTTTAATTGTTTGCACTGTCTTACAAATCTAAGTCTTAAAGATAAAATTTAATTATTGTTATACATTGTTGTATTTTCTAACTAATTTTCATATCATAAAGCTTACCTTCAATTTTAACTCCGAGGTTTTTTCTAAACGACACAAAAAAGGAAGGAATTCCGAAATATCATTGTCATTTTACACAGCACAATTATGAACTAAACGCTGCATACAAACTTCCGCACTAAACTTTGTCGCTACTTTTTTTTTTTTTATATGCATCTTGAGTTACGTTTATACTGCCAATAGTGCTAACCTCTTTTTATTTTACATTTGCTCTTAGTGTAAATTGCAAGTGTATACCGCAATGTCGTCTCTTTCTATTTAATCTATGAAAAAGGGACGCCACTTTTTAATTTCTACTATTTGCTGTCGCACTGTACTTATAATTAAAACAATTTGTGGAATGCATCCTTTTTACATTTGTATACGACCTCATCGCCTTCAAATCCTTAGTTTTTTTATAGGTCGGTGACGATGTACATCGTGTTTCGATATTCAAATATCTTGATACGTAATAGGAATTACATACTTACTTACTGGACAAATATTGATTCCAAATTTAAAATCTCGCTGTTTACTGGACACTTCTAAAAAGTCTTCGGTATGTTCCACTTACTGTAGTCTATCTAACGATGGTAAGGCAACATTACATGCAATTTTTGAGAAAACATAAATTACTGTTACCATCATTTCCGAGCGTAAGTTAACCGCTTGTGGCGCCACTCAACTCTCTTGTCTGTTAACTTTTAAATGAAATTACTTTGAAATATAGTTTTTTATGCGTTTATAAACTTGTTGTGATTTTATCTTTTCGGCAATATGCCCATATTTTTATAGGTACATAAATAACTTTAAAAAATAATTGGTAATATATTTTACACGTAAACGATACCGCACAACCCCCAATAGCCTTAACTGATCGGTAATAAAAAAAAGAGGACTACTTGGTCCTATTCATCCCGCTTATCTGCCATGCAGGGGACGAATTTGACTTCCCTCTACATCTGAAAGTAATCACCGCGAAACGCTCTAGCTGTGATAGAAATTTGCGTGGCCTATGAAATCTACTATTATCTTACAATAGTAGGTACCTTAAATTATTACCCTATAGATTAGTACGATTAATAATTCTTTATTATATGCTTGTTGTGTTGAGTGCTCGCAAACTATTCTGCATATATCCGTCCGGCTACTCGATAACTATTTTTAACGATTTCAAAAAAGAATAAGTTTTTGGGGTCGGATGTCACTCGAGGATGACTGAACTGATAGGCAAAATTGTTTTTTGTTTGAAATTGTTTTTTTTCTTGTTGACCCTATTGTCATCAGGTGATGGGATCCAGGCAAAATAGAGGGAACTCTTCCAATATTATGCGTTTGTAAACTTACAAACACATCTGTATCATGAGCACACCCGGGGGTTTCAGTGCACGTATGATTTGACGCCTAGTGCCGGCCTAGTGTTACATCATTTTTGCACCGAAAGCCCCGGGTATGATCTAATTCTAATTTTAAAATATGGCTTCCATCATAGTTAATGATGATTTCGCCAATTTCGAGTTTGCTCGTAGAGCATGCCGTTGTTCGGTGAGGTTTTGCTTTTTGTAAGGTGATAGCGATTTACAAAAAACCACGCGGACTATCGGGCCTTGACCCAGGAAGGGCTATGAACGCTTCAAGTTGAATTCTTCATTAGCTATTCACTCCTACGTTAGATCACTGCACAATACGCTATCAATACTACACATTGAACAACGAAAATGAATAAATAATGAACAACGAAACTTAAACGCATGCGGCCATCTTAAGTCATGAACCGGAAGCCCCCGGGTATGATCAAGATTTCAGTATTTTTTGACAAGGTTTTATTTACTTTCACCTGTCCCGTTGTAATGGAATTTTGTAAGTTAAATTTGACCCACTTTCTGGTTTCCGATTGAGCTGAAATTTTGCACGAATATGCAAATTGCGTGACAATGCAATATTATGATGATGTGGAGTTGATCTGATGATGAAACTGGAAGGTGGCCAAAGGAACTCTGTAATAAATTAAGCAATCATATCGAGTTTGGGCTCTTTAGAATCGTCTCTGTGAGCAATTGATGGACGTTCAAAGAAAAGTACAGTCGAATATAAGCTTGTCACAAAAATTAAATTTTTGACAGAAACTTATTTGTAACGGATGCTTACAAAATTGAACTTGGAATAGATCATTTGGTGATGTAGATGAAATTGATTACTTGATCTAGATTTTTTGTTGTGTGAGTGTGTGTAATCACTAATCAAACATTGCAAATTTTGTTTCACAAACTTACCAGAATTAATTTGAGGTAAAATTTTGCAAATATGGTGTATGTAAGTACCATTTCTCAAACATGCAATAAAATATCGTCATAACGTGCGTTGTACTCGTAACAGGCATCGGAGTATCACGTTTCGGGCGGAACAACTCGAAAGGAACTGTAAAGGAATTATAAATTTATGAAACATATAATGTCTTCTTTTTTTAAATGTGGGTATACACCACAAATAAATAATGCAAAGAAACAATGCAAAGATCGATACACGAAGCATAAGGAAAAATTCGAATGGTTTCTTGGCGTAAGGGTAGCGAAGTGGTTAACGCGCTGGACCGCCAATCCAGAAGTACCGGGTTCGATTCCCGGTCTCTTCCACCAAGTTACGCATTTCAATTATTATTTTAGCTTTGATCTTTGTATTTAATGTAAAGGAATTTCATTCAAACTTGAAGGCCTAAGCCGGGAACATGGCGTCTGTGTTCATGAATAGGCTAAACAGCTGTTTTTTTGAGTGGTGTATTTTTTTTATTTCGTTGCATATGTTTGAGAAAAGCACTGTATATGCTTAGCCGTGAAAAGGGCTTGCCGGCTTCGTATCACTATCCCTACTCACCCGGCAAGCCTTTCTTTCTCGGCGTCTGCAGTAATGTATGTACTATTATTTATCGAACTGATACAAAACTTATAAACATAATAAGTAAATAACTTTCTCATTGAGCAAATATCGTCCTACATTTTTTTTTATCTAGCCTATAGAACTGTCCCACTGCTGGGCAAAGGCCTCTCTGTCTGACGCTGCCTCCGGCCAGTTGCTGAGGAATGCGTCTATGTCATCCCACCTACGTTTTATTAAAACTAATTATTTTAAAATGCAATATCAGTTTCGTTTCAATTATTGAAAACGCAAGCCTTTCACTCCCCGTCCAGACTTTAACTTCGTTCCTCCTGAACTCTGAAACTTTTAATTCCTTCGCACCATACTGGGTTTCATGTAAAATTCTTTCGCCGTTCGGGCATGCCGTCTCTGGAATTTCTGTTTGAGTATATACCTATTACTAATTTTTGTGTTTCTTTTTGTATACCATACAAATGCTTTGGTCATATGTACTGTTAATTTGTTTGTAATAAATAAATAAATAAAATAAATAAATTAGACAAGCCCCAAGCAAGGACGTGACATAAAAATTAATTACATACAAGGTGTGACAGAAATAAGAAAATAAAATAAAACAATAAGTAGGTAACTATTTTTATGGCTGTGCCACGAAAAGGTCCCACCTCAGCAAGATGCTAGCTCGGGAGCCAGCGCTGATCTTTCGGTGGTGAGAGGACAAAGGAAATTATGAAAACAGATGGCGCCAGGCTGGCATGGCTCCGCGCGCCCAGACAAAACAAATGACGATCCCGCATCACGCTATTAAGATTTTTCCTGAAATCATGACCACTTTCCATAGAAAACTGATTTTCAATAAAAACCTAGAATTTTATAATAGTGTAGATATAATATTTATAGTGTGTAAATTAAATACATGTATGTACGAGTATCTTCGTTTATATTAGTAATCCATACATATATAAGTATTTACCTGTATCCCAGATGCTCTCTGTACAATTCGAATTCTGATTTGAGCCAACTTCTAGTATCTCTGCTTGGCCCTAAGGTTGACTGGTAGATAATGCCATTTGGCATTAAGTCCGCCATTTGTATAACTTTTGTTTAGTGCAATGAAGTTTAAATAAATATGCCCTTTAATACCCCGAAACAACGAATCCTATTACACCCAACAAATTGCATCCGTCCATCGATTTTCCATGCCATTATAAGCCAAGCCGCGGTGCAGTGCCAACCCGCCAACCGCTCTATCCTCTAAAAAAGTCATATCCGCCGTTAGAGTTTATAGAGGCATGTGACTTTTCTGTTTCGCGTGTTTTAAATGGCGCGCGCAATTTGGGCGGACCACCTGATGCGCCCGCCCAGCGCTCAGTCTACGGAGAACTCAGCCTCGAATTCACGCTAGTCTCCACCACGAACTTTGCGGAGATCGAAAACTTCTTTTGAATTTAAATATCGAATGCCCTGCGAACGTTTTTCAATTGTTTTCGTTTAGAAATCGAACGTTCTTGCTCTCGCGACTATATTTACGTTTTTTTTAAACTAGTGTTGTAGGAACTTGGTAACTATAGTGTCTGTAAATTGTTTTCATCGAAATAATAACATACACAAAAGTTGCTATGAAGAATTCCAAATTGTATTTTTCGTAATGTTGCATTGAGTGATAGTGAGTTGTGTTCTCTCTTAAAATAACAATTCCATTTACATTAAGTTAATTAGAAAATGGACGAGAATTCTAAATATACTAAAAATAATCGTGAAAAAATCTGTTTAAAATTATTAAAAGATAATGAAAACTGGTTGATTAACAAACCCGAAGCATTGGTCGTGAAAACGAAGAAAAACATACAGGAAACAAGAAAAAGCGCGTCAAACAACAAACTTAACTCTAAAGTACGAGTATCTATACCTCTTGCGACAATTCCGAAGTAAGTACAATCAGGCATAATCCAGAACCTATACAACAATAGATAAAAAAAAAATTAAAATATGATTTGTTTTATTAATTAGGTCATTAACCTATTTATATATTTCATAAAAGTCGAATGTATGTATTCACAAGTACTTATAAAAAAATCTTTGCGCTTTTATTTATCACGTATGGGTATCGGAAATAAAATATGATATTAATTTAAACCACGTTAAAAACACTACAAAGCGATGTACCTAACAATAAAATTTTAATAAATGTCTTTGGAAACTTAAAACGAAATGAAATCTATAATTAAATATACCTTTCTACTCATCAATCTAGATCTAATTATTGTACTATTTTTTTTAAGTATGTCTAAAGGTGAAATAAATGATCTTTATTCTATAATTAGGCCACAAGGACACTTTTACATGACTGAATCTACCGGAATTTCTAAAATGTAATATTTACCGTCTATTTAGACTTATACTCGTATGCAGTTCTCGAAAAATCATGAAATTGATTTAATTACGCGTTACGTAGTATTGGTTGCAATTGCATGTAAATGTAATCGATCAAACATCAGTTTTCCGATCGATAATAACCCCATCCCTACTGTAAGTGGGTTAAAGTCGCCTCTACGGCGGGAGGGCGCTGACTTCTGTTTGAGGGTGTTCCACCCCTTTGTTGTTGTCTGGCACATATCATCTTGAAAACGAGAGGGTTTTAGGGTTCCGTAGTTGAACTGAGAAATGTTTTCGTTTCGTCCTGTTTGTCTGTTCAGTTCTGAGATTAGTTATTAACATAGCTGTTTTTAGGGTTACGTAACTCAATCGGTAAAAATGGAACCCCTTTGTTGTTCGTCTGTCCGTCCGTCTGTCTATCTGTCTGTCTGTCTGTCCGTCTGTATGTCTGTCTGCCTGTCTGTCTGTCTGAATATCTGTCGGTCTGTCTGTCTGTCTGTCTGTCTGGTCTGTCTGGTCTGTCTGGTCTGTCTGGTCTGTCTGCCTGTCTGTCTGTTTGTTCAACCCACATTTCTTAGGAAAACGTTAGTTCTATGCGGCCTTGAAAACAGAATGGTCATAGCCTTCTGCATCAAATAAAGAATAATAAACCAGCCAACCACCTATGTTACAAATAACTATAAAAATAATTTTGTCATAATCTTAATGTAAGCTCTGAAATACGCTCCAAACAAAAAAAAAATGCTGTACAGGCAAGCGTACATGGTTAGAAGTCTCATACGTGACGAGGCTAATCAGTTATCATTGCAGAGTCATGGAAAACTTGTAAATTATCATTATTCGACGTGATGGCGGAAGTGACGGAAGTTTATCAGCATGCATCACGCGTCAAGTATTATCAAAATGTAGGGAGTAACCCTACTGAATGTTAAATTATACATGATATATGCCGAGGCAAAGGTGCAGAGTGAAATCACAGCTTGATACTTAACGACAACTACTACAAACACAACCTTTAATTGATACTTAACACTTAATATATACATTATCCTACGTGAGCGACGTGACTTCCGCCATCACGTCGAATAATGATAATTTACAAGTTTTCCATGAATCTGCAATGATAACTGATTAGCCTCGTCACGTATGAGACTTCTAACCATGTACGCTTGCCTGTACATCCTGGCACTCCAGAAAGAACAAATTAACCTACACACAACTCAGCGTCACGTATGAGACTTCTAACCATGTGCGCTTGCCTGTACAAATGGTATTCGTATGTACATGCTACTTTAACCTTACATTTTAATTTTGGAACACTTCAATTTTTTTACAGTTGCTGGAGAAAAATCGGTGACAAGATGAATCTAACACATAAAATTCCACACGTCAGAATGGAGGCTCCTTGGCCACCAGCAGCACCAATCCAGGCAATGAGGCCTCCTCCATCTGCACTTGCTCTTAATGCTACGAAACTCAACACGTACCGGCACCCAGTTCCGACTAACTCAGTGAGGACAGTAATTCCTGAAAAACTAGTTAAAGAGCTAACAAGGGAGATAAAAACAATCAATGTAGAAACAAAACCTCCTGCCCCTGTGCGGATACACATTCCGTATCCAAGAGAAATAGAAATTTATTCTGCAAAACACAAGTTACCTTGCACTGTTCCTTCTAAAATCAGTACAAAATTAAGTCGCCCTAATTGGGAAGACAATCGGCTAAATAATAATAATAATAATACTACACCTTCAATTATCCCTACTGCAACAATCGTTGCCTCCACTCAGACAGAAAAAACTTTCATAATCATGGAGCAAGATTTCAAGATTTTGCAAATAGTAAAAACTAAAAATATTACCGAAAGTGACCTACAAATCCTAGAAGTAGTAAAAGATAGCGGTGTCAAAAACGAGGAATTACAAAAACAGCTTGACAAAATAAATAAACGGAAAGAATCCAGCAATTGCAGCGATTCCATGGTGATCGACGTCGAAAAACATTTTGAGAACATAAGTGAAAATAATTTAAATTTAGAGAAACTGCTCAGGCATAGTGAACAGAACAAGAATTTTCTGTTAGGTAGGTATATTAAGTGGGCCCAGGCTCGTTTTGCAGCCGCTTCTCAACATTCCCTTCCCGGACCAGGTACTTCTTCACCCCAAACTGTTAGTCCTCATGAAATATTATCAATGCAATCAGTCCAAGCAAATTCAACTCCTGGCACGCATATTAATGATGTAACCCGTGACCATATAATAAAAACACCTGAAGCCAGAACGATTGCTGAATTAGAATCATTGTTTGCAAATGCTTCAGCTCGTGGCGAAAATCAGAGTGGTGGGACAGCTCCAACACCTATAAGAATTGAAAACCCTTTACAACCTACTGTTGTCTGTAACGAGTTACTACGCGACCCAATAGCTAAAACACCGACCGAGATTAATAGCACGTTTGATAAAACACCCGAAACAATAGAGGTGTCTTATCGAAATAATGGTCATTGTAACGATTTGTTAAGTCAAACAGCTATGACACCTACCGTCTTTCAAACACCTAGTCCAGCCAATTCTTTTGCCAGAGCATATCCTGAAAGGATAGAGAACATTATTTCATCGTATAAAATATCCCGGGTTAGACCCGACACTGTTGAAACATTAAATACTACTTCAAATACACGCACGGAAGGCATAAATAACAATAAAAAAAAGGAAGCGATGCCAGATAATCATACAAATATCATAATGTCTACGTATGAGCAGAACAATTTACAACAATCGCCAATAAACCCTGATCGTCCAATTGTGCAAGAACTGCGACAGAACGAGACAGTTGTTCCTCAGCAGCATCAAACTAACCGCATTCCAGTGCAGATTCTGCAGTCCCAAGTGCCTCCGTATGCGGGCCCTGGACGCCCTGAGCGATCAGGACAGTTCGTATCCAGGGCGAGGAAAATGCAGCAGCAGCGAGCCCAGTACGCTAAGATGAGGTACCAATATCCGTACCCATATGCGCATAATCGGCCAACTACATTTAACGCACCACACATAGTAAGTATAGATTAATTCTCCCCTGATTAACGATGTTCTAATGTACATTACAATTTAATGAACAATTTTGTGTCAAACATTATGGGTAAATAGAAACTTCTACTTAGTCAACTGAATATCAATAGCTTTGAAGATTTCTTTATGCCGAGACAGGCTTCAGAAGAAGTTGGTCCGTGAACAGATTTCTTCTGTCTTCACAGGCTCCACAGCAACCGCAAGTACCTCCCCCAGTTCAAGTGTACCCGAATGAGGCAACACGGCAATTCTTGCCCAGCCAGATGTCTATGCCCCCGCCGCGGCGAGTCCTCTCCACCGAGGAAGCAAACATACACGGCCAAGCGGTCCAGCGAGGACGCAACTGGCATTATCCTATCTATTATGATAGACAAGGCAATTGTTGGCCTAGCCGTCCGGAATTACGACATTAGTCAGGAGAGCAAGTTGTGTTTACGTAGGTGTCAAATAGTAATGTTACTGTTATTTGACTTCGCTCGATCGTCTGCAAATGGGAGATCGAGCTGAAAAAATAGTTTAGTGGGACTACTTGTCACCTAGTCGGCCGTCATTTCGTTTCGGTTGAAAATGGGTTGAAACTTGTGTAAACTTCAAGTTGACATTTGACAGGTATATAATATCATTCATTTTTTTAAGAGCATAATGGTTTTGTGCAAAGACCATTGTTTCGCTTTATTTAATGACTACAAGTAAGCTTGGCTCTATTTTTAATATGCCAGTTGGCGCTACATACTTGTTTTAATTAATTTTGTATTTATTAGCTAAGGCGATAAAGTTGATTACTTAATGAACGGTCAATATGGTTGACAGCTTGATTTGTTACATGGTGGTCATTAAGGGAAGTACGAACTGCACGTTAAAGCATTAAAAAAGCCAAACTATTGTTTATTTAATTTAATTTAATTTCATTTAATTTAATTTCATTTCATTTGGTGTAGCTAGGCATGTGCACATATCTAACTGGTTACATTAATAATTATTGTAACCAGTAATTGTAATGCTTAGGACTATTGTGTATTGTAAATTTAGTAGTTATAGTTAGAAAAAGAAATTTATTATGACGTCTGTGACTGCCCGTGATTGGAACACTGTCGTTCTTTCGTCTCGCAAGGCAATTTTGAATGGCTAAGCCAAAGTACTTAAGAATTCTTTAGCTCATAAGATTCTAATGTAAGTACAAAGTTGTGTGTCCTTATGTAAGCAGAATAAATACATTAATCCCTTAGAATTAGTTAAGATTGCTCTTACTAAATAAGAGACGAGTACAAAGTACACTATCGTTATAATTATAATCGATTACAAGGCGCCATGCGGGCGTGCGGGGCGACCCAGGCCAGGCCCCGCCTGAGCGAGGACCCCGACTGCATCCAAATCGCATGTCTACATTATTTTTCACTGGTTGTTAGGTTGTAGTATGTTTTAATAAATGTATTTACTAATTATTGTTAATAATAGTTTGTAGTAGTATGTGATATTTCATTATTAGAGTAATGAATTACGACTTCGCTCTTCGTTGCATAAACGAAATTGCTGGCGATACTTTTTGGGTAATTTCAGTCGAGATAGGGAGAGAAGTGCAAATATCATATAAATATCGAAAAGATACTGTAATACTACTAATGCTATCTTAAAAGGTTTACACTTGTTCTATCTATAGACATCCGTTTAGTCAAATTTTCAGTCATAGAAATTTAATTTCATCGATGGTATTCTACCACTATGTACAGTACAGTCAACGACAAACACATATGTTTACACTTTCTAACCATATACAACGCGAACAGTTAAATGTAGTGTAAATATGACCAAGCTCGATAATACTATATTAATCCGTCACCAAAAAAGATACATAAGTACTATGCCAAATTTCTACTCGATCGGAATGTTAGAATAAGAATAAGAATAATTTATTTGCATAGAACAAGTGGGTACAGTGAATTGTCAACAGGTGAACATAGACATTAGGCGGCTTATTCTGCTATATGTACTATTAATACTAGCATGCAAATATATATTTCCTCCAAATTAATTACAGCGTACTCTGAAGCAAAAATTCTTTGACATCATAGTAGCTTTTCTCCAGTAAATAATTTGTCAGGCTATTTTTGAATTTATTTATAGGAAGTTCCTTAATGGTTTTCGGTAACTTATTAAACAGTTTTAAACACATTGCATAGCATTGCTTCATATACAATGCAGTTCTAGGAACGTGGTCATGCACAAGACGCCCCGTGTTTCTGAAACAAATACATTTGTCTTTTTACAAAAATGCAGGTTTTGTGAATATACAGACATGGAAAGGGTAGAATCTTTAATTTTTTAAACATTGGCTTACATGATTTGCCATAAGCTGCATCACATATGGCTCGAATACATTTTTTTTGAGCAATGAGCACTCTATTAGAGCTTGTACAATTTCCCCATAGTATTAAACCGTATATTAAATAAGAGCTGATATATCCATGATACGCTGCTAAAATGGCTTGCAAACCTGATATGCGCTTTAATCGACGTAAAACATACGCAAACCTGTTTATTTTACAAACTTTTTCGACTTGTTTCTGCCAGTCTAAGTATTTGTCAATTTTTAATCCTAGGAATGTTACATCGTCTCTATCGTGTATAAATATTATTTTTATGTTGTAAACTTAATTGTTGCTTTTTACCTCGTTTCGTACTAAATTGGACATAATTCGTTTTATCCAAATTAATGTTTAAATTATTTATTTATTTACAACAAATTTATTAACACAGTATTACAGTAGACTAACCAATACACTGTGAAATTAGGGTAAGTTACAGACAATAAACATTGCAACACAACCGTATGCAGAAGCGTAAGATCACGAAGGAGCGGAGAGTTCCTGTGCGAAACAGTGCGCACTGGTGGTAATGCAAACAGTGGGCGAGAGCGCGACCGCAGATTGATCCTCGGGACTTGTGGAACAAATAACCTAACCAGCTGCTCTACCGTTCAGGGCATTCCGATTCCCCACGAATGACGCGACAAGCGACAGTAAGCAGGTTGAAATTTCGTCTCACCTCTAAGGAGTTATATCCCAAATCTCCTTGTAGAAAATTTGTGGGGTATAAAAAAGGATAATACCCGTAGACTTTTTTATACAGCATTCTCAGGAATGCTTTTTGTACCTTCTCTAAAAGTAATATGTAGGTGCTTTCATGAGGGTTCCATATAATTGCAGAAGCCTCCAACTTGCTGCGCACCAAGGCGTTATACAGAATCTTAATGGCCCCCCTGGTCATGGAAATCTCTTGCGTTGCGAATCACAAATCCTAGTCTACGGAAACTACTGGTGACAAGAGCTTTGATGTGGTCGTGGAAAGTCAGACGAGTGTCAAACACAACGCCGAGATCCGTTACTGAGAAGACTCTATTAATGGGCTCCGTTCCAAGCACGTAATTGACATAAATCGGGATACAAGCACGAGTGAAAGAACAGACATAACACTTAGCTGTGTTGAAATGAAGCTTGTTGTCCACACTCCACCGGTACACCGAAGCTATATCATCTTGCAGCGACTCACAGTCCTCTAATCGTTCCACACCGTATACCAATTTAAGATCGTCAGCATAGATAAGTGATCTAGCGTTTTTTACGACTTATTCAAGGTCGTTTACCATTAACCCGAATAATTATGTCTCTCCAGCCATTCGATCACCGTTTCTAACGTCGTGTTTACTTTACGTTCATGTTTTTATACAGTCAGCTTTATTTGAAGTTACAATTATCGAAATATCGTCAGCAAAGAGAACGCATTTTTCAGTTATTGCATCACAAATATCATTTATATAAATAATAAATAGTAGTGGACCAAGCACACTACCTTGAGGAATACCGAAGTTATTATAATAAGATTCCGATGTATAGTGAATTTCCTCATTTCTATTATTAACTGCGGCAATATCGACAACTTGCTGTCTTCCTAGCAGGTATGTTTGGAACCACCTCAATGCGGGTCCTCTTACCCCATATTTCTCTAGTTTTCCCAATAGCAAAGAGTGATTAACAAAATCGAACGCCTTAGACATGTCTTAAAAATACGGCAGTAGTGTGGTTTTTGACGTCAAGACTCTTTGCAACATATTGCACTAAAGAAAAACCAGCAAGTGTCGTGGATTTATTCTTTTGGAACCCATTTTGTTCTTCTTTGATGATATTGTGTTTATTAAAAAAAACTCATTATACGCGTATGCATGCACTTTTCAAATATCTTGGACAAGATAGTTATTAGAGTTACAGGACGATAATTACTCATATCTAGTTTATCTTTACTTTTATACATTGGCTTTACTATGGTCATTTTTAATATTTCTGGAAAACACCCGTTTTCGAAAGATTGATTTACTAAGTGTGTAAAAATCGTTACTAATTGCGATTTACAACCTTTTATAATACTGGTGCTTATTTCATCAAATCCAACTGCATTTTGTGTTGTTAAGTGACATGATTATGTTACTAATTTCAATTTCAGAAAACGGTCTTAGAAATATACTATTTTGTATACTTTTTTGCTTATCACCAGAGTATGTAACATGTGTTTTAATTTTATTTGTTAACTCTATATAGTATTTATTAAAGTACGATGCTATTTGGAGGAATTTCTAATTATTTTGTTGTTTAATTTTATTTTCTCAATATAAACTGGTTCTTTTGTGTTGTCTGTTTCTGTTTAAATCAATTTCCATGAAGATCTACACTTCTTTTTACTATTCATAATATATTTACTGTTGGTTATTATATCGTGACCTATTTATGCATTTTTTTAATAATTTCGTATATTGGTAGTATTGGCGTTTATTCTGTTCACCATGTCCGTTCTTATAATAATTAACTCTCAGCTGCTTTTTTTTTGCAGCTGATTCGAATGCCATTCGAAATCCATTTTGGTGTTTCATGTTTTATAATATTGACTTTTATTCGCTGAACTGGAAAACAGAGCTTGTGAAATAAGGTCAATAATTCGTGAAAATAGTCTCTTTTAAATTTATAAATTGAATTGAAAGGAAGATTTTACTATATTTGAGTTCATTTTGAAGCTAAGCATTTGAGCAGTATCATGATCGGATAGTCCAAAGGGTACAATAATAGCAGTTGCTTTCTTAACGTTACTCATTATGTTGTCGATACATGTTTTTCCTCTAGTTGGTCTTTTTATGTGTAATGTAAGATTATAGTTTTGAATAATGTCTGTAAACTCTTTGCTCTTTTGGTTATTTACAAGTGTATCAATGTTAAAATCTCCGCATATGACGATTTTATAACATTTTTTACCAGGTTGTTTTAACAGTTGGTCTAGTCTTCGAAAGTAATTGGGGCTAGAAGTTGGCGTTCTGTTTATACAGATAACAACAATATTATGTTCATGTCATGAATCTTTACACCACAACATTCGAATTCTTTATCCATAGATATTTTCACTCACTCAAAGTTCCTCTATTTCTTGTTTTATTAATATGCCAGTTTATTAATATATGTTAGAACTGGTACATAAAGTATCAAAATTATTTATAGAGGACCCCCCTACTAAATTGTTTAAATCATAGACACGCGACGATCTTACCGTAAGTAAGTAATTTTACGCCACCCTAGGTCGTAAGTGGGATTTTCTGGGAGAAAATCTCACTTCCTGGCCAATTTAAGACGTAAAACTTTAGACAAACCACGGGTGGTAATTCGTTAAGCCGCAGATTGCATATTTATGGCCCTCACCTTTGGTTCAGGTCACAAACACCTACGATCTGGAATCACGAATTCACCGCACTAGATATGTAGGTCATGTACTCATGTATATTTATTTATTTATTTATTTATTTATTTATTTATTTATTTATTTATTTATTTATTTATTTATTTATTTATTCGGCAAGGTTACAAAATGTAAATTGTCATTAACATAATAGGATGTAGTTATAGTTAGACTGTACTAAATTTACATTTCTATGACTACCATGCACAACTTTCATTTAATGGGTACATACTAAATTTAAATCTTAAACTTATCTAAGAGGAATACATAATACCAAATAATACTAAGATTAAAATTTATAATAAAGAAATAACGAAAAACATGTGTATTTTTACACTTATCTAACTTAAGTTGTAATTGAGATCTTCGTTTTGACTGAACTAATGAGATAGTTTATTAATAGAAAATTTTAACTGATTGAGACTTAAATGAAATATATCAAGTTCACTACAAATCTTGTTATAAGAATTACACATACGTGTTATAGGACTATTTTGTGACACATTATTATTGGCTATCGGGACTAGAAACTGAGCTGGCTTACGGCAAGGCTTTGAATATATTCGGAAGTTAATGTTACTAATGAGCTCAGAGTCTATTTCGTTATTAATAATTTTATGTAGTGTTATTAGTTCATACACATTTCTCCTGCCTTCTAAAGTATTAATTTTGAAGTAGCTCAGTCTTTCCTCGTATGTGGGTAGCTTTCGTTTAAGTCCCAATTTGTAGACTAAAAACCGGAAAAACTTCTTTTGAACAGCTTCTATATGGTCTATGTGTACACTATAATAAGGTGACCAGATGGTGGAGCAATATTCTAGACAGCTTCTAATTAATGCACAATATATTATTAACATACCTACTATTCGGGTCTTTAAATGGTTTCATTGTTCTATAGATAAATCCTGATAATTTATTTGTTTTTCCTACAATATGGTTGTAATGCGCTGTAAATGAGAGCTTTGTATCAAACCATACTCCAAGATCTCTAATAACTGATACTCTATGAAGGGATATTCCATTTATGTTGTAATCGAAGATTATTGGATTTTTGTTTTTAGTAAATGATATGAGATTGCACTTTTTAACATTAAGTGCCATATTGTTTCTAGTGCACCACTCATTTAATAAAAACAAATCATTTTGAAGACTATGGCAATCTTCGACATGTTTTATTGTGCTGAATATTTTAATCTCATCTGCGTATGCTAATAAATTATTATTTAAAGACTCTAAAAGATCATTTATGAAAATAAGAAAAAGTAAGGGGCCTAAGTTAGATCCCTGCGGGACGCCAGAGTCTGCTAAAAAGGAATCTGAGAAATAACCATGGACATTAACTAACTGAGACCGATTTCGGAGATAACATTTAAGCCACCGTAATAGTGACCCATGAATTCCGATGTGTTCGGCTTTGATACAAAGTATATTATGGTCAACTTTGTCAAATGCTTTGGCGAAGTCTGTGTAGATGGAATCAGTTTGTGTTCGTGTATTTAAAGCGGAGCATAGATATTCGGTATATTGAATGAGATTACTATTGGTGGAACGATGTTGCATGAAACCGTGTTGTTTAGGGCTGGCAATGTGTTTAAAATGTGCATAAATATGCTTATATATAATGCTTTCGAAATTTTTTGATAAACAACAGAGAATACTAATTGGCCTATAATTCGCAACGTCTTTTTTATCGCCAGCTTTGTGGATCGGAACTATTTTAGCAATCTTCCATTCATCAGGGAAGACTCCTTCTGCAAGAGATTTGTTAAATAATAAGAGCAAAGGTTGTATTAAGGCGGTTGAGCAACATTTGAAAAATATGGGTGGGATAGCATCATTGCCGGCACCTTTATTAATATCTATTTTTGATAATTCAGTTTTAATTTCAGTTTCTGTGATCACAATTGATGATAAAGTATAATTAGTACCAGGAAAATTAGGAGTATAAACAGCAGAAGTCGGTGAAGAATAAACAGATGAAAAGAATTTAGCAAATAGATTTGCTATATCGTTACCATCATTTGCGCAAGAATTTTCTAAATGCATTTGGTTCGGAATCCCATCACTACGATTTTTTGACTTAACATAATGCCAAAAAGCTTTAATATTGGTTTTTAAGTAATTTTCGGTATATTCTATATATGAATTAAAACATTTGTGAAGTGCGGTTTTAGCTCTATTTCGTAAAAGAGAAAAGGTATCGTAATCCCGAGGGTTGCCGTACTTTTTATATTTTTTATGGTATTTATCTTTCTCTTTAAAGATTTGTACTACTGATGTGCTAAACCAAGGTGGATACTGTGTACTCTTATGTTTAGTTTTTGGTGTATATTTGTCTACTATTTCCCATATGAGTTTATAAAATACTTTAAGAAATTCTGAACAGTT
Organism: Apotomis turbidana; assembly: GCA_905147355.2. Taxonomy (NCBI): domain Eukaryota; kingdom Metazoa; phylum Arthropoda; class Insecta; order Lepidoptera; family Tortricidae; genus Apotomis; species Apotomis turbidana. The sequence continues at coordinate 4,894,573 of LR990293.1, forward strand.
TAAATGTGAATATTGATCCCAATCTATTAATTTTAATTCTTTTATGCATTTGTCGTAATCTGCGTTCCTGAAATGATATTGTGGAATTGGATTATCTTTAAGTGATCGCGATGGTTCGTTTGATAATTTAAGTTCTATAGGTGGATGGTGACTATCCGCGCGGCTAATAGCAATTGCTTTCTCAACTTTACATGACATGTCTATTTGCACTAGTACCAAGTCTAGGATACGGTTCAGATTATTGGGTATATTATTGCATTGCGTTAAACTACACCGGTTTATGAAATCGACTAGTAGACTGTTCCTGTTTATAGTAATTAAAGTAGACGGAATAGTGCTCTGATGTGCTGTCATTTCAAATTCTGGTGTGTTGAAGTCTCCTATTATTAAATTCTGGTCTAATTGGTTTGAGAATATAGTTAATTCGATTTGTTTGTAGGTATCACTTAGTTCTTCTTTATTTAAGTAGGAAGGCAAATACACCAAACATATGTTGAGGTATTGCTTTTTTAGCTTTATTCGTATCCATAAATCTTCAATAATGTATATACAAATACCTTACAATATATTAGATTGTAAGGTATTTGCAGCATCTTCGACCCATGAAATAAATGGATTGGATTGGATTACCCATTTTATGTCATGTTGCCAAAATCTTCTAAATGTTGAATGTTACTTTTTTTATAGTTAATAAAATATTCACTGTATCTCATTGCCTTTTCTTTAGGTCATCAGGTTTAATTTAATTCTTTAGGATTAATTAAGTATATTTTTGGAATATATAGGAAATAAAATTAAAAAAAAAAAAACGTCGTCTACCCCTAGTAGTGATCCAGAGTCACACCTGTACGTTCAATACGTTTACAAATAACAGTTTGCGATAAAGTACAAAATCAAACAATATTTTTTTGTCAGATTAATTTATATAAATAATAATGAATCGTTAAATGTGTTGCTAAGCACAAAACTCGGAAACTGGTGGACTAAAAAGGTTTTTTTTTTAAATTCCTTTGTTATTTTAGGAAGGTTCTTATGAAGAGGAAAATTGGAGAAATAGTCGGGGTAAACGCAAAAGCTCCATTTCACTTTCTGATTCTATCGGGTCAGATTCAGATTACAACAGTTCTTTTCTGATTGCTATCAAACAAACATATTGTAATATGTTACTTATGTAAATTGGTCTATATTGAATGAAACATTTATTAATTTATTTATTTAATCTTTACTGCACAAAACAAAACTTACCGTACAAAAGGCGGACTTAATGCCATGAGGCATTCTCTACCAGTCAACCTTAGGGCAAAGCGGAAAAATGGTAGGCGGTGCAACTAACTTACACATAAGAACCTTATAAAAATTTAATGCTTTAAGCCGGATTGAATCCACGTCTCCACGGCTTTCCAGGTCAGTTATTATTAATTTTTTATTTCATTGTTTAATTTTTCAACCAGTTGCTTCATTTCTTATATATAGTTTTTTATTTATTGATTAATATTAGCACATACTTAACAGTGTGTGTAAAGTGCGCCAAACTGTTAAATAGTTTGTTGGCGTCGCGTTCTGTCACTAAAATTATTGTGCACAGTGATGCTTTCTTACTAACTACTTAACTAAATACAAACATGCATTATGCAATCGAATAATTAGTCGCCGTACCAATGTAGATTCTATAACGTTGCAATAGTGTATATATATTATTTTACTAATGGATGGTAAATGAAGTCTGCGTTGGTACGACACACGAAATTATTATAAGTGCAAGATACAAATCTGGAGTAGGTACATGTAGTATCTTTTTAGGGTTCCGTAGTCAACTAGGAACCCTTATAGTTTCGCCATGTCTGTCTGTCCGTCTGTCCGTCCGCGGCTTAGCTCCGTGATCATTAGTATTAGAAAGCTGAAATTTGGTACTAGTATGGGTTTGTAGGTATCATGCCGACAAAAAAGTAAAATAAAAACTTAAAAAAAAAAAATCTTTTCGGGTACCTCTTGAACACCTAAAGTGGGGGTGTTTTTTTTTCGTTTCAACACTATTGTGTGGGGTGTCGTTGAATAGGTCTTTTAAAAAAAAATGGTTGCCTGTAAAGTCGGTTTTACGGGCGAAGGAAGATTTTACGTGACAACGTCTTTTTCTCGGTAGAATATTTATTTGTATCATATCCATTCACAATTTCCCTAACAACATTTTAAGTGTTACTTTCTGAACGCACCCATCACATGTGTCATTAATGTCATTATAGTGTCATTATTTTACATGTTTTAAATCTAAATATGCGATAATCAGACTATTATGCATGTATGTTGTCGATTCCAAACCCTTATTTAGTCTAGATCTACATGTAATTATTCTAAAAATACCGAACCGACGGAACAAACATTATATAAGTACAGGTAAGTACGAACAGTTTGTATTTGTATGGGAATATAAAATTATCGTTTTTATTATTTTCCACTCATTTATTCAATATTTTCTCACCGTTTAAACCTTCCCTTGACTTCCACAAATATTTCAATACTAAAATTAGCCAAATCGGTTCAGCCGTTCTCGAGTTTTAGCGGGACAACCGGCCCTCGTAACAGACGTGAGCGGGCGTTACACTTTTTCATGAGTGACTCCGAGCGCAACCTAATTTAAGACGTTGTCACGTCAATAATAGGTGTAATAATAATTAAAACTCTTTATTCAGATGACCAGGATCCATTATTGTTAGTATTATATTAACTTACACATCTATTGTTAGTATTATATATTTAACACAACATAACTACACAATTACACTTAAGTATACCTATACATTTCACATAATCATTAGCCGATTCAAATGTATGTGCATGGGTGAATCCGGCTTGCCCGCAAACATCTTAAGGATGTTTTTGGAGCTGGTTTGCATTCTGAGCATCAGCGATGCTGCTCTTTTTCGCAATATAGCGTGGAAGCCATCTGTGCGGGCCTCTGCAAACATCTGCGATGCGCTGCAAAAGCGGGGCAGCCCCAACAACATCCGAAAACTGTTATTGTACTGAACTTTCAGGGCACTGAGCGATTTCTGCGTACAGTTAAACCACAGGCTGCTCGTGTAAAAGCTTTGACAATACGCCCTAAATAATGTGATGTTTACTTGATCCGAACAACGAGCAAACCTGCGGGATAACATGTTACTTCTTACCGCCAGTGCCCTGCGTTCTCTCTCAATATTCAAATTATCTTTGAGCTCATCAGTCAAGTAATGTCCTAGATATTTAAATTCGAAAACTCTTCGTAATGGAGAACCTTTTAGAGTTATTGCGGGTATGGTTTCAGGTATTTTTTCAGGACGTTTACCAGAGGCTTTGAAAATCATAAATTCACTCTTTTTTACATTATAAATATGCTAATCCATGGCTTGCTGCATAATTCTCACATATATTTATGAGCTTTTTTAGCGCTGTGACCGAGGGGCTCAGCAACACCATATCGTCAGCGTAACTGATGTTGTTAACACATACCCCGTCTACATGGCATCCGACATGTGTGTTGCTAAGCTCCTCGATAAGTCCGTCCACGTATAGATTGAAGAGCTTGGGTGATGACAAACCCCCCTGTCTTACCCCGCACTCCAGCCCGTACGGGACAGATAATGCACTAGCCCACCTAACACTATTTTCCTGTTTTGCATACCAAAATTGAAATATACTTACTAGTTCAACAGGAATGTCCCTATCCCTCATCTTCTTCCATAAGACATCGTACGAAACTAAGTCGAAGGCCTTGGCGAGGTCCAGGAAACATGCATAGATTGCCGTGCTGCGGTCAGCATAGTAGCGGACCGTATGCTTTAGGCTCACAATAGCACTATCAGTCGAGAGACCGGCTCTAAATCCAAATTGTCCGTCATGAAAATGCAAGTAATGGTCCAGCTGAGCGTTAAGCATACAATCCAATACTTTTGCTAAAACGTTCGCCAACGAGATTGGTCTATAATTCGCTTTGTCTGCTATGTCTCCAGTCTTGTTTTTTAATATGGGTACTACAATAGTGTTCATGAGTTCCTTAGGTAAATACGCATGGCTTAGACAAAGTGTGAAAAACATAGACAAAACCCGCGGCAAATGAACCCCAGCATATTTAAGGTGTTCGATACTTAGGCAGTCACTACCAGGGGATTTGCCTCTAGTCATATTTTTAATAACAGTCGCTACTTGCTTGGCCGAGAAATTAATTGTTGCCCTATGCTGCGTACTATGACTAGCCTCAGCATCGATCACCGCCTTCGACGGACCTAAGGGTGACTTTACCGTAAAATAATCGCTGCAATATCACTCGGTTCACTCACACCCTCGACGCTCACAGGTAGGCTAGGCTTCAGATTAAGTTTATTAGTCGCCTTCCAGAATTTACTGAAATTTTTAGACTTTCTATGCGTGGAAATAATATCCATCTTGATTTGCTCTTGATGTTTTAAACACCATTTTAACTTACTTTTAAATATTTTACGAGACTCACACATCTCATCATAAACTTTTCCTACGGTAGGTTTATTACACCATTGCCACATTTTATACTTAAGCCTAGCCTCCTCATGCGCACTACGGACATGTTTATTTCAGCCACACACACGTTTTTCTCGCCTGGAACGGGTTACATTATCTACATAACGCACAACGACACTGGAACACATCACCACACCACGTAACTATTGAACACATATCTGACGCAGACATACGTACTGCCATAAAACGATTAACTTCTAAGACCACTCAGGGGCCCGACTGTATTCATCAATTTTTGGTACGCGACTGTTGCGAAGTTTTTATCGAACCACTGTCTTACATCTTTAATCTAACCATTAAAAGCAATATCTACCCGGCGCTTTGGAAAATATCAAAAGTTCTACCAATTCATAAAAGTGGCCCTAAGAACGATATCAAAAACTACAGGCCAATAGCTGTTCTCTGTGTATTTGGTAAAGTCTTTGAAACCATTCTATATAAAAAAAATATATCACCAGTTGCGTGGATGGTTCACGGATGCTCAACATGGATTCTTACCCAACAGGTCCACAACATCCAACTTACTCAATCTCGTAACTTTAATAGCTCACAATATGGACAAAAGAAGGGAAGTTGATGTAGCTTATCTAGACTTTCAAAAGGCATTTGACCGGATAAACTGTGATATTCTATTGCGAAAAATGGCTGAAGCAGGTTTCTCGCGGATGCTGCTACATCTTTTTTCCGACTATTTTTCTAGCCGTACACAGTATGTAATTTACAGGAAAGCCCATTCTGCGCCATATGCAGTGACGTCAGGCATAGGTCAAGGTAGCAGCCTTGGTCCCCTCCTATTTTTAATTATAATAAATGATCTACCCGAAATCATTAAGCATTCTACCGTACTGATGTTTGCTGATGATGTCAAACTGGCTAAATCAATTCACGAATCGTCTGACGTTGGAAAACTCCAGTCTGACATAAATGCCATCCATCAGTGGGGTTTAAATAATAGTTTACACCACGTTTACACCTAAATATCAGTAAATGCGCAACAATGACATATTCAAAGACAAGCCTACCGGCCACCTGGTCATACACGCTGAATGGCCACGTCCTACAAAATGTCCAAACTATGCGAGACCTCGGCACATGCTTCGATACACTACTAAAATTTAACCAAAACACAGTGCAAATCTGTAATAAGGCGCGTAAGCCTCTCGGATTCGTCCTACGGCAATCCAAACTTTTTAACAAGCATCATGTCATTTCGTTACTTTATAACGCGTATGTCCGCAGTGTCCTGGAAAGTAATTGTATCATATGGAATCCACAATACCAAAAACACGTGACCTTAATTGAAAAAGTACAAAAATCATTTGTCCGTTACCTTTACTATAAAATTCATGGTTTTTACCCCTATTTGTACCCAACACTATTTATACTTGGAATGATCTCTTATCAAAACCTTGAATTGCGTAGACAATTAGCTATGGTAAAATATTTTTTTAAACTGATTCGTGGCTCAATATCCAATCCCTCATTACTACAATTTGTATCGCTTAAAGTGCCATTACTCATAAGAGGATCACTCCGTCCACGCTTGCGGCCCCTATTTGAAGTCCCCCGTGCGAATATAACTCTTAGCACCTGTCCCCTGTACGTAGCCTTGAACCACATCAACAACATTTTGATGTATGACCCAACTCTGGACTTGTTCACGGAATCGGAGCCGAGATTTTTGTCCACAGCCACCTGCTATCTGGAGTCAATTAGCAGGCCCACCACAGTACGACAGTAGATAAGTGTGACAAAAAATGTATAATTACAACAATGTCTATTTCTGTTATTTCTAATTTAATTCTAATTTATTACTATTTTTTATTACTTTATTATTTTGTAATGTGACCTATAACTTTCATGTGTGGCAATTTGCTGTAAGTGTAAGTTGGTTTATAATAATAAATAAATAAATAAATACATGCGTTTGTTTGGCAGCATCAGAAAGAATAAGAACAATATCAGCATACATTTTATTTAGAATATTTTTATGTTCCTCGTGATGGCAGAGATAATGTACTGGCTCCTGAAGCGATATATGTAGCACTATAACAACACATCTATCCTTGGTTGGCTCAGCAACGCACCATCAACACCAGTGCTCCGCCCGGCGGCCGTATCACGACTGCCGCCCCCTCTACCGGTGCAGTGACGTATGCGCTTGAGACAGGACATCGATATAATCAATATACTACAATAGGGGTCTCCAAACATTATTTTTTGATAAAGTCAGCAGTTTTGTAAATATTCGCTCCAAAAATATAAAAAAATAGCGCCCCCCCTCTAATTTTTCAACCACGGGTCAAAAACTTATGGAAAAATTCATGAATATGAAGCCTTATAAGTATTTTCAATGAAAACTATATTGAACAAAATCGGTTGAGCTGTTTTTGAGTTATCGCAAAATTTCATAATTTTCTTAAAAAGACGTTTGTTGACTTGCAGAAGGTAATAAGTAACAGTTAATTTGGCGTTTATGACCTTTTTATAGAGCTTGATATCTTTCTCGTAACTTAAGTCTATTTGTGAACGATGAGCAACTACGGAACCCTACACTGAGCGTGGCCCGACATGCACTTGGCCGGTTTTTTTATTTACTTTTTAAATTTCCAATTTTAAATTTTTCCTCCTGAAGCAATAAAGGGTATTTATTATATATTTTAGGAATAAGGTACTCTGGTTCTTTTAGCGTTATAATTTGGGCAACCTTCTGCATCAATAATTTTCTTTCAGAGGACCTAGTACAGTGACGTTTTTTCTGCCTTTGTACCTTATACTCGTCACTATAATAAGTTTCTAGGGTAATTAGGTGTATAGTCTTACAATCTACAGGGAGAATTTTACAAATCGAAAACAGTGCGTCATAGTTTGTCCTATATTTTATCTTTATGTCTTTGCCTACTAGATATTTCATTAGTCTTATCTGTAGCTGTTTTATCCTATCTAAATATGTCTTAAAAGTAAGTCCATAGCAGCTCAGCCCATAACTCAGCAATGAGTCAGCGAGAGCATGGTAAACAATGTGCAGGGTGCGTTTATTTACTATTCAACATAATTCTTCTTGCGTTCTCGACCTAGACGCCATCAATATGCACTTTAGTACCTCTCCGGTTACTCTCCACCGTTCCATTAAACAATCAACACTATCACTTCTTGCCAATACTAAACTCCCCGATTCTCCTCCCTTTGAACTTGGTAAAATTTCTCCGCAAGAGACACATTGCCTTTCTGAAAACTATTAAGACGAAGGCCGTCGGTGAGGATAGCCTCAGTGTGGACATGCTTATGCTCGTAGCGGATTCCATTGCCCCGATCCTTTCTAATATTATACATTTTTCATTTTCCTCGGGCAAGTTTCCTTCCTCTTGGAAACTTGCTCATGTAATTCCTCTCCCGAAAAAACCCAATCCTACTGAATTTTCGCAATATCGCCCTATTTCCATACTCCCAGTTTTGTCCAAAATACAACAATGTCTATTTCTGTTATTTCTAATTTAATTCTAATTTATTACTATTTTTTATTACTTTATTATTTTGTAATGTGACCTATAACTTTCATGTGTGGCAATTTGCTGTAAGTGTAAGTTGGTTTATAATAATAAATAAATAAATAAATACATGCGTTTGTTTGGCAGCATCAGAAAGAATAAGAACAATATCAGCATACATTTTATTTAGAATATTTTTATGTTCCTCGTGATGGCAGAGATAATGTACTGGCTCCTGAAGCGATATATGTAGCACTATAACAACACATCTATCCTTGGTTGGCTCAGCAACGCACCATCAACACCAGTGCTCCGCCCGGCGGCCGTATCACGACTGCCGCCCCCTCTACCGGTGCAGTGACGTATGCGCTTGAGACAGGACATCGATATAATCAATATACTACAATAGGGGTCTCCAAACATTATTTTTTGATAAAGTCAGCAGTTTTGTAAATATTCGCTCCAAAAATATAAAAAAATAGCGCCCCCCCTCTAATTTTTCAACCACGGGTCAAAAACTTATGGAAAAATTCATGAATATGAAGCCTTATAAGTATTTTCAATGAAAACTATATTGAACAAAATCGGTTGAGCTGTTTTTGAGTTATCGCAAAATTTCATAATTTTCTTAAAAAGACGTTTGTTGACTTGCAGAAGGTAATAAGTAACAGTTAATTTGGCGTTTATGACCTTTTTATAGAGCTTGATATCTTTCTCGTAACTTAAGTCTATTTGTGAACGATGAGCAACTACGGAACCCTACACTGAGCGTGGCCCGACATGCACTTGGCCGGTTTTTTTATTTACTTTTTAAATTTCCAATTTTAAATTTTTCCTCCTGAAGCAATAAAGGGTATTTATTATATATTTTAGGAATAAGGTACTCTGGTTCTTTTAGCGTTATAATTTGGGCAACCTTCTGCATCAATAATTTTCTTTCAGAGGACCTAGTACAGTGACGTTTTTTCTGCCTTTGTACCTTATACTCGTCACTATAATAAGTTTCTAGGGTAATTAGGTGTATAGTCTTACAATCTACAGGGAGAATTTTACAAATCGAAAACAGTGCGTCATAGTTTGTCCTATATTTTATCTTTATGTCTTTGCCTACTAGATATTTCATTAGTCTTATCTGTAGCTGTTTTATCCTATCTAAATATGTCTTAAAAGTAAGTCCATAGCAGCTCAGCCCATAACTCAGCAATGAGTCAGCGAGAGCATGGTAAACAATGTGCAGGGTGCGTTTATTTACTATTCAACATAATTCTTCTTGCGTTCTCGACCTAGACGCCATCAATATGCACTTTAGTACCTCTCCGGTTACTCTCCACCGTTCCATTAAACAATCAACACTATCACTTCTTGCCAATACTAAACTCCCCGATTCTCCTCCCTTTGAACTTGGTAAAATTTCTCCGCAAGAGACACATTGCCTTTCTGAAAACTATTAAGACGAAGGCCGTCGGTGAGGATAGCCTCAGTGTGGACATGCTTATGCTCGTAGCGGATTCCATTGCCCCGATCCTTTCTAATATTATACATTTTTCATTTTCCTCGGGCAAGTTTCCTTCCTCTTGGAAACTTGCTCATGTAATTCCTCTCCCGAAAAAACCCAATCCTACTGAATTTTCGCAATATCGCCCTATTTCCATACTCCCAGTTTTGTCCAAAATAATTGAACACTTTGTAAATCGCCGTCTCCTCTCTCATCTTAATAGGTATACATTAATCAATTCATTTCAATCTGGTTTCCGCCCCGGGCATAGCACAGCTACTGCTTTGGTTAAAGTCACTGATGACATTCGTCTTAATATTGAACACAAAAAACTTACAGTCCTCGTTCTTCTTGACTTCAGTAGCGCTTTTAATACGGTAGATTTTGATATCCTTCTCGGCATACTTCGCTCAATAAATGTGTCTCACTCATCCATATGTTGGTTTCACGACTACCTCTTTGGTCGACGCCAGCGGGTTAGGGTCGACGACAAAATGTCGGAATGGCGTGAACTTTCCGCTGGAGTCCCTCAAGGGGGGTCCTTTCTCCTCTTCTCTTTTCGATTTTCATTAGTGGGATCACAGAGTGCCTAAGATCTTCGTTCCATCTTTATGCGGATGACTTGCAGATCTATGCGGCGGCTAGTATTGAGGAGCTGCCATCGCTTATTGATCAAATCAATGCAGATTTGGAATCAATTCACAGCTGGGCTAATAATTTTGGTTTAAACGTAAACGCACAAAAACACCAAGGGATTGTCATCGGCAGTCCTCACTTTGTGAACAAGCTGGCGGAAATGGTGGTGCCTGATATTCTTTTTGGTGGGATTCCTACCCCTCTTTCCTCTACTGTTAGGAATTTAGGTATCACCATGGACCAAACATTGTCTTGGTCTCCGCATATCTCGGAGGTCAGCCGGAAGCTCTTCGCATCCCTTCACTCACTTAGGCGCCTGCAGAATCTCCTTCCTATGTCCACCAAGCTTACTCTTGCCAGATCACTCTTGCTGCCCCTTCTGGATTATGGTGACATTGCTATGACGAATCTCAAAGAGGAACTGCTTGACAAGCTCGAGCGCTTACAAAATGTGTGCATAAAATATGTTTTCGGACTGCGCAGCTGGGTTGGCTGCCAATACGTCAGCGTAGAGACCTGCATGTCCTGTCATTGCTTTTTTCTGTTCTCTACAACCCTGCTTCACCTCCTTACCTCAGTGAAAGGTTTAAACATGTGGCCGATGGGAGTGGTCACCGCTTGCGGTCGTCTGCCAATCTCACTCTGGCTGTACCCTCTAACAAGACGCGTACTTACGCTAAATCTTTCACAGTAAGCGCTGTGAAGTTGTGGAACGAATTGCCACTGTCCCTTAGGAAGTCTCCATCTGTAGCATCGCTCAAGACGAATCTTAAGAAGTTATGGCTTTCCAATGACTTGTAAATTGGATCTACAATGTATTTATATTTATGTGTATATTTATATTACATTATATATATGTATGTACCTATGTATTTTTTTTTTTTATTCAAAATAGCCATGCATTCAACCTCGATTGCACCTGATGTTAAGTGACAATAAGGCCTAAGATGGAGCATGCTTGGCTAGAAGATGCCTTTTCACTCTCGACTTGAAGAGATCCAAGTTATATTTTTCAGGAAACAGGTGCGCAGGAAGAGAGTTCCATTCCTTAGCTGTCCTCATAAGGGAAGTAGACGCCAAGCGTTTCGTACGAATCAGTGGTATATCGACAACATAAGGGTGGAATCCAAGTCGCCTGATATAATTGAAGCAGCTGTCTCGGCGTGAAGTACCGCCTCACCTTAGATAGGATCCCAAGTTTTTTTGCTGCATGTATGAATGTATGAATGTATGTATGTATGTATGTATTAATAGTTTATATGTGTAATTATTAAGGACCTCTCGACGAGTATAGGCCTCCTCCATTTTTCTCCACTCTTCTCTAGCTTGGGCTGTTACGATCCAGTCATCTCCTGCGATCTTTTTAATGTCATCTTTCCATCTTTCCATCGGTCTGCCGCGTTTTCGTTTACCAGGGGGGCCAGCCCATGTAGTTACTCTCTTAGTCCATTTATTTTCTTTAATACGTGCGATATGGCCGCCCATCTCCACTTGAGTTTTTGACAATGTGATAGAGCATCGATGACTTTTGTCCTTGATCTTATTTCAGTATGGCGTACGTTTCAAATTTAGTATGCTCCGCTCCATGGCTCTCTGACAAGTTACAATTTTTTGTTTTGTGTGCGTATTATAAATCCACGTTTGACTTCCGTACGAAAGACAAGGTAGGAGACATGAATCAAGGATTTTCTTTTTTAACCGTAGAGGTAAATTAGATTTTAGAACTTCTTTGTTGCTCCAAAACTTGTTCCATGTCATATTTATGCGTCTTTTTAATTCGTCACGGTGTCTCGACTTCATGAACGATATCTGTTTACCCAGGTACACGTATTCTTGCACATACTCCAATTGTCGGTTCTCCACAAGAATGGGTATTTCCAAAAAGTTGGTCATAATTTTCGTTTTATCTGTGTTTAATTCTAAGCCAATATTGCGGCTTGTAGAGTTTAGTTCATTTATCATCCTCTCAAGTTGTGATGCAGTTTCTGAGAATAACACGATGTCGTCAGCAAATCTTAGGTTGCTCAAATAATTTCCTTTTATATTTATACCTTTCTGTGACCAATCGAGCTTCTTCATGATATTTTCCAGTACAGTTATAAATAATGTAGGAGACAGGGGGTCGCCCTGTCTAACGCCTCTACTAATTTTTATTTTGGGACCTTTTTTATCTAACTTTACTCGACTAACGCTTTTCTTGTATATGTCTTGAATTAGTTTGATTGTTTCTAACGGTATTTTACAATCTTGGAGAGCTTTTCAAATACTGTCATGAGAAATAGAGTCAAAAGCTTTGGCTTAGTCAATGAATGCCAGGTAGATGGGGCGTCTTTGTTCTTCATATTTCTCAATGACTTGATCTAAAACGTGTATGTGATCTGTGGTCGAAAAATTTTTTCTGAACCCGGCCTATACTCGTCGAGAGGTCCTTAATAATAGTGTGACAAAAATGAAATGAAGTAATATTAATAAATAAAATTAGCTCAATAATAATATATCAATTAAAAATAATGTAATGAAATGTTAACTTAAATATTATAATTTTATTTCGCATGTAAATGTATAAAATTGTATGATATTAAGGAATAAATTTGGCTTTAATAATAATAATAATAATGTGTAATTATTAATAGTCTTGTTATTTTTAATACCCTTTGTACACGGTGTTAGTTTGTCTATCTTCTTCTCGTACTCACTCAATTGCTCAAAGGTTAACTGGAAGAGATCCCTTATAGGGATAAGTTCGCCTTTGTACCTATATGTTATTTGTAATAGATGTATTTTTTAACTGTTTTTGTGTGCAATAAAGTGTTTACTTACGTACTCACTTACTATTCTACTTAGATAATAAAATTGAGCTAAAATTGACCTTAATTTATTGCAAACTTGATTAATGTGTAATTTCCAATTAATTTTTTTATCAATTATCAAACCGAGATACCTAAAACTATCAACAACCTCAAGTTGACTACAAGTACAGTTATGTTTAGTATTTTGGTGCAGGCAATTGTATGACTGTGTGTCCTATGATATTAATATAGCTTGAGCTTAGATCTTTTGCTTTTTTATTGTATGGTGAAAATATATGCATACACTTAGTTTTATTGATGTTTAAAATAATTCCATTGTCATGCGCCCACTTCGATGTTTACAAAATCCTCCTGCACCTTGTTTACAATGTCGGGCACATTCTCTCCGGCGAGCAGCAGGCACATATCGTTGGCATACATATACACTTGGCAGTGTTGGACAACATTCGACACACTGTTCACATGCATGATATAGCCAATCGGCCCGTACACCGACCCAGTTGGCACACCAAGGCTCACCTCTGCCTCGGAACCAGTCGTCCCATTTATCACGGTTCTTAACCTCCTAAGACCCCGCGTACATAATTTTGTACAAATTCAAATTTAGATTTGAACTTTTATTGGATAACAGAATGTTCCAATTTCAAAAACACAAAAATAACTCTGGGTCTCAGGAGGTTAAAGTTCGGTTCGTTAAATATTCACGGAACCACTGGTTCATGGGTCCCCTGATGCCACATTCCTCCATGGCCTGAAGCAGTTGATCATGGTCCAGCGTGTCGAATCTGGGGGGTGGGGTGTCGAAAATGTACTTAATTTCAATGACCTAGCTTTTATACTTTAGGTTTTATTGGTACCTAAAATACGCCGATTTTGCCACTCACTTATTTATACTTACACCGTATCAAAACCTCTGGGGTACTTCCCGATGACCTAAAAAGCTGAAATTTGGTATGTTAGCTATTTTTAGTACACAAACAATAGAATAATTCTGAAACTTGGAACTTTTACCCCAACCAGCCCCCCCCGACCCTTAAACTAGGGGATGAAAGTTTGTATGAGACTCGCAAATTTTGTACTAGACGTCTGAACATTTATACCTATTGGGACTCATTGTTATAAATAAAATACACATTCTAGGATTTTTGGAAAATCACCCCCCACCCTTAAAATAAGGGGACGAAAGTTTGTATGGGCTTTCCATAATGGGGGATAAAAGTGTATATATATGGGGCTAAACGTAAGTATTTCTTAAATACACAATTATTATTACTACTTACTTAGAAACGCTTCAGCACAAAAAAATAAACCTATAAATTAAAAATTTAAAAATTACCTTTAAAAAAAATAAGATCCCACCAAAAACATTTCATGTAAAATTGGCGGCCAAGACTCATGCTCATAACGCTTTTGCTATTATTACTTCTTACTTAGAGATGCTAAGGCCCAAATAAATGAAAAAAAAAAAAAAAAACTAGGGCACCTTACAAAAAGAAAATGAGATCCCACCAAAAACATTTCATGTAAAATTGGCGGCCAAGACTCACATGCTCATAACGCTTTCGCTGTAAAAAAGTTGTCAGATCCCTCGAAAAGCCAAGCCCCTAAGCCCTGAGTTTACTAATCCTACACCTTGGCTTCGAAAGTATGGCTTGGCCGTTTCATAAAGTACCGTAAATAAGTGTAACGGACTGTCCGGCCTATATGGTAAGGAATTAAGTTTATATATTTTATCATGAAGACATAAACTTAATTTCTTGATACCATATGGGCCAGACGGTCCGTTGGACTTATTAACGTTACTCTATGAAACGGCCAAGCCATACTTTCGAAGCCAAGGTGTAGGATTAGTGAACTCAGGGCTTAGGGGCTTGGCTTTTCGAGGGATCTGACAACTTTTTTTTACAGCGAAAGCGTTATGAGCATGTGAGTCTTGGTCGCCAATTTTACATGAAATGTTTTTGGTGGGATGCTTTTTTGAAGTCTATATATACCACGAGAACCTGCCGCCCGCCGCCGAGACTAGTGTTTAACTAGTTCGAGAACCGGGTCAAGGACGTTGCAGTATTGCGCCCCTTACGGAAGCCGTGCTGCGCCGGCGACAATACATTATGATGTTCCAGAAATGCACTTATTTGTCCTAGGTATTACAATTTCTTCTACAATCTTATTTATAGCTGGTAGTATGGCAATTGGTCTATCATTTGTGTAACTCAAATGGCATGCCTTGTTTGAATATAGGTCTAATTAGGGATTTCTTTAATTGGTTGGGGTATACAACTTTTTCCACGCACATGTTAATAAAGTTTGCCAATGTTATACTCATATCCGTTTTTACATATTTTATATCCTGTATCCTAATCTCATCGATGCCCGGCGCTTTTCGGCAACTCAAGTTTCTCAACATAACTAGCACTAACTTTCCTGTACCTAAAAGAATCATCGGCCCTTTTCACATACAAATCACGGTTTAAAAATATTTGGTTTCAGTTATGTTTTATATCCAACACTTCCCGTGTGAACGTTTGCGAGAAATTACTACTTATGTTTTGCACACTATCTGTTTTCCCCAAATATTTCATTATCGTACTATCTACATTTCCCTTAACTCTACCCATCCACCCATTAATGTTATTCCATATCTTCCTCCTTCCATATCTTCATCCATAGTTATGTCTTAGGGTGGCATCATAGCGCCAGATTTTGACTTTTTTCCGTTGGAGCAGAAAGGTTCTCGAGTGGACACACACTCAAATCCAAACCAAATAAATACGAGAGAAGCACACATATTAAAAATTAAAAGTAATGTGGCCGTAATTTGTATTAGTCGTGTATATTTTATCGTTGAGTTTTCTTAAGCACTGTTAAGGTGGTTTTCCACCGGCGAGGCGAGGCGGGGCGTGGAGGAGCGAGAATTGAAATTAGTACGGCAAATTTTCAATCCCCGCCTAGCGCATCTTCGTTGGAAATAGTAAGGAGAGACGCCGATGTGCGGGGCTTGAATTGAAATATTTTTTTGTGTAAAAATGAACCTTATTGCTTTTATTATAGGGTAGAGATTAAATCTGATTTTTCCATCGGCGAAGCGGGAAGACGGGAGGCGAGGCGAGGAGAGACGAGACGGGGCGGGAATTTTAATTTGTATTGCATTTTTTCAATCCCCTCCCAGCGCATCTTCGGTCGGTGGAAATAGTAGGAATTGGCGGGGATGTGCGTGACATGAATTGAAATATTTCTTGGTGTAAAAATGAACCGTCTTGCTGTCGTCAGATTATAAATTAATTAACAGAAAAACCGCTTCACGCGTTCGGTAGGCGTTTTGTTGTTCGTTCCCGCTGCCGTTAATGTCTTGATTTTCTTTTTTAGGGTCCTTTCGTCCATCCGTACTATTTTTCACACACACGCTTAGTACTAATACTAAGCTGTTATTTGGCAGGTGTGTAGTGTGTTATTCACGGAAAAAATGTGGTAGAATATAATTTTCATCACACTTTCTTGTAAACAAAGGTTTACATGTTTACAAATGAAGCGAAAATTGAAAAAAATTATGATTCGGGCAGGATTCGAACCTGCGTTTCCAACGGCTTTCCGGGCCAGCACTGGCGTCCTCCCAATTGGACCACCGAATCAGATGTCAGAGCCATTGAATTTTTCAACCAGTTGCTCCGACATGCCTTAGGGTGGCATCGTACGCAGGTTCGAATCCTGTCCGAATCATAAAAATTTTCAATTTTCGCTTCATTTGTAAACATTTAGTTTACGTTAGCAGACGTAGCTGCTTTAATAAAAACTAATTAAAGGTTTACATGCTAGAAAAGCGGGCGGTAAGTAATTTCTATCACACTTTAAGGGATTACATGCTAGGAACCCGGGCGGTAAATCGTATATTACGCCCTAGGGAGGTAAGTCGTATATTAAGCCCTAGGGCGGTAAGTAATTTTGGTATTGACTGCTATTTATTACTTTTGTTTTATTCCCTCCAAAGTGTGATGAAAAAGTCGTACGTGACTCTGGTGGTAGAGGAATTCTAAACTCGTGTCATTAAAGCCCTCTCCTTCGGCTTCAGCTTCTAATAGACACTCGTTTGTAATTCCTCGTTCGTTTGTTACGTAATGTACTATAAACAAAGAAACGGTGAGTTCGTTTTCTTGAAAGCACTGATATTATTTCTTGTTGCATTATCTTCATCCGATTCTTCTTCCATTACGTTATTTAATTCTTTTTTTTTTTCGCGTGGGTAGGCAAACAAGAAACATCAAAATAGTAGAGCTGTTATTTAATTTTCGGAAAAAAAATAATTATACAAGTGTATTTTATGTAAATTTCACTTACATGTGACATTTAAAACCTCCTTGCCACCTTTAGCTAATTTTCACCTTTTGCACTCACTGTTTTCACCAACTCTCTTTGTGATACAAAAGAGTCCAAAGTTCAACAGCAGTTAATCTGCAATGGATCAATTAATGCAACTTCAGAAGAGCATGGAGGACATGAAGACCATGTTCTCAACACAAATGGCCAGCTTTGAAAGCTCTGTGGCCACCCGGGGATCTGACACTGTTGTAGATGAATATTTAACGTTCAATAATTTGGTGTGGAGAGCTGTCAAAAGTCTGCAGGAGCAAATGGGCTGTGTTTTGGCCACCCTTGAGGAGATGGAGACCAGGTCGCGCGCTGGCATCTTGCTGCTGCATGGAGTTCCTGAAGCCGAGGACGAAGATGCTACAGTGACAGCGGTTAATCTCTTGCAGCAAAGGCTGAAACTGGAAGAAGTCTCGGTGCTATCTTTTATTGCCGTCTACCGCCTTGGTAAGAACCTTGTGCCATCTGAGCCGAGACCTCTACTTCTGAAGTTCGCCTGTCTAAGGACTCGGAATGCAGTTTGGACCTCTAAAAAGCGGCTTAAAGGTTCAGGTCAGACTCTATCAGAGTTCCTGACAGGCAGCCGGCATGCCGTATTCCTGGAGGCCCGCAGCCAGTATGGCATTAAGGGTAGCTGGACAAGCGAAGGGCGTATTGTGGTGCAGTGCCACGATGGAGTGCGGCGGAAGGTAACGACGTTGGCAGAACTGCGGGCGTTGCCTGCACCGGCTGCTGTTGCTGCATCCTCAACGCCGGAGGCAATGGCGGATATTTTGGATCCTAGCATCGCACCGCTTCCAGAATCATCACGTCGGGCCAAGTCCACCCGTTCTGCCACATCTGGTGGAGGCAAAAACCCGAAAACGAAGACGTAGTCGACGCCGACTGCATAACTTTTGTCGTTGTGACTGTGATGATGTAATTGTGCAGTTTTCTAACCCAAAAGGTACATCGTTTACTTTCTTTTCCTCCGTCCATTATTTATGTCATATTAACAGCGGTAATCCAACATTATTGCAAGTACGTCACATCACATACATTCTGTCACTACTTGTCATGTCATGATATCTGAGTTGACGTTTGACGTACGCTGCGTTTAGTTTTTGCTGTGTTTCAGTTGTATTTTCCTGTCTAATTTTAGCTTAAAACAGTTTTAAGTTTATTTTTGATATTTTCGTGTGTCATTTAAATGATAATTGTCTCCAATTTTATAAATTCATGTTTTCTCTGTTTTTTTTACTAGCTACTGGCGAGCAAATGAGGAGGTTAATGTTCTTTTTTTTATTGTTATTCATTATTCGTATTTTATATAGTAGGGAGTCCATATTATATTGTATTTATATTGTTATATATTATATATTTATATATTATATTATAAGTTATAGTATTCAATTGTACTCACAATGTCTGATGTTTTTAATGTAAGTATAGACAGCGAGTTCTTCTCACTTTCTTCTTCGAGCCTTTATGATTCTCTGAGTGATGCATCAGATATGCCTGACCTCAGTGATCGGTTGCAACTTTCATTCAATACGTCCGTTAAAAATTTTAACGTCGTCCACATCAATGCGCAGAGTATACCGGCACATTACTCGGAATTAATTACGACTTTCAGCACTAATAAAAATATTCACGCTATTCTTATTTCAGAGTCATGGCTAAAGCCTACTCTTCCATCTACTCTGTATCCTTTACCCGGTTTTCGTCTAATTCGAAATGACAGGACAGGCACTAAAGATGGCGGAACGGAAACCGTTCGTGGCGGAGGTGTTGCCATTTACATAAGAAGCAATATTGCTTGTCAAGTAGTTTCTCAGTCACCGACAGTGTACTCAAACGCTCCCGAGTATCTTTTTTTAGATGTCACTTTGCATCATTCTAAAGTTCTTCTTGGCGTTTTTTACAGCCCGTCCTCTAATGTTAATTATTTTGATTCGCTGTACAGTACTTTCTCTGATTTAGGCCCACAGTTTGACCATAGTATTATCATGGGCGATTTTAACACATGTCTCCTCAAAAATGATTTTCGTTCCTCAAAACTCCACTCTCTAGCTACTTCTTTAAACCTGAGTGTTTTATCTCTTAGCCCCACACATTTTCCGCATAATGGCCCTCCCTCGCTCTTAGATCTCATTTTAACTTCTTCTCCGGATTTAGTTTCATTCCATGGTCAATTTAATGCTGCTGGTTTCTCCAACCATGACCTTATTTACGCTTCTTTTAATATTCGACCCCCGAAAAGGAGACATAAGGTCATTATGCGTAGGAACCTTCATGATGTCGATACCCAGGCGCTTTGTGATGATATTTCATGTGCTGATTGGCGTAGCGTTGAGCTTCTGGATGACATTGACCTGAAGGTGCAGGCTTTCAATGGCATATTGCTTGCGATTTTTGACAAACACGCTCCTTTGAAACCGACGCGTGTAAAGCACCTCCCTGCTCCGTGGATTACGCCGGATATTAAACAACTCATGGCTAAAAGGGACCGGGCGCGTGTAAAATCACGGCAAAACGCTGATTACCAACAGGCATACATTTCTTTACGAAACCGCTGCAATAAGATCTGTAGGGATGCCAGACGCCGCCATATCCACAATTGTATCGAAGACTGTCCTCCTGCTAAGCTGTGGAAATTTCTGAAGTCATTGGGAGTAGGCAAAGCTCAACATAATTCTTCTTGCGCTCTCGACCTAGACGCCATCAATATGCACTTTAGTACTTCTCCGGTTACTCTCCACCCTTCCATTAAACAATCAACACTATCACTTCTTGCCAATACTACACTCCCCGATTCTCCTCCCTTTGAACTTGGTAAAATTTCTCCGCAAGAGACACTTGCTTTTCTGAAAACTATTAAGACGAAGGCCGTCGGTGAGGATAGCCTCAGTGTGGACATGCTTATGCTCGTAGCGGATTCCATTGCCCCGTTCCTTTCTAATATTATAAATTTTTCATTTTCCTTGGGCACGTTTCCTTCCTCTTGGAAACTTGCTCATGTAATTCCTCTCCCGAAAAAACCCAATCCTACTGAATTTTCGCAATATCGCCCTATTTCCATACTCCCAGTTTTGTCCAAAATAATTGAACACTTTGTCAATCGCCGTCTCCTGTCTCATCTTAATAGGTATACATTATTCAATCCCTTCCAATCTGGTTTTCGCCCCGGGCATAGCACAGTTACTGCTTTGGTTAAAGTCACTGATGACATTCGTCTTAATATCGAACACAAAAAACTTACAGTCCTCGTTCTTCTTGACTTCAGTAGCGCTTTTAATACGGTAGATTTTGATATCCTTCTCGGCATACTTCGCTCACTAAATGTGTCTCAATCATCCTTATCTTGGTTTCACGACTACCTCTTTGGTCTACGCCAGCGGGTTAGGGTCGACGACAAAATGTCGGAATGGCGTGAACTTTCCGCTGGTGTCCCTCAAGGGGGGGTCCTTTCTCCTCTTCTCTTTTCGATTTTCATTGGTGGGATCACAGAGTGCCTAAGATCTTCGTTCCATCTTTATGCAGATGACCTGCAGATCTATGCAGCGGCTAGTATTGAGGATCTGCCATCGCTTATTGATCAAATCAATGCAGATTTAGAATCTATTCACAGCTGGGCTAATAATTTTGGTTTAAACGTAAACGCACAAAAATCGCAAGCAATTGTCATCGGTAGTCCTCACTTTGTGAACAAGCTGGCGGAAATGGTGGTGCCTGATATTCTTTTTGGTGGGATTCCTATCCCTCTTTCCTCTACTGTTAGGAATTTAGGTATCATCATGGACCAGACATTGTCTTGGTCTCCGCATATCTCGGAGGTCAGCCGGAAGCTCTTCGCATCTCTTCACTCACTTAGGCACCTGCAGAACTTCCTTCCTATGTCCACCAAGCTTACTCTTGCCAGTTCACTCTTGCTGCCCCTTCTGGATTATGGTGACATTGCTATGACGAATCTCAAAGAGGAACTACTTGACAAGCTCGAGCGCTTACAAAATGTGTGCATAAAATATGTTTTCGGACTGCGCAAATACGATCACGTGTCCGCCTTTAGAGCGCAGCTGGGTTGGCTGCCAATACGTCAGCGTAGAGACCTGCATGTCCTGTCATTGCTTTTTAATGTTCTCTACAACCCTGCTTCACCTCCTTACCTCAGTGAAAGGTTTAAATATATGGCCGATGGCAGTGGTCACCGCTTGCGGTCGTCTGCCAATCTCACTCTGGCTGTACCGTCTAACAAGACGCGTACTTACGCCAAATCTTTCACAGTAAGCGCTGTGAAGCTGTGGAACGAATTGCCACTGTCCCTTAGGAAGTCTCCATCTGTAGCATCACTCAAGACGAATCTTAAGAAGTTATGGCTTTCCAATGACTTGTGAATTGGATCTACAATGTATTTATATTTATGTGTATATTTATATTACATTATATATATGTATGTATGTATGTATATATGTATGTATGTATTAATAGTTTATATGTGTAATTATTAGTAGTCTTATTATTTTTAATACCTTTTTGTACACGGTGTTAGTTTGTCTATCTTCTTCTCGTACTCACTCAACTGCTCAAAGGTTAACTGGAAGAGATCCCTTATAGGGATAAGTTCGCCTTTGTACCTATATGTTAATTGTAATAGATGTATTTTTTAACTGTTTTTGTGTACAATAAAGCGTTTACTTACTTACTTACTTACTTTAATAATACAAATTCATGAGACATGATACAGCAATCACGTGTGTATTTCACTGCGAACTTAACAGCACTACATCTACGTCCAAGCCTACAATCTACGGCGCGGCGGTCGCGCGATGATGACAACCGCGAGCTCGGGAAGGCACTCGAGGGCTCGCGCGGGCTCGCGATAGCTATTAATGTAATTTTTTAGTGGAAAAGGGCCAGCGCGATTTCAATTCTCGGCCCTCCACGCCCCGCCTCGCCTCGCCAGTGGAAAACCACCTTTATATTATACTTGTATTTGAAACTACTTTGACACATTCGTTGTGAATGTGGGAGAATGGCATTCTGGGAAGGATTAGTTGGCCACTCGGAAGTATTTTCCATAACACTTGCTTTGGAAGTTACGGATGATGGGATCCGAACAAGATTATTTCGGCTTTATCTTCTTTAAAAACGCCAATAGTTTCGGTAAATTACTTATCGTCTCCTAATATTTATAACAAATCCTTTTTCGTTTTAATGCAGGCTTTTAGCATTGAATAAATACTCCAAATTGGGCTGGGAAAAAATAAAAACTTAAAAATCTGTAACCACAACCACAAAGGTTTCTGGACTTGGTATTATTGTAAGTGTATTTTTTTTTAAAGAAATATTCAGACGTACATATGATTTTAGCCGGCCTGACCGTGACCAGATCGCCCTTTATTAGCGTGCGTTGATTGGTTATTCGAAGATTTATCGACTGATGAAATCAGTCACGCGTTGAAGGAGTCTTAAATATAAAAAAGTTACATGCACCTCAGAGAATCAAAATCGTGGTGTTCGAAATTCAAATGACTTTTGCACGCTAGCGGATAAAATAGACTTTTGCACGCAGATATCGCTCCATAAACGGAGGTTTTCCGAGCGAGTTAAGGTGAAAATAACTATATCTATAGTTACATGCATTTGCACACATCGAATTTCTTCCTGTTAAAATTCAAATTGGTAAAAGATATTGTACTTAATGTTAGCGGTATTTATGCTGTGAAGCCGAGCGCAAAACAAAGTACCTAATTTGTCTAATTTGTGTACTCGTTTGACTTAATGCTACCCACATTTCTGTATTAAGTATTCGTAAATTAATATCTAAGTTATTGTAAAATACGTAATGCACGCTAATTAGATTAAATTTTTTGTAATGATTCTCATGTGCGAATTTTTGTAATTCTTATGAGAATACAGATTCTTTAAACCGAACCAATTTATCAGTTTCCCGCCTTACGGCGGAAGTAGTGTGCGACACTGCTGAACCGTCAACCACGGACTTTCGGCGTCTTTCCGTTTGTAAGGTTTTGGTCTCCTATTACACGCTATACGCAGCGTACAGCGTCTTTCCATACCAAGCCAAGCATTGTGTTATTAGTAAGGAAAAATGCGCACAGAGTCGAATAGGATACCAGAGCCTAACAGATTAACACTTTCGCAACCAAAGATTCCGTAGCGCTACGCGCGTAGCCGATAACATGGGGAAATACGTATGCAGCGAAAACTTTCTACGAGCACAGCGCCCTCGGAGCGGGTTCCTGGTGTTGAAAGTGTTAAGATGGTTGCGAATGAACGTGCGTCTGAGTCGAACCGGTTGTAGTTTCTTGGTTTACAGTAACGTGTCAAAAACAAAGCTCCGTATTAGTTGCGTAGCCGAGTGAACATGCTATTTAATTCAATCAAAGGTTGTCACAATGCTGGTAATAACTGTTGAGTATAGACATCTTTATATAATAAGGTGTCCCCGCCACCTGCCCGCTGCCGCCATTTCTATAATAATAGTAATAATAATTCGTTTATTTCAGGCATCATTTTAGTCTGTAAGAAATTGCAATGCCCTAACAGGGTTTCATGTACCTACATTATAATTAGCATACCATCCATTGTAAAATGAACATGATCCGCAATAAACGATATGAATATGAATATGAATATCAAAGGCCCATATAGTAGAGTTGCTAAGCCGCGAAATTGTGCGCATCGGGTTGCAGGCATGAAATTTCTACCACACATAGAGCGTTCCGCGGTCATTATTTTCAGATGTAGAGGGAAGTCAGATTCGTCCCCTGCGTGGCGGGAGAGCGGGGTGAAGAGGACCAAGTACTGCTCCTTTTCTTTTTTTGATTACTGATCAGTTAAGGCCATTAGGGCTTGTGTGGCATCGTTTTCGTGTAAAACAGATATCAGCAATTAATTTTTTGTTATTGAAGAATAGTTCTATGTAAAAATTTGGGTTTATTGGCGAAAAGGTAAAAATCACAACAAGTTTTTTTTATTCAGAACGAAAAATTAGTTATATATCCTGAATATTTACAATTTTAAAAAATATCACTAAATAGAAAATTTTATCTTGTTTTTAAAAATGTATACATGTTGGTCACATCCGATACAAAAAGTACCTTGAAAAAATGTTGATGTTAAGCTTAGCCTACGTACAGTACATTATGCTAAGTCGCGAAATTGCGAATAGGATATTCTGCGGTGATTATTTTCAGATGTGGAGGGAAGTGATTCGTCCCCTGTGCGGCGGGAAAGCGGGGTGGACACCACAAAGGAGTCCTCTTTTTCTTTTTTTATTACTGATTAGTTAACGCTAAACTAGGGCTTATGTGGTATCGTTTTCGTGTAAAACAGATATCAGCAATTCATTTTTTATGATATTTATTCATAGTACTATAGAAAAATATGGGTGTATTTCCGAAATGGTAAAAATCACAACAAGTTTTTTTATTCAGGGAGATAAATTAGTCATATTTCCTGCATATTTACAACTAACAAAAATATTTCAAAGCAGAAAATTTAATCTAGTTTCTAAAACTATAATATACATGTTGGGCACTCTTTATAATGAAATGAAATGATTGAAATGAATTAATGAAATG
This sequence comes from Apotomis turbidana, assembly GCA_905147355.2. Taxonomy (NCBI): domain Eukaryota; kingdom Metazoa; phylum Arthropoda; class Insecta; order Lepidoptera; family Tortricidae; genus Apotomis; species Apotomis turbidana. The sequence goes on from LR990293.1 coordinate 4,919,477, forward strand.
AAATTATTTATTTGCTTTAGATATGGTACAGATAGATGAATGAAAAATATATAAGCACAAATGACATAGGTATCTAACCAGCAATGCTGGCATGCAAAAAACATACAATAGAGTCTATAGCTATAAAAGTTACCAAAATACATGACATGTCAAATTAAATATAATAGAAAATGTATTCTGATTACACACATACACATACAAATTAACTTAAACACATAATAAAAAACCGGCCAAGTGCGAGTCGGACTCACGCACCGAGGGTTCCGTACAAACACTTTCCATCCCTAAGTGGTTAAGTTAAGTTTGCACCTGGTATGTATAGCGCCCCATATAAATTAGGTGCAAAGTTAGGTATTAAAAAAAACTACTTACTAGATCTCGTTCAAAACAATTTTCGTTGGTAGTTTTTATAGTAATGTACATCATGTTTTTTTTAGATTTTTCATTTTCTTATTTTAGAAGTTAGAGGGGGGGGGGGCAACTGTTTTCCACTTTGGAAGCGTCTGTCACGCAAACTATTCGGTTTAGAAAGAAAATATTGTAGGAACCTCGATATCATTTTTGAAGACCTATCCATAGATACCCCACACGTATGTGTTTGATGAAAAAAAAAATTTTTGAGTTTCAGTTCTAAGTATGGGGAGCCCCCAATATTTTTTATGTTTTTTTTATTTTTGCATCAAAATCTTAATGCGGTTTACAGAATACATCTACCTACCAAGTTTCAACAGTATAGCTCTTATAGTTTCGGAAAAAAATGGCTGTGACATACGGACGGACAGACAGACGGACAGACGGACATACAGACATGACGAATCTATAAGGGTTCCGTTTTTTGCCATTTGGCTACGGAACCCTAAAAACGAACGTCCATAGAAAGAACATCTAAAAATTGGGCATGTGCGAGCCCGACTCGCGCATGAAGGGTTCCGTACCTATAAGTACATATATGTATATAATCTATAACAAGTTTGTTGTATGGGAGCCCCCCTTAAATATTTATTGTATTTTATTTTTAGTATTTGTTGTTATAGCGGCAATAGAAATACATCATCTGTGAAAATTTCAACTGTCTAGCTATCACCGTGGTTGAGATACAGCCTGGTGACAGACTGACGGACAGACGGACGGACAGCGAAGTCTCAGTAATAGGGTCCCGTTTTTACCCTTTGGGTACGGAACCCTAAAAAGTAACTGGAATAAATTGTTCATGTTTACATCAGCCCGTGTGCTCGTGATACATTAAAAAATATTTTGTTTTTATTATTTTAATTTGTTTTTCTAGGACGTATATGGTAAATATTATGTAAAAACATGTTAATAATCATTATTGTTACATGTTAATGTATTTAATGAAGCGAAATAGGATGCGTTCGGAGATTTACGTTGGTTACGCCGACGTAAACATATATTTTAAGCTACTGTTTATATGAGAAGTGCCCAACAAGCATATATTTTTAGAAACTACATTAAATAAGCTTTTTAAAATAACGGGTGCCGTTTGTGGGGTCCGGTCTGTTCATACTAGCAAGGGCCTAATTAGTTGTGTAGTAACTGCTTTCCAGTGTTCAATGAACTGACGTGAGAGACTTCATCCTGTACTCGACTGAAGTTATTTTTTACTTAGAGACTTAGAGACTGTATACATCTCTAATAAACTTAGTGTACTGTACAATGACGCTCAGAGACCTTATACATCTCTGAGGAATGAAATTTAACTATTATCATATATTTATTATTTATATTTTTTTTATTTTGTAAATTGTGACGCCTAGAGACCATATACATCTCTAAGAAATTTAGTTTAATTATTTATTTATTTATTTTTTCTTTTGTATAGTTAGTTTCTTATTCAGTCCTTAACTTTTCTAAGGATTTAAATTAATTTATTTTGTTTTGCATGTTGTGACGCCTAGAGACCATGTACATCTCTAAGAAATCTAAATTAAGTACTTAATTATTTTGTTGCATTAGTTATTGATTTTGACTCCTTGAGACCTTATACATCTCAACGGAATTGAATTATTTCATTAATTAATTATACCGATCAATATTGCGTGTCGTGGCGCCTAGAGACCTTCTACATCTCTGAAAAAATCACTTTATTTTATATAATTTTTAGTGTAAACATTGATTTGGAGACTTGTACATCTCCTCTGACATATATGTATCAATTACCTAGCTATAATATAATTGTATTAGTTTTTAAGTATAATTCACGAAAAAATGACTTACTGTTGAGTTTCTTTCGGCTTTCTTCTCAACAGCGGTCTCCTCTTGCGAAATGCCGGTAGACTCACAATCTGACTTGTAAAAGTGCCCTTGTGGCCTACTTACTGAATAAATTATTTCATCTCATTTATTTCATTTCATTTCATTTCATTTCATTTCAATGATACAAAGGGTATAGCAGGATAACCTAAGAAAAAGTGCCCCCAGCGTTTTTGGGTCGAAACTATAATCAAACGATGCCTTTTAAGTAGATTATACCCTGCACAAAGTTTCATCCCTCTTTTACCCCCTGGGGGTGAAAAACACCCGATTAACCCCAAAACTGTTTTATTTATTTTTTCCTAAACTATGAAAGTGACGAATTTCAAATTTTGTACAAATAATAATGAGACTAAAAGCTATATGTCAAAAAAATATGACCGCCCTAACCATTTTATTTCTTGTAAAAAAAATAAAAATAAAAATTGAATCACCCTGTATAATAAGTTCGGCTCTTGGTACACACACCACTTTTTTTCCAAAGATGAACCAATTTATATTCTACATCATACAAAAGTTTCATCGACCTAGTCCAGAAGAAACATTACGAAATTAATATAAATTGGCTCTTTGGTGCCTACTATTCATTTAACTCCTACTAAGACCCTTGCATTATTAATAAACAATGGCCTGCGATCGGACCGCTGTTTGTGTCCGATTTAAAAAAGGTGGGGATAAAGAAGAATAAATCAAACTTATTTGTAATTAATAAAAACATTTTTTTCTTTACTAGTAGGTATTAACATAATATATTTTTTACTGTGTATTCATACATTACGAGTAAGTAAGTAAGTTAAAAACAATTATTATTCAAACAATCGTCATCACTGTCTTCGTTAATAATTGTCAAATTGTCTAAGTAATTATCAAATATATGTTAGTCAGAATTTCGGCTGGTTTTATATTTTTTGGTTTATATCTCGCATTGGATAAATAATATATACCGGTTGATCAATCCAAATGGGTCAGTAGGGAGAAGTCAGAGACTATGAGATAGGGAAATTTGTTCTTAGGAACCATGGCATCGGTTTCAAATTTAATAAAAACTGCATTATTATTTTTTTACAAGTCTCATACATAACCCGGTCAAAACCGCTGTAAAGAATGTGATGAATACGACATGCGATTAATCACAGAATTTTAACCAGGTCAATTCCCGGTTAAATATGAGATTTATAAAAAAAAATACATGCAGTTTCTATTAAATCTAAAATAGACGGTTCCTAAGAACAGATTTCCCTATCTCTAAGAGTTTTCGTTTTCTCCCTACTGACCCATTTGGATTGGTCACCCTGTATATGTTTAGAGATGGTCTTCTTCTTTAAATATCCATCCATTTACAATTGCATTAACTAACTGTTCCATGTTATTGACTGTTATTTCAGAGTTAGTCTTTAAACGTGTTACAATTGCATCAGCATTACTTGTACCTATCACTAATCAATCTCTTTCCATATTTGTTATTTAAAATATTTTTTGCAGACATTCTGGCTTCACATTAGAAAAGCGTAACCCTGTGCGGGTTACGCTTTTCGCTAGGGTTTGCGGCCGTTAATTTTTTTTTTTAATTCGAACTCGGGCGGCAACGCGGGTGCGGGCAGTGTTTTTTCTTAATTATTTTGGTTGCAGGTGGTCCTGGCGGTACTTTGCGTATTAAGCATAATAATATAATGAGTATTGCCTACTAAATAGTACATTCATTTTAATTTCGCAATGTTCCTTCTGGGCTAGGTCGATGAAACTTTTGTATGATGTAGAATATAAATTGGTTCATCTTTGGAAAAAAAGTGGTGTGTGTACCAAGAGCCGAACTTGTTATACAGGGTGATTCAATTTTTATTTTCATTTTTTTTACAAGAAATAAAATGGTTAGGAGGGTCATATTTTTTTAACATATAGATTTTAGTTTTTTTGTTATTTGTACAAAATTTGAAATTCGTCACTTTCATAGTTTAGGAAAAAATAAATAAAACAGTTTTGGGGTTAATCGGGTGTTTTTCACCCCCAGGGGGTAACAGAGGGATGAAACTTTGTGCAGGGTATAACCTACTTAAAAGGCATCGTTTGATTATAGTTTCGACCCAAAAACGCTGGGGGCACTTTTTCTTAGGCTATCCTGCTATACCCTTGAAAATGTTAACGGTATTTAACTAATTTACCTCACTGAATAAAAAAACTTGTTGTGATTTTTACCTTTACAGCCATACAGCCATACAGTGTATGGCATACACCCATATTTTTATATAGAACTATACAAAAATAACATAAAAAATGAATTTCTGATATCTGTTTTACACGAAAACAATACCAGACAAGTCCTAGTAGACTTAACTGACCAGCAATAAAAAAAGAAAAGAGGTATACTTGGTCCCCTTCACTCCGCTCTCCCGTCTTACAGGGGACGAATCTGACTTCCCTCCACATCTGAAAATAAACACCATGGAACACTCTATCTGTGGTAGGAATTTCATGCTTGTAACCCGATGCGCACAATTATGTTTGAAAACAGCGGACTAACAACTCTACATACCTTACAATATAACCTACATATAGACGTCAACAGGAGCGGGCAGGTCGTGGTCCAATTTTCGTGTTTTATTGAATCTATTGCCCTTGAAATTCTGGACGTCACAGTAACAATGTTTTCGCAATACAAATTCCTGCGCGGACACTGTCAATAAGATTGTTTGTCCGTCCGTGACTCCACAGGCGTCCACGGTCTTACCGAGTGGCTAGTTCAAACTGTCTGTTTGTTGAGGAACGTTTGCATTTAATATTTTGCTTGTTTGCTGCGTTTTAAAAGGATTGCAGTGAGCGAAGGGAAATTTATCTTTATTGGAAATGTCTACGAAAAGCTTTGCAGGAAAACGCGCTATTTATTTTGAGATGTACTTCTCCGTTTCATTTCCATTTTGAACTATATTGATTATAGTTTTGTGACCCATGTTATGCATGTCTTTTACATTTAACGCGTTGTGGAGGGTCGCAAGTTTGGGGGGTATTCGACCAACTTTAGAGATATAATGGAGATCTCTCCGTGAGAACGCCATCCGTCACTTTTGACGTCTCCCAACTTGACAAGTGGCGATATCTCTAGAACATCGCGACTTCGCCAATCCGGTCGAATTAAATTTGTGTCTCCTTTGTATGTGACGGCGTATATAACAGGCGCATACTTAACTTGTCCGGGTAGTACGTGAAATTATACAGTTACGTTTCGTTCTAAGCAGAAATTCATATGCATACAAAGTATTTAATAGGCTAGATGCCAATTACCCCCGTGTACAATGACCCTATTTAATCTTAACTGCCGAGATATCAAACTTCATTCATATTGCATTTTTGACTAATGTCTGATTGTTGATTATTGTCAAAATGAATTTATAAAATATAATGAAAAATAAGGTTAATACTCGAAAATATGAGATAATGAATTACTGCAAAATAATAAATAAATGTTAAGAGCACAAATCGACCTAGTCCCAAACTAAGCAATGCTTGTACAGGTACTACTAGAGGATGACAATATATTATAATATATGAAAATATATTTATAATTTATAACATAATGACCCAAGAACAAATATTATATATGTGCCCTTGCTGGGATTCGAACCCAAGACGACCAGCTCAGTATGCAACTGCACTACAAACTGAGCCAACCGCAACGTCTTTAAACAACCAATAAGACGTTATTTATTTAGAAGAAATACATCAAGAAAAAGAGGTAAATTTTCGAGATTCAGACTAAATATTCTGTTTAATTTATTTTTCCTTTCCCATCTCTGCACTCAATTTTATAACAATACCACGTTCTTAATGACGATTTTACCTAAGTGCAGCATTGTATAAAATTGTATTATCTGTTATCACCAGCAATCTTAATCTGGAGTCTTAGTATTTTAATAAATTGTTATATTGCACTGAAAGGTGCTAACTTTGTCGACTTGTTAAAAAGCACGCTCTTTTTTGTCATTATCGGAAAGCTCAGCTACCCGTGTAAGTACCAAAATTTATTGAAACCAGTCCCGCCGTTAAGGCGTGATAAACGCACAAACACGCTGTACAGAACGGCCCGACATGTTTCGAACTGATATAGAGCTCTTCTTCAGGGACAGCAAGGTGGCGAGGAGAGCGGGAACCAGTGTAGTCGGTCGCGAGTCACGTAGCAGCACGGATAGCTGACCCTGATGAAGAGCCCTTTTATATTTATTAAAGATCTCTCATGATAGTTTTAATAATTAATATGATACTGTACATACATATTAAACATATAATTGACTCATTGACCGCCGAATTCCCATTTCACTTATTTTTTATAATATCTTCAATGTACAGAAATTATATTTTTCCAATTATATATTAATAGTACTTCTAAATAGATGACCAACAAGTACCAATCTGTTTTGTTAAAACAAAATTAATACGTAGACGCAATACTTATATTCGTAAGTGTTTTAATCTGAGTCAAGAAAAAACACCATATTTAAAAAAAAAAAAAAACATTGTTTTCCAGGTCAGGGCAGCGGAGCATGAAACAGACGATATATTGAACGCCCTATGTTTATAGATCCATCGTTCATTCAATCCGAGTAATTACTTTATTACAGTAATAATGAGTTCGTGAAAACTGAACATTGAACAACGCTCTCAAGAACATGTTGTGTTTGATCCTCATAATAAAATATAAATATTCGTCCGGGCCGTGAAGTGAAGCTAACTACCTACACGATTACATTTTTGTTAGTTTTGCTACATTTTCTGTATCAAAAACTGTACCAACTAGCATTTATATTAATTCCTTTTTAATTTTGTTATATTATTGATATTTGTTTATTTCTTGATGACATTCATTCGTTATGACATAATTAAACGAAAACAAACAATCACTATCAAATATGGTAAAAAAAATGGGGTCAGAGATTAGCCAGCCCGTTCAAGACACAGACATACGAAATATTTTCCGTCTCAAAAGCAAATCTGAGTTGAATAACTGCGTAGTAGTCGAATTTAATTCTACGTCTATAAAAGAAAACATCTTAAAATCCTGCATATTATACAACAAGACCCATAAAGACAAAAAACTGAACACTGAGCAAGTCGGATCCCAACTAGCAAAGTAGTCATATAAGATTGCGCTTATTCAGCTAATAAATCATATAAAAGTCATGTAAACGAGAATTATACAGCTCCTGTCGTATAAAGCCAGCTTATGCAGCTTTTTAGTTACTCAGCATATCAGTCATATTATGTAGCTGAGTAAACGTTTACTCGACTTGCTTATATGACTAATAAGTCATATCAGTAATGCCGAATAAGTTACTTTTATACGAGGATTATATGACTATTTAGTCGAGTAACAGTCACTTATATATCTGACTTACGACATGTCAAGTACAGTCGAGTAAAAGCAATGTAGTTTGCTATTATATGACATCATGTAACTTATACAGCACAATAGCTGTATATGATACATGCTGCCATATAAACGCGAATTATAGAACATGTTATATATGAGTATCTTATTCAGCGATTTAGATATTGCTGAATAAGTTACCTCTACCTGATACTCATGTGACTATTTGGTCGAGTAATGGCATTTTATATGACTTTATGGTAGCAGAATTAAACGCAGTCCAGTAAATGAAACAACTTTGCTATTATACCACTATTTAGTTTTACATGCTACCTTTTTATGACTGTTATAGCTCTTAAACATCATTTAAAGACATCCGACTACGTTGTTTGGATATCAGCATTTGGTATATGAAAATGGACTGGATTAAATGGAAAAACATGAAAAAGAGCGGTGGATACAAGAGGAAAATTAAAAAAGAAGCAGCTATCTATTATCACCCATTTAAAAACTACTCTTACGCAAGGAATTTCGGTAAACCGAAGTGAAGTGACAAGAGCTGGTTTTTCAAGTGGTTCCGTAGAAAAAACAAATATGACCGAAAATAAAAATAGTACTGCAGAGTCGGACAACATGAACGTTGATGTTGGTGGCGTTGTAGAAGATAACTCCGTACGGGAAATGGAACTCCAATTTGATGCTGATGAGAGCAGTGGATCCGAAGATTTGGATGATTTGGGGATAAATAGTTTCGGATTCAGAAAAATATTTGTAGAAGTTTTCTTGTTGTGTTACGGACTGATTATAAATAAAATTTCCTAAAGGCCGAATCAAAAAATGACTGAAATATGTATTTTTAATAAAGAACTGTGTTGACTTCATTGTCCGTGTTGTCTGTATTGACACAAAACCTACATTCCTCTAATGGATAGTGATCATAAATATTATCCATACTAATATTATAAATGCGAAAGTGTGTCTGTCTGTCTGTTACGTCTTCACGCTTAAACCGCTGAACCGATTTAGATGAAATTTGGTTTATAGATAGTTTCAGTCCCGGGGAAGGACATAGGATACTTTTCATCCCGGATAAATTTAGTGTTCCCGTTGGATGAGCGGGTAACACCGCGGGGCACAGCTAGTATATTTTATAGCGTACTCTGAACAGTTTCGGCACCAGAAAAAAATGGTGTCGCGTAGATTTTTTATAATCATGTCCGATATAATAAAATGTGTGGGATCAATTGTCAACGGCGACGTTGAGTATCCGCATCCAATGCACATCGAAGACAAAATGAAATGAGTCTCGCTCCAAGGCCACTGTATATCATCATCACTCCACAATTGATCTTCTTTTCTTAAAAAACAGTCCACATCAGCTACAATGACCACATTTCATGGTTCTACTTGTCTCTAGAAGTAAAACACAAAAATCTGTTGAAAAGGTTTTTTCCGAAACTCTAACGAACCCTAAAATATGTCCGACAAATGTATGTAATGGCGCGTGGACCGCTAAACTTGCTATATAAGATGCGATTATATAGCTTATAGCTGGATAAATGCTGTATAACCGCGGCGTTCAAGAAAATCAACAATATTAATTAAATTTATATTTAATTAACTAAGAATTACAGTGGGGCATTAAATATTTACTATTAAACATAGTTTACTTCATCAATAAACTTTCCTTCGCAATACATTTCTATCATACGCCGAAGTTATGAGCATTCTTAATAAAAACATGTGACATCATGGCTGATTAAAAAATACTTACTGTCATCCAAATCATCCAATGCACAATTTTTTTTTCAAGAAACACTCACGCGTGTAGTGTCGAATTTTATTATGTTGTTTAGTAGCCTAGGATGCGATTACTCCACAAATATGTCATATAAGAGTCATATAAGTTGCTAATATACAGCTAAATTGTCATAAGATAGTCGCGTCGGTGGTTGCAGTTATACAACTCTTATATGACTGAAATGCTGAATAAAATGGGCCCAAATCGCGTTATATAAACGTGCTGATTACGTTTATATGACTAATAGTAAGAGCTAAAAGGTTACCGCAGAAACGTTGCCGCAACCATTATATGACGAAATTTTGCTAGTCGATTGGCCGGCCCCAGCAAGCCGATTTACGTTGCAGAATTCTTAACGACAGAAGCACAACACCTGTATTATCTCGCTAGACAATACAAGAAAGCACACCCGCAATCTACCTGTTGGACTTCATATGGGAAAATATATCTGCGTCAAGGAGAGGGAATGCCCGCCAGCTTGATCGACTCTGAAAATGATATTTCTCAGTTAAAGTGACTAGCTTACCTGCTTAGAATAAACTACGGTTATTTAAACTATTGCATGTTAAAAATGTTTATACTGCGAATAAGTTATGTTTGTAATTTTATTGTGAAGATCAGTCAAACACCGTACTATAACCAATTATCTCATAGCAAATTTCTATTTAAATCTATATACCACTCTGTGTTCTATGTTAATTGTTTTTATTACCTTGTCGCAAAATCGCTTGCCATTAATACTGACTCTTTAAGTCACACCCCCGGTCACCAACACACTCACACACACACCCTGCTACACCACTACTCAAACATTATACATGCAATGACTTATAAAATAATTAAAATACACGCTGTTATCCATAGTGCATTATATAGTAAATATCACAAGAGCGCTATGCAGAAAAATAACTCATTCCCTCACTTGCCTAATCGCACTCGCAGTTTATTTATTGTGAAGTGGATAATTTAAATGAGTTAAATACGGATTTAGAGTCGATTGCTGTAGCCAAGGCAGTGACCTGCGACCTTGAGGACTGCAACCGCTTTTTGCAACAACCTAACCAAAATCTTAAAATCCTGACGCAAAACATAAGAAGCATTTCTTGTAACTTTCCGGGTTTACTTGCCATGTTATCGAGATCTGTTATAGAATGGGATACCATCGTCTTAACCGAATGCTGGCTACCTTCTTGCTCCCAAATACCCACATTAGACAACTATAATGCCTTCCATACCTCAAACAACAGAACTCAAAACGAGGGTGTGGTTGTTTATTGCAAGAAAAGTATAGTAGCTACTATGGAAGAGCCCAGGCTAATAGATGCAAACTGTGTAGTTTTAACAATCAATAATGACACTATAATAATTTCTATATACCGTCCACCTTGCCAGAAAAATATATCAAACTTTGTGGAATCACTTAATTCACTCCTCATCAGCTACTCTCAAGTCAAAAACATTATTATTGCAGGAGATTTAAACATTGATATATCTGAAAAAAATTCTAACTCACAAGCCTCCACGTATCTAAATTTAGTAGCTATGCACGGCATTCTTTCTGCTCATAACTTACCTACCCATGGCAAAACTTGTTTAGACCACATCATGCTCAAATCGAGACTATCCGCTTGTTGTTGCGTAGTTAACTCCTCATTGACTGACCATAACTGTGTGGTCTTGTTTCTAGGACAAAACTCATGCAACAACCAACCAAAACCCCAACTCAGACGCATAGATAATGAAAAACTGGAAGTAGATATGCACAATTTAGACTTAGATCCAATATTGAACATGACTGACGCCAACGAGGCTGCTTCTTCACTTGTGAAATCCTTATCCTCAGTAATCGAAAATAATACTAAAATAATTATAGTTCCGAATCGTAAGCGCATAAAAAAACCGTGGATTACACCGGGCCTTCTTAAATGTATGAGAAATAGGGATAATCTTCACATAAAACATAAAAATAATACGAATGATGAGATTCTCAAAACGACCTACAAAAGATACAGAAACTTTTGCAATTCCATACTCAAAAAGGTCAAAAGGGAATATGAAAAAACATTAATACAGAGCGCAGGGTCTAATCACAAAAAACTGTGGGAAATAGTTAAAGATATAACATTTACTTCAAAACCAAAAGAAATCGCAACTGAACTTATATCGACTTCAAATGCCCGAAATTCGATAAATTCAATAAATAAATTTTTCGCAAATGTAGGAAAATCGCTCGCAGAAACACTTGCGAATCAAGCTGGAACTGTACCAACCCCAACCATAGCGCAAGTGTTTCCCTCATCCATGGTCATGCTTCCAACAGATGCAGGCGAAGTTGAAATCCTCATCCGCAACCTTAAGTCAGACTGTGCCGTAGGGATCGACAGGATCTCCAGTGCCTTTATTAAACAATTTAAAGACATTCTGATTCTAGCAATCACACACATCTGCAATTTGGCCCTATCGTCTGGAGTGTTTCCGAGTATATTCAAGGTATCGGAAGTAATACCAGTCCATAAGAATGGAGACAGACGCTGCGTAAATAACTACAGACCAATCTCTATTCTTCCCACCTTATCGAAGATACTAGAGCGCATTATAAATCAGAGATTGGTCAACTACCTAGAAAGTCATGAAGTTCTTTCCTCTTCCCAGTTTGGCTTCCGTTCAGGAAAATCGACCTCTGATGCCGTAAATGAACTTACTGATCTCTTAGTGACCAAGCTTGATAAAAGGCAAAGGGCACTGGCAATATTCCTCGATCTTGCCAAGGCCTTTGATACAGTTTCCATCCCCATTCTTATTTCCAAGTTAGAAAGCTATGGCATTAGAGGTCTCCAACTCAGACTCATTGAGGACTACCTCTCTCATCGAACTCAACGGGTTAGGATCGGAAATTTGGTAAGCGATGAGTTAGAAGTCACTTACGGAGTCCCCCAGGGCAGTATCCTCGGACCAACCCTTTTTCTGGCATACATAAATGATTTATGCCAGATACAACTTTCTAAAGGGAAAGTAGTTACGTTTGCAGACGATACTGCCCTTGTCTTTTACGGGGAGTCGTGGGAAGAAGTATATGCTAATGCTCAAAATGGTTTTAATAAAGTAACCAACTGGCTCAACAGTAATCTACTAACCCTAAATGTGGATAAAACCAAATACATCCCTTTCTCGCTCAAAACTGATAAGAACCTAAATGATTCACCCCATTCCCTTACTGCGCACACCTGTCCTAGCCCCTATCAATCCAGCTGCCACTGTAGTATGCTTGAAAGGACTTCTCAAATAAAATATCTAGGTATCATACTTGACCACAGGCTTAATTTCCAACCCCACATTGAGCTCCTCACTAAACGTACACGTAAGCTCATCTACATCTTTAAAAATCTCCGGCATGTAGCTGACATAAAGGTTATTAAGACAGTATATTATGCTTTAGTGCAGTCAATATTATCTTACTGTATATCCACTTGGGGAGGAGCTCACAAAACACACCTACTAAAACTAGAACGAGCCCAAAGGTCAATAATCAAAGTGAGTACATTCCTACCTTTCATTTATCCAACAACTGACCTATATAAAAAATTTAAAGTACTAACTGTCCGTCAACTTTTCATACTGCAAATCATACAAAGAAGACACTCTTTGCTATCGTATGACCCGGCTAATATGTCGAGTAAACGCCGGAAGGACCAAGTATGTCCTTCCATCAAGCTCAATACCAAATTTTCTCACAGATTTTTTTGTTTTCTAGGTAGCTTCCTGTATAATAAGACAAATAGTGCTCTTACCATATACCCCCTCACCAAAACTTCATGTAAAAAAGTCGTCACCAATTGGCTTTTGAAGTTAGACTATCAAAGTACTGAAAAACTTTTGACCCCAATCTCATAATTTTCAACACACACACACACACACACACACACATATACGCAAGCTAATTTTGCAATTTCGCAACTTTCTTTTGCATGTAAAAATTAACTTTATTTATTTTTTATTTTTAGATCTATTCTCTCGCTTTCCTTAGCTCAATTCCTACCATACTATTTTGTAGCTTTTATTGAATTGTTAATTGTTCTCTAGTCTTGTGGTTATAGACATCCGAGGAATGGAGACCTGGTGACCTGACACACAGGTTTCCCCTAGTTCAGGCACCAGTCTCCACCACGCAAGTCTGTTTACAGAGACCTATATAATGTTATCTTCTAATTGTTTATGTTCATGTACTTTGTGGTGGTGAAAATAAATGCCTTTATTATTATTATTATTATAATGAAAATGTCACACACGTTTCATTTAAGATAATGTATATTTAAAAAAGGTTGTATTGTATGTTATAAATAATTTTAAGTCAGCCTAATAGGGTGCTTTGAGTAATTAAATCTACAACACGGTTACAATATCTGTGGACCTCGCTGGAATGTGGAGCCCCTCCCCCTACCCTTTTACCTACCCGCGCTCGCCCCGTCGCGTCACGCTCCGTACCAGAGCGCCGACGTGACGTCATCGACGCCAGGTCCACAGATATTGTAACCGGGTTGTAAAGGACTCGCCTTCGCTGTATCGTTCCAAACAAAAGTCTGCCAAAACCTGATGGGGACGGGATAACACACATATAAAAAAATCTGCACACAATGCAAAACTCATTACTACGCGTCCACTCTAAAACACCAATAGGCTAGTTGACTCGTGTTAAATTGTACTAAAGTAATGTTTAATTCGTATAATATTTAGCATAGGAAACATAAAAATATATTTTTCAGTAGGTACATAAAAGTAGAAGATGGCTGAAAAATAATAATTTGAACGCATGGATTCAATTAATAATATTTCGCTTTCTAGGTCTCACAAAAATAGATTTTTTTTAGCTAGTCAGATCATTATTGACCATTTCAAATTTATTTCATATATATTTCTAAACTAGCCTATATAAATCGTCAATAATAACTCACGCAAACTTCAAAATAACAAATAATAGGTAGTCGACTTTATAAGTGTCTACATAAAATTTATTATAGGATGAAGTTTTTAGAAATGTCGAAAACAACTCCTTAGATAGGTATAATATTTAAAAACATATGAAAAATAAATGATTTATCATTTATTTTGTTTTTTTGAGACGATGACTATTTAAGATACTTTTGGTGGGACCCCCCTCCCCGTTGGAACCACTTATCCCGTTTTCAGTTTATCTGTCTGTTTGTAATCAAATCTTGCAAACTTAATTTGATTATCATTGAGTTGAAAGCATTACCTACTTAACTTAGATTATCAATGCCATAATATGGCACCATGGAGCTGATCTGATGATAAGCCGAAAGAAGGCCATAGGAATTCAGCAATAAACAAACTGTCTCGGTGAGTAGTTGGCGGCCTTTTAAAACACACTTGGGTATATGAACATTGCGCTCCTCCCTTATACCCTTCATAGTAAAATGGTTTATTCAGACGAATAATATTTGAGGTACATAAGTGAATTTGGCGCTTAAATGGTTGAGGAATGTGTACATATGTATAAAATAATTATGTTGTCGTAAATAATTATGAATCAGCTATGGAGTGTAAAAGGATGGAGCGGAATCTCTCATAGGAAAATATTTGAAAAAGTGCCCAGCGGTAAGCAGTGAATAACAGTTCCAATTCCGGCGAATAGCGCTAGAGTCAGCATGAAAATATTTCAAGTTTTAGACAGAGTGAACTGTCTCGATAATTTGAGTATTTTAGCTGACCAGAGTAATTCCTACTTAGTTTTTTTAAGAACATTACACAGAAAAAAATCAAAATTAAATTGTTTAAAAAAATTATAAACTAACCGTTCGTTGCTAACTGACGAAACGACTTTACGCCACAGTAACGCCACACAGTCTTTTAAAAACCTTGTTTTTGTCTCACGCCGCTTTTTTTTCAAAAATACGATACATATTACCATTACGAATATCAGATTAAAACTCCCACATCGATTGGTCCTGTAGTTTTATTTTTTAAATCGTCTAAGTTTGCTCATATCCGGGTCATGAAATTTACATTTCATTTTATTGCTTAAGAACAGGCGTAGGTACTTATATACATTTTGATTAAACTACGTGAACCTGCGATGGATGTGAATCCCTACCGTTACAATTATTTTCGTACATTTACCGTGAATACTTTCGGGGATATTATTGTTTTTAGACATTTCTGTTTTAATTTTTTATTCCATATTTATCCCGTATTAGGCGGAGATATTTTAGTACACGATAGCGCAAATGTACCTGTATCAACAGTATTAAAATGTCAGATCTTTTTGTGCGGAAGATGGAATCATAAGCAGGTTCATGTGGTTTAATCAAAATTTCTGTAAGTAGACCTGCTCTTGAGCAATAAAAAAAATGTAAATTTCATGACCCAGATATGAGCAACTTTGATGATTTATAGAAATAAAACTACAGGATCTATCGATTTGAGAGTTTTAGTTTGATATGCGTAATGGTAATATGTATCGTATTTTTGAAAAGAGCGTGAGACAAAAACGGAATCTTTAAAAAACTGTGCGCCACCAATTCATCACCTTTCAGCAGGAATTTTTGGATATATGAAGATGCTGCTCCTCCCTTTTACACTCCATAGTTATTTGTGCTCTAGGATAATTTAATCGTCAAACACGCGTCAAACATTATTGACATATATAAATTCTATCATATTTTATAACAAAAACACAGTTGAAACCAGTTGAAACACATTTTAATGATGTTTAATTATCATGAGTGAAATAAATCTGAAAGGGCACGATAAATCCGTCGTTCTAACGTTAAGCCAGATTCAAGCTTTGATAAGTGAGAATTGCCAAAAAACTCATTAGATCAAGCTTAGGCAACTATTTACAACAAATCATCGTCAACTCAAGAGGCTGGTTAAGGGGAGACCTGGTAGCACCCACAACATGCGGTGGTGGATTAATTCATAAATGAAGTGAACGCAATGGATCATAATAAAGGAAACTTCTATTGTAAAGACGACGACACCATTTCAATCCAACACACAATTTTCATATTGATGTTGCCTTTTTTAATCTGAAAAATAATAAAATAGCAGTGTTCAATATTGTATTATGTGTTTCTTAATAAAACTTGTGTCATACAAATAGCTTACTTTTACTTTTCTCTTCTCAAAAGCGCACAAGGGTGGGAGTGGGACACAGAGCGTCTTTCTTGTGGACAATGCATTAGTAACGATTTGGTTATATTCACTTATTACCTACTCAGTTCTAGATGAATAGAAAGCTGATAATACATGTCTAGCAAGAAAATTAGACTTTAAAGCTTTAAAGCCTAATCCTATTATATGCCCAGAAAAAACGCCTGTTTTTCCTAACATGTTCATGTGTAACCCGGAGCTCAGTGATTGATAATTTCAGCTCTTCGATAGTTATACTTACTTTAAACTGCAAACTGTATCTAGATACCAAGTTGCAGTCCAAACAGATTATTATAATTGATAAAACTGTGATATGAATTGAGAATAATACTTTGTAAATTCCTGTTACATCGAATATCCTTAAAAATATAATAATATGGTGAGATGGTTTATACTGTGCAATTATGTTAAAGAGAGATATGATGAATATGTGTAGCTAATGCAATAAATGTTAAACGGGTATTTTATGACTAAATAAAACATTGAATTTGGTAGTGGGACTTGTCGCTATTAGGGTAACGCCAAGTGGTTTGAAGTATGAATATGTATACTGTGAATAATAGCACTTTTCAGTATAGCATTTTTCTATTGGTAGGTACTGGAAATTTACCCATTTAGCTATTTCTGATATAGATGAAATGCCTATCAACAATAGGTAGCTTCTACGGTGAGCAAGGCGCCATTTCATTTAAATACCTTACTAAATGCTATCGTTTTTGGCTGAGTGCATAAGATGTATCGCAAAACTTTACTTATAGCCAGGCCAATGTGAACAAATAAACAAGTCGAGAATTTAGATGGTTTATTGTTCTTAATACTTTACATCGGAATACCGTTGTTATGATATTTGCGCTTAGCAGCGAATTCTCCCACGTAAATTTTTGGTTCAAATATTGGATTCAGCAGCAGTTATTCTTCAATTATAAATAGGTTATTTCTGCTTCCAAAATCGCAAACAGAGACGACCATTGTTCACTGGTATATATATAGTACGCAATATATAGTACTTCGCACCACTCAGTGAAAGTTTTCTTGTATTTTTTCACTACACACTAAGCACATTATTGACTCTTTTTCCCAATAATTATAAATTAAGCAAAATATCTCAACTATTTCCATAACAGTGACACATCAAACTGACTGTCATAACATAAAATTAAATGTCAATCACGATCAGTTGTAGGAATAGCATTTTTGACAATAGTTATCGCCTTCGTATTTCCAAAACTGAGATGAGATATGTCACATGTGTCATTAAAACGCGATGAGCTTCATCATCGCGTTTTAATGACAGTTCAAAGGCGAGATCACGGAGAGATGACTGTTATCTAACGGTGATCTGACGTTTGGCGATATCTCCAACGGCGAATTGGGCCCCTGGGACCTAATTCGAGATTGACATTTGAGTGATCGCCAAACGTCAAATCTCTATTAGATAACAGTTATATCGCCATTGAACTGTCATTTAAATGCGATGAGCTTAAAAGTGACATATCTCATCTCAATTTTGGAAATACGAAGGCGATAATGATTGTCAAAAATGTTATTCATGTATATAAATTTCTGTTTTGAACGAAACGTAACGGACTAATTTCACGTACTACGCGGTCAATTTAAAGTATGCGCCTGTTATTTATGCCGTCACATACATAGACTGGTAGTTCAAATAAAAAATTTCAAGTCTAACGGCATTTTGTGAGCCATTTTGGCAACATGACTTTTCCGATGTAAAAAAGCCTGCTAAATTCGATTCTGGATGTTGCCAAGCCGAATTTTGCCCCTCTCCCCCCATTCCCCCCCTTTTTACCTCAAAATATGTCCCTAATCACGGTTTATACGGTTTTATACAAAAAGTCTTGCAGTTAGAAAAAAAGTGTCAAAGACAAGAATGACCTCTATAAAATTTCCTATAACATGGTGTATAAACTTTCTTAGTAGGCCTTATGGTTCGTGAGCAATATCTTCCGGAACTTCATGGACTGGTAGAAAATTCTAAATATCGGCTTCCTTTACCGTCCTAACGGCATTTTGGGATGCATTTTGGCAACATGACTTTTCCGATGTAAAAAAGCCTGCCGAATTCGGTTCTGAATGTTGCCAAGCCGAATTTTGCCCCCCTCCCCCCATTTCCCCCCTTTTTGACCTCAAAATATGTCCCTAATTACGATTTTTACGGTTTTATACAAAAAGTATTACAGCTAGAAAAAAAGTGTTAAAGACAAGAATGATCTCTATAAAATTTCCTATAACATGGTGTATAAACTTTTTTGGTAAGCCTTATGGTTTGTGAGCAATATCTTCCCAAACTTCATTATTTTTTTAAAAATTGATAAACTTGGTCGAGGCAGGGTAATACACTTATTTTGGGATAATTGGTATCGCACAGGATCCAGCGGCTCTGCAGCTCTTGACGCTGACATCCAGTTGGCGTGCTGCTTATTATATGTCAAGACTTACGAGGCTTTCAGTCATAAGCAGTCGTCAGATTTACACGCAGAACTGTATCCAAGTTGGGCTAAAAGCGACGTAGACCGAAAGGCTCATCAACAGCAGGTCTACAATACAACGCAAAGTTCAAAATGAACAAAGGCCCGACCCTCAAGACCTGTACAAGGCAGGTCGTTCAAAATCTACCATATTTGCGTCTGATGTGGGGGGCTGCTGCTTGCTGATGTTGGTGAGCCTTTCGGAAGCAAACTTCGTTACTTGGAGTGAGACAAGCTGCTTGGCAGTGAGAAGTGACACTTTATTTTTTTCTGCTGCAAGATCCTGGGTAACTGCATTTCTCAGGCCCGTTTCTGGAGAATCTAGCGTCTAACTGAGCATTTTGAATAACTTCATGGTCAGAAGTAAAGCATTTTTATTTTCTATGTAGCTTTTAGCCCAACTTGGATACAGTTCTGCGTGTAAATCTGACGACTGCTTATGACTGAAAGCCTCGTAAGTCTTGACATATAATAAGCAGCACGCCAACTGGATGTCAGCGTCAAGAGCTGCAGAGCGGCTGGATCCTGTGCGATACCAATTATCCCAAAATAAGTGTATTACCCTGCCTCGACCAAGTTTATCAATTTTTAAAAAAATAATGAAGTTCGGGAAGATATTGCTCACAAACCATAAGGCTTACCAAAAAAGTTTATACACCATGTTATAGGAAATTTTATAGAGATCATTCTTGTCTTTAACACTTTTTTTCTAGCTGTAATACTTTTTGTATAAAACCGTAAAAATCGTAATTAGGGACATATTTTGAGGTCAAAAAGGGGGGAAATGGGGGGAGGGGGGCAAAATTCGGCTTGGCAACATTCAGAACTGAATTCAGCAGGCTTTTTTACATCGGAAAAGTCATGTTGCCAAAATGGATCCCAAAATGCCGTTAGGACGGTAAAGGAAGCCGATATTTAGAATTTTCTACCAGTCTATGAAGTTCCGGAAGATATTGCTCACGAACCATAAGGCCTACTAAGAAAGTTTATACACCATGTCATAGGAAATTTTATAGAGGTCATTCTTGTCTTTGACACTTTTTTTCTAACTGTAAGACTTTTTGTATAAAACCGTAAAAACCGTGATTAGGGACATATTTTGAGGTAAAAAGGGGGGAAATGGGGGGAGTGGGGCAAAATTCGGCTTGGCAACATCCAGAATCGAATTCAGCAGGCTTTTTTACATCGGAAAAGTCATGTTGCCAAAATGGCTCACAAAATGCCGTTAGAACGGTAAAGGAAGCCGATATTTGGATTTTTCTACCAGTCTAACAAAGGAAGCGAAAATTTTGCGCGTCCAAATTGACGAAGTTGCGATGTTCTAGGGATATCGCCACTTGTCAAGTAGGCACACGTCAAAAGTGACGGATGGCGATGAAAAGGAGAGATCTCCATTATATCTCTAAAATTGGTCCTCATATATCTAAATTGGCTACTAGGCTTAGTTCAGCTGCTTATGCCATTAGGAAAATTAGGCAACTAACTAACGTAGACACCGCACGTTTAATCTATTTTAGTAACTTTCATAGCATAATGTCGTACGGAATTTTATTGTGGGGAAGGGCTGCAGATATACAAACAATATTTGTCTTGCAAAAAAGAGCTGTTCGTTCAATTTATAAGCTGGATTCGAGAGAGTCTTTGAGGGAGCATTTCAAGGAAATAAATATATTAACAGTAGCGTCTCAATATATTTACGACTGTATTATTTATGCTCTACTAAATATAGACTCATATAAAAAAATGAATAGTGCCAGGAATAAACATAAATTCGCTATCCCTAAATTCCGTGTGCGTAAAGTTTTTAAATCATTTATGGGTCAATGTTTACTCTATTATAATAAACTACCTAAAGAAGCAATTGAATTACCCTTACCGACTCTGAAAAAATACTTAAAAACCTGTCTACTCAAAAAAGCATATTATACTGTTGAAGAATACATGAACGACAAAAATGCCTGGCCTAGTTTACCTTGCTAACTTTGGAAGTGTTTGAAATCTGTGATAAACTCAATACTAGCTGTGATTTAACTTTTATTTTTACCTAATTTTTACATTCTGTCAATTAATTTATTTTGGATTATTGCTCTTTTATTATTGTCTATTTTTATTTTTTTTTTGTATACACCTATTTTAATCGTTGTTTTATGTTTTAAATTTACTGTTTGAATATTATTTTTTTACCTAATTTTTACATTCTGTAAATTAATTTATTTTGGATTATTGCTCTTTTATTATTGTTTATTTTTTTGTATACACTATTTTAATCGTTGTTTTATGTTTTAAATCTGCTGTTTAAATATTATTTTTTGACGATGCATATGGCTGATTAATTAATTATTAATTATTATAATATGATTGTAATTATTGTTTTTAGGGTTCCGTACCTCAAAAGGAAAAAACGGAACCCTTATAGGATCACTTTGTTGTCCGTCTGTCCATCCGTCCGTCTGTCAAGACCCTTTTTCTCAGGAACGCGTGGAGGTATGAAGCTGAAATTTATATCAATTACTCAGGTCTACTGTCCCTTGAAGCTGTGAAAAAATCAAACTTCTAAGCCAACGCAATCAAAAGATACAGCCGTTTATGACGCAAATTTTCGACACTTGCAAGGGAATCAAAACCTACAGGGTGCTTCCCGTGAACTCAGAATCTTGAAATTTGGTACGAAGCAACGTCTTATAGCATAGATAAAGGAATAATTACGAAAACCATAATTTTTTTTTTTAATACCTAACTTTGCACCTAATTTATATGGGGCGCTATACATACCAGGTGCAAACTTAACTTAACCACTTAGGGGTGGAAAGTGTTTGTACGGAACCCTCAGTGCGCGAGTCCGACTCGCACTTGGCCGGTTTTTTTTTTATAATGTTCGTAAATTGTTAATTACTTATTTTAATACTGTAGATTATGACGATGCAAAGGTGATTCAACGAATCCTACTTGATTAAATGATTTCTTATCTTATCTTATCTTATCTTAAGGCCTTTGCAAAGAGTTAAAATTGCTTTAATAGCAATCGCGTTTACCTCACTACTTGAGGTTCTCTTCCTGAGGACCTCTATTGAAGCAATTTTAACTCTTGGCAAAGGCCTTAGAGTTGATGTTGATAATCTCTACCATAATGACACCCTATCTATTTTATGACGGACGATAATGAGGTGCAAAAACATACAATAGTACCTACTGTTTTCTTGAGATCGTACACAAATTCAACCGAAGAACCCAATACCACCTGTAGCACTTCTCTTGTCAGGCCTGCGGTAGATTATGTCGATCTCGTATCGGATTAGGTAGCCACTAAAAACCGATCATTACGCCATTAATGCATAATGTCTGCGAAAATAGAACGCCGATGTCTAAAGCCCTCTTACAGTCTAACAACCCTGGCGCCTCTTTACCGGCTTACAAAGAGTGCAAAGGCAAGTTATAATAACCCCTAATTGGCCGTAATACGCCACAAATACGGGCACCGAGACCTTAATACGACCAATTCTACGGAAGCGGGCAGCTACTATCAGACAAATGCTGCGGTTGGAAGCTTTTGCCAGAAGAGTTATTCTATTATAACAAAACTGGGCTCAATCGCTTTAAAAAGGAGACCAAGGACCCTTCGAGACCATCACGTCCAAAACGTCGAGGTAATTAAATAAACACCTTTTTGAACGTGATTAACTCCCGTTTGTTATACAAATGTGCGAAAATCGCGTAAATTTAATAAATATATGTGGGGTTATTTTATTCTAAGAGTACCTAAGTAGCCTGTGTGACCGCTCGAAACGGAGCGTTCAGCGAGGCGGGCACCCTGGCGGAAAAGCGGCAAAGAACAACTGATATTGATAAAAGATTCTTGATTTTCATGCCAATTTACCAGGGCCAGAGATTAGATTGGTCCACAATTAACTATTTTCGTTTCATTTATTTAAGTAAATACAAGTAATTCTACATTTAAGGCGCGTTACAGAAACCTGTTGGAAGTTTAAACGTGACGCGAATGTCTCGTACCGCTCACAACATTGCAAAAATAGGTATTTATATTCATACTTATTATACCTACAGCAATCACACGTCACCGTCGGCACTTAAATAATATATTTCTAGAGTGTTTTTACGTGTTTTTTTTATCATTAAGTATGGTCGCATGTCTTCGGGCAAATCATTTCAGATGACAGGCAGGATGTATTCCCACGTACTTTTACCATATATTTACATAGTCAGGCAAAACATACCTAGGTTGATACAAAAGTGATAGGTATTTATGGGTTAAATGTAATAATAAGCAGGGTTCGTAAAATGCGAGCAAAAATTAATTGGCCGTCAATGGTGGTCATACGTCATTTCAATCGAGTTTGCTCGCATTTTAGTCGTAAATTCATAGTTCAAGATGGGATTTCAAACAATTAACGGGGACATAGTGTATTGTTAAACGTTAATTTTCAAAGTTTTGTAACAACAATTTGATTTATGACACTTTATACTCTCGCGGTTTGTATACATAATTAACGGTTTATTTGTAAATAGCTCAAGATTGTATTTTAAGTAGCACGGGACGCTAATTAACTGCACAATAGTTGTGGTGAATTTCGTAGAATAGGCTTGTTTTGTTTACGTAGACTTGCGAAAAACTCGAAAAAGTGAGGGTTCTCTAATGGCCCGGCTCTCAACAGGTTGGGGCCTGGGGTTTACCGGTTTTATTTTGTTGAGCATTTTCTTTTCAGCTTCATTCGCAAGGGTAAATTGAGGATATTTTTATTCAGATGTCAGAAGGAGGTTATACTTACTGTGTGTAGTATGTATGTATATTTCCGATTCATTAGCACGCTCTGAAGTCGCTTGATGGATTTCCACATATAAATAGAACATTTTATGAGGTGTCGTTGGATTATTTTTTCGACTTTCACTTTTCCTTGCCATTTTGCAGTACCAACAAGTCAAGTCAATAGTGACGCCATTACAAAATACCTACTAACTAAAGAGAAAAACAATTTATCCAATAGGCAAACGGATGATATAATTATCTTATATTGGCGTACTTATATTGTACGATTTAATAAAAAGTGGGGTCTATGTTTTTAGGTGGGTATACAACATTGTTTAAGGTGTCGTTGGATTCTTTTTATTTCTGAAAGTGGCATAGATAGGATATGATTTTAAACCAACTTCAAAAAAGATAGGTATAGGTAACTGGACTTTGTTTGCTCAAGTAAACGCAAGGTATAATAAAGTCATAAACATAATGTACTAAAAACGTACAAACATACAAAATGTCTGACTTCCAAATAGCCTATTATTAGCCTATTATTATAGTATATTATTTATTTCACTTGGTGTTTGGAAAATATCTTTAATTGACCAAGCGAGAAGCGTGTCCGTTCTAATTTGGCCACGTTCTTATTCTGTTAACCGATTCTTATAAAATGTTGTAGAGGTTCGATAAATACATAGATTTTTTGTAGTTTTTTAAGAAATTCCCGGAAAACTTAATAATTTACAAATCATAATCAAATCATTTATTTTGCCAAACATCAGGTGGTATAACAACGTACAGATCAGTAGGATTAAATTACGTGAAGGTATGTTTCTCTCCATAATGCGGTCTGCAAAATCTTATTCTAACTTAAAAAATAATCTAATTTAATTTATTAATGAGGGTTGATAAAATGCGAGCAATATTCGTTGAAGTGCTGGAGCCATCACGACTGGTTGTCATAAGCATAAGTCATTTCAATCGATTTTTCTCGCATTTTACCATCCCTGCTAATTATACAAAATTTATCAAAATATTCATTTGAATTATAAAATGGTCGAATAGTCAAGTAGGATTTTAGTTTCTTAAAAAAATCATAAATAATAACGTCACCTGAAGCTATTGCGACTAAAGAGGCAAATGCGACTATTGTTGATATCATAGATACACAACATTTAAAGACTACACGTACCCTTACTGCCTAAAGTTTAGCACTAGTCATATAAATAAAGAGCGGTGGTAGTTACCTATAAAGTGTTGCGTTTCTATGATATCATCAAAAGTCGCATTTGCCTCTATGATCGCAATAGCCTCAGGTGACCTTATAATAATATTTCAGCGATGTTAAAAAAAAAGAGCCACTTGCGTACAGACATTTGTGGTGGTATTTACTCGTAGTTATCAAGTAAACGAGCACAAACTCTGTGTCTGGCAGTTTGCCGAGCCGTTCAACAGGTAGTGCGAGCAGCTTTGGTGGCAACATTTATGTTTGCAGCGGGTGCCTGTCGTATCGCATAACGTTTTTTGTCCTAAAAATGTTTGGCCGAGAATGTTTGGGAAACTTTTGAATGGCATACTATTCGTTTGTCCTAATATTTTTTGCGCATATGTACTCAAGTCCTAAAGCAAGTTTGTCCTAATATTGATAAATCTAAAATCTAATTACTTAAAGCATAATATTCCTAACATGAATTGCCCTAAGAATTATTTTGCCTATTATTAAATTGGCTAAAATTACAGGACCTAAACTAAACTATGGTAGGCGTGAAGTCAGAATCGTTACGTATTCTACCTTCAGGCAGGTCAGATTTTGGCAAGGATAGGTACGACGACGAGCGAAGCGAGGAGGAGTGTTAGGTAGAACTGTGACCCTTTGAAAACTCTGCTTCCTAAAAATCATCAAGATTACACTATCCTAATATTGTAAGACCGAAAACTGTAGGTTAGGTTAGGTTTGTTTTATGACCATGGATAGCGGAGCGTCAGAATGCTTGCTCGCATAGAGGTATATTATTTAGCAGTTAGTAGGTTAGGTTAAAGACCGAAAACTGTAGGTTAGGTTAGGTTTGTATTATGACCATGGATAGCGGAGCGAGCGGAGCGTCAGAATGCTTGCTTAAAAATCTTCGAGATATAGGTATAATGAAATGTAGTCAAAAGATTTTTAGCACAATAAATATTATGAACATTACAATTATGCACATCAATCATTCGATAGTTGAATCTCAGCCACATCAAACGATAGGACAAATAACATTTAGGACAATCGATAATAGGAGCAACAATTTCGGACAATCAAAATATGCGGAACAAAGTGTATGCCATACGTTATTAGGACAAAGATGTTATGTGACACAACGATATGACTAATAATTGTATGCCATCCGATATACACCCGTAGTATATGTAGACCCGTTTGCAGCATTTATAACTTCCGACACAAAAGTTAAGTGTTATGTTGTAAGTTCAGTGTAGCTATAATGTGTCTATCTACGGAACGACAGTAATTGTCATGTAAAGCTGGCTAGTGGCAAAATTGTAGGCTAGAGACTAAAATGTTGGAGACACGGGCAGACCAGATTCTTATTAAATAAATAAGTAAATAACGGATAACAAATCGATCTAGTCACTCAGAATTATCGGGCCTATTTACAATAAGGTCCCTGATACCTTGTATAAAACTTTCTGCAAGTGACAATGTCTTGGTAACCAAGCTCAAAATCATGGATTGTTGATTAGAAGAGATATTAGATGCGACGGATCCGAAATGTTGTTGATGAGATACGCAAGAGAATCAAGGTTGTAGATACGAGGGTGGATCAAATAGTACCCGTATTTGATGGCAAGTGCCGTTACTTAGAAAAGTTGGCATTACCATCGTGTAGTATTGACCTTATCAAATAATAAAATAAAAACTATCACTTGTTTATGGTTCAGTTTTTTTTCTGGCGGCAAATATTGTAAGACTTGTTTTGTTTTTCGTACAAAATGGAGAAAGAGCAATATCGTTCCGTAATCCGCTTCTTATTTTTGGACGGAAAAACATGCGAACAAATAAAAGTTATAATAGATGCTGTCTACGGAGGTCTTCCGTCGTCCATGACAACCGTGAGATATTGGTTTAATGAGTTTGAACGAGTTCGTACATCTGTTTTCGACGAGGACCTCTCAGGGCGTCCGGCAGACATGGTTACCGAGGAAGTCGTGCGAAAGGTGTAAAAAAAATGGTCACCGATCGACGTACCAAAGTCCATGAATTAGCAGAGGTTGTAAGGGTATCGTACGGAACAGCAATTAATATAATACACGATAATTTAAATATGAAAAAAGTGTCCGCCCGATGGCTGCCGCGATTGCTCACGGATGAAAATAAGCGTTTACGGCTGTCAATGTCGAAGGACTCTTTTTGTTTGTGAAATCCGCAGGATTTTTTTTCCGTCGTGTCGTTACTGTTGGTGAAACTTGGATCCATTAGTATACACCTGAGACCAAGCGGCAGTTTAAACAATGGATTTTTCTAACGAATCTGCCTCAAAGAGGGCGAAAACGGTCCCATCAGCCGGAAAAGTCATGGCCATGATTTTCTGGGATAGTAAGGGAATAATCGTTAATAGATTTCTTACAAGATGGGAAAAATATCACAGGGCTGTACTATAACGAGTTATTGGACCGGTAAAAAAAAGAAAGGAGCCACGGCCCCATTTGGCAAAGAAGAAAGTGTTGTTCCATCATGACGACGCACCAGTATACATTCATCCAAAATTGCCACTGCCAAATTAACCCAACTACGTTACGAATTGCTGCCACAGCCGCCTTACTCACCGGATCTGGCTCCCTGTGACTTTTTTCTGTTCTCCAACATGAAAAAATGGCTCGGGGGAAAGAAATTCAGCTCAACCGAGGAGGCTATAGCTGAGACAGGAGCGTATTTTGAAGACTTTGATAAATCCTATTTTTTGAAGGGGTTAAAGAAGTGACCGAAACGCTGGGAAAAGTGTAAGGACCTAGAAGGAGATTATGTTCAAAAATAAAATAAAACTTTAAAAGAATATATGCGTCTTCATTTCCAACACAGGTACTTTTTGATCCACCCTCGTATAGCTCAGACAGTCGCCGAACTTAAGTGGCAGTGGGCGGGGCCCATTGCTCGTAGAACCGATGGCCGTTGGGGCTGAAAGGTTCTTGAGTGGCGACGGCGGACCGGAAAACGCAGCGTGGGAAGGTCCACAACAAGGTGGACCGACGACCTGTCTAGGATCGCTGGCAGAAATTAGATGAGGGCGGCGCAAGGGCCGATCGTTGCGGAGAACTTTGGGATAGGCCTTTGCCCAGCAGTGGATGTTTATCGGCTGATATGACGATGGTAATAATGATGATTGAACTTTGGTATTATTTTATGATTTAATTATTTATTTAAAATTTATTGCGCAGATCAAACTAGTACAAATGGATTTAATGCCACAAGGCATTTGTTGTGTAGTGGGGTTATAATATTTTTAAATTATGAAAAGATCACAACAGTCACGCCAGTATGTGTGGGCTTACGGTAAATCTGTAGGCATCATTTTCAGATTTACCGCAAGCCCATACATACTGACACGGTTATCCCGGCTTCTTCCACGCATCCGTGGCAGCATAAGTTAGCTGCCTTTCATTGCTATGTGCATAGGCTGTTGACCGTGCCTCTCTCTGAGGAGCATTATCAGTCGGAATTAAATAATATTTATCACTTAGCGGTTTCAAACGGCTACGATAAGCCTGTGGTGTGGTGGATGGTATAATCAGAAAAAAGCTCAATAATACGGTCAACGATATGTTGTATGCTGCACGACCATCTGATCCTATTAAAAAATATAAGGCGAGCATAACCTATGTTGGCAAGTTATCGGATACTATTCACAAAATTTTGAAATGTAACGACATTAATGTGGCCTTTAAGACGAATAATTCCCTGCACTCTAAACTTAGTAATGGGAAAGATAAAATTGAGAGTGGGAAGAAGTCCGGTATTTATAAGCTAACTTGCGACGATTGCAATAAAGTATATGTGGGACAAACGGGCCGCAATTTCAGCACGAGGTATAAAGAGCATGTTGCGTCATATAGACATAACCATCCTGAAAAGTCCAATTTCGCAAAACATTTAATAGATAGTGGCCATACTCTGCAGGAAGATCATTCTTTTACCGTTTTACATGTTTGCGAAAAAGGATTGCGTTTAAGTGTTCTGGAACAGTTGGAAATAATTAGGTACAACAATAGGGGTGAGATTCTTAACGAACAATTGAATGTCGTTACATCACCGTTACTTCGAATTTTTGCTAATCACTCTCACTTGCATAATAGGGGTGGTCAGGTTATAAATAGGGCCGACCAGTCTGGGCAGCTCATTCGGTTGTCGGACTCCAGACCGTCAACATCTCCTGATGATGCCTCGTAGAGGGGCGAAACACGTGTCGAGTAAGTTCTGTTATTTTGGTGGTAGTTTGTTATATTTATTTGCGTATTTATTTTTCTTATCGTGGTGGGAGGGTGGGACAATTAAATGCATATATGCATGAAAAAATACGCAAATAAGTATAACGGGTTAGCACAAATTTAACTGGCACGATATTATATCGCGGAATAGCAAAGCAATTTTTTTTTTTTTTTTTTGGTTCAGAATCACCTTACTTGGTCTAGTTCTGTTCAGACTAAAGCTCGCTACGGCAGCCTGAAGTTTCGTATGACCAGTGTCAGTTTTTGTGTTATTTTGGACTACACAAGAGTTCCTGTGCCATGAAAGCTATCAGTTTGCTGTCGAGAATGTAAGTAGTCTATATCATTAGCCAGTTTCAAGGAGAACATGTTAGTTATTCGGTAAACAACAAGTCAAAATGACAGGTTAGTCGCGAGTTTATACCTATGTTATGTAGTACCACTACACATTCTCTACCAGTCAACCTGCAACCATAAGGCTAAACAGAAACATTGAGTTTGTGCAGGGTCTAAATATAACGCTCGGAGAGAATTTTAACAATTTTAGAAATTATTACCCAATATACATATACATACTTAACACAAATATTATATAATTATATGATTATATCTAGATAGATGCTTGGGTAATTTATGATGAACATCCAAAATGTACTGATTTCCTAGGTGTACCTGGAACACAAAAGGTCAGCGGTACAGGAACACTTTCCATGAAACTGGATACAGTCGACAATCAGCTCCATTGTTACTGGCGTTGCCGTTATAGTCGATCTTTGTTATCAGACGGACTTGCACCAGTTGCACCCTGGCTACTGGGGCAATCCGGGACACAACCCGTCACGTCACAATGTCGTTAAGGGGTGTGTTTGTCATAAAAAAATTGGTTGTCTGTAACGTCGGTTTACGGATGATAATTTTACGTGATAACGTATGCCGGCCGATGGAGTGGGAGAGAGAAAGATGCGTCACAAGCCAATCGTGCCTCTCTATCGCTTGTTCCCCGCTCTCGCTTGCACGCTCGGCTCAGGCGGAACGTGACAATGAGTCATGCGTTTTCGTGCGTGCAGCTAGCGTTCATCGATTTATAAGACGATATCGGTTCCATATTGGGTTGCATAAATTTTAAAGCCATAATGTCGATGTGCATAACCACTTTTGTCATAATAGTTCTTGCGCATAAGGTGAATAATCATTAATTGATCCGCATACATTTTATGGCCATAATGTTTTTACGCATAAGTAAGGAATGTCATATAATTTTGGAGCATATCAACCTGAATCATAATCATTAATCGTCATTATGTTTTTATGCATATCGTGCATTGGCGCATAATACTGAAGAACATAAATATTAATCTCAAAATGTTTTTATATCAACATCATACTGCTTTTCTGGCAGCAGTACATTTCTGAGGGGGTCGCAGTTCTTTCAAACTTAGGTTACTGACCTACTTTTCTGGCTGATGATGTTCGTATTTATAGGTTCACAGTTCTAACCTAACCTAACCTACAACCAGAGGTCAGTGTGGAGAAGGATTTCTTAATGGATATTTACATTTGGTACATGTGATATAACTTATACTATTTGATGTCTATTGCCATTCATTATGAAAGCCATAATTTATGCGTTGCTCTTGTTCGTACTATCAATTATTATGACATTCAATAATATAATTTGAAATTTTGTGCCATACTAAATCATGCTTATGAAAAGCCTGCCAAACAACAATTAACCGTATAAAATGTTATACAAATAAAAATTTATGACAAATAATAAAATGTATGAGAAAAGCCATTATGCGAAATGAGTTATGACAATCAAATTTATGACAAGAATTTTTATTCCACTAGAGGTGATCCCGACGTTATCACGTCAAAACAATTAGAGAATTAAAATTTTGCATAGAATGAATATCAACATTTTAATGTATAAGAAATAATGATGATACGTATACATAAAACAAAGTAAATAAAAACAAATTGCATAATTTCCAAAGTAATAATAGTCAAGTTGCGTAATTTGTATTAACATTAAAAACGAGTAGTGACCGACCGAAGTTTCGGTTTCGGTTTCGGTTTCGGCCAGTTTCGGCCAGTTTCGGCCTAAAAATCATGTTTCGGCCAAAGGTTCGGTTTCGGCCAAAAAACAGCCGAACCTTTCGGCCGCGCCGAAACTTACAACATCGTACTGTCGAGTCGTGTTCGGCTAACGTCGGGTGCGCTCGGTAGTCGGCACGGCTGGCAATATGGCGTCGCTCGCCTGACTCCGCCGGCCGCTGAATCACTTTGCTCAGTGAGGTGACAATTATGTTTGTTCCCCGAATAATGTTAAGTAACTGACCAAGCGAGCAAAGCATTTCCCTTTCGGCGTGGCCCAAAATTCTTTCGTATGCCCGGATGTTTGAATGTCCATGCGCTTACCTGTTGCCTTGCCTTAATGTCGCATTTCTCAACCGATTCTCATGAAATTTTGTGAGTATGTTCGATAAGTATTATAATAAGCCTTCTTGAGCTTAATTTGGGACTAGATCGATTTGTGTGAGGTTGTCCGATATTTATTATTATTTATTTCTTATTATTATTATTATTTTTTCGACGAATCAGTTTTTTGAAATTTTCAAAATAGCGGAGATTTGCGGTTAAAAATTTGCATTTACTTTAAATTTACTTAATTTAGTTTTTGTTATTAATTTATCAACTCATAGTGTAATGTTTAACTCAAATTTTCTTAATTTACTAACAAATCGACGGCGATGGAAGTAAGGACTTATCTCGGTGTTCTGCCTTTTCACCGAATTATGTTTCGTCAAACGTTTCATTTCGTCAAATGTTTCATTTCGCCAAAAGCATATTTCACTGAAACTGTAAACTATTTAGGATTGTTGTAAATATCATCCTTTAGATTAGGTTAGGTTAGGTTAGGTTAGGTTTGTTTTATAACAATCCGAAATAGTTTACAGTTTCAGTGAAAAATGCTTTTGGCGAAATGAAACATTTGACGAAATGAAACGTTTGACGAAACATAATTCGGCGAAAAGGCAGAGAACTACTTATCTCATAAAACGAGCGAGTTGCGTGTATGTAATAACATGAGTACCTCCGTTTGAATGAGCGTTACGAGGCTGCCTGATGGCAATTCCAAAAATTAAAACTCAATCAATTATTTAATTGCTTGGTTTTGAAACTTGTTTTTATTATATACCACGTACAATTAACAGATCGCTGCCTCAGTACAGTATTACAGTTATTAATGCTTTTCACTTTTTGGGTAATTTAATTAAGACCCAGTATCAATGCTAAAATATCAATTCAACAAAAGTGAAACGCGAGTTTGTTGTGTAATTGCTGAAATTTGTATTTTTTTTACTTTGTCTACCACATCACTCTATATCCATCTGCACTTTTTTTTTAATTTCTCTTATCGACAAAAAGAAGCTAAGTATATACTTATCAAATCTACTCACAAAGTTTCATGAGCATCGGTTAAGAAATACGAACTCCAGGCGAGAACAGAAAAGCATCCAATCGTCCGTACATACGAAAAATTTTTGGACCAAACTGAAACTGAAGTAGCTCCATCGGTCAGCAAAATTTTTCATTGTGTTCATTATTAGATCTAGAAAGAACGGCGGCCCGCTGACATTTTATACAACGTTTTAATCACGTTTATAAAAGGTTCGGTTTCGGTTTCGGTTTCGGCCGAAACTGTAATCAGAACCGAACCTTCGGTTTCGGTTTCGGTTTCGGCAGAAAAACATGTTTCGGTCGGACACTAAAAACGAGTAATATTACTATCACTATAATTTTTAATACTCATAATGGACGTTCTTTCTACGGACGAACTTTCCAACACTCCTACATTTCTAGATTTAGACTGGTAGAAAAATCCAAATATCGGCTTCCTTTACCGTTCTAACGGCATTTTGTGAGCCATTTTGGCAACATGACTTTTCCGATGTAAAAAAGCCTGCTGAATTCGATTCTGGATGTTGCCAAGCCGAATTTTGCCCCAATCCCCCCATTTCCCCCCTTTTTACCTCAAAATATGTCCCTAATCACGGTTTTTACGGTTTTATACAAAAAGTCTTACAGTTAGAAAAAAAGTGTCAAAGACAAGAATGACCTCTATAAAATTTCCTATGACATGGTGTATAAACTTTCTTAGTAGGCCTTATGGTTCGTGAGCAATATCTTCCGGAACTTCATAGACTGGTAGAAAATTCTAAATATCGGCTTCCTTTACCGTCCTAACGGCATTTTGGGATCCATTTTGGCAACATGACTTTTCCGATGTAAAAAAGCCTGCTGAATTCAGTTCTGAATGTTGCCAAGCCGAATTTTGCCCCCCTCCCCCCATTTCCCCCCTTTTTGACCTCAAAATATGTCCCTAATTACGATTTTTACGGTTTTATACAAAAAGTATTACAGCTAGAAAAAAAGTGTTAAAGACAAGAATGATCTCTATAAAATTTCCTATAACATGGTGTATAAACTTTTTTGGTAAGCCTTATGGTTTGTGAGCAATATCTTCCCGAACTTCATTATTTTTTTTAAAAATTGATAAACTTGGTCGAGGCAGGGTAATACACTTATTTTGGGATAATTGGTATCGCACAGGATCCAGCCGCTCTGCAGCTCTTGACGCTGACATCCAGTTGGCGTGCTGCTTATTATATGTCAAGACTTACGAGGCTTTCAGTCATAAGCAGTCGTCAGATTTACACGCAGAACTGTATCCAAGTTGGGCTAAAAGCTACATAGAAAATAAAAATGCTTTACTTCTGACCATCAAGTTATTCAAAATGCTCAGTTAGACGCCAGATTCTCCAGAAACGGGCCTGAGAAATGCAGTTACCCAGGATCTTGCAGCAGAAAAAAATAAAGTGTCACTTCTCACTGCCAAGCAGCTTGTCTCACTCCAAGTAACGAAGTTTGCTTCCGAAAGGCTCACCAACATCAGCAAGCAGCAGCCCCCCACATCAGACGCAAATATGGGAGATTTTGAACGACCTGCCTTGTACAGGTCTTGAGGGTCGGGCCTTTGTTCATTTTGAACTTTGCGTTGTATTGTAGACCTGCTGTTGATGAGCCTTTCGGTCTACGTCGCTTTTAGCCCAACTTGGATACAGTTCTGCGTGTAAATCTGACGACTGCTTATGACTGAAAGCCTCGTAAGTCTTGACATATAATAAGCAGCACGCCAACTGGATGTCAGCGTCAAGAGCTGCAGAGCCGCTGGATCCTGTGCGATACCAATTATCCCAAAATAAGTGTATTACCCTGCCTCGACCAAGTTTATCAATTTTTAAAAAAATAATGAAGTTTGGGAAGATATTGCTCACAAACCATAAGGCTTACCAAAAAAGTTTATACACCATGTTATAGGAAATTTTATAGAGATCATTCTTGTCTTTAACACTTTTTTTCTAGCTGTAATACTTTTTGTATAAAACCGTAAAAATCGTAATTAGGGACATATTTTGAGGTCAAAAAGGGGGGAAATGGGGGGAGGGGGGCAAAATTCGGCTTGGCAACATTCAGAACCGAATTCAGCAGGCTTTTTTACATCGGAAAAGTCATGTTGCCAAAATGCATCCCAAAATGCCGTTAGGACGGTAAAGGAAGCCGATATTTAGAATTTTCTACCAGTCCATGAAGTTCCGGAAGATATTGCTCACGAACCATAAGGCCTACTAAGAAAGTTTATACACCATGTTATAGGAAATTTTATAGAGGTCATTCTTGTCTTTGACACTTTTTTTCTAACTGCAAGACTTTTTGTATAAAACCGTATAAACCGTGATTAGGGACATATTTTGAGGTAAAAAGGGGGGGAATGGGGGGAGAGGGGCAAAATTCGGCTTGGCAACATCCAGAATCGAATTTAGCAGGCTTTTTTACATCGGAAAAGTCATGCTGCCAAAATGGCTCACAAAATGCCGTTAGACTTGAAATTTTTTATTTGAACTACCAGTCTAATTCTGTTTGTTTATGTTGGGGTCACAATACTAATAATAAACCAACCTTACCAACTGTTCTCACTGTAAGCAAGTTGACGAATCCCCGCATAATCATGAATACAAGTAGAACTTTGATTTTCAATACAGTTAAAGTGTTGTAGATAACTTGAATAAGTTCACAATATTCAGTAAAGCAACCAGCTAATTTAGTCCACATACAAAAGCGTCCAACATTCCTTCCTCAACACCAAAGTAATTCAACCATCAAATTAAAATCGGCAAAGCTACCAACACATCAATTACAATCTCAAAGCTTTTGATCATCATCCTCCTAGCCTTTGTCCCATTTTGAGAATGAATTCTCAATCGGGGTCGGCTACCTAAATACCAAGATGTGGCGTAGGCACTAGTTTTTACGCAAGCGACTGCCATCTGACCTTCCAACCCAGAGGGGAAACTAGGCCTTATTGGGCTTAGGTGGTTTCCTCACGATGTTTTCCTTCACCGAAAAGCGAGTGGTAAATATCAAATGACATTCCGTACATAAGTTCCGAAAAACTCATTGGTACGGGCCGGGTTCGAACCCGCGACCTCCGGATTGAAATTCGCACGCCCTAACCACTAGGCTACCACCGCTCCCTCGTCGGAAAATCGCAAAGCTTATGATATAAAATCGATATGCGCCGACTGAACGCATCATGTAACAGTCGCAAACATTTGCTGTACCATTCGGTGTTTATTCGAGTATTGCGATGTCGTTGCGACGGAGCCGGCAATGGACTGCGAAGCGGTGTCACAAAGCGGAGCCTACTCGGAATATTCGTGTAGGTAGGGTGGTGTAGGTAAGCTGGGCGGGTGGTGTATCGGAGATTTCGTGAACAAACTAAGTTATGACTAGGCGATAGGCATCGGTGCGGTGTGTGGTCCCAGCTGATCCACACAGATGATTTAATAAAAAATACCAGACTCCTTTTATAGCACAACCTGGATTGTAATACGACACATATTGGAACGCTGTACCATATACATGGAAATGACCTTAAGGAAAGTTAGTATATAAGCATGTGAAATTATTCAATAAAGGACATTATTACATCGAGTCTCTTCGTATCATTACCTACTTAGTATATATATATATTTTTTGTCATTACCTACGTCATCGGATTTATGTTAGCATGGTAAGACTAGAGATCTATGGAGCCGATATAAGCAGTAAAATACAATTCTTACTCATACTTACATTCATACGTATATTTAATTCGCATTTTTAATTTTATAGTCAAGGACAAAGTCAGAAGAACATACAAAGACCAAAGTTGAGCAGGCATTGTTTTTTTCGTCATCATAAAATACGTAAATAATAACGAAGTTTCCTATTTTTTGGAGTAAATTGGGTTCTATAATTTATTGAATATCAGTTATGACTAGAAGTTGCCTAAAATTGACAATTATAACAGTTAAATCTAAGTTTGTAATATTGCACAATGACCTTGAAAGTAGATTGGAATGAAAAAAAATGGTTGCCTGTAAAGTCGGTTTTACGGGCGAAGGAAGATTTTACGTGACAACGTCTTTTTCTCGGTAGAATATTTATTAGTATCATATCCATTCACAATTTCCCTAACAACATTTTAAGTGTTACTTTCTGAAAACACCCATCACATGTGTCATTAATGACATTATAGTGTCTTTATTTTACATGTTTTAAATCTAAATATGCGACAATCAGACTATTATGCATGTATGTTGTCGATTCCAAACCCTTATTTAGTCTAGATCTACATGTAATTATTCTAAAAATACCGAACCGACGGAACAAACATCATATGTTTGACAGGTAAGTACGAACAGTTTTGTATTTGTATGGGAATATAAAATTATCGTTTTTATTATTTTCCACTCATTTATTCTATATTTTCTCACTGTTTAAACCTTCCCTTGACTTCCA
Source organism: Apotomis turbidana (assembly GCA_905147355.2). NCBI lineage: Eukaryota > Metazoa > Arthropoda > Insecta > Lepidoptera > Tortricidae > Apotomis > Apotomis turbidana. The sequence continues at coordinate 4,956,697 of LR990293.1, forward strand.
CGAATATTTCAATACTAAAATTAGCCAAATCGGTTCAGCCGTTCTCGAGTTTTAGCGGGACAACCGGCCCTCCTAACAGACGCGAGCGGGCGTTACACTTTTTCATGAGTGACTCCCAGCGCAACCTAATTTAAGACGTTGTCACGTCAAAAGATGAATGAGTATGAATTGTATTTTAATGTTAATATCCGCTCCATAGCTCTCCAAAGTCTTACCGTGCTCTTAAGTCCGATGCCTAGTTATGACGCTAAAGAATCAGTGCAAAGCAAGTAACAACGTCAATCACCCACATCGAAACCATGGCAACCAGTTGCGACGAGAGAATTTTTGTCCTTTGTTGGCATTCGCAACTAGTTCCGATAGACGAATGTTTTCTCTTAATTGTCGAGCAGTAACAGACGACATTAAAATTATTCCGTGTTTCCTCGGATATTGAGCTGCAGTTGCAATGGAGCTATGGACTGCGAGGCGTTGTCATTAAACGGAGAGGAGAATTAGTCAGTACACGTAATCGGGGTGGCTGGGCAGGCGGTGTATCGGGGGTTTGGTGTAATGACTAATTGGTTGGCATCCTTTTAGCAGGCAAGGGCTGCATATAGCTAGGGCGGGGCGCAGTTGTTAAGATATTTGGTAGGTACTAAATTATAATGAAATTAGGTATAAAACAGTCAAGGGCTGCAAGGAAATGTGGTCCGTGGGCCCCAAGGTGCCAGCCACTAAATTTCCTTTCGAGATAAAGAAATAAGTGGGAAGTGAATAGCGATTAATCTCTCATGATTAAGATCAAAACATGTCGAACGTCATCATCATATCAGCCGATAGACGTCCACTGCTGGATAAAGGCCTCCCCCAAAGTTCTCCACAACGATGATTTTTACCAATTTTGAGTTAGGCCCGTTTATTACTAAGCGTGCGGATTGGTCTGGTCTCAAGTTTGCTCTACGAGTTTAACGGATAGAGCAATTTTTTTTTGTTCTGGCGCTTCGCCAACCGCTGCCGCGGTAGGCTCGCTTCGCTCGCTCGGCTCGCGCGCTGTTGTGGTCGCAGTTCTAACATAACCTAATCCATTAATGTATCTATTCACTATGGTCTACGATCTAAAATAGTCAAAATAGTAGAGCAAATTGGAGAAGAAAAGTTAGATTTGCTCTAAAAAAAAACAAACGAAACACTTGTCAAATAATACATTGTACCAGACGTTTTTAGACCAAGCGTAATTTTGTCTAATAACTCAGTTGCTAAATGATCATTTTGTCAAATGATTATTTGTAAAATGAAAATTTAATATCTGATCATTTAGTGAAGTGAATCATTTGTAAAATGACTTGTTGTAAAATGATCAATTGGCGAAACGTTTTTTTGTAAAACGTTGTTTGTAAAGTGTTATTTTGTAAAATGACTTTTGGTCAAACGATAGGACACCGCCCCGCCCACTGCCACTTAAGTTTGGCTACTGTCTAAGCTATATCTACAACCTTAGTTCTCTTGAGTATCTCATCGTTTCGGATTCGATCTTGCAAGGAAAGTCCGAGCATAGCTCGTTCCATTGCCCTTTGTTTAACTTTGAGCCTTCTTATGAGGCCGATTGTGAGCGACCACGTTTCAGTAATACGTAGGGGAATCTGTACCCACAAGCTTAGGAAAAAAATACTAAAAGGTTATAATTTTTTACTACCATAAATTTGAGAACTGTTTTCTATTGAGCGTTTGTGTATAGGACGTGGCGCTGCGATCGAACGACGCATGCGCACGGTACGACCGGCTACGAACGAGCGATGTTTTGCAAGAACCAATGAAGTCGGAACCAGAGCTGGTGCATTGGGCCGCGCTGGCTTGTCAGTTGTTTGCGGCACGTAGGACTATCTCGCCACACGTAGAAGTCATATACATCAAATTGGTAGATGCATTGTGTTTAAACATTTTACCAGTAATTCGACGTACAATTTCTACTTGATCACTATAAGGAGTGGCTATATGTTATCATTGTGCTGAGACGTCTATGCATCATGACTATCTTGTAATTTACCTATGCAGGCAATAAATAAACTGATAAACTGATAAGCTATGGCGCCCAGGGTATTAGGTACACGTCGGTTGCCTGGACAACGCGCCTGCCCGAGAAGGCTTTAACTTTACATGGTCAGTTCACAAACTGCCAATGTTTCATTGTGCTGCGACGTCTATGCATCAGACAGGATGCACGGGGCACACGTCGGTTGCCCGGACAACGCGTCTGCCCGAGAAGCCGTTCACTTTACATGGTCAGTTCACAAACTACCAATGTTCCAGTTGTACTGCGACGTCTACGCATCAGACAGGATGCCCGGGGCAGACGTCGGTTGCCCAGACAACGCCTCTGCCCGAGAAGCCTTGAACTCTACATGATCATTTCACAAACTGCCAATGTTCCAGTTGTACTGCGACGTCTACGCATCAGACAGGATGCCCGGGGCACACGTCGGTTGCCTGGACAACGTGCCTGGGAAGCCTTTAATTTCTCCTGCCTACCTTCCAACCTCATATTTTTCACGTACTTACATCCAAATATGCACTCACGGCATGTAATATAAGGTCCCTATTCTAGACCATTACACCGATCGTTCGGTATGATCTTTTTGTACAAACAAGATATTTCAATATGGAATATGATGCTGGCGATATTCAGTATTTTTATTATATTAAATGCACTCACCCGCTGCTATAGCAGCTGTAAATAATTTCTGGTAAATTTGCTGTTCGAACTGTACCTACATACATATTTACGTATGGAAGTGTATACGTTGATCGTATGTCAAAGGGAAGTCCTCAGACTGTTAACTTTAATGTAAAAATAATGATATCAAATTACTGTCCGGTTCAAATTGGCAATATAGTGATGCAATCCTAATGCGGTGTTTACACGGGTGACTAAAGCCGCACGATTTTTGCCGCGTGGCTTAAATAGACCGTCTAAATGGCAATTCGGCGTGATTAAAGCCGCAAGCCCGAAAGTTGGGTTGCATCCGATTTTGGCCGCACGGCGAAAATCGACCCGTGTAAACCCCTCTTAAGGCATGCGAAAAGCAACTGGCTGAAATATTCAACGACTCTCGCATCGGACTTGTGGTATAGGTAGGACGCCCGTGTTGGCCCGGAAAGCCTTTGGAAAAGCGGGTTTGATCCTCGAAAAAAACAGTGTAGTTTCCAAGATATTCAGCGTTTATTAAACAGGTGACAAAATCTCAGCCAATTTTCTTTTTTAACTGCAGTGTATGAAAGAATTCCTTTAATTTTTTTCATTTTTTTTCCAATATTATAAGTCTGATAAAAAACTCAAGAGAAGTTGTGATACGCGTTCCGGTAAGTCTAGCATAACTATGACACGCGACTATTTGTCGCGCGACAAATACACCTGTCACTTTCCTTTTAATGCCGAGCGAAAAAGACAGCTGTGCTGAGTCGCGCGACAAAGAAAGTCGCGGAAAGATACGCTAGCCCTGCCCGTCTAGCACAACTAAGGTTAACGACTCTTATCACGCGACATAGAGGTACCCGTCACTCTCTCACAGCACTGCACAGAAAGAGACGGGTTAATCTCGCGCTAGAAAAGTCACGTATGACATAGTATAATAGAGGTGCTGCTCTGCCAAGTAGGACTTAAGTAAATGTTAAAGCTCGATCTATGATTACCAATAGTTAATACGAATCTATGGGTCACATTATATTGGTGACGAGGCTGAGATTGATTCATGAAATAAAATATAATATAAACCCTGCTACTATTGCTCTTTAGAACATTATAAGGGTTAAATATACATAAATAAATAAATATTGGACAACCGCAGACAAATCGATCTAGTCCCAAATTAAGCTCAAGAAGGCTTGTGTTATGGGTACTAGACGACGATATACGTACTTATATAGATAAATATATACTTAAATACATAGAACAACCATGACCCAAGCAGAAATATTCGAGTTCATCACAAAAATATTTGCCCTGTCCGGGATTCGAACCCGAATACATAGAATAGAATGTTATTTATTTATCAACTCAACGGGAAATGTATACAAACAAATACTGATTACACGTAAAATTCAGTACCGGTGGTCTTATCGCTAAACAGCGATCTCTTCCATCATAATTATCTTACAGAAATAACTATCGAATGGAATCATTCATCCAAAAAAACTTCGAAGGAATGAAAATAGACTAATAATCTTCAAAGATTCAATCCAATTAGATCGAAACTTAAGAGGACATTGATTTGTATTTTTTCGAGAAAACCTCATTAAAAATCCTAAAATAAATGAATGGTTTCCCAGTAAAAGTATTTTCTTCAATGGTAGGAATTTTTTCCATTTCAATTTACATGCTAAATATAATCAATCTCAGAGTTTCATCTTAATTAGTTAGACAACAAACGGATATAAAAACCATTTGCAATACCCACACATCCCACCTTTTCACAAACTCAATAAGAACATCAAAATCTGAAAGAAACTCAAAATGTAAAACTTTATTGTACAAAGGCTTTTGACAGATCAAATTCAACCGTCACCTGAGAAATGACGCCGGTAGCGGTGCGTCGGGAGCAGCCAAGGCGTGTACACTGTACAGGTCGATTCACGAGAGCTGGCACGAATAAATTGGATGAGTGAATGATAATTTCTAATATAGTGTTCTTTTTTCTTCAAATACAGAGATTATGATAATTGTGTTCTAGAGAAACTAGTATACCCGCCAAAATATGAAACCTTTGGACGCCAAGAACATCTAAAGTATACTGCCGTACCAACGGCAGACTATGTATGGCGGCGTACTACCACGCCAACGATCCCCGAAGATATTTAAAGCTAAGGTGTACTTGATTGTGAATAAAATGTATAATGAATCTCTGACGTCACGTTTTGGCTACGAGCACTGACATGATGATACTTGGTGCAGATTATAATAATATAATTTATTTTTTACAAATTATTAGGAGTCCCCTTATGCAGGGGCACTTACACTGCCACTCACAGTGAAAAGTGACATTACTTTCGGTCAAGAAATTCATTCTTGCCAGCTCTCGTGAAACGACCTGTAGTACCCGAAAGTGTTATTATGGTTGTTAGAGGTGTGTCGTTCGCGAGTGAGTGATTCAAATGAACTATATCTTTTCATTCAAGTCACTCACTCAATTACTGAAGGATAAACCAACTCACTATATCAGTATATCTTTCGTTCGGAACCACTTACCACTCAATATGAACTTTTTACTGAAGGATGCTATTTGACATTATGAAGTTATTGAAGAAATTAACGACGTGAAATAATATATTTGTCGATTCTTTTGAGTTGAGTCACATGTTTCCAATAGCTACGGCATTATTAGTGTTAATTGTGTATACTCTCTTAATAGAATACTTTCTACGACGCATCATTCAAAATGAGCCACTGAACGAAATAAAAGACATGAACGAAATGAGTAGGTATGATGGAGCAGGTTCGAGTCTATAGATCCACTGAACGAAGTGAAAGAAATGAGTGATATTGCGAGAGCTAAAGAGATGAATCGTTCTCCTTCATTTGATTGACATGTTTTGCGTATCTCTAATTGGTTGTACCTACCGTGAATTCTTGGTACTCCCAAAATAAAGTTTCCCGGATTTCACACCGTAAGCATAGTGTAGTTACTTACCGTATTTTACCAATCACACGGTTAATAATAATATTATGAATACTTTCGTGAGACATATTTAATTATTGTAAGCGGATTACACTCACATGAAATTGTCAGGAACGGCCCGACATGTTTTGAACTCGTATGCAGCTTACTTGGTCCATGTATGGAGCCAAATAATGTTGACAGATATTTCCTTGCGGTATCACCAATTGTCTATGATTTAAACAACTTAGTAGGTGGGTCCTCTATATATAATTTTCAACATTCGGATGGAGTTTAAATTTGGCATAGTACTTAATGTAGTAATTTTTTGGTGATGGATTAATACTGGTATTATACTACATTCAACTTATTATACTATGTTCCAAAGTGTAAACGTGTGTGTTTGTCATTGACTGTACTGTACATAATGGCAGGAATTATATGAGCTGACTATGAGTGCACGTCAACATATATTTAAATTGGTAACCTATCTCAAACACTAAAAACCATTGACCGAATTTCATTTGTCCGAAAACTATTCGAATTATTATCGTTTGTCCGATGACAGGATTCGTACATTTTTCTTTTCACCATTTCATATTTAGTAGAAGTATCGTTTGTCCGAAAAACTTTCCCGTCACATTCACTTGCCCTATGAGTTGTTACGTTTTTTTTTCGTAGCCCATTTTTCATTTGCCCAATGATACTTTTGGCACTGCATACATTTAAACATATTTTCAGTTTACCTTTTAACTTGCCCTCTGAATTGAGATGTCTTTCGATTAATACCCATTTTTAGGGTTCCGTAAAACGGGATCCCTATTACTGAGACTTCGCTGACCGTCCGTCCGTCCGTCCGTCCATCCGTCTGTCACCAGGCTGTATCTCAAAACGGTGATAGCTAGACAGTTGAAATTTTCACAGATGATGTATTTCTATTGCCGCTATAACAAAAAATACTAAAAATAAAATAAAATAAATATTGAAGGGGGGCTCCCATACAATAAACTTGTTATAGATTATGGTACGGAACTCTTCATGCGCGAGTCGGACTCGCACTTGCCCAATTTTTTCATTAACGTGATATTTTTGGCATTACATAAGAACTGCGACCACAACAGCGCGCCAGCCGAGCGAGTGAACCTAGCGTGCCGCGGCAGCAGCCGGCAAAGCTCCAAAACCGACCTGGCTGGGTTAGGTTAGGTTAGAACTGCGACCACAACAGCGCGCGAGCCGAGCGAGCGAAGCTAGCGTACCGCGGCAGCAGCCAGCAAAGCTCCAAAACCAACCTGGCTGGGTTAGGTTAGGTTAGAACTGCGACCACAACAACGCGCGAGCCGAGCGAGCGAAGCTAGCGTGCGGCGGCAGCAGCCGGCAAAGCTCCAAAACCGACCTGGCTGGGTTAGGTTAGGTTAGAACTGTGACCACAACAGAACCACCAGTCCACTTGAGAACAGTCAAGTAGTTAATAAACCGAATCGTTACATCGGACGAATGAAACCAGTCATACAAAAAAGTCAAATAAATAATAAACCGAAACGTTACATCGGAAAACTGATATTACTGACAAATGAGATTTAGGGAACGTGTGAAGTCGAGTGAATAAAAAACCTAAACAATTAATGCCCAATCGTAAAATATCGAATTGAATTTTCGGACAAATGAAAAAAAGTTAAAATGATATTTGTCGAATAGTTTTCGTCGAAATGAACTTCAGATTAACGTTTTTAGCGTTTCAGATAGGTAACCATTTAACTTATTTCCTTAGGTACCTTACGTGTGTTTAGAAAAATAAAAAAAACTAGTATCAAAACTATAATTTTTACTACACAAAGTGTGACTTTTTAAATTTCCCGGCAAAACTTTGAGTAATATTTCATTAGTCAGGCTATAACCGTACCCGTACACCGTCGCGGCAACTAAGTGACAAAGTTGCGTGCGCGGGGTATGGTGTCAACACAGCACACGTAATTTCGAGCACGTTGATGGTGAAGCAGCGAGGCGGGTCGCCTGCTCCGCCCCGCTCTACTCCGGATTGCTCCGTCTGCCCCGCTCCGCTCCCCCATCTACACGCCAATGGGAATTTATATTATAAATGGGTGAAAATCAAAAAGTTTACCACCTTAACTCACTCAATTAATATTTGTATCAAAGACGCCGTTGTGCGACGACAGTTAACCTTCCCATAACGTACCTTAAGGTTCTATTTTAAGGTTCCTTATTGTATCGATAATGTTTGTCGCACAACGGAATTTATTGCAATCGATTTTATTTCCTCGTTTTGTATGGATAACTACGGCTTAGTTTCATCCAACTTTTTGGTCCTAACCCAAATACAAATATCAAGTGAACTTACTTCAAGTTACTTACCTTTACATATTAGCTTATCTACTTCAATTTATGTCACGTCAAATAATACGGCAGTCTAATTGAATTACGATTGATTCAATGATTAAATTCTAGCATTCAAGTTTAATATTTAATTACTATCTTATGTAAAGTCATAAAATGACACATGTTGTTAATTAACCACAAATTAATTTTAAATTTACTTTTTGAACTTACTCAGTTTTAGCATATATTTTAGTTAGTTAAGTTTTTAGTTTATAATTGTATTATAATTTATGTTTATATATTTTTGATTATAGTAAACCTTTATATTACCGATATAAACATACTGAGCCGACGGTCCCAGGTTCGAACCCGGGCCGGGGCAAATATTTGTGTGATATTTGTTCTTGGGTCATGGATGTTATCTATATATGTATTTATATATTATGTATATCGTCTTCTAGTACCCATAGTACAAGCTTTGCTTAGTTTGGGACTAGGTCGATAATATGTGTATGATTGTCCCATAATATTGCGCCGTGTTCTGTTCTGGGGGACCTCGGATTTAGTTAGAAACTTTTATTTAGAATAGGTTAAGTTGATTACTGTTATTTTTTACTTGTTTTACGTTTAATAAATATTATATGTCGTCCTTAAAAAACATAATTATTAACTATTTGTTCTGTGAGCTGTACCTAGTATCGCGAGTTTGTTTCGAAATGACTGAAATTTGTGTATTTTTTTACGTAAACCATTAATACAAAGATCAAAGCTTAAAGAAAAGTTGAAAACGGAGCTACCTGGTGGAAGGGACCGGGAATCGAACCCGGTACCTCTGGATTACCGGTCCAGCGCGTTAGCCACTTCGCTACCCTCACTCCACGTAAACCTAACGAATTTTTCCTTATGCTTTGTGTGTCGATCTTTGCACTGTTTATTTGAAAGGTTTTTACACCTTAGCGACCTCTATGTGAATTCGTTAATATTCACACATCTTACCGCACCACTCTACAGCGGTGAACGAGCAAGCGAGAGAGGGCGCTGTTAACTATTACAAAGTGCGTCTAGCCAACAGTTCAGCAATAATTTCGACGGACGATCTCTCCCTTATGGCCATCTACCTCGGTATGGTGGTACGTGGTATTAACTTGAAATGGAAAGGGCTATGCTCGGAGTTTCCTTGCGTGATATAATCAGAAATTAGGATATCCGCAGAAGGTAACCGACATAGCTCACAGCATTGCACTACCTTGCCTACTAAACCGGCGGTCCCGGGTTCGAATCCAGGCCAGGGCAAATATTTGTGTGATGAACTCGAATATTTGTGCTTGGGTCATGGTTGTTCTATGTATTTAAGTATATATTTATCTATATAAGTATGTATATCGTCGTCTGGTACCCATAACACAAGCCTTCTTGAGCTTAATTTGGTACTAGATCGATTTGTGTGGGCCTAGAAGAGTCTGTAAGGTGTTGCACTCAAATTTTATACAAACTCTTTACCTGAACTTTATTTTAAACTGTTACTCTGCGCATTTAAAAATAAATTAAGTTTTTCGTGCCTTCGTAATTCTTCTCGTATAAACTTAATGGTGATGAATCTGGCAATGTTTGCCAACCGATCGACCGACTAATCCTTCGAGCAGTAGGCTGTCACCGACATTATTGTCACCGTGTATGAAACACATTTAATAATGTATCCATATTCACATCACCTGATAATTATTCCGCGCAGTCAATCGTAGTTACCGATCTATAGAAGCCAGTGTATCAAAGCCTCAATACTTGGCGTAATTAATTGCAGTTGCATTGAAGCCCGTTTAACTCGCAAGGCGGTGTAAATCATACGACCAATGTAATCAGCTCCCCCGGGTACATCGTCTACGCACTGTAGCCCGGATAAACTTGTACTGGTCGTCACGTATAATGACAGTTGTCTGTTGATGTTTGTAGTGATGTAGGCATTGACGTAATGGATGTAGGAAATACATATCGTATGCCAAATCTAACGATTATGAATGAATCGAATAAATTTTATCGACGAACTTATTTTCGAACCTGCATACATTTATTTTTATTTATTATGTGTAATTTTTTTTTTGAGTTACAAGGCGTCGGACTGAGCTGGTCTCACTGCAGCTTCCTATGTAAAATAGTAATTTGTTTTATTGTTCTTTATTCAGGTTATAAATTTATCGATTTAATCGATTTCTACCAATTTACAGAAATGAATCGAAACACATGACTTTGGTCACAACACAGCTTTAAAAAAAACACGTAGTACGTAACTGTTTATGTAATGATTTATTATCATTAAATTATATAAAAAAAAAAATAACAAAAAAAAAGAACCGACTTTAGTAAAACTAAAAAACCAAAAAAAATTACCCGTTCAAGTACAGATTACATTTGACTCACCCTTCGAAGTCGATCCCAAACCACTCAGTTCTTATATTTATATATTATAGTTTACGCGAGGTTTGGCACCGACTTCGAAGGGTGATTTAAATGTAATCTGTACTTCAACGGGTATTTTTTTTGGTTTTTTAGTTTTACTGAAGTCGGTTCTTTTTTTTGTTAAAATTTTTTTTTTTTGCTTTTTAGGGATTCATATAAAAGTTCTAGTGGCCATCTGTGGTGTTCATAATCAGTTTCCTTACACCAAATCCTATTTACTGAATGTAAATTCTTGACTTTATCAATAAATTGCCGAAAGCGCCGTACTCGTACATGTTACTATAACATTTGAAGTTCCCTCGATTTCTCCAAGATTCCATCATCAGATCCCGACTTAGTGCCAACGGGACCAACTCGGAGTATACCCTTTCCATTAAAAAAAAAAAATTGAAAATCGGTTCACGGTTCTCGGAGATATCGAGTAGCATACATACAAAAAAAAAAATTAGTTCGAATTGAGAACCTCCTCCTTTTTTGAAGTCGGTTAAAAATTAACTCAATTGCTTAAAATAGAAAGTAAAAGAGGTTTATAGATACTTGAAAAACCACTATGTCATTACTTGTTTTCTTATGAAAGTTCGTGCAGATTTACGTTGTATAGGTCCTGTCATGTGTCAAATATGTGTTGAAAAAAAAACAGACTATAGAATATCTTCGGCACAATATATTCCCGGGTGCGCCAAAGTTCACATAATTTTTCAACCCCGATTATTGGAACTCCGAAAATGTTACTCATACAATTTTTCATCATAATAGTCACTATTTATACTTAGTCACTATTACTACCGATCATAACTCCGAACCATTTAAAATCATTATGTCAATTATCATAAATATCTCTAATACTACTTTTTGTTTTCATACATTTATTCATCATAATTGTTTTTGATCCTATTTTTCACTGTCATTCATTTTTTAAGCAGACTAGTTTGTACTCATAAACTCCACAATCCTATATTTTATAAGCAGATTGTGACAAAATGGAACGTGGCTCAAAAACCGAAAACTGTAGGTTAGGTTAGGTTTGTATTATGACCACGTATAGCGGAGCGAGCGAAGCGAGCGGAGCGTCAAAATGCTTGCCTGCTTGCTTGCATGAACACTTGTAAATAATCTACTATTACATCAAATTTTTATAAGCAAATGCAGAGCCAGGATGGATTCGGGAAGAAACTTTATTTACTAAGTGAGTGTATAATGCCGTTAGGAAGAGCTGCGCCAAAATGGAACGTGGTTTCAAAACCGAAAACTGTAGGTTAGGTTAGGTTTGTATTGTAACCACGTATAGCGGAGCGAGCGAAGCGAGCGGAGCGTCAAAATGCGTGCATGCTTGCTTGCATGTACACTTAACTTGCTATAACTCAAAACAAGTATTATGAATAAAAACATATGGAGAAAAACTGTATCGATGTTTAAATGTTATGATTGACAAGTTTATTGTAATTTATGATTCTGAATGAAAGAAATATGAAAATCAGCATTATGAGTACACACATAATCTTAGTGGCGACATTATGAATTACGATGTTCTGAAAACTGTCTATTATGAACTCGGTTGGTAGTAGTACAAATTTATGAGGGACAAATGTATGAAGTTAAAAATTCGGAAGAGTGATGATTCTGACTACAAATCGGTAGTAGAAGAAAAATTCGGAGGATCAATTTTATGTGAGCCAATATGGACCCTATATTCCCACCAAAAACATTTCATGTAAAACTGGCGGCTAAGACTCACATGCTCATAACGCTTTCGGTGTAAAAAAGTTATCAGATCCTAGGAAAAGCCAAGCCCCTATTAAGCCCTGACTTTATTAACCCCACCACCTTGGCTTAAAAAGTATGGCATCAACTGGCTTCACACCCCTAAGCCCGGAGATTACTAACCCTACACCTGAATTGAGACATAAACTTAATTTCTTGATACCATATGGGCCAGTTAGTCCGTTGGACTTATTTACAGTACTCTATGAAACGGCCGAGCCATACTTTTGAAACCAAGGTGTAGGGTTAGTAATCTCCGGGCTTAGGGACTTGAAGCCAGTTGATGCCATACTTTTTAAACCAAGGTGGTGGGGTTAGTAAAGTCAGGGCTTAGGGGCTTGGCTTTTCCTGGGATCTGATAACTTTTTTTACAGCGAAAGCGTTAGGAGCATGTGAGTCTTGGCCGCCAATTTTACATGAAATGTTTTTGATGGGATCTCATTTCTTTTTGTAAGGTGCCATAGTTTTTTTTAAGTTTTTTGGGCTGTAGCGTTTCTTGAGCTTCAACTGAAGTAGTTGATACCTGCAATTAATCATTTGAGGAACGGGAAAGCGTCTGGGGTTGATGACCTGACGATAGAGCAAATTAAACATCTTGGACCAGTAGCGACGTCGTGGTTGCTATCTCTCTACAACGATTGCCTGGTGACGCTCAACATACCAAAAGCATGGCGAAAATCAAAGGTAGTAGCGTTGCTAAAACCTGGGAAGCCACTCGATGATGCCAAAAGTTACCGTCCAATCTCCTTATTGTGTCACACGTACAAACTGTTCGAGCGTCTTCTTTTGAATAGACTGACACGCGCAGTGGACCTCCAACTTATCCCCGAACAGGCGGGTTTCCGTCCCGGAAAGTCGTGCACAAACCAGATACTCAAACTGACACAGCACATCGAGGATGGGTTTGAGCTTGGCTTGGTCACCGGCGTGGCCTTTGTCGACCTATCGGCAGCCTACGACACCGTCAACATTAGGACTCTGCTGTCCAAAGTTGCCGAAGTCACACAAGACGGGGGTTTCGTACGAATCCTCGGCGAGTTGCTCCGTAATCGCCGCTTCCAGGTACACCTTAACTCAGGAAAAAGTCGCTGGCGAAACCAGAAAAACGGTCTCCCCCAGGGAAGTGTGTTGGCTCCAATCCTCTTTAACATATATACAAACGACCAGCCCAACCCACCAGGGACTCAACGCTTTCTCTATGCAGATGACCTGGCCCTCGCTGCACAATACCGTTCTTTTGAAGAAGTTGAAGGGACCCTGTCTGCAGCTTTGGAAAACCTAGGAAACTACTACAAAGCCAATTGTCTCCGGCCAAATCCTAGTAAGACCCAATCCTGTGCATTCCACCTGCGCAACCACCAAGCAAACAGACCGTTACACGTGACATGGAATGGAACGGCGATTGATCACTGCCCTAACCCGCGGTACCTGGGAATTACACTGGACAGAGCTTTAACTTTTAAGACACACTGTGCCAACACCCGTATGAAGGTTACCGCGCGGAATAACTTGTTGCGCGTAACAACGTCTACAAGCTGGGGAGCAACCCCACACACATTACGCACCACCGGATTAGCGCTATGCTTTTCTGCAGGAGAATTCGCGTGTCCAGTATGGCATCGGTCCGCAAACGCTAGCCTGGTGACAACGGCGCTTAATGAAACCTGTCGTACCATCACCGGATGCCTTAAGCCGACCCCTCTTAACAAGCTATACCCACTTGCGGGCATTGCTCCCCCAGATGTCCGTAGAGAAGTCGCATGTGCTGTCGAAAAACGCAACCAGGAGAATGACCCACGCCACCCATTGCACGGCCACAAACCGCCGCCTGTCCGGCTCAAAAGTCGCAAGAGCTTCATGCGGCGCACCAGCCCCCTGCTGGACTGCCCAGCTGATGCGCGTCGTTTGTTGTGGCAAAACACGTGTCCCCCACCTGATGGATATGTGCCAGCCTTAGAGCAATTACCGCCTGGCCAAAACGAACCATGGCCAATCTGGAGAACACTAAACCGGCTCAGGTCCCAGGTTGGCCGTTGTAGGGAAAGCATGGCTCAATGGGGTCTGCTTCGGGACCAGTCAACTCAATGCGTCTGTAACTCAGCACCACAAACGATGGCGCATCTTCTGGTCTGTCCGGCATGCCCACATTCCTGCTCGCTCCTTGACCTGAGGGATGCGACGGTCAGGGCTGTCGACGCCGCTGCCTTTTGGGCAGCACATATTTGAGGAACCTCGACACGAAAGAAGAAGAACTGAAGTAGTAATAATTGTGTAAATAAGAAATACTTACGTTTAGCCCCATATATATTACCTATACACTTTTATCCTCTATTATAGGAAACCCATACAAACATCCATCCCCTTATTTAAAGGGTGGGGGGTGATTTTTTTTTAAATCATAGAATATGTATTTTATGTATAAATAAATAAAATAAATAAATATTAAGGGACAATCATACACTAATCGACCTAGTCCCAAACTAAGCAAAGCTTGTAACTATGGGTACTAGACGACGATATACATAATATATATAAATACATATATAGATAACATCCATGACCCAAGAACAAATATTTTGCACAAATATTTGCCCCGGCCGGGATTCGAACCCGGGACCGCCGACTCAGTAGGCAGGTGTCTACCAACCGAGCCAAACGCGTCGTCAACAATGAGTCCTATAGGTATCAATTTTCAGACCTCTAGTATCAAAATTTGCGGAAGTCTCATACAAACCTCAATCCCCTAGTTTAAGGGGTTGGGGGGTGAAAGTCCCAAGTTTTAGAATTATTTTATTGTTTCTGTACTAATACTAGCTTACAAACCAAATTTCAGCTTTTTAGGTCAACAGGAAGTACCGCAGAGGTTTTAAGACGTCAGTGTATAAGTGAGTGGCAAAATCGGCGTATTTTAGGTACCAATAAAACCTAAAGTATAAAAGCTAGATCAATTACATTTAGTAAATTTTATATGTTCCCTAACTGCATCTTAACCTGTGAATTTGGGCGCTCTGGTGTTAACTAGGACGAAGCTATGAGGGTTTGAAAATGAGACGAAACGGTTCGAGAAAAGGTAGGTAGTGCCCCGTTTCTTTTTTGTTCGTCTTGGCGGGGGCACGGTAGTCAGATGCCCCCAGATCAACATTTGTATAAACACAAAATATACATCAGCGACTAATTGAAGTTTTGTTATGACTACACCTTTGCATCGCCCACGGGTTGTTTTTGTTAGCGATTTTCTCGTTTAGATCTTTAAGAAAGTCTCGTTTTCGTGGTCTCTTTTAATTAGAGAGGAATTTTACTTTGATACGTATTTGTAGTAGAATATTTGATTTTGTTAATTTGAATAAGAAAATACTATTAAAAGGTTATGTTGCTGTTGTTGCTTTGTAAGAAGCCAGTATTTATTAACGGCATTTAAATATTTTACAGAATCAATGTTGATTTTATTTTATGTTCGGATACCATATTTCTTTTTTGTATATAAATACAAAGGATAAATAAGAAGCCAAAATTTTCAGCAATGCACTAAAGTGCTAGTGAGAATCGAACCGACCACCTCTGCTTGACCGGAGCAGTGCTCTCACCACTGAGCTATAGGACCTTGCTTGTATAAATTTTACATTTTCATCAATTGCTCAATAAAAAAGGTACCGGAATCTTTAAAATATACTCCCTATCTTTAAGTTAAAATAAAATACGAATATTAAAATAAATGAAATAAGTTAAACGACATTTTTATATTTTTAATACACTCTAGACGCTGAATCAGGACGCTTTACAAAAGTAAAGCAAAAACTCTCCTCAGTTTTATTCCTTCCTAGTCTTTTCCCTGTTATCTGATTGCATCCCATTTCTAAGTACTAGTCAAGTTCCAGTAATCGGAGCGGTGAGCTTTTGTAAAAGGTATTCCTTAGAATCGAGTTTTCTCTCTAAACCGGATAAAGCTGGGACTAATACATTCTCTTTGCTGTAGTTGATTTTGAAAAGGTTTCACTTTTGTGAGCGGCGGCGTGACGTTGAAGTGATCAATATGCGCTCTGTATTCCGCTTTGAAGAGAATTAATAGTACATGGGGTCCTTTTGTGCTCGCAAATTGATTGATGCCATTGCCGGACACTGTTGCATCCGTTTTGATGCACGCATAGATCCGGTTGATTGAATAACTTCTAGAAGCTAATACTATCTTAATATGTGTTTGATATTTAATGACGTTCACATATTGGCCGGGTGCATGACGTTAGCGCCACCTAGCGTTCACAACTTTGGAGGGGGTCTGTCAAAAGTGTTAAATAATGGACGCAATAAAATTAAGGTAAAAAATTGAAAATATTGATTGTAGAGCACCTAACAAGTGCAAAATCTGTTTGTTTTTAATGTGAAACACATTTGGTTCTTAGCTTTATGGAAGAAAGTAATTATTATATATGTGTTTAATGTTATTATGTCAATTTACTTCTTTGTTGTTTCCTTACAAATTAAAGGAAAAAAATAATGTTTTATTATGTTTATTTTCAGATAATTGAAGAATTACTACTATTTTCAAAACTGGCTTCCAAAGCATCGGTCAGAACATAAGGTTTCAGCCTCAAACCGAGAGTAAAGAGAAGCTGTTAGTGTTGGCACATTAATAAACAAACAATAAGTAACATTTACAAATTATAAGTAATTTTACATTTCATATTTTTGAAACATTGTAATAATTCTATCATAATAATATTATTGCACTAAATAGATAAAAATATGTTCAGTTTAATACACTTACTTTATTTTTCTAACAACAGCGATCCAATTCATTTTCTGATCTTGTTTCCAACTCGGTGTAGGAAAGCATAACATTTGCAATTGCTATTTCGTCCTGTATTATTGCAGTTTACCACACAATTACACCTATCGTGACCCATTTTAATTATTTCAGTTTCTTATTTTATAGTACAAAACGTAAGCATTATAACTGAAAAGTATGACGTTTGACAGAAACAGAGAGGCCAAAGTTACCACTTTTGGCCACATCAAGCGCTGCGATCATTTTCGCTTTCCCTACGCGACCTCTGCACCCGGCCAATACACGATGATTTTTAATCGGTGATCAGGAGTAGAAAAATATTAATATTTAGCTAAAATTAAACTTAATACGCGAACTTAAACTAAGTCCCGCGCAATTACCTCACTGTTAAATTAATAAAAAGTTAAAACATAATTAAAACTAATAACCACTAGATATATGGTCATCCTACATAAATTATTGAAGTACGATACCTACGAGTACGTCAAGTGTCATCGGTTTGGCGGGAAATTTTACGAAATGTTCTACGACTGTTTATGTAATGTGATGTAATGACAATGAAAATGACAAGTTACTCATAAATTGTCATTCCCATTAAATTATTAAAGAGGTTATAAGCACACCGATACAGATTAGTTCGGTGACATTGTTACCAATTTTATTTGATTTCAGATTATGTATAATGAAAATAGTATAAGCATTTATAACATAACGTTAATTAACGATCATAGCCATAACATTGATATAAAATTACTAAAATAATTGTTAATAAAATAGGAATATTATATTGAACTTTATGAGTCTTAATTATGTACAAACTTTTTGAGAAATGCTCAAATATAATTTAATGGTTTTCCAAAAAATTTACCAAACCTATTCAGCTACTTTAGATGCACAGTTGACTCTAACCTACAGTCTGACCAAAAAGAGTAGAAATTAAAAAGTGGCAATACTGTGACACTACAGTCCCCGTTTCCTTAAATTGATTAGAAAGGGACGTCACTACAGTATTGTCATTTTTTTAATTTCTACTCTTTTTGGTCAGACTGTATAATGGTTTCACGAATACCTGCAATACCTGACACCACCCACCCCGACGGATGCTGCAGTCAAAACATTACGAGCGTCGACTTTGACCGATCATCCCTCTCCAAACTACACGAATGACTGAATCTATCAATATCCGTGTGTATACCGGGTGTGGACTGTAACATGAGCACAAATTAAAACATGGCTACTAATCCAATGAATAAAGGGGTTTTACCTTTCAAACGGTCCGGTAGTTCTGATTTTTTGATATGTTGTCTAGGATGGTTAGTGAGTGTTTAAAATGCAAAATGCACCATTCCTGCTCCTCCGCGCCCGCCATCATATTGAAAAAAACCGGCAATTTCTGCAGATTTTTGGTTATACCTTCGTTTAAGAGCCGGAAGGTGGCCCTAGGAACGGAAGCCTATAATAGTGCAAATCTTCCGAGTTTGGGCCTTTTTGAATCGTATCAGTAAGCAATTGATGGATGTTGAACTTTTTATGAATATCGTCTACTAGGTACTCATAGCACAAGCTTTCCTTAGTTTGGGACTAGGTCGATTAGTGTAAGATTGTCCCTTAGTATTTATATATTTATTTATTAAAAATACTATTCAATTAACAAATTATTGTTTAATATAATGAACAATATCATAAATAATTTTGTTAAAACTTTCGTGAGACATTTAATTATTGTATTAAGCGGTTTACACTCACGTGAAATGGTCAGGAACGGCCCGACATGTTTCGAACTCGTATGGAGCCCTTCAGCAGGGACGGCTGCCCGTACACCGCCGCGGCAAACTCGTCACTGCTGATACTTTGACCGACGTTCCGCTCTGAGCGCGCGCGCCGATGGCGAGAAACGTTGTATACAACGTAAGGTACACGAAGCTATCGAGATCGGACGGCGCCCGAATTTTAATAGAGACGGCGGTTGGGCTTTACCTCCAGCATGGAAGCCTGTGCTTCCGGCGGCGAAACATATTGTGCGTTTGGACAATCCCGTGGACACCATTAGTCAAGTGTGCGTAATGTCTATTGATGACAAAAGTGACGTTGGAGTGCTGGACTTACAAGTTGCGGGCTTGCAAGCACCCCCCGCCCCCGCGCCATCGGCGCGCGCGCTCAGAGCGGAACGTCGGTCAAAGTATCAGCAGTGACGAGTTTGCCGCGGCGGTGTACGGGCAGCCGTCCCTGATGAAGGGCTCCATACGAGTTCGAAACATGTCGGGCCGTTCCTGACATAGTGAGTGTAAACCGCTTAATACAATAATATCATAAATGTATCTTTTTTGAGTTGCTGTACAGATGTTGTTCAGTTGAAAGGGAAGAATCTGTTTCAATTAAATGCTCCTATTACAGGGCGCATCCTGTATACGTATTTTGTTATGTTACTCTCATAAAGCCCGATATTATGCACTACGCAGTTGGTTGAGCATTCAAGTGACAGGATAACATTTTACATTGGATTGTGCACATATTTGAATTTCCGATGTTGCGAGCTATGCTGCCATGCTACGGCAAAAGGACGTATCTTACTATGACATCTGTATAAAGATAAGACCTTTTTCCGTAACACGGCAGTATGTAGTATGTGTGTGCAGGTTTTCAGTTACTATATAGCATATAGGTTATTTGTAAGTACAATATTTTTATCGGCTTAAAACCCAATACTGTTAGGTAGTGGCGTGGCGCTAAAAGTATTTTGGGGCATGCCGGACCAGACAAAGTATTTTTCAAGCGTCAGTACAGTCGCCATCAGATATATCGCAGGATATAAATATCTGAACATGTACCCAGTCAATAAGAGTCATGTTATTCATAATTCATAATTCTTTATTGCATTATCATGTTGTACAATAAGATGTTACATTTAATATGATTAAGTCCATAACATGAACCCTGTCAGGGCACAGCAATTTACTTAGTGGTGGGTGTATAATTAGGTACAAATTCGATTTAGATTATTAGAATAAATAAATAAAATTTTGTTACAATAATATCGCATAAATATCATTCCACATTATTACATTATATTATATGTTCAGATATTTATGAACGCCTTATATACTGCGATATACCTGATGGCGACTATACAAAGCTATTAAAAAGCGGTCGAATAAGCAAGCCGGTGGGAATCAGGTTGTATGGATGCCACGCCAGTGGTACCTATTTTTTTTTTACTATTTTAGCTTTGAACATTTTTATGAACATGATGTTGTGTTGTGTTGTGTGCTGGAGCTGTCCAGCAGGCCTAATTCGCTGGGTGCGAAGTAGGTGGTGGGGGAACCACGAATCGATCGCAGCGCGTGCCGTGGCCAAAAAAGGAACTTTCGTCAGGCCAACTGTCACATTTTACTAGCGAAATTAAGGCATCTAAAAATAAATAAATATGCGGCACGAAACCTGCAGCGTAGTTAATTGCAAAAACAATGGCAAAAACAGTATTCATAAATGAATAAATTTCCACAAGCAAGTTGGAAACGAGAACAACGAATTAAACGGATAATCGCTATCAAGAGGAAAAAGTTAGTATAACGTGGTATAACCTATAGAACAACATTTTTTAAATTATATCTTGTATGTTGTAGGGAGTAGCATGTTTAGGCGTTTATTTTCTTTTACATTTTGGACATGTTGAGCAAAAACGAATTCTTTCCCATTTTATTGTAGTTTGGGATTTGAAAGCGATGTTGTGTTTGATTGAGCAGAATCCAGTTATAATAATTAATTTGGCCATGTCTAACTGAAAAAACAAAATAAACTATATTATTACGAAAATACAGTCATAAATGATCGGTTGCATTATGCATGAAATGCGTTATTCGGTTAAATTTGTTTATTTCGTAACTTACTTCTCATGAAGATAGCCATGAAAAGGTCCTTGTGAATTACATCTGAAAGTTATTGATTTTGCCATTTTAGACGGGAAATAAAGAAGGTCAACGTTTTATCGACACTATAGGTTAACATAATTGAATAAAATTACGATATTTCATTGAAATTATTTGTTTGTTTACTTACTCTTCGTAAAGACAGTCAGCAAGTTGACATTAAAAAGCCCCCCGTAATTGTAACCGCTAGTTGACGTTGTCATCGCGCACGCGCACCCAGCGAATACACAACATCATTCATCTAAAATAAATAGATAAATAAAAACATAAACCGTATAAACTTAAAAATAACATGTACACGAAAAAAACAAAATTTGTATACACTACTTACATTTAAAAAATACTGTATACAAATTTTGCCGGTTCCGATAAGGGTTCCGCCTTGAATGTTGAATTTGAGGTTGAATTGAACACTCCTACGTGAATAGAATCACCCCCCTGTCCCGAAGTAATATCTGCCTTTTAGCTCGAGTCCGGACACAAACCTAGAAGTTTGCTTTAGTAATAATACATGTTGGCGTCGCTTATCAAGCGATACGATAACATAACATTATTTAGTTAAATTTGGTTTAATTCACTAACAGATGAAGAACTGTAAACAATTCTTGTTCGAGATCAAATTACATGTTTATTTTATGCATTACCGAGGCGTTATCAAAATACATTATATAATAATAAAAACAATGTACTTAACAAAAGAGTCCGCAATAATACAGTTGTAATTTTTTTGACCCAGTGACCCTATTGTATGTCGGGATATCTTCGAAGTTCGTATTGCGTTGCACTGTCTCCCTAGCCCGCACTCAATAATATTTGCAAGAGCGGGTTGATAATGATACGAGCTCGAATTTCCAACTTCGGAGTATATAATATCCTCTTTTTAACACCTTTGATGCGGCAATGAAGTTAACTTTGTAATGAATCGCACATGTATAGAGTCTATAAGACCGGTACCGCACAGAACGTGTTAAATGTAATTTTATTTTAAAATAAAATAAAAAAATGTCCTGCTTCATAAAGTCACCTATCTGCATGACGCGAACGCTTGGGTTTTTCCAATACATACCTTATTGGAAGGGCATAGCGTATTCGTGTGTGAGCATTACGTTGTGTGAGACCGTGAACGCGTTAACGCAATTGGTGGGTCGGCTGCGTTTAATCTCGTTGGGTTATGTTAGCTGAGGGCGTTAACGGATCTCCAAAAGGAATAGGGTTGTCTCCATCATATCAGCCGATATTTCTTTTTTTTTTTTTTTTATTCAAAATAGCCATGCATTTAACCTCGATTGCACCTGATGTTAAGTGACAATAAGGCCTAAGATGGAGCCTGCTTGGCTAGAAGATGCCTATTCCTCAACTACTGGGCAAAGGCCTCCCCCAAAGTTCTCCACAATGATCAGTCTTGCGCCGCTATCTTCCAATTTCTGCCCGCGATCATAAGCAGGTCGTCGGTCCACCTTGGAGGCCTTCCCACGCTGCGCCTTCCGGTCCGCGGCCGCCACTCAAGAACCTTTCTACCCTAGCGGACATCGGTTCCACGAGCAATATGCCCCGCCCACCGCAACTTTAGTTTGGCACCTGTTTTGTTTTTTTTTATATCAGACAACCTCTCACAAATCGATCTAGTCAGTTCAAGAAGGCTTGTATTATGGGTACTAGATGGAGGTGAAGGTACTTATATATGTAGATAAATATATACTTAAATACATAGATCAACCATGACCCCAGCACAAATATTCGTGTTCATCACACAAATATTTGCCCTGGCCGGGATTCGAACCCGGGACCGCTGACTCAGTAGGCAGGTGCTTACAAACTGAGCCAACCGCGTCGTCAAAATATTATGCGGACATATTTCCCGCCGAACTATTAAAAAGCGGAACTCTTTGCTGCACATATTGTGGACCCTTAAAACGAAGCGTGAAGAAGCATCTCTCGGACCAGCATGGCAGTGTCAACTGACAAGACACCGTTGGTTTGTTTTCAGTTGCCATTGCGACTTGGGCTCCCCTTTTTGCTTTTAGGCGAAGTAGAGCCACTAAGTTGTGCCAATATAAAAGTAAATAAATATAGGCTACCCAACGGTTGTCTGGAAGAGATCGCTCTTTAGCGATAAGACAGCCTATTTTCGTCCATTGTTTAATTTAAGATTTCTTATGTAATATTTTTCTTGTTGGTGTGCAATAAAGTATTGTTGTATTGTATTGTATTGTATATAATATGTGGGATTGGTACTGCTTGAGTATAAGGAGCTAGCTGGTAGACGATGAATGCTAGTTCGAATAGAATTAAATACGGAATGTGTTCGATTTGACGTATGATGGACAGTGTCAGACGATAGAATGACTTGGTAGAAGCAATAAGACGATGTAATTAAGTTGTTGTTAGACAAACTAGTGCGTTATCCCTGCCCCGTCCCCACGTATATTAGTATTTATATATGTATAGGTGAAGGATTAATAAACCCTTTCATTAGGTTAGCCCGCCCGTCAGTGCAGTGGCGCCCTTACCTTGTTTATACCTATAACTATGAGTTCACTAGGGACGGTAAATGAAAGTCCTGGTCTTGTCAGCGGCAATATTGGATCAGTCCAGCACAGTGACGTCAACAGGGCAAAATTGAATCCTATCGGTGCGGTGTCCTATCCTAAACCCAATCGAGCATCTATTTATCATCGAAATATAGAGAAGGATATTCCAAAAATATTGTTTCAAATCTGAATTCATTTAACAAACAAACAACAATCAAATGATACATTATGATGATAAAATACTTAAAATAAAACTAAACCTTAAAATAAAACAATACTAGAACATAATACACAATAAAGTTAAACTAAATCATAAAACCGGCCAAGTGCCAGTCTGACTCGCGCAACGAGGGTTCCGAAAAAATACTTATCCCATCTTAACTGTTAAGTTCGCACCTGTTATGTACATACTTACCTGGATACAAATTTGATTTTGAAAAGGACTATATTTTACTTCAATATTTATTTGAGTCTGTTTTAAGTATTTGTGTTTACAGCGGCACCAGAAATATAATCATCTGTGAAAAATTCCACTGTCTAGCTATCACGATTCGTGAGATACTGCCTAATATCACAACATGAATCTTATGTTCTAGAAAAAAACAACTTTTAATTGGGTTAGCCAAATGACATCTTTTGTGTGCTGTGTACGCATGTAGGTACAATATCATATCCGACATTTTATGAGATATACATAATCTATCTATCTATCTATCAGCCACGGACGTCCACTGCTGAACATAGGCATCCCCCATGACCCGCCACAAAACGCGATCCTGTGCAGACGCATCCATTGATTCCCCGCTACCCTCACGAGGTCATCCGTCCATCTAGTCGGGTGCCGACCCACCTATAAATTGCGTCTTATGATGTCGCCTGTAACACGACATCTTCCAAATATAACCGTCGTAAATAAGACTTGGGACATAAATAATAATACAACGCCCAATCATAAAAGTTCTTTGTGGCACATCCGACTACATTTTGCGAACCAAGTCCAAACGGTAAATTCGTAAAAACCACTTCCCACACATCGTTCTTGAGAAAAGTGTTTTATTCATCTCTGATATTTGTAATAATATATCCCACCAAAAACATTCTGTAAAAAACTAGCCAAGTCTCGATGGAGCTGCTTGTTTATCTTTAAAAAGTAATGAAATCTAGACAAAGTCGTACCAAGTCTAAGGTTCCTTACTGCGATTTCTTTATCATTATAGTTAATGTTGTGTGACTAGGCCGTTGAAGGGTACACCAGTATGGGCTATTATCTCGCTTAACAAACATAGGTAGTTACAACAGATATAACATTACGTGTAAACAAAATTGACTTGTAGCGGTTCTGGCGACAGATTGGTGCAATGGTGTCATGGAGCACCTGGTTTTGTACCCTTGTGTACCCTTCAACGGCCAAGTCACACAACATTAACTATAATGATAAAGAAATCGCAGTAAGGAACCTTAGACTTGGTACGACTTTGTCTAGATTTCATTACTTTTTAAAGATAAACAAGCAGCTCCATCGAGACTTGGCTAGTTTTTTACAGAATGTTTTTGGTGGGATTTCACTTCTTTTTGTAGATTCGTGGGCATATTGTTTTATATCAACCTGCTAATTCACTTTAGCAAATTAATAGAGATAAACAAGCAGCTTCATCGAGACTTGGCTAGTTTTTACAGAATGTTTTTGGTGGGATTCACTTTAGCAAACCTCACGAAAAAATAAGCGAAATCAACGAAATGCAAATAATCCCTCCTTATCCCTAGCAAACGTTTCCAAGCGCAGTAGAAGAATGTCGTAAACGACTGTAACGCGGCCGGTTGCCACTTCGCCATATAAGATTATCGGAAAAACAAACGACGGCGCGTTTTAAAATACAGTCAGTGCCATCTAGCGACGAGTGCGGGTATCACCGCCACTCTTAGTCCAATGCATTATATTTTGACCAAATTTTGAGCGAAATTAATATTTTGGTGTAATTTGTTTATTTAATTTGTGTAATGTTCGAATAGAATAAAGTTAATCGTTCGACTATTTCTTCTTGTAAACTTGTAAGTATAAGTATAAAAGCCAGTCTAGTCTTGTCCAGAGTTTCCCTTTAATTTTATTTATATGCGTATTAAAAGCAGAAGGGGAGGCATTCGCCCAGCGGGTACGTATTACAATGCCGAAGTTCAAAATACCGAATATCATAAGACCTATGGACGGAAGGCCGAAAATTAAAATGTCGAATGTTTATTTGACCGAAAGTTTTAAAATCCCGAAAGAACGTTTCATCGAAAGGATGAAATACCGAATATTATAATCCCGAAGACTGTAATCCCGAAGAATGTAATCCCGAAGACTGTAATCCCGAAGATTATAATCCCGAAGACTATGATCCTGCCTGAAGGTTGTAATCCGGAATATTATTTAAACTCTCGAGAATTATCTCGTATTTCTGTAGTCTTACAGATTCTAATGTTTATTTTATACAAAGAATATTAACCTAAATTACTGTAACCTACTTGCCTACTACTATACTTACTATTTATAAGTGAACTCTTCTGTGGAACCGATCTGCTCCGGCGCTGCGGGATGTGCAGCCCCTCCGCCCTAGTACGTTAGTACTCTTTATTATACTTGGGCCCTAGCGTAAGAAAGTGCGGGCATCAAGCGAGTCGCAGCGGCTGAGGCTGGTCGCCGAAGGTGACAAAAAAGCTGAAGCTGCGGAGGCGAGCGTTGACAGCTTCGGTTCCAGACAAGTTCGGTTCGGTTGGCAGTCCATGACAGAATATTTTATCATAATATCGAATATTTAGTGTCATACTTAATTTCCCACTTTCACGGACTCTTTCCTTTTCTTAATCGACTTGCCACAGAACCGAAGCTGTCAACCCCGATTCCACGTGGTCTTGTCTGCCCTACCCCTGGAGTGTATATAAAAGCCCGGAGGCGCGGAGGGAGGGCAGCCCCCGGCCGCTAGGGCGGAGGGGCTGAACATCCCGCAGCACCGGAGCTGATCGTTCCACGGAAAAGTCAGATTAGTTTAGTGTCCTGACACTTTTAAAGTGCTCATTGACTTTCGGGACTATAAAATTTCGAGATCTTACAAATTTCGGGATTACGAAATTTCGAGATTTTGAACTTTCGATTTTCTGAAAATAGGTAATTTGAGCTTCGGTTTATCGAATATCGGCTTTTTGAACTTTCGGTATTTTGACCATCAGTATTTCAACTGTAGGTATCATGAACTTTCGGGATTGTAATACGTAACCCGCCCAGCTGTGGGACGCTATAGGCTAGATTAAATTAGAAGATGTGTCCCACTACGCTGGATTTTTGCAATGACAGTCGATTTTTTTATGTACCAATAGTAGAAGGGGGCACTACCATATCTCTAATACAGCTGAGACCAGCTGAGGGTTCTTCATCAAATAAATAATAAATAAATAAATATCGGACAACCTCACACAAATCGATCTAGTCCCGAATTAAGCTCTAGAAGGCTTGTGTTATGGGTACTAGACGACGATATACATACTTATATAGATAAATATATACTTAAATACATAGAACAACCATGACCCAAGCACAAATATTCAAGTTCATCACACAAATATTTGCCCCGGCCGGGACTCGAACCCGGGACCGCCGGCTCAGTAGGCAGGTGTTTACAAACCGAGCCAAGCGCGTCGTAAAAATACTTCAGACCTTGGATTTTTGACATCAAATGAAGAATATTGAATATTAAAATACTTAAACGGGTTTACTCACGTCGTAGACATCGAATAACACTCCACATGTTTCGAATCGGTACGCGATCCATCATCAGGAGAGACGATCAGTCGCGACGGCGGCCAACCGAACACAACAAGTTGAATATTTTTTGTAAAGGCGGTATGTCGCTAGGGCTCTTGTGTTTTCTAATCAGATTAGGTACCGTCCGTCCGTCCGTCCGTCCGCCTGTCACCAGGCTGTATATCAAGAACGGTGATAGCTAGACAGTTGAAATTTTCACAGATGATCTATTTCTATTGCCGCTATAACAACAAATACTAAAAATAAAATAAAATAAATATTTAAGGGCTCCCATACAACAAACTTGTTTTATGGTACGGAACCCTTCATGCGCGAGTCGGACTCGCACTTGGCCAATTTTTATAGTTTTCGCTTTATGTGGCCATTAAACCCTAACTCTGTACCAAATTTCAGCTCTCTAAATTTATGGGAAGTACTAGTTCTTTACTGATGATCATGAGTGAGTGAGTGAGTGAGTGTCGTAAATCCGAAACTTTGCTTTCGCTTCACGTCGGAACTAAATGACCTACAGACTTGAAATTTTGGATTCTAAGTATGTGATTATAGCTTACTGGATGACGAAAATTTCTGCGTTCTGGTCTTATCCAAAGGTGCTCAAATAGGGGCCTGAAAATGCGGCGAAATGGTTCCAGTAAAGGATGGTACGGCAGTGTTTGCTTCGCGCTCGACTTGGCGGGGGCACTGCCGTGCCCCCCAATTTCTATTTTTGTCCATGTTCACGAGTCCCTCCAAAATATAAAAAAAAATCTCCTCCGTAAAATCTCGTCCGAACGTCGAAGGTACGTCGTAATTAAATAAACTCATTTTTGAACGCGATCAAGTCCCGTTTTGATATAATAATAATTTGACAATTTCATACACAAAAACGTCTGAAAACCTTTACTACCTACACATTGTGCACAATCCGACATTGTTACTAGGGACCAATCCATTCATGTGCGCCACCATGAATCAGAAGCCGCCACCGTGTAAACGAGTGTGACAGACTCGGGCCGATATCGGATCAGCCAAGCAGGCATCAGGGCGACATAATTGACAACAATGCCATTACTTAGTTGGACCCCAGTGTCTCTCTAGCAACACACAGAGAAATATGTTATATTTGTGGTGACCAGAGATCGGACGGATGGGCGTCATTACACACGGTGTCCTGTATTTAATGGACAACCCTACTACGAGCATCTACCTGCTGACCTAAAAAATGAATGTTCCGAGGAAATGTTTATAAGCTGAAGAACCTTTTATTGGAACAGTAGCTGTACTCAGTTAAATAATATATTGACATTGTAAATAGATTTCATTTTAATAGATGCTAATTTGACATTTATCGTCCATTTGTATTTTGTTAGTTCGTGAGGATTTTGTATTGTAATTATTTTCATTTTTTTATTATTGTAAATTTGACAAGTCTTTATTATTTATTTTTGTTTATAATTATTGATTGGTACCTTTGTATTGGTACTATTATTTCTTTATTTATTTTGATATGTATACTATTGCGTACTACCAAGTTAGTTGTTAAGATTATTCTATTTGTATATTATGTAAATTGACGATCACTTTATGATAAGTAATGTAAACTGACATACTTTTATATTTGATAGAACATTATATTGTTGAGATAAAAAACGAAACTAAACTAAACCTTCTAACGTCCTACGGAGCTCAGAATGGCCCAGAATATAGGCCTCTTTTTTAGCGTTATAAAAAAACCCATGGTTTTTAAGACAATCGGACTTTATACATATTTTCTTAAATTATTGGGGACCTATTGTTTCACTCTAATGACCGTCTAGGCCATATAAGGCTCTTTTTTGTTGTTTTTATTTTTAATTGAGTCAGTCAATCAGTCAGTCAGTCAGAACTTTCTGATTTATATGTATAGATAGATGATTGATTAGTCAAAGCCAGACACAGCCGAAGCCCTGTGAATATAATAGATGATCAAACGAACTTCTGAAAGTGAAGTTCGATCACTATTTTGTGAGTCACTTCCTTCGAATTAATAATTGATTGAATTACTATATCTACTTACTGCCCGTGTGGACGTATTTATTCGGAAACAATAAACTAATTCAGGCAAACAGTATTGAATTATTAATTTATTGAATCTTCAAAATGAGTGCTTAAAATAATATGGGCGTTCAAAATGTTTTAATCGGTTTAAATCTCCTTTTATTGAACGTTCCTCAATATCGTCCGCCGTATACTTTATTTAACCCATTTAAGGCCCAGCGACGCTACGTGTGCTACGCCGTAGCCAGTAGCAGCGTTTTTCTGCTACGTAGCTAAAAACCTACGTAGATCGATGACGCATATTCCGTCCTTTTCTCCTGTCCAAAAATACGCTATTTTAAGCTAAAGTAGTACTTTTGGCCCCTAGGGTTTAATTGGAAACCAAATAATAATTACTATAAGTATTATAAATAAAAACTTGTTGAAGACCAGCTATATATCTACTAGATACTTTGAGTACTAGATACGGATAATTGAAAATATGCCAACGTGATCAGATCGGTTAAAATTTGTGGTCGTCTGGCTGCCCTTTATATAAAAATAGAAATCGCCTCATAAAATGTTGGGCGCAATTGGACGTCTGTTTACGCGATCTAACGTTCTTACGCGTTTTTCTGATCTTACAATTGTCTATCTAAAAATCTGTAAGTTTTCACGCATGTTGGCGTAACTTATATTTTTTTTCTCGCAGTTGAAGTAAAACACGTGGCTAAAAGCCATTATAATACTCAGATATATATTTGTACTCGCTCACTGCGTTCGCTCATCCAGATAATCACTGTGTTTATTTTAGCTTGTAGTTATTAGATTCTTGTTTTTTTTTTTTAATGAGTATGTTGCTGTCTTAATTACTCTTGAAGAATAAACATAAATTAAACTAAACTTACTGAGGCTTAACCTTTACAAAAGTTGGATGCTATATAGCATAAACAACTTAATATGTCCCTGATTAGTATGTATATGACTATAAGTCACACAGCCAACTGTCACTGCTGTAACGTGTCACCCCACCCCTGGCTGCCCTAACTATTAACGCCGCAGCCACCGTATCAAATCAAAATCCGAGTGGAAACGAGCACGCGTAACAGACCAATCTCGACCAGTCACGTTAAAAATGTGTATTTTTGTTGCATCTTATACCGCAATAATCAATTGAATTGTGACACTATGAGAACTGTGAAAAATATTCTTATTTAATATTTTGACCTTGCCGTTTTGCTGTACAAGTCGTGACGTCATCACAAAATTGGCACACAGATGAAATTATCTTTAATTGGCCTACATTTTAAGATTTTAACAAATGCAATGGAGTGTTTATATCGGGTGCTAGTAATGTTAGATTTCATATTCGTCAACACAAGTAGGTAAGCTATACTGAACTATTAAAAATGATGTAAAGCTTCAAATGTGTGTACAATGGTTTGAATCCTCTTACTGGATGACGGGGTCGCTTTCATTTTCAGTATACGACCCTGCAATGTACGCCTATACGATACAGTCCGACCAAAAAGAGTAGAAATTAAAAAGTGGTGATACTGTAGTGTCCTCCCTTTCTTATCAATATAAGAAAACGGGCCACGACACTACAGTATTGCCACTTTTTAATTTCTACTCTTTTTGGTCGGACTGTACGTACACCATATGCAGGGTGAGTTTTCACTGACGCTTCGCTAGGCAGGCTGTTGCTACCAAATAAGCTGGGACCTAATTCGAGAATGCCGTTTGAGAGATCGCAAAACGTCATAACTATATTAGATGACAGTGATATCGCCTTTGAACTGTCAATAAAATGCGATGATCTTCAAGTGACATATCTCATCTCAATTTTGGAAATACAGAGGCGATAATGATTGTCAAAAATGCTATTCATGCATATGAATTTCTGTTTTGAACGAAACGTAACTGACTAATTTCACGCACTACACGGTCAAGTCAAAGTATACGCCTGTTAATTTATGCCGTCACATACAAATGAAACGCAAATTAAGCGCGACCGGATTGACGAATTGCGATGTTCTAGGGATATCGCCACTTGTCAAGTAGGGACACGTCAAAAGTGACGGATGGCGATGAAATGGAGAGATCTCCATCACCTCTCTAAAATTGGTCGAATTACCGCCCTGATTCCACTGGCAGAGTGGAAAGAGTGCTTGCTGTTATTTCAACACTTTCGTCGCCGGTTTCGTCGCTCCGCGGGTGCTGTGCTCAGAGGACGTTTTCGCTACTAATACATTATTGTCGTCGCGGTTGATGCAATGTGATAGTGTGTACTGAGCCGGGCCTGAGTCATGGATGTTTTTTATGTATTGAATAATTATGTTTACCTATAATATACTAGAAGGCAACTACGCGTAATTTTTTTTAAACCGTAGTGGGGTAAAAAGTATCCTATAACCATCTTTGGATGTCCAGCTATCCCTGTACTAAAATTGGTTAAAATCTGTCCAGCCGTTTCGGCGTGATGAGAGAACAATGGAAATTATGACCAATAGATCGCGCCAGACTGTCATGGCGCCGCGCGCTCATACAAAACAAATGACGATCCTGCTTCACGATATTGAGATTTCTTCTGAAATCATGACCCCCACCCCATAGAAAACTGATTTTCAATACAAATCTAAAATTTTATAATTATAATAATATAGGGGAGAGTAACCTATATTGAACCGGCGCTTAAATTGGACCTTTCTACCAAAATACAGAAGTGGTCCAATTTAAACGCCGTTTCAATATTGGTTACTCTCCCTTAAGTATGTTTATCATCGTCTACTCGTCTAGTACCCATAACACAAGCATACCATAGCTTAATTTTGGACTATGTTGATGACTGGAATATTCATCAGCTACTACGTGTAGTGTTACATTAGTAATACTTAGTTAGTATGTAATACTTACTAGGAGATTCCAACCATGATTCTATGTATAACATATATTTGTAACCAAATAAAATATTTTCATTTTCATTAGTTGTGGGCGCAGCACGCCTCCACTGAATTGAGGCTGTCACCTTCACATGAAAAGCGAAAATGCAACGCAATTTATCCTTCTATTTACACAGTTTATAATATGAGAATCAGAGTTATTTAGTAATTTAATTATAATAACGGTGTAGTGAATACCGATTTAAGGGTTGGTGTTCATTGTCGCAAAACGAAACGTGTTCAACACTTTAATGACCTGTCTAGTCCGCCGCTGGCCGGGCTATATACATAGCTAAGAGAAAACGTCTGGTCAGTTTTTGGGGTATAATTACATGTTTTATTTGATCGTGAAAGTGTTAACACTTTCGTGACAAAATAAACGTCAAATAATAGGTGACTATAATAAACAAAAATGAGACAAACTCACGCAAATCGTTATAGTCCTACAGTAACCTCCAGTAGTTAAGCTTGTGTTAAGGGCAATAGACGAACACGACGATATATGTTGTACATACCAATATATAAGGTGCTAACAAATTAGTCACGGATATTTTTACCTCTGATAGTACTCGGTTCTCGGAGTACATTTAAGTATGAAACATCATAGGTATTGTTATGTTTTTTTGGAGAAAATAAGGAAACAAATTTGCTACGTTAAAACACCCTGTTAATAAGATAGTTAAATAAGACCTCTTTAGACATATTCTAGAACCTCTTTAAACTATCATAAACGTGGCTTCTTAAAGTTGAAAAATAAAATACTTGAATATCAATGTCATGCTATTTGCTCTCTGATTGTGTCGGTTGCAAAGAAATTTAATTAATTAGAATTACGCTATGTATTTATTTAACGCGTATTCAAGAACTCCAACCACAGGATTACGAACCACGTGTATTATTCAGTCAGTGGCTTATTAGAAACCCCAGACGTAAAATACTGTGGACCGACGAGTGTACATTTGCGAGGGTGGAATTATTTAAAATTCACAATGCACACTTTTGTATGGAAGAATCTCCATTTAACACGTCCTGACCACTTCCAGACTCGCTTCAGTGTTAACGTGTGGGCAGGATTCCTTGGCGATTATTTGCTGAGCCCTGTCTTTCTCAACCACCTTAATGGAATGAAGTATCATCAATTCCTACAAGAAGGCCTACCGGAGTTGCTAGATGAAGTACCAGTCGATCTCCGTAGAAGAATGTACTTTCAACATGATGGTGTCCCAGCCCATTACTATCGTAACGTACGAAGGTACTTAACGCAACGATTCCAATTACGATGGATTGGCCGGGGTGGGGTTCAAGCAGGTGCAGAGAACTGGCCAGCCCGCTCACCAGATTGAACACCGCTTGATTTCCACGTATGGGGACGCGCCAAAGACTTGGTTTATGGAAACGACGACGGGCACACAATCAGAACATCAGAAGAATTACAAACACGGATTATCGACGCCTTTCAGCTTATGAAAATGGAAAGAGAGATCTTAATAATGCGTGTTAATGAAAATATCCGAAAGCGAGCACTATTGTGCATTAAAAACCAGGGTCACCATTTTCAAGAAGTTTTGTAATGAGTTTATGCTAATAAAAGTTTTCTTATGTCCGTGTTTGCTTTTTAAATTACTTAGACTTGTTAATTAGGTAGGTTAGCATTCGTTAAATATCTAACTTAATCACTATTAAATGTGAAAGCTTAAATGGGTGGATGGATGTTTGTTACACTATCACGTCACGCCCAAACAGTTTAACTGATCAGGATGAAATTAGGCACAGAGATAGGTTATTAGTATGGAATAGCATACGACCTTTTTTACATAAATTGTTCGTATTGGGACAGTTTTTTTGTTCCACGCAAAAAAACTGCCTGCTGGTATGCCTACGCATACCTACGCTAGTATTTAATAACCTACAGTTTTCCCGCCAAATCATAATGACATTTAAGAAAAACAACTTTTGACGTGGCATGACAGACAGTGTTAAACATCTTGACAGGTACATAATAGGGTGATTATTTTAAAAATTAATTAAAATATTTTTTTTTGTTCGGTAAATTAAAATGAAAATATTATATACTAAGGTTCCTTAATTACAGTTAAAAGTTAATTGTTTTAATGTAATGTATTATCTCTTAAATTATCCGTGACTAATTTGTTAGCACCTTATAGATAAATAATATTTGCCCTTGCCGGGATTCGAACCCAGGACCGCCGGGTCAGTCGCTGCGCCAACCTCGTCAATCAAAAGACCGTACCTTATAGACGCAATTACTTCAGCACCTTATCTGAAAAGATGAAAACCTTCTCATTTTCCTTTAACGTCATCCGTCCGGCTTAAGTACTTACACCCCGCATCCCTTTTCACCGCTGCATCCGTCTCAACCTCGTATGTGTTGCCAGCGCTCGATTGGAAAGTTACCCGTATCCATATTGGAAAAGGTCCTACAACACGTCGAGCGATTGCGCCAGACGTGAGTTTCAGAAAACTTATGAGGCATGCATTCAAAGGATAGCTAAATAAAATCTTAGCTCATTTTCTTCAATAAATGGGATTTTATTAATATCCGGTGGCGGAATCAAAGTGCAGCCTGAAAAATTAATTTTACTCACGTTTTCGTGGAAATACCTACTTGTGTGCGACAACGAACCATTTCCTGTAATTTTGTTATTTTACTGACTAGCAACGCCACAAAATTATAAATTAGTGAGATGGCTGCAAGAAACTGACCTTTGAATGTTCGTAGCCAAACTAGGGAAATCGTTATTTTCCGAGCATTAATCTCTTAAAAATATTTAACCTCCGTCTCCGTATCCTCGAAAGAATCGACTGAAATAGCACAATATTATTACCATCACTCAGAAACACATCCTTTGTTGTACAGTAAGCTGCAGATAAACCTGACCCCTCGCCGTAATAATTACTATGGCGGGGGTCAGGTTTCTCCGCATGCAGCTTACTGTACATAGGCCGTCCCGAAAAAAAACTCCTTGACCAGTCCTGTACCGCCAGCATCCTCCTCGTCCTCCTCATCTAGCTCCTTATATGTATATCCATTAGAAAAGCAGAAAGCATACCTACATCGTAGAAACCAAACGCAATGTTTGATATTTAATATTTGTATGTAAGTTGTTTTATTGCAAATATATTATAGATAGATTGAATACAATACAAAGCCCTTCACATTACACGAAATTGTGTATCTCTGACAATTAATTGGTAATTTCTGCCCCCGAACGTGGTGTGGCTCACAAACGCCCTACCAACCTGAATTGTGGCGGCATTTTTCTAATAAGTCCCGCCACTAACAAACCTACATTGTGCGTTTGAAGGTTAAAACCGGCCAAGAGCATGTCGGGCCACGCTCAGTGTAGGGTTCCGTAGTTGCTCATCCTTCACAATAAACTGCTGTTTTAAGCCCGAGGTTTAAGTTAAGACAGATTTTAAGCTCTATAAAAAGGTCGTAAACGCCCTAGAAACTGTAATCACTTATTACCTTCTGGAAGTCAACTTACGACCTTTTAAAGAAAAAATATGAAATTTGGCGATAACTCAAAAACGGCTTGACCGATTTTGTTCAATATAGTTTTCATTGAAAGTACTTATAAGGCCGCATTAACATGAATTTTTCCATATTTTTTTGACTTGTGGTTCAAAAGTTAGAGGGGGGGGGACACAATTTTTTTTATTTTCGGAGCGAATATTTCCAAAACTACTGACTTTATCAAAAAGTAATGTTTGAAAACCCCTATTATTTTCAAGAGACCTATTCAACGACACCCCACACACTAGGGTTGAAACGAAAAAAAAAAATCACCCCCACTTTAGGTGTTCGAGAGGTACCCGAAAAAAAATTTTTTTTTTAGTTTTTATTTTACCGTTTTGTCGGCGTGATACATACACATACTCATACCAAATTTCAGCTTTCTAGTACTAATGATCACGGAGCTAAGCCGCGGACGGACGGACAGACGGACAGACGGACAGACGGACAGACGGACATGGCGAAACTATAAGGGTTCCTAGTTGACTACGGAACCCTAAAAACGAACGGACTAATTCGGCGTGTCATTGTTTACCCTATTGAAATGCAAGCGCACGTGCGCCATATGCAACGCTCCGAATGGTGCGTTTAAATAAAATTAAATTCGTTTTAGCTGGTCTTGCCCGGGCCGAGACGCCTCCACGGGGAAAAGAGCTCAAACATCTATGAGTTTATGATGCTGTTGTGACGTTTTGCTTCTAGTGGTTCGTCCTGTGATGCAATCGATGCAGCCCCCAGGTACAGATTGTACGGAGATTACGTTTAGCTGTATGTGTAATAGCTGCGTGTGTGAGATTGAGCGTCCTTTGTTTACCTTCCTAGAACTCCTCACGTACGAGGGGATGTTACATATTTTCGCATTTAATAGTATTATATTAATTAGTTCATAGTTCATTGTGTGAGTAACCTGTGATTGAGCTTTAAGATGAGGCTACGTGTGATGTAATTAATGTGACTGAAGGGAAGAATTGCCAATGTTATTCAGCAAAATTACATTGACCCGTGACCCCATATATTACATAATATTTTTTTAGCGGTGTAAAGCCAACATTTCTGTTTGTTACATCATTTTCCAGAAATAAGATTTTCTTTTTCTATAGCGTCACATAAATGGAGATCGTAAGAGTAGCAGTGTGGGGCATGACAAGGACTATTGAACTTCCACAACGTACAGTGTGTGTGTCATGGCCTTCCGAACGATCTTCCTCTATTTTGTTTTATTATTTATTTACATATTTATTCAGTCACAAGTACATAACATTAGGTATATCGTCCCACAAAACTGTTTTCTCAGTTTGACTGTGGGATCCGTGTCTCTATCTATACAATATCAATATATCTATAGAAATCTGACTTAATAACAAGATATAGAGAGGTACTAGGTTAATACCTAGACATTAATCAATTTAAATAGATTAAATATTGACGAGGTAGTATTTTAGTAAGGCTTTTTAAATATATTTTTATTAATTCTCCGTCCAGGTCGCAGGTAATACGGCGTTAAGCAAGTATGGTAAGTAACCGCTTTTCGATGAGCCTGTCCCCATAGTAATTGCTTACTCTGGGAACAGCATACTTACCTGCAGCTACAGACCCTGCCAAGTTTATGGTTTTTTTGAGATAAGTTACTCTCTTGATGGCCATGTTGATTGACTGATAGTACGTAAGTATTAAGTTAGTGTCTTAGGGTATTATACTACATCGTGCTCACTCTAACATATAACTGCGTCCGCCGCGTGATATACTGCCGATGCCGAGGCATGGCAAGCGGCATTAAGTTCTCTTGTACAAAGTCCGCCTACCCCTTTTTTCTAAATTTATCCTTTCTCGTAGAAATTTGGTAAATGAATATTGTACTGTTTGATCTAATTTTGTAAAATAATTAACTTGTTACATGACATGACATTGAATTGTAATTCTGGTTCCCCGCGATACAGGCATGGCCTAGTGCGGAGTCCTCTGTCGATTTATGTATTATGTAAACACAGTTCCGTATTTCAATTGTTACCTTATAAATGTAATTTTATTTTTGGTGTTAATTGTGCAATACATAATTATTTATCTTATCACAGTTTTGCTACCTTTTTTCCATACCAGTCATCGTTGAAGCAGTATCGACAGAATTTCTCTACATGATATTTTGTGAATATTTGAGTTTTTTAATGAAGTACCTAACGAGGGTAGAAGGTGGGTAGTACCTGAATGGAACCGAGAGAATTAAAGCATCAAAAAAGAAGCTTGTTTTTTTTCTATGAATAGGTAGTTACTGAAATAGAAACTTGTAGGTGGTATTTAATTTTCTGCGTAACGAGGTTATAATTAGGATTGAATTTAACTAAAGAACTGTAGACCGTATCCTTAGAACGTAGACCGTAGTGAACGCAGGTAACCTACTCATAAAACATGCGAGATACGGCATCCATCCTTACTCCTGTGGTGGCGCGGAGATAATCCCATTAGCGGGTTATACTCCCACACAAAGTCCGACTACTGGTAGGAGTAAGTCATGTCTTAAAGAAAAAGCATCCATCCATGCAGCGCAGCAGCAGCAGCGCTGAATGGACTTTAAGTCATTAAAAACATATGTAAATGTAAAAAAAAAACAACAAGTTCGCAAACTGATTCGCTCAATGCGTTACCATTTTTCTATTGTTGAAATTATTTGTTACTCAATAGTGCCGCTTATTATTCATTTAGTCAAATAGACTTTAAATTAGGGGTGTAGGGGGTGAAAAGCTACCGAAATGATTCGTGCAACATTACTCACGACTGGTGTCGCCTTTTTGCTTCGCGAACATGGCGGACACACTGTCTCGATCTAGATAAATACTCATACTCATTTATTTATAAATATAATACAAAATTAAACGTTTACAATTTATAATTACAATAAAATAATCGACAACAGTTTATAATAAGGATTAGGCTATAAATTATGTAAATACGTTAAAATTTCATATCACAATTATAAAATTCTTCAAGGCTATAATTTTATTGCCTTGAAGAATTTACTCTAGACAAACATTTTTTTTTATCGGATCTCGACGTTGTTTTGCTGACGAATAGACAAATAGGAATGATGTTTTAAACTGTGCTTTATTTCGCTTCTATTTCAAATATCCAACTAAGTTTCTCTAAAGCTGTTAATGAAATAACCTAACCTCCGTAGAATGTTTTAATTGCTTGGTATAATTTTTGGAAAACCATTAAATTATATATTTGCTGTAACGATCTACAAACTGCAGATCATATTTTTTTCTTTATTAATTTCCAAACATGTGGGTGCACCACATTTTATTTTATATGGAACCATGATACACACACTAAGAATTTAAATTATTATTTGTGCTTTGATCGTTGGTTCATTTTGGATGTTCAATGTGTAGTATTGATAGCGTATTGTGCATTGAACTAACGAATGATAGTGGATGGTTAATGAAGAATTTAACTTGAAGCGTATAATACAGTCCGACCAAAAAGAGTAGAAATTAAAAAGTGGCAATGCTGTAGTGTCCCCCCTTTCTAATCAATATAAGAGATCGGGGACGACACTACAGTATTGCCACTTTATAATTTCTACTCTTTTTGGTCGGACTGTACATAGCCCCTCTTGGGTCAAGCAAGGCCCGATAGAAAGCGTGGTTTTTTGTAAATCGCTATCACTTTACAAAAAGCACCTCACCGTACAACGTGATATCAAACCTCAATCTTGTCACCGTGTGCGATTCGAAACGAGTCATTGGCGAAATGCCACTTGCTCAGCAAGAAGGTGAAAGCCATGATAATAGAAAAAAATGTGTTTTTTTTAATTGTCATTTTGTCAGTTCGCAATAAAATTGGCTGAACGGATCTTTGCCTTCAAAACCCAACTTTTAATTGCAAACTGTCAAATTGACAATTTAAACATTTTGGAAAATCCATGGTGAAAAAAATTGAAATCCTTCTAAGCAAGGACTAAGGAAAAAAAATGGTCTAATAAAAATTGTACCCAGCCTATTGTGAAATTTTGCACTTAGTTGCGAAATAAAACGCTTGGGAATAGTACATCACTGCAGAGGCCAGGAAAAGTCAGTTCGTGGATGAGTATGATTTTGAAGGACCAGGCGTACCCGAGTCCTTCAATAATACGAATCTGCGAACTGACATTCCCGCCGAGGCTTGTATAGTGCTTTTCTCCAAATATGCTTAGAAATTATCACCAATCTACATTTTTTAATTAATATATCAGTGCCATGAAGTTCATTTGGTACTTATTTTCATTAGGAATAGGAATAAAATTTCGGGTCCGAATCATATGTTTGATTTAAAACAAAAAATGGAATTAAAATTATATGAAAACACTATAATAAAAAACATGGGGATAATTATTAATTTTGGTTAAATCGACAACTTATAAACGCACAATTTTTTTTAGAAACCATACCCATATTTTCGTTTAGGTTCACTTCGTCCATATTCCCATTATGTCAACATTCCTATTTCGTCCACATTCCCACGTCGTCCACATTCAATTCCCAAATCGTCCACTTCCTATCTCGTCTACATTCCCAACTCGTCCACATTCCCAACTCGTCTACATTCTAATGGAGGTAAATATTTGCTATCCGATACCCTCCAACGCATAATGATCTAATTTACGAACGCACTTTGCGCACGTTTCGCCCTAAACGCCAATTGTACATTCCTAAAGCGAAAGACTACGGATGTAGACGATTTGGGAATGTTGACTAAGTGGGAATGTGGACGAAGTGAGAAAAGAACGAATGGGAATATGGGTGAAATGGGAATGTTGACGAAGTGGGATTTTGGACGAAGTAGGAATGCGATCGAAATGAGAATGTGGATGAAGTGAACCTAAACGCATATTTTATCATTCTGGGAAAATCGTAAGTTCAAAATAACTTTTATATTGGTTTGGACACAATCATTTCTGTTTTAATATTTATTTGTTTACGTTTGGTAAACTTGTTATTTTCAATTCACTCATTAAATATCATCATATTATTAAAATCAAAACTGTCGTGGTAAATCTATAATAAATAACTAACAATCATAAAAATAAATTAAACGCATGTAAAATTATTATTTAAATTGTTTGTCCATTATTCGAAATTTGTCGACATTTAAAATACATTGACAGTAGCAGAGCCGAGAAATGTTCAGTGCGAGAACTAAACGCAGAGAACAATTAAAAAGTTTATACTAGTTCTTATTTTTTGATTTTCAGTTTTTGATACTTGGTTATTGGGCTGTATGGTGAATTATCAAAGTCTTTGAAAAAATTAAAAGGATTTTTTTAGTGCAGTAACCGGTCAAATTAAGAGTACCCTCATTTGTATGAGACGTCATTAAACGGAAGGTATGTTTTTTAGAAATGCATGGCCTGAATCAGAAACCGAGTAACTGATTCCTTAGATTGTACCTGACTAGTTTAAGGGACCCAGTTCGTCATACTTTCGTCAAAACGTCATACTTTCTTGTAGTTTCTATATTTTATTCTTACACTTTTCCTCATTTTATAACTTAGAATACACTTTTAATATGCTTTCTTCGAGAACAACGTATAGTTCAGTTCATATTACTGTAATAGTTAAGTACTTAAATCCTTTATGAAAAAATGTCTGACTGTTGATTTTCTTTCGGCGTTTCTTCTCAACAGTGGTCTCCTCTTGTGAAATGCCGGT
This sequence comes from Apotomis turbidana, assembly GCA_905147355.2. NCBI lineage: Eukaryota > Metazoa > Arthropoda > Insecta > Lepidoptera > Tortricidae > Apotomis > Apotomis turbidana. The sequence continues at coordinate 4,998,074 of LR990293.1, forward strand.
AGACTCAGACATGTAAAAGTGCCCTTGTGGTCTACTTGCAGAATAAATCTCTTTTATCTTTATTTTAAATAGCTTTCAGTCTTATTTAAATAATACTTAACTATAATGCAGTAACCGGCCAAATTAAGAGTACGCTCATTTGTATGAGACGTCATAAACGGAAGGTGTGATTTTTACTTAATCGTGTTATTTAAATAATAGCTATTTCCCGGCCGAGGCCAATAATATATATTTTTTTAATTTGTATTAACGCCTTATAAAAATAACGAAACATTTTGCGGTCCAGTTTTAGTACATTAATGGGAACATTTCCAAGCAAGTTGGAGAAAAAATAATGATGTATCAGAATCAGTATATTTGTACCTCTGATCTATAACATACCTGGAGCATTCCAGCGGGCCAATTATGGTTTTTTATCGCGTGGCAGATAAAGCTTCAGTCGCTCTTGTGGGTACTCCGATACGTAGCTAGGCGAGACAGCTACCTCTATCTGTCTATCATGCTATAAACACCACCATAATAGGCCCTCTGGCGAGCAATTAAGCCACTTTAATACACGCTAACCCACACGTGTTTATTCGCACTTTCTAAATTCTTAACTCACTGACGTCCGCTATTAAAAATAGGGTTGAAATTCAGAGCACCAAAAATTAGGTGGTCGATTTCTGGACAGGGAGCTGAGTGATGCCCTAATCTAATAGCGGGACTTCACTGCCTGTACCCGCTCTCTATACTAGCCTAGAATTTATTTTGAGCCAGGATGCACTCTAATAGGGTTGGCCAAATTCGATTATACGAGGAAAAAAGTGATAGCCAGGGTTCGTAAAATGCGAGCAAAATTAATTGAAGTACAGGGGAACGGGGTCGTCACTGTTTGTCGTAACCGTACGTCAATAATGCTTCACTATCGTCGCTACCCGTCACTTTTCTCACATTCCTGCACAGAAAGAGACGGGTGAGAGCTGAGAATCTCGCGGGAGAAATACTCGAGTGTGACAGTTCTTTCTTGTTGTGCTAACTTTTTTTTTCCTATATAGTTTTCACTCATATCATATTTTGCTAAAACCGTTTGTGGATAACACTACGATACGATGTTCGTGAAACAAAAAAAAATTAACAAAAAAAAGAACCGACTTCAGTAAAACTAAAAAACCAAAAATAACCCATTCAAGTACAGATTACATTTGACTCACCCTTCGAAGTCGATCCCAAACCACTCAGTTCTTATATTTATAGTTATATTATAGTTTACGCGAGGTTTGGCACCGACTTCGAAGGGTGAGTCAAATGTAATCTGTACTTGAATGCGTTATTTTCGGTTTTTTAGTTTTACTGAAGTCGGTTCTTTTTTTTGTTAAATTTTTTTTTTTTTTGCTTTTTAGTGGTTCTAGTGGCCATCTGTGGTGTTCATCATCAGTTTCCTTACACCATATCCTATTTACTGAATGTAAATTCTTGACTTTATCAATAAATTACCGAAAGCGCCGTACATGTCCCTATAACATTTGAAGAGTTCCCTCGATTTCTCCAAGATTCCATCATCAGATCCCGACTAAGTGCCAACGGGACCAACTCGGAGTTATACCCTTTCTATTAAAAAAAAAAATTGAAAATCGGTTCACGGTTCTCGGAGATATCGAGTAAAATACATACAAAAAAAAAAAAAAAATTAGTTCGAATAGAGAACCTCCTCCTTTTTTTGAAGTCGGTTAAAAAATAATTGAAATCTATACTAGACTATTAAAATAATAACCTTTCCTTTTGGGTTTGCCGTAGTCGCGTAAAAAATAGTACAGTCTGTACCACAAATCTCATGGAGTTAATCCATATTGACGTTCAGAACGACGGCACAGGGGCGACAAGGGCCTATCGGTGTAAATCGTGCGGCGGTGACCTTGTAATGCAGCGTCTACGCGTAGGGTTGGCGGTTTAGCTACCGCGGCACAATGAAATAATAATTATTAGGTACTTAATGAAAGATGTTTATTTATTTAAGGTTTAAAATATATTTAGTATAATAGTGTTGACATATGTTATATTATAAATTGCTTACCTTTATATATTTTCTGTTCTTGCGACTTACTTTAAACATTTTATTATTCTCTGTAATTACGGCGAAGATTCGAAATCGTACGAACAGTTTTTTCAAAAAATCTAATGGGAAGCATTCACAAGGCATATCAAAAGTTATATGCTGCATCTCGGCCAACAAACTGTTTCCCAATGTTTGAGACAGATCGTCTTTATTTTTAATAAAATAGGTATTCCTTTCCTTGAATGTATTTTCAAGCAATATGAACCTCTAGCAGCCATAATAGTTTTGTTTGCGCGGCGGTACATCGAAAAGTATGAAAACGAATACGACGCGGCGCGAGCGAACAATGTGAATTGATTCGAGCAGAGACGGCGGCGGCCCTTTGAGTCGCCGAGCCGGGCTCGACTTTCCCCACCTCGCGCGTCCCGCGCTCGCCCCCGCTCGCCCCACGACACGCACACATAGCCGCGAGTTCTGTTACTGCACACAAGTGTCTTTACGTTAGTATATATATTCTTTGACGACGGCCAGAATAATCACTCGACCCGAATGGGCACCGCAAGGCTGCCGAAAAATGGCAGGACGACTTGGGTGCATTTAGTAACGAGTGGAGGGAGCATGCGTTCAAGCGAGGGGAGGGCTTTGCCCAGCAGTTGGCTAGGAAAAATACTCTTATTTTAAACAATTGGTCCATTACATTTCGGTAATGCCCACCCTTAGCCCTAATGTAACTTACGTACAGGTTCTCGCTCGTCCAGATTATTACGTTACATTTTCGACGATATCAAGAGCTACACTTTTAATGGCCACGGTGTGGTACAGGTAACCTCGTTACTGGTGTGTGACATGGCGCAAAAAGGCCTTCAGAAATAAAGCATTTTCTGCTTAAGTTGCATAATATGAAAATTGTACAAGTACGTCTCTAATTAAGTAATAAGTGATGATGACGTAGACTTATAGTCTAAGATCCCGATATAGAACGACCCGAAGATGTTTATTTGATGAAATGTATTTTATATTTAATTTAATATGTCAATAAATATATTGCTTAGTCCAGGGTATGTTTAATTTATAATAAAAAAAAAAAATTAAACATTTCACCGGTTTGATTATTATTAGATAAATTCTATACCAATCGAAAGTATGAAGCCCATAGAATATGCAAACGTTAGGTTGCCTATTCTTTTCCCGTCACAACTATCGGGTGGCAAGGTATAAACAGGTAAATCTATACCTACTAGCATTTTGCAACGGTCTGATTATTGAATTGAAATTAAATAAAATTAAGATTATTTTATTATGAATTTGTCTAATAATCAAACCGGTGAAATGTTAATTTTTTTTAATTTAATTTTTAACAAAACATACTCTGGTTTAAAATTTGTTAGGCAACCCATATGCAATATATCTGTGGCTCTAGTGAAAAGGGGTTAAAGTGCACTTATGACCTTTTTGCGTAATATACACCAAAATTCACAAAAAAAAATTGCGCATCTTTTGGTGTAATCGGAGCTAAGTTATCTTTTAAAATGACAAAGTTAGGATTGTGCCAAATGGTATATCTGCTGAATTATGTCGTGAAATATGGTGCAACTAAAGATTACATTGAACAATTTGGTGTTTTGTTTGTGGAGAACGATTTAAGTTCATTTGTCTCTTTTGACGCATCCTGTGTTAAACGATCAATGTTTACTTATACCTGTAGTATAACTAACCCTATGCCAGGCACAGTACAGCTGTTTATATAGGTCACTATGCTAGAACTTAGCTCGACAACACACCACCAGTCACGGCAAGGGTTGGGTAGCAAGTAACCCCACTCCGTTGGTCTGACGTATGCGCACGAGATAAGGATAGCAACACTACATCCCTTTTTTATTTTAATTAAAATTAGATTAATTGGTGATCGTATAAATAATAATATGTGAATGTTTATCTATTTAAATAAAAAGGTTGTTTCTCTCACAACCAATAAAGTATTTAATCAGTCTTGTTTTATGTTATCTAGACCGGTTAATAGTTTAATTTGTGATCTCATTTGATTTAGAACTAGCTTTGCAATATAAACTTGCCGCGAACCTTGTTGACACAACAATATAGAGGATACATCGAGGATACACAAAGGATACCGATACGAAGTCGCTTCAGCGTGAAATATGCTGTAGTCGCCGGTTAGTCTGTCGCAGCTAACCGGCCCCGTACGGGTTCGCGATAAGGAAAAGTTCTCCCACACCAATGTGGATAGGGAGGGAGTCGCACTGGTGGAAAGGAAGAGCAAGGCGCGCTTGGTGCCCCGCAAGACTAAGTGGCACAGGCGAGCCGGTTAATTCAGTTCTTGGGATTGCGACACCGTGTCCCACCAGGACATGAAGGTGTACCACTTCAGACCTGTCACTACGTGCAATTCAGCTCGTTTGAGCTACGCGTGTCCCAGCCGCTACAGGCTGCTACTATCTGCCTAATCCTACGCCAGCCTGTCTAGCATAACCACGCCTCGCGGTTCCCGTCGCGCGACAGCGCTAGCCGTCGTTCCCTCACACCACTAAATAAATAAAGGAGCCACGCCATTATGTCGCTTAAGCCATTAAGGCGCTTATTGAATTAAATCTAACTAGTTTTCAGTTTGGTCTGCATGTGTTTTTGTAGTTCCAAAGCATGTAGGTTATATTACTGTAATATTGTGTAACTTATTTGAAAAATAAATGAATTATACAAAACAAGGGTTATACACTTCATTCTAGATTTTTTAAGAATTGTGACATGTAGCCTTATCTGGATAATTATTTCACAACAACCACTTTGCCAAGCGCTTAAGGACTATAGCTTGCTCTTTTCCCCCTTTTACCATCTTCAATTTTTTTTATTTCATGAAACTGAAACTGAAGTATATATGTATTTATCATAGTACTGTTCATTTGTTAATTTTAATTTCTTGCTTAAGGCATGTCTATAGCCGCATTCTTAACGAACCTGATGTGTATGATACGACTTCCACGATACAGGCTGTGCCTAGTGTGGAAGTCACTGTTAAATTATGTTAAATGTAGAAATGTTTCTTTTGGTAAAATAAAAATTATTCTATTCTATTATAAGTAGCTAACTTGCTTTACACGTCATCATGACTCTCGTTCAATATTCTCACTAAAGTCATCATTATAATTTGTCATCTGAAATTACGATATATACCATTCAAAAGAATATGAGAATCCAAATAAATTTTCGAAATTGCAACTAAAGTCCAATTGAATTGAGATTTTGAAACCGCGTCTTTTCATATTCGATCTAGATTTTAAATCACAGATAAACAAATTCCAATTTAATTGCGGCATTAATTAAGAATACCAGATCATTCTCAATATAAGGTTGATAAATAATTCCAGTTTAATGGAGCCATTCATTTGAAATACAGGACCATCATTGGCAATTTAATTAATGTTGTGAAACGATTCCTATTTACCTAATGAATGCACTTATTTGAGATACTAAACTAAATTGCAAATCCAATTGAATTGAGGTTTTTAAACCGCCACATTTCTAATTGGGTCAAGGTTTTAAATCAGTGGTATACCAATACCAATTTAATTCCGGCATTTAGTTGTAATACCAGACCATTCTCAATTGAAGGTTGATAAACAATTCCTATCTGAGGGAGGCATTCGTTTGAAATACCGGACTATTGTCAATTTACTTAATGTTTTCAAACGATTCGAACTTAATGGAAGCTCTTATTCGAAATACTAAACTTTTGTCAATATAATGGAGGTTGTTAACCAATCCCACCTAATATAGGCATTCATTTTAAATGCCACTTTTGACAATTTAAAAATGATTTCAAACTATTACAGTTTTATTAACCCCCGACGAAAAAAGAGGGCTGTTATAAGTTTAACATGTGTATCTGTGTATCTGTGTGTCTGTCTGTGGCATCGTAGCGCCCAAGCGGATGGACCAATTTAAGTGCGGTTTTTTTTAATCGAAAGACTTTTCCGTCGAGATGGTTCTTAGCTATGTTTGGTGGAAATAGGACCAGTAGTTTCCAAGATATTCAGATTTAATTGGAACAAGTGACGAGATCTCAGCCAATAATAAAGTCGATAATTCGAAATAATGGCTTATTAATATTGGTTTTATTAGCATTTTCTATATGACTCACTAATTGAGGGACTCACTCATGATGACCAGGTAGTTGCTAATGGATCTCAGCCAATATTGAAGGTAAGGATTCCAAATGTTGGTTAAATGTTAAGTTGTATTAGCATTTTCTATATCACTCGATAAATGAAGGTCTCATGATGACCAGCTATTTGTTAATGGATCTCAGCCAATATGGAAGCCAAGAATTCAAAATTTTGGATAAAGGATAAGTTGTATTAGCATTTTCTATATCACTCAATAAATGAAGGTCTCATGATGACCAGCTATTTGTTAATGGATCTCAGCCAATATGGAAGCCAAGAATTCAAAATTTTGGATAAAGGATAAGTTTTATTAGCATTTTCTATATCACTCAATAAATGAAGGTCTCATGATGACCAGCTAGTTGTTAATGGATCTCAGCCAATATTGAAGCCATGAATTCAACATTTTGGATAAATGATAAGTTTTATTAGCATTTTCTATATCACTCAATAAATGAAGGTCACATGATGACCAGCTAGTTGTTAATGGATCTCAGCCCATATTGAAACTAAGGATTCCAAATTTTAGTTAAATGTTAAGTATTATTAGCATTTTCTATATTACTCAATAAATGAAGGTCTCATGAGGACCAGCGAGTTGTTAATGGATCTCAGCCAATATTGAAGCCATGAATTCAAAATTTTGGATAAAGGATAAGTTTTATTAGCATTTTCTATATCACTCAATAAATGAAGGTCTCATGATGACCAGCTAGTTGTTAATGGATCTCAGCCCATATTGAAACTAAGGATTCCAAATTTTAGTTAAAGGATGTTTTATTAGCATTTTCTATATCACTCAATAAATGAAGGTCTCATGATGACCAGCTAGTTGTTAATGGATTTCAGCCAATATTGAAGCCAAGGATTCCAAAGTTTTGTTTAAATGTTAAGTATTATTAGCATTTTTCTATATCACTCAATAAATTAAGGTCTCATGATGACCAGCTAGTTGTAACAGGATCTAAGCCAAGAATGTCTAATGTTGGTTAAATGTAAAGTTTTATTAGCGTAATCAACAGATTAATAAATTTTTGACAGTACAATAATTTGGTACCTTGGAGCTGAAGATGGCCGTAGGAACTCCTAAACAAAACAAGATAAATCCATGATTTTTGGGCTCGTCTGATTGTTCTTGATGAGCAATTAACATTTGTGTAAGAAAGTACAGTCAATAATAAAACCGAGTCTCAAAAATACTGTTTTGACCAAAAAAACTCATTATAATTTCTGTCACAGTTTCGGAATTCTGCTAAAGCTGAATTGTTATTAGGACTATTGAACAGGTTCTTTTGATTGAGGTCACAAATAGCAACACCCTGCAAGATTTTAACGCGACTAAATGACACGTAAGCTTTAGCAAAAGTACTCTTGCCTTGCCTAAGTGAATAACAGCTTTTTAGGATTTTGTAGTTTGTGTCAGTCTGTCCACAGCTTAGCTCGGGGACATAGTGGTTGAATACATTTTTAAAAACATTTTTTGTGTACCTTTCCTACACGTAACAAAAGTAAGGATGTTTATCCCATGGGTATCGATGATTAGGTCTCTCAAAACTAAGTCAAGTTACCTAGCACCAACTGCAATTTTTATGGATCTAAGTAAGCCACCCGTAACTACCTTTGGATCCTGTAGAATAGAAACCTGGTTCTGTTTTAGGCCATAAGTAGCAGGTCCTTGCGACTCGTGCAGTGCATTTAAAGTATATATTTTGATTGTCTTGGCTAATAACTTTGCCATTTCGCCATTATAAGCATTAACTAGTCTGACTTTAACGATTTTTTCCCAGAATGTTGCTTAAGGCTATTGAAATCAAAATATATCCTAACTTCAATCTTAGAGAAGACGGCATTCATTACCACTGGCTTGGATCCTGTTGTTATCTACATATAGTCAAGGATCAAGCTCGACGAAAGATTGGAAACCCTGGACCTTAAACGGTGTAAAACGAAAATAGTGTCAAAAGAAGAAAATTTCGGGACGAAACTTCTGTTTGTTTAAAAAATATGAAATAAAAATAAAATTTAAAATTTAAAAAACCCCCGACATGACCACCAATAAAAAGAAAGAAATAAAATCTTCGAAATGTGCCTATACAATGAACAGTAGAAAAAGAATCCAAGTTTTGTTGCGTCGGGGGACCGCTAAGTAAATGAAATGCAATGTACTGAAAATCGTAAAGTGGGAAGCCCAAGTGCATACATGCAATTTTGCGTTGATAAATATATTTCATTTCATTTAGGTACTTAGCGGTCCCCCGATCGCAACGAAGCTTGGATTCTTTTTCTACTGTTCATTGTATAGGCACATTTCGTAGATTTTATTTCTTTCTTTTTATTGGTGGTCATGGCGGGGATTTTTTAAATTTTAAATTTTCCAGGCATTCATTTGAAGTACCAAACTATTATTGTCAATTCAATTAAGGTTGTCAATCAATTCCAATTCACTGGAGGCTTTGAGACCTCGAGTATCCCAATTGAATGGGAGTCAAGAACACGTCATATTCCCATGTTACCGGCCCTCTGATACCTGAGATATTCCAATTTAATGGAAGTACTAAAACAACAGCCTTTTCCAATTGAATGAAAGCTTTAAAGCACAGTATATTTCAATTGAATCGACGCGTCGAAGCCATCGAAATTCAAGTTTTAATGGGAGTCTCAAAAGCACATACTCCAGTTTATGAACGCTTTGAGTTATTTAATATAAATTTAAAGGAAGGTTTAGTACATATGGTATTTCAAAATGACCTTCCAGCACGAACGCGGCACTTTACATACCGCTTATAATATATCTATGGTCTATCAAATTGACCTTCCATGCAATTGTATTTGCTTAGCCGTTAAGCCTTACTATCTTTCTTACGAATAGTTTGGTTCCCGCAGTCTACTAAATAGACGTTTCATAATGCCTTTCGCTTGCTTTAACAATCCGCTTAGCCTATCATATTGGCAATCCAGCGTGGTCTATCAAATTGACCTCATAACGCCTTAGCCTATCATATTGGCAATTCAGCGTGGTCTATCAATCTATTCCCTCGAGGTTAGACGAAATTATGTGCTGTGTAGAGGATGTTCTGACTGTCCAGAGCTGGTCAGTCAGGTTATCCGATTGTTCGTCCCTTCTAAATCGAGGTTCAATTTTCGTCCACGCTGCCGGCTACTGTTGGCTGCTCCTGAGGCGCGAACCATAGCGCGGAAAACTCTCCTCTAGTTCGAGCCTTACGAGAACTTAATGCGCTTCTCGCATCAGCATCGGATTTGGACGTTTTTTGGAAGTAGCTGGATAATTGTGTGTCGTGAATGTTTATATCAAATTGAAATAAATATATTTTAATTGTAACTAATTCTATTTAAAATGATAGATAATTCAAAAACTGTACATTCATAACGAATGAACAGGTAGCATGTCAAATCAAATAATTAATGTTTTAATAAGTTAAATTGCACTTAAACTGCAGTACAGAATGATAATGTATCAGAAATAAAGGCTATTTGAATTTGAATTTGAATATGTAAAACATGTTATGTTAAATTATTCTTGTAATTCACAGTGTATTAGTACTAACTGTAAAGCTGTGTAATTATTTGAAATAAATAAATAAATCAAATTGACCCCTGACATAAAGCTATTAGTTTCCAGTAACAATACAGTCAGAGCTTATCATTATTGACTAATGACTTTGCACTTATGAGTCTTCCATATCACTTTTAAACCCGTTTGGCCTATCAAATACTATACCTATATTAAACTATACCTTTCAAGACATATCTGCTGTTATTTAATTACTGATTTTGTTATACCCAATTGACTACATGTGACATATGCACCTATACGTGTCATATGTACCTATTAATGCACAACCCTTAAGCTGGATGTTCATACTGTTTAGCAACTATACAAGATACTCTAGATAATTATTCCAAAAAAATACATTTTCAACATAAAGACAAATTAAGCTTATCACACTATAATATTTAACCCGTCAATATATTTTGGAATTCAGAACAATCAAGCCCACTCCATAGGAAAGTATTAAGTAGCGTATTCAATTACGCACGCACAAATGAAAAGTCGTGTAAATTAAATAGACGCCTAGGCAGTCCAATCGTTTTCCCAATTTGTTCATAATTATTATATTGTGATCCGTCATCCACTGCGCCACTGCGCAGTCGAAGATTAGTAACACGACCCATTCGAGAATAACGCTAAACTACTAAATATTCATATTCCTCGAGTGCACAACTACTAATTAATATTCAAAATAATATACTTTGCCCGTTTTCTTATTTATTTAAGCAACTTTCCACCCAGTGGTGAATTGTGGGTGGGCCTCAGCCTCATGTCGTGGGTAGGCCTCAGCACGAACCCCGTGACTAATATACACTACCCACAATAAAATTATCTTACGTTTAGCAACCGAAAACTTGTGTTTCAATAGTTTTTTATTTTTTATTTTTACTTAACTGTTGTTAGGCATTTTTCCGTGATCTGATCAATGATGTGTTCATATTCATCTTTATAATTGCATATATCGGCTTGTCGCCGCCGTACAAGGAATTTTTCGAACTTTTCGTCCTGTTCCTGTTTCATCAAACGGAATACGTGGCGTTCATAGACCGTACTTTGTTTGCAGGAGCAAAGTTATCATCGAATTTTGCTAAGGCTATCGCAAATACATCTGTGCCGACACCTGGCTCCGCGTCCGCTCCAGGGATATTGTAATATATTTTTCTTAGAGCTCAATTCCTCCGAAATGCAAGAGGCTTGTTCTCTTCTTTTGGCTATCTGTGATAGCTGACACCTCCAAATAGACATGGAGTGATCGTTTCGAACGCTTCCATCTCAGACCGATCGAAGAGGTCTCGCCTTCGCAATGGATTTTTTCCAAAGTTATGGCTGCCATGGGTACTTTTGGAGCGTCCCGGAACCAATCAATCAAATGATTCAAGCGGAGCATTCATCTAACCGCTTGCTAAACAATTTAATGTTCGTACTGGCCCTTTAGCCATTAGTCGTTTTAACGGCCGCTTAACTACTGCTATACCATGACCTTGGTCAATGTTAGAAGTTTTAAAACAATATGTCAATTAAATGACACAACATTTTTGATTTCAGTTGCTTAGTGTACACGACCATGTTGTCTTATTCATCAATTGAATGATCAGTATACCATAATGACTAGTAAACATTTTATTATTGCCAATTAAATGACCAGGTACAATATACTCTGCTTACAAGTTTATTTACAACACCAATCATACAGTTTAACCACTCATAAACACATATACCTACACTGATATTTCATCATACATATTACGTTCCCGTAAATAACTAAGTGAAATAAACATTAAACCCTTCAATGTTTACTTTCATACATATTGACCCCGCAGCGCAAGGTATTATTACAATGTAGTTAGTTAGTTACCTATTTATCAACCCCGTAAACAATTTATACTGCACCCGATCTAATCTGCCTCAAATGCCGTTAGAAGCAACCGAAGTCTATTTATAATTAATGATAATGTTTCTGACAACTGAACTGTTTACTAAAGCTGGTTTACTTGAGTAATTTTGCCATCGCAAACTTTCAAATATATCTACCTACAAGCCGTTATTATAAATGACTGTAAACTTGCACTTCTAAGTCAGATCGTTATTTCATAACTAATATAACATTTTATCACACTTTATTATTATTATTCTTATTTATTATATGTTGTCCAATGGTTTTTAACTGTACAATTGCATTAATTTTACGTTGTAGGCGCGAGTAGATAGGTACTTAGATACGTTGCGCTTATTAAACAATACCTGCTTATTGTGCCTAGGTAGGTACATAATTATTATGGTTTACACATCTTTTATTATATACGAGTCGCGGTATCGATGCATTTCCGGTAAAAATATTAGACATTAATACCGTTAGTAAATATCGGACAAAAATAATATCTATAAGTAAGTAAAACTGCATGATTCGCCAGGAGTTATTTGCTAATGTGCAATAACCGTTATTTTTTAAACGAATGACCCATTACGAACTAAAACTTGTTTACGAGTCGATCCCTGTACTGGGATAGTTGAGCAGTGCACCGCTACCCACTAGGTAGATGTCTTTTGTTCCACAGTTATTAGTGAAACTATAACTTGGATAAATTAACTTCAATGACAATGTATCATATAACTATCGAGCTTGCCCTGTATTTATTATACATTTACTGTGCAAGTACACGTGAGACTGCTTTTGTCGTGTTCCCGCCTATTCCCTTTTTTTTTTGAAGGCGTAATTAGATTTCTACTCACTTTTGCCCTCGTCGCCACTTGTAGTATACCTAACCCTATGCCAGGCACAATACAGCTGTTTATATAGGTCACTATGCTAGAACTTAGCTCGACAACACACCACCAGTCACGGCAAGGGTCGGGTAGCAAGTAACCCCACTCCGTTGGTCTGACGTATGCGCACGAGATAAGGATAGCAACACTACAATACCTTTTTACAAAACAATATTACATACATTATAGAATATAAATCGACTTTAATCTGTATTCACGACTTAATTTTAAACATTATTGATACAAGTCGAATTGTATCTTTTAAGAAATCTGGTATTTAATGATCAATGTTTACTTGTACCGATTTGCACCAGAAATTTACCCATAATTCATTAAAATAAATCGAAATTAATCCATAGTCACGAATAATTGTTTAGTATTTATTGGTGTATATAGACTTATACTGGTGAGATGTATCATTTTACACCACGATTATTACTTGTATCAAAAAGTTCTTTTTATAAAGTCTCTTCGCTGTGGTTTATTTTAAGTACACTTGGGTCTAATTAATCATCCTATTATAAAATTTGGCTCACCAGTATATAGAATGACCTACAGTAGTGATGTAGGCATTTTTTTACAAGTTATTGTACTTGCAATGTACCTATGTAACTATGTTTGTTCGGGTGGGATCTTGCAATTCAATTTTGAAGCAGAATATCTGCAACCGATTGAGCTATACCTAATTTTTCTCAAGTACCTATTACCTACTTAACATGACAATACAATAATATGGTACTATGGGGCTGGTCTGATGATGAAGCCGGAAGGTGGCCCTAGGAATAAAAATATTTTTAGTTTGTTACACAGAATGGCAGGCCGATCTTGAATCGATCGAATTCAAACTTGTTGAGGAGAAAGGTGGCAACAATTTTGTCGACTCTATTAGCACTCCAGAAATAGGCAGATCGTATAGTGTTCACTGATTCTTACTCAGAAAAATTACAAGGAACGAAAGAAACCGGAACGGTAGAAGAAGCAGAGCAACTTTCGTTTTGGGACAGAGTTGGTCAAGGACGAAAAGGACAGCCTAGAAAAAGTGAGAAAGAGAGAATAAACATAGGGAGGAAAGGAAAAAGAGGAGACATTTTGGTAAATAGTATGAAAGCAAAAAAATAAGAGAGAGTATAAGATGCTAGGAAATTGTAAAATGAAATGCGCAATAAATATACAAGAAGAACTCACAAAAGAGGCCTTATTCCTTTTAAAAATTATTTTTTTCACATTGTGACAAATATATTGATAATTTCAACCAACTTTTTGAAGTGAATAATACTTTTCCCCGAGTTCTAGGTAGTAACATAGCTTTTTCATGCTTTTATTGCGTGCAGTCGAAAATAAGTAGAAAAAACGAATTTTCCGCGTGAATTTAGTAAATTTCGACTAGTTTTTGAAACAAAAATTATCATTGAAAATTCAAACTTCATGTTTTAAATATATGCAAATAAATCACAATGGCCCTTTTTCTGGGTAGTAACGTGAATAATATGTTAAGAAACGTGTTTGATCAGAGAGAAAAAGATCTAAAACAATTAGCATTTTAAAAGATAAGGCCTCCTAATTGGGCTTTAGGAGAATTTAACAAAAGGGTTCAGTTCATTGCTAGGTAATTTAATGGACGCAACAACAAAGAATAGACAGTTTGCCAATTATTTAAAATTAAAGACAGAGTGTTATCGCATTTGCAGAGGCTGCTAATGCGATGATAACCATTTGACGAAACATCAAAGTTTGTTCAAGGAGGAACTGACAAACTTAAAATCAGTGAAGAACTTGTCCTAGATTCAGCGAGATGGGTTATGCTGAGTACCACAAAAATAAGTAAAAGTAGATTGAAAGCCGTCGAGGAACATATTTCATTATTATACAGGAGTATATGAAAGACTTACAGCGGTCCAATACGGATATCGGCGAAACAATAGTTTTTTATTTGATAAACCCGAGTGTAAGATCTTTTACGAAAATTTGTTAGGTTCTGGAGATGTGGTAGATCCTTCGGCGCCAACAGAGCACAGGCACTTGGTTTTGGAAGGAATTGATTTTATACAAGAATTGAAATTATACAACCTGACACCCAAAACGTGATACATGTTATTTTCCGTGTCTAAATATTCACAATTGCGATCAAATTTTAGTATAAAGGTCTCATACTTAAAGATTTTTTTAATTGTAAGTCAACTGGAAAAACAAAATTTTGTACTTATCTCGTTTTAGGTATCATCTTGTATCACTTAATATGTTTTTCTATTTGACGATTGATTGAGGAAAGTCCAAATTTAGTTAAAAACTATGAGAATAGTTTTATATGCTAATGTTGACTTTTTCTGTCATTTTTGTAATAATGAATAAATAAAAATAAAGATCTTTTATTGCCACTGCACCGCAAAAAATGGATATAACTTTTAAAAAACCATTGGTAAAAGTGGGTTTGTATTACAGTACACCTAAATTAATTGAGTGCAAAAAGGTAAAAGTTTATTTTCTTAGGATTATGTCTGAAATAAAGCTCTTAAATTATAGGTTTCGTTTAGTCAGGTATTTATTATTTAGGGTGTTCATGTATTTTTCCTTTATAAAAGGAGATAACTTCAAATAAACCGAACAGCATGTCCATTTTCACTTTATAAAATATTGGTGAAAATTGGTATGAGTTTTATTTTTATTTTATTTTTTTATAACGGCACAACATAGTGGCTCCACTTCGCCTGATGGTAAGCAAAAAGGGGAGCCCAAGTCGCAATGGCAACTGACGAGAAACCAACGGTGCCAAGTCAGTTGACACTGCCATGCTGGCCCGAGAGATGCTTCTTCACGCTTCGTTTGAAGGGTCCCAAGTTGTAAGAAGGAGGAAACACATGAGCCGGCAAGGAGTTCCATACTTTAATAGTTCGGCAGATGAAGGAATTGCCAAACTTCTTGGTACGGGTGGGAATATTCTCCACGGTGAGGCGATGACATCGCAAGCTGGCACGTGTGGTTCTATGACGGAAAGGGGAGGGTGGGATAAGAGAAAATAACTCTTCAGAACACTCGCCATGGTATAGGCGATAGAAAACGCTCAGCGACCCAATGTCCCTACGTAATTGAAGGGGTTCGAGGAATCTGGTACTTTTCTCGTCACCTATGATGCGGACCGCCCGACGCTGCAATCTGTCAAGAGCATCGAGTAGATATTGGGCGGAGCCATCCCAAAGATGCGAGCAGTACTCAACGCACGACCGAACTTGAGTCTTATAAAGAAGGCAAAGCTGGTCCGGCGTGAAGAACCGTCGCACCCTGTTCAGGATCCCCAGTTTTTTGGAAGCTGTGGTAATCAGTGACTCGATGTATTCGTTTTGGTTAAGATTGCAGCGGATGTCCATGCCTAGCATATTCAGGCTATCACGCAAACCAAGAGGAGTGCTCTGGAGACTAGGAGTAGGGAGAAACGAAGACGTCTTGGTAGTGAACGCACACACCTGGGTTTTCTTGGCGTTGAACTCAACCAGGTTAACAGATCCCCATTTGCTAATGAGGTCCAGAACCTGGTCCAGTTCAACGACAAGATTCTCACGTTTCGCGCCGATTTCTGCCCTACAAGCTCCCGGCCGGCCAATATATCGACCATGGACCGTACTATCATCTGCATAGCAATGTATGTTCCCTAATGGTAGCATATCATTGATATGCAGAAGAAAGAGGGTGGGTGATAAAACAGAGCCCTGTGGGACGCCAGCATTCACTGTCATGAACCGCGAAGCGCACCCTTCGACGAGGACGCGGATTCTACGCTCATGCAGGAAGTCAGCAATCCATTTACACAGTTGGATGGGCAGACCGTAGGCAGGAAGCTTGGAAAGAAGTGCTTTATGCCAGACCCGATCGAAAGCTTTGGCAATGTCAAGGCTGATAGCCAAAGCCTCGCCGTGTTTATCAATAGCCTCCCCCCAGAGGTGTGTCACATACGCTAGAAGATCGCCCGTTGATCGTTTCGGTCTGAAGCCATACTGACGATCATTAAATAGGGAGTGATCTTCAAGGTATCGGATCAGTTGGTCGTTGATGATCCGCTCCATGACTTTGCACAACACTGAGGTTACGGCAATGGGACGGTAATTAGATGGTTCAGAACGGTCTCCTTTTTTGGGGGGTTTTCAGTTATATTCCCGGGTAGTGTAAATATTAAGGGTGAAAAAGGGTACAAAGTCAGTTATGTCCTTAAGAACACGTTTTAACTTTGGAGAAGTAAGAATATTACCCCGTGAAAGAGGATTTTTTAAGTATTAAAACTGCATTTAAAGTTTATTTGTAAGTATAGTGGTTGAAGTACAGTGATCAAAAGTCTGAATAATTTTAAGCCGCAACGGTTTTTTGAGTCTCCTGTAAAGTAGTGTTTTTCGAGTTTAACCCCTTTTCACTAGAGCCACAGATATTTATTGACATATTAAATTAAATATAAAATACATTTCATCAAATAAACATCTCGGTGAAGGTCGTTCTATATCGGGATCCTCTACTATTATAGGACACCCTTCGGCGGTTACTACTGCAGTGCGTTCTTAATCAAACAAATATTTGATATAAATAGGGTTTTATGAAAACTATAGGGATCGAGAATGGGGATAGACATTTTCCTAAACTTTGGTGGTGGCTGTTGTAGGTATAGGTGAAATAGCACCCTCGTTTTGCCGATTTTAGTTAAATAACTATTAATCAAATAGAAACATTTAATATGATATTGCAAAACATTTGTATTCCATTACCTAGGCATATAAATTTAACAACATATCTGGCGTTTTGATAATATTTAATCAAGTTCAGTCTAACCGCCAGACTAGTTGTTGTTAACTGTACTTTGTAAAAATCGTTTTCTCAAAAACGATCGGGAATGTTGACTTTATTGATAAAAAATCAGGATGCGAAGTGCATATAAATTTATGAAACATGTACCTAATGTCTTATTATTTTTATTGTGGGTACATAGCACAATTTCTATATCAAAGCATTAATACAAATATCAAAGCGCAAAGAAAAATTTAAATTCTTAACCTGGCGGAAGAGACCGGGAATCGAACCCGGTGCCTCCGGATCACCGGTTCAAGGTTGTCCGTTTAAAATTAATACGTACTCAGCTAGCATTAGCCCACTTCCCTCGCTTCTACAATAATGTACTATTCTTTTTATTTGGATACTGCACGCATTGTTTTAGTCGACGGAAAGTTCCGCGCGTTGTGAATCACGATGTCTCCATCACCGTTCCGGCAGGATTATAATATCGTCATTTAATTCCAGGTAGGTACTTACTGAGAACCATATCCCGTGGTTTTGGAGCACGAATGATTTGACGCCTCACTCAATTGCCTCGGTAACTAACAGCTACCGGTCAAAGCTCTTATTTTATTACATAAATAGTGTTCAACTCGAATTTCGAAGCAAGTGAGTGGCTACTGTCGTTTTAGTATCAAATCATTTGGGCTCCAAAAACCCTAGGGTAAGGTGAGAACTGATGATCCCTTGAAGTGCAAATACTTAAAGATCCCGAAGCTCGAAGTACTAATGGTCACACGCCAGGCGCCTGCGTTCAGTATGCCGAACCCACGGGATACCGTCTCTCGAACATATACATTTTCCAAATCGGAGTTCTGAGGTAACAAAAATAAAAATACACAACCGACTTGAGAGCCTCCTCTTTGGAAGCCGGTTGCAAATGTATCCAGAATTGCGGACTGATCGCGGTTGTCATCATAACGCCATCTATCAATCGGAGTCGGATAATTGTACCCTCTCTCTAATATCAGCTCTTAAACTTGCTACATCTCTCGCTACATCCAAAATACACAAGCTAAGTCGTGAAGTGAAATCACATGGCCCATGTTTTTGTGTTGTTTTTGGGCGAATTAACTTTTGACCGACTTTGACTGTCCCCTGCGTTACTCAAAATGCCTCTGGAGTTACCAAGAAATCGGGTTTTTAATACCTATACATATTTTCTGTGTATTACAATTAACATAATAGAACCGTTTTTCCCCCAAAGGGTAAAAAACGGATATTTAGGTTTCAGCCGTAGCTTGAACCACTGTGAGATTAGCCCTTCTATATTCATAACTATATTCACTCCATACCTGCCCTTCTGCCTATGTTAGAAGAGTACTCACCGATGTCGTCACTATAGTTGTCTCTGTCTAGTCCCCGCATGAGCGGCGCGCGGTGGTCTGTTGCTTCAGTACATTTAGCCGGCAAGGCCATTAAGTGGTGGTTCAAGCTACGGCTGAAACCTAAATATCCGTTTTTTACCCTTTGGGGGAAAAACGGTTCTATTTAGGTGTTCGAGCCTACGCTTGAACCACTGTGAGACGTGTTTATTATCTGCCGGCGCCGCTAGAACCTCATAAGGGGCTAGTCAGTTAGCGTACTGTGAAAAGGGTGTTTATATAATAAAAAAAATGTCATGTAATCAATGGTATCTCTATTTGGGGTATTAATGCTGATTTACATTTTGATTTGCATTTGAGAGTTCAGAAATCAATTGATCATGATTGAATGAGAAAATGATTGTCATTCCAGTGCTACGAAATTATTCCTTAAGAAATTTTCATTACGTCCCTGTGGTGGTCTGACCTCCCTGAAGTAGTGATGGAAAAAGGTATTTCTGGATCTCCAATTACCTCTCTGCAGAATCTCGTCAATACTGTAGAGGTTGCTAGTCCAGTTATGAGTCGCCACTGCGGCTCTTAGGCTACCTGCTGAGGTAGAAATTCCCGCTTCTTTAAAAACGGTTCTAATCCATCCAGCGATCACAGTCCGAGAGGCATTTTTGACCGAGCCTCTTGTAGAAATGAACAAATTGTTTACACCACTCGAGCCCCGACGATCTCTGGATGCCGAAATCAAGTTGCGTATACACCACGTTAAATCGAATCGGGTATCTGAACTATCCAAACCATTCGATCCTCTTCTTAGGAGCCAACCTGATTGCCTGAAAGTATGAGAGTCAGTCTTTGAACCGAAGTTCGGCCAGAAAATAACCTCGTCATCTTTATCCTCGAAATGTTCCCCGTCGATAGATACAAGGGTTAGGTCATGCACCCTCCTGCCAGACGCTAGTAACAGTAAGACAGCTGTATGTCTCGCTATTGTGAAAAGATTATTCTCGTCAAATCGATAAGTCCTTAGAAAATCTAGGAGATCTTCTATTCTCCATGAAAGGCATTTTCGAGCAGGAGGATTACTTGCAAATATGCCCTTAAGGACTTGCCTTACCAAGGTGTGAGAACTGAGTTCGCGTGACTTGCTAGGATTCCCAAAATTAGCAATTACTGACTTATGGAGAGCTATTGTTCTTGGAGCAAGTTGGACTGTTTTGTGGAGATAACATAGGTATTTTGCTAGGGATTCTGGATCGCGTTTACAAGGTGATATATTCTTCTCTTTTGCCCAAGACATCCATCTTTTCCAAACAGGTCTGTATGTTTTGAGAGTAGACCCTCTCCAAGATGATTCTAAGATTTTTATTTCGTCTTCATTCCAATCTGTAACATGATTGGTCCAGCCTGAACCAACCAGGCCCCCAATTGCAGTTGGTCGATTCCCGGAGGTGGAAGGTTCGTGCGCAGGTCTATCACATTCCGTTTCGGTTCCGGGATTTGGTATACCGGTTTGACTCGTCTCCTGTTGAGGTCTGGGATCCAAAACGCCCTGTCCCAGATTGGAGCAATAACGATGTATCGTCCTGTTGAAGTCTCCATGTGACTCAGCACCCTCGGAATCAGTGCTGGTGGAGGAAATATCCAACCTAGACTGTAATGCCATTCCCTGCTGAAGGCGTCCGTGAACTGGCTGTTTCGGTCGGTAGCGTTCTCGCTTACGTAGGTCGATACGACTGCTGATCTGTCTGAGGCGAATAGGTCGATTTCTGGGATTCCGAATTTTTGGAAAATGCGCACTCTCGCATTCATCGTGAGATTCCATTCCGGTAGGGCTATGTCCCGCGATAGACTGTCTGCTATTCCGTTGCATATTCCTGGAATGTGACGGGCGATAAGGTGACATTGCATCTGCTTGCAGAACAGAAGTATTTTTGTCGTCGCTGCCAGTAGCTTTGCCGATTTTGTACCTCCTTGCTTGTTCAGGTAGGCTACTGTCGTCCGGTTGTCTGATTGAAGGATCACTGTTCGACCGCGTAACTCTGCAGCTAAATGACGAAGGACTTTGTGTACCGTCCAGAGTTCTTTCATGTTGCTGTGCCATGTTCTCTGTTCTTTGGACCATCTGCCGTCCAAGTGGTGACTGTTGACAATGGCACCCCAGCCTAAGTGCGCTGCATCCGTTGCGATGAAGACAGAAGGACTCTCGTAATGAATTGGAGAGCCCCTGTCGACGTTTTCCATCCACCAGCTTAGCTCCATCTTCACTGTTTCTGGAATCAGAAATTTGTGATGTGGAGCCTTCTGAGGTAACGCTCGAGATGCTCGCTGTATGGGTCGACAATGAAGGCGACCTAGGGGGACTGTAAAAGACGCGAAGTTCAGCTTGCCTAAAATTACTTTTGAGTCGTGCCAGCTCCATCGATCTCTCTTTAACAGTTTTCGGATAGAGTTCTGTAACTGCATAATTTTCGTTCTCGACAGATATTTCATATTCTCGATCGTGTTCCATATGATGCCTAGTAGACATGGGGAATAAATAACGTCACGGTGACAAAGTCACAGTGAGTCGCCGTCAAAAGTTGTCACTGTGACTTTTCACAAAGTAACAACGTTACAAAATCACATACGTTCCTACCGTTCCTAGCGCAGGCTGTTACTCAAATCACGATCACGACAAACGCCGTGAGCGTGCCGTGGCGCGCCTGGCGCGGGAGTACTGTGACTCAACTCGGCTCTAATCGGGCTCAGTCGGGAGAGTTCGGAAGTAGCAAAAATCGGCTGACGCCTGCTGCCTGAGAGCGAGTGAAATAGCGTAAAAGGTATCAATGCTTTCTCACTCAACACTCACCCGTACCAAAGAGTTGCTAAACATACCCGTATGATCTCATTACTAATAAACTCAGTACGTAATTTTAGAATTTGATTGTAACACTTCTTAATTATAGATGCTGTGAATAATGGTTGGTTTTGGTGTAAGTATGTATTGCATAACTAAAGTATAAGTTGAGAAATTTCTAGTATTAAAGAACTACCTGTTGCTTTGCTCGAAACCATCGAAAATCATCCTATTTTCTAATATTGGTGACTAGCCGTGTGAAGAGCAATTGATTTTTATATAAATAGATGCATAGATAAATGACCTGCGTCTCTCATTCGAAATATCGAATTTATTTCATTAAAGCCGTATAATTCCTTGTTCAAGTAATAATTACTCATACGTAAATTTTCTATTTTATTATAATAAAAAAAATATAATAATATTATAGTTTTTGTGTAGGTATAATTATTTTAAATGTATTAAATTACTTGGGTTATTTCATCATGTAGGTACTAAACAGCACTTAGTGGCGTATCTGTTCTTAAAGTCTATCAATAATAATAGACAAGGGCTGACCTTGGCCGCTCCGAAACGAATAGCTACGAACTTTGTTTACATTTTTTGACCTTCACTAATTATTCACTTTCGTTGGGTGCCAGTGGCGTGCACCTTATAAAGACAAAAAGACACTGCCTACCCTAGTTGATTACAGAAACGAAATATATTATTTATTGTTACAAACATTACCTTTTTATAAAATTATATAAAACAAATGTACAAAAATAATCAATTTGCGATCCGCGCCATCTATCGAGTCGGTGCGCTAAAATTACGTACGTATTGGTCGATTCCGTGGAGACTTGAACGATTCCGCGGCACTAGCGCCGCTGCGCGCCGTAAGCGGTAAAGACAGGCGATTTTCTGTCTAAATTTATATTTGTGTGCCTCGTGGTAACACGGCCCGCGTGTGTGTGCGTTCTTATAAAAATATTGCACACAATAACAAAACTCACGCACACAAATACAGAAGTAAAACATTGTCTCATGTCTTTTACTTCCTTACGGAAGTAGGATGTTTCCGACCCGCGACTCGACACGGCGAACAACATTCGGTGCGAGCGAGGCGCGAATACCGCGACGCCCGATGTTAAGCGAACAATTCCGAACGGGTAGCCTGTCTCGCTCTCTCCTTAGCTATTATTTGTAGATTCGAACTTCCGATGGTGACTATGTAACGAATTTAAAAAAGGCGCATTTTTGTAACTTTAATTAGCGCAAAAACAGTACTATTTAAGTTGGTCGTATTTTTGTTATCTATAGGTTTTGCATACTTGGACGCCATTATTGTTTTGTTTGTTTTGATTATTACGTGTGATAGTGGTGACTAGTAAATAAGCGAATAAAATCTTTCGATTCTTTTGATTTGGTTTGATAATTGTGGTGGTGTTTAGTGTTTGCGCCTGCGGTCGGCAGTTAATAGAGGAAATTATTTAGAGATGGTCGATTTGCTTGATATTTGAGAAGACGAAGAAAAAAAACTGTCCCGCAGTATATCTGTAAGTTATTAGGTTCTCAAAATTTTGTGTCTACCCTGTCGTAAAACTCTGTGCACGCCACTGTTGGGTGCAATACGTTTGCAATTTTGTATTTGCATAAAAAAAATTTTTTGGACCTTTGTTGTGATAATTGTGGCGAAATTTGTGTAGTTTTTTTAAATAATATTAGTGTAAATATAAGATGTTTGATATTAATAATTAGCCAAAGCATACGTATTGAGTAAAAAAAACAGAATGTACTCTAGCTGATCTCTACCTCATTTCTTATAGTTAAAAACCAGCTAGAGCACCGCGACAATATCATAAAGTGATATGAGTAACAGGCGTGACATAGTCGCGTTGAAATAACAGTGTGAAAAAATAACGTTGATTACAGCACCGTGACTGACCGTTACCGGTCATAAACATCATACAGTGAAACGAGTAACAGGCGTGACAAAGTCACGATGACTTTTCACTGTGACATTTTTGGAACGGGATCGCCAGTCACTGATATCAAAAAGTAACGCTTTTCCCCATCTCTAATGCCTAGGTACTCTAATTCGGTTGACGCCTTTGAGGAGGACTTCTCCTGATTGACATGCCACCCCAATTCTCCCAAGAATTGCTTTGCCAGATGCATTTGTTGTTCCAGGGTCGATTGTTCTTTGTGAATGATGAGGAAATCGTCCAAGTAAACCAGAACCCGTAGGCCTTCTTTTCGGAGTTGTTGCGCCACCCAATTCGTGATTTTTGCGAACGTCGCTGGAGCGCTGGCCAGCCCGAAAGGGAGACAGGTCATCTCGAAAATTGTTCCCTGATAAGACAGTGATAGGTATCGACGGTGGCTTTCGCTTACTGGAACATGGAAATATGCCTGGGTGATGTCTAACTTCATCATAAAGTCGCCTCTCCGTAGGTGCCGCGGTATTTGTTGATGATTTATGAGGTGAAACTTCGGGGTTGATACAAAATCGTTTAATCTTTTGAGGTTGAATATTGGACGATATTCTCCGTTTGATTTTTCTCTCAAGAACATTGTGGAAAGGAAGCCTGATTCTCGTGTGCTGGGTTGAATAGCCCCCGACTCCGTCAATTTCTTTATCTCTGCTGACATTGGAGCACTGACCTGCGTCTGAAATTTCCGAGAGTTTGACGCCGAGAATCTTGTAAGAGGAGGTACATTTCTGAAAGGGATACGGTAGCCTTTTATGATCTTTAAGATTGTTTCGGGTGCATCCTTCCATTTGGCTATGTAATGTGAAAGGCGACCCGCTGAGAAGGAGTCATTTTCGCCCCTCGTCCCATGGTTTGCTGCTCTGGTTGGAGAACTTCTGTGGACGTTTTCCATCCTTTGATGGGCGAAATGGCTTACCCGACTTTGACGTTTTCCTCGTATCCCTGCGGTCATAGCGTGGCGTCGACTGAAACTTTGACTGGCCCTTTGCCTCCCGCCGATCTGTAATAGGCCTGGATGCTGGTGGTTTCCATTTCTTCTGGGGGAAGAATTTATGGACTCCACCCTGTTCCTTAATAGCCTCAGTAAGAGCTTTGTCTTCGAATAGGTGAGTGTCTGAAGGGGGAATGTCACGTAATATGCCCCTCAGGGCCGGCATCTGAGGTCTATAGAGATTCCTTCGGTCTTTGAGCACCTCAGCGCGTCGTCCGCATGTGTACTGGATCAGTGCGTCTGAGCTCTTCCTAAACGCCGAGTCTGCCTCTACGAAGTCTTTGCCTACCCGTCTTTTTATGTCACTTGGTAGACTGTCCAGCAGATTTTGGAAGATAAGACGATGTTGTATAAGCCCGTGCGTAACGGCTCCCAATGTCAAATCGAAGCGCTCTAAGATTTCCACCGATTTCCATTTCGGTGTGACACTGGCAAGCAAATTGTTTGCTTTCAAAGCTGTAAAGATTGGTGTGGCCTGAAATTGCTTTTGAATGTCTGCAAAACGCACGTTGTGCCATCCGCTTTGGCCTAGTTTTTGGCAATCTCTACCTACTTCAACGGCCTTTGTGTCTGCGTTTGCGATTTTGGGTTCCCGCTCCGTAGTGGTAGGGGTAAAATCGAAATTAATTTCGGTACTCTGCAGTTCCGCTAGTTGCCGCTGGGCATCCGCTATTTTAGATCGAAGCATCTCCTCCCGATCTGCCCGTGTCTTTGGAATAGGCATGTCTTCGTGAGATTCCTCTTCTTCAGATTTGGCGCTTGTACTATCCGGCACAGATTCAAACGAGCTGTCTAAATCTTCTTTTCTAGCGTTGCTTGTTGTCTCCCACGTTGTCTTCTGGATCAACTTCTTAATATTTTCGTTTTGTTCAGCCTGCATGTTAACCATTCTGTTGAATAGCTCCGTTTGTTGACTCAAGACGGCGGCCAGTAAGTGACCGCTACTGCCTTCTGCGCTATTGGGGGAAGCTTCTCTTGGTCGTCTTGAATGACTTTCGTCTACTTCTGAGGCTGGGGATTCACATGTCCTTTTCTTGCTAGTGCTTGCTGTATGAGTTGCGGATCCCGAAAGCTCTGCTGATGCCTCGCTTCGCCTAAGCATAGTGGGTTTGATTGCCTTTACGGTATCCATAAAAACGTCATACGATGGCTCGTGGATTTTCTCCATTAAACTGTGCGGGGCATATATCAGGGCTCGACCCAAAGCCCACTTGACCAGTGTATTTCTAATGGCTCTGTATGCCCGCTCTGACAGGGAGGTGGCTGAAGGATTAAAGGCTCGCGCTAACTCCAGTGTGGGTAGGGCGAATCTGAGCTTTACCTCTACCGCCATTGAGATTATATCATCGCCAAATAGTTCTCGGAAACTCAGGTTGTGCACCTTCCATTCTCGCCAGTTTCTTGGAAAATGATTGTCTATAATGCTTACGACAGCGAAGAAGACATCCGCATTTTTTTCATCCGGCGGTCTCGCTGCCAGCTCTCCCATTGTGACCAGTGTCGACATATCTGGAAAAACATGTCATTTGAGCAAAGTAAACTAAGCCAAGTTGGGCTAAGACGAGGGAGTGGGAGCCTCATAGAATTGTCGTAACTTGAGACGACACGTCAACTCAATAAGGTAGCGTCTCGATTCTAAATGCCTAGTTGGGCCCTGTGATCGCCAGTTTGTGTGAGGTGGCAGACCGGTTAATTTTGAGGCTACCCTAGCAGGCGTCGTTCCATTCTCGCCAGCGTTTTGAGACGACGTCCAGTTTGAGACGACGCCCGGTTTGAGGCGACGTCGCCTCGGGTTTGTGAGGACGTGGCTTTGTTTGAGATGACGTCGCCTCGTGAGGTGACGCAGATCGGGATCGAATTGAGACGACATGTCCTCTCAGACGAGGCGACCTGCCTAGGCAGTTGAGTCGACATGTAAGCATGCGTAGTGCCGGTGCGCCTTCATAGGTGAGGCGACTGATTGTCGGAGCCCAGCAGTGTGAGGCTGCGTTTTGAGGCGACATTATATGTGCCTTGTCAATACGACGTGCTTAGACGCAGCGTGTATGACTCGTCGCTGGGTTTGAACGCCGAGCGGTAACATGTATGGGCTAGGTACATACTTGAGTAATTAAACTCAGTACTTACTTGTGGTACTGATGACGGTCACACTTTTTGTTATAAACTCAACTCGGTGCACGTGTTGTCCCTTGAATATAGAAAAGCGTACTGAAGCAACAGACCACCGCGCGCCGCTCATGCGGGGACTAGACAGAGACAACTATAGTGACGACATCGGTGAGTACTCTTCTAACATAGGCAGAAGGGCAGGTATGGAGTGAATATAGTTATGAATATAGAAGGGCTAATCTCACAGTGGTTCAAGCGTAGGCTCGAACACCTAAATTTCTGTTTAACCCAGTGGTTGACTGGTAGAGAATGCCTAAAGACATTAAACAATACAATACAATACAATACAA
This sequence comes from Apotomis turbidana, assembly GCA_905147355.2. Taxonomy (NCBI): domain Eukaryota; kingdom Metazoa; phylum Arthropoda; class Insecta; order Lepidoptera; family Tortricidae; genus Apotomis; species Apotomis turbidana. The sequence continues at coordinate 5,025,008 of LR990293.1, forward strand.
GTACTCTTTATTGCACACCTCATAAAATATACAGGAGAAATACAATGCAAGAAATTACAATTAGAGGTAAACAACAGGCGGTCTTATCGCTAAAGAGCGATCTCTTCCAGACAACCTTTGGGTAGAGGAGAACTTGAAAAAAATAAGATTTTGTTATTAGGCGGTGCAAAAATCGGAAAATAATAATATATACATAAAAAACAAATAAATACATAAATATAATAAACAATAAATACATAAATACATACATACATTCAGCCAACAGGTAATAGGACCATTTGAATAAAATACGAATTATGAAAGGGATAGATAATGTTCTTTCAGTTGAGTTTTGAAAGAAACTAGAGATTTAGCGCGCCTTAAGCTCACAGGCAAGGAGTTCCACAAACAGACAGCTTTAAAAGTAAACGAATTATTATAAAAATTTGAGACGGAAGAAGGTACGGCAAGGAGCAAATTTTGGGCAGATCGAGCAGAAGTGAGATAAGTGAAACGCTCCTTGAGATAGCGGGGAGTTGCAGGATGAAAAAGTATATTAAAAAGAAGAGCAAGAATATGAGAGTTACGACGAAAACGGATTGGGAGCCACTTGAGCTGAGAACGGAAACTAGATACATGGTCATATTTGCGTAACCCAAATATGAACCGAATGCCAACATTTTGAATGCGCTCAAGCTTATTAAGTTGCTCCTCTGTAAGATCGAGATAGGAGATGTCAGCGTAGTCCAGAATAGGGAGAAGTAACGTTTGAGCCAACGCAATTTTAGTGGCAATGGGGAGAAAGTTACGCAGCCGTCGCAAAGAAGCTACTGCAGCAAACATCTTCCTGCTAACCTCACACATTTGTGGCACCCAAGTTAAAGAACTGTCCATTAAAACGCCAAGATTTTTGACCTGGTTAGAATATGGTATTACAATCCCATTAAAAATAATCGGTGGGAGTTTTAAAAAGTCGATCCTAGATACCATCTGAGTACTGCCAATGATGATGACTTGCGTTTTCGCTGGATTCACTTTCAGACCGTAACTGCTACTCCAGTCTAAAATACGTAACAAGTCATTGTTCGTAGTGTCGATGGCAGCGGGGAGATCACCAAGTACGCCTTGCGTGTAAATTTGAAGATCATCGGCATAAAGGTGATAATAAGATGAAAGGTTTTGAGTAATGGAATTTATAAAGATCGAAAACAATAGTGGAGACAGTACACCGCCTTGCGGAACGCCTGCCGATATACTGCACCAGGAAGTACGAGAGGACTCCACCTTTATTCTTTGCCGACGACCGCTTAAGTAACTACGAAACCAGTCCATCACTGCAGGAGATATGTTAAGAGAGCGTAAGATGGCGAGCATTATGTCAAAATCCACAGAATTAAACGCATTGCTGAAATCTAAGAGGGTTAAAACCGTTAACTTCCGGTTATTCATGCCCATTCGAATATCATCTGTGATTTTGACAAGCGCAGTGGTGGTACTATGACCAGGACGAAAACCAGATTGAAACTGGTTCAAGAGGTCGTTCTGGTTCAAGAAAGAATTTATTTGTCTGTGCACTAGTTTTTCCATGACTTTGGATAGAAAAGGGAGAATGGATATTGGACGGTAATCAGAAAAAGAAGAAGGATTGGATTTTTTGGGTAAAGGGATGATATCTGCATCCTTCCATAGTGAAGGGAATACGCTAGAGGAAATTGAAAAATTAAAGATGCCGGTAATAACGGGAGTAAGCAGGTCGAGAAGAGGAAGTATCATGTTGCGACTAATACAATCAGCACCGACTGCATTTGAACTGATGCTCAGTACGTTCTTCTTAACATCACTGTCAGAGAAAGGACGAATAGAAAAAGGAGGAAAATCAGGAGTTGGAAATGTTGAAAGATAGTTAAGGGTATTCCCCTTAACAGGGCCATCAAATAAGGCAGATGCTGAGAAATGCTTGTTAAGCTCATCGAAATTAACATCATTAGATATAGAAGTCTGCTTACTCTTTCCAACTCCTAGTGATTTAAGAAACTTCCAGACTTTCGCTGGATCCCCATTTTCAACGGATTTATGAATATGGCGTCTTTGTGCATCACGACATATCGTGCTACACCGGTTACGAAGCTCGCGATATCGGTTTTTGTTCTTATCCGACGGGTCGACTTTGTATCTCGATTTGGCCTGATTCTTTTTTTCTATTAAAGATTTAATGTCCGCAGTAAGCCAAGGTGCAGGAAGATGCTTAACCTTTACAGCACGTACGGGAGCGTGAACGTCAAACAACTGACAAAAACATTAAACCCGCCATTTGTACTTTTTTGTATTGTGCAATAACGTTTAAATAAATAACATTTGGGACATTGAATGTTTTAACCTAAACCTATTTTAATTAATTTTTCAACATAGAGAATTTTATTACTTAGACATGAAATATTCCAACAAAGTTTAAAAGTTGTGGAAAGATTTGTGTCGATCGAAAAGTTGATCCCATTGACCAACATGGCCCATTGTCAAGATTTATTTTCCACTACCACTAGAGCTACTAGGTAGGTAATAAACTTTATGTCATTTCTGAGGGTGCCTACGATTAAGCTGTCGACCTTTCTGCAGGAGGATTTCTGACCGAAATGTGTCGTGTTCCGGCGATTTCGCGGACGGTTACCCCGACACCTAAGAAGTACGTCGCACGTCGCTAAACTAACGTGTTTATGTTTATATTATAATGCGACATAATGTACCCTTAATGCGACTATCAGAATCGATGGTTTAAAGCAGGGATCATCAAACTTTCCACAAAGTCGAGCCGATCATAACTTCATAACTGCAGTTGCAGAACTAGCAAATATCGCTGCAAATTTGTTTGTCGCGCGATTTAGCGTCACCCTTCTTGCTCGCGCGGTATTGTAAGAAAGAGGCAGGCAATTTTTATGCGCCGTTCGACAGTTATACTAGAGGTGCTGTACGTCTAGCATAACTCTGACACGCGACTTTTTGTCACGCGAGAAATACTATCTGTCACTTGTCTTTCAATACCGTGCGAGCAGGACAGGTGAGGCTGAGTCGCGCGACAAGCAAAGTCACGGCAAGATATTTTTACAATTGTAAACTATCCTTTACGCGCGAAAAAGAGCAGATGAGTACCAAATCAGTAACTGGCATAAAAACATCGTTCGTGGTCACCCGGCCTGTACCGCCACCGGTACTGTGATTCGGTAACAGAGGTGGTGTAGGTACGTGTGTCTCGCTCACTCGTTATGCCACCGTGCTCGGATCTCTCGCTCAACCGCTTGTCGCGCCGCTGGTCGCGCCGCTGGTCGCACAAAGTCATGGCGTGTCCGTAAGGGGTGCGTAGGTATTACAATCCCGAAAGTTCATAATATTACCTACAGTTGAAATACCGAAAATCCAAATACGGATATATCAAAAAGCCGTTATTCGATATACCGAAGTTCAAAATACCTATTTTCAAAAGATCGAAAGCTCAATACCTCAAAATTTCATAATCCCGAAAGTTTTAAATCTCGAAATTTTATAATTCCGAAAGTCAATGATACGGCTTTCCGTGCGTAGGTCTTATGAAATTCGGTATTTTGAACTTCGGCATTGTAATACGTACCCTCGGTAAGGGCAGGTATAAAGGACGCAGCCAGCATGGCAAGAGCCGGGCACGCTAATTTGATGACTCCAGGGCCAGTATTCGAGTTAGGTTTTGAAAGTTCAGCTTTTTTTTCACGAATATAGGGAGGAATAAAACAATGATATGCGGTTGTGTTTATAAAGCTTTTATTTGTAGCAAATTAAACAAGCTGAAGTCTTAATAATTAAAAAGTATACAGGGTTATTTTAGTGCTTCAAAGCTTCCTGCTGAGAAGAAGCACTTAAGAAACTCAGCAGGTATATATATATATACAAAATCTATATGCCTTGTGTATAATATTTAGCAAACAATATTTTTGAATCTACCGAAAATATTTTATTTTGACTAAATACATAATTGGCACTATAATGAATATATATTTTGGCTACAGTTTAATGATACACATAATTGGTCGCCACTAGGATTGATGGTTAGAGGTGTATCTTTGTGATATCTACATGATCATGAGTAAATGAATGAATGTATTTCTCTGATAATTCTACGCGTTACTGACTTTTACGTGTACATTATTGTCAAAATTGAGTACTATTGCATGGTATTTTCAATTGGGCTCAAATTTTATTAAATTACTGAAAATAATTCGCGAATATTACAGAATTATGATAATTCATGCAACCACCAAAATCAGAAAATCAGTTACGTATATTCAGAGAAATACAGGCATATAACGATATTAAAGCATTTTACCATTAAATTATGAACATATGATTGAATAGATGATAATTAATTAATAAAAATACTATATAAGCTACTTAATACTAGATAATAGAAAATAATTCATGATGAACAAATAAAAACGAATACCTATAATTGGACGGATGCGATAACTATTATTGACGAATGATGGTGATACCTATAGAATGATGCATGAATCTTGTGAGGTACCTACCCAGGCAGCCTTCACAAGGACCTTTCACCTAGTGATACATGGCAGATGATTATGTATGAAATCATGGTAGATGAAACATGGTGATGTTGGATGCATGCATCCTTTGAGGATTTAGGTTTAATACCTCGTGTGCCTGTAATAACAACTGGCTCCCTTATCCTTAAAACCGGAAGTTATGCATTATATTTATTGTTCTTCGGCTGAAATAAGTAAGAGGGTGGTACCTACCCAGGCGGCCTGCACAAGGACCTTCCACCTAGTGATACATGGCTGATGAAAATGTTTGAAATCATGGTAGATGAAACATGGTGATATATGATACGTGCATCTTCTGAGGATTTAGATCTAATACCTCGTGTGCCTGTAATAAAAACTGGCTCTCTTACCCTTAAGCAGCCTTCACACCGGCTTTCTTCCTAGTGATAATGACATATTATAATGGATGAAATCATGGTAGAGAAGGGTGGTGATATAGGATGCATGCATCCTTTGAGAATTTAGGTCTAATACCTCGTGTAAAAACTGGCTCCCTTTATCTTCATACCGATTTATTATTCTCCAGCCGAAATAAGTAAGAGGGTGGTACCTACCCAGGCGGCCTGCACAAGGACCTTCCACCTAGTGACTAGCTGATGAGGAGATTAAACAAAGGTGATAGTATTGAAATGCATGTATCCTCTAAGTCTACCTCGTATACCTGTAACCTAGTGATAATGGACGATGATGGACGACTCAACTTTTTGACCAACTCTTTCGATTGTCACTGGAGTTACTCAAAATGTCTCCTGAGTTACCAAGAAGTCGGGACTCTAATATACATATTTTTAGTTTAACAGGTTCAGCAATTGGTACACTGAATATTTCAACTTAAAAACAATAAATTTAGAATTACATAAAGAAGCATTATTTAAAGGCGACATTTTACAACGAAGTTGTGAGATTTGTTACTGACAAAAACTTGATTCGCTCTGTTGAAATCTAATAAGTGTTATTCACACAGCATTCAGTACATAAGTGAAATAGAAAGAAAATAGCACTTAACTCTAAAATTGATAATTGTGATACAACAATACAGCAGAAGGCTCTTAAACCACTGTACAGTATACATCTACGTATAGAGATACCTTATTACAGTACAATTATGTTGCCTTTATAAAAAAAATGCACACAATAAAATTTTCTTTTTTTTTCTGTAACAGAATCAATTTTTGATGTTTATTATTATATGTCGGAACTAATTAGGCCAAAATAATAAAATTTAAATGAAAGAACGTAAATAAGCTTCACCAGAGAAACATTGCTTTTAACTACATCAAACAATATTTTTTTGTATTACATAATAAGTATTTCAAATTATAAGGAAAGTCTCTCTCACCACACAACACATCATTGTTCGAAAAAGATGGCATGAAAAAAAATATATAAATTAATTCCTGAAGGCATCAAAATTCGATTGAATTAATTTACAGAAACATTTTAATTGTTTGTAAATATAATAAAAGCAGAAATTAAGCAGTTATGTTTCATTTTGTGTATAATGACTGTGTCTGTCTGGAAGCACCTATATATTAGAGAAACGAAGAATATAAATACTATAACACTTATTGCTAACTCTATCTATAAACAAAAACTTCATCAATAATTTTATACTAATTAATATTAAGTACATAAAACGTAATACTATATAAATCTATATATGTTATACAGCTTTTTAGACAGTTTCGCTTCTTTGGCATTAATATATACCGGGTGTTTCCTGTAATAGGAGCGATAAATTAAAACATAGATTCTTCGCTTGAAACTGGACAACATTTGTTATGCAACTTCTGAAAATAACGTGTATTAAATGATATTTTGTAGAATAATGTTTAGACAAAGAAGCAATGTATTGCGAAATGTCCAATATTAGTAGAGTGACAGCTATTCAATGCTCAGGGAATGTCAATGTTGGACGACGTACATTGAAAATACTACTTAATTTGTTTGAAATAATAAAATTCTGAAAACTGACTTTATTTTAAAGTTGCTCAACAAATGACGACGGTCGAATTTGAAGAGTAGAATCTATATTTTAATTTATTGCTCCTATTATAGGAAACACCTGGTATAATTTAAATACTATAACTATAACTAAGATTACTTACATAACTTAAATCATAAACGGCAAAAAAAAACTTCTTTATTATTTCAGTATAATTCAGTATTTACTCCTAATACTTTCACTACTGGGTGATTATTTAAGCATTTTAACCGTCTTATTGCCTTGGATGCCTAAAATAAACAAATTGAACTGAACTAAATTAAATTGATTTGTCCGTAATCAATAACCATTTCAATAATAATTGTAAAAAACGCGACTTTGGAAAAACAACCGAAAATGGTGACAACATTTTAAATTTTCAAATATTCATCAGTTTAAAATAATTGTATTTGTTTATTATCAGATAACCCAAAACTATTATTTTTATTTCTAAAATGTGAAATCAGCGTCATCTAAGAATCGGCCCTCTACATGTCGTCACCGGGTCCGTAATGTTTCATATAATGTCAGATAAACTAACATACACTTGATATACAATCGATTGGTATAAAGTTGTTTCATATAATGTAACGTTTCATATAATGGTTTTTTCCTATATTTTGCTTTTCTCTAATTATCGATTGATATAATAGGCTAAATGACATAATTGACGATATGCATAATTGTACTTTCGTACAACATATTTATCACATAAATTTGTTTAACATACATACTATTTAGAATAATAGCGTTTTCATATAAATACTGCCTTAAGGTGAAATAGGTAATGTTAGGAATCGTAAGCAGAGTCGGACCTGCGCGGCTCGCTCGCTTCGCTCGCTCGTTAGGGTCGCAGTTCAACCTAACACTCCTCCTCCAGTAATGGTATATCAAACCAAAATAGATTAAGTGAAGTTATATGAAACGTCGGGCACCCGTCGTCACCTTGTGAACAATTTGATAGTCACAACACAGAAAAGAACATTGGTACAGTTTCCATTTTAAATCCGCCATAGTAATATTTAGATCGACTGTCTGATTTTCTGCGCTGTGAGCAAAATACTGGTCGCTTACGCATTTAGGATGATGAACTTTTCAAATGAATTTCAAGATCACAAATTGGGATGCTTCCGAAAATGTAAAATATTTAATTTTTATTCCTTTACTTGATAATATCGGTAAATAAAAATATGTTGTTGATTCATATAGAATTCATCAATAAAAGGGACAAAGCAATAAATAAGACGGTTATAATTATAATCCTCAAATCATCGCCCTGCCAGAAGAAATTCTCTACAGTGACGCTATATTAGTAGTTTTCCCAATAGTAGTTTTTTATGCGCGTAAAGCTATGAATTCATTCACAGCAAAATAGTGTGCTTGCTTAAGGACAGCAAAGTTAAGAAAACAAAGGGAAGAACTGGCTGGAAGTCGTGTTTTAAAAACTTTATAGTACCGGCAATTGAAGTTGTAAAATCACCGTGAGGCTACACAGCCAAGCTGGCGTAAGTAAAATTATAGCAAAAAAAGGACGGGTTGCACTCCGGGAGTGCCGGCAGAAGTGAAAACTTAAACATCAACGTTGTGCATTTTTGAATATTTTGGAATGGTTAGGGAATAATTTCGCACAAATTGTTTTATTTATTAGTATAAAAGTACTATCATGTGTGTGGTAAAATACAATATTCATTTATTGCGCTATCGTAGACAGACTATGATTTAAAACAAAGAGGTATATTATATTGAAAACTAATTGTCACTTGTCAAAGAAAATAATATTAGTGTGAGATTTTGTTTTTCAAATAAATGCCTCGTCTTCCCCCTACTCTAACAATGGATAATGTTGTTATTTTTTTTACATAGCGAAGTAGTGTTTACTTAGAAATGATATCAGTTAATATCTTGTAAACTTCGATTAGCGTAACTAACGTAAATAACGACGAGTGACAGATATGACAGTTAACTATTGAATTTACAGTAACCATTGGGTAATTACACATTGGGACTTTAATAATTTGTTTTGTTAGAAAATTAACGATGGTTAAAGGTAGCTTATTTTAAGAATTGACTTAATGTAATATATTACTTATCATTAACTGAGCCTCAACCACGTGTTTTGTATAATGAAGTCACCCTGTATTATATAAGAAGATCGTGTTTTTAAACAAAAATATTGAGAAGAACATCATTTGCAATAAAAGCCTACGCTATCTGTAAGATTTACTTAAACAGTTTAAAACTTCTCATTGAAATGTGTTACCAAGTAAGGTGGAATTCAAAAAGTAAAAAAAAATTAATAATTTTTCAGTAGTTTTCTTGATTACTTTTTGCATCGCCTACTCATCTCATTTCATTTATATTAGTCCGCTACCCAAAGGTTGTCTGGAAGAGATCGCTTTTTAGCGATAAGATCGCCTATTGTTTGCCTCTATTGTAATGTTAAGTGTCATTTGTATTTGTATTTCTTTCTTCTTGAGGTGTGCAATAAAGAGTATTCTATTCTATTCTATTCTAAAAAAAAAAAACTATGAAAATTTTCAAATAAAATAGTGCCTAATAGAAATGAAAAAAAAAGAAACTAACTGATGCTAAAACTAGATTTACAGAGTTTTTACTTAAACACGTAACATATTATGATTGTAATTCTGGAATTTGGCTAAATTATTGGCAATTATTTAGCCAAATTACGCTGTTTACTTAAGTGTTTGTTTCATGTACAGCAACTATTTGTGAGTTCCTGTAATTGGCTCTGTATTTCTATTTAAGTTTCTATATTTAGTGTAATAGCTGTTAGTTCTCCTGAAATAAATAAATAAATAATATTTTTTATATGTTCTCATTTTTCAGTAGGTAAATAGGCCGACTCGCCCTTTTTTGCCGACTAGTAGCCGACTAATCAGCTGACTATTCAGCCGATCTCTAAATTAAAGTCATGTGATAAAACTGCTGCAATGGACATGTGCGCTTAGTTGAAGCGGCATAGAAAATCATAATTTACGAATTTGCGTACCGAATTATCGAAAATGTACCTTATTTTCAAGTTCAAATTATTGAACTCCATCTCGTGTAGATATTTAATATTTTGCTTGTTAATCCCCTACTATCAGCTCAAAAATAGTGCATAGTATCTTAAAGAATAGGCAGGGAAGTATGCATAGAAAAGCTGAAAATTCTTGCCACATTCATTTATCTATCATCAAACAAAATTTCTATTAAGAACTCGAAAACATGCCTTTATTTTGCATAAGTCTCTACTAATGTTGTTAAAATCATTATGAATGTTAAAATAATTTTAAAATACTACAATGGACATCTGTCCTGAGAAGAACCGGCAAAGAGGCGTTTATTTGTTACGTAAGACTTTAACTCCCCTTGTTCGAACAGCCCCCTTCTCTGCAAATCGTCTTACATAATAAATGAGTAGCCCCCTCAAAAACTCATCTAGATGTCACCTCAGCACATTTTATAACATAAAATCATTTAAGGTTATAAAATGTACTGAGATGACCGTTGCCAAAATTAGATTAGATAAATTCGCATAATTTCGACACTAAGCGAACTTGTAAGAAAATGCGATATAAATTACGTCATTCTAACGTATATAGACCTACTCGAACAAAGGCTCTTGAGACCAGTCGTGTCTGATCGGTAAAGACTGCGGGAGAACTATTATGGATCGGTTTTAATTACAATTTTAGGGATAAGTTCGCCTATATGTTAATTGTAATAGATGTATTTTTTAACTGTTTTTGTGTACAATAAAGCGTTTACTTACTTACTTACTTACTTACAATTTTATTGGTTATCACACCTACCGTGTCTATCAGGAGATGGGCTCTGATAGACGATGACTTGCCCTCCGCTAAATGGGCATCATGAAAGTAAGAAATGGCTAAAAGCAACATCGGCGCGGAAGGCTAAAGGATGAGTAGGCATCACTGGACTTTAAACCGAAGCCAACTTGCCACTTGCGTTTCCACATCCACCCTTGAGCATGTAGCTCTTGCGACTCCACTCTGGCCGGCCGGTTAAGGCAAGTCAGAGGCGGGGCCCGCCCAAGCAACACACAAACTGCATACACTCTTATACATGCAACGAATTTAAGCTGCTTAAAGGCCGTATAAAGATTAATGCAGCCTCTGTGTTACTTGGGTCCCAAGACCCTCCCGTTAGATAACCCCCAGGAGTTCTCAGGTACGTGGGGTCGCCACTCCCCAACAGCTCGCCACAAGCTGCCCTGCGTGGACTGATTGCGCTGGTACCAGCGGGCGATGGGGTCGTCACATCCCTACGCCTTACTATTTTTATTGAACATAAAACAATACTTAATCACAAAAAAAACAGTCCCAGTTTATATACTGTCATACCAGGGAAAAGTATGAAGCACCAACTCGTATTAACCTTCCACTATCAGCTCAAAATACCTAGAGGCGCAGGTTCGGGCCACAAACGCCTGCGATCTGAGACATTGACGAATTTACCGCCCTAGATACATATTTATGTAATGTACTATTATCTACACCCATTGAACAACATCTTAATAGCAAAATCTGAGAGATTTTACTTAAATATCAACCCGTTTTCGTTATTTTATTACCCAAGTTCCTATGACCACCATATGGCTCCAACATCAGACCAGATCCGTCGTACCACATTATTGTGTTGACATCCAAGTCACGAAAACATACTAAATTTCTTCAAGGTCATCCCAAACTGACCTTCCAAATGTAAGTTCATGGTCGAATCTGTAGCCCCAAAGAAACGGGAAAAGCGATAGGAAATTGATAAGAATAACAAAGCAAATCAATGCAATTACAAGGTTTATAATTTTAGCTATTATTACGTATAAAGTAAGTATGTTATGATCATTCCAAGTTATTTTTAGTAGGGAATGTACATATAAATAATCTGATTTTCATTACAATCAAATGAATTTGTGTATGTTGTTAGGGTTAAACAAAATTCCAGGTTTACTAAATGTATATAATTATATTTCGCATATTATGAAGCAAGGCGATTAATAGCATTGTGCATATTATCTTACAAATAATTCGTAAGGGCCATTTTTAGGGGTTAATCGCAGTGCATATAAAATTGTAAATTCGCTGAGATAACTACACAACCATAATTCTTCGCAGGGCTGAAGTAATGAATTTGATTATATGGTTAAAACTTTGACCTATTGGGTTTAGAATCGCCAGTCACGAGCCTGTATTACTCCTGTGACGCGAAGATAATCCCATTAGCGGGTTATATTCCCACACAAAGTCCGACTACTGGTAGTGAGGGCTAACCAGCCCTGATACAGTTCGAGTCATGTCTTAAAACAGAAAAAAAACAGTTACGACCGACTAGTTCTTGTGGCGACAACTCACAGGAAGATGCAACGTGGGCAGATCCTTCAAAAGGTGGACGTGAAGGAGATGGTAGATAGAGTCCGCAGGAGGCGAGTGACCCACGACTGGTACGGATGCCTATGGAATTGGCCTGTTGAAACGGGGTACTAATTCCATATAGCATCCCTCTGACTAAAGAGGTGATACTTAGTGTATCGCCACTTCGCCAGCCCGGTCGCGTTAAGTTTGCGCCAAATTTGTATGCGATGACTATAAATGAGGCGCAAACTTAACTTGACTGGTTAATGACATTAAAATGCCTATTTATACAGCTCGAATTGCAAACATCGCGTTTTAATGACAGTTAAAGGTGTATACCCGCGATATACCTGAGACATCACTTATTTGACGATATATCAAAGTACACTCGAATTAGCGTCCAGGTGACGTTTGGCTGATGATGATGGTGAAAGTTTGAAAGCTTATTTACTCATGTATAGTTTATCCAGCGGCGTTAGACTAAAAAGTCATAAAAACAATTATACAGTAAAAAGACCGTAAGTGATTTCGTACATACACAAAAAGCTAACGTAATACTATGTTGTTAAGTTTAATGTCAAATGACAACATTAAAATTGAAAATAGAATGTTAAAAATTGTAGGCTAAGGTTGCGACAATCGGGATTTTACAAATAAATAGTATTACGTTGGAACTGATTGGGTTACGTGTGTAAGAGAAGAGACTACAGAAAATAATGATATTAAAATATCTCATGTGAAGTATGACGTGTTAAACGTTCAGTTTTATTGATTTCAAACGTACCTATTATTTCGGCGTAATTAGTTTTGACTCTACTTTTTTGGGATTAAAAAATCGCAAATCATAATTAATGTGACGGAAAGCTTTGACAATAAATAATTGCGTGTACTATTATTCATTTATTGAAAATAAAAAATAATATAAGATTGTGTTTTTTTATATAATTTATCATGGAATTATTTATGTTGTATTATTTTACTCACTTATTACACTTTTGACAACCCTTTACAGGTGTGAAGTTATCTACTGTTTGATTGTCATAAAATGGATAAAGCTTTAATGGAACTGTGTTTAGGTCGAATTTCACTTCTTCTTATTACGACTTAACACCTTATTAAATAAAATTCAAGTTTTATTGCTTTTTAGTCTCACGCTGCCGAATAGACTTATAAATATTTACCATTTTGCTCATTGATTGTGAACACCTCCTACCAGCTAAAAACCGACTTCATTTCCAAGAGTAGGCATATATGATTGATTTATTTATATAGGTTGGGTTTCAACCAATTTTATCGGTAAAGATATTTAACTTTTTATTTTATTTTTTCCTAAATATTTTATATTACACGTGCACTGTGACGGTGTAAATTTTGGTCTGATAGTCCAAAACAGAGAAAACATGTAGAATGTTAATAAAGTACTATCAACAACAATAAAAAATAAATAAAAAACAATTAGAAAATAAAATCAGCATAAATTATTTTTGTATGTGGAACTATTATTTCCTTCAAGTAAATTTTGATAATGAAAAAGACATATTTGCATGTCTTTTGCATTATTAAATTTACTTGGAGGAAATAATTATTCCAAATACGCTTTAATATTAATACTAATTAAAGGTTACGTTACACTCACATACTCACACACACACAAACACACACACACACACACACACACACACACACACACACACACACACACACACACACACACACACACACACACACACACACACACACACACACACACACACACACACACACACACACACACACACACACACACACACACACACGCGCACGCACGCATGCATGCACGCACACAAAACGCCATGCACCGTAACGCGTAAGCGCTGATGTCACAGTATAAAGACAACTCAGTAATAAATCTACGGCGGCGGCGACGCCAACGATACCTACTTCGTTCGGTACCGCTGCTCCTACGTGTAGGTTCTTACGTATCCACCTATTTTGTGTGGCGGTATGCTGTCTCAAATCGAGGCGGTCTCCTTTGATGTAGGCCGCGCGGGCGCGCGGCCCTTTACAAAGAATTAGATATAGACTAGGAAGGAGCGCACTGATGTTTATTATTACGAATTATGTTTATTTTATAAAGAACAGATAATTTTGCATCTCGGGATTTAACAAGTAGGTATTGAAATATACTTATTGTTAAAAACATTAAAATTTTATTTAGATGTAGATATTGTAGTGTAATTACAAATTACATAAGTATACTAAAATATTTACGCCTATTTCGCGATGATCGGAACGCCTGATTATTAAATTTTAAAGTGAAATAAATTCTCATCCTTATAAATAATTTTAATAAGTATTGCTTAGGAAAGCAAGGGCAGGGTAGTGTCAATTCTATTCTGTCCATTTCCTCATAAATGGAATGACCAATCTTACCTATATACACAGCAGTAAGTTCGAGCCCGCGGCACTTATGTCATTTTATAATGCTCTGCGAAACTTCAAACACAACAGCAGCGTGGCGCGGCCCCGTCTGGTTCATGCGCGTTCATGTTCATCCGTTTGCATGTGATGCGCGCCGAGCGCGTACGTACACGGCGCGCACACATATAGGCCGCGCGGCGTTCTTTTGTTCGTAGATTTATTACTGGGTATACTGTGCTGATGTGCTTTTGAGGTTCCTAACTACAATAATTATGATCCATGAATAGCTCTGAGAATATACTAATTACATGGTGAACGGTAAATACTAGCGATAACTACATCGTTATATTATTATATTTTATACTTAAGTATGTTGCTTAGTGTTAAATAATTATTAAATTCGTGCAATCCTTATCTTTAAATGTACATTGTATGATTACTCCTGAGCTGTCTTCCTGGTTCAAATATTGTCATCATGCAGTTAAGTTTATATTCGTATGGATATGTTGATGATAATACAAAAAAAAACAAATAGTTTACAAAGCTAAGTAATCAATTGTTATGTAAGTATTATTACCTTATCTCTGGGGAAAAAAAATATGACTATATAGGCTTAATCAGCCAAGCCTTTGTATTATAAGATTTATAATATAATTGCTGCATAATCGCTTGTTGTTACCAATCGCCTTTTTAGGGTTCCGTAGTCAACTAGGAACCCTTATAGTTTCGCCATGTCCGTCTGTCCGTCTGTCCGTCTGTCCGTCTGTCCGTCCGTCCGCGGCTTAGCTCCGTGATCATTAGTACTAGAAAGCTGAAATTTGGTATGAGTATGTGTATGTATCACGCCGACAAAACGGTAAAATAAAAACTAAAAAAAAAATTTTTTTTCGGGTACCTCTCGAACACCTAAAGTGGGGGTGATTTTTTTTTTTCGTTTCAACCCTAGTGTGTGGGGTGTCGTTGAATAGGTCTCTTGAAAATAATAGGGGTTTTCAAACATTACTTTTTGATAAAGTCAGTAGTTTTGTAAATATTCGCTCCGAAAATAAAAAAAATTGTGTCCCCCCCCCTCTAACTTTTGAACCACAAGTCAAAAAAATATGGAAAAATTCATGTTAATGCGGCCTTATAAGTACTTTCAATGAAAACTATATTGAACAAAATCGGTCAAGCCGTTTTTGAGTTATCGCCAAATTTCATATTTTTTCTTTAAAAGGTCGTAAGTTGACTTCCAGAAGGTAATAAGTGATTACAGTTTCTAGGGCGTTTACGACCTTTTTATAGAGCTTAAAATCTGTCTTAACTTAAACCTCGGGCTTAAAACAGCAGTTTATTGTGAAGGATGAGCAACTACGGAACCCTACACTGAGCGTGGCCCGACATGCTTTTGGCCGGTTTTTACTTAAGTTGTAACCGTTTTTGCATGCTTTATCCTATTTAGATTTAAGCTAAACTAAATATTGTTCATAGTAAGTGATTAATGAAAACGTTTTGAGAAATAAATGTTAACCATAAACCAGAAGATAAAGAAGTGATAAATACATTTGAACCTAAAAATATTAGTCTTTTTTAATATAATTATTTTATTTTGGTATTTATTTATTTTATATAATTTAAATACAGATATCGGAGTACACCAATTTTTCTTCGTACTAAACGAGGAGTGAAATGGGATTTTATATGTCTCACCGAACAAAAATAAATCGCGGGCACTGTTTAGAAATGAGAAAAGTTATAAATAAATACTATAGTTCTATATGTGTATAGCTATGCCATACAATGTGCTGTAAAGTGGCTTTGCGCATTATTTATTTAATTTCCTATGCTTATAAGTAAGTAAGTAAGTAAACGCTTTATTGTACACAAAAACAGTTAAAAAATACATCTATTACAATTAACATATAGGTACAAAGGCGAACTTATCCCTATAAGGGATCTCTTCCAGTTAACCTTTGAGCAGTTGAGTGAGTACGAGAAGAAGATAGACAAACTAACACCGTGTACAAAAAGGTAATAATTTATTTATTTTAGGCTTATAATTTAGTTTGTTAAAATTTGGTTTCAATTTAATATTTATTTATAGTTATATATTGAAATACCTATGTTCATCGATCTATAAATTAACTTTGTAGGTGAAATGGTCGATCGATATCTTCGAGCCCATGTTCAACCTACAATGCCTGCAAAATGACGTATTTTTTATTTTCTTGTTTTTTTTTTTTTTTGTATATGTATAGGATATTTTATGTCTATCTGAATCACTTCTTGTAGTACCTAAGTATAAGACTATATTACTAAATATATAATCCACTTGTCCTGTAACTACATACTAACTAATAAATCCTACACTGTTCGGACGAATACTGCCTATATATATTATAAAGTTTTATTTTTTTATATTACATTTTTAATTCTTTAAGGATTTTTAGTTAGGGAGATATTTTTGTGTATAAGTAATAACTAAATTTACACTACACCTAGTGCTAATAATCTACTGTTATTTCTACTCATTCGGAGCAAAGTCGGACTTATGCCTGTACGCGACTTTAGCGGTTGTCTTAAAGTCATACCGGCCAATAATAGCAGTGAATCCATCTACGGGTTACTGTTTAATTGATCACACATGACTACACTAGTTTAAATATGAACCATAAACCTACTTGAATTACTAATTATAACTACTACATCACTAATGTGTTCCGTTACTAGTTTTAATATTTTAATCATTAAAATTACTTATTATACCTACTACATCACTAAAGTGCTCCGTTACTAGTTTACATATTTTATTAATGCTATTAAAATAATGTTTGTTTTTATTCCTATAGTAAATGAATGCAGTTGGGTTTTTTGTTTTTTTTGTTTAATTTTTTTTTATTTTGTTTTTTTTTGTAGTTTTATTTTATATACAGATTTACATAATTTACGACGCTAAAAAACTGAAACTCTTAAGTTGTGTTAGATACTTAAGTATATCTCGTATATAATTTCAGAAATACTTATGAAATATATCCTTCTATGCTACTTATAGTATTCAATTATTTATGAAAATAAACTTACAATGAATCAAGTACTTAAAATAAAATCATCACTCACAACTTATCAGCTTTGCCCAATGGTTGAATGACAAAGAATACCCAATAGTTTTATTAAAACTTTCGTGAGACATACTATTTAATTATTGTATTGAGCGGTTTACACTCACGTGAAATTGTCAGGAACGGCCCGACATCTTTCGAACTCGTATGGAGCTCTCAACAACACAACATGTCGGGCCGTTCCTGACAATTTCACGTGAATGTAAACCACTTAATACAATAATTAAATACCCAATAGCATTAGATCCGCGATTTGTACGATTTGTTTTTTATTTGGGCCATAAAGATTAAATAAATAAATTACTCATTACGTCATTACTTATGTTAGTACGGATTTTACCTACAATTTGTTAACCCATTACAAAGTGACCTCTGACAGATGCACTAATGAACAAAACTGAGCCCGTGGCTAACCAAAACTAGCTTCACTTTCATCAAGCACTAACTACCTTTAAAGCAGTTGTATTGCTGAATATACATATTATAAAGATTGATGGAGTAAACCATGTTTACCAATAGATTACCGTCGTATCGATATTTTCGCAACTACGGCCACGGGGACGACCCGGGATACCTCCTACATAATTAAATAATATGAGCAGTGTTATTATTATGTAAATTATAATATTAATGAGTGATCGCTAAAACTAAAGCGAATATTACATATATTATGCGCACGTTATTCAAGAAAAGCTCTACGAGTCCAAGTGCTACGAGTCGTAGCAGTGATGACAATTATGTTTCGTAGGTAGCGTAGCGCGTAAATGTAATATATTATTATAAATATATACAGCGATATGTTGTATCTAATGTAGAAGCAGCGATAAAACGTATGTAGAAGTATTCTTCGAAAACGTATATGGACTTTGTTGCTCTTTTCTACAGTAAACGGCGGTAAAGTTTGCACATCGATCTTTGGAAAGAGGCAATCGGCTAATTTCGACTTCGTATAGCGATATCTGTGTCGCACACACCATGACGTTTGTTTTGTCAGTCGTGGTTCAAATGCGAGAGAGTGCAGTCGCATATCCAAGTCAATATATATATAGAGTTGCTAAAACTTACACAAAATTAAATTTGTACTATGGCATCTATAGGGAAAAAAGGTAAGCCGTTACTTTGCCAGTTACGCGAAATTGTTTTATAAATATTTATTTGAAATGTTTATAAATATTAAGTAACAGAAGCCGACCAATTTAAAAAACATGAGAATGTTAATGTAAGTAATTACACTTTTTGTCGATCTTTAAACCCACATTTAAGTATACAAGTAGTATAACATCAGTTGCTGATGCTCAGTCAGCCCCTTTTAGGATTCTTTCCCCAACAAGAACATTATAGCAATAACTATATATAATTACATCGAGTTTTACAGCTCTATATATTCCACGTGAAATCAAAACAAAACAACAATAAAGTACTTAGTTCTAAATTCAAATTCTGATGAACGATTAATCTAATAATTGATGTACATGGAAATTGGCATTCGTTTGTATTCGGAAATGCGATGATTGCCGATGTGCATTCTTTATCGCCGTTTACTGTACATATGTACAGTCAACCAATTTGATTCGTAGGCCATTTCGTACCTTGGCACAGTGAACGCCAACATGAAAGCCGCTTGAGTTCTCATATCATTGTCATTGTGACAAGGTTCTATATTGGCCTAGAAATTGGTTGACTGTACAAATTTTATATATCGCTGCAATTTTTTTCCTGATATTTAGATCGGCTATTCTTAAAAGGATTTTTTAGGACCTTATTTAAATGTTACACAGCCTACTTCGACTATACTACTATGAAGCGAAAATGGTAATTTCTGGCAAATAAGCAATTATGAAATCTCAAAGAACTGCACTGGGAGATTATTAAATAATTGTGTACTTAGAGGAATAAACATCATTTTCAAACTATTCAGTAATGTAAATAAACCTTTTCACGTAAAAACAATCAAATAAAATAGGCTGCAATATGTATTTCTATTTGGAAGTTATAAGTGTTGTAACAGAATTTTTGAGACTTAAATTACTCTTACGAAATCATCACAACGAACACGGAAAATATCATTTAACTACAACCTTGAATTTATTTTTATAAAAGAAATGTTCGATATAATGCTATCACAGTAATTAATACTTACATAAAAATATAAATTAAATTTAAGCTAATGACCTCTACTATTCATATTCTGACGGCATTTTAAAAAAGTAAGTAGAATAGTGTAACAAAAAAGAAATACATTTAACTAACTGTACACACTACTAGTTGCGTAAAACACGTACGTCTTTGTTTTCGTATAAATGTACGTAGGTACTTATACTAATGTGAAGTTTTACTGTACAAAAATCTCACGTAGGTATATCATATATTACCTACATTTTACAGCCTTAAGCAACCCTCAACTCAACTCAATCTGAACATACAGTCTATCTATGTGCGGTCGATTCGCGCTTACTTGTCTACAGGAAAAACAATTCTAACCTATGACTTTTCTATCGGAAACTGCTATTTTCTCATTATGAAAGTGACCCGTGTTGTGACACGGTCAAGTTTGCAGGTCACACTGCACATTTTATAAATGATAAAAAAGTTGGTTGTCTGTAAAGTCGGTTTACGGACGATAATTATACGTAATAACGTCATAAGAAAACATTGATGAAAAATTGTATACATTTTATGAATTGAATGCCAGCTGATGGAGTGGAAGAGACATAGATGCGTCATAAGCCGAACGCTTAGGCTTTCGCTTGCACTCTCGGTTCAGGCGGAACGTGACAATGAGTCATGCTTTTTCATGCGAGCAGCCGGTGTATATATATATTTATTGGCGAGAAAAAACTGGTGTTGGCATCATTTATGAAATAGAACAAGTAAGACTAATAGACTGCAGCAGTATAAAATACATAATATATGTAGGATACACGATGAATTTTAATCGGTGATCAGGAACCAACTTTTCTAACTCGGTAATTGATGGCGGTCACGTTGCAGTCGTAATTACATGAACACAAAATTTTATTTTTCTAGAATATTTTTATTTTGAAACCAATTTTGACATGTCACCCTACTAATCTGTATCTGTGAGCTTACAACCTCTTTAATAATTTAATGGCTATGACAATTTATGAGTAATAACTTGTCATTGTCATTGTCATTACATAAACAAAGTCGTAGAAAAATTTCCCGCTAAAGCAATGGCACTTGACGTATGTATCGTACTTCAATAATTTACGCAGGATGACCATGTATCTAGTGGTTGTTAGTTTTATTTATGTTTTAACTTTTAATTAATTAAACAGTGAGGTAATTGCGTGAGATCTCGCCAATTAAGTTTAATTTAAGCTGCATATTAATATTTTTCTACTCCTGATCACCGATTAAAAATCATCCTGTATAGTCTATCCGGAATTCTAAGATCAAATTATGTCAAACTGGCACAAATGAAAGACGACCTTAAAGTTACATGTATACAGTTGTTTGTACCTTGTGCCAAGGTGACTTCATTTGATCTTAGAGATCGGGCAGACTATACATGTATATATAATTATATATATATGTGTGCTTTTATTTTATGACTACACGTAGGGTGCATTCTAAATGTTGACTTACATTTAACATTAGTCTAATAATGTACATCTACTAAACTTTAGGTACCCTCCTCGTCTGATTTTTATATTATGTACAGTACTTATAATAAATTGAATTATTTCACTATGTAGTTCATCCCGTATTTCGATAACCGAATTATTTATTTATGTAGTTACAATTTTTATTAATTGATAAGCGTAGCTATATTATCAAAGATTTACCTTTCAATAAATACGCCTAGAACGCGAGTTATCATACAACAGATTTGTGAAAGATGAAACCGCTTTTGGCTTTATGTGTGCGTGTCTACAGAGACAGTGTGATAGTGACATTGACGTTGTGACAGATGCACTAATGAATGAATGAACTAAAGCCCGTAACCAAAACTGATTACAGTTTTAAGGTTGTATTTGTAAACTATTTGAATTACTAAGTACCACAGCCACTAAAGTGCAAATAGCCTAAACTACATCTATTCTAATAATCTCAAGTCGTTAAAGCAGATTTCCATCGGATCATCGTTTTTTTTTATTCCATGAAATAATGAACAGAATTTGTAACTCTCTGATTAAGGTTGTGTGTAAGCGTAGTTAACACACACTAAGGAAGCGTGTTGGTGGGCCTAAAATATGTCAATTTTGTTTGATTATTTTATGGAGATGGGTGTAAGGATTACTTTTTTTGGAATGAAAGCGACCTTAATTCATAATTGAATTCAGTTTAACGGGATAAAAAAGTGGTTTCAGAATTGTAATATAGAATTATGAAATACATATACCTACATATAATTATGACTTTAAATAATTATGGGTTTCATGAAAAATGGGAATTTAAAATTTCTAGCTAAATTGTTTACCTAACTACTCTGTGCTAAATATTTACACAGTCCTCTTACGTCCTAATTTTATACCATATGTGTTATTTACAATTCCACCAAAAAACTAAAGGAGCAATCAAATTTAAGTTAAGAATGATCTTTATTCATCACTATAATACACAAACTGTAGTTTAAGACCATAATCACGAACTGAAAACGAGTGTTAATTTTCTCGGAAAACCCAAGGATCTGGGGGCACGGTAGTGCCCCCGCCAAGACGAACAAAAAAGAGGCGGGGCACTACCTACCTTTTCTCGAACCGTTTCGTCTCATTTTCAAACCCTCATAGTTTCGTCCCAGTTAACACCAGAGCGCCCAAATTCACAGGTTAAGATGCAGTTAGGGAATATATGAAATGTACTAAATTTCATTGATCTAGCTTTTATACTTTAGGTTTTATTGGTACCTAAAATACGCCGATTTTGCCACTCACTTATACACTGACGTATCAAAACCTCTGGGGTACTTCCCGATGACCTAGAAAGCTAAAATTTGGTATTTAAGCTAATATTAGTACACGTACACTAAGTACAATAAGTCCAACGGACCGTCTGGCCCATTACGGTTTATATTTACGGTAACCTATGAAACAGCCAAGCCATACTTTTGAAACCAAGGTGTAGGGTTAGTAAAGTCAGGGCTTAGGGGCTTGGCTTTTCCTGGGATCTGATAACTTTTAACAGCGAAAGCGTTATGAGCATGTGAGTCTTGACCGCCAATTTTACATAAAATGTTTTGGTGGGATAAGATTTTCCAAAATAAATTATAAAACTCGACGCGCAATGTATTGCGTCCAATTCTCTCGGGTGCAGACGCGCGGGGAGGGGAGCACGCGGCAAGCATCGACCGGTCCACGCGCTCCCCACTCCACTCACGCGTCAGCGCAAAACATACCGTTACGCCAATGCGCATCGAATGACATGAATTATTCTCATGAGACGCACCTGGATTTATGAGTACCTTTAAATCCAACATATTATACAGGGTATAACCGACGGTGTACCGAAAACTGAAACCATGGCTTCAGACCATTATTCTGGGCTGGAAAATCGTCGAAATTTCTTTGAGAAAATTCACAAATTATCCTCGCGAGTATTCATTTTTTCTTTATTTTTCCGTTAATCGAACTCTAGCGGTAACAATTTTTCATGAAAAATCGCATGAAAATAGCATTTTCTGCAAAACACACAATGTATCACAATCAGTATTATGTAAGCTTTACGGTACAACACAAAGCGCGTGGAGTGGGACAGATAACGGTACTGGCCGGTCATTGATCCGCCAGGCCAGTGCGCTCGCGCAGGCCGCTGTGATCGGACGCATGCTTAATGTTTACCTACCTACCCGCACATTTTATTTACTTTACTTGCTTGAATGAAAATAATCTTGTTAGACTGTTTTAATTTATCGGTCGGTTGTTATTGGTGTTAGGTAGTACACTAGTTCTGATCTGTGGTTGCGTTGTTTTTGTGGTTGCATTCATTCATGTCATTCGATGCGCATTGGCGTAACGGTATGTTTTGCGCTGACGCGTGAGTAGAGTGGGGAGCGCCGGAACCGGTCGATGCTTGCCGCGTGCTCCACTCCCCGCGCGTCTACACCCGAGAGAATTGGACGCAATACATTGCGCGTCGAGTTTAATAATTTATTTTGGAAAATCTTATCCTTGAGTTTTCCCAGAAAATGAACACTCGTTTTCAGTTCGTGATTATGGTCTAAAACTACGGTTTTCGTTTTCGGTACGCTGTCGGTTACACCCTGTATTAACATTAAAAATATTAATAAAGTGCAATTTCCCAAGTTTATAACTAATTAATTCTTTAAATATAATCATCACTCACTACTTATCTGCTTCACCCTGTTGTCTAACTCCATTGTAATTTGAAGTTTTTTCTGTGTTTTTATTTCTTTCGTGTTGAGGTGTGCAATAAAGATAATTCTATCCATCTATCGTCACCCAAGGTAGACTGGTAGAGCATTCCCAATGGCATTAAGTCCGCTTTTTGTATGAATTGTTAATTACTTGTGCCATTAGGAATAAATAAATCGCTTATTAATGATTTTGGTATGGATTTAAGAAAATGTAGCCATTCCAAAGTGCCTGCTTTATATTTTTTTCAAATTTTGGATACCTTGTAGATTTAATGAGTAAAATGGCATGTGGAGTTTTACGGTCTTCGCACATTATAACAAAAAAATGATATTAGTAGTGGACGACGAGTGGACGACGCGTCGTACATTTTTTGAATTTAAACCTAGTAAATATGACATAGGGTATATATTTCAATATTTGGCATAGAATCGAGTCGCCGTTGAGTTGTTATAATGTACGAAGACCTTTAAGCGGTTGTATTGCTGCATATGTTATATAAAGAGTGATATAGTAAGGAAATAAAATATACAATATTTCCAAAAAAAAAACACCTACTTTTTCCGCAACTATGGCCACAGGGGCGACCCGGGATTATGCCATATGAGCAGTATGCTCGTTATATTTAGTATAGTTTGAATGGTATCGCTAAAACTAGAGCGAATGTCATTTTATGCGTACGTTATTAACACTGAACACCGGAAATCCGCTCCGTGGGCACTGTGCTCGTAGCGAGTTTTCACTACATACCCCATGTTATCGGCTACGCGCGTAGCGCTACGAAATCCTCGGTTGCGAAAGAGAGAAGAGCCCTACGAGCCTAAGTGCTACGCGTCGTAGCAGTCGCGCTATGATTCGTAACAGCCACAGACAACCCCCACTAGACGGAGCATGTAAGGCGACCCGCGCGCACCAACGATATGGTACGGCAGAACATTAAAGTATGAACACGGCGGCCACCGTTTAGTTGCGTCCTTGTTTATGATCCATGCGTACGTCAACGAAAAAAGAAATTAAATGAATAACATGGTAAATTGTAATGTTAAGTGGTGTACAGAGACCTCATAAACATGGACGCAACTAAACGGTGGCCGCCGTGTTGGTACTTTAATGTTTTGCCGTACCATATCGTTGGTGCGCGCGGGTCGCCTTACATGTGCCTTACATGCTCCGTCTAGTGGGGGTGGTCTGAGGTAACAGCGCACCGATACGAAAAGCAGCTGCCTCTACGCTGCCTCTTTTCATTGAAATCATATAATACGTCTCTAAAAGCTACCAAAAAAATAAGCATCGACAATACTTTCAGGACTAGAACCCTACATACCGATATTTATGTATGTCGTCAATTTAATGACGAACACTAGAATAGTAAAAGATGACATTTATCTAACTGTACACACTACTATTCATGTAGCAATCTTACGTCATATTTTTTGTATATACACTTACAATATACTAACGAATTTGGTCTAATAACAGTTTTTTGTGATATTCCACGTTTTAATGAACGTACTTGTTACGAATATCATATAATACACTTTTAACACTACTAAACTAGTAAATATCTACTCCTCTTGACTTGAATATTAAATCTACTTATATGTAACAGTATAATTATGTATTTTATTATATACATGTAGCTTGCATTCTAGTTATTGACTCACTTTTAACGTAAAGCAGATTTCCTTCAGATAACAATAATCTTTTTTTTTATGTTGAAATAATTAATATTAAATATGTTTTTAGACACACACAAACGAAGCGCGTTGGTGGACTTAAAATATGTCCAGTACCCGCTGCCATAATACTTACAAAATTATTAAATATACATTGTATGACGACTTTAAATAATAACGGGATACATTAAAAATGGGAAATAAACTAGCTAAATTGAGTTTACGTAACTACGCTAAATACTAAATATTTACACAATCCTTAAATTTTAATTTTATTCCATATGTGTTATTTATAACTCCAAAAAACTAATGGAGTAAACGAAAATAAATTAAGAATAATCTATATCGTGTTTTCAACAATTTGAAAAAAAAACGGTGTAATATGTCTGTACTTTTTTATGAAACATAATTTTAACCTGAAAAAACAATCGATAGACATCTTTGAAAAATAAAAACGTTAACCTGCTTTGCTCTAACGTTAACTATTCAACTCAGCCTCAGGTTATGGAATACTCGAATCGGTGTTTCATAAAAACCTGTGACTGTTTATCGTCTGTAAGGACACTAGTATTGCTTGAAAATCCCGGATTTATCGTATCTACATCGCTATGATAACCTATTGGTTAAATAGATGACATTAATTTATGTATACAAGGACTCTATTGAAACAAAAACATAGCTAGCTTAAAAAAATTACAGCAAAAAATAGGCTAACCTGCCTCGCTCGTCTGGATCGTACTGGCAGGTGAACAGTGAGCCTCCTGACTGGGCTCGTGAGCGCCGCCGTTGACGGACTAGCCATTCCTCCGCCGCCGCTATACGTCAATGCCCTGCTCTAATATTGACTGTCCGACTCAGCCATGGATTATGTTTCTTACGTTGTTATGAAATCTCCGATCATTGCAAATGTTTGTATCTATTTATTTTTTTGATAAGTTAATATTTGTGTATTGAACTCGAATATTTGTTGGGTCATGGATGTTTTTATGTAAGTATTTGAGTATGTGTTTGTTTAATCTAGGTAAGTATGTAGATAGCTGATCGTGGTCTAGAACCAACAAGCATAGTAGAGCTGAATCTTAGGGACTAGATCGGTTTGTGTGAGTTGTGATATATACATTTATTTATTTATATTGAAAATTAACGTAAACTGTAATAATAATATTTTCTTTGATTGTAAGTATTATTCCTCGAAATATTCCTAGTGTTTTAAATCACTGCAAGCTATTAATATACATATTATTTATCTACATTACATCATTATAAGAAATTAACTTATCGAGCTACTATAGGTATGTACAGACTACTCAAATAACAGCGTTAAGAACCTTTCCATGTATCAGTACAATTTAAGGTAGTATTATGTAAGTAGAATTTTATAATAGGATTATATGTTACTAACCTACGTTATGTACAAACTACTTTATAACTAGATATTAATTCTTGCGTTTACTAGGTTTAGGTGTCATTTTAATATCTAGGTACCTAAGTAAAGTTATATACAAGCTACTTGCATACTGTTTCATGTACATACGTACATATGAAGTTAATAACAGAAATGAACAAAAGCATCACAAGTAATAGCGTATATTTTTTTGTATTAAACACTAAATATGTTTTTAAACAGTATACTTCTATGTATACATAACATAAGGGTTTCCTACAAAGAAACGTTTATTATAAAGTCGTATACTCAAAGTGTGGCTAACCTCTCAGACGTAAGGAGAGTATCTACCATAACCCTGCTGCTATTCGCAGGATAGTCCCAAAGTTGTCAATGCCCGCTCACCCTCGAAAGACACGCCTTTATAACGTCGCGTACTTAAAATGTTATTTAATTCATTTCAAAAGCATATCTCAATAACGTCGTATACTAAAGATGTGGCTTTCCTAACAGACTTATACAAGCGTATCTGCTATGTCCCTGCTGCTGTTCGCAGGAAAGTTCCAAAATTGTTAATGCGCACCCACCCTCGGAAGACACGCCTTTATAACATCGTGTACTTAAGCTGTTATTTAATTCATTTCAGACGCATATATCTATATCGTATACTGAAGATGTGGTTACCCTAACAGACATAAAGAGCTTATCTGCCATGACCCTGATGTTGTTCGCAGGATAGTCCCAAATTGTCAATGCCCGCCCACCCTCAGAAGGCACGCCTTTATAACGTCGTGTACTTAAGATGTTATTTAATTCATTTCAGACGCATATCTCTAAACGTCGTATACCGAAGATGTGGGTAACCTAACAGACATATACAAGCATATCTGCCATGACCCTGCTGCTGTTCGCAGGACAGTCCCGAAAGTGTCAATGCCCGCCCACCCTCGAAAGACACGCCTTTATAACGTCCTGTACTTAAGATGCAGTTGGTTTTTTTTCAGACGCATATCTCTATAAGGTCGTATATAATAAAGATGTGGTTCACCTAACAGATATATATATAAGCGTATCTGCTATGACCGTGCTGTTGTTCGGAGGATAGTCCCTAGGTGTCAATGCTCGCCTACCCTCGGAAGACACGCCTCGTCGTGTACTTAAGATGTATTTAGTTTTAAGGATAGATTAGGATAGCCCCGAGAGTCGATTGACCACCCACCCTCCGAAGGCATGTCTATATAACGTCCTTTACTTGAGATGTCATTTAATTTGTTTCAGACGTAATCTCTGTCGTATTCTGAAGATGTGGTTAACCTAACAGACGTATACGAGCGTATCTACCATGACCCTGGCTGCTGTTCGCAGGACTGTCCCAAAAGTGTCAATGCCCGCCCACCCTCGGAAGACACGCCTTCATAACAATTGTACTTCAATTTTTTTTAGTTCAATAGTAGAGTAGTCAGGACTATACGAGCATATCTACCTTAACCCTGCTGATGTTTGCAAAAGTGTCAATGCCCGCCTACCCTCCGTAGACATATCTTTATAATGTCCTGTACTTAAGATGCCATTTAATTTGTTTCGGACAAATATCTCTATAACGTCGTATACTGAAGATGTGGTTAACCTAACAGACATATATACAAGCTTATCTGCCATGACCCTGCTGCTGTTCGCAGGACAGTCCCAAAAGTGTCATTGCCCGCCCACCCTTGCAAGTCACGCCTTTATAACGTCGTGTACTTAAGATGCAATTTAATTTGTTTCAGACGCATATCTCTATAAGGTCGTATATAATAAAGATGTGGTTAACCTAACAGACATATAAAAGCGTATCTGCCATGACCGTGCTGTTGTTCGCAGGATAGTCCCAAAGTGTCAATGCTCGCCCACCCTCGGAAGACACGCCTCGTCGTATACTTAAGATGTTATTTAGTTTTAAGGATAGATTAGGATAGCCCCGAGAGTCTCGATTGACCACCCACCCTCCGAAGGCATGTCTATATAACGTCCTTTACTTGAAATGTCATTTAATTTGTTTCAGACGTAATCTCTGTCGTATTCTGAAGATGTGGTTAACCTAACAGACGTATACGAGCGTATCTGCCATGACCCTGGCTGCTGTTTGCAGGACTGTCCCAAAAGTGTCACTGCCCGCCCACCCTCGGAAGACACGCCCTCATAACATCTTGTACTTTAATTTTTTTTAGTTCAATAGTAGAGTAGTCAGGCGTATACGAGCATATGTACCTTAACCCTGCTGATGTTTGCAAAAGTGTCAATGCCCGCCCACCCTCCGTAGACATATCTTTATAATGTCCTGTACTTAAGATGCCATTTAATTTGTTTCAGACAAATATCTCTATAACGTCGTATACTGAAGATGTGGTTAACCTAACAGACATATACAAGCGTATCTGCTATGACCCTGCTGCTGTTCGCAGGACAGTCCCAAAAGTGTCAATGGCCACCCACCCTTGCAAGACACGCCTTTATAACGTCGTGTACTTAAGATGTAATTTAATTTGTTTCAGACGCATATCTCTATAAGCTCGTATATTAAAGATGTGGTTAACCTATCAGACATATACAAGCGTATCTGCCATGGCCCTGCTGCTGTTTGCAGGACAGTCCCCAAAGGGTTAATGCCCACCCACCCTCGGAAGACGCGCTTTTGTAGCGTCCTGTACTTAAGATGTAATTTAATTTGTTTCAGACGCATATCTCTATAAGGTCGTATAATAAAGATGTGGTTAATCTAACAGACATATACAAGCGTATCTGCCATGGCCCTGCTGCTGTTCGTAGGACAGTCCGAAAAGTGTCAAGGCCCGCCCACCATGGGAAGACACGTCTTTATAACGTCGTGTACTTAGGATGGTAGGTATTTAATTCGTTTCAGACGCATATCTCTATAACGTCGTATACTGAAGATGTGGTTAACCTAACAGACGTATACAAGCGTATGCTATGACCCTGCTGCTGTTCGCAGGACAGTCCCAAAAGTGTCAGTTATAACGTCGTGTATAAGTCGTTTTCCAAAAACATGTACTTAGTTAAGGAATATATAATGAAAACAAAACTTAATTGATTCCTTTGTGTAACGACAGTTATGTACCCATATCTTTTGTATGACTTACTTTCGTAACACAAAAGACGAGATCGTAATTTTGTTTTTATTGAGCCTATGTCTTTTGAAAACAACTCGTATTTAAGCTGTTATTGAATATACTGTTTCAGTTATATATTGGCAGAATGATTTTGCCATGACCCCGCAGATATTCGCAGGGAAATTGCAAAAGTATCAGTTGTCCACCCAACCCACGATCATGATCTCATAGAACTTCGAGTACTCAAGGTCTTGTCAGAAAATAATTTCAAACGTATATCAGAGGGTATCCGTCATGAACCTGCAGATATTCCCCTGAAAGACATGATCATACTTATAACGTCGTGTATTTAAGATGTTAATAATTATACCGTTCCAGATTATGCATGGCAGATTGTAACTATTTGCCATGAACGCAGACAGTTGAAGGCTAGGGTTAATCCCAAAACTTTTAATAGCCCACCGACCCCACTAAAGACTATTCACGATATAACGTCGGGTATTTAAGATGTTATTTGATATACCGTTCCAGTGGCAGATTGTGTTTGTCATGACCGATGACCTATGGTTATCAGAACACAATATAATATAACCGTTTGTTTCGATAGAAGTTGATTTTCGTTCCTAATCCCTTAGTCGCCTCTCACGACACCCACGGGAAGATATGGGGTGATGCTATTATTGAGCCGGCACCACACGGCTTACTACTGAACAGATATGTTTGTGTGTTGTATTTTTTACTGCTGCAAGGTTTCTACAAGGTCTGCAAGGTTGTCTATTTTTTACTATTTAAGTAATCTATACGATTTATGATTTGATTACAAATATTATACATATAAGGTAAGGTGGGGTAAAATTAGCACCGTGAGAAGACAGCTACGGTCGAATAAGTAACTATCTGTTAGTCTTACCCCCCTTAACTAAGTTTTCAGATTTTTCCCCTACATTTGTAGTATAAGACCGTATTACTTGCCAAATTTCAGTTCTACGGAAAATATCCTATAAAATCCGCTTGAGAGTGTCAAAATATATGGTTTTTGGGACATAAACGGCGGAATCTTTTTTTTTTTTACTGTAGAACTGTATGTGATTTTAATTAAAACTCGATACCTCCAAGCGTTTACGAAATAACAAAGGGTGTTGACGGACGAACAACAAAGTTATTCCGTTCTGTTTCTTTTTCCTTTTGAATTACGAATCCCTAAAAATTAAACTTATCTTCCTTATAATGTTTTTTTTTAGTTTTTTTTTTTAGTAATATATGTACATATACAAAGCAAAATACAAATAAGAAATTACAAAACTTAAATATCTACATTATAAAAAACCTAGCCTAGGTTGCCGCTGGCTGCGAGGCAGGGCCCGGCCTCTGACGATGGGCGCCGTAGCCTGGAATACCACCTTCTAAATTTGGTCCATGATCTCGAGCGAGAGTCTCTTGTTTGTCGAGACTCCGCTATAAGACCGTTCACTAAAACGACGACGAATCATTATATATATACAGGGTGGAACTGATTGAAGGACTTTTAAGCAAACATGGAATTGTTCAGACTAAGTACTTAATTTTTCAACAAGAACTATGTCAATATTTCTATCCATTTTTGAGATACAGTTTGTTAAACATTAGTGTAAATATCTGCACATATCAACCCTAGCATCTTTTGAACATTTAAGTAACAGACAGGTGTCAATTCACCGATATTAAAATATTTTAATTTGATGGCTTTTGTTTTACTTTTAAATCCAGCTTTATATTAATAGGTCGATTGTAGATCACTCAGATGACTATCCTGTCAGCTCAGTGTTTACAAATGTTCCACCTGGTATATTATTGGAGCGGAGCGAGCGAAGCTCCCATGGATCGACTCAAATGGACTTTGTAACAATGCGCAGATCTCAGCGAGTTCTCAACCGATTTTAGAAATTTTTGTTTTAAAATGCACATTTCGCTAGGTCGTGACGAAGAGAAAATTTCGAAAAAAAAAAAAAAACTCCGCTCCAATCTATGGTGCAAGCTTAGCCGGTGGCTGACTCTGCATCGACCTAGTTATTATATATAAAATATTACGTGTATCGTTATTAGCTACTACTACGGCTCGTTTTTCACTTCTCTACTCGTACACCGTTGCCATGTGCCTATATTTACAACGCGTCCGATACGGTGACGACTAAACCACAAACCTATATTAACTAGTTTAGAAAAATGACTGCTCTTATTTCTCTTAATTTCTAAAGGGAATATCGAATTTACACTACGCGGAAATCCTGGAATATTCCAGGGTTTTAAATAAAAGTAACATTCATTGATTCATAGATCCATGTAGTACTAAATCCAGTTTAAGATTCATACTAGGGAATGAAGTTGTTTACACAGTCAGGAATCAAAACGGTGTTCATTGATGTTTATCAGTCGTATAGGTCCTTTATGAGTCAATTTCTGCAAAATTGCCTATATGTCTACGCCTTTTTAATAGTTTAAGGCTGTCTGGTCAGTTTTATGTTATGTTACTTAAGCTGTGTTGACGGCAATGCGTATTCATAATTCCGTTTCTTTTTGTGTAAAACTCACTGATTTTGGACCTCCGACTTTCTGATTATGCTTGAACACTACAATGAGCAAAACGATTCATTGACTACTATATACTAAGCATGTCGATGAATTGAAGTTTGACCATTCGTGCAAGGGTTCCTTAAGTTTTTATTGATTACCTGTAGGTGTGCTGTAGGGCCGTAGTTCTACTTTCTTATTGATCTCGTATGTACGTTGGTGTTGGTAAATCTGTTTTAATTACTATTTTAATTATTTTATTACAAAAAGAACGATAATTACCAGGGCGGACAAATGTTTTTATTTATTGTGTCATGATTAATTAATTTTTTATTTAGAATGATAAGCAGCCACTGATTTTGAATTAGAGTCTCGTTATCGTATCAACGTCGAACAGAGGGAGCCAGAAAATGTCTCCAAATTTGGTGTTATTACGCGTATTGGAAGAAATAGACATTTCCGTGACCTCCTATGTCCTGCGTGTGAACATTGGCTTGACATAGTCGACGTGAAATAAGTCTTTTTATATGGGTGTATTAAAACATATTACTAAATAATGTGTTTAGGCCCCATGGCTGTGTCTTTCATACCTACTCCCTTAGTCGCCTCTTACGACACCCACGGGAAAAGATAGGGATGGTGCTATTCTAAGCCGGCACCACACGGCTTCTATTTATATAAACTATTATAAAATTCTAGATTTGTAATGAAAATCATTTTTCTATGGAGAGAGGTTTTGATTTCAGGAACAATCTTAATAGCGTGATGGATCGTCACTTGTTTTGTATGGGCGCGCGGCGCCGCGCGATCAGTTTTCAAAAATTCCTTTGTCTGTGGCTGGACTAGTTTTAACCAATTTTGGTATAGGGATAGCTAAACGTCCAAGGATGGTTATAGGATACTTTTTATCCAGCTACCGTAAAGAAAAAAAAAACGCGAACGAAGTTGCTGGCGCCTCCTAGTAATATTTATATAAATAGTAGAGACAAACATACTTACTTACCCATAAAGATATCTTGCTACATCAACACGAAGAGTTTTTAATTTTTTGCGTATAAAAATATAACCAGTAGACACATCGCTATAACGATGTTATTAAAT
Organism: Apotomis turbidana; assembly: GCA_905147355.2. Lineage (NCBI taxonomy): Eukaryota > Metazoa > Arthropoda > Insecta > Lepidoptera > Tortricidae > Apotomis > Apotomis turbidana. Next base: position 5,058,583 of record LR990293.1, read on the forward strand.
GTAACGTTTTCGTTAACGTGACAGATTGTATTTGCCATGACCCCATAGATATTGGCCGGGCGATCCCAGAAGTGTTCTATAACGACATGTAATTCAGATCTTGTCGAGACATGTATACAAGAGAATATCTGTCATGATCATAACCCATAGCCCTGCTGATGTTCGCAGGGAAATTCCAAAAATGACAGTTTTTTTTACCCGTTCCATGAACAACCTTTGACCCGCGGTTTCGCTAGTGTTAAAACGTTTATACCATCCTTGGGGAACCATGCTTTTTTAACCATGGTATAAAATTACCTATGTAGTATGGTAGGGGATAAACTATCTCTATAACTATAGCTGGTTTGGCATGAAGAAGTAACAAATATATATGTATCATAGATGGGTTTATACCTGAAATATTTTTTTCAATTTCAATAGAGAGAGACTATACGAGCGTATTTACATAAACCTGCTGATGTTCGCAGAGTATTCCCAAAAGTGTCAATTTCCCACCCGCCCCATGGAGAACACGTCTCTATATCGTCGTGTATTTAAGATGAAATCAAACTTATCTTATTTTTGGAAGGCTAGTACAATTTTATTATTTTTTTAGTTCTAGTAAAAAAAACTAATTTACGACGCTGGCTGAAAATCACTATCGAGTTGTGTTGCTTAATAATTCGTGCCATAAAGCATAATATGGTTATGTTTTGCGAGTCGTTGAAATCAAATTAATAAGAAATATAATCTTGCACAAAGACAGAGACGGCATAGAAGTTATCCTATAAGTACGGGGGTTTTCTTTTGAGGTACGATATCCCAAAAAAACGTGTACATTTTCTCGGGCTGGTCTTACTTAGTAATAAGCAAAAGTCTCCTTAATATTTAATTCCAAAGCGTTTCCGTATTTACATTTTTATTATTATTTTTTCTTTTGTTTTACTTTTGTATATTTTTGGCAGCTTTTTCAATTTTTGTATTTTTTTGTTGCAATATTCTATTAATGATGTCATTTGTATCAATGGAGAATAAAATAAATTAGAAATGTCTCCAACTTCGATGTAACATTTTTTGAGAGTTTATAAGAACCAGACATTTTACTGTCTCCTTTTATTCCGCATGTGATGCAATATGGAGTCTTACGAGATATATAACAATTATACTTGTGAACATGATCGTTTTAATGTCAACGTTCGATTCAAACATGTACCACCGAGATCTTAATGGTCTACTTTAATTTATGTATGTTGTTTTTGTTATATACCGCAGTAGAAAAATGGCAGTTTGTATCTTTTTTATATATTTTTTGTTCATATTTTCTTTTTTTTGGTTTTTTTCTTAATTTTAGTTTTTTTTATAATTTTTTTGGTGCATTTTTCTCTGACAAATTATTTTATGTCACACTTAAAATTTCATTGTATCAACGTAGAAGAAATAAAGTAAAATATATTTTCAACTTTGGTGTTACAAAACAAAAAATGGTAACTAGACATTCTATTGCCTTCTTTTGTTCTACGTGTGGTGCAATTTGTTTACGAGATTTATATGAAACATTTACGTTCGGGATTTATATGTCCATCATTATTTTATCTTGTTGTAATGTATAATAGAAATTTGCAATTTATTATTTTAATTTTTTTTTTGGAGTTTTGCAAATAATTATTTTATTTTTTTGTTTTTTAATTTTCAGTTTTGTTTGTTTTCTTTACTTTTGTGGCTTTTTTTACCACTTCCTTTATGACTTATGACTTATGATCATTTTATCTCAAACATATAATTTAATAGTATAAATATTAATATAAATGTCTTAAGGTTAAGTTTTATATATATAATATTTATGTATTTTGTCTTTTTTTCTAAGATTTATGAATTTATATTCAATTAATTTTGGTGTTGTATCATTTTATTGGGAGTTTAAGACTGGAAGTTTTCTGTTTCCTTTTGTTCTACATATGTTTTGAGAGTTTGACGGGATAAAAAAGATACACTGTAATCTGTAATGTTGTAACATAGCTTAATGGGTAATGGTATTTTGTGTTTTTTTGTTTTTTTTTTTCCTTTTCCTTTGTTAATTCGTCTTGTCTAATATAATTTTCATTTTACTGTGTCAATGTAAAATAATAGTAAGTTGAAAATGTCTCCAACTTCGGTGTTAAAACGTTTTATTAAGAGCTTAAAAGGACTAGACATTTTTATACTTCTTTTTGTTATACTGCTACATGTGGTCCAGGGGGCCTATGATGGTTGCTTTTATCATGCGATATATAAGTGAGAAAGCATCCGTCACGTTTTGACAAGAAACGAGTGTTAGTGGCAGATGCTTTGTCACTTATTTATCCCGTGATAAACGCAAACATCATAGGCCCACAGAAGTTTTTTTAAACAGCAATAGATTTATTAGTCAAAGCCTTGAACGATTTAACAAATGCAGTTTGTTTTTTGTGTTTTTTCATTATTTTATGTTTTTTTATAGATTGTTCATTTAGTTTTTGTAAGCCTTTTTTATCATATTATAATCTATTCTGCTAAGTAGGTACGCTGTAAGAGGTCATTTTTTAAATTTATGAATGGTAATGTTTTGATATTTTTTTTTAAATATGGCTTTTAAGTGCTTTCTGTTTTAGTTTCTAGTGTATTTTTAATTCTCTTCAGTAATCAGGTCACTCAATAATTGTATGCAGGAAAAAAAGCTAATATTTTGAAACACAGTTTTAACGGCTGCTTTTGTTAATCCTCATTGGTAGTATGCCAGAAATAGGCAATGACTAGTTGTTATAGCCTGTTCAACATGTTTTTCGTTTTACTGGATGTAAAGGTGATATATTAACGAGTACGTAGTGCCAAACAAATATTATAACATAACATAGCCGTTTTTTTTATAGAAGTTGATTTTTGATCCTAATCGATAGTCGCCTCTTACGACACCCACGGGGAGATAAGGGCTGATCCGGCTGATGGTATTCTGAGCCGGCACCATACAGCTTACTGAACCAAAATATGTTTGCATTAATATTTTTTACTCATTCGCAAATAGGGTAAATGTTGTTTTTTTATATACGGTGTTATTTATTACGCCCTATCTACTATTATACTATGTTAGAAATATGTACAATCTGTGCACCATATATAAAATATGGCACAATCTTGTTAGTGCATAACTTAATCAAAAAGCTAATCTAATCTTCCTAATATTAAGAATTCATTACTTAATTACACGTTACAAAAGTAAAAAAATATATTTACACGTTAGTTATCGTTTTTAGCTATGAGACTGATTTTTCACTTTTCTACCCATAAAACGTTGCCACGATGCCACGTGCTACATTTACAACGCGTCCAATACGGTAACGACTAAACCTAATGACTATTATAAGGTAAGACGAGCTTTTCATTCGAAATTACACTAACTATATCACGCAAATTCCAAAATTGTTCGAAAAAGCGATGATCTTTTACTATGGCTTAATATTTATTATTTACAATTATCTAATAGCAGGTCCAAATCTACAGCTTACATTATTATTGGTAGACTACGGAATGATTTTTTACACAGCCTCGAGTCAGAACGGTGTTCAAAGATGTTTTATCAATTAGTAGGTAATTTAAGAGTCAATTGCTGGAAATTCCCTGTAGAAGTATAAAATACTAGGGCACATTAAACATTTTAGGCGGATACTTGGTTATTTTTAAGCTATATTGTCGCTTATTTATTTCGCAAATAGGTTTTGATACCACTAATAAAAACTGTGCTTTTTTGTGCGTTAAAGAACTTTTTTTGGCCTACTGACTCTAGCTTGAACACCGCAATGAAAAAGTGATTAATTGACTTCTATAATAGTTGACGAATTTGATGTTTGAGCATCAGCTTAAGGTCCTTTCGTTTTCGTTGATTAGCTATAGGGTCGTACTTCTACTTCATCTTATCGATGTTGGCAATGTTGGGAAGTTACGTGTTAATTACAATTTTAATACCCTTTATAAATAATGACACAAAGGTAAATTAAGAAAGAAAAATTGAATGCGATCCCCTACAATCTAAGCTGAGCCCTGCTTAGATTTTAGTGGATCGCATTAATTTTTTTTTCATTCTTAATTTACCTTTGTGTCATTATTTATAAAAATAAAAATGTGGTATTTCCACATAAAAAATAGAATCGATAAAAAGATTCCATAAAAATATTTAATACCCTTTTTTTAACAACGACGTTTACCAAGTCAAATAAAGGAAATTATTTTTAAATTGTGTAATTATTGACTTATTATTTAGAATAATGAGCAGCCCTAAACTTTGAATTAGTCTCGTTATTGTATCAACGTAGAATAGAGGAAACCAGATGTGTCTCCAAATTTTGGTGTTAAATGGCTTTACGCATTGGAAGAAACAGACATTTTAGACTTCCTATGTCCTGCGTGTGAATATCAGCTGGATATTCTAAACGTCAAAATCACTATAAAGTGATAATCACACATTAAATAATGTGCATTTTAATTAACGTTTGCGAAGAGATTTCAAAATTATATCCTTACTATTATAAATCTTTATAGCGTTCAAAGTAAATAAATTTCGATTAAAGCGTTGGTGTCATAAAAGGCGACCAAGAGTATTCCTTAAGTCGCCTTTTATGACACCCACAGAAAGAAAATACGCGTTGGTGATATTCTAAGAACAGACAAACATACCTCCATATAAACCTTTAAATAATTCCCATCGATCTTTACCTACATAGGCTATTCTAGGATTATTCGGTTCATAATACGCTTCAAAATTTATTCTATATATCAAAAGATGAAGTAAAATCTACGCCCTGCAGAGAAGTTGACTACAATCCAACTCCCTTAGTCGCCTCTTACGACACCCCCGGGAAGAAATGGAGTGGTGATATTCTAAGCCGGCACCACACGGCTTCTGCTGACGAAAACAAAATTAACAATACGACAATTATTTTTATTTCTTTTATTGCCATTATACTCTATTGACTACAAAGTATCTACAAATTCTTTCGCGCGTAGGAAAAAATGATGCGCTTTTTTACTTCCTTAAAATCAAGTAGAAATTATATTGTAACCACCCGTGATATCGATACCCGTGGAATCAGGCCAGCCATTTAGGTGTGTTTAGGTAGCATAGACGACATATTTTGAACTCAATCTTTAAAAAGACTATATCGCTGCTTTTATGCCGCTATTCAAAATAGAATTTATAAAAAGCAGGTGTAGTGACAATAAAGTGTCACAATGTAAACGTCCAAATGATAATAAACGCCAACGAGAGCGGACAGGTCGTGGTCCACAGTAAACCCGTTTACGTTTTTTTATGTTTCTTTTTTTTATTATTATTTATTTATCTCTTCCCGCCCTGAAACCCGGTACGTCAAAGTAGGTACAGACATAAATCTGCGCTGTATACAGAAGAGTAATTTTTCATCCTACTCCCTAAATCGTCTCTTACCACTATTTTTCATTTGTGTGCGGAGCCGATATATCGGTTATTTGATTGTTTTTTATGAAAATTGTATCGTAGGAGATCACGTCAATTGGTCGTAAAATTATATTGCATCCTCATTTGACTTACATACGTATTTAGCATTACAGCTCAATCGGAAATCGACAAGCGGGTCAAATTTATCTTGCAAGATTTGATTATTCACAAACACAGACGGAACAGGTGACCAAATAAAAAGCTTGTAAAATTGTAACAAACTCTAACAAAATAATGATATACAGCTATAATTTTTAACCGTTAGTTTGTCGTATTTTAGTAATGCATTTTGTTACACATGTTAATGAAGACCTAAATTAAATTACCTATCAACCTAATTTAAGAATTGTACTACCTAATCTACTTACATTATTTATTTACCTACCTAGTTTAAGAATTGTACTACCTAACCTACATTCCATTATCTACCTACCTAATTTAAGAGTTACCTAAGTAGCTAATCGATACATTTTACTCTTGTACAGTCGCCATCAGAAATATCGCAGCATATAAGGCGTTCATAAATATGTGAACACGACTCTTATTGACTGGGCGTTACAGTACATGTTCATATATTTATGAACGCCTTATATGCTGCGATATATCTGATGGCGACTGTACATATGAGGCAGCTTTATTTATGACATTACAAAAAAAAAAACTTGAGATGGGGTATCCGTTGCATGATTATGTAGTATCTGTTCGTTAATACATACATCTGGTTTTAGCATAATGAGGCCTTCAACATTTTTTTTGTATATTATGACAAATAAATTGATAATTTCAAATAATACTTGTCCCGTTCTAGATAGTAAGTAACATAGCATAGCTAATTCATACTTTAATTGCGTGCAGTCTAAGAAAATAAGTGGAAAAAAAAACTTTTCTGCGAAAATTTCGTCAATTTCGAGTAGTTTTTGAAACAAAAATTATCAAAGAAAAATTCAAACTGTAGGTTTCAAATACGTACCAATAAATCGCAATAGCCCTGTTTTTACTAGTAACATGGCTAATTTATGTTCAGAAACATGTTTGATCATAAGGAATTTTGTCTAAATTAAGGAGCTTTAAGTAAATGACAATTTTAGGGTAGAATTTTGTATTTTGTTTACCGAATTAACGTAAGAATGACGTTCTGCTTACATAATCATGGGATTAAAAATATGAGTAGATAATTACATTTTTGTGAATCTTCGTCATGGCTTGTTATTAATGACTAGGTATAGTGCATTATTATCATTATTATATGAAATAAATATTATACGTTTGGGCTTAGTAAGGTACCATGAAATTGATTTGATTTGTTTCATCATCTTTAATTTTTTTTATCATGACGAATGTACATTTTTTTATGTTGAAGGAACTTAACCGACTATATCGCCAATAGCTTTTTTCTGAGAACATTTCTATAATTGTTAATTTGGTCTGTAAAATATACTTTTGATAAGTACATTTCAAACAAAACTTTGTTTGGTTATCCGAAATTCGATATAATATATAAAAGTATTTTAAAGCCAAACACCGAAATACATTTTTGCTATTCAATAGACGCTGAACCAACATTTTAGAATTGTCTGCTTTACAAGTTGTCTTACTTATAATTTTGAGGGCAGTTTCTTTGCCACATGATAAAATAAATAATACAAATATGTATACATATAATTTATTTTCTAGAAGTTTCTTACATCTACTCTCACTAAGACGCACAATATACCTATTTTTACAGTGCATCGTCTTTCATGGCTTAAACAGAATATCATGGCGTTTTACGCATTTCTGTTATTTACTATATAATTTTCAGCTTTGCTGCTTATTTATAATTACTACATCACTTAATACGTTTAAAGCACTTATTTATCTCAAATAAAGAAGGGAATGTCGGAATGTATTCAAATTCGGTACTATACAGTTTTTAGCCAGCTTAGTAACGTTTTTCTCCACGTTATATTTGAGCCAATTTATGAAATGTATAATCTATGTTACAAACACTATTATTATTATTGATTTTTTAAATTCACATTTGTCAAATAGAATTTATATGGGAAGTGGGTTTTTTTTGTTATTTCTATAATGTTATTTTTATTGTTTTTTATTTTAATTGTGTGTAATAATTCTATCAAAAAATAGCTCTACTCTCTGTAATTGACGGAATAGGCCTGGTGTACTTCCTTTTCGCCGAATTATGTTTCGCAAACGTTTCATTTCGCCAAAAGCATTTTTCACTGAAACTGTAAACTATTTCAGATTGTTGTAAATATCATCCTTTAGATTAGGTTAGGTTAGGTTAGGTTTGTTTTATAACAATTCGAAATATTTTTACTGCCACTTGTTTGAGACTCTGTCGGCCTGTAGCCAGAGTATCAAAGTCAAAGTCAAAATATTATTTATTTAAGTAGAGGCCTAGCACAGCATAGCAAAATCTTGGGTTCATGTTCGCTCTCATAAAAAAAATATTCCTATTTTTTATTTCACAAATTACCGCTTTTTATTCATAACAATCACTCTTCATATTTTTTCCTCATACTTTTATTCTTCATACTTACTTTTATTTTACTACCATCGGAACTCATAACAGTCAGTTATCATACTTTTTTTCTTAATAATGTCATCACTAAGAAATTTTAAAACTCATTATTTTAATTTTCATAACTGTTACTTTATAACAGACAATTATCTCAATTTTCCTATTAATACTTTCCTTTAAGTGGTTAAGTGGATTGTTCTTGTATGTAAACAGTATGAATACAAGCAAAACTTTTATCAGTACGCAAAAAAAAAAAATCCTCGAAGGCCAGACCTTCAAAACTAACCCGGCCACGTCGAATCTGCTCTGAAAGGTTTTGCTCGCTCGCTTCGCTCGCTCGCTCGTTCTATTTTGTATTTTATGAATTCGGATGATTATGAATTAAATTAGTAGTTTAAGAAAGTATATGAAAACAAATATTAGTATAAACAAGTTGTATATAGTGATCTTATGAGTTCTGATGATTATTAGTTTCGATCGTTAGTATAAAAAAAAAATTAAGTGTGATTATTATGATAAAAAATAGTATGAAAAATATTTACGGACTTCCGATAATAGGACTTAAAGAGTTATGTGAGAAAGTACGCACCCCAAAATCTTAGCAGTAACGAACTAAGCTCGATTGCGATAACCTTGAATATTTGTAGTAGACAATTAAATTGCCTTACGATCATAAGTACCCATAAAACCGAATTTCCTATGTCCTATGTGTGATTGATATGAATTATATATATTTTATGAAAATCGCAACGATATACATTATCTTTGTAACACATCGCTAGCATATTATTATTCATCATATTATTCTTTCTAGTTTATTATCCGAGCTAGTCACCTTTTTTGTATACATGTATAATGTACAAGTAAAATTTAATTTATACCTTTTCAGATGTATCTTATAAGCGGCTTCTTTCCTTTTTTTTTTTTTTTTTTGTTATTTTTTTTTCTGTAGCAGCGTACTTCTACATTAGAACACTTCCCACGTTATTTACAAGTTTAATATTAAATAAAAAAAAAAAAAAAAAAATATCAGGCATCCTCACACTAATCAACCTAGTCCCAAATTAAGCTCGAGAAGGCTTGTGTTATGGGTAGGTACTCGGCGACGATATACATACTTATATAGATAAATAAATACTTAAATACATAGAACATCCATGACCCAGGCACAAATATACGTGTTCATCACACAAATATTTGCCCTTGCCGGGATTCGAACCCGGAACCGTCGGCTCAGTAGGCAGTTGCTTAACCACTGCGCCAACCGCGTCGTCGTGCGCGTCGCAATATTGTACTTAATTAAGATGCCACTTAATAAATTAATAAGTCACCAATTCTATATTAATGAATAGTCTTACTTCGGCACCGCGTACTATTTTTACACCGCATCCGACACTGCCTGGCTACAGTGACTACCTTATAAAAATATCTATCAATTTTGGCTTCCATCCGCTATCTTACGCACACGCGTTTAGAACCAACTGATGTGTTATTTTATAACACGATTATATGCATATTAACTACCACACTACACTATTTACTTTAAATATATCGTATATACCTGTAAGGTTTCATTATCATAATATATATAAATGAACGCGCTTATAACTGTTCAAATTATTAACACTGAAAACGCTTAAAACGATGAAGCTGAATTGTTAGTAAATGTTGTCTTTCTAATTTGAAAATTTTAGTTTCGAAGTGCAGGGTATTTTGGAGTTTTAGCGCGAAGATCCGGTATTCGAAGCTACATAATATGTTGGTAACTTTGTATTATATGGCAGAAATGTAAATCTATAAGAATAGACTTAAACCAAACCCTAATTGTATTAAAACTGATTTTGTAATAATTCTACGGTCAAGAGTTTATTTTAAAATAAACACATACAATATATTTACAATAATAAAATATTTACACTATTTATAATTCTACTGAAATTAGATAAAAAACGTATTTTCGTTAAGAAACAGTATTTTCTGTCACCTAAATTTAGACGTCTCACTAAGTTGCAATAGCCTATTTATAATATTTGCCCCAATTTTTTTTTATCAAATCTGTCTCTAGCTCTACTATCAAGTATATAATATTTGTTCCTTATATAGTAGATATAATATGTCACTTACATTGAATCACAGAATAATATTAAAACAGCGGTTGTGTACGATATATTAGGCTGCGAAAGTCCGAATTTAGGGCTCTCGCTGATAAATAGTTTTTGGTTTATGTAAAACAAAAAAATCTGATTATTTTGGTAGTATGAAGTTTTTATAGGTAAGTATATTAAAAAACAGTTTATCAATAAATATAAAAGTATTTTAAAGCCAATCAAAGAAATAGATTTTTGCTATCCGATAGTCGCTGAACTAATATTTCATAATTGTCTGTTTTTTATGACATAAGTATTTATTATTATAGTATTTAAGATAACTGTTTCTTAGTTATGAATAATTGTTTTTGTGTTTTTTTAGTTTTTTACAAATGATTCTTATAACTAATTTTGAGATTTATTTTCTAAATATTTCTTACAACTACTCTCACTACGACGCGCAATATACCTATTTTACAGTGCATCGTCTATTATGGCTTAAATAGATTATTATGGCGTTTTACGCATTTCTGTTATTGTTTATTATATAATTTGCAGCTTTGCTGCTTATTTATAATTACTACATGACTTAATACCCTTAAAGCACTTATTCGTCTACATAAAAGCAGTGAATGTATTCAAAACTCGGTACTCGTCGTTGTTTACTCAATATTGAGAGAAACGGATATTTCCGTGACCTGTCCTGCGTGTTAAGAAAATGACCACATTTATATGCTGAATATACCGTTTTTATTCCTATACAAAACCGAGTGACAAAACATACCAATTTAAAGTTTGATACTAGAATTCGACTTCGAACAGGAATAATACGTTGGATATGCGGTTTGGTGTAAATTTTATGCTAGCCCTATTACCTTCGCCTTATTTGCGGAATATTCGTAATACATCTCTTTTGTTTTCTAAGTTATAAGAAAGGAATGCGTCACCAAATATTTAGCATTAATCATCCGGCAGCGTTTGCTGGCAACAAATATTACAGGCCCCAAAAAAAAAGGTGGGACCCCAAGGGTCTGTGCACACTAGCGTTTTTGCTGGCGGTTTCCCGGCGGAGCGGGAACGTGGCGTGCGCGGTGCGCACGCGGCGATATCTTCGCGATTGTCTGCCGCCAGCGTGCCGCCGCCGCGGTGAAGCCGCAGTGAAGCCGCGTCGACGCGGCGATCAAGCCACGTACGGTCACTCTAATGTTGGCGTTGTTTCTCTCATACATTTCTCTATTAAAATTCTCTTACCTATTTTAGTCATAACCAGACCCCGTTATCAGTGGTGAAGAAACATTGAAAATTTAATACTTGTCCAATATTTGGAGAAACATTCTATCTTGTCAAAAACCCAATTTGGTTTTCGCTCTAAATTGTCAACTGCCGATGCGGTCCATGAATTGACTGACCACGTAGTTCAGGAACTTGACAGGGGCAACCAGACAATAGGTATATTTAAGGACCTTGCTAAAGCTTTTGATACCGTCTCTGTTTCCATTCTACTACACAAGCTTGAAGCAATAGGCGTAAGAGGCACCCAACTCAAACTATTCGCAAACTATCTCGATGAGCGCACTCAATGCATAAAAATAGAAAATGTTGTCAGCTCTGACCTGAAAAACACTTGTTTTGGGGTTCCCCAAGGAAGTATACTAGGCCCTACACTGTTTTTAATTTATATCAATGATCTCTGTGATTTGAAAGTGGATAGCGGCCAAATTATTTCCTACGCGGATGACACTGTTCTACTTTTTTCTGCAAAAACAATAGAGGAAGTTTATACGTATGCGCAACGAGGCTTAAGCACTGTTAATAACTGGCTTCAACAGCATCTACTTACACTTAATTCGGACAAAACGAACTACAAAAAGTTTTCCATGCGCAAATCTAATTTAACACCAAATAACCCCAAACTCTACTCGCACAACTGTAAGGACCCCAATAAAACACAATGCAAATGTCCAGATATAGCCGCAGTTACCCAAATTAAGTATTTAGGAATCATAATTGATGATACTCTCTCTTTTAAATATCACATCGCAGCTTTATGCAATAGAGTACGTAAGTTGATATTTGTGTTCAAAAACCTGCGTTCATTTGCAGACTCACATTTAATCAAACATGTCTATTTTGCCCTATGTCAATCGATATTAACGTACTGCATTTCCTCATGGGGCGGGCTGGCCAAAACTACATTAATAAACTTAGAAAGAGCTCAAAGAGCAATTCTAAAGGTATCTACTTCCCGTCCATTCCTCTACCCTACTAATCTTCTTTATAAATCTTGTGAAGTACTAACCGTTCGGCAACTATTTATTCTAAGCACGGTCCTTAAACAGCACGCTGCAATCTCTTACAGCACTGATTATACTAATAAACGTCGAAAGGATATTGTTTGCTCTAAAACTATTCGAAGAAGTCACTTCTGTTTTAGATTTTTTGTTTCGCTGGGTCCTCTTCTGTACAGTAGGCTTAATACGAAGCTGGATATATATCCGCTCAGCTACGCGAAATGTAAGAAAACACTCCAAGAAGCGCTACAAAATATGTCATACAAAGATACAGAGAAGTTACTGATTGTTCTAAGTTAATTTTCATGTATTCATTCTAATTTAATATTTTTGTATCCGTTTATCAAACTATATAATAAGAACTAAATTATTGTTTCATGTGTTTATGATTATTTATTTAAGAAATTGTTAATAAGTTAGTCCTCTTTATGCCTGAAACACAGGGAATCCTAGTTCAGGCGCATGTAATTTTTTTGCCAAGTAGAATGTCTTAGGCTATAGTTATTATTACTGTTAAATAAGTTATTATTCAATAAATATCTTATATATCTTATATTGAAAATACTAGGGCTGGCACTACACATTAATATTTACACGTGTATAATTTGATATACTTACCTAATATTTGATGAAAACAATATACCTACTTATTTCATTCATAGCTATATACAATGTGAAGCCAATTGCCTTAAAAAAGGTTTCATTTGGTTGTTGAACTCTATAATAATACTTAGGTACTAAATTGACATTTATTTGGCAAAATATGTCTAATGTCATATACTTAAGTACTTAATTTTATGTTCGGTAAAAATATGAACTTCCTGGATAATCGTGCTGAATTCTCTCAGTTTAAAATGGAGCTAATGGCAAATTTGGAAACAAACCGAATGCGACGCGGAAAAATGGTTTAAATTTTAGTAAAACTGTGCAATAGACGATATTTTTCTCCAATAGTTATTGATATTTTTTTTGTGATAAAATTTCATTTTTTTACCCTACATATATGATAAAATTATGCAAAAAATAAAAAAATAAAATTATCTTCTTAGGAAGGACACAAATGCTCATAGATTCTCCTAAACTTAGCTTGGAATTTTGTAAATGTTCAATTGCAATTAATAGAAGCAAGAATTGTCAGCTATGAAATCAATGTCGTGTAGGTTGTATATTTTAAAACTATGTGCAGTGCCATCCCTAGCGTTTTCAATGAATCTGCAACACTGATAACGGGATGTGATAATAAACCAAAAATAATGCGTTTCATCTTAAATTGTTTTTAGCGACATTTATACTTACCACTATGTCAAATGTACACGAATTAAATGAATATTGTGTGACAACCCTATGATTCTATTTCAATGAACTTTCACCACTGATAACGGGGTCTGGTCATAACTGCACTTCTAATTGTATTCGAGCACCAAAATAAGTGAATTTGCACCAAATTTTGAATTATGTATGTATGTATGTATGTATTTGTGCTTATCATATTATATGGGGGGTTTTTTGCCCTAATCGCCACGCTGGGCACGCGGGTTGGCGATCGCAGTAGGTTGGTAGTATGTTGTAGTTGACGGCGCTGCTGCCCACCGCCACCATGTGCACCTTAGTCGCCTCTTACGACACCCAAGGGGAGAGATGGGGTGAACCTATTCTATGCCGGGTCCACACAGACTGGCGGAGTCGTTGGAGAGATTAAGCGCTATGCTCGAAGACCTCGACAGAGTCTCCCAACAGGTAGGTCTGAAAATGAACATGGACAAAACGAAAATCATGTCGAATGACCATGTTGCGCCTTACCCGATAGTGGTTGGGAACTCTGCCCTCGAAGTTATCGACGAGTATGTGTACCTGGGACAAATTGTCCAGCTAGGTAAGTCCAACTTCGAGAAGGAGGTTAATCGACGAATTCAACTCGGCTGGGCAGCGTTCGGGAAGCTACGTCATATCTTCTCATCGAAAATTCCCCAGTGCCTGAAGACGAAAGTCTTCGAACAGTGCGTGTTGCCAGTGATGACTTACGGAACTGAGACATGGTCGTTCACAATGGGACTCATGAGGCGGCTAAGAGTCACACAACGTGCAATGGAAAGGGCAATCCCACCAAAACATTTCATGTAAAATTGGCGGCCAAGACTCACATGCTCATAACGCTTTCACTGTAAAAAGTTATCAGATCCCAGGAAAAGCCAAGCCCCTAAGCCCTGACTTTACTAACCTTACACCTTGGTTTCAAAAGTATGGCTTGGCTGTTTCATAGGTTACCGTAAATATATAAACCGTAATGGGCCAAACGGTCCGTTGGACTTATTTAAGGTACTATGAAACGGCCAAGCCATACTTTTGAAACCAAGGTGTAAGGTTAGTAAAGTCAGGGCTTAGGGGCTTGGCTTTTCCTGGGATCTGATAACTTTTTACAGTGAAAGCGTTATGAGCATGTGAGTCTTGGCCGCCAATTTTACATGAAATGTTTTGGTGGGATCTTATTTCTTTTTGTAAGGTGCCCTAGCTTTTTTATTTATTTTGGGCTGTAGCGTTTCTTGAGCATCAGTCTTCAGAGCTCTATCTTTGCATATTTCTCTTGTTGATATCATTTCCTCTTACGTATTCGTCTTACGCTTAAATCTGCTTAAGATGGATATAAAAATCATTGATTCAACAATATAAAACATAAAATTCCGCGTGTTAATTGTGCTACATTTATTATCGCATTTTGGTAGGTCTATAAAGAAATATTTAAAATACGAAGTCAGTGTAGATACAGAAGTAGTAATAATTGTGTATTTAAGAAATACCTACTTTTAGCCCCATATATATATACACTTTTATCCCCTATTATGGGAACCCCATACAAACTTACATCCCCTTATTTAAAGGGTGGGGGGTGATTTTCTAAAAATTCTAGAATATTATGTGTTTTATTTATAACAAGGAGTCCCTATACCAATTTTCAGACCTCTAGTATCAAAATTTGCAGAATTCTCATACAAACTTCCATCCCCTAGTTTAAGGGGTTGGGGGGTAAAAGTTCCAAGTTTTAGAATTATTTTGTTGTTTGTGTACTAATACTAGCTTACATACCAAATTTCAGCTTTCTAGGTCATCGGGAAGTACCCCAGAGGTTTTGATACGTCAGTGTATAAGTGAGTGGCAAAATCGGCGTATGTTAGGTACCAATAAAACCTAAAGTATAAAAGCTAGATCAATGAAATTTTGTACATTTTATATGCTCCCTAACTGCATCTTAACCTGTGAATTTGGGCGTTCTGGTGTTAACTGGGACGAAACTATGAGGGTTTGAAAATGAGACGAAACGGTTCGAGAAAAGGTAGGTAGTGCTCCGCCTCTTTTTTGTTCGTCTTGGCGGGGGCACTACCGTGCCCCCAGATGCTCGGAGTTTCTTTGCGCGATAGAATCAGAAATGAGGATATCCGCAGAAGAACCAAGGTAACCGACATAGTGCACAGGATTGCCCGGTTGAAGTGGCAATGGGCAGGCCATGTAGCCCGGACAACGGATGGCCGTTGGGGCAGCAAAGTCCTAGAGTGCCGACCACGTATAGGAAAGCGCAGCGTGGGTCGGCCCCCGACTAGATGGATGGATGACCTCGTGAGGATAGCGGGGAATCATTGGATGCGGTCTGCACAGGATCGCACTTTGTGGCGAGTCATGGGGGAGGCCTATGTTCAGCAGTGGACGTCTGTGGCTGATAGATAGATAGATGTATGTATGTACTCTTTATTGTACATTAAAAATATTTATACACAATAAAATGTATATTATTATACCCCTATAATTGTTTTAAAATGTAGGCACACTACCAAATATATAGTATATTAACGCCAAATTAAGTAAGTCGGGCTCTCCCCGCTTCCTCGGACTACACACCGCGCGTTCCGGGCGCACCCGACGTGATTCCCAAATGAGTTGTGAGCTGCGGATTTAACCTTAGCGAAGCGTCCGAACCGAACAGCTACCAGTAAAGTAGATTAATGGATTAGGTTATGTTAGAACTGCGACCACATCAGCGTGCGAGCCGAGCGAGCGATGCGAGTGTATCGCGGCAGCGGTCGGCGAAGCGCCAGAATCGAACAGCCGAATTAAGGATCGGGTTGAGCGAGCGCGGCGCCTGCGGTGCGGAGTCTGGGGAGTTGGTTGAGCGTACGTTGAGCGGGAGGGGCTTACTAAGTTCGGCATCATGAGCCTTTATTTGGTAATATGCATACATTTTATGGCAATCATAGTGGTTTATTTTGGTAAAAATAGCGCATTCATTTGCTTGCTAAGATTTGGTGATCATTCAATAAATATTATGGGTTTTTAAATTTAATTTTTTAGGTTACAAGATGATATATATATATTTGAATGTAATTTCATATTAAAATGGTGATAAATTTCTGGAGATCATTTTCTTTTTTGGTTTAAAAAATGATTAATGTGGAGTAGTTTACTTTAAGTAGGATAGCAAGTAGCAATATGTATGGTTATAATTTTACATAAAATTGGTGTTCTAAATTTGGTGCTGCAAATATCATTCGCTATTTTTGGTCGCAAAAAGTGATTATTTGCCAATAAATTTTACTCTATCTGGTGATCAGTAATACAACTTTTGTTTATCATTGTAAATTAACTTGGGGATAAATTTTGGTGCTCATTTACTATTTTTGACAGTAAACAGTGTTTTTTTTTTGCCATACACCCATTACATGAGCCCATTTTAATTGCATTTTTTTAAATATTTATTTATCAATTCAATGTTTTATGCAACTACGGTATTAAAACTATTAAAAAACAAATTATAGTTCACAAGACCAAAATATTTGATAATGACTAAAAATAAAGTATTTCTAAATAAGGTTATTTTTTAACAACTGTATATTTCATAATTACTTATTTTTTTAATGCTTATTTTTTTTTACAAAATCTATTTGGTAGAACTTTTCACGTTATCTACAAGTTATGTTAAAGTCCATTCACGTGGCACTTCATCTTCAGATTACATTAATCGATAGTCCTACTTCGGCACCGCGTACTATTTTTACAACGCATCCGTCACTTTATAAGTTCTACTAGTTAGCATATAGCATAGATTATGCTGGGCTATCAATTGTAATTGACTTACTATAATCTTACTTGTGTATTTATGTACATATCAGTTTGATAAGGTTATTTTATAACACTATCATACGCATAACTACCACACTACTTTCTGTCTAGTCGTAAGTATTAATTATAAAGCGTTTAGTAACGTACATAAATTGTAGCTGTTCGACATACTAAGTTAAAAATTACGATGAATTGCTACTAACTAGCTGATGCTAAATTTCTAAACTATATTTCTAAGGACAATCTATTTCAAATACAGTGCATTTTGGAGTTCTAGCGGGATAATACGAGTATTATGAATAATAATTATCACTTAAGTAACTTGAAATTACATGTAAAATATATATGTATAAGAATTGTCAGTGATTGCGTACAAAACTGAGACATGGTCGTTCACAATGGGACTCACAAGACGCCTAAGAGTCAAGCAAATAAAAAGAGCTACGCTCGGAGTTTCTTTGCGATAGAATCAGAAATGAGTATATCCGCAGAAGAATCAACGTAACCAACATAGTTAGCTCGCAGGATTGCATAGTTGTGTTCTCTATCTTAAATATTATGAAATAAATAAAATCCCTTAATCACCGAGTATATATGTATGTTATTTTGCATAATGTTAACTGCCACTGTCTTAAAAATCATATTGCGTGTATTAACATACAATTATCTTTTAGATGAATGATGTTGTGTATTAGGCCTGCTGGAGCTGGCATGTTCATCAAAATGATCAAAGCACCTTAATTAGTAGACAAAAAAAAAACATACAATTATTTATTTAAGAGCTACCGCTGTATTAGACTTGTAAAATACAATTGAGAACATTAAGTATTCCAGAAATATTTATTCTATATTTTTCCACGATAATATAAGCAATTTGAAGGCATAATTTTTAATAGTCTAGTTTTATATCGCGTAATTAATTATACAGATATATTTTTTTATGCTTATCCTGGATGTGACATTTGTTCACATCGCTCGACGGTCTAATGTAACATCGAGAATAAAAAACATAAAAAAAATATATATATTTTAAAACTGTAAGTATATGTCATAAAAATAAACTATTTGTAGATTCCAAATAACGTTTACTTTTTGGAAAATAATATAATTTAAATATTTTTGAAAACTTAACATTCCCAATTCGACTCCCTTAGTCGCCTCTTACGACACCCACGGGAAGACAGGGGGCGATGCTATTCTAAGCCGGCATTGCACAGCTATCTTAATATACACCAGATTAAAAAAAAGGGTGGGGCGACAAGCCTGGATTTGGGTGTTTCTTTTTTATTTACGATAGTCAAGCATTTGACCCCGATTGCACCTGATGACATGACAATAAAGTCTAAAGTGGAGCATGCTTGCCTAGAAAATGCCTGTTGAATATTTCATTTCATCGAATCTTCACTTCGGCGAATTTGTATTCTTCTGAAATCATACATCTTTCACAATTCTTGAAAATATACCTAATCCTATTGATTAGGTTTGGTTTCCCAGAGCAGCAATCCCAATACGGTTTCAGATGGTATATGTGAGATCCTATAATTGGCTCTGTACTACTAGTTATGTCATTATTAGCGTTAGTTAAGCTGATGGTTCTCAATGTATAAACAAATTAATGAATTTTCGCGAAATACTCTGGATTTGAGATATCGCTAAATGAGCGAATTCGATAGTCAGGTCGCCTTTGACTGCCATTAAAACACGATGCTTGCTCCAGGCGCCATCCTGAGCATAGAGATGGCGGAGCAACTCTAAAAGTAGAAGTACTAGTAACTAGTCCAAAGTTTGGACTTTGGACTCCAAACACCCCTCGGTCCTAGCGACCAGGGCGTTATACACCGTGACCGTTAATAACCCGAAAGATTTAAGCTAACGATACTAGAGCCTAATTAGAGTATATAAACGTATGTAACATATAGTCCAAAAACTCATAAGTACGGAGATATTAATTATTGAAAACAAATCAAAAGTTAAAAAATTCATGTCATTATGCCAATGATCAAATTTGAACTCGTCAAAAGTGAAACATAGAACCCTGTAATATTGAGACAGCGATAACTTGACACTTCTTGTCATAGAACACAAGTCACGGCATTCGCTGTTCGTCGTATGATTTCGGAGCGATTCGTGAAGTGTCATGCTCGCTCACTCTTCTTCAACTAAAACTTGTTCACAAAGAAGCGGGCAATTAATATGATTTAATTTGTACTGAAATAGAAATTTAATTCAGACACATAATTAGACCCATGTTGATGTAACATTATTTACTCGTATTGTCGTCAAAAATACGTGGTTTAAATCTTTCTGGTTATTAACGGCCACGGTGTATAATAGCAGGCGCCCCCATTGGGAGCGCAACAGCGTAACACACAATTAAACAAACTCTGTAGCTTATTCCCAGAATTAAATTCCATTTTTTGTAGCCAGAGATTTCTCCTGAAATCTGTTAGGTTAGATTAGGTTAGTTAGGTTAGTTAGTTTATCTACGCACATATCATTAGTGCTCTAAAATGCGTTCAGAAACCGTAGGAAATGCCCAACATTATTACAACCAATTTTACTATGAGAACTTTTTTGTCTGTGGTAGTAAGTAAAATCTGTACTGTAATGTTATTACAGTACAGATTTTTGCAAGGTTACGAGTTTAAATTAGGAACAGCTGTCAAAACACAAGTTGGTATTTATTCTAGTATCCATAGATATTAATATTGTTATCGATACGAAACGTCAATTTAGTATGTTTTTTTTTATAAAAACCGTACGACATTTGATCTCGAGTGACATGAAAATATGGATACATATGATTTAGAAAAAAAATCATTTTTCTTGACGGAGGTTCTAATTGCCGCCATTATTGTTGTCATTTGTTTGTTGGTTCTTTGCTGTTACGAAAGTGGATTTGTGAAGATTTGTTTGTAATTTTCATTTTAGTTGAAAGTATTGTTCCAATGTAAATGTCAATTACAATTATTACAATAAATAATCTGTTTATGTATTTATTCAGATTTATTTTTTACTGCATTTTAAGTATAATGTAGTCTTTAAATATTTTACAGGTAGCACTAGTGGTGCAGGTCATTTCCATATGGCTTCTGGACCCATCTTAGAGTACTTATGATATGTGTATAGATAAAGTAGTGTATACAACTGTACATAATTAAGTCTTAAAACACTCGTGTGATCCTATTATGAAGCTCGCTAATGCTCGTTTCATAAAACCCCACTCGTGTTTTAAGGCCTCTCATTATGTATCAGTTGCATAAACTACTATTATTCCGGTGCTGCTTCAAACGGAGTAGCACGCCTGGCACCAGCAGTGCAAAGGGTCCGTAAGACCCGAAAGCTTATCTTGGGATAATTAAAAAAAAAAACGATGTTTGCGATGTTTGCTGTATTAAGTTCCTAGTAGCTGTAGTAAATTCCACGTTAGTACCAATGATATTCTATCAGTAGATAGGTAACTAGTGCTCCAAAAGTGAAGCACTTAATATGAGTCAAATGACACCAAATGGTGCTTATGCCATGGCAACGCTTTTGATGATCTCCAGAAAGTGACAGATGCGTATACGTGTCAAGTTTCTGCGCTGTATCTAACTGTCGCCAAAGCTCTTTTAGAATCGTTTTTCAAGTCAGATTCAGAAATCAGATTTTCTCCGAAAACTTCAAAAATCCTTGTATAAAATGAAATGTTGCCAATAATTGGTAATAAGTATCCTGGCTATCAGTTTATGATAGTTAGTTGTAGTTTATGTGACGGTACATAATGAAAGGTATTAAACACGAGTGTGGGTTCGGCTCGTTTCATAATAATATCACACGAGTGTTTTAATGCCTAATTGTACAGTTACATCCACTACTTTATCTACTCACATATCATAAGCCTCCATGATGCGCATTCAGGAGCCGCACATTATGTCGTTTTTTACCCGGTAATAGCGGTTATGAAGTTTTCTTTTTATTTTCTTTCATAGTTTTTTTTTAATTCAGAGACAAACTAGAGTCGGCGCTAACTATCATATCGTTCGATATTATTATTATCTCCTTTATTCATTTTATAGCTTAGATTAGGTTTTTTACAATAAATTTATATAAAAAGTAAAATACAATAAAGAAGTTACAAAATATATATACATTATAAAAAACCTAACCTAGGGTGCCGCCGGCAGCGGGGCAGGGCCCAGGCTACCGGTGGTTAGGGCTGCAGAGAGAGGAACCTCCTGACAATGCGCGCCGTGTCCAGGAGTACCGCCTTCTGTATCTGACCCTTGATCCAGCCATCTAGCGAGAGTCTCTTAAGATGTTTGTCGAGACTCTTCGCTATTAGACCGTTCGCCGAAACGACTATCGGAACAATGATCGTCGAGTCAACATCCCACATGGCGGTCACCTCGTGAGCCAAGTCAAGGTACTTGCTGAGTTTGTCCTTCTCGGCCTTCACGAGGTTCTCGTCATGGGGGGGTAATGTCGACGAGCACTGCTTGGCGCTTGGATCGATCTACCAACACGATATCAGGCTTATTGGCTACAATAGTCCTGTCCGTGATGATAGATCGATCCCAATAGAGCGTGGCACGACCATTTTCGAGAACTGGCATCGGTGCGTACTTATAGTACGGCACCTCAGACCCCACAAGACCGTATCGAAGAGCAAGTTGCTGGTGAATGATCCTGGCTACTTGGTTATGTCTGTGCAAGTACTCGCCGTTAGCAAGATGGGAACAACCGGAGATTATATGCCTGAGTGACTCGCCGGGACGGCGGCATGCCCGACAAATGTCGACCGTACCGTCCTTCAGGATATATCTCCGATAATTGTTCGTCATCATTACTTCGTCCGCAATTGCACAGATAAAACCTTCGGTTTCCCCGAAGAGATCCCCGAAGCGTAGCCAGTTCACCGACGCGAGCAGATCTACATCGGGCCCTGTAAGGGCCTTGTAGAACCGCCCGTGTAGCTCCTTACTCTTCCATACGGCCTTGCGGTCATCGGTGCTAAGCACCTTTGGTCTGCGCCAGTTCTCGTTTGCTAAGGAGAGAGAGGTGAGGCCTTTGTCAACTGCTACTACATCGCGATGAATCCCACACTCGTTGTTTAGGAAATACTCCCTAAGACTGCACACCTCGCGGTTATGAAGGTCCTTGGCGTTTAAAAAGCCACGGCCTCCACACTTACGCGGGATGTACATTCTCATAACTGACGAGCGTGGGTGCCTCATGCGGTGTGTAGTGAGCAGCTGACGGACCCTCGTATCCAGGGCGTCCAGCTCAGTCTGAGTCCACCTTAGTATGCCAAAGGAGTAAGTGAGCAGAGGCATCACCCAAGCATTGAAGGCACGCGCCTTATTGCCACCGGACAAAAGACTGTTAAGTACTTTTGTCAGACGACAAAAGAAACGCTCCTTCAACGCCTGCCTAATGTCTCCGTCTGCAATACCCAATGACTGTGACATACCAAGGTACTTGTAGGTTTCAGCTTCGGAGATAGACCTGAGGGACATTGTCTCAGAAAGTTGTAAGTTCGCGGAATTTACGACTTTCCCCCGCTGTACATGCATGACCGCACACTTGTCTACACCAAACTCCATTTTGATGGCGCTACTGAAGGTTTCTGTCACTTCCAGTAGTTCCACCAAATCCTGGATTAGGCTAGACATCTCATTCGCTCTATAGAAGACGCGATGAGTGCGAGCGAGAGGGCCCGCTGAATGATTTATGACACTATCGGCATGTTGATTTTGGCCCTACAATTGGCAATCTGACAAATGTAACGTAGTGTGGGCGTGGTCTACACGACAAAGCAACCAATAGGGTTTAAATAAAATTTGAATTCACGTGTTTTGGGGGATTGCTAAGAAGTAGCGTCAGAATGTTAAAATGAATGACTTATCAGTTTTATGAATGTCGTTATGATGTTCGCGTTATTATAACAAAACGGGACTAAGGTGCCCTAAAAAAGGTGTAATTGTACTTAATTGCCTCGACGTCTTGGACATGATGTTATATTGAGAATATAATTTGCTTGCAAAGCACAAGTTTATTATCGCTGTTTAATCAACTCCATACTTGTAAGTATTGCTAAATAAACAATTGAACATAGCATGTTTAAACATTTATTTTTATTTTTTTCAGTATTCGTAATCTTACAATTTATAAGGAACGTATTTTATTAAGAGTCTTTACACGTTCCGATATTCCAGGAAGGAATACCCGTAAGTGTGAACGCAGGCTTAGTAACAAAAACTAATATTGTCATTGGCAAAATTTAAAAGTATAACCCTTTATGTAATGTATGAGTCGGTGAGATTGCCAATACCGCTATTGTGCATCAATTGTTTTAATACAATTAATGTCTTAGTAATTGCACATAAGGTATTATTTCTATTAATTAAAATTTTACACATATCAGTTTTGACATTCACAACGACATACAAATTTTGTATTTGATATAAATTACCTAACTTTTAAAATAATTTCGAGAAACACAGGTAATCGTTTAGAAATAAAATATTAACCTATTTTTTGTAATAAAATGTATTCGTTACATTATGAAGTTATGAATTTATGCATTTACCAAAGAAATTAGTTTCCAACAAACTAGTTAGGTACCTAAGGTAAATGTCCCAGAGTTCGACAATGCCCAATAGTTGGCATCTTGCAGAGGTGGTGATGTCTATTACTGGAATTAAGGTGTCAAGCATGGAATGTTTACTTTATATATGGACTTATACAATACAACTCACCAAGTTCTTCCATATCACGATGAGTAGAGCCACGCTGAAGCTCCATCGTTACAGCTAGGTACCTACCTATATTTTCTCCAACTTGCTTGGAAATGTTGCCATTAATGTAGTAAAACTGGACCGCGAAATCGTTCGTTATATTTAGAAGGCGTTAATGAAAATTAAAAAAAAATATATATTATTGGCCTTAGCCGGGAAATCAATATTATTTAAATAAGGCGATTAAGTAAAAAACACACCTTCCGTTTATAACGTCTCATACAAATGAGGGTAATCTTAATTTGGTCGGTTACTGCATTTTTACTTTTAATTTTTTCAAAGACTTTGATAATTCACCATACAGCCAATTGTCCACTAAATTTAAAAAATAAAAACTATTATAAACTTTTTAATTGTTCTCTGCGTTTAGTTCTTGCACTGAACATTTTTTTGCTCTGCTACTGTCAATGTATTTAAAATGTCGACAAATTTCGAAAAACGGACAAACAATTTGAATAATAATCTTATATGCGGTTAATTTATTTTCATGATTCTTAGTTATTTATTAGAGATTTCTCACGACAGTTTTAATTTTAATAATATGATGATATTTAATGAGTGATTTGAAAATTAATAAGTGTACCAAACGTAAACAAATAAAAAATAAAACAGAAATGATTGTGTCCAAATCAATATAAAAGTTATTTTGAACTTATGATCTTCTCCGAATGATAAATATGGTATGGTTTCTAAAAAAACTGTGTTTAGAAGTTGTTCATTTAACTAAAATTTATAATTACCTATGTGCATATTTTTTGTTATTGTGTTTTCATATATATTTAATTCTTATTCATATATTTTGTTTTAAATCAAACATATGATTCGGACCCGAAATTTTATTCCTATTCCTAAAAAAAATAAGTACCAAATGAACTTCATGGTACTGATACATTAAATTAAAATGTAGATTGGTGATTATTTCCAAGCATATTTGGAGAAAAGCACTATACAAGCATCGGCGGGAATGTCAGTTCGCAGATTCGTATTATTGAAGGACTCGGCTACGCCTCGTCCTTCAAAATCATACTCATCCACGAACTCACTTTTCCCGGCCTCGGCAGTAATATACTATTATTAGTACCCGACCGTGGCATCAAACAGTATCCATAAGCAAGCCGGAGTCGATTTAGCTTACTTTCTCGCCAAAAACAGTAGAGCAGGGTCCTCAATCATTTAATAATAGGTAAGCCAGTGAGAAATGGATTCTATCGATGCTGCACCACTGATATCCATACAAAATCAATATATACCTATCTATGTGTACAACAAAGTTCAAAATGAAGTATTCGATGATTTTTAGAGGACTGCATAGCCGTATTTCGCTAGGAAATTAGTTTTGGTACAAAAACAATCATCATTCTATGAAATATCCGTAAAAAATACGTATTTCTAGCTGACGCTTACTATAACGCCACAGATCAAGTGACTATAAAGGTGCTTCCAGACAGATAAAAAAATGTTTATAAAAGTTCTTTTACAGATCATAAATCATAATGTCAGACTAATAGGATTCAATGCGACACTTTTTAACGACAAAATACGAAACCGCCAATTGACTTTTAGCAAATGAAACATCCTATTTCTCTAACAAAACAGTTACTGAAATCAAAGCCGTCGATACCGTGTGCCTTTTAAAAAAAATACGCGTTCTTTTATATTTTCACATTTACTACTATTTGGAATTACAAAATATTAAAATAATTTTAAGTACCTACGCAAAAAAATACTTATTTTCATATTTGTTATCCATAACGACTTGGCAATTTTCATGGGGATCCTATCCTTGGATCCCATTAATCTTAAAATTTAAATATGATCGATTTTTTGCCGCTTCATATAGAGTGAGACCAGCCCATCTAGCTAACTAGGCTTCGTGACTCTAGTCGCACGATATAGCATCGGCATGAAAGAGATAGGTAATATTTGTCGCCCAAAAAAGTGTCGCGTGTAGCGTGCTAGAGGTGCTACTATCAGTCGCCTTCAGGCACAGTTCTTTGGAGAGATGTCACTAGAGTAGAGCCAATGGACTTGGATGAATGGATTCGTGCAAAGTTAGTTCATATTCGTAATTCACCAATGTTACATTCAAAAATTGTGCACTATATACTATATTACTTTGACTATCCGAGGGCGCGTCGCGTTGGTCTTTCGCTTCGACGACGCCGTGCGTTGCATCCACCGAAAATGATGCGCGGGCGCAGGAGGCCCGATGGATCACAAGCATTCTGTGACGACGAATCAATCTACAAAAAAAAATGTTAAATGTTAAATGTTTTTGATTAATCGTACAAAACGCGGATTTAATACCAGTTAGAGAAAAGCAGGAATTTGCTGGTATTCTGTAGTTCGCATTTAACTTGTTTTCTCAATTAGTTAAATTGAGATGGATAATACGAGTATAAGCTTAATCCACAAATTACGAGGGTAAAAAATTATATTTCAGTGAAAGATTATCTTTATTTCTATAAAGAGCTCCTCATTTATATTTCTATCAAAATGTCGCTAATTTTTGCATAATACTTACTTCAATTATCCAAGAGCGTGACTATGGTCCTCCGCTCGTAGTCGTAGCATGTGCGGGCGCAGCGGGCCTTCACCAAAATGTTGTGGGGTCAACTTGAAGAAGCCTTTATTCCAACAATAAAAAAAATATATAAATCGCTTCATAAATGACAGAGCTGCAGACAAATGAATTGAGAACCTCCTCATTTTTGAAGTCGGTTGAAAAGGATTATTCCATCGATTGGTATCCAAGATCTTACTTTAATGTCTATCAAAATGTCACTAATATTAATATTTGTGTAATAGGTATGTATAATACTTTTAAATAAAACAATTTCAACGGATTATTTATTTATACATGGAGAACCAACAGCTATAATTATGCTATACATAACTATATAGTAATACAGAGTAAATTATAGGATCTCACATAATTTAAAAATTTAATTTTTTGTTTGTCGATACGAAAGTTTGACGACGCGTTTGGCTCAGTTTGTAGTGCGCTGCCTACTGAGCCGGCGGTCCTGGGTTCGAATCCCGGCCAGGGCAAATATTTGTGTGATGAACTCGAATATTTGTTCATGGGTCATTGATGTTATCTATATATTATGTATATCGTCGTCTAGTAGCCATAGGACAAGCTTTGCTTAGTTTGGGACTAGGTCGATTGGTGTAAGATTGTCCCTTAATATTTATTTAATTTTAATTTTTATAATTTCACGCCTTTTTATTTTTTTATTCTTATTTTTTAAATGGGTGGTTTGCACAAAAATTAGAAGAATTGTGTGAGGTTGTCCGATATTTATTTATTTATTTATAATCCGTTTAAATTGTTTAATTTAAATGTTACAGTCGCGAAAATCAAAGAAAATATTTATGGATATTATACTTTGATTATCCAAGACCGCGATGCGGTGGTCCTCCGTCCCAACAACGACGTAGTATGCGCGGGCGCAGCGGGCCTTCGCGTTGGATCACTACGCGCATTCGGTGGTGACGAGGTGGGCTGCACACAAACATTGATCATAGAAAAACGCCCTTTCCAATTAAGTACTTACTGCACTGGCCTAGTGATTTATTTATTTGTTTAAACTTTATTGCACAAAATACAAAAGTAAAAGTACAAATGGCGGACTTAATGCCATAAGGCATTCTCTCAGGCAACCATAGGGCCAAATAGAGACTAGCAGTTGGTCAGCTGTTGTTGGTGCGTTGGCAGTGGTCCAAGTTGGATCTTTTTTTATTCACAAACTGACCACCGATTGACCTCAGTTGATACTAAGGAACGTAAACGGGTAAAAATTACCTATCATATAACCATCTTTGGATGTCCAGGTACCCTGTACCAAAATTGGTTGAAATTTGTCCAGCCGTTTCGGCGTGATGAGAGGATAATGGAAATTATGTCCAACAGATGGAATGGCGCCGCGCGCCCATACAAAACAAAAGACGATCCTGCATCACGCTATTAAGATTTTTCCTGAGATTATGACCCCTATACATAGAATACTGATTTTCAATACAAATATAGAATTATATAATTGTACGACGACGTGGTTGGCGTAGTATGTAGTGCACCTGCCTACTGAACCGGCGGTCCTGGGTTCGAATCCCGGCCAGGGCAAGTATTTCTGTGATGAACTCGAATATTTGTTCCTGGGTCAGTCATGGGTGTTATCTATATTATGTATATTGTCGTCTAGTACCCATAGTACAAGCTTTGCTTAGTTTGGGACTACGAGGTCGATTTGTGTATGATTTCCCCTTAATATTTACTTAATATATATATATTTAATTTTTTGTATACATGTTGTCTCTTTTTTTGTGGAGATTTGTATAGATTTTTGTATAGAGATTTTGTATAAGTTCATATTTACTCTTGGTCTCGGCATATGATGTTGATGATGAGTGTCGTGGAGCCCGACACAAACATCGCCGCGAAGGCGATGCTCACTACGATCTGGTGCCCCACGAGGGAGAGGAATGGATGGTTCATCATGTCTTGTTGGACTTCGATCGTTGTCTCTATAACTCTGTGGACAAAGAAGAAAAATCAAAGTCGTGCAAATAACAGACACGGGCATGGATGGGAGCGCGCGCTGTGTGTGTGTGTGTGTGTGTGTGTGTGTGTGTGTGTGTGTGTGTGTGTGTGTGTGTGTGTGTGTGTGTGTGTGTGTGTGTGTGTGTGTGTGTGTGTGTGTGTGTGTGTGTGTGTGTGTGTGCGTGCGTGCGTCCGTGCGTGCGTGCGTGCGTGCGTGCGTGCGTGCGTGCGTGCGTGCGTGCGTGCGTGCGTGCGTGCGTGCGTGCGTGCGTGCGTGCGTGCGTGCGTGCGTGCGTGCGTGCGTGCGTGCGTGCGTGCGTGCGTGCGTGCGTGCGTGCGTGCGTGCGTGCGTGCGTGCGCGTGCGCGTGCGCGTGTGCGTGTGCGTGTGCGTGTGCGTGTGCGTGTGTGTGTGTGTGTGTGTGTGTATGTGTAAATGTATGACTTTGTGGGCTAAACAAAATGGTGGGCTAGGGATCCGCAAAATTTCTAGTGTCGCTTTACCAGCTTTTTTGTCGTCAGTTCATAGCTCGTCTAATCTCATAGGTAAAATCCTAAGGGCGTTACCCACAAACTATATGAGATTGCGTGCTTAGAAGAAAGGCTTGGTCAATTGCTTGCCCCGGCCAAAATTACCCGGAAAATTCAAAATCTCAACGGAGCTGGGACGACTTATTGTGTAAATTGACCGTAGATTCCATCCTACGCCAGTGCTCTACGGAAGACCGTGCCAGAATTTTGGCAGTAGGCACCAAAGAGGCCGGTTACTGGCTCCAAGCGCACCCTTCCGTGAGTACTGGAACTTTTCTAGAACCCAATACCGTCCGACTTTCATTTTGTCTCCGTCTCGGGGTCCCGGTCTGCGCCCCACACCGATGCCCCTGCGGCAAAGACGTTGACAGGCTGGGTCACCACGGACTTTCCTGCCAGAGCAGTGCAGGCCGCTTCTCAAGACATGCTGCTCTGAACGACATCATCCGCCGGTCTCTTGCATCAATCAATGTGCTGGCCCTTTTAGAGCCAACCGCGGCATCTCAAGAAACGATGGCAAGAGACCGGACGGAATGTCTTTGATTCCGTGGAGTAAGGGACGGGTGCTGGTGTGGGATGCAACCTGTGTAGACACACTGGCCCCGTCACATCTCCACCGATCCTCAATCAGGGCCGGAGCAGCGGCAGAAGCGGCCGAAGGCATAAAACGGAATAAGTACAGTGGTCTTGGCGCTGAGTACAATTTAATACCTTTTGGCGTCGAGACCCTGGGTCCGTGGGGCCCCAGCGCATTAAGCCTCTTCAAAGATATTTCGAAGAGGCTTATTGATGTTACTGGTGACCGGAGAGCTGGCGGTTTCGTCGCTCAAAGAATCAGTTTGGCGATTCAGCGAGGAAATGCTGCCAGCATCTTAATTTTTAGTATAGTTTTATTGTAAGTATTTTAAGTTGTATTCCTTAGACTTTATTTTGTACTAATAAATGTTCCTTTTAAGATGGAAAAAAAATATATATCTATAAGTAAGTATATTGACTTTGTGCATGTGTATGCGTATGTGCGTATGTATGTGTATGTGTAAATGTAAGTGTATGAGTTTGCGCGTGCGTATGTGCATGCGTATGCATATGTGTATATATGTATATGCATGTGCATTTGTATGTGTATGTGTAAGTGTTTTTGCTTTGTGTATGTGCGAATTGTTTTTGGATCTGTATCTGTGTAGATGTGTATATTTGTTGAGTGTGCGCACTTACATGTGTGTGTCTGCATGAGTACTATTTTATTTATTTTTTGTTATAAATTATACCAGATTTTTGATAATTTTGTCATATTTGACCCAGGTTCTCATATAGAGCTAAGAATGTTCTCAGATCACCGACCTACGTAACGTACGAACCGAAATTTTAATTAGTTAATTATTTTTTTTCTCTCATACCTACCACTACCATGCGCAATATAAATAAATAAATAAAATAAATATTAAGGGACAATCTTACACAAATGTTTACAATGAAACGAAAACATTTCGTAACGTAAACATTTGGCATACGTTAGCAGAAGTTACTGCTTTAATAAAAATAATCTTACACAAATCGACCTAGTCCCAAACTAAGCAAAGCTTGTACCTACTATGGGTACTAGACGACGATATACATAATAATTAATACATATATGGATAACATTCATGAACCAGGAACAAAATATTCGAGTTCATCAAACAAATACTTGCCTTGGCCGGGATTCGAAGCCAGGACCGCCGTCTCAGTAGGCAGCTGCACTACAAATTAAGCGCGCTGTCACGTAAGTTTTAAACTTACAATGCAACAACGCTCCCCGTTTCGTCGGACTTTACGAAATAGAATCAAACCAATTTAGCATGGTGCCACAAATAGGGTTGCCACATGAGTTTTTATACGACTGCAAAAAGATGACTCCAAATTTCGATTACCCCAAATGTGTAAGATTTGTATTATTAACATAATATTATTATGTACTAAAATATTTACAAAGTATGTTTTTAAAATTGAATTCCCTGCAATCAAATTCAACTCCCTATTTGTATAAATAGCGGCTATTTCTTTATGTCTCTTACTCTTTTTAAAAACCATTCTCATAAAAGAATAAAGGATATAGAGGTGTCCATCCGTCTTTGATATTTTTGTTAAAAGTAAAAAAAAAAAGATTATTCTTGATTTTTGTTTCATGTACTGCCTCCGGAATTTGACTAAACTGTCAGGAAAAAAATATTTATTAAATAACAGAAACAATGATAAAATACATAAAAAAATTAAAGCAGTCCTTCAAAAAAACCTTTAAAATGTCTAAAATGATGAAATTGAAATTTCTAAACTACATTTTTTTTTAGTTCTAAATGAAATAAATATATGATTTATTGGATGCCATGGAATTGACCACCCTAGCCACGAGAGCACATCAAAATCCCGGTAAATGTTCTATTAACAGATGACACGCCACAGTGCATCTGTGTTAAAAATGTTTTTGTCACAAATATAAAAGCGTGTTAAAAAATTAATACATTATTCTTAGTACCAGGGTAACAATTTAAAATGAATTGCATTTAAAATCTGTTTTCTATGGAGACGCGTCACGATACCAGGAAAAATCCTAATAGCGCGATGCAGTATCCTCTTTTGTTTTATATGGACGTGCGGCGCCATGCCAGTCTAGCGCTATCTGTTGGTTATAATTTCTTTGTCTTTTCATCACGCCGCAATGGCTGGACAAATTTTAACCACATCAAAAGATGGTTATAGGATATTTTTTACCGGACTACGGTAAATAAATAAATTTGCATCTCCTAGTAGATAATAAATAAAGACGAACCTACATCTACAAGCTAGGTGCTCGACTTAAGTATAATTATTAGGTAGAGAAAGCCTTAAGGCATAAGGCCGCCATATGTACTTTTTTATTGTGGAAAAAAGCTTAAATTTTGACTTTACGTTATCAGATTCAGTTATTGTCAAAAAGTTATTTTTTTTTATCTGTAGGTAACGAAGTAATCATCATTACGGATCTTTTTTTTTATGGGGATATAGGTGCCTAAAGAATAAAGGCCTAATTTGTTTTTAATAATATCATATAAATATTGGTAAAAATAAGATTTTCAATAATTTGACGATTTTGTAAATAGTTATTCGTGGTCTTTTCCTTACTTTGATTAAACTGAAATGAAAATCATAATTTCAATAAGCAATCAATATGCATCAAACGGAATGATTTCGAAGTGATTGTTGTTGTTGTTAGAATAAAATTAAATGCGGAGAGTGCCGTGAAAGGGTGCTATTTCCGAGTGGCGGTGTAGATGTAATCCGATAGACACACCACAGTACACAGTGCATCAATTGTGAAAGAGCTGGACTAAAAACCTTTTTCATAAATTATTATCATGTAACCAAAATATACTACTATTTTTTTTTTAATACTACGATGACGGTGGCAAACAAGCATGCGGCCCGGCTGATGTTAAGCAGTTACCGCCGCCTATAGACGCCTGCGATGCTAGGAGGTCACACGCGCGTTGCCAACCCTAAAATTTCATCATAAATTTTTTCATCATATTATTTCAACTATTCTCCGTGAGCTGAACATAAATAATTGATTTTACACGATTTGTCTTCGTACAATTTTGGAGTTTTCGGTCATATTGCCAGAAAGAACGAGCACAATCTTAGAGCAGCAAATGATCCTCGGCAAGACTGTAAAGCCTAAAATAGCCCGTTCATATACACGTACAGATTACATTTGAATCACCTTTTCAAGTAGGTGTTTTTTTTTTCTTTTTAGTTATTTAAATAAAATACATATACCGGGGTGATTGAGGAGGTCATATTTGCATGCATCTAGTTTAAATTATCCCCTAACTCCTAATCATTAAGGAGTTATACCTTCCATCATCAGCTCAGCATAGGGAGATGATGACTATCAGACGCAAATACATGAACAACTTTATAATCGCGGACAAACATACATACATACAGGGAAAACTGACAACCTCCTTTTATTGAAGTCGGTTAAAACATCGAGGCCGTAGCCCAACCAGATGGCCAGATCAGGTCCACTCATCGCTGAATACCAACTCCACAATGCACTTCATGATGCAAAGGACAGACACAGGTGGCGGAAACTTATTAAGGAAAAAATACCCTCACGACCCTCAGTATTGTGTAATAATAATATAACATGACGCGAGGAGGAGGGGTTAAATTTCATCGTCTTTCCTTTATTTATGGTGCTAAGTTATACAGAAGACTTAAGCTTTTGATTGAGCCTTTCGATCCGAAAATTACAGTTTTTTTTTAAATTACTGGGTTCACTGCTTGATTTAGACTAGCGATGATTTAAAATTCTTTGAATGCAGGTTGCATAGCTACTAAAATATAAATGAAGTCTTCTTAGAATATTTTTTTCTATCTACAGTATTTAAGATACTTTGCCTCAATGTGGCAAAGTCGGGAACAAACTCTAAATATCATCATCATCATATCAGCCGAGAGACGTCGACTGCTCAACAAAGGCCTCCCCCAAAGTTGTCATTGGACTCAACCTTGTTGAGGGCCTTCCCATCCATTGTAATAAGTGACTTGTAATTTACTCAATTATCAATAAATTATGTCTAAGTATACTAGCGACCCGCCCTGGCTTCGCACGGGTGCAATGCTGATAAATTATGCATGTTAATACATATAAACCTTTTTTTGACTCACTCTATCTCTATACTAAAAAAACCGCATTAATATCCGTTGCGTAGTTTTAAAGATCTAAGCATACATAGGGTCAGACAGCAGGAACCGACTTTGTTTTATACTTAAACTACCTATGTAGTGGTATGTCTTTGTCTCAGTATTTGACGACGCGTTTGGCTCGGTTTGTAGACACCTGCCTACTGAGCCGGCGGTCCCGGGTTCGAATCCCGGCCGGGGCAAATGTTTGTGTGATGAACTCGAATATTTGTGCTTGGGTCATGGTTGTTCTATGTATTCAAGTATATATTTATCTATATAAGTACGTATATCGTCGTCTAGTACCCATAACACAAGCCATTTTGAGCTTAATTTGGGACTAGATCGATTTGTGTGAGGTTGTCCGATATTTATTTATGGGAACAATTTAAACGCTCACCAAAATGGCTTTTATACCCCAAAACTAAGTTCCAAATAAAATGAATTGCTTCCATTTAAATTAAACTCTCTCTATATAGTGCTCCCCAAATTAAATCATTTTGTATTCCAAAATCGATATACATTACACCAGAATAATTTTATGTTGAGTCAGAATATCTTTTTGCTTCCCAAAATGGATTTTTTGCTCACCAAATATTGTTTTCATAAAACATCAAAATTATTACCAAAAATATCTTTTTGCTTCCCAAAATGGATTTTTTGCTCACCAAAATGGATTTTTTGCTCACCAAATATTGTTTTCATAAATTAGTGTTTCAGCTAGGTAACCATCTAATCCTGATCACCTTTCAGAGCAGATCCGACTCAGCCGGGTTAGGTTAGGTTAGTTTTTTTTTTATATCCCTAAAAAACGCTCCATAATGTGCGGTAGTCATTATTAGCTATGCTATATCAATTTGAAATTTTCTCCATATAAATCGTTTTTTATTTCGATATTTTCCGAATTTGACCGAATTTTCGGACAAGATTTCAGATTCATATTTTTGAGCCCCGAGAGCCCCCCGATACCGAGTTTTAGCCGCCTAGCACCAATTTGAAATTTTGAATCGTTTTTTATCGATATTTTCCGAATTTGACCGAATTTTCGGACAAGATTTCAGGTTCATATTTTTGAGCCCCGAGAGCCCCCCGATACCGAGTTTTAGCCGCCTAGCACCAATTTGAAATTTTGAATCGTTTTTTTTCGATATTTTCCGAATTTGATCGAATTTTCGGACAATATTTCAGATTCATATTTTTGAGCCCCGAGAGCCCCCCGATACCGAGTTTTAGCCGCCTAGCACCAATTTGAAATTTTGGTGAAAAAAGCCATTTTGGTGAGCATTTAGTTTATTGCCTCAGCAAAAATGACTAAAATGGAAGTAATAATATAAAATATTGGTGACATCCATTTAACAGTAATTTAGATTATTTGGTCTGAAATTAACTTTAATGGTGTTCATATATTTTTATAGGATGTAAGAAAAATAATTATTTGCTTTATTTATAGAATAGTTTGGGATACACTATTTGGTGAGCATTCATCCGTTTTGGTGAGCATTAAGAATTTATTGGTAGTAATTTATCAACATATTTGGTAGGCGTTTAGTCATATTTGGTAGGCGTTTAAACACAAGCCTTTATTTATTTATTATTATTTCGGCGACCTTCGAGCAAATATTCAAAAACTGATCAGACGTTCAGCGAGAGGGCTCACATCACGCTGACTCATTAAATGCTCGAGTGGCGGTATTGCTATAATCTGATCTGACTAACAGACGTTGAGATGCACAATGGGTTTGTTTCCAATAAAATAGACAAAAAAATATTTATCTATCGAAATTCTGAAATTAGGGGTTCTTTTATTTTTTTGGTTGAACAGTGACAATTTCACACTTATGATTATATATAAAGGATTCGATAGATAAATAAATGGAATGTGAAGGAGTAAAGTGTTATCACTATTACTTGTAATGACATTAATTAATAAAAAAATTTAAATTCCAGCGGGGGTGTTTTTACTAGTATATTTTTCTCCACAGTATTATATGTACGATCGTAGATTTGAATCTAAATTACCTATTATTTGAAATTAAATCCACGTATACTTTATTTTTTTACTGTATATATTTATTTTGTTCATATCTCGGGTATATACAATATTACTTCGGTCTAATTGCATTTAGTAATGAAAATAAAAAAATAACGGTGAATGTCACGGCTACTTTTCTAATTTTCCTTACTAATTCTAAATAGATCAAGGTATACTCGAGTGATGAGAATTGTGAACAAATGTCACATCGACGATTTAATAAAATATATATCTAAATAACACATAGTATATATTTTTTTAAGATAATAGTATATGACATTAAAATAAACTATTCGTAGGTTCTGAGTCTAAAAACTGTATACTATCAGGAAAGATATACCTCAAGAAAACTTAATTTTCCCAATAAATACGAGTATTTGCGTCATTTTATCAGGATTGGACGGGGGCGCGGCTACATTGAGTGGAGTCTATAGATGCAATAAAGAGAGTGAATTAATTTCGAGTTTTTTATACAAACCACATTTAAAAATACGTGTCGTTAAATATGTATTTCGATTCGAGTTGAAAAGAAAATATTTCAAAGACGTTTCTATCCAGATAAAAAAAAATATTTCATTTAATTAAACCATAATGCGTAGTTTAGCATTAGAAAGCATGTTTTTGTGATACATATTTCAAAGTTTTTGTAATATAAAAATATTGTCCCCTGATTTCAATTTCTGTCCAGAAATCCAGTTTTCATAACCGAAACCACTGTGTGACGATCTATACGAGAGGTTGAGATAGGTCAGTAGTGTGGGGTGGAAAATTCAGGCCAGTCAATCGAAAATGCGCCGTAACGTGCAGATAATGGGGTTTAGTCAAGATTCTACATCACTTTTTTAGGCTTTGATTTTCACCTTTCGCTGTTTTACTTTACAAGCTTGTTGTGAGTCGATTTAACCCTGAGGCTTAGTGTTAAACAGCTGACTAACTTGATGTTAGTGAACTGCAGGGGTGCCAGCTTTTACCCCTAAATTTAGGGGGTAATATGGAGAATGGGGATTATTAGGCGTAAAATATTTTTAGGTATTTTAATACAACATCTGCCTGGTAATTATACTACGTGTTTCCAATGTGAGAAACTAAATTATTCGTGGAAATGAAACGTACTCGATACCGCAGTGTATCCCACTCTCTGTTGTTCGAACTCATAAGTGCGAGTTAGATTTACGCTATCTACTGTGATTTGTAGCGAGAGGTTGCAATATCGGAAATTGCAGAAGTTAAAACATATAATTTCCTTATTTTATATTTAGGGCATTTTCCGAAACAAAATTAAGTTTTAGGGGGTTTCAACTTAAGCTCTAGGGGTAAAAAGAAATTGGAGTTGGCAACCCTGGTGAGCTGCATTTTTTTTAGTAGGTATAAGATATAGGACAAATTATTTAATAACTGCTCAATATTTTTAAAACGCCTACTTTTGGTATTTTTTTCTTTATAGTAGTTTTAATACAATGAGTAAGTAGATATATTTTTAGGTATTTTTTACAAATACGGAAAAAAAATATTGTTGTGGTTTTTAATATTTTTATCCGGTTTTGTTTTTGAGTTATGTCTTAAAATAATTATGTGAAAATTGTATACAGATTTAAAATCTGATGTTCTCATAAAATAAATGGTGTGGAATATATTTTTCATTATTCTTTATGTTCTGAAGAAGTATAATCGTTATTTATTACAAATAAGCTTTTCTATACAAAAGTTCATTTTATCTTTCATGTCAAAAAATATATACTTATAATTAGATCTCAAACAATTTTCATTTTTCAAAATATTAGAATTGTTTTTATGACACTCGTAAGCTTATGTTTTCGTCTCGAAAATGAAAGAAACAATTTTTGCCACCGAGAAAATTTTCGTAATGTCTCGCCACAAAATTTCGAGCATAAAATATTGTGTTGAAGCTGCATTATTGATTTAAGTTACATCCGGGGCTTCCTATTTTTCAGAATGGACTTAAATGCTTTGGCACTAAAAACGCCAATCGCCTAACCGCTAAGCCAGACGGCTCTAACAAGTGACTGAATTTCGGCGCGCTGAAGTAAATTTGGATGTAATTTCCCGTCCACCCGACAAAACAAAGGCTTTGGTCTAACAAAGACTGATGCGCAATAAAATATTCAACAATTAATTTGAACAATATGCTTTTAACAGTTATTATGAAAATAATTCGAAGTAATAAACTCCATAAAATAAATGGTTACCCATAATAGAAACAGAGGTTATTATAAATTAATTAAAATAAATTAAACTGAGTTTTATTTTAATTTTAAAATGTAAAACATAAATCTAAATAATAAATAAACTAATGAAAGAGCGCTTCTTTTCGCTGCAGTCAGTTCGATAGCGAATCTCTCTATTTCTCATGAAAAAACACTATATTGATCATATTCAAAATTCATGTTAAAAAAGCGGATATGTTAAAAATGGAAAAATTTAATAATAATTTTAGAGGTATTCAAAACAGAGTAATTTTTGTAAGAGCGCTCAATTCTGTTGCGCTTAATTTAGACAAAACAATCCAAATCCATCCCAAAGCGTATGTTTTTTTAAAGAAATTAAAAAAAATTGGCATGTTTAATTGTATTAAAAATCACTGAATATTAAAAAGATAAAAATTACTTTTAAATCGAAGAAAGTTTTACCATTGCGCTAAACATAACACAAAACAACAGTAAATCCCAGGGTGTAAATGATTTTTAAAGAAAATTTTATTATCCAATTATTTAAATAATCCTAAATAATAAAAAATATTACGAAAAAGTAAAGTAAATAGCATAAAAGTAATGAAAAAGGTCTCACCTGTGCCTATTTCTGTCCATTTTACAACAAATTATATGACACTGATTTTAATTAAAAAAAACTGCGATATAAATTACAAAGACCATTTAGAGCAAAATCTGGAGCCTGGATTCTGGAGCTAGAGAGCCGCTTGCGTTCTGCCCGATGTCTGGAGAGCGAATGCGCCCTGCTCTCAGCTCAAAGAGAGGCTGCGGAACAAGTGGGCGTACCGTCGAGTGGGCGGGGCCACGCACACAACAATACAATCTCTACTGACCCATGCAATCCCAAGAATTGAATTACATGAAACCACGCCCCAACAACAGCAAAATTAGGACAAATATTTAGCGAAATAGACTTTGATTTACCAGAAGGGGGGACTAGGGGGGTATACTGGGAATTTTCCAGAAGCATTGTCAATCAAGGGCTTTTAGTAATGGATA
The DNA here is from genome assembly GCA_905147355.2 of Apotomis turbidana. Lineage (NCBI taxonomy): Eukaryota > Metazoa > Arthropoda > Insecta > Lepidoptera > Tortricidae > Apotomis > Apotomis turbidana. Next base: position 5,097,866 of record LR990293.1, read on the forward strand.
GCGCACTATTTTGAATGTATTTTCAGAAATAGACGAAACATTTTGCTTTCAATACTGATCAATTCAATTTCATGTTGTTTTTATTTATGTTGAGAATAAGGATCAATTATTTATGTATTGTTCAATGTCGGGGAATATATGTACTGGTTTCAATCCCACTAATATATGTTTGTTATTTTTTCACGCCAAACCGAGTGGCAGGATTTGCCTGAAATTTGTAACAGAGATAAATAACATTTAACCAACTTTCATCATCGTATCAGCCGATAGACGTCCACTGCTGGACAAAGGCATCCCCAAAACCTTTACACAAAGGCTACTTTTATCATGTTATTAAAAGGCATGGTTCCCGCAGCGGAGCCGCGGGCAAAAGCTACTTACATTATGAAATTGTTAATTTCTCAACATACCTAGAAATTAAATAAAAAACGTTAAGAAAAATCATAAACCATTTATTTGTTCTCAAGACTACACAAGCTTATATTTCAGAATTATAGGTCCAATAGGTAGTTTATCCATTTCGGACATACAATAACAATTTAACTTAATAAAATAAAACAAAAAATTAATACGCTGATCATCATAAGACCCACAAGACCCGCATTCAATGAGTGATATAGAAAATGCTACTAAAACTGAACAAAACTACAAATTTTGAAATTCTTAGCTTCAATATTGGTTGATATATTGTCAACTGTTCCAAATAAAGCTGAATATATTGGAAACTATTAGTTCTATTACCACCAAACATAGCTAATACACAAGTCTTTCGATTAAAAAAAAAAATGGTTGCCTGTAAAGTCGGTTTTACGGGCGAAGGAAGATTTTACGTGACAACGTCTTTTTCTCGGTAGAATATTTATTTGTATCATATCCATTCACAATTTCCCTAACAACATTTTAAGTGTTACTTTCTGAACGCACCCATCACATGTGTCATTAATGTCATAGTGTGTGTGTGAGTGTGTGTATATAGTGTCATTATTTTACATGTTTTAAATCTAAATATGCGATAATCAGACTATTATGCATGTATGTTGTCGATTCCAAACCCTTATTTAGTCTAGATCTACATGTAATTATTCTAAAAATACCGAACCGACGGAACAAACATCATATGTTTGACAGGTAAGTACGAACAGTTTGTATTTGTATGGGAATATAAAATTATCGTTTTTATTATTTTCCACTCATTTATTCAATATTTTCTCACCGTTTAAACCTTCCCTTGACTTCCACGAATATTTCAATACTAAAATTAGCGAAATCGGTTCAGCCGTTCTCGAGTTTTAGCGGGACAACCGGCTCTCGTAACAGACGTGAGCGGGCGTTACACTTTTTCATGAGTGACTCCGAGCGCAACCTAATTTAAGACGTTGTCACGTCAAAAAACACACTTAAATTGGTCCATCTATTTAGGAGCTCCGATGCCAAAGACGTACACACATGTTAAACACCTCTCTTTTCCGGGGTCCAAAATAACCTAAAAGTAAGATTATGCCTAGAAATTAGAATTCATTCATTGTTCGATTGTGCATAATATTACAAAAGCTGATAAATAAAAACAAGGGAGAGTGCCACAATAAGCCGTCTAACGGTATACAGTAATATATATGCGACCATGATTTTAAAGCCTACAATGTACATTTAAATTACATAAAATTTCGAGAAAACAAATAATCCTATTTCTTACAGAATAATATAGATAAGCCTAAATTATCATAAAATTCATATACCTACTATTAAATAATGTTATCAGGCCAATTGACAAAATTTCGTATTTTTAAGACTACAATCTTATTACTTTTCCGTATACCATTTGAAAAGAGAATGATATCACTTTTTTTATAATTTTATTGAGATTACGAATTATTTATGATTCATTTAATAAAATTTACTCATTCTAAAATGAGGTAACTCCCAAACTATGACACAACGAAAAGGTTACTTTAGTCTGGTGTCTATTAAAAAACTGACAGGTTTTTTTTTTCGCAGATAGGTCGTTGACACTAGCCAGGTAGTTTCGGTTATTTTTCTTATATTTGTTTACATAGAGAAAAATAAATTAATTTAAATATTTTAGCGTGTACACGACGACGCAAAGCTCTCGATTTATTTATTAATTTTCACCAGTAGAAATATGAAATGTTGTCCATTATCAATTAAATGTCTCTTACGACGATTGCCATTTTAATAAAAAATTTAAGAAAGTATAATAGGAAGAGTTTTTTTTAACCTTTGGGTACTTACCCATAAACTTACTATGAAGATTCTGAGATATTTGTCTCTGATCTGATAATGTCTATGAGACAGAAATTAAATTACTAGTAACTTTAACAATTTTACGGACAGTACCTACGTCGAGAGATGTAAATTAAGATCCCCGCGATACGGCCCACATAGGGTTGATTAAATTTTTGTTCCTCCCGACCAAAGCTACAAAATCCAGAAAAAAATTGTTTCTCCCGATAATAGGGTCATTCGATCTAGCATTATCGGAAGAAACCATTTTTTTCTGGATTGTGTAGCTTTGGTCGGGAGAAACAAAAATTTAATCACAGAAATGTCTACATAAATAAATACTAACAAAAAAAACATGAAATGGTTTTCTCGTTATTATAAATTTATCTCTAATCTACAATAATGTAATGTCGGGAGGACATACAAAAATTCGGGAAAAGTACCACCAAATCCCGACCATCTGGCAACCCTAGGCCCACATCTGTGAACAGTGCCTTTTATCTTCGCACTCCGCCTACACCGTCTACAACCAAACATTTCTAATAGTTTTTACATAAAGGCTAACGCCCTGTATCGTTTACGGCCCGAACTTCTTTCATGAGACCACCTTCACTCCGTGCTGTTTGGCTTGTCCTTACAATTCCATTGATCTCGCATTAGAAACCGTTATGTTAATAATGAGCCAAAACTAACAATAGGTATTTGGGAGTCACGACTTGAGACCTTTATACATCTCAACGGAATAAAGTTATTTCATTAATTAATTATACCTACCTATATACAGTGTGTTTGATATTATAACAAACATTTGACAGTTCTCTGTTGATGTTTGTAGTGATGTAGCAAAACCATATTGTTTGCCAAACCTACCGATTACGAATGGTTGATCAAATCGATTTTATCGACGAACTTTTTTTCAAACCTGAATATATTTTTGTTTATTTTGTGTAAATCAATATTTTTTTGAGCTACGAGCCGCCGGACTCACTAGAGCTTTCTATGTAAAGTAATAGTTGGTTTTATTGTTCTTTCTTTAGGTTATAAACTTATCGATTTAATCGATGTTTACCAATTTACAGAAATAACACATGAATCGAAACGCAAGATTTAGTCACAACACAACTTTAAAAAAAAATAAGACGTAGTACGTAACTGTTTGAGTAATGATTTATTATCGTTAAATACTTCAACACCGTGATAAGAAAAAATATAACATGAACTCAATAGTATCAAATAGAAAGTGAAAAACGTTTATAGATACTTGAAAAACCACTATGTCATTCCTTGTTTTTTCTATGAAATTCAATGTGTCGCGCAGATTTACGTTGTATGGGTCCTGTGATGTGACAAATGTTTGTTATAATATCAAACAGACTGTATATATTGCATGTCGTGACGCCTAGAGACCTTCTACATCTCTGAAAAAATCACTTTACGAAACGACTTCAAATGGCGATTCAAATGTAATGTTAGGTACATTACATTTGAATCGCCATTTGAAGTCGTGATGAACGGGTTATTTCTGATTTTCAGTTTATTTTGAAGTCGATTCTCTTATTGTTATTTTGTTTTTGTGATTTAAATAAAATACATATAGTGGGGTGATCGAGGAGGCCTTGTTTGCATGCATCTTGTTTGAATTATCCCCTAACTTCTAACCGTTAAGGAGTTACACCTTCTATCATCAGCTCAGTATAGGAAGATAATGACTATCAGACGCAAATACATTTAACAACTTTATAATCGCGAACAAACACAAATACAATACGGATCAAACTAAGAACCTCCTTTTTTGATGTCGGTTAAAATACTGAAACCTTCTCCTAAGTGCAATAAATACTTTTCTGAAAACCGCATCAAAATTGGTTCAGCCAAACGCGAGATAATCTGGGACAAACATACATAAGTACATACAGACAGGTTAAACTGCATAATATTATAATAAAAAAAAGGATATATTGACATCTTCAAAATAATAATGGCTATACACGACTACGTGACCCTTCTCTTCTATATGTATGAACATGAACGTTCAATAAGCGGCAAAATGTTTGAATGTTTATCGCAACCGAGACGTGGGCGACATGAGTATCACGTTTCCAGACGAGTCAGGAACCCAGGTCTACTCAAATAATATGCCAATTGACAACATTTCATATTTCTAATAGATAAACATTAATATAGAGATCGAGAGAGCTTTGCGTCGCGTACACCTTAAAAGATTGTTGAATAATTTTTTTCTGTATGTAATTTCTGTATGTACATAAGAAAATACATAAAACAACCGAAATCTACGACAAGTACCTAACGCCTGCATATACAACTATGCAGGCGTAGGGTCTTCGACATATCCGCGAAAAAAAACAAGCTGTCAATAATTTCAAGCTCAATGTCATTGGTTTTTTTTGATTACACACAAGACTAATGTAACCTTTCCATTGTGACATAGTTTTGGAGTTACTACATTTTACAATGAGCTAATTTTAATAAATTAACAATAAAATAATTAGTAATCTTAGGAAAAATATAAAAACAAAGATTACGTTCCCTTTCTAAGCGGAATACTGTCAATACGTGATGCATTTTATTAAAACTATCCTGAGACATCTTTAATAATAATAGAAACTGTTTTAAACTGACGCAAGAATTGTCAGGAACGGCCCCGACATGTTTCTCGTTTTAAATTTTTATGAGTTTAAACCGTTTTTATAATTATCTTATCTTACGATTACCAAAAGGAAGAGGTTCTCAATTCGATGTCTGTAGGTATTATTCGTGTATACTCATTTCCACCAACTATGAATCTAAGTATTTCGTTTTGATGATTATTTTATACTCGTTCAATTGTTCTCGAAAACAATTCGTTCTTATTGAATATATTTATTATTTAATCAGCTATGTATTGTTTATAAATATTCATAATGCACCGGAAACCTTTAAGGCTTTGTCCAAGTATCACAAACACATATACAGCTTAAATTAGAGTTATAATGGCTGTATAACTTCTTATACAGACTGTTTGTTACCTGGGTTGATAATGAATTAAAGACCTTTGTCCCGTGGCAGTGTGTATCCTTCGTAAGTACCTATTCGGCATTGAATTAGAAACCGGAGCTTATTTCTGCCCCAAAAACTTTACCCTTAATGGCATCATCCTTTTCACACGTTTTTCTATTGATCCACGACGGCCGGTAAGTTGATATTTCGGTAGGTATACGATAAATATGATGAAGATATTAAATTATGTCGTCATGAAATAATGAAATATTGAACTTTATTCTGCAAGTATGCCACAAGGGCACTTACATGTCTGAGTCTACCGGCATTTCACAAGAGGAGACCACTGCTGTTGAGAAGAAAGTTAACAGTTAGTCATTTTTTCAGAAAGGATAATATACTTAGGGTGACTATTACAGTAATATGAACTTAACTATGCGTAGTTCTCGAAGAAAACATATTTAAAGTGTATTTTAAGATATAAATGAGGAAAAGTGTAAGAATAAAATAGAAACTAGAAGTACATCGGATATATAGTACATGAACTAAGTAAGTACATCTGATATTTGCCTATACTGATATGATAATATAGCGATAATGCCCATTAAAATAATCGTTTATGCACAGGACTTTCAATTAACTTAAATCTATTACAACACTAACAATACATCGCAAATTCACAGTAATAATCCCCAATAATTGTATTGACAGGACTCTTTGACAGGCTAACTAATTACGTTAATCTAAAATGCCATAAATTCCTGCATTTCATTAAAGCGCAAAACAATATGGCAAAGGGCGCGCGTTGCTAGGCAACCAGCTCGCGCCCGGGAAACCTAGCTGGCTGGGCAGCTACATAGATAGCTAGGTCTAGATAGACGCATGCCCTATATTTACCCTCTGCGCCGAGCAGAATGCTTTACAACCAATATGGCGTATGTGAGCGAAGCTGATATTTGTAGTTTTTGTTTGTACTGGCAAGCTTTTAACAGGCTGAAGTTTAATATTTGCAAACAGTGAATATAATACTTTTAAAATTGGTACGTATGGCGCCGCATACAAATGAGGTGCAAAGTTAACGCAACCGATCATATTTGTTGTACGGGAGCCTCCATCAATATGTATTTTTATCTGTTTTTAGTATCTGTTGTTATAGTGGAAACAGAAATATATCAACTGTGAAAATTTCAACTTTCTAACTATCACAGTTCATGAGATACAGCCTTGTGACAGACAGACAGACGGACAGACGGACAGACGGACAGCGTAGTCTTAGTAATAGGGTCCCGGTTTTTACTCTTTGCGTACGGAACCCAAATAAAAGACGCCCTTCTGTGATCCTCCGGGGATCGTGTCGGTAGACAGACTGACCTTATTACAGTCTCCTTGGACGATCGCTTTCCACTTGTTGCGGTCTTCGGCAGCTGGATGAAATTAAGGCGTAGTTAGCGAGGAAATAAAAGCGATTGCAATAAGTTCCGTTGTGCGACAAAAGTTAACGATACAATAGGGAACCTTAAAATAGAACCTTAAGGTACGTTATAGGAAGGTTTTTGATACAAATATAAATTGAGTGAGTTAAGGTGGTAAACTTTTTGGTCTTCACCCACAATCGTATTTCATTGTTTCAAGTACTATTTACAAAACAATGACTTAGCGTTGAGTTTATTTCGGCTTTCCTCTCAACAGCGGTCGCCTATTCGGAAATGGCGGTAGGTACACGATGTGACTTGTAAAACTGCCCCTGTGGCCTACTTACTGAATAAAATTATTTTCATTTCATGACTTTGGTTATCGATTTTTTTATCGAGAGGCCAAGTTCTCCGCGTTCCAGCAGATTTTCCATGACAGTTTCGTCGTTTCGAAAGGCACTACGATATTCATTTAGCAATATCTCGGCATCTTTGGCACGATAATGTAACGGACATTTATCAATTTTTGTGATCTTTCAGACAAATATAATTTGTTATTGAATCGTATTGCATGGCCAAGTCACTAAAGTACTAAATTAAAACATACACCTAGCTGAACGGTTAAACCCGATAAGTCGAATAATCAGGTTTTTTGGGATCACAACTAAATAACTAATAATCAAAACTACATCGGATTTTGTCTCTCAAGTCTCGCATCTAAAAGGGTCTCACTCGTTTAACACACACGTCACACGGAATTCAGATCACTCGTGTGTAGTGACGAAAACCATCCAATTGTAAAACTGGAAATCGTGGCAAACACTCGTACATACGTACTTGGTGCATGTCTGCAATGCATTTCGATGGCGAAACGTTGTAAACGCCAAAGAACACAGTCGGCGGTTACTGCATTCCGGCTATTTGCCGGTATGTAGTAATTGTACCTGCACCCAGCGCTCGGGGGTCCCGGGAATTCTGGGAAATCGAGGCTTACAAGTGCGTAAAAACAGAGATACAAATATTTTTCGTTTAGATGGAATACGGTTGATTCCTAAAATCCAAAACAAAATATTCAAAAACATCAGTACTCCGTTACGCATGCGTAAAATGTTGGATTCTAAAAAGTTTACTGACAGTTACAGGCATCGGATATTCAGATGCTTTTATACCTAAACTTTGGTGTCAGCGTCGAAGTTGCTGGAGATGTATGGAGACGGACTCAAATTGATTTAACGAAAGCGGGATTTCTCCATTAATTAATTAGGCTAACATTCAAGCATACTACTTAAGTAACAAAATGAACTAACTGAAGGCACTTTAAATGTATATATCTAAGAAATGTTATTCAATTAACGTGCAATTATTTAAACTATTACGAAACGTTCTTATCCTAAATGTAAAATAAAATTATAACTAAATAGCTAATCTGATACTTGAAATAAGTGCGAGTCCGACTCGCGCATGAAGGGTGCCGTACCATAATCTATATCTATAACAAGTTTGTTGTATGGGAGCCCCCCCTTAAATATTTTTCTTTTTGTATTTGTTGTTATAGCGGCAATAGAAATACATCATCTGTGAAAATGTCAACTGTCTAGCTATCACCGTTCTTGAGATACAGCCGAGATACAGACTTGAGATACAGACGGACGGACGGACGGACAGCGAAGTCTCAGTAATAGGGTCCCGTTTTTACCCTATGGGTACGGAACCCTAAAAAGATACAGTAACACTAAAGTGAACGGATAATTACAAATAAAATTAAATAAGTTGGGTCCGCTTCTATACAACTCAACATCAACGCCGACGACGAAGTGTAGGTATAAAAGCAACCAAATATCCGATGCCTGGGTTATACCATTATCAACCGACTTAAATTAAATAGGAGGACTGTATGTTTTTTTGTATGTTATGTTACGCGATCATTTCGCCAATTATGAATTGATTTTGATTAAATTATCTTTTTATTTGGCAGATCATAATATGTGGACCCATATCGATACCTTAGTTCACACTCGTACTAATTACTTTGCCATTGAATTTAAACCACATAGAGTTGCGCACTAACGTCCTAATTGTAATGACTTTTTCTGAAAAGTATCGATATACATTTATTGAAATCGATTTAGTGCTTATTGAGAAAGACAACAAAAAAAATATATATACCCATTGCACTGTAAAAAAGTTATTACAATACCATATTATTGGTTTTAATATTTGTTTTATAAGGGACCACCAGGGCTAGCATATCTTGCCGCGTCTTTGCTTGTCGCGTTCAGCATTACCTGTCTAGCTCGCATGGTATTGAAAGGAAATTGACCCGGAGTATTTGTCCCACATCAAAGAGGAGTATTGGTCCCACGTCAAAGAGGAGTATTTGTACCACGTCAAAGAGGAGTATTTACAGTCCCAGAAACGTTCATAGACATAGGTATGTAGTGCCAGGAATATTCAAACTAAAGTGGTAGTGGGCGAGGCACATCGCTCGTAGAATGGATTTGTCTAGCATAGGCCCCCTATGATGGTTGCTTTTATCACGCGATAAATAGGTAAGTGACAAAGGATCCGTCACGTTGTGACTAGATGCGAGTGTGAGTGACAGATGCTTTGTCACTTATTTATCACGTGATAAACGTAATAGGCCCCGAAAATTGAAAGGAAAGGTATTCAATTACTAAAAATAACTCCTATTATAGTATAAATATTACTTCGTCGAGAGCGTGGGTATATTTTATTTCAGGCTGCGCTTTGATTCCGCCCTCGGATATTAATGAGTCCATTTATTGAAGAAAATTAGCTAAGCTCTTATTCAGCTTTCATTTATTTGCAGGCCTTATATTACAGTTTACGCAAACTCACATCTGGAGCAATCGTTCGACGTGTTGTAGGACCTTTTGACGACGCGGTTGGCGCAGTGGTTAAGCAACTGCCTACTGAGCCGACGGTCCCGGGTTCGAATCCCGGCAAGGGCAAATATTGGTGTGATGAAGTCGAATATTTGCGCCTGGGTCATGGATGTTATTTGTATTTAAGTATGTATTTATCTATATAAGTATGTATATCGTCGTCTAGTGTCCATAACACAAGCCTACTAGAGCTTACTGTGGGACTAGATTGATTTGTGTGAGGTTGTCCGATATATATTTTTTTCCAATCATACCCTTAGCATGAGTTTACAGTGACTGTACTCGCTAGCGACGGCGTAAACGATTTTAGATGGAGAATTGTAGTTCTACGAAGAACTTAACAGGGTCGCTGTACTATCCATACTTCCATACTAATATTATAAATGCGAATGTGTGTCTGTCTGTCTGTTACCTCTTCACGCTTAAACCGCTGAATCGATTTTGATGAAATTAGGCATGGAGATAATTTAAGATCCGAGGAAGGACAGGATAGTTTTCATCCTGGAATTTATCCCTAAAAATATTGAAAAGTGAGTAAGTAATCCATGATGACATTGATGACCCTGTCGGAAATGTAATTATTAGACCAAAAGCACAATTGCTCTTACATTTGCTTAGGCGCTCTTAATAATCCCTTTTATTAATTAAGGTGATTAGGTGGATATCTATCCTGTTGTACGAGGTTGCTTCCATACTTCCAAGTTCCACGCGGACGTAGTCGCGGGCAAAAGCTAGTTCTCCATACATTTGCTTACGCTGTCCCCAGCGAGTACGGACACGTTAACTTATGGTAAGGGTAAGTACAGGGTATAGGGAATTTTCCAATCGAGTGCTGGCAACACATAAGAGGTCGAGGATACATTAAAAAAAAAAAGAGGATGCATTGCGCGGTGAGAAGGGATGCGGCGTGTAACTACTTAAGCCGGACAGAAAGATGACGTGAAAGGAAAATTAGAAGGTTTTCATCTTTTCAGATAACGTCACTTGAGGTAATTGGTTGTCAGGAAGAGATCGCTCTTTAGCGATAAGACCGCCTGTTGTTTACCTCTAATTGTAATTTCTTGCATTGTATTTCTCCTGTATGTTTTATGAGGTGTGCAGTAAAGAGTACTTGTATTGTACTTGTATTGTATTGTAATAATAATAATAATAATAAATGGCGTAGGGATGTGACGACCCCATCGCCCGCTGGTTTTACCAGCGCAATCAGTCACGCAGGGCAGCTTATGGCGAGCTGTTGGGGGGTAGCGACCCCACGTACCTGAGCGCTCCTGGGGGATCCTGACGGGGGGTGATGGGTCGGGGCCTCCGCCTCTGTCTTGCCTTAACCGGCCGGGCAGAGTGGAGTCGTGAGAGTTTCGGCTCGGGGGTGGATGTGGAAACGTAAGGGGTTAGTTGGCTTCGGTTTAAAGCCCAGTATTACACCTCTCCGCCCTTAGCCTTCCGCACCGGTGTTGCCCTTAGGCCACTTTATGTGTCGCTATTTTGTGGGGGCCCATCTGGCGGGAGGCGAGTCATCGTCCACCAGTCCCATTTTTGCTATGAGACACTTTTGCTGGTAGACGCCCGATAGTCTCACCCCATAGCCCAATTAGCCAGTCCTCCATTTCAAACCCATAGCCCAATTTGTATTTAGATTCCATGTCTCCATCAATAGTTCTTGCACCTAGCGGGCGCTGTCTCTGTGTGCGTCCCATGACACGGATAGGGACAGCATCCGCTCGATGTACACCTTGCATTTCATTAAATTGTCGAAAGGGCCTCTACGCGTTGGCTTCGGCTCCGTGCACGCCTCCCAAAGGTCCGGGACACTATTGTCCCGTGAGCGGGTGCGACATACAGGAATAATAATAATAAGGCGTAGGGATGTGACGACCCCATCGCCCGCTGGTTTTACCAGCGCAATCAGTCACGCAGGGCAGCATATGGCGAGCTGTTGGGGGGTAGCGACCCCACGTACCTGAGCGCTCCTGGGGGATCCTGACGGGGGGTGATGGGTCGGGGCCTCCGCCTCTGTCTTGCCTTAACCGGCCGGGCAGAGTGGAGTCGTCAGAGTTTCGGCTCGGGGGTGGATGTGGAAACGTAAGGGGTTAGTTGGCTTCGGTTTAAAGCCCAGTATTACACCTCTCCGCCCTTAGCCTTCCGCACCGGTGTTGCCCTTAGGCCACTTTATGTGTCGCTATTTTGTGGGGGCCCATCTAGCGGGAGGCGAGTCATCGTCTACCAGTCCCATTTTTGCTATGAGACACTTTTGCTGGTAGACGCCCGATAGTCTCAACCCATAGCCCAATTAGCCAGTCCTCCATTTCATCCCCATAGCCCAATTTGTATTTAGATTCCATGTCTCCATCAATAGTTCTTGCACCTAGCGGGCGCTGTCTCTGTGTGCGTCCCATGACACGGATAGGGACAGCATCCGCTCGATGTACACCTTGCATTTCATTAAATTGTCGAAAGGGCCTCTACGCGTTGGCTTCGGCTCCGTGCACGCCTCCCAAAGGTCCGGGACACTATTGTCCCGTGAGCGGGTGCGACATACAGGATAATAATAATAATTCTTTATTATTTTCAGAGTTACACAAAACACGTAATACAACCAAAGATAGGACAAGATTTAGCTTGCCGCCAGCATAAACGCTGTAGACAAATTTTGTCTTGTGATATAAGAGAGAAACCACTACGCTGCTGGAGGCTAGCTTTATAAATTTATGACAATTGAGAAATGCACTGCAGTAGTACAGTACATTTCTCAATTGCTTCAAAAAAGTGTATTGTAGGACGAAATAACAGAGGCCCCCAAACTAGGCTATGCCTGTATCTTGGGGTGCCATTGTGTGTAATACTTTGCATCAAACTTATTAAAATATATAACTTTGTATTTATCATATAGAAATTTGTACTTATACAATTAACCATCAATCTATTTGTGTATCGGCATGTGACATTTTCACTTAACACTAGATTGCACCAGTATTATGAGATCTCTAATTCCGTATAATTGTAATTCCGTCTATAAGGGTACGAGGTACGGTCTTTTGATTGACGCGGTTGGCGCAGTGGGAGTGCGGCGGCTTACTGAGCCGGCGGTCCCGGGTTCGAATCCCGGCCGGGGCAAATATTTGTGTGATGAACTCGAATATTTGTTTCTGGGTCATGGATATTATCTATGTATATAATGGATGGTATATATAATATATACCTATCATCGTCTACTACCCATAGTACAACTTTTATTATTTGTTTATTTAATAATTAAAGTATATAACTTAAATATACATATGCAGTTGGGTCTAGGTCGTATTTTCCCTTAATATGTATTTGTTATTAGCTGCGTCGCGCGGTGTTTCTCGCTCCTCCGACGGGAACACTACATTTTTTTGAGATAAAGAGTAGCCTATGTGTAAATGCAGGGTGTGTGTGTATACCGAAATTTATCTACACATAAACACACTCACTAACTTTCACCTTTATAATATTTGTGTGATTATTTATTATTATTTATTTGGATTATAGTTATAGGTCATACATGTCGAACCACTTTTAATTGAATATGTTTCTCTCTCGAGTCTTACGAAAATTATTACCTTCTCTGAATCCTTAGTCAATATACTTACCCTATTTATATCTCGAGACATTCTTGAAGATGTTTTTATTGCATCACCTTTACTGGGGGTGTAGGTAACTCCCCCTTTGAAATTGGTGATGCAACTAAAGGGGTGGGGTAGGGGGTCTTCTTTTTGTACAGGTAGGAGATATGTCCCTTTATTTATAAGAGCTGCGCAATTAGAATCAAAATCTAAGTATAATAATATTATTCATTCTAACGAGGGTGTAATTGTACACGTTCTTACCTTGAAGCTTGAAGATCATTTTCATGTCATGTACGGTTGTCCTTCTATAATACCTAATACATATTTTTCTTAGACTGCCCGACGTTTGATATAATGTTGTTTGACCTAATGAAGCGCTTAACGCGTTTTTTTCCTTTGATTTATTTCCTTTCTTTTAGTAAGGTTAGGTTAGGTTAGAAACTGTAACAGTTTCAGTAAACGTGTTAAATCAAACATAATATTATCATAAGATGAGAAATAAATATATAAAACATTACGAACCTCGCTTTTGAATTTTTTTATTGCTGGAGGCAAAAATTTAATCATCAAATTATAATATTTTAATAGGCTTGTATTTAAATAGTTACCTACCCTTCACCTATCCTGTGTCATTCTGTCTGTAATAAAATTGCTGCGTATATCCAGTAAAAATACTTATGCTGTAAAAGGGGTTGGTCAGTAGGGGAAGTACACGGGGCAGCTCCATACAGTCACTATTTCAGCTTATTTAGGACAACGTATTTATTACGGGTTTGTGTGTGTGTGGGTAGGCGCTGACGGCGACCGGTGGACCACGAAGTTAGCTGTCAGTGCGGTTACCAAGAACGACACGAGAGGGCGTTATTTGTTTTTGCACCCTTGTAGTAAATTTTCTGTCGATGTTCTCAGATGTTTCGTGCTTAAGTGGAGCGGTAAATCTTAAAATTTTGTTGATCAACGGTAAGTAAATACTATCATTTTATAAAAAAAGTACATATTTTGTGTATTTCTCTACATGAATTTTGTGTAGTTACCAATATTTTATTTTTGACCTTGAGGGCAGGTTCGTACGCCTACACCTGGGGCACATTCATATGCGTATGCCTGTATCCCCAATTAACATGTTTCTTTTTATTTCAGAAAATTAGCAAAAATAGTGCGGAATTATAAGAAAAAAGAGTTTTCTAACGAAATAGAGTCACAATTGATCGAATATATTGAAAATTTTCGAAAATGCATTGCGGGCTCACAAGTCAGAAAGCTGTCATATGATTATGACAAAGAATTGAAACGGAAATATCCGCCAATGGGATTGGCGGGTATTGACTTGTTTTTAAAGACCATTAAAACCATTTTTGATATTATTATTGCTGTTTTATTTAACATGTACGAAGTTATCTCATACTGTCTGAATGTTCCCCTTGAGTGGGATAGATTCGGACATTTGACAGCTTCTACTAAAAGTCAATCTACTCGCTTGTTGTAAAAGAAGGCGACTTCTAACTTTTTAATTAGGAAGCTAAATGTATCTGCTATATTATAGCGGCCGATGGACGAATCTATCTTTAAAAATAAAAATTCAAAAAATCATAATTTAAAAAGTGTACGAATGGTGCCAATCTTCCCCTATCTACTGTAGTAAAACTCAGAAGAGGCCTTGTTCCTTTTAAAATGCTGATGGTTTTAGACATGTTTCTCTATGATCAAATATGTTTCTTAATATATTATTGATGTTACTACCTAGAACAGGGCAATTGGGATTTATTGGTAGGTATATATTTGAAACATTCACTTTGAATTTTTCATTAATAATTTTTGCTTCAAAAACTACTCGAAATTTACAGAATTCGCGCGGAATAATAGTTTTTTCAACTTATTTTCGACTGCACGCAATGAAAGCATAATATAGCTGTGTTACTACCTAGAACTCGGGGAAAAGTATTATTCGATTCAAAAGGTTGGTTGAAATTATCAATATATTTGTTATAATATGAAAAAAAAAACAGGAATAAGGCCTCTTAAAACATTTGAATAAATCTTCACAGCACTTGTACGTATATTTTGGCTGGCTAGGCTGTGCGGGTGGGTCCATTGAAGCGGACACGTACGGTATCGACCAATCACAGAAGTGAAGCGGAGTTGAGATACAGATTTCAACTCAGGTGATTGCTCTATTCCGCGCGTCTACGCTCCGCCTCGCTTCAATGGAGAATGGAGATGCACCCTTATAGTGGCTCGTGGCATTCCCTCAGCCGTTAGATTCTCCACTTGGAAGGTCACGGGTCTACCGGAGCTATTCAACTGATCAACCTATTTAACACGGTCCTATTTTACAAACAAAATAATAGTATGTCAAAATGGAATGGAGAAAAGTGTAACTGGAGTCAGAAGAAAAGATAAATTAAGACTAACCAAAATCAAAGATGTAACTAAATTTAAAGATGTGAATAAAGTATGCAAGACACTTAAATGGAAATGGGCAGGCCATATGCTAAGAGACAAAAATGAGAAATGGACTAGAAAAATAACAGAGTGGTGCCCCAGGGATGGCAAGAGAAGTAAAGGTCGACAAATGAAACGTTGGGAAGATGGACTCAAAAAAGTAGCCGGCCTAGAATGGACGAGAATTAAGAGACAGAGAAAGGTGGAAATCCTTGGAGGAGGCCTTTGTCGAAGGACAAGCTGTTGTTTAAAACCGATCGTCGTAAATATATTGTACTGTAAATTGTAAAACAGCAATAAAGGCTTATTTATTTTATTTTATTTTATTCTATTTATTCAATACTTATAATAAAATTAACATGTTTGCGATTATAACCCAGCAGTGGCAGCTAAGCGTTGCCAAGTCAGATTGGCGTCCATACATTTCAATAGAATATGTTTGACTGCGGTAGCTGGGATAGCCATTGCTTGGCTTTCCTGTACAGTCTGACCAAAAAGAGTAGAAAAGTTGCAATACTGTAGTATCGTCCCTTTCTAATCAATCTAAGACGACAACACTACAGTATTGCCATTTTTTAATTTCTACTCTTTTTATTTGCACTGTAAGCCTGGAAAATTCTATAAACACTCGAGCTCTGGGTCTCGCATCGCACGATAATTATCATATCGTAAATTATAGAAAATATTAATATTTGTACCTATACTGGAAATTGCCAATAACGAGGGAATAATACAGCGGAAAACTAATATGGTATAAGGAACACCATAACGTGATCTCGTTTGACGTAAGATCTCACGAATATTTAAGACGTTTTAATATCGTTGTGTATCGTAACAATATTAATCTACTGAAGCGGGTAGTTGCAATTGCGAATCTTGAAGATGTTTACGAGAAAAGGGGGGAATATAGGCTAGTAGTGAATTTTAATAATTATACGCTTCATACTACAGGTATATTATCTACTAGCGACCCGCCCCGGGTCCGTACCCGGTGGTATAAGAAATATATTTTGATGAAAGTGACCGAAATGGGCTATTCGAGGGTCGCTCGGACCATTTTTAGGGTTCCGTACCCATAGGGTAAAAACGTGACCCTATTACTGAGACTTCGCTGTCCGTCCGTCCGTCCGTCCGTCCGTCCGTATGTCACCAGGCTGTATCTCAAGAACGGTGATAGCTGGACAAATAAAATTTTCACGGATGATGTATTTCTATTGCCGCTATAACAACAAATACTAAAAATAAAATAAAATAAATATTTAAGGGGGGCTCTCATACAACAAACTTGTTATAGACCGTCCGTCCGTCTGTCACCAGGCTGTATCTCAAGAACGGTGATAGCTAGACAGTTGAAATTTACACAGATGATGGATTTCTATTGCCGCTATAACAACAAATACTACAAATAAAATAAAATAAATATTTAAGGGGGGCTGCCACACAACAATCGGGATTGATTGCGTTAACTTTGCGCCTCATTTGTATGGGGCGCTATACATACCAGGTGCAAACTTAACTTAACCACTTAAGGATGGAAAGTGTTTGTACGGAACCCTCGGTGCGCGAGTACGACTCGCACTTGACCGGTTTTTTATAATTGTTTAGTAGACTGACATAACCATTGCTCCTTTAGAAAGCCCAAGAAAGAAACGGCCGGTGCTTGCCACATCGACAAGAGCGCAGCTCTTAAGTTGAATGAGAAAATGACGACGGGGTTGGCGCAGTTTGCAGACACCTGCCTACTGAGCCGGCGGTCACGGGTTCGGATCCCGGCCGGGGCAATTATTTGTATGATGAACTCGAATATTTGTTCTTGGTTCATGGAGTTTATCTATACGCCTGTAATAGGAGCAATAAATTAAACTATAGATTCTACTCTTCAAATTGAACAACATTTGTTCAGCAACTTTAAAAAAAAGTCAGTTTTCAGAATTTTATTATTTCAAACAAATTAAATACTATTTTCAATGTATGTCTTCCAATATTGACATTTCCTGAGCATTGACATAGCTGTCACTCTACTAATATCGGACATTTCGCAATACATTGCTTCTTTGTCTAAACATTATTCTACAAAATATCATTTAATACACGTTATTTTCAGAAGTTGCTTAACAAATGTTGTCCAGTTTTAAGGGAAGAATCTATGTTTTAATTTATTGCTCCTATTACAGGAAACACCCGGTATATGTATTTATATTTATATTTATTATTTATATTTATAATATTATAAATGCGAAAGTGTGTCTGTCTGTCTGTCTGTCTGTCTGTCTGTTACCTCTTCACGCTTAAACCGCTGAACCGATTTAGATGAAATTTGGTATATAGATAGTTTCAGTCCCGGGGAAGGACATAGGATACTTTTCATCCCGAATAAAAGTAGTGTTCCCTTGAAAAACGGGATTAAACTTTATAGGAGAGCAAATCATTGTAGTTGCAACAACTCCCTACATGTCATCGATTTGACGTAAACTAATCTACCTACGATAGACCTTCACCAAACGCATACCAAACTATTCTTTGTAAAAAAACAATAAATTCTGACATGGGAACATGTATCCGCAAAATTCGATTAATCGCGTAATTTCAAGAATCAAATACATAAAATTTTACAAATTTGAATCAATTACATTTGATTTGACAAACGTGACACACCCATCTGGCAAGACATGTCAAACCAGTGATTGCAGAAGGGCTACTCCGATGTTCAAAATTTAACTGTCGAATAGTGCCATCCCTCTCGATCTCCTGTCAAGGTATATTTGAGTGAATGGAATAGCACTATACGAGAGTAAAATTTCGAACATCGGAGTAGCCCTTCAGGTAGGTATCACGTTCCGATACGCACATCATCTGAAAATAGTGCCTACAAGCTTTGATTATGTACCTCCGCTTGGTAACTGAGTATAAATAAAGTAGTAAATAACTCAGTATGCAAAGATACGATACTTAACATATATAAATAATCCTAATAATATTATAAACGAGAAAGTATTTACGTTCAATGATTGATGGAAGGTCGCCAGTGTTCGGAAATAGTCGTAAATAAACAGCCAATATCGTATATCGTAAATAAACTAAAAAAAATTAAACTGCCTCTTTCTAACCCATAATTTGGCGTGTATGGCAGGGTGAACAAATTCTTTGACCATCTTTTTCCATATATTATTTTCGAACCAGAATATTTTGCTCTATTTTACCATAACAAGGCTTGAACCAGCGACCTTCGTCATCTTTTGTCAAATTAAGGGCTAAAGACCGATGTGCAATATTTATCGCCGAGTACAGTATTAGTGCATAAAGTTTTGTATTTTTCGGATCTTAGACTCGGATACTCGACAAGACCCGAATTGTCAATCAATTATTATGCTACATAATCGACGTGCTTAAGTCAAGGGCCTGACACGCTTTGATGGAGAAGGATAGCCTTATTATGATACTTATAAGAGGAAATAGAAAAAGTGCAATTTTTTGGCTCTATCACCGACCGAGCATTTTTTCATGGTCGGTTTATAGGCACACTTATATTTATGACGAAAACTGGCTGTGAAAGAACCATATTGGCAGCAAAAATGATATTGTTTTCAAAATCAACAAAAAAAGTACCAGTTTTGTTAAAGCGCAATTTAGACGCACCCAAATTTGGCAACGGCGCTAGATTGAGAATCACCTAATTAGGGAAATACATTGTGAAGGGCACGATTTTAACGGGAGAAGCCAAGGGACAAAGTGTACTTATACCACGTGTTCCAATTATACCGAATAATTTACCATTTAATTTTAAACGTCTACAGTTTCCATTAAAAGTTTTTAACATTTTCTAGACTATTAATAAATCACAGGGGCGAACATGAAAAGTAGCAGGAATACATTTGGGCACGAAATGTTTTTCTCATGAACAGTATGTAGCTTGCTCATGTCTCCAAATCAAAAAAATTACATGTTTTTACTGACCTAAATAAATCATTTAGCACAATTTATTGAACTATACTCCAATAAAGTAGGTAAGTTGTAAAAACCAAGTTATAAAAATAATAGTAGCTACCTAATAATTTTTTTGTACCAATTTCATAATGTGACAAAATTCTTTGGTGAATAGAACCATACCGTCTGTTGATTATGGACCGTCACCATCTCGAGCCATTTCTGAGCATAGCTTATGGAATCGAATAGGTCTTAGCCTCGGATAACTTATTGAATCGAATGGGACTTAGCCTTGCAACTCCAAAAATATTAAAAAAAGGATGTTTTGCATTTTGTCCATGGCTTTCACCCAATAGCCCAGAACTAAACTACTAACTAGATTCCATTCGAGTATTGAATACCTGAAAGGGTTGAAAGTCTAATTTTTTTTTTTATTGTCAATATCAATTAACGAGTTCTACGCGTACGAAGTCGCGGGCAAAAGCTAGTGTATTTATATGTCGGAGACGGTCATGAGTATGGACTCTCAACGAAACCAGCGCGTCATTGGAAGGCGACAGTAGCGCCCCCTTGAACCTGTTTTGGCGCGCTAGACAGAGTCTTGGTGGTTCACTCAGCAAACGACCATCACACTTCACTTCACTTTGGGTCACCGTCGAGTGCACTACTGCCTTGGAACTGTCCCGTTTCGTTGTGCTATACCAAGTTAGAATCAGTGAAACGTTATAACTCAACAATACTGTGTTAATTTAATAAAGACTATTCTGTTCGATACTTCGATTAGCTAGCTTACATACCTCTGTGCCAGGAACTGTTATTTTGTGCTTCATTGTATAAGGAATAAATCAAGTTAATTGTATCGGAAGTGTTTCATCTCGCTCGAACTACCTCCTCGTCCACAACTATGTTGGATAGCTCATTTAATGTGCCACACACCACACCGGCCATCCGACCCTATCCCGACATCAGAAGTTGGGATACTACCTACGGGCCCATGAGCGAACACGAAGAATGATGGAACACGAAGCTAATAAAATGGAAGAAAAAAGTTTGTGGTTACTCTTTGAAATACAACGAACTTTACATCAAGGAACAGGAGCTACAAGCGTTTCCGTTATTGCAACTCAAGCCAACACCGTCACGGAGACCTACAAAACCGTATGAAAACAAATGAAGATTGCACTGTTTAAATTGTTTTAATTGCGAGAGAAACGGACCTGAAAAATTCGATTGCTTACTTCGTATAAAAGAAAACTACAACTTACCACCTCGGCGACAAACGCCAGCAGTCAACAGCAAACCACATCGAAGTTCATTGTTTACTTCAAGAACAGCGGGACACATCGTCAGTTGTTGCACCAGTGGAAGTGACCCAAAAGCGACGGTCAACTACAAGCGACGGGTGGACGTAGGCACCATGGCCTCACAGACAGATTTTAAAATCACATCAGGTCAGTCGTTAACTTGTCACTACGATTCCGATGTAGTGTTCACAAATAAAAGTGTAGCTAGATGCTAGGGTAGACTTGAGTCACACTTATTCACTTTAGTGGGTATTTGTCTAAAAAGTATTACCGGGTACTGGTAATAGCAACCCTCCACGTAAAAGTTGAATATTGCGTAATAGAAATTAATAATCATTTGAAACAAAGCTTATTCCACGTTTTTCTAACGATTGTTTTCGTAGTAATATAATATGACCAGACGCAAAATCTTGCTACAGAGATTTGGTTTTGAGTGATACGAGTATGAACACTACATAGTTTACCAATATTCAAGTTTAGGATTTAAAAATTACGCTATGAGGGTGCATCAATACACAGTACTTAGTAGAAGGCCCCTACTAATAATCGGCTGCTTTAATAATCTACCCTCTTTTCATGATTTTCCAATCGTTCTGTAGAATTGAATTTGTTTACATCCCGAATAGTTTCTTACACGGTGTATTTTAGCTGGTGTATAGTTTAAAGCCTATAACTTCCGTAAGAACTGGTAAGCTTGAGATTTGTTAAATGATCCCAATATTACTTTTAATTGTTGTGCTCAAATATTTAAACTGGAGACACTAATAGGATTAGGAAAATATTAGGACACAAGAGTTTGAAATTGAAGCTTGATTTTTGTCATTAATGTTTCATAATACCTTGGTAATTTAAAAGTTATCATACAAAGTAAAGCTTGTTGCTAAAGTGCAAATAATGATTTAATTTAAATCTTTTCTTGTATCTACGTCGCGGATTAGATGTTGACATTGACGTATCCTAATTAAAGTGTAACTTTGTTAGATTGATTTGAATTTCCTTTTTTTTTGGATTTCAAGTTAGAATGATCGGATTAAAAACATGCCCGAGGGGCAAGTACCCATTAATTTCAGTGATTCTGAGAATTCTGAATTGCTCGAGTCAGCTTGATAACTTTACCATTTTGGTAAGTGTCCTCTAGAGTCGCAGCTATGAAATCACAGGGCTGATTTCATGTCTCACATAAAACCACAGGGCTGGTTATATGTCGAGTGACCACAGGGATGGTTGTATAGGCTACAGGGATAGCCGGACAAAGGAGGCACTGTATCCAATATTTTTAATTATTGTAAAAAGCGGTAATTTTTATTAATGGGTGCTTGTTCTTCAACTATTGATTTGTATCTTCTTTACATATGATGTAATATTTTACTTGTTGCTTGGGATACTGTGCTTGGTGTTTTTGTTTCAGGAAAAGATACGCGACCTCAGCAGCTAACAGCGAAGCCATTGAGTCGTCTGCATCAGCTGCTACGGCACAAGACATCACGCAAAGAATTGCGCGAAGGCGAGCGACAGGGCGCCTTCATCCACTGAGAAGAAGGTTGACGTGCCTGACGTCACCAAACCATATGAGACAATCTGGGGAGGAGTTCTAATTTTACTGTGATTCAGTGGCCGAGTGATCGCTTATGGAAGAGATTTCCAATAAGTTCCGTGGCAAACGGTTTTATAATTCAGTGACTATGTTTGATATGTATTAGTCTAGCTAAAAAGTTAGTACTGTGCAGTAAATTGAGTTACTAAAGCGAGCTTATTAGAAATGTTGACTAAATTGCAAGACCCTTGGCGATAAATTTGACTTCCAAACATGCGCGTACTTGCACAATAGGTTGAGGGAAATGCCCGGGAGCTATGTACCATTTCAAGTAGTTGAACAAGATAGTAGTAGTGATACTGATAGGGAGGTTCTCAGTTCGGTTGGTCGACCATACCAGTCACTTCACCGTATCCATAGTCCGGTAGAAGTCGGCATCTGCTCTGAGCAGTCCGTGGATACGCGGAGGTCGGGTCTCTCGCAGAGACGGTAGAGTCACAGGGTTGACTCGGCGATCGAGATACCTGTTTTATCGAATGGATTTTTGTTGATTTAAATGTTTTGATATTGTCAATAAGGCGAGCCATTAAGAAGTTAAATGGTGGTACATGGTTTCTAATGTGTTTTCTGAGGTAGAAGTGGTAAATAGCTAGTTTGTTTCACGACAAGTAACACTGTAGTACAATCGCATTTAAAACGGCACTATTGAAAGAATAAGTAATGTTACAATTGGTAATTGGTTGGTATGGTATCCTACATAACATAATTCGATTTGTGTCTTTTGAAATATTGCGGTTATAAAACAAAAACTTTCACTTATTTTCGTGATATTTTTAGTTTTGATGTCAGTAACGATTTGATGTGAAAGGAAAGATGAAGTTTTTGTTTTGTCTTACCATTTTGACGTGTTTGTCAGGAGTGACCGAGAGGATACTGTTTTGGTTGTTGATTGTTTCAGAGCAACACACGAGGACGTGTGCCATCGCAGGATGGCCGTGTCGGAGACGGTCATGAGTATGGACGCTCAACGAAACCAGCGCGTCATTGGAAGGCGACAGTAGCGCCCCCTTGAACCTGTTTTGGCGCGCTAGACAGAGTCTTGGTGGTTCACTCAGCAAACGACCACACTTCACTTCACTTTGGGTCACCGTCGAGTGCACTACTGCCTTGGAACTGTCCCGTTTCGTTGTGCTATACCAAGTTAGAATCAGTGAAACGTTATAACTCAACAATACTGTGTTAATTTAATAAAGACTATTCTGTTCGATACTTCGATTAGCTAGCTTACATACCTCTGTACCAGGAACTGTTATTTTGTGCTTCATTGTATAAGGAATAAATCAAGTTAATTGTATCGGAAGTGTTTCATCTCGCTCGAACTACCTTCTCGTCCACAACTATGTCGGATAGCTCATCTAATGTGCCACACACCACACCGGCCATCCGACCCTATCCCGACATATATATTATGTATAGTACAAGCTCTGCTTAGTTTGAGACTAGGACGATTTGCGTATGATTGTCTGATAATATTTTTATTATTATTTATTTAGTAGGCTATTGGTTTAGTGGAACTATTTTATCCCTGCAGGCGCTGGGGGAAGTATCCCAAGTCCCGCATGACGAAGTGGGCCTTTCCCTTCTTCTTCAGCCGACCCATCCTCTGCAAGATCCTGACGAGTGGGAACATGTATAACATGTTCATCATCTTGTACCCTCCA
Source organism: Apotomis turbidana (assembly GCA_905147355.2). Classification (NCBI taxonomy): domain Eukaryota; kingdom Metazoa; phylum Arthropoda; class Insecta; order Lepidoptera; family Tortricidae; genus Apotomis; species Apotomis turbidana. The sequence continues at coordinate 5,121,937 of LR990293.1, forward strand.
CAGAACAGGAACCCGATATCTTCGAATGTTGCTGGAGAAATGAATAATATAATTAATTATGATTAACAGATGTCTTATTTTTTTTTAATTTGGCTACACACCACTTATTTTTATATTAAATAATTGATACAAAAATCAAAGCTGAAGAAAACCTTTCGAATTACCTGTACGTTAGCGTGGCGGAAAGGTTAACGCGGTGGACCGGCAATTCAGAGGTACCGGGTTCGATTCCCGGCTAGGGCAAATATTTGTGTGATGAACTCGAATATTTGTGCTTGGGTCATGGTTGTTCTATGTATTTAAGTATATATTTATCTATATAAGTAAATAATCGACGTCTAGTACCCATAACACTATTCAATTTAATTATATCGCTTTCGGTCTTAGGGGCAAGCAGCAGCGGTGTGAACCGCTACAAGTGTTTTTAAACGGTTTTATTTTTAATCCTCGTTAATTTTAGAGCACTTTTCAATTTATTTACTATAGCGTCACAATGGGCCTCATAAGAAGGCTTAAAGTTAATCAAAGGCAATGGAGCGAGCTATGCTCGGAGTTTCCTAGCGAGATAAAATCAAAAGAACCAAGATAGAAGGTAGAACTCAGACAGTCGCTAAACTAAGGTGGCAGTGGCTGGGGCACATTGATGATTGAACCGATGGCCGTTGATGAAATTGGATGAGGGCGGAGTAAGACCGATCCTTGTGGAGAATTTTGGGGGAGGCCTTTGTCCATCATTGGACTTCTATCGGCTGATATGATGATGCTGATTAAGCTACAGATATCGTACGTGTTGTGTGTCAGTCGGGGCCCCAAGTGAGTAATGATAATAAAGACCAAGTTCGGGTAGTTCGAAATACTCGCGAGACAAGAAGTTGATGTTCGCCTCTTCAGTCGTTTCGAGACCATGAACGTAACCATCAAGTTCAAAACGTCAAGGTAATTTAATAAACACTTTTTGAACGAATTACGACAATCGATATCGAATTTTAGTTGCATTATATTTCTCCTCCCTACCAAAACGTCGACTTGTGAGCACCAGCCCTGTCCCCATGATGTGGTAAAAGTCAATTTCGTATCGTTAATTAGCTGTCGTATAATTCCTAAACCAATGTCGATAGTCTATAACGACCATAGCTTTAGATTATTCAATTGTTTAACTTGCCATTGTAATCAGTAAATCAATTTGTAAAACCAACAAAGATAATATATATTTGCCAAATTTTAGACCTCAAATCACAAGCTAAAATAGTTTTGTACCGCACCAGTGAAAAACTATGCTAAAATTCAAAACCGGTCAAGTGCGAGTCGGACTCGCGCACCGAGGGTTCCGTACAAACACTTTCCATCCTTAAGTGGTTAAGTTAAGTTTGCACCTGGTATGTATAGCGCCCTATACAAATGAGGTGCAAAGTTAACGCAACCAATCCCGTTTGTTGTATGGGAGCCCCCCTGAAATATTTATTTTATTTTATTTTTAGTATTTGTTGTTATAGCGGCAATAGAAATACATCATCTGTGAAAATTTCAACTGTCAAGCTATCACCGTTCTTGAGATACAGCCCGGTGACAGACGGACGGACGGACGGACGGACAGCGAAGTCTCAGTAATAGGGTCCCGTTTTTACCCTTTGGGTACGGAACCCTAAAAATGGTAGGTATGTAGCACTGAAAGTAAATTATAAAATCGAGTTCCCGCATTCAACGTATTCAAACAACAGCAACAACGTATAGTCCCGTTTTTGATAGGTCTGAGGAAACACTATAGAACTAAAGATGCAGCTGTTCTGGAGAAAGATAGTATCGAACCCATTTGGTCAATTCAAGGCTTGGTATGAAGAAAGATCGCGACCAGAGATATATCGGTGCCATGTGTGTTGCCACAGTATCACAGTCAGTGTTACAGTTACATTATATCTATACAATTTTAAAATTCTAAATTTGTATTGAAAAACATATTTCTACGGAGAGAAGTCATGATTTCAGGAAAGATCTTAATAGCGTGATGCAGGATCGTCATTTGTTTTGTATGGGCGCGTAGAGCGATGCCCGCCTGTGTAGTGTTATAATAGAGTCTGGCTGGCCAAATACTGTTGACAGATATTTCCTTGTGGTATTACCAATTGTCTATGATTTAAACAATTTAGTAGGTAGGTCCTCTATAAATAATTTTGATACTGTAAATGTACTAGTTAGAGTTCATGAAGGGAGATTTTTCACTGTCGCTGAAACGAAAACTCATCGATATGTGTATTCTGCCTGTCCTAACCTACGGTGCCCAATCATGGTCGCTTACTGAGGGCCAAAAGTCCAAATTGAAGGTTTGCCAACGGGCCATGGAGCGCAGCATTTTAGCGGTGAAAAGGACGGATCACGTCCGAAACACCACGCTGCGCTCCAAAACACGCATAGCTGACGTCGGTAACAAAACAGCCAGGCTCAAGTGGGATTGGGCAGGCCACGTCTGCCGTATGCACCCGGATAAATGGGCCAGCATTACAACTAAGTGGGTGCCTCAAGATCGGCGACGCAGACGGGGCAGGCCGAGACGGAGATGGCGGGATGACTTGGACGCATTCCTTAGCAACTGGTTGGACGAGACATCAAACAGGGACCTGTGGAAATCTAAGGGAGAGGCCTTTACCCAGCAGTAGGACACACCAATAGGCTATTAAAAAAATGTAGGTACTAGTTCAAACATTCCGCTCGAGTTGAAATTTGGCATAGAAGGTACTTATGTAATTTTTTTGGTGACGGATTAATACGGTATTATCGAGCTAGGTCTTATTTACCCTACATTTAATTTTTCGCCTTGTATATGGTTAGAAACTGTAAACATATGTGTTTGTCGTTGACTGTAGGTACTGTAGGTACATATTGGTAGAAATTATGTGAGCTGACTATTGAGTGCACGTCAACATATAAGTAGGTATTTAAGTTATTTCTTTAGGTAGCTTTCGAGTGCATAGAAAATCAAAAATATGTTCTCGTATCGAAACTATAATTCCTACTACACAAAGTGTGACCAGCCGCAGATTTTTTAAATTTCCCGCCAAAACATTGAGTAATATTTCATTAGCCAGACTATAATAAACTTACTTGTCGTATTGCGCCCACTGTATGACTTTGTCATGCATTTGAAATAGTCCATATAGCAGTGATTCTTGACGAATATAAATGGTGAATACTTCATAGCGTCGCCCGCTCTGCCTAAACAGACGGGTTTGTAGATATCCGGGCATTTCTGAAAATAATAAACGATATAAAGAGGCTTTTAAATGGGCCATGTTTGCTGCAATTTATCTGAAGAAAAAAAACCGGCCCTTTTAACACTTCCCATCTTAACGGGATGGGTTAAGTTAAGTTTGCACCTGGTATGTATCGCGCTGCCTACAAATGAGGTGCAAACTTAACGCAACCGATCAGGCTGTTGTATGGGAGCCCCACTTAAATATTTATTTTATTATGTTTTAAGCATTTGTTGTTACAACGGCAACACAAATATATCTTCTGTGAAAATATCAACTTTCTAGCCATCACGGTTAATGAGATACAGCCTGGTGACAGCCGGACGGACAGACATTAGGGTTACCATCAAGCGAAGTGGTGTCACTACGTTGTGCCAATATAAAAAAAGTCTCAAGATTTGGTATGAAAAAAGAGTTCGTCAGTTTTGTCACACTCCAACAAAATAAACTGAAAGTTGTCACCATGCATGGAGCTGTCATGTAAGAACAACAGGAGTGTGCACTCAGAATAATCACAAAAAACATATTACGGACGGCTTAAAAACGGGACCCTATTACCAAGTACCATCCGTATGTCCGTCCGCCTGTTAAAAAAACGTGTAGCACGGCGTGACGTCACACGAAACTTCACCGGACTATATTTTTAAAAAAAACGTGTAGCACGGCGTGACGTCACACGAAACTTCACCGGACTATATTTTTAAAAAAAACGTGTAGCACGGCGTGACGTCACACGAAACTTCACCGGACTATATTTTTCAATATTTATTGTTTGCCAATATAATTATATGTGTTCAATATTTTTTGTCCCGTCCTGCCTGACACACACAAATGTTTACAAGGAAGCGAAATATTGAAAAATTCAACGGTTCAGGCAGGATTCGAACCTGCGTCTCAAACGGCTTTCCGGGCCAACACGGGCGTGCTACCAACTGGACCACCGAACCTGATGCCAGAGCCATTGAATTTTGCAACCAGTTGCGTCTACACGCATTAGCATTCAAAAAATTGCCTGAACCGTTGAATTTTTCGCTTCATTGTAAACATTTGGTTAGCAGACGCTACTGCTTTAATAAACATTCTTTTAAGTACCTAAAACTACAGACTATAAGTGCAACTACTTTTTTCGAAAAGTTAGTAGTTACAGTACGTTTGAGAACTCTAAGGTATCGTTATATTTTTTTAGCAGACTTGCCTATTTACCTTTGGACATTTGTGGAAGCAATAATGAACTAATGGCGAATATTCTAATTTTTCTGCTTCGGTTAAGTTTCTCTCTTCTATCGGTGTGTAGTTTGCGGGTCGGTACATCCTGGGAATGTAAACGTTGACCGGCCCGGTATTCTTGATAATCATTCTTCGAGTCTGCTCGTCTTCCAATTTCTGTAATCAATAATGGAAAATACGTGCATGTTTTAAAAGAAAAAAATCCCATCCTGTATCAAGTGAGCTAATCCTACGCTTAAAATAGAGTCTTTGTCAAAACGCCTGATTGATTTTGTTAAAGGATTTAGGTAAAAAACGTATAGGTCCTTGGAGGTTAGAATGTTACGTACTCCATTCTGGAGTAAACTAGAAAAACGAGGCTGTTATACCGTTGCTCTTCATATTTTCGTATTTTTCAGTCCAAGTGGCATCTTCTCACAATTGCAATGTTAAGATCTTGTATGGTGATGATGGGTATCCTGTTATGGGGCTCTAAATAAGGATTTTCCACTGTTATCGATCCTGTGCTGCATCCTCGAGTCTCTTCCAGTCGAGACCAGAACCCCGACCTGAGTTTACAGTGACCGTTTTCGGCGACTGCGTAAACGATTTGCATCGAATTGTAGTTCTACAAATAACCGCTAGAGCTGTACCTACTATTCTCCATCGTATACGCTTGTTCTAGCGAGTATGGTCACGTTAACTCATGGTTAAGGGTACGGATGCCGCCACCTCTTTGTTGTTTGACCACAAGTTGTGTGACGATGAAGATTGCATAGGACCTACCTACCTATGCCATAGGTTTTTCTTTTTTTTTGAGTAGGTACGTTAAAGACCTAGGATCTCCTGCCATAACCGGCCGGACCTAGCCCGAACACGTACAGGGGCGAGAGATAATAGGTAATTTTTTCTCATAACATAAAGCACTCAAAGAATTTCAACCGGAACGATAGTTTTAATTTATGACGCTTAGGGCTCAGTGATATACAAGTTGAAACCGCGGGATATATCTTCGAATCTGTGAGTGTCGTGTGTTGTGTCGTACCGGTTATTATACAATATCGTCCTATCCATTCATATTATTAGACTATTTGTCAGGTAGTGCTACCTTTAGCCGACAGCTCCTGTAACAACTCGCTGATTCACCAGTACATCTGAGACCAGGGTGTTTACAACTACGTCAAATTGGCATTACATATTAGACAAGTTATAATTTGTGTTAATTAAGTATGTGTACAAACCGTAAGAGTATAAAATTGTCATATATTTATTTCTGTTTATATAAGGCATATTTGGGACGACCGACTGGTCGTCGTCCAGTGGGCCGACCCAGATATCGCTGGGGTGACAGTGTGGAGGTGGATCTGTGTCAGCTTCAAGCCGATGACTGGCAAGAAATAGCACAGGATCGGGACCGGTGGCGTTCTCTTGTTTCGGAGGCCAAGATCCTCTTTGGTTCACTGCGCCACAATAGTTAGTTAGTTTTTTTTGTTATTTAAAGCTACATAATATTTGTTTCCTTTTTTTAGAAAGGAGAGAAGAAAGATTCCTACATATTTACCTAAGTATAAAAAATTCAAGTGTTTGAAAATATTCATCGGTTCTCCATTATACCTGCAATTGTAGGCCCGTTGAATGCGTTGCAGCTAATAATTTCTTCACTGTCTGGTTAATATTTTCCGTGGTGATATCAAATGTGGATACAACCACCTTATTGGGTATTTGATCTTTTGTATAATTCCACCTGTCCTTACGTTCGTAGCCTTCTGCACCTTTAATGGTTAAATATTTTTTCTTTACACCTTTTGATATTTCGTCTGATATTATGTTATCAGTGTCTATTGGTAGGGGTTTTACTGGATTTTTGGTAACTTCAAAGGAGCTATCATTTCCAATACAAATAAAATCATCAGTAACGGAAAAATTTACATGATTCTCACAATTATACTCCAACATATCACATTTGTCATCAAACCACCTCACTCTAAAACGTTCGTTTTCTGGTCTGATAGCACATATTAATGTAATGTCTGGAATGCAATCATTTTGGAGACACGTCAAAGATTTCGTGAAATTCGGTTTTTTATTTTCTACATTGTCCGTATTTTTTATTTCTCCTTCTTTCTTTGTCTCTTCTATTATTTCTTCTAGAACAGAGTTTTTGGAGTAATTACGTTCTAGACATATGTAGTCATCAGTAACGGAAAAATAGGTATTATTTTCACAGTTATATTGATGCATGTGACACTCGTCTGGGAACCATCTAATAACGAAATGATCGCCGTGAGGCCTTATAGCGCAAATTAACTTAGATTCTGAAGTACTAGCACATTGAATACATGTATTATGTTCGTTGGTGTCTGCGGTATCAGTTAGTTCTTGCTCTATGTTGACCTTTACTTCTGCCCCGTTAGTTTCATCTAGGGTATCATTGTTATAAGCCAAACTTCTTCGAAAGGTATTTACAGAAAATGCTTGCTTACAGTAATCTATGTCTACTAATTTGAAAACTGTAAAAGAATTAAAACTGACTTAAAATGATTATGACCCAGTAACATAAGAGATCTTCAAAATAATACTCATGACCATGACCTGACCTGTGCTAACTGGGTGCACGCTCTAGGGATTTGATATCGATAAAAAAGATGTCGATATATTATATATTAATACGTCTCATTGAAAGTTCTCGATTACAATAAAACGCTGCGATATCATGTCTGATGAAGTGGATATTTTCATCTAGGCGGCAATCTTTAATACCGACGAATATGGAAAAATATATTGATCGTATACTTACTATGAAAATTATCTCAACTAATAGTATAAAGAGAAAAGATTTGATTGTTTGTTTGTTTGTATTGAATAGGCTTCGAAACTACTGGACCGATTTTTTAAAATAAACAAATAAATACACGTTTTAGTTTGTTTATTAATGAAGAGAAAAAATATATACTTATGTTGATTAACATTTAGATTTTGACAGTAACATCGATATATATCAGTGCCCCGAGTTAGCAAAGGTATGCTCATGACCAATATTTATTTATTGAAAAACAGGTTACATAACATATATAGGTATATATTATAGGTTATATGACCTATGAAGACGATGTCTATTAATTATAGCTACCTTTCATTTTGCCCTCTTGACACCCATATTTCTGCAAAGCGCATGCATCTTGGAATAGCCTAAAGGCAACTTCCCCAGAACCATCACCGCGAACGCCGCACACTTCTAGATTATCATGGTGGCAAACAATGTTTGTACAAGATTCTTCGTCTGCTATACCGTGAATTGATCCGAGTAGTAAAATTAGTAACGAATATTTACACATTGTTTGATTTGTGTCTCGAGCACTATTTTGACACTTTGTTACTACATTATAATTATTACCTATAAATAGTTGTCCCCTTTATTATACAGTATGATAAAGACGGGTGCTGGTTTAGTTGAGATAGCCCAGTTGGTTTAGAACCAAATAAAATTAATTACATACTTTAAAATTCATATTACAAGTCACGGACACAGCATCAACTCTATAAAGTCTATCAAAAACTGAAAATTGCAACATGATATTGGTTTGATAAAACCGTTTGTTGAAATCCATTTCGATACAAATTTATAGCCAATAAAATAAAACTTAATATTAAACGTAGGTATAGTATTTCTTTAGTCCGTCAATTTGTAGTTGCAAGTAGACTCAAATGGCGAAACGAATGCTTCAATTCATTCCTACCAAAACAGGAACATAATTATATTTTTATGAACATAGTGGGCCTAAAATTTTTGCTTGTAACTTAATAAAACCATAAAACTGAATTATAGTTAATTTTCAAAATTATGTCCTTAAAAGAAGAGGTATGTTTGTATTGTTTGCAACAAAAACACACAGTTCAAAAGTTATTAAATCAGTTGTCACAAGTGACATCTAGTATCAGATAGCAAATTTATTCATTTGTGCTGCCATCTGTTGAGGAGTAGTAAATATTACATATTTTAGATTGAAGCTGCATAGAGTAAATTAATTGTTTCTTTTAAGATTTCAAGATGGCAGTAGGTATGAAAAACTTTTAAATTTGAAGGTTATTTATTAAAGTTATTACAGCTTTGTATTTTATACTAGATACTACTTTGAAATCAATAGATGGATGAATAAAGACACATTTTTATTGATAAAGAATTATAAATTATGCTGTGGTGTGGAGACTAGCCCATTTAGGCTAGCTGTTCTTTATATGGTAATCGTAATTAATCATCAATATGTAACCTTATGTAACCTGTATTATTCTGATCATTATAGATTCGTACATTGAACGGTAAACATGTGTTTCATTGATAATCTCCTCCATATCGTGTAGACCCTCAAGAGCAGTCAGTTCATACATTACATGGCGACCTTGCCAGAGCTTTATTAAATGTGACATGGTGCGAGTTTAACATGTGTCAGGTGGACGCTAAAGTGCTAAGGGACTTGGAGGACCTATTGTACCCGTGGATACTATACGGGATAGTTGCAATGGTAATACTCGTTTTGCTGATTTGTATGTGTTTCTGTCGGTGCGGACGTCGGGCAGAGTAAGAGCGGAGCAATGGTATGCATTTGATTTTGCTTTCTTATGTTGACTGGCTTCTAACCATGGGGAAAACTGAGTCAAAGATCGAGAAGGAGGAGGTCATAATCGCTCAAAATGGCCAGGGCAATACGGCTAGCACTACTCAGGACATGCAAGGAGGCGGACAGACGTCCTACATTATGTTTGCTATGGTTTTGATGATGGCAGTCATATTTTGCTACTTTATCTGGAAAAGGATTCATAAGTGCCTTACCAAAAAAATTGAGCGGCAGGCGGCAGCTATAGCGATGCGTAGGCGTGCATCAGTATAATACAGTGAAGTGTCTACGAAAATGTGAGTACTAATAGTTCAGTGCTTGTTCAGTGGTAGTGGTTTAGATATGTGTCGTAGCATGATATCGCGTATGGACAGTTGTTATTTTAAATTACGGAACTTTTATTTAGTATAATATGTTGACTGTGCTCACTGATGATGGTTAATGGTAGTAATGCCTAATTTGGAAGATTTTTATGTGCGTATTAAGTATCTTAAAGAGTATTTGGTTAAGCTTGGGCCGGCTCGGAGGAGCGAGAAATTAGGCCAAGAAAAATTGTTGGAAGCACAGTCAGTGTATGATAAATATAACGAATATATAAAATTATACAGCGTAAAGGTAGAGAAAGGGGAAATCCCTATAAATGATAGCGATCAGCAATGTATTACTAATTTAGAAAACGAGTATAGTAAGTTATTAGAATTATTTAAGGAACAGGAGCGGCTTACAGAGACAAACATGGGTTCTAAAAAGAATTTTGATTTGAAGACGGCAGTCTCTTTGTTGCCTATCATGGACGATAGCGAAAAGTTGACCTTACAGTTAATCGACGCGTTAGAGTTATACGCAACTATGACGGTGGATACCGATATCCCCGTATTAATAAATTTCGTCCTGAAAACACGGTTGTCTCATAACGCTAAGCTGCGCTTGTCCAATACATACACGTCAATATCTAGCATGGTTGATGACATGAAGAAACATTTGCTTACGCGGAAATCCGACACGGCTTTACAGAAAAAAATGCAAATTGCTCGGCAAGGTGGTAGAACTATAGAGCAATTTGGTAGGGAATTGGAGGACATATTTGTGAACCTCACGGTTTCCCAGGCCAACGGTGACTCGGCCGCTTATAGTATTCTAAAACCTATTAACGAGAAGCAGGCAATACACAGGTTTACTGATGGCTTGCGAAATGAGAGGTTAAGTACGGTAGTGTCGGCCCGTAATTACACATCGCTCAAAGATGCGATACAGGCTGCGAAAGATGAAGAGATCGCTATGTCTCCATCATGCTCAGAGCAAGTTTTTACAGCACGCGGTAGGAATATGAGATTACAAAGGGCAACGTCTCGGGGGAACGCATATTTTGCGAGCCGAGGCAGAAACCATTATTCGCAAAATGGTGGTTTCCGACAGCAAAACCGCGGCCATACCTTTCCAAGAGGGGGGTTTGTTCCTTGGAAAAGTTCTAGAGGTGGCTTTCGGGGCAACTTTAGTCACCATAACTATAGCCATAACAGTGGCAATAGGCAAAGTAGGTCACAGAGGCAGAACCAAATAAACGTGACTCGTGAATCACATGACGAGAATGATTTATCCGGCCAGCAGTTTTTTCGTGCCTAACAATTTGTCATACATCTTAGCTTACAGTAATATGAACTCTGTCCAATTTTACGTACAAGGCAAGTTGTTTACATGGCTCGTAGATACGGGAGCGTCACTAAGTGCAGTCAAGCATGACTCAGTAGTGACAACGACCCAGGTGATTCAACCAAAGACTACCACCATAAATGGGATCGGTGGAAAAATTAGTTCGATTGGTGTCATACATCTTAGTTTGGTTGAAGAAAATAATGATTCATTTAGTCATGACTTTCATGTTTTTAAAAATTTGCCATTGGATGTGGATGGTATCATAGGGCAGGATTTTTTGGCCAGATTTAAGTGCGTTTTAAATTTCGAAAATAATACTTTAACCCTTGATAATGAAGGTCACTTAACAGTTGTAGTTTTACACGTATACTCTACCAGTAGTAACATAAACCAATCGTTAGTTAAGCTACCAGCGAGAAGTGAAATGCTAGTTAATGTTCCGATAACTATAAAAGGAGATTTTGTAGTAGCAGCTCGAGAAATATGTGAGGGTATTTTCATGGCAAACTCTATATCTAGAAGCGTGAATGGAAATTTAACAGTGAAAGTGATGAATACACGGGAGCAAGAAGTAACATTGAAATGCTTAACTCCGGAAATTAGGCGGCTAGAAGATTTTAACTGTTTTACTTTTGAAAAGTCTTTAAATAATGCAGATCGAGTTAAGTCCTTACTGTCATTATTGAAATTAAACTATTTAAACAAAGAAGAAGAAAGTAGTATAGAAAGCATTTGCGCTAAATTTGCAGATATCTTTCACCTACCGGGGGATAAATTGAATACTATGAATCTTTACGAACAGAAAATTCACGTGAAATCTAACGAAACTCCAGTATACAGCAAACCGTATCGTCTACCATATACGCAGAAAGCTGAAATTAATAGGCAAATTCAACAGATGTTAGCAGATGACATCATCGAGGAAACTAAATCATCAGAATGGGCAAGCCCTTTACTGCTTGTTCCAAAGAAATCCGACTTCAGTGGGGAAAAAAAATGGAGAGTAGTAATAGATTATAGGAAGGTTAACGAGCGTATAGAAAATGACAAATTCCCGTTACCAAATATTAGCGAGATATTAGACTCTTTGTTAGGAGCCGTATATTTTAGCACATTGGATCTGAATCAAGGTTATTACCAAATTAAGCTCGATGCTGACAGTAGGAAATGTACAGCGTTCGTAGCTGATAAGCACTATCAGATGAAAAGGTTACCAATGGGCTTGAAAACAAGTCCTAGTGCGTTCAGTCGGGCTATGACTATAGCCATGTCAGGCCTTAATTATTTACAATGTATTGTTTACCTTGACGATATAATAATAATGGGACGGAATCTACAGCAGCACAATAAAAATTTAATAGACGTTTTTTTAAGGCTAAGAAAAGTAAATTTTAAGCTCAATCCGTTAAAGTGTAGATTTCTACAAAAAGAGATATTATATTTAGGACACTTGGTCACTGCTGAAGGTATAAAACCCGACCCGAATAAAATTTTGGCGATTCAGAAATATCCGACCCCAAAAAACGAAGATGAAGTAAGGAGATTTGTGGCATTTGCCAACTACTATAGGAAGTTTATACCGAATTTTTCTGAAATAACACAACCGTTAAATAATTTATCACGGAAAAACGTTAAGTTCAACTGGACTAAAGCATGTTCACAAGCATTCGAACACTTGAAGGAAGCAATGAGTAATCCACCCTTATTGCAGTATCCAAACTTTTCTGACGAGAATGAATTTATATTAAATACTGACGCATCAGGGGTAGCACTAGGGTGCATATTATCAAACGGAGATGGATTGCCAGTAGCTTATGCTAGCAGACCCCTAAATAAGGCAGAAAAAAATTATGCAACAGTGGAACAAGAACTTTTGGCAATTACATGGGGAATTAAATATTTTAGGCCATATTTATATGGTCGACGTTTCAAAATAATAACCGATCACCGTCCTTTAATTTATTTATTTAATATGAACAACCCTTCCAGCCGACTAACAAAGTTCAGATTATGTTTAGAGGAGTATGACTTTACAGTTGAATATTTAAAAGGTAAAGATAATGTAGCTGCAGATGCATTATCAAGGATTGTAATAACTAGCGAGCAACTGAAACGTATGAGTGAACATGATATGTATGTGTGTACACGACGTCAAAAGAGACAGATGGAACAAATGGAGAAAGAGAAGAGTTTGGCCGATAAGCATTTTCAAAACGATTGGATTGATCACCCAAAAGTTGTGGAAATACTTAAAAAACCAAGCAATTCTACAGAGTTATCCTTTGAGAAAAATGACTACAGGAAATGTAAGAAAATGCACGATTCCGTTTTTAGTAAAAAAGATATGTTTGTTTATTCGCCCTCGTTGTCAATTATAGGTCTTGCTCCGATTTCTCAATCATGTATGAAACGAGATTTCTTCATGAGAGAATTGGAAATATTCTGCAAGAATCTAAATATAAAGGAAATATGCGTCATACGAAATAATGACAACGTAAATAAAATAAAAGAGTTAACTCAGCACATTAAAGATATAGGTGAATGGTCCGGACCACGAATATGTGTAATAAGAGGCGTAACAAAAATAAATGACAAAGACGACAGACGCGTAATAATAAATGATTTTCACATCCTACCAACTAGTGGCCACGCAGGTGTACGAAGGATGTGCAACAATATAAAGCGCTATTATTATTGGCCAGGTATGGAAGACGACGTAAGACTATTCGTGAAGAGATGTGATAAGTGCCAGAAACAAAAATTTCATACCCCAGTTAAAGAACCTATGTGCGTAACTACTACCGCGACAGCGGCGTTCGACAAAGTATTTTTAGATCTGGTGGGACCTTTAACTAAAGATGACAATGGATATGCCTACATACTGACACTTCAGTGCGAGCTCACGAAGTACGTCGAGGCATACCCACTTCCTAATAAGGAAACCGAAACAGTAGCACGAGCATTTGTTGAAGGGTTTATTTTACGCTACGGTATACCGCGCCAAATAGCAACCGACCGCGGTACTGAATTCATATCATCAACAATGCAAAATATATGTAAGTTGTTAAAAATAGAACAAATTATGTCTACTGCTTATCACCATGAGAGTCTCGGTTCTTTGGAAAACTCTCATAAGGCCTTAGGAGCTTTCCTTAGAATCCAGACGGATAACCAGGTTCATACATGGAGCAACTGGTTGCAGTATTGGTGTTTCTCATATAACACGACTATGCATACTGAGACTAGATATACACCTTATGAGTTAGTTTTTGGAAAAATATGTTCCATCCCTAGTAACATTAAGAATAATGTGGAGCCTATATATAATTATGATGATTATCCATATGAATTAAGATATAGATTACAGAAGTCCCAAGAGGACGCTCGGAATAATTTAATTAAGTCTAAAGAACTAAGAAAGTATAACTATGACATAAATTGTAATCCTGTTAGTTATAAGGTAGGAGAATTGTTATTAGTTAAGAAAGAAGCACGTGAAAAATTGGACCCTGTCTATATGGGACCGTATCCAGTAATTAAGGATATGGGTGTTAATGTAAAAATTAGTATAGGTACTAAACAAAATATTATTCATAAAAATAGAACTAAGCCATATTTTGTGTAACCCATTATAATCAGTTCATAACATAATTAAGTTGTGCGCCAGATGTGCGAGATGAATCGACATTGTATTGTAAACATTGCACCATATTAGCGCACTGCCAAGCTTGCATAACAAAGGATCAGCGAACTCGGCTGACCGACTTATAGTTAGATTACGAAAAGTCAATGACTTTAAGTAGCAACATAAAATTTTGTTTTCTAGTAATAGTAAAAAAAAAAAAAAAAAAGGGGGTGATGTGGTGTGGAGACTAGCCCATTTAGGCTAGCTGTTCTTTATATGGTAATCGTAATTAATCATCAATATGTAACCTTATGTAACCTGTATTATTCTGATCATTATAGATTCGTACATTGAACGGTAAACATGTGTTTCATTGATAATCTCCTCCATATCGTGTAGACCCTCAAGAGCAGTCAGTTCATACATTACAATGCAATGTGTATTAGTATTTACAAGGGCGAAAAACGCCTTTGCGCGCGTCAAGAACTGTCAAAAACATATGTTTCTAGTTTCTAGCTGGTCTGGTTTCTTTCTGTTAAGTTACTGAATGTGATGTGATTGCACAATATTTTGCATTAAATCCCTTCATTCACGCATGCCGCGAGCATGTGGCGTTGTTTCGAGAGAAACGTGAATACACATTAAATTCTAGTGTTAAGGTACAAGACCACAAGCCCTAATCTAATATGGCTTCGAAAACGGAAAATATTGTTGCCAAAACAGTGAAAATTTATGATTTAGATGAGTTTGAGAAATTGTTGAAGGGTTTAAAAGTTGCGACTTGTATGCTCACTGAATCACATCAAGTTGGTAAGTGTAAATTAACTCATATATTTATTGGAAAAACCTAATATGTTTACTTGCCTACATAACCTATAATGATACTTTCATTTTCTCTTTTATGTATGGTAATTCAAGCAAGGGTATTTTAACCTTAAATGGTTTGTGAAAACTCGTTATGTTATTTTGTTATTTAAAAAGTGACTTTCATTTTATTCATTGGTAGTATTTCTTATTTAAAAATTTGTGTCCCGTCATGAAAGGTAGTATAACCTTTACCCCTGTAATTAACTTGGAGTGTTCTAACCCTCCCGTTGCTTTGTGTTATAAAATTTATATTCATATAACCTTATTTTCCATCGTTTCTCACCAAATTATTTTATCGACTACTGTTGACCTGGTGTTGAATCATTCATGCATTGAAACCCCCAGGGTATGCTACTCACAAACAGTGTTCATTTGTAAGATATCAATGAAGACATCCCACTTAATTTTTATTTTCGGTTAAAACAAATTTCCGCTTATCAAATGATTTAGTATACATATGTGTCTTAAGTAATTTATCTAGTTCACCCTCGCTAGCCATAAAGGTCGCCGGAAGGCGCTGGATGCAGGTCGCTTCCAACCGGTATATATGGAAGTCCAAAGGGGAGGCCTATGTTCAGCAGTGGACGTCCTACGGCTGAGATGATAATGATGATGATGATGACCCTCGCTAGCCTAAGGCATGGAAGGGTGACTAAATACAAGAATGAGTGTACATGTATGCTGCTGGCAGTGAATACATAACACTAGATAAACATAAAAATATTTGAAATACAAATGTTATTGTTTTAACAGTGGATGAAGCGAGTGTCATCAAGCGTCTCAACCTCCTCAGTCTGACTGGGCCGTCGGATGGTAACTGTTGCTCCTGCTGCGGTGTGGGCCCCTTCGAGTCCCGTCTGCAACAGACTGCGCATTATAAAAACCATTGGCACACGCACAACTTGAAGAGGAAGCTGTTTGGCAAGTCACCGCTTACGTTGGGACAGTTTAGTTCTAGACAAGGTGTGTAGTGAAAATATAAATTGTAAATACTCTGACTGCAATTTGCTGACCCAATTTAAACAAGAAGGTACTTGATCTTCCTCTGCCTCTTCTTCCGTTAACTTTGCATTCCAGAATATTAAAAAAGAAAGAATCATGCTGCATCAGGTGTCTTTTAATTGTAAACATAAATGATTTAACATTCATGTGGTTCTCATTGTTTACTAAAAATTAAGTCTTGTAATTAAATAAGTATTTATCAAAAAAGTATTTTTAGAGATATGCTTTTCTTTTCACTTTCAATAATTGCTCATCAAAACCAATCAAATGCGCCTAAAAACGATGGGTTTATCTCGTGCTCTTTAGGTCTTCAGTCTTCATCATCACATCAACTCTAAGATACCAAATTATTGTATTGTCATGAGAACTACATATATATGTAGCACATATGGGCAAAGTCTCCTTTCGATACGATAATCAGAAATAGGTTAAAGTATACTTTCATGTTTTGATTACATTACAAACGAATAAACGAAGGTAGTTACAATTCGCCGAAGGTTAAAAACATGCTAATAAGTCTGTCTGAACCAAGTCGTTTCCAACTTTCCCAGATGACAACTCCAGTGTGTCCGGCAGCGACTCGGAGTCCGAGGGCCCCAGCAACGCCCCCGCCACGGACCTATTCGCGGCCGCCACGCGCCACTGCAAGGCGTTCTTCACTAACGCCAGGGGGCAGGTGTTCTGCATCTATCGGTGCATACTCCATCATAAAAAGGCAAGTTCTGGAAAGAAAAGGAATCTATGAAATTATAAAAATCCCTGTATTCTCCGCAGTTTGATTCTATGTTGTTGAGATTATATTGTAGAAGGAAAAATATTTTTTGTAGCTAATCAAGCAAATCTAAACTGGCCTTTATAGATAACTCATTCCTACGAAAAGGATATCTTTCTCTTTAAATAACCCATTTATCATTTTTTCTACTCCAGTACTTTTTTCTGTCATTTATATAGTTACTAACTCTAATATAAAGACATAAATTATGAAAGTCTGTAAAAGTCTATACTCTACTGCTCAAAAACACACTGCTAACCGATGTTATAATGTCGCCAAAAAACCATCACTTAGTACCTCAGATTACATGATGAACAGCTGCATTCACACAATTTGCAAATTAAAAACAAAACTTTTGTACTTAAGGCATTGCTGCCAACTTAAAAAAAAAGTTTTATCTTCAGTGCATGGATGTTTAGTATAGTGAACGTATACCTTTATATATATTATTATTTAAGAGTTTCACTCTTGTCGGTGCAGTTCTCTCCAGTCCGTTCTACTTAACGCCAGTTCTTTGACTTCCCGATACGACCCGACGTCTGCCTTTTTCTTGATCTGGTCCAAATAACTAATCCTCGGCCTTCCTCTGTATAAGTTTAATTTTTTTGACAGATGTTTAGTATGGTGATCGTATACCTTTATGTATAAGTTAATATTTTTTTGACAGATGGATGTCAATAAAAAAAAAGTTTATCAGAGACAATTTTGCTTTTTAATTTTGTTGATTCCGAGCGGGAACATGTAATTATTTTCTTTGTTGTTTATTTGCATTTTATTTATGAAATGTCGAGTCGTAGAAAAAGTATTGTATGCAACGTTGTATAAGTAGGTCAAAAAACGCTCGTGGCATCTTTCTTACGATGTTCGCTGCGCTCACATCGTAACCCATGCCACTCGCGTTTTTTGCCCCCTCTTATACAACGGTTGCATAAAATACTATTATAAACGGGATTTGTGGTCTATGATAATATTCTCATTTCTATTCCTGACAAGTGTGGGAATTTTTCTTTCATATTGAATTTTGCAGAATGGTCTTATTGGAACTTCACTCTTGCCAAACTATCATAGACACTTAAATAATAACCAATCCTTCAAACTGATTGAATCCTTTTACAGGAGGAGTTATCGACGGATGGTGACGGGAGCGCGTGGATGGAGCGCTGCTCGCGTCTCTCGATACCAGGGTTCCAGCGCTGGGCGGTGGTCATGGTGTCGGGCGGACACTTCGCGGGCGCCATCTTCTCGGGGGGCGTGGCCGTCGTGCATAAGACGCATCACTCTTATGTGACGCGGCGCGGGCAGGGCCAGGTAATGTAGTCTATGGTAGACGTGGCGATGATTTTGACAGGTGGTGACAGAATGCATGTATCGAGCACGGCTCTCGCCTCCCGATACCAGGGTTTCACTGACGTTGATTGATTTTGAACGTTTTGACTGACTGACTAAGATTATTGAAAGGCAATAATATTTAATGCCCAGATAATTTTATGTTATTAATACAAGTAAAACGACGCGATCCCGAGTTGAGGCTCGTTTGATTAATTTTCACGACTATATGACGTGTCCTGCAGTGAAGTCTTCTCAATAAACTAGTTAGTAATAAAAGCTTACCTAATCGATTTTCAACTTAAAGGTAGGCACTACGATGTACCCTAAGCAGGGTGTTGCTTATTTTCTAACTTTGTACTCTCACCCCCTCATTCGGTTCTAGGACCCGAAAAAACATAACTGATTTTTTATTTATTTTTTTAATTCAGTTTTACGGGTCGCTACCGGCAAGTAAAAAATCTGAAAAGATATGAAAAAAAGTTTTTTTCTTTGAAATAAGCAACACCCTAACCCTAAGACGTATTGAGAAATTAAGCAACTGGTTGAGAAATTCGATGTTCGTTCGTTGGAATGCCGGGGTGTCAAATCCCACTCAAAACTCCAAACTACCCTCGACTACCGTTGCGCGAGCACGTATCTTAATATTATCTAACTAAATTACTTCCTCAGTTGATTACTTATCTGAATGCGTCTCCTACCGCAACGTTAGTTTTTATTTGCTAGTGATAAGTCTGTATAATGTAAATCCGTAATTGGCCAATGTTAAACAAATATGTACCTGTTTAAAAAAATATTGTAATTTGTGCTGTGGATTTTGTATCAATAAATAAATAATAAATAAATAAAATATAAAATTTTGAAATGTATTGTTTCCCTATTTTGAAATTGTTTTTTTTATTAAAATCTCCAAATATAACCCATGTGTCACATACAAACTAACCATAACTTAATTTAATTCAGGCGCAAGCGTCGAGGGACCAGCACGGCTCGGCGCCCAAGTCGGCCGGGGCCAGTTTGAGGAGGTACAACCAGCAAGCGTTTTTGGAGGTGAGGCCAAATCTTCGTTCGCGGATTGTGAAATAGGGATGATGTCTGATGTTAAATTCTATAGCATACTGCAGTTATGTGAATAAAATGAACTCAATATTTAATGAAAAAAAAAATATATATTTTTATAGGTATATTGTTTTTATCTAAAGGAAATTTTGATTTAGGTAACCATTTGTATGGAGCGTATTTAGCGCCCCGTAGGAATGTTGAACTTGGATGGGAATTTCTGAGTCTTTAGAACAGTTATTCCCATATGTATAGACATTTGATCCTAATAAAAAATAGAATCGATTAACATCCTCAATTTCTTTTTTTTCGTCAAGCCTATTGCTGTGACGTGTACGACTTAAGCCGCGCGATGCAACCTTAAGGTGGTATTCCATCGGCGAGGCGAGGCGAGGCGTGGCGGGGCAAGAATTGAAATTAGTATGGCAAATTTTTAATCCCCGCCTAGCGCAGCTTCGGTGGAAATAGTAAGAATTGACTAGGATGTGCGGGACTTGAATAGAAATATTTTTTTGTGTAAAAATGAACCTTATTGCTTTTAAAATAGGGTAGAGATTAAATTTGATTTTTACACCGGCGAAGCGGGAAGAGGCGAGGCGAGGAGAGACGAGCCATCAAAACCACATTTAGACCACCATTTTAATAACTTAATAATAGTCATCGAAATGCACACAAATGACAATATAGGTATCCAGTAGCTATAAATTACTGTCCATAGTAAAATATGCGACCCGCTCTTTGGCGTAAAGAGAACCATTATAACTTCTATTAATCGTACGTATGTTTTTGCCCAAGTAATGAAACCAGTTGAATTTTTCGCACAGCATGTCCAAGAGATAATATCGGGGTGGGCGGAGGACCTGGCCGGCTGCTCGCTCGTGCTCTACCGCGCCGTGGGGCCCGTTAACCAGGGGGCGCTGTTCGGGAAGAACTCCCCTCTCAACCGGGACGACCCTCGCGTCAGGGTCCTTCCGTTCCCCACCAGGAAGCCCACTTACAAGGAGATCCAGCGGGTACATGAGACTGTTGCCAGCCTTGAAGTTTATGGTTAGTAAACATTTTGATTCATCTAGCTGCTGGACTGAATGACTTATCATAATTCATAGTTATTATTCAAATAAACAATATACATTGTGTTTGAATGTGTCAATATAATATTGAATTAAATTAAAACCCACATCATATCAATAAATTATTCACTTATATCTACATATCACTAACAAACTATTTAATTATCAAGGAAAGCGCTTTCTTTAGGAAGAACTTAGGGTCCTACGTTCCCTACCAAGAAACCTACATACAAATAGATGCAGAGTATAGCCCAACAGGGTGTTTTTCAACCCACGCCGCCGGATTGCGAATTTTTAGGGGTATAATTTAATTTATTGGCAACAACCACTTTTTAGTAACTGACGTTGAAAGTCAGCTGATTTCACTAATGTAAACAAAGAGGTAACACGACTAAATATTCCGCAAACTTCAAGTATTTTTGTGTAATAAATCCAATTTTATCCACAGTGATGAAACATAAGTTTTTTTAAATAGGATTCTGTATTTATTTCGCAAGAAAAACGAAGGATTGAGCAGCATTCCGGTAAAGAATGTTTTGAATTTGGTTAATGACTAATCCTTGACTAATCGCTTGTGACGTTTAATAATGCAGATATATGACGTAATATGCTCATTATTGCCATGAAACCCTTGTTCCCCGTACATAACCAAGTTACACAACCAGCACTGGAAGAGGACAAATAATTCCTATTCCAAAACCGGGTTTTGTAAAGAGATTTTTTTTTCCTTGTACAAAACCTTCGTCCAGGGCTGGTTATGTACTAGTAAAAGAAATTCCTAATGCAATACCCGGTTTTAAAGTAGGAATTATTATTGCCTTGTACACGACCAACGTTGAGATCGGTAATGTACGAGGATAGAGATTTCCTGACGCTAAACCGGGTTATGTTGCAGGATTTTCTCATTCTCGTTACAAAACCAAAAAGGTGACAGACCTCATTTCTTAAACCAATAGTTGTACCATTTGACAAGTATACAAATATTGGTGGCCACCTCCATCGCCACCACCACCATCACCATTACCACCATCATCACCACCATCACCACCACCTTCATCGCCACGACCACCGTCACCATTACCACCACCATCACCACCACCACCACCAGTCACCACCATATTCATCACCATCACCATCATCATCATCATCATCATCATTACCATCACAAACACCATCACTATTTCTCGAGTCAATGCCCACCTATAACCATATACACAGTAGGTACAGGTAGGTACACAAACAACCCTTTCGAAATTTTCTACGTAGCCAACTCCCGGCCAACTCCGTGCCCTTGCGGGGTGAGGTAGCTCAATTCGGTGCGCGGGTGTGCGTGACCGGTAATACTATTAAGTATTCTGTGCTATGACAATGACTACCATGTCTACTAACATTTTAAATTACAAACGAAACAGTTGGCAATATTTGTATACCTACTTGTCCAATGGTACAACTATTGGTTTAAGAAATGAGGTCTGTCACCTTTTTGGTTTTGTAACGAGAATGAGAAAATCCTGCAACATAACCCGGTTTAGCGGCAGGAAATCTCTATCCTCGTACATTACCGATCTCAACGTTGGTCGTGTACAAGGCAATAATAATTCCTACTTTAAAACCGGGTATTGCATTAGGAATTTCTTTTACTAGTACATAACCAGCCCTGGACGAAGGTTTTGTACAAGGAAAAAAAAAATCTCTTTACAAAGCAGCGCCTCGACTATGTTCGCAGAAGCTCGCACGGATGATTTCCATGCCATTCGGCAGAAAAAAGTGGCATCACTTTTGGGAAGAGTGCGAGGCAGCTCCAACAGCATCCTAAAAATGATAAGCAACAAATTTGACTGCCCTATAATTATAAGTTTATATGGACTTGTCAAGTCAAATTTAGAGTATAAGTTTTAAGTCTCCTTACCCGATAAGAACCTACTAACATTAGAAAATAAGTTAATTATTGTATACTAACAAATATGGGTCAAGGTTACCTGAAATAAATAAATTGAATTGAATTGAATTGAAAACCCGGTTTTGGAATAGGAATTATTTGTCCTCTTCCAGTGCTGGTTGTGTAACTTGGCTATGTACGGGGAACAAGGGCCATGAAAGCTGTTTGTAGCGCCACTACCCCTGGGCCGGACTGACACTTGTCACCACATAGTATAAAACAAAGTCGCTTCCTGCTGCCTGTCCCTATGTATGCTTAGATCTTTAAAACTACGCAACGGATTTTGATGCGGTTTTTTTTAATAGATAGAGTGATTCAAGAGGAAGTTTTATAATTAAGTATAATACATGCAAAATATAGCATGGCACCCGTGTGAATACATGCCGGGACGGGTCGCTAGTTAGGCTATACATGAAACTATCTATGGTTAGTATACCAGGGTCATACTCGGATTTAGGTCCGCGTTTCTATAGTCCATTAATTTACTAAGGAAATACGATTTAGGATTCAGCCTTCACCCTGTATTTCTTGTTTCAGACACAATGGAGATGTCCCAGAAGGCGCTGATAGCATCAACGACTAAGCCGCCGAAACAGACCGGCTCCGACACCAGTGTGGAGCGCAAGAAACCACAGAAAAGCCCCAACAAGCCCTTTGATAGAGCAAAGTCAAGGTAACTACTTATCACCGTACCTTCTTTTTCACGAGTCTGTTATACTCGCTGAGGACATCTGCCAAAGAGGTACATATTAAGGACAGGGCCAACTGGCGCGCGGAATGTTCGTGTGTCACTTGTTGTTACAAATACTAAAATACCTAGGTGCGAAGTTAAAGGCCGCAAAAACTACGATACGAATTTTACTTAGTCTAGTGAATTATTCCTGAAACCCGTATTATTTTCTGGATTTTATAAACATCGTTTTAAAGAGCACAATAAGTTAGCTTAGGTTCGGTTTATAATTATTCTAACAGTAATGGAAAAAAATGGCTTTCGGACAAGTGAAAATTTGGCGAAATGGGAAACAAAAAATTGGGCAAGTGCGAGTCCGACTCGCGCATGAAGGGTTCCGTACCTATATATATATATATATAATCTACAACAAGTTGGTTTTATGGGAGCCCCCCTTAAATATTTATTTCATTTTATTTTTAGTATTTGTTGTTATAGCGGCAATAGAAATACATCATCTGTGAAAATTTCAACTGTCTAGCGTTCTTGAGATACAGCCTGGTGACAGACGGACGGACGGACGGACAGCGAAGTCTCAGTAATAGGTTCCCGTTTTTACCCTTTGGGTACGGAACCCTAAAAATTAGTGTTTCAGGTAGGTTACCCCTCACTAGGCTAGGGAATTCGCTGTATTAGTATTTCTATTTCAGAGAGCGCGCCCCCCGCCCCCTCCCCACTCAGCTGATGTCCAGCGAGGACGAGGGTCCGTGCTACGTGGACAGCGAGGCGCCGCCAGCGGACTGGATCAAGACTCTCTCCGAACAGACCTCCAAGGGCCACATCACCAACTCGCGCAAAGACCTGATACACGATGTCGTGGTCGCGCGCCCGCTTAGCTCCGACAGTGAGGACCAGGCGATAGAGAAGAAGGTCAAAAAGAAGAAGAAGAAGAAAGAAGAGAAGGATAAGGGGGAGAGGAAGCCGCAGCCGCCGCCTCTGAAGATTCCTAACAATGTGAAGAAGGTAACGATTTATTAAATGAAATTAAATAACCATTGATACAAAAATCAGAGCTCTAAGAAAAATTTAATTGCGTAACCTGGTGGAAGAGACCCGGAATCGAGCCCGGTACCTCTGGATTGTCGGTCCAGCGCGTTAACAACTTCGCTATCCTTACGCCAAGAAATCTTTCGAATTTTTCCTCATGCTTCGTGTATCGATCTTTGCATTGTTTATTTGCAAGGCTTTGCACCTTAGCGACCTCTATGTGAATACGTTAATATTCGCATCTTTACAACAGTGAACGAGAAAGCGAGAGGGCGCTGTTATTTATAATTATCACGGTAGAAAGAATGATAGCTGAATTTCATTCTAGCGCTTTTATTTTAGCCTCAAATGTGAACTTTCATCGTATCTTATCGTACATCGTGGCATATTCGGTAGCCTTGCGGCTGTAATGGACATCGTGTTGCTTGGCTGTAGGCAGCGCACTGCCCCATCACCTAGCGTGTGTGTGCTGGCGTGCACGGGCACTCGAACCAGCAGACGTGTACCTAGCTTGAGAACGTCGTCTTGAGATCAGTCTGTTAGTCTATAAATCTTATCTACAATGTTCACGCAACAACGTGCGGAACTTTTTCCTATCGCTTTTTTTCTAAAGCTAACTAAAAAGTTCCGTTGTGCGACAAAAATTAACGACACAATAATGAACCTCAAAACAGTACCTTAAGGTACATTATTCGATGGCTTATTTGTCGCCGTACAATGGAAACATTTATACAAATTTTAATTAAATAAGTGAAGCCAGCTAACTTTTTGGTCTTCACCCTCATGTGAATGTCTCAGATTATGACAGGTGTTTTCTGTTGCAACAGATGTGGAAGGTGATATCTGGTGACGAGAACTCCCTAGAGACGATATTGGAGGGCTGGGAGGGTTCCGTGGAAGACGCGTGCAACACTAAAGACCCTGTCGACGGTAATACTGCTCTACACAAGGCAGCTATCGCGGCTAAGCCCGCCATGGTCACGTGAGTATAAATAAATACATATTAGTAAAAAAAAAAATAACTAAGCTCATCCACTTAAGGACTCAAATCCATTGAATGGTTAACCACAAATCTCGTAGTAAAAGCAGATTGTAACCACCTTGGAAGGTTAATATACTCGTAGATTATCGACTCCATTTCCTTGGACATTAGACTACAAAATACTCTAACAGAATAATGGTGATCATAACTTTTTTGGAATTTTACAACCGCCCGACTCTCAACAAAAACGTATTCTCTAGAAAAAGGACTATGAACTCTCATTTCATCATCAACCATTTTAAACCTATTCACCAGGAATAAGGTTGAAAATTCAATATCCACGCAATGTAGTTCTAACCTTCTGTTGTAAGTAACTGGTTGGCGGTTACGAGAACAAAAGCAGATAGGATTGTATTAGACACAATGCCATTGTGAATGCAGGTAAGTGGATGAGCTTAGTTCAAAAAATTTGTACTATACGAGTAGTTAACCGACCGATACGATTTTTGCCCTGTTTTAAGTGGGTATGCATAAAGTCTAGATTTTTATTAGAAATCAGTTTTTATGGAGACGGAGAAATCAGTCATAATTTCAAGAATCTTAATAGCAGGATGCAGGATCTTCTTTTGTTTTGAGTGGGCGTGTGGCGCCATGCCAGTCTGGCGCCATCTATTGGGCATAATGGTTTGGTCCTCTTATCACGCCGAAACGGCTGGACAAATGTTAACCAATTTCGGTACAGGGATAGCTGGACATCAAAACATGGTTATAGGATACTTTCTAAGCGTCTACGGCGAAGAAAAAAGATACTCGCACGAAATTATGGGCAGCTAGTATTAATCATAATATCATAAACTGTATATGTATTCAAGAATCATGGGTAGCAAAATGCATGGTTGTAAACATATATATTTTCTTACACAGTCAAATTTTGACCGCGGGTGGCGACCCCTGCATCAAGAACAACCAGCTACAGACGCCGTACGCAGCATCCCCACACAACGATACCCGGATAGCGTTCAGACTGTTCCAGGCACAACACCCGGATAAATACAACTATGCTAAGGTAGGAAATCGCCTACAGCTTTATAAGGCGCAGGTTCGCCCACATATGGAATACTGTTCTCATCTGTGGGCTGGGGCGCCCAAGTACCAGCTTCTCTCTTTAGACAGCATTCAACGGAGAGCGACTCGTATCGTCGGCTGCCAGCAAATTTCAGATCGGCTTGACTCCTTGGCACTGCGTAGAGATCAAGGACCATATACCCCGGGACCGATATTCTTCATACTACGCACCGTACTCCGTTTTTTACTATCGTTCTACATCGCTAGATGCCGCTAAGGGTATCAATTCATTCAAAAGTCGACATTTTTCAATTTCTACCGTACGGTACGCGCAAGCGTGAAGTAACACAGTCGTCAAGCGTTCAACTACATTCCAACTTCCAAGTGATACAGTAAAAAGTGAATAGATGACGTTAGGTGCGATGTTTGTTTACTACGTTCCGTTTTGTCTCACTTCACTACTTTTGTACTATAATGTCAATGTATTATTTTACAGAAAGTCTCTTGGCGAAAAGTTATCATTTGCTTTTAATTTCTAAATTAGGAACATATGTGAGTGTCGTCAATCGAGAAAATTGTAAAATAATTTTCAAATACGTTATTATTATTCATTTGAAAAATAAAATATTTGCCGCTAACCGTGAACTATTAAGAGAGAATGACTGAAAACTATGAAGAGCTCAAATAGTGGAGTTACACTAGTAAGGAATTCATGAAGCCTAACCACAATCTTTATAAAAACTATCCAAATGCAGTGCAGTTCAGTTTAGGAACCTAAACTGAATCGCTGTATTTGGTACCATAACAAATTCGCTGATTCTCGATCGAATAAAGTGAATGAAAGACCGATATTTGTCTCTGGTCCGCAAGTAAGATGCTATGACGCGAAAGGGATGCCGCTATATGAGTTTCGTATATGGCTATCTCGTTCTGACGCCTAACCATTCGGTAACTAAAGTATTATACAATTCATTTCGCTGCACATTTCGTTTAAACTAATTAGTAATTTGGAAAAGAAAAGCGACATATATTTCATAGCGAACTTATGTTTTTTTAATTAAATATCAATATTTGCATTACCAAATGTATTATTGAGTGAAATAAAGTTTAAAATGTGAGTATTTATAAAATAATTGTATTAAAGACTCGGAACGTGTGCCGCCTTTCGCCTGTGACGGTGGCGTCAGTGACATGACTGACAACAATGAAATTTTTCTTGTCAATCATTGACATGTAAAATATGTTAATTTCAAATGAATTTTACGTGTTATGCCAATCTTTGAATTCTGTTCGTCGTTGGATACGGCGATATATTAGCTGAAGGAAACCTTATTGATCTACTGCAAAATAACCATCACCCGCTTGCAATAGCCGAAGACGAACACCGAAGACAAAAATGGCTTTGCGGAAATGTTTGACGTTCACCCTAGATCAATTAGGAATTGCCTACATGCTATGAATTTGCATCATCAGAGGCGGCCTGCGAAAAAAACTGTGTAATATTTTCTTTTTGTTGTTTTGTTAAGAGTAATATAAAGAACACGTTTACTGTATAATTATGTTTTTATTTAATTATGACTGTCGTCGGTTTTGTTAGTTTATGAATGGGTACATTTCATATCAGTGTTTACTAACATTACAGATGTGAAAGTGTGTTTGTTGTCTCTTGCCTTGGCAACGGAGCAATTTTATGGCATGATTTTTGGGTGTGGAGATAGTTAGGGAGCTGGAGGGTGACAAAGCAAAGGCTACTCTACCGCAATAAAACATCTCATTCCCATGGGAAAATCTCATACCTATCCTATAACAGAACTCGCGACATGACAAGTGGATCTGGATTCCAGTTTTGACAAAATGCCTTGATCTCACAAAGGTCAGTTCACCATGTCAACATTGTCATCGTTAATCTGTTGCCTAGTTACGATTAACAAACTTCATAGGTGCAAAACTTATCCAGATATTAGTACGATTAAAATCAGTTAACGATTCGGCCAACCTCGGTAATTGTCGTGAATACATCATCTCTCACATAGAGTTATCAATTTACAGATATGACCGATTTACAAAATTCTTGTTGTATTTGATAGGGTATACTTCCGAGATGGTCCCATGTAAATTTTATCAAAATCAATCAAGCAGTTTATGAAATGTCAACAAAAATCGGTTGAAATCGGTTTTTTTAATTTTTTATTTGGTGATTATTATTAATTATTAATCCGACGTAATATCGTAGGTACTGTTACTTACATAAAACAGTAAAATATTGACATATATATGTTTTTTTTTTTTTATATATAAGGTGCTAACAAATTAGTCACGGATATTTTAAGAGATAATACATTACATTAAAACGATTAACTTTTAACTGTAATTAAGGAACCTTTGTATATCATTTTTTAATTTTAATTTACCGAACAAAAAAAAATATTATAATTAATTTTTAAAATAATCACCCCTATTATGTACCTGTCAAGATGTTTAACACTGTCTGTCATGTCACGTCAAAAGTTGTTTTTCTTAAATGTCATTATGATTTGGCGGGAAAACTGTAGATTAAATCCTAGCGTATGCCCACGGCTCTGCCCGCGTGGAACAAAAAAACTGTCCCATGCGAACAAGTAGTGTAAAAAAAGTCGTGTGCTATTCCATACTAATAACCTATCTCTGTGCCTAATTTCATCCAGATCAGTTAAATTGTTTGGGCGTGACGTGATAGTGTAACAAACATCCATCCACCCATACAAGCTTTCACATTTAATAATGATTAAGTTAGATATTTAACGAATGTTAACCTACCTAATTAACAAGTCTAAGTTATTTAAAAGCAAGCACGGACATAAGAAAACTTTTATTAGCATAAACTCTTTACAAAAATTCTTGAAAATGGTGACCTTGGTTTTTAATGTACTATGATGCTTGTTTTCGGATAACCTGAAAGGCGTCGGTAATCCGTGTTTGTAATTCTTCTGACGTTCTGATTGTGTGCCCGTCTTTTCCATAAACCAAGTCTTTGGCTCGTCCCCATACGTGGAAATCAAGCGGTGTTAAATCTGGTGAGCGGGCTGGCCAGTTCTCTGCACCTGCTTGAACCCCACCCTGGCCAATCCATCGTAATTGGAATCGTTCCGTTAAGTACCTTCGTACGTTACGATCGTAATGGGCTGGGGCACCATCATGTTGAAAGTACATTCTCCTACGGAGATCGACTGGTACTTCATCTAGCAGTTCCGGTAGGTCTTCTTGTTGGAATTGAATTGGTTGAGAAAGACAGGGCCCACCAAATAATCGCCAAGGAACCCTGCCCACACGTTAACACTGAAGCGAGTCTGAAAGTGGTCAGGACGTGCTAAATGGGGATTCTTCCGAACAAAAGTGAGCATTGTGAATGTTAAATAATCCCACCCTCGCAAATGTACACTCGTCGGTCCACAGTATGTTACGTCTGGCGTTTCTAATAAGCCACTGACTGAATAATACACGTGGTTCATAATATTCCTATGGTTGCAGTTCTTGAATACGCGTGAAATAGATACAATAGCGTTATTCTAATTAATTAAATTTCTTTGCAACCGACACAATCAAAAAGCAAATAAATAGCACGACATTGACATTCAAGTATTTTATTTTTCAACTTTAAGAGGCCATGTGTATGATAGTTTAAAGAGGATCTAGAATATGCCTACAGAGGTCTCATTTAACTATCTTATTAACAGGGTGTTTTAACGTAGCAAATTTGTTTCCTAATTTTCTCCAAAAAAACATAACAATACCTATGATGTTTCATACTTAAATGTACTCCGAGAACCGAGTACTATCAGAGGTAAAAATATCCGTGACTAATTTGTTAGCACCTTATATTGTATGCCTACAAGTATAGCTTTAATAAATAATGAATGTTAAAATTCATGTCGCTTCTGCATAATAAATTTCTTAGGTCTACCGGTTAGTAATGTCATCTTGGCAGGTGCTATGCATTGCGTTTATGATACTTCAAATTGAATGCTACAAGAAATCGCGGTAATGTATTTCATGTCATTTCCGTCTCCGGATTGAGGCGATGATACCCGAGAAAACCCGAATCGTGAACTGATTTTAATCGTATTGTACTGACTGTTTGTTAGTGGGAAATGTCGCTTGTCAATTCCCCTTCATCCACGTTCATAACCAAGATTTCATAACCAGTTATGAATATGGATTTTTTTTCACTGTTTCATAACCAGTTATCAAACAAAACTTTTTTTCCATTTTTACAACCAGAACCTCCTATACATGTCTGGTCTCCTGGTACTTTTCTGAATAATAAGAGTTTACTCAAACATGCAATTGGGTATGAGATTCAGTTAAACTGAAAAGGTGAAATTAAGTCTTAAAATACAAATTTAATAGTAAAAAAAACACTTATATGAACACGTAAAACTTAATCTTGTCAACTTGAACCCTTCGGCCGCGTACGAAACCACAGGTTCGTAACCAATTGCGGCAGAAGAAATAATCTACTTTGCACGACACTAGTTACAACGAAAGTCTTTTTTTTACTCAAACGAAGCCTAGTAATTCTTTCGTAACTGGATTCGAGCGACAACTTTTATGTTTTTTTCCGACAGTAGTTTCGTACGAGGGTAGGGTAGGAGGAATAGTCAGAAACAAACTCTTAATGAATATAATAGAAACTTAAATCTTCAATATTCTATGGTGTATGTGAATTTTACTTCATTGTTTTCTTTTGAAATAAATAAAATACTGCTAAATGCTCGTAACTGTGATATATTTGCCTTCACATATTATTAATTAACAATTTGTTACAATGTACTGTTAGGTTCTTACATAACAAGCTAAGAATAAAAAAGAAAAGATGAGGCAATACCATTAATTTTCAGCAACGCTTGTCTCATAAGGTTTACTATGTCTTGAGTATGCATTCTATTAAAATCTTGTGCAACGTCGGGTGCTACAAGCAACTCCTCCCAGGCACCTGCTTCTAAATGCTCCCGGCACACACGTGTATGCCGAGGAATATATAAATCGAAATCGCATAGAAGTTTTATTCTTATCGTATTAGGTATTTCCTGCAGCGATTCAATGTTCTCGCATCTATTAAAAATACATTTTTCAATGTTTTCTGCAGCTCTAATTATTGTCAACGGCTCGACGACTGGGCTAATTTCGAAGTTCATAGTATCTACTTTTTGCAACTAGTTATTATTTCCGCGACAATTCAGTATTCTTTTCACGACAATCCAACACAAATATTCTTATTGTAACAAATAATTGTTCCCGTAAAAGACGTACGAAGTGTTTGACATATACTTACACAGACATATGACAGTATAGTAAATAGATTAAGATTAATTTTTTTACACAATATAGGCCAATGAGTGACAAATAAAAAAGTATTTACTATTTTAATATTTTTATTAGGTTCATCAAATATATATCATAATGTATTTAAAACAATCAGTAAACAAAACAAATTTACTCTCCCAGTGGGCTACTTTCTTTCTTTAATAAAACTTAGCCTTTTCTAAAAAAAAAAACTACGCACAACAGGCTTAAATAAAAATGGAACTAAAGTAGAAAAAAATTAAAATCGAAATGGACATATCAATTCTATACAATGACCTACTGTAATTTCGTTTAGGTTTAATTGTACAATTGATTTCTTATCTTAAAACATAAAAGGTGCAATTATTTCTAAGCAGTGTCCTACATTTATTTCTTTTGCCATTAATTCTTCTATTGTTTGATTAATTTCTTTGTCGACTTCGACGTAGTTATCATTTTTTCGTTTGGTTTTTCTGTTCCTCATTTTAAATTCTTTTTCTAAAATATCCAAAATTTTAGCTATGGAGGGCCTTTTCTGCCCAACAAAGCGGTTTATTCGTGAATGCCACCCTTCTAGATGATTAGTATTTCTTATTTCTTCTCCTTGACAACACCACGTTTTAATAACTTGCACATCCTTTAACCAAAATCGATTGAAATAATCATTGAACTTTGCTACCTCCTTATTTTTTGGAGACTTTTTCATTATGTAGTTATAGCCCGCAGTAATGTATTTTAAGGGTAAACGTGCCAGGCCAGCACATCGTGCAACATGTCTCCTCTGCACTCTTGATTTGATTCCAAACTGTTTGGATTTTTTAAAGAGACTGCGACAAAAATGATAAAAACAGCCCTTTAATGTCGCATCTGGAAATACTTTTCGAAGAGCATTCATAGCAGCTTTCTCATAATCCAACAATATCTTTGATGGATTCCAGTTTGGAAATCTTGTTTTGATTATATCAAACAATGTTTGATAGGTTTTGGTTGTTTTTCCTTGGAGAAAGGCAAAAAACAACGGAATCACTTTTTTTGTGTCAGTATTGTAACCGTGGATACTATATATTTGTTTGAATGGTTGCGGGCAAGATTTGAAAGTACCATCGAGTAAATAAACTTCAAAGTTTTGTAAAATGCTTTCAGTATCCGGAGAACAGAAAACTAGAATTCGGATCTCATCATTATAATCACCTATTAGGTATTTCTTCAACTTCTCGGGCACTATCACTTCCTTGGGCAGTTTATGTTGAAGTTTGGGAACTTTCAATACATTATTTCGTGCATTGTACATACCACTTTTGACACTTTCATATGTCGGCAGCTCCGCAATCATATCCAAACCATCATCCTTTAGTTCGCATATTGCCGCTTCAAATTGTTTTTGAATAGGATCATAATTTTCGCAAATTTTGCTCTTTAACTGAACCATCTTACGAGATATTATATATTTAGCCATATTTGGAACACAGTCTGGGATGTGGGGATTATCTTTTATCACGATGTTTTCGGGACTAAGCGTTAAATTTCCTTTACATTTCTTGGTATGATTGTAATGCCAAAATTTATTACCCTCAACATATGTTTTTCGGAGATGGTATTCACGGCCTTTAAAATTAATTTTGTACCTCCTCGTTTAGTAGGAATAAACTCCATCGTTATTTACACAAAGAAGAAAATACAATCAATTCTTCAGGATGACTTTCCACAACAATAAACATTTGACACTTGAAACTAATATGATAATCTATCACTTATATACATCAGTTATCTATGAGTGTAAGCTAGCCAGTTTTTTACCATACAGTTCCTATTATACAATACCTATAATTAACAAACAAGTTTAAGTTTTACTATTTATCAAAATGACAAAATAACTATTTTCGTGTTCATAGTTATAAGTGGTTTTAACTATTAAATTTGTATTTTAAGACTTAACTGAATCTCATACCCAATTGCATGTTTGAGTAAACTCTTATTATTCAGAAAAGTACCAGGAGACCAGACATGTATAGGAGGTTCTGGTTGTAAAAATGGAAAAAAAAGTTTTGTTTGATAACTGGTTATGAAACAGTGAAAAAAAAACCATATTCATAACTGGTTATGAAATCTTGGTTATGAACGTGGATGAAGGGGTCAATTCGGGCGTAATTTATTTTGTCCACATTACATCAGTTCACCAACGCCATCTAGCTATTTTGTGTAGCAAAAATTGGCGAGCCCGCAAGCAACCTTGAGCTATCCAGAGGTAGTGCCATCTATTTTAATACGATCAAACCACGTTGTTGAAGAGTAAAAAATATAATCCTTAAAAATCGTGTATTTAAGTTAAAGCCTGACCAGAAATATATGAGGATTGTCAAGAGGGCGCAATTTACAAGATTTATATGGTAACAATTTTGCAACCAATCGCAACACACTATAATGACATCAGTTTAAATACTTGTCAGTTCCTATGGTAACCTCGTAATATTATTTTCATGGAATGACTCTTTTGCCGACTGTTTTTTTTTAGTAGTAGACACGTGTACACTTTATTTATAATATCACGTTCACGACTGCATGGTTTTCGGCATTTTCTTTGGGTATTTCTCAATATTTGTCTTCTAAAGAAACCAGCACGAATGACATTGACATTGTTGACAACCATCATAAAGTCATTGCCAGTGTAAGAAATCAGTTCCAGTGATATTCCGCAATATGGCGCATCCTCATATACTTCTGGTCAGGCTTTATATTATCGTAGTAAAATAAAGCAGTAATGCGTTTGATTTCCAAAAATCAAAAATCACTTAAAAATATTGGTGAAAAATAACATTTTTGTCACTTCCAGGCTACGAAGCAGCGCTATCTAGTTTTTATACCGAATTTTGAGCTTTTTCAGAGTTACGTTTTCTTGTATGAGAACATACTCGTAAGTCCCGGGGTATATGGTCCTTGGTAGAGATGTAACCTTTCGCTGCATCTTTTATCGCTTATATAACGGGATTGCTCCGAGGAATTGTTCGGATTGATTCCTACCGCATCTTGCGGCCATCAGTCCCTTCATCCTCACCACTTAGATAATTGTGCGTTTTTCTAGAAATTTCCTGCCTCGCACGACTGCGTTGTAGAATGAATGGTCGCTTGCGGTATATCCGGACCGATACGACCTTCGCGCGTTCAAGAAAAGAGCGTACTCCTACCTGAAAGGCCGGCAACGCACTTGTGACTCCTCTGGTGTTGCAGGTGTCTACGTATATGGGCGACGGTAATCGCTTTACATCAGGTGATCCGTTTACTCGTTTCTCCCCTATGACATAAAAAAAGGAAAATATTACAGAAATTAAGTACGCTAGTTTTACTGATCGCTGTGTTAAGAACATTCTAGTACAGATGCCGTACGAATTATACCCACAGAACTATACCCGGATAGCGTTCAGACCGTTCCAGGCACAACACCCGGATAAATACAACTATGCTAAGGTAGGAAAATATTACTGAAAGTAGGAATGCTAACTTTACTGATCGGTGTGTTAAGACCAATCTTAGTACAGTGTTCAGACTGTTCCAGGCACAACACCCGGATAAATTCTTGTTTTTCTTAGTCGTTCCCTCATGGCTGAGGATCGTGACCAGCAGTAATGTCCCTCCACTCGGCGCGGAAGGACCAAATGGGCTTCCTTCTGCATGGAACTACAGGCATATTTCAAGATCTCTGCCCATCTTGTCGGAATTCGACCTCTGGAACGCTTGCCTTCTGTCATGTTTCGAAATAAAGCTTCAAAAGAGCATACTCACACGGGATAACACGCTCGATTTGAACTATTATGATATTCCTTTCGAAATGAAAACAACTTGTATGATACAACTAAGTAGGCTAAGGTAAGAACATTTTCCAAAATAAGCCTTGTATGTAGAGATGGTTCTTAGCTATGTTTGGTAAAAAAAACTACAGCCGCTTCCAAGACATTCATTCAGCTTTGATTGGAACAAGTGATAAGATATCAGTCACTATTGAAGCTAATAATTCGAAATTTTATGGTGATGATCAGGTTTAATAGCATTTTTACGTCACTCATTAAATAAGGGGATTCTCTATTATTATTATCATCGCATGGCTTTATTTCAGTCAGTGTGGATAAGTAAATATAACCACAAACGAAGAAAGCGTGCTGGGGCCTGACCGGGATGACCAGACAAACTACTTCTGTCGGATTAAATTTTTTTTAAGTTAGTTTATTATTCAATTATTGAACAATAGTTCGGTGAATAGAGACTAAAGTACTATGGGTGACCTTACAAACGGTCCGGTAGTTTTGAAATTTTGATATGTTGTCTAGGATGGTTAGTCAGTGTTTAAAATGCAAAATGCACAATCAACAAAAATAACAATAAAAATAAACAAGAGTACTGTACACAATAAGGATAAAATTATTTACTACTTCGGACAAACAAGGGTAAACGTACCTATATTAAGGCGACGGGTAATGCGAAACTAGCGCCACTTTATTTAGCGCGTATTTATTAAATTATTATACACAATTTCTTGTTCTTTAGTTGTGGCCGCTTTTGACGTGAACAAGTTTTGTAGGGTGAACTACACTGAACAAATTGTGATTCAATAAATATTAAAGGTGTTTTGCTAGCTCCTAGAGTTTAGCTATTTCTAAAAACATCAGATTATGAAGTTATAAGAAAAAAGTCGAAAGTGGGCTAGTTTCGCATTACCCGTCGCATTAATATGACTCTTAGATGTTTGATCTATGCTCTTAGTCACAGACGCTGTTATTCTGCCACCCCCATGACTTAATAACTAATTTGTATACATGTAATTATTAATAGATATATTAGCTTGATTGCACAAAAAAAAAACAGAATACATATAATATTAAGTCAATATAGTTATATTAAATAGAAGTAAGTTTATTATTGCAAGAAAAACTTAACTTATAACAAAGAAATAGTAATGAAAATGTGTAGCAAAAAGTAATAAAACACATCACATATAGTTATATTTAATTTAATATACCTACTTTTATATTGTCACCTTGTCTAGGTTAATATGAAAGCATATTAAATTAAATTCACAATATTCGTTACATAACGGCAAAAGGCTTAGCACCAAATCTCATTAAACTACTATCACAGTAATAACCTAATTAATGTGGCCATCCGTCCTCGAAAACCTTTGATCGACTCACACCCAACTGAGTATGTTGCTCATGTTAATTAACTAATACGCAATATAATAAACCCAATTAACACAACCATAATAATTACCAAATTGCCTAATTACTATTCGTCAGGTCAATTTTACCTGTCATTAGATTATGATTGCCTGCTCCCGTCTTTAATTATTTGATACTTTAAGTATCACTTACGATCGGATTCAATTAGGAATTATTTAAAGATTTGTAATGTAAGTAGTACCTGGGTATTAAGTAAGTCATGTTTCAATTGGAAGCAATATTTGGCATTTCGATGTGTAAGGTTGCGATTACGATATTTATGATTACTTAATCAAAATATTACATTTATAACTGGTGGCTCTGTGAGCGTATAGAGTAGACCTCGGGAGTTGCCATGTTCAGGGTTCCGTACTCAAAGGGTAAAAAACGGGACCCTAAGACAACACTGTCCGTCTGTCTGTCTGTCTCATGAACCGTGACAGTTAGACAGTTGAAATTTTCACAGATTATGTATTCCTGTTCCCGCTATAACAACAAATATTAAAAACAGAATAAAATTAATATTTAAGTGGTTTCCCATACAACACATGTGATCGGTTGCGTTGCACCTCACAACTTACTTACTTATTTTGCACCTCATTTGTATCCGGTACCTACATTTTATTTGATGTTACGGAACCATTCGTGCGTGATTCTGACTTGCCCAGTTTTTTTAATAGATAAAATGGTCGAAGATTAGTTTCAGCGCAAAAATGAACAGTTTCCGAACGATAATCAAATAAAGCGTGTCGCCGAAATTGCAATACAAATATATGCATTCACGGCCGACGAATATGTTTCATAAAAGACGCAGTCAATATTTGAACTCGGTAAAAAAATGGTGCAGTAATTGCAGCTTCGGTATCGTGTAATCGACGCCAGATCCAATTAGTGAGGACTCGAGACCCACTCAAATGATATATTTCACAACACCCCGCGAAACGCGTTCGAAATAAACTTACGGGATTGGATTATTGGAAATTGACGAAATTCACACAGATAACTGTTTTTTTTTTTCACTTATTTTCGACTGCACGCAATGGAAGTAGGTATAATATAGCTATGTTATTATCTAGAACTCAGGTTCATTTTAAAACGTCACTTACGCCGTTTAGTATGAGCAATCTACCCACATACCTACATATATAGGTACTTCTTATGTCTATTTGCTTACGGTATCGTACAATGAGGCGTCTTCTTTCTTTAGATTTAAGCGAAAATCTACGTAGCGTATTGCATTTTTTATGAATCCTCTATTTTAATCGACTAAAACGTGGTTTAAAATGGAATGTCGATTACACACTCTTTTCAACAGACTTCCAAAAAAGAGGAGATTCTAAGTTTGTATTTCTGTTTGTCAACAGATTTGGAAAATACTTTTTTATTTTATTTATGAAACGTGTAATGTCTCATTATTTTTGATGTAGGTATACAAAAAAAAATCGAAAGGTAATTTGGCGTTAGGGTGGTGGAAAGGTTAACACGTCGGACCGGTAATCCAGAGGTACCGGCTTCGATTCCCGGTTTCTTCCGCCAGGTTGTACGCATTTGGTACAATACTTTTTTTGTTCGAGAGTCGATAACTCCAAGTTGGTTCCATAAAGTTTTGGTGAAGATAAGATCCATGAGGAATCGAAGGAACTTCTCAAATATTATAGGCACATTTTTAGCGATTTCAGTGTTTTTTTTTTCTTATAGTAACTCGTTCAGTTGTTAGTTATCGGAAATCCGATTTCATCTTCTTGAAGTCGGTTTTTAAATTTTAATTTTCAAGTTATTTACTTTTATATTCGACGATGTGGTTGGCGCAGTTTGTGGTGCTCCTGCCTACTGAGCCGGTGGTCCCGGGTTCGAATCCCGGCAGGGCAAATATTTGTGTGATGAACTCGAATATTTGTGCTTGGGTCATGGTTGTTCTATGTATTTAAGTATATATTAATCTATATCATCGTCTAGTACCCATAACACAAGTCGTCTTGAGCTTCTTTTGGGACTAAATCGACTTGTGTGAGGTTGTTTGATATTTATTTATTTATATTAGTCTGCGCTCCCAAACTAGGTTACGATGAAAGCAAAAAAGCCTTACTAAGTTTCCTTTACAGTCTCAAATCCCAGGACCGCTGACTCCAGAGCTCATAGAACAAGAGAAAGAGAAGAAAGCGCAGCAGAAGAAGGCTAAACGGCAGCGGGAGAAAGAGAAACAAGTGGAGAAACTCAAGACCTCTAAATTCTTGCAGCTCACCGACGCTGAGAAGGTTAGTGGAGTTGATTTACATTACAGAGTTGCGTGCAATTTCGTTTAAACTGGCATTACTGTTGAATAAATGATTACTTTGACGTTTAGTGCAACAAATGCTAGGTACGTAGTTGGTGGAACGCCTTAGCATCGGGTTGTATTCAAATTGCGCATCAACTATAGATAGAACATATTGTACACCTCAACACGAAATATATACAAACGCAGAAAAAAATAACTTATTATTACAATAGAGGTAGACAACAGGCGGTCTTATCGCTAAAGAGCGATCTTTTCCATACAACCTTTGGGTACCGGAATCTTATGTGAACGTCAGAAATTACAATAAGTACCTATCTACAATAAAAAAAGGTTTTGAGATCTAATTCTATATTTAAAGTATATTCTATTACAAGCTTTTATTTCGTTTTTTACCTCGATGTTAATTTACACGATATTGAAAATCGACTATTATTATTCGGCATATTTTGCCCAATTTGTTGACCTTAATCATTTTAAGCAACTAGCTCGTGAACCTACGTACCGTTTTCTATTGGATAACAAATAGTTAATCTGACTAATATTGCAAAATAAACAAGTTTAATCTGAAAGCAAAACTCACTTTTATATTTAACTTTTTCATAGATTACCTAACTTCAAAATATGGATCTAAGTAGTTATTTTTATGGTGACAACATGTGAACAACGTCTTAATATGTTCCGACACACACGTTTTTTATAAACAACCTAAGAAAATAGAATCTTCCGTTAAGACTAAGCTTCCTTCAACAATCCCAATATTGTTTTCACACGTGCTCCCAATCTCACACTTATTTAACAAGGGAATTCCAACCTAAACCGTATGCCATGAATGTATAGAATCGTATGTTAGGTACGTACGATGCTGCATAGATGTAGTAAGTGATGTTTGCGCTGCAACTTTCAGTATTAAGAGGAAATACCAATGCGTATTTCTCGTTTCGCTCTCGTCTGTCCCGTCCTCTAAAAACTTAACGAATCTTTACGAAATTTTAAGAGCTGAATGGGAAAGAAATTACATGTGTGTAATTTTATAAAGGCGAAAGTTTGTAAGTTTGTTTGTACAATTTTTCATGCTCAACGGCTGGACCAATTTTGATTTTTGGTGCAGACGTAACCAGGGTTTCACACTACATTTTATCCCGAAAAAAGTAGTGTTCCCGTGGGATGAGCGGGGAGCGCAGCTAGTGTTCAAATAATATTATTATTGTATTTTCAAACTTTCGCATTGAATAATACCGAATTACTTAGCATTGTTAAATTAGGGATTCTATTGTATATTTTTTATTCATGGTGTGCAAATAAGAATTGTAGTATTGTATTATGATTGATTACCTACGTATTGGTATACTATACATATAGAACTATTTAAAACATAATTTAGCCAAAAAAATAAAGACAAAACTATTTCACTACTATAATAATTATGCACAAGAAAGTAATTTACCCACTTTCAAAAATCATTTCGAAAACCATACTTGTGTTTCGAATTAAAAATATTATATCAACACAAATGTTAAAACAGAAAACAAGACGAGATCAATAAGCGCCTCAAATGTTTAAGGCCCCTTGTATGGAGCGAGAACATTTCCCATATAAAATCGAGAATGTTTCCGGAAATTCTCCAGAACTGCACATAACTACACAAGACTCGAATCAGACTGCAGGGTGTTTTATTCTTATTGGTTTCCATACAATGATTTATGAATATGAATCTCTCCCTTAGGTTAAAGCGGAGCAGCCTCGCTGCTTCCTCTGCGGATCCCAACTGCCGAAGAAACCATTCGAGTACGAATCGTATAAGTTTTGCTCGATACAATGCCTGCAGAACCATAGAAATATTAGGCCTCTACACATGAGTGCGTAGGGAATTTTGTACTTTACCATAGACAAGATAGATGGTTACCTAATTTATTATTGTAATTCCAATAAAATGTCAGTGTTGTATAGCATAATTGTTTTCTAGTTATAATACCACGGGGTTTTCGGTGCCGGAAAGAAATGAAATAATTT
Organism: Apotomis turbidana; assembly: GCA_905147355.2. Lineage (NCBI taxonomy): Eukaryota > Metazoa > Arthropoda > Insecta > Lepidoptera > Tortricidae > Apotomis > Apotomis turbidana. Next base: position 5,162,895 of record LR990293.1, read on the forward strand.
ATTCAGTAAGTAGGCCACAAGGGCACTTATACAAGTCAGATTGTGTATCTACCGGCATTTCGCAAGAGACCGCTGTTGAGAAGAAAGCCGAAATAAACTCAACAGTAAGTTATTTTTTCTTAAATAAAACTTAAAACAATTACATTACATTTGTGTTATAACTAATTACATGGACTGATTAAACACTAAACAGTGTTAGCGTCAAATCATCCGTTTACCGAAAATCCCGTGATATGCTAATTATGTACCAGCCATAATAATTATGTAATAGCAAGCTGCAAGTCATACATCCGGACATTAACTGAATGTAACATAGCTAATACATATTCATATTTTTTTTTATACGTATGAAGCCATTTATTTTCATGTCAATTGCTCTTAACTTTATTCGCTTCATTTACATATTGTACCAGTGAATGTATACTTACGATTTCGACATGAAATGATAGTAGTCCATGGAAAGAATTCCGTTTACCAGATTTACTTTGGTGTAAATTTAAAACATAAATTATGAAATATTGACAAGTATATAGTGAAACCGTGCTCAACTTATAAAAAAATGACAGAATACAATAATTAATGTCATTAAATTACTTATTTCAGGTGTGTTTTGTTGCTACGCAGTCCTATGTTATTTTTATATTTGATGAATTCAAAATATGTTAATTAATAGACGAAATAAGTACACAAACAATGTACATATTAAATATTCTTATTCTATTATAAAAAAGTACAATAGTTATGCGTATATATATGCAAATCGATTTTTTATTGTATTGAACTTTGAAAAAACATGATGTAAACTTTTCTATTTATTTTTTTCAATTAATTTTATGACCATGCAATCAGTATCCTTCAGTCAGTAACATTTCCATCATAACCAATTTCATTCGATGCGGTAGCAAAGTTAAACATCAATAATATTAAAAACTGTTTTATGTGTGTTGCTGATAGGTTCAGCAGACTTGGAATCAAACGAGCTGGTTCAGGATATTAAGGTATAATGACAACTAAAAGTCATACATAAAACAAAAGCTTACAAAAATATCATAATTACAAAAAGGTATAAATCCATAAAAAGAGGTGCGTCGTGCACATTCCTCCCTTTTTTATTAAGCCACCAGCTGCACCAGCTTCCGGAGAGGCCGCCGCAAAACGCCCGCCGCGGTGGAGACATCAGCAACTCGCACGATGCCATCGCGGCCTGGGAATGTAGCCGTAATCCGACCTCTGGGCCAGGTGCCTCTCGGCATATTGCCGTCTGCCACGAGCACCAAGTCGCCAACAGAAATGCTGGGAATTTCTCCTCGTCCGCGCCTCGGGACCAGAGTTGGCAGGTACTCGAGCATCCAACGCCGCCAAAAATGATCTGCTAATCTCACGGCTTTGCGCCAGCTGCTTCGCGAAATTAGGTCGGAGTCTGTGAGTACCGCTGGAATCGGGTGGCCCGAAGAAGAGCTGAGCAGGAAATGATTAGGTGTTAGCGCTTCTTCGCTTTCAGGGTCAACAGGAACGTGCGTTAGAGGACGCGAGTTGACAAGCGCCTCCGCTTCGGCTAGTAGCGTGCATAGCACCTCGTCTGTAGGGGCACGTTCGGTCAAGGTCACTCTGAGTGCCACTTTGACGGTCTTTACAAGTCTTTCCCAGGCTCCGCCCATGAATGGAGCTCCGGGGGGTATGAATCGCCAGTTTATCTTCTCCGTCGCCGCATACCGGGACGTAGCGTCAGCATAAAGGGCTTGCAGTTCTCTGTTGCTCCCGACAAAGGCAGTTCCGTTGTCCGTCCAAAGCTCTGCAGGTGTCCCTCGTCGAGCTACGAAACGGCGGAGGCTCATAATAGCGGAGTCGGCCGACAAACTGTGCACGACTTCTAGATGTACAGCGCGCACAACAAGGCACGTGTACAAGGCAACATACCTTTTTTCTCGTCTACGACCAATGGAGACTTGAATCGGTCCGAAGTAGTCCAGCCCGGTGTATGTAAATGGGCGCTTGTGGTGCGCCAATCGTGCCTCAAGTAGATTTCCAGTGGGCGGACAGAATAAAGTTGCTCGGCGGATTCTGCAAAACTGGCAGTGGAAGGCGACTGTGCGGACGGTACTTCGTAGACTCAGTAAGTAATAATCTTGTCGTATTTCGTTGACAACTGTCTCTGTGTTCGCATGGGCGGCCTTCCGATGGTAATAATGTACAAGTAGACGTATAGCTGGGTGTCTTCCGTCGAGGACGATGGGGCGTTTGGTTTCGTCGCGTACTTCAAACGCTGCCGAAATTCGGCCAGATAAACGCATCAGTCCATCATCGTCGATAAAAACAGACAATTTAGACAAACGGCTGGTGCGTGGCAAGGGCTGTGCAGGACGATCTCGGAGATGCGTCAACTCATCGGGGAACGTGTTCAGTTGCGATTGTCGCAAAATATGCGTCTCTGCAAGGCGCATGTCGGTGGCAGTCAACTCTGCGGCTGGCGCGCGAACAGAGCGCGGGACGGCGAAGGAGTGCAATTGACCCACAGGCTGAAACATGAAGGTTAAAATCCCTCCCTCGGAACGAACTAAATTGTCAACTCGTAAACCCCTTTTATTGAGACTACGCATTCGCAATAATGTGAGATACTTATGCGCTTTTGCTGTCGCACGCACTAATCTCAGCCAAGAACTGAATCGACTGGGCTCGGCTGAAAGTGGCTCATGCTTGACTACGTCACTAATGAGGTGAACTAAAACGGAGCGCGCTGAACGTTTGCTCTCCTCCTCCATGCCAGAGTAATCAGGTGCGCAGGGCTCGCAGGGCCACTCGGAAGAGAGTAAAAATTCAGGACCCGATATCCAACGTGATTCTGGAGATAACGGGACTCGTTTGACGCGAGTTGCATCGTCTGCAACATTTAAATGACTCGGTACCCAGCGCCATTCGTTCACATCCGTTATCTCGATAATCTCGCCTATTCTATGCGAGACAAATGGCTTGTACAAGCGCGCCTCGCTGCGAAGCCATCCCAACACTGTCATGGAGTCGCACCAAAATATACGTTTGACAGGTTTTTGCCTATGGGCTTCACAAATAGTCGCAGCGAGTCGAGCTGCTATAAGAGCACCCTGAAGCTCTAAACGATTTATCGAATTTGGTTTCAGGGGGGCTACACGTACTTTACTGCAAATTAACGCAAGCTTCACATCTCCATTTTCCGAAATAAATCGCCAATATGCGACTGCGGCGAAAGCAGCTTCGCTAGCGTCTGAAAAGATGTGAAGTTCTCGCTTATCTACATGGAACTCGCCCGGACAGTAGCAGCGTGGGATCTGCAATAGAGAGACAGCGAGTAAATCTTCAAACCAAAGTCTCCACGCTGCGCTGTCACTCTGCGAAAGTTCCTCGTCCCAGTCCAGACCCTTGCGCCACGCGTCCTGAAACATAATACGTCCTGTTACCACGATTGGCGCGAGAATCCCGAGAGGATCATAGACACGCATGACATGAGCCAACACGTCTCTTTTAGAGAGCTTATCTGACAACGACTTTTGTCTTATGCCTGTATTAAAACCGATCGTATCAGCTATGGGTTGCCAAATAAGCCCAAGCGTACGCACAGGCGTGCTGAGGTGGCCCAAGTCAATATCTACTTCTTTTCTAGCTACAGGCAACTCAATCAAGCTCTCTTTTGGCAGCAAAGAAAGCGCAGAGAGATTGTTTGAGGCCCACGCACGCATCTCGAAGCCAGCATGTCGATGAATGTTATGGATCTCGACTGCAAGCTTAGCGGCCTCATCGACAGAATCTACGCTTACTATGCAGTCGTCCATGTAATGATCGACAATGATGGCTCGAGCCGCGTCTGGATAGCGGTCTTGCCATTCCACTGCATTCTTGTTTTTGACATAAATGGCAGTGAAAGGGCTTGAAGCAGCACCAAAGATCATTGATGACATGCGATAGGTCTTAATCGGTTCTTTAGGGCTGTCGCGCCACAAAAATCTTTGCGCGTTGCGATCTTCTACACGAATTTTAATCTGTGGAAACATCTCACGTATGTCTCCAGTAAAAGCTACTTTCCCTTCACGAAAGCGAAGAAGAATGCCCAACAATGGCTGAAGTAAGTCGGGGCCTGTCAATAAGAGCGAATTCAATGAAACACCGTGGCTTTTAGCGGCTGCGTCATGGACGACCCTTAATTTATGCGGTTTATTCGGATTGATTACACCGAAATGCGGCAAAACCCAAACTAGCGACTTGGTGTCTTGCAATTCCGTACACAATTCAGCGTAACCCTTCCGAATCATATCGTGTATATTCTGACGGTACCGTTCCGCATAAATAGGATCCCTAGACATTTTCTTTTCTAGACCTAAAAACCTAGACAACGCAAGTTTATGACTATCAGGTACTAGCAAATTGTCAGCCTTCCAAATTAGACCAGCCTCGTATCGACCGCTGGGCAGGCGACGGGCTGTGCGCTCGAGAATTTGGACAGCGCGTTCGTCGTCGGCGCTGCGCGCTTCGCGCTTCGAAATACCAATCGAGTCTAGACTATACTGCTCTCGAACTAATTGTTCTAACACTGCGCGATCGCTAATACGAGTATCTGCAACTACGGGCTCGCTGATAGTTGCGTGGTTGACGACGTTGACCGGCGCGGTGGTGCTGCAGCCAAAGCCGAACAAAATCCAACCGAGAGGAGTAAGACTTGCAACTGGCTGATTCCTACTGCCCTTACGCGTAGCTCTAGACATGCTCAAGTGCCAATTATCGATACCGATAATAATCGTTGGCTTTACGTCTTCGTAACAGAATTCTTCCGCGATGTCAGAAAGATACGAATATTGTGACACGCGTAGTTTATCGATACTTTGTCGCGCGATACCTAACCCTTCAATCGCGCGGGCTCTACGTATGAAGTGCGTTTCTGAAGCGTGACGACCTTTGATACAAAAATCTACGTACTGAACCGTCGTGCTCTTGCTCAGACCGCCTACACAATTTAAACGTATTTGTCTCTCAGGTCCGCAAATACCTAGCTTCGTCGCTATCTCCGCGTCGATGAAACTGGCAGAAGCCCCGTCGTCTAACAAAGCATGACAATCCGCGCTTCCTAAAGGACCGGACACGGTGACAGCGACGATCTTTAACAACGGTCGAGGCGACGGAAACATCGCTGGGCTTTCCAACGCAGCAGAGGTAGACGCATGAGTCAGTACGTCGTCGCATGAAGTGGGGGCGAGCGCGGCAGCAGGGGCCGCGGCGGGCGCGGGCGCACACGGCGCAGGGCTGGACAGCTCCGCAACGGGCTCGTCGTCCTCTACCTCCAAATGCGCGGCGGCGGCACGCTCGTAATTTGGATTGTGCAGTAATTCGTGATGACGGAACGTACATCCGTCAATGTTACATACATTTCTAGATCTACATAAATTCAGCCTATGCCAACCTACTTTCAAGCATCGATGACAGACTCTTTTCTTTTTTATTAACCGCCATCTGTCATCGACTGAAAGTGACATGAATTTGTCACAGTGAGTCAATTCATGCGATTGCGAACAAACAACGCATGAACGAATTTTGAGTGCAGTCGCCGATGAACGCATATTTTGCGACGCTGAATTTGATTTAGCGGGTCTATTTTCAGCGACGACGTGCACATGATCCCTGGCCCGTCTACTATCTGCCACGTGCGACGTAGCAGTCGGCTCCGGAATCATGCCGAAACGAGCCTGGAGATCGATTTCGTGCGCTAGAAAATCAGCTAGGATTTCTAGTTTAGCTTGACCGCTAGCTTCGTATCGAGCGGCATATTCTAGCCATTTTGATCGCAATAGTGGAGAAGTTTTCGAAATAATCGCCTGAAAAAGTTCCGGCGATGCGAGATATTCCGTATGTTCCAATAACCGAATAACTTCTACACAATTGCGAACACGACTAGCAAAAATAGCGAGATCCTTACCTTCTGCGCTGACGCGCGGCAGCGCGCGCACCGCGGCCACCTCCTGCGCCAGGATGAGCTCGGGGCGGCCGAAACGCGTGTCGAGCGCGCGCAGCACCACGCCGGGCTCACGCGCCGACACCAGCAGCGCCGCCACGGCCTCGCGCGCCGCGCCAGCGAGGGCCGCGTTCAGCCTTGCTAGATTGTTCACGGCATTGTAGGAGCCTTTTGTGTGTAGAAAAGCCTTTTTAAGGCTCAACCAATCTAGATGCGAACGGCCGTCAAAACGGGGTAAAGGAACGTTATTTGATGCGTGGCTATTGCCTTTATTAACAGTATCTATCAATACTTGTAGGGAGTTAATAAGCTGTGGAACCTCCGCACTCTTGTTGCTGCGGGCAGCTGCGGGGATATCACCGCGGTCTCGGGGCGCAGTCGCTGACGGCGCTAGGGGCGCAGTCGCTGACGGCGCTAGGGGCGCAGTCGCAGACGGCGCACGGGGCGCAACATGCGCTTCATCGTCTAGGTCTGTATGCCTGTAAGCATTATCACACGTTAATAAATCACGGTTGCGGTCTGCTTCCAATTTACTCAACCATGGGTCTATGCGTTGGCTGCTCCTAGAACTGCGCTGACTTGCGTCGGCCTCGATGGCGGCGAGTTCAGCGCGGAGCTCCAGATCGGCGGTGTGTCGCTCCAGGTCGGCGAGGCGGCGCGCGTGCTGCGCCTCCGCGGCCAACCGTCTGGCCACAATCGTGGCGGAGGAACGAGACGACAAACTTACGGGACGCGAAGGCGCCAGGGATGCGGATGCCGCAGAGGCTTGAGGGTCGGTGGGCGCGGGCGGCGGCTCCAGCTCCCTCTCCGCAACGGTCTTACCTTCATTGTTGTCCGCTACTTTCGTAGCTGCGCGTGTTTGTACCATATCCATTCACGGGAGAAGGACCACATAAAATGTTGCTGATAGGTTCAGCAGACTTGGAATCAAACGAGCTGGTTCAGGATATTAAGGTATAATGACAACTAAAAGTCATACATAAAACAAAAGCTTACAAAAATATCATAATTACAAAAAGGTATAAATCCATAAAAAGAGGTGCGTCGTGCACAATGTGTATTGACTTTCGTCTCTTCATACGAGTTCATATTTGATGATGCAGTATTAAACGTGGTATGAAATGCATATTTGTAATCGGAGTGTTTCATGAATTGTATTACCGCTACAAACTGCCGTTTTTTTCAATAAAATGGATTTTATACAATGTATTGTCGTTTTTAATGATAAAATTTTAAAGTAACGTAATACTGAACAATTGTTGTATAATCTATTGCGAAATGGTTAAAAAACCTGGTAAGTATGAAAAATTATTATCGTTTATGAAGTTTATCATCTAACCCTATTTTCTATTTGTCTCAATAAATAATTAAATACACTGTGCACTGTCACAAGCATAGGAAGCTTTAACGTGATAAATTGCAAATGCATGTGCATTCTTCGGACGTCATCGAAGAACCTTTATCTTCGTTTTTCGTTTGTAGAACGCTTTGTAGTCCTTTAAAACAATACCAACAATAGTAGAGTATGAACTTCTGAGCGTACAAACGAATTTCATCGCTAAAATACACCCTCATTACTGTAATCCGTGGTGATCAATAATGAGCTTTGGTTGTATGAGTTTAGAGTAGTTTAAAACGCGGGGGGTATGCAAAGGAGAGTTTGTTTAAGGCGCGTTTCGGTGCGGTGCACATGGTCTCGCCAGTCGCGCGAGCAGCGAGTGTGGTTCCGGTGGGGTCGATCACCAAGTGCCGTGTATGCGTGCCTTTACATCGCATTTGGAACGCACGCGTGCTCGCCGGTTGACGCTTCGCGCTAAAACTCGCGCGCGAACTTTTTAAAAATAAAACTTATTTGTTTACGGACTGTTAGATTTAAAAATATAAATATTTTGTTGTGTGGATTTAAAATGGACTTGGTTGTCGATGCGATATGTTTGACAGTGATTTAATTGGTTTCTATTTAAGTGGACTTGTGTGATGATCGGGATTTTCAGGAGGAATTAAGAAGATATTGTCAAAAATGGATCGGAACTATTTTGCGAAATGTTTTCTTCTGTTTTTATCGGCGCTGCAAGTTGGTGAGTACTTTTTACTTTAAAAATAATTATACGTAGCATCAAACTTAATTTTAGATGGTTTTAATTTAATCAATCATATCAGCGATTTGTGTGAGGTTGTCCGATATTTATTATTTATTTATTTATATTTGAGTCCAGTATTGTAGTGGTATCGCATTATATATAAAAAAGAAACATATATTTTATTTTAAACTACTTTTCCTTTCACTTTACTTCTGACTTATTTAGACTTCTGACTTTTTGCTTTTATGTTTTCTCTTTTTAACGATGCATGCGTTAATTGTGTTACATGTGTGTGTAAAATTTTCAATTGCATTTACACTTGGCGAAATCGTAGAATCGCGAAATTATCGCAGTATCATTTTAATTAGAGCTCATATAATTCAGAAAATAGGGCTAGCATGCAAATAAATAAAAAATAAATATTAAGGGACAATCTTACACAAATCGACGTAGTCCCAAACTAAGCAAATCTGGCAGGTACTATGGGTACTGGACGACGATATACATAATATATAAATACATATATAGATAAAATCCATGACCCAGGAGCAAAACTTCGAGCTCGACACACAAATATTTTCCCCGGCCGGGATTCGAACCCACGACCGCCGGCTCAGTAGGTAGGTGCACTAAAAAGTGCGCCAACCGCGTCGTATAGAATATGGCACCTAGGACAGAAATAATATCACTTACGGTTAACTTATTAGGTAGATAGTTATGTACTTTATTTATGGCATTGATGTACCTATCTAATTCTCAATATAAGATATCGGCTAGCCAATCCAGTAAAGAAATATTTTTTTAACGAAACACCGCACACCCGTAAACTGTTGTGTTCTTTGAAGTTGATTTTAACGTTCGCCGATTTTCATTTCTAATTAGTTTTTCACGGGACAAATCGTATAAGAAATAAATATGCCGGCGTGACACACGGCATTATGGCGATCCGATGTGCGAAAAAAGAAACTAACCAAAAACACTTGTGTAATGTCCATGACCATACATAGTCCTCATATTTTAAAAATGCAACTGTAAAGTCATATATTCCTCACACAGCTCACACTATTAAAAAGTAAATCATAAATCTACAAACTTGTACCATTATCATTTCAGTGCCACAGATCATATCCAACTACAATCCAATGTTATTTGGGAACATTGAACCATGCACGGTGGCTGGCCATACGGGTCGTATGTGCATTATTTATTCATTGTTTCACTGGCTCCGATAATCATCTTAATGTACTCGTGATTATAGAATAATGAAAGGGAAACTTATGGTAAAATAATGTTGGTAAATTTCTGTGGATTGCATTGCAACACGGTTGATGAGTTGAGGCCCATTAGCTCTCGAGGTATATAGTTGCGATATCGCAATTTGAGATAGAATGTTTGTTAAGTGAAGTTTTAGAAACAAATAGAATACAACCGTAAACTTACACAATATATTCACACGTTATTATAACAAAACGCGACTTATTCGCGTATAATTATTTATATGCCTCGACATTTCGGGTGCGGCGTTTAGTCCATGGTCTCGAAAAGTCCCTTCACGATATCATTCCGTTTTGAGTGTGTATTAGAGCTTCCAATTCCAGGATTTTTTGTTTGGGTAATCCCGATTCACTAGTCTGAAACAAACTTAGAAATAATATATCGCTTATATCAAACCTACCTATGTAACTATTTAAAGTTTTAATAGCTGTAATTACTAGGTATAGATATGAAAATGACTTGTAATTGATATTGTACATTTACCAATAAAAAATCTGAAATCTGTTTCCCGGGATTATCCATACAAAAAAGCCCTAGTATGTAGGTATATCAGCACTTCGCTGTTATGAAATGTTGTTGAAGTATATTCACTGAAGATATAAGCCGAATTCTATATTTAGAAGTTTTAAGCATCTAGCCATATATCGTCACCCTTCTGGTTTTGTGGTTAAGTAGTTGTATAATATTTTCATGTCGGGGACAATATTAAGTTAATCCTAAATTAATCTCAAATAGGCTTGTACAGTCACGTCTAAAAATACGGATACATTTCCGAACGTATGCTTGGGGATCACGGTTCTTTGTCGTGTACATATTTTCAGACGTAACATTACATACGATGACGATGAGTCTTGACAAATAAATTAAACAAATAGAAAATATTTAAGTCACATATAAAATATTCATGTTCATGAAACAAACATTTGCTTTTCCCACGATTCGAACTCTGAACCGCTGGCTTAAATGCAATTAATTTACCAACTCGACTAAACACCAGTGACGTGGCATTTATAGTCGATTCCCACCAGCTTGCCTATTTTAAGGCACTTGAGTACACTTTTTTAGTGTTTTTGTTCTAAAAACATATTATAATATAAATCTGCTCTACTAAGAAGAATACCTATATTAGATACCGCCGAATGTTTAATTGTTATTAAAGCATTAACTTCTGTACCAAATGTCTATATTGTAGCGAAAAATCACGTGCATGAATAGATTCTACTCAGCCATGTAGGTACAGGTACATAGTAAATACTGGCTAGGTACAGCAATGCCAACGGCGCTGGTTTTCTATGGAGCCAGCCGGTTGCACAGGACTCTAACACCAGTGAAAGCGCATATGTGAGACTAAATAGTCGTATAAATGCTCAAGGGATGTGTTGGTCTGTCTGTTCGAGATACGGTATGTTAGTCTGAAGTTTCTATGGATACTGGCTTGGGACGTCATAAAAATCAGTGGAACACATTTTGTTATTAGTTTTTGTCCAATTAAAAATAGTATCCTATCCAAAAATTTGTGGTAATTTATTTGGGTCCGTCTATATTTGAAAGCCTTATCAGTGATAAGTTATCACGTTTTCTATACAAATATCAGTTGCGGCGAATTCACTGCGTGATCGCCTTCATACAAAATTCGCTTGCAATTCGCCAGTGTGATAGGGCCTTTAGTAGTTTCACTTACATAATTGATTTTCACTATAGGTATGTATAGTCAAATGTAGTACCTATTAGACGCGTCTAGTCATAATTCGAACCACTTCACCCCTCACTGTTACTGTGATGCGACGACAATGAGAAAGTCGCGCGACAAGCCGTGTCGCCAATGTCGAAGTTCCACTAGCTTAGCTAGGTGGGATAGACGAGAAATGTTACTCTAAATCAACTCTGAACTGTTTCCTTATCAAGTCAATATAATCCCATAACCCATCTGACCGTAATCCAGGATCCAATATAGCGCTAGCCTTGCACAAATGCAGGTGAAATGCAATTTACTTGGCCTTATACCTCAGGGGTGGGTATGCTGATTCATTACTGTTGAAATCTTAATTACAATCCGAAGATATATCTATGCAGTTGCACCTCTTGGGGTTCAATGTAGACATTGTAGACTTCTTACTTTAAATCTACGAAACTCGAGTTATCTAAAATATCGAAGATTAATTTGTTCGAAAACAAAGATTAATCCGAATTTTCATAATTCGGAGCGCGATTTTTCACTTATTATTAGGGGAGAGGTGCCATGAATGGGACAATTTTAATTAGTCAAAGATTTTAAGTAATACATAAAGCTTAATAAAACATAATTTTGTTTACGACGTAACTATATTTATTTATCTATAAAAAGAATCAACCAAATACAATATTATCTCAAGACTTTTTAGCATTAAAGCCGGATAAAAAAAACTTAACATATGTCCCATTCATGACGAGGTGTTCATGAATGGGACATTGATAGTCATGCACGAGACACGTTTAAATAAAAATCTTAAATTAACAATTTAAAACACTTATCGTACGAACTTTGTGTTATAATCATCTAATAACACGTATTTATTATTTTGAACATTTTTATCACATTTATGAGATCACAATAATAATTATTAAGATTTGGGTAAACCTAACATTTTAGCCGAGGCATATTCTCTTGTTCTACAGTAAAAATACGAGCGAGAGCGATTTTCGATATTGGGACAGTACCTACTGGAAGTCATTCTCCGATTCGCCCAGCTGTCCCAAACAAGACTTTCGTGCATTTTTTAAAATATCCTCACACCAAAAATATTATTGAATAAGTTTGTACAAATGTCTACTCACCTGATAGCCAGTTAAACCTCTAATAATTTTGTCTTACAATGAAAGCGGATTACTGTCACAACGATCTCGTAAATGATTCCCAAAAACAACAAAACAGAATACTTTAAAGCACACAAAAACTCAACCGCGTTTCGCTATTTTGTTTCTCACGACAACCAAGTCACATTTACGACAATATTGTCTATAGGTCAGTGTTGGCAAAATGCAGAAAACAAAAATCTACTAATTGGTTCCTGCCGCGGTAAAATGAATTTGTCCCATTCATAACCTGTCCCTTTCATGGCACCTCTCCCCTACCTACTCGTAATTATGTTAGGCAGAAAACGTGTTTCCCGAATTATATAAACTCGAGATAAAATGATACTTCCAGTCCAAAGAAAACTTTGTTCTATGAACTGCGGAATGGCCATAAAAAAATAGGCCATTTTAGGTTTTGAAAGAAACGTGTACATGTATATTATTATGTGAAGAAAAGTGAAGTTTTCAAGCAAAGGGTACCACTTGGTCGCATACGTACGTCACTTATTTTGTAGGTAGTACTTATCTCCATTTATTTTTACGCTAACATTATTTTTTCTCGTAATTTTACTTCTTAATATTCCAAAGATGCTCATTTATTATACCTATCCCGGCGAAACAGGATATTAATATTCAATATTTCATATCGATCGATGGAATAATTATGCCGCAAAACGGCACAAACAAACTTAGTTCCGCTGCTATAATTAGACCACGGAAATGCGGTATTTTAAAACTTTACGAAAATTTGTGTCAATCTTAATTATGAAGTTGCTTCGATTTGCATTATAAATACAGTACCTACCAGCCAAAATATCTGCGTATTTTGTATGAAAAACGCCACAAAATGCTAACCTGGCATTTCACTTTTCGCGAATTAGGTAAACGTATATTTTCTCCCAAATAGTTATTTAAAACAACTTTGTCGACATTGAGCGTGTTTTTGATAAATATGCGTTTTTTTATCATCTGACATTCAGCTCTATTTGGAAAAATAATTGGAACTAACCTGAAAAAATATACATATTATCATAATGTTCGCTATCCTATCACTATTGGCATTAGTGTTTGCTGCTACTGTACAAAAATAAAAATGTCATAAGAATCAAAATTGGTTACATTACGAGTATAATAGGAAACTTCGATGTTAACTTGTTGACGTGACGGCTCTGTCTACTGATCGGAAAATTGTATCACAGCACGTCACGTAATGACGTCAAATCAAAGATTAATAAACTTTGTGTTTTTCGATCCCTGTTGATTTTAATTGGAATTTTCTTATTTGGAACACTTCTCTATTTTTAACCGATTACCAAAAAAGGAGAGATTCTGTGTTTCACTGTATGTATTGTTTTTTTGCTATCGCGTCAGAGGCATGTTCAATTTTTTCTGCGCTTGCAACTAATGCATGCCCAAAACAGCACCTAAAATGGCTTCATTATTTTTGCACTGTTGTTGCCTTACATAAGGAACCCAACAGACCAACTAAAAGGCCGGACAGGTCCGAGTCGGACTCGCGCACCGAGGGTTCCGTACAAACTGAAAGCATTTTGCTCTAAAAAGATAACCTGTTCTAAGAGACAAACTTAATTTCGCCGTTGCAAATCTGTTGTTTACTTATCAACTGCAAATAACCTCGTAATCACAAAAATATATACCTATTCGTCCTAATGTAACTAACTAGAAATTTACGGTTTTGGGTGAATTATTATTTACTTGTGCTACATGATGTTGCTATTGTTCCTTCTTGCCAAATTTCATGATTCAACGGGAAGTACCCAATAGGTTTTGATTCCCTTGCAAGCGGCAACAAATGCAGTAAGTATAAAGACTCATATCTCTGGATTGCGTTGACTTAGAATTTTGTTTTTTTTTATGGCTCCAAGGGTTAGCAAAACTTAGTATTTCAATTATTTCATATTAAGTTCAGGTTGATACCTTTACGCATTTTTGTGAGAAGGGGTCTTACAGGCGGACAACAAACTGATACTTTAAGGGTTTCGTCTACCCGATTGAGGTACTTTAAGATTATGTAAGAACAAGGTTATAAGAAAAAAAATTAAACGAGGAAAAGTAATACGATGGCGTGTTAAATTTTTCTCCAGGCGTTGGCAACTTCGTCTCATTTTTCCTGTAAAATGTAGCACCATTTATCAGCACGAGTGTTCCAGATTTTATGACTGGAAGTTACTCGCTTCTGTTTTAAAATAAAAGTTTATAAACTCTATTACGCGAGATAACCTTTTTACAGCAACATTTGTCGATCTAATAAATCTATTCAATATTAAACATATTCATTGCACGTTACCAAGATTTTCTCAATAACATCGCGTAACGCGAAAACAACTAATGTAATTGTTGTAGTTCACAGTGCCTTAGATTAATTACTGCAATGATGTGTAACTAATTTGAATAAATAAAAAAATAAATAAATTAAGACTATTTTCTTGTTTAAATCGTAAAATATAGACCAATTTAAGATACTAGTTTCATCCGTTCGTCAATAACGTTTATTTTACCTACTCTATAATAAACATTTTGTGATGACATCACGATTGAGATAGTGCGGCTTAACATATATTTTACTCGAAAACATAATTCTAACAAATCATTACCTCCTGTCGTGTCCACATTGAGAAACACCACACATGGATAAAGACGAACAATAAAATTGGCGATCATGAAAAAACGCGATGTGAAAATTCGTTGCTATGAAAAAATGATTTTGTGCAAAATATACGAACAAACCCTTTAGAATTATAGTGGCATAATTCGAAATCGTCGACACTTTAATTTTAAATTACATAGTTAGAATGAAAGAGACAGATTTTGAATTAGGTCTCTTTTATTTATTTCTAAGGTCTTTATAATTCAAAAGGAGCACCTTGTATTGCAAAACGGTACGGAAAGTAAAACTTAAAAAAAAATTATATGTATAGTGTTTCACAAGTGTGATATTGTTACAATCTAATTGTTTATTCCGGTATAAGAGCCCTCATGTAATTATTCTTCGGCCCTAAAAGAGCTACCGTAATTACGAGTACAAACACGAGGCTAAGTTGTGTGGATAACAAATGAAACAAATCTGCAACCCTTTTGTATTAGAGGTGCCATATGTTGGGCAGCTGCAGTTTCATTTTATCACATGATCAAACATTGTCACTTTGTTGTAAAAAAGTCATGTTTTTTATATTATAAAATCGTAAAATTGAAATATTTTTCCATTAACTTCAATAATTTTCAATGACTTCAATTTATTTTGGTATACGGGTTTGGTTAGGGTCTGGGAGACTTTTTATTCGACTACCTACGGAGAAAAAAAAATGGTTTAAGATTTAATTTTGTTCTTCCACGCGGAAAAAGTTCGCGGGCACATCCTAGTTTTCATTAAAAGGGAAATTGTTTAACTCGTTAGTTAGTCCCTTTGGTAATAAATAAATAAATGTCCGGAATTCTAGGTTCATAGGCGTTTTTGCGGATGGATATGAGCTTATATGCCATGATTCATTACCAAGCATTCTGCATATAAAGCCAGACAATATTCAGGTAAGTATTTAAAAAAAAATGCAATAATGCATGCCTCACGAATTTCCCCTGCTGCGAATAAAAAACATGAAAAATAAAGTGCGCGTTGGACTCGCCACGGTACACAAAAACAGTGAGAAAACACGTTTCTTGTTATTTTATTTTTAATATCTGCTATGGCGACCGCGCGGTTACACTCACAGCAATAGACCTTCTGTGAGAATTTCAAGTGTCTTATTACGGTTCAAGAGTTCGAGGTCTGTGCGTGACAGACCGGCAGCGCAGCGTTACTAACAGACTCCCGTTGACACCTACATACTATGGGTACGGTACCAGAACCTAACAAGCCTTGACTGTGTGAGTTGTAGACATTGCGAGTTGATTGCAAAAATAAATTCTACGGTTATAAATCCCCATAAAAATCCGAATATCAGCACCTCTAGCACAACTGTGACACGCGACTCTTTCTCGCGCGTGATATACTATAATCTCTTTCTGTACGGTAGTATCAGAGAGTGACAGGTTAATCTATGTCACTTGACAAGAGTCCCGAAGCAAAGTTATGCTACACGGGCTGAATTGACAAAAAAATCTATATATACCTACCTACTTATCGAGCCTACTCACAAAATTACATGAGAATCGGTTGAAAAATTGGTGATTATTCAAGCATTTTATCCGCCTCATTACCGTGACCACAATATTAATGAACCCCGTATGATCTGAGGCACCATTTTTGGTTATCTTGTAAAAGACGCAGATTTATTAATTTCTTATCAAAATGATGTTGGTTACTTCTATGAATTGGCAAATATCGCGGTAACGGTAATGAGACGGTTAAACGCTCAAAAAATCACCCACTGATGCGACCTCTAAGCTATAACAGTCAGAAAGCATCTAGGCATACGAAAGAATTTTGTGCAAAGCTGAAACGATGTCGCTCAATCTCAAAAATTCCATTAGGATTAATTTAGTGAACTGAGCTAAATTTGGCGCGGTCCCATGTTTAAGTATCCACGGTTAGCAAACTCTAACTTACATCGAAAATTAATTGGCCCAAACAGTGCATCGTACCAGCCCGGGCACGCTCCAAAGCCTGTTAGTTAGTCTGTCACTTTAACAACTGTTTAGACAGCTGTTATTTGGCTGCAGAGCCGGCCTGATTGCGCTTTTGGCGTAGTCCAGTTGAAATAATTAGAGAGAAGTAGCTGGCTTACTTTTTTATGCGGACTGTAGAAAAATGCCTAGCTTTTTTTTCGTATACTTCTAACATGACTTTTTAAAAGTTAGTCATGAAAATGGAAAGTGTATGGAGAAGGAGTTTGTAGTGTATAGACATCTTTATTAACGTTGTTTTATTGAACGCGGTTGCCGCGGTTGGTAGTGCACCTCTGCCTACTGAGCCGGCGGTCTTGGGTCCCAATCCCAATCCCGGCCGGGGCAAATATTCGTTGTGATGAACTCGAATATTTGTTCCTGGCTCATGGATGTTATCTATGTATTTACATACGTATATTATGTATATCGTCGTCTAGTATCCATAGTACAAGCTTTGCTTCGTTTGGGACTAGGTCGATTAGTGTCAGATTGTTCCTAAGGCGCTCTTTTCCCAGTAGACGCCGAACTCACTCATTTTGGAATGAGTCGTAAACATATTAAGCAGTGTTTGAAGATTATGAAAAACATATATACAATACTTAAGGATCTTGCGATTATAAAATCGTTTTCAGCTACATGATTGGATAAATTTCGCTCGATAGAATAGAATCTCAAAGTTACCTCTATTTGTAATAGGTATTTTTTCAGTGGCAAGGCTAAAATACGAAGTTTTTTTAACCGTTTTTTGCTTAAATGTATGGATACTAACATTATCTAGGTAAATTCGCTAGGATTGTCTCGATACAATTATTTATTTCATCACTAGAACTAAAAACCTGCTAAAAATCGTCGCGCGCCAGCGATTGAAGAGCGTCAATTAGTTCCGCGCGACCACGGCCGGACAATATCGCCTTAATATTTATTTGTTTTTCTTTTTTCCGCCCTGAAATCCTGCACGTCACAAATGACTTAACCGAGGTATAACCCTGTATCCAAAATGATTCAATAGACATGTTGACTAATTTTTTTTTGAGGATGTCAATCGATTCTATTTTTTATTGTGATCAAATGTCTATATGGGACTGACTACATTTAAACTGCTTTAAAAGTCAGAAATGACCGTCAAAGTTCTACATTCCTACGTAGCGCTAAAAACGCTCCATACAAAACGCGTCAGGCTAGTGACGTCACAGGCCGGTATAGGTACCAAAAATTGTATGGAAAAATTAAGAAATTTGTCATTTTCACCGTGAAAAAGTGCGTTTAAGTTCATAGTTGTCATACAATTATTGTTTCGTAAAATTATGAGGATTCTGAAAACATTTTCAAAATTTATTTTGGATTAAAAAAAATATCATAAAATTTGCGTACCTTTGAAGTCACATATTTCCAAAAAAGATATATGTTTCTGGATTTTTTTTCTTTGTATCGTGAAATATTTAGCTAATTTTATTCATATAACTACAGTACGCTGTAGAATTCAACATCAGTCAAATAGCCTATTCTGCACAATCGCTTATTTTTTTATGGAACTATAAACGCTAAAGATTGCTACGATTATACACACAAATTAAGTAGAAGCTCATCGCCCTAAAAGAAAAACCGATTTCTTTCGATTATAATATGAGAGATAGTGTCTGACAGTATGTAGTTTTAAGTCAAAGCAAACTAATCATTGTAAGTAAAAGGTACATAAGGTAGCGGCTTTAAACTAGTTTAAACTGCTAAAGCTTAGAAGCTTAAAGTGCTCTTTGATTTGCTATTCGCATACGTAACAAATTACGAGTCGTAGTGACTTGGCTTTCAGCATTAAGTCTAACTCTGAAATATCTGACATGAAATGCGGATCAAAGCTTTGGTAACGAATATTACATTAATAATGATGGTTCCCGCTAGTAATTAATAATTGCGGTGCAATAATATGGGTATGGTAGTTACTAATATTACCAACAATATCCGGTATCATTAGTGTACCTAATGACTAACAATTAATAACTATAATAAGATATTCAGGATTTGCATCAATGTTATTCTCGCTCCTCGGTTATGTATTGTACAAATACAAATCCTCTTTATTGCACACCTTAAATACACATAAGGGATACAATAAATACCCAAGTAGCACAACTGGGTCTAAATAGCTCGTATATCATATCTAATTAGATGCTTAAGTTAAATTTACCACCATGACTAAGTGCTATATAGGTGACAAGAACCCTTATGCCATCAGTATAGAACCAAAAGGAGAAAAATTGCAGCCTATTTTTGGTGCTAAATAGAATCCATAAGAGATCTCACAAATACCTTAAGTGGTAATTAGAACTATGGGTGAAAGTTATGCGCAGTGAAGCCAGTGAACGAATGAAAACAATTTCAGTTCGGTCAATGAGTGATAAATGAGTCGCCAAAGTATCTGAGTGGCGTGGCAACTGTCAAAGTTGTGTTTATTAAAATTAATATGTGATCTGCCATATTAATTTTGGATGAGTGATTAAAACTTCACGTTATACAGGCATTGAAATAAGCACGAAATTCTTGCGAATGATTTGTTACTGTGAAACTATGGTATGGTTTCTTAGTAAATTTCGATGCGCCTTTGATTTGATCAGGAATATTAAAAAAGAGAGTGCTAAATCAAATAAGGAATAGATACTGATAAGAAATAAAACTGTTAAAAACCTGACCTAATGATTGTAGGTTACGTACAATGCATGTTAAAGTAACATCGTCACAACTATCAAAAGTCTGTGATTATGCGTGAGTGTGATAAAATTCTGGTTAAAATAATTAATTTTCATAGGCTTCCATTTGTAAACATGGCGAAACAAAAAAGATCCTATAGTGTTTATTTTCACTTATTTGCTCCTTATTTGGAACTATCAGGTCTAATAATCATTTATTTGTATCTTGCGAGTGGAAAGCAGTGAATGCTATTACCAATAGTAATTATTTGCTCTTTTGTAGACTATTAAACAAGCAAGACTATTAAATATATTTTGACAAGGCGCAATAGGTACAATAAAAGAACTTTTAGTTCGTTAGTGGTTTGAAATAAGTGATAATAACTGCTTTTGGTTCCAAGAACCTCCTATTGAGACTTATTTATGCGTTGGAGTGGCAATAAGGTACTTCTTAGGCCTTAAAGTTGCAATAATTTTTGGTTCCAAAAGAGCCGTAAAATTATCCCTTTAGCCACTTTTGGTGATATAATTCGCTATTGTACTAGTCATTTGGAACTTTTAGTTCCAAATAAGGGTATGTTCCCACTTATATGTAAAAGTTGCTTATAAGTTATTTTAAGGCCTTATATAGCACTATTGCTTCTTATTGAGTGACTATTTGAACCTGCATGCAACTTTAAGTAGCAAAATCGACTTTATCCCACCATAAGTAATAACGTAGTAACAATAGTTTTTTGTTATGCAAGGCTGCAAAGTTGTTATTTGGCGCGAGTGTTGAAATTGAAAGCTGAGCGAGCGAAGGAATCTAAGATTGAACCATGAGCGAAGCGAATGGTTCAAAGATAGATTCCTGAGCGTAGCGAGGCTTTCAAGACACGAGAAGCCAAATAATTTTGCAGCCATGCGGAACACACAATTTTTCACCTCACTACAGCGAGGAAAATGCAAGGTTCAAGAAAAACAATTAAAACATAAGAATAATCATATTTAATTTTGCTTTCTATTTAAGACATCTAATTTAAAACATAACACACTCAAATCCAAACCAAATAAATACGAGAAAAGCACACATATTAAAAATTAAAAGTAATATGGCCGTAATTTGTATTATCGTCGTCTATATTTTATCGTTGACTTTTTCTTAAGCACTGTTATATTATATTTGTATTTGAAAGTACTCGACACATTGTGAATGTGGGAGAATGGCATTCTGAAGTATTTTCCATAACACTTGCTTTGGAAGTTATTGAACGATGGGATCCGAACAAGATTATTTCGGCATTATCTTCTTTAAAAACGCCAATAGTTTCGGTAAATTACTTATCGTCTCCAAATATTTATAACAAATCCTTATTCGTTTTAATGCAGGCTTTTAGCGTTGAATAAATATACTCGAAATTGGGCTTAACTTTCTTGTTTTCGATATTTCTCTAAAGTAGGTAAGACAACAGTATGTACGAGTATTCTCCACAGAACAAATTTACGTTGTTTACGTGAATTGTGAAATCTTCCAACTTTTTAATTTTTTTTTTTTCTCGGGTGCGTTCAGAAATTACACTCTTATGTTCCAACTTTTATAACAAATAAATATTAAAATTTGTGTTGTATTTAATATATTTACTAGTCAAAATATGAAAATGAAACTGAAATACTTACCATTAATATATACTATAAACATATTCAACATAAAATAAAGTGTAGAAAAAATTAAAACTTAAAAATCTGTAACCACAAACCAGGTTTCTGGACGTGACATTGTAGGTGTTTTTTTTTTAAAGAAGTATTCAATCGTACATATATGATTTTAGCCGGCCTGACCAGATCGCCCTTTATTAGCGAGCGTTGATTGGTTATTCGAAGATTTATCGACTGATGAAATCAGTCACGCGTTGAAGGAGTCTTAAATATAAAAAAAGTTACATGCACCACAGAGAATCAAAATCGTGGTGTTCGAAATTCAAATGACTTTTGCACGCTAGCGGATAAAATAGACTTTTGCACGCAGATTTCGCCGTATAAACGGAGGTTTTCCGAGCGAGTGAGGTGAAAAAAACGTTCCTATGCAACTACAAGTGATAGGATGAACTCATATACAGTTTTAAGTTGTGTTTAAAGCTATAAGTTGTATCAAACACTGTTAAACCACTCATTTAGAACTTAAAGCTATAAGATAAGCTGCAAAATTCACTAATGTGCTGCTTGGGTAAGAGCAAAGGTAAACAATAGGCGGTCTTATCACTAAATAGCGATCTCTTCCAGACAGCCTATAGGTAGCGGAGTACCTAGTTAAAAGAAACGTTTACTAGTAGTAACTAGTAGTAGGTAGTACCTAGTAACTAGTAGGTACTGTCTTTACAAGCACTGAAGTCCAGACCTCCTGAGTCTGGGAATGGCCAGAAAATCTTTCGTATGTCCGGATGTTTGGATGTCCTGTTGTCCAGATTTCCGGCGGTTCTCCCCTACGGGACGCATTTCTCAACCGATTCTCGAAATTTCGTGAGCAGGTGCGTTCAATTATTATATAGATGTTTTTGTCGATTCCGTATTTCGAATTGTTCAAAATGGCGGAGATAAACGTAAAAAAATACTTACATATTTCAGCGATTTCCAAAAATATTCGTCAGGTCACATCACGTTTACAGATCACACAGCAACTAGTAAAGTTATTACGTTTTTCGTTGAAGTAAAATTAGTTTTTTTAAGTAGTTCCCAAACAAAATGGTTTAATGGAAATACCTAGTCTAGATAAATATATAGCGAAAAAATAAACAAACAGCTAAATCTTGTAGAAAAGTAGGTAGTCGCTGGCAGCGCTGGTAATGAATTTGTCTCTTAGGAAATGTGTATTCCGGCACTAATGGTAGAATCTTGTAAGTTGGGGTGACTTTTCTTGCTGAATAAATGTACATTATTAATTTGATTGTCTTGGATTAGGTTTCTTTCTCTCAGTTAATGTCACATTAAGACAACATTTTTAAAAATTTTTTTACTGTAGGTATAGGTACCTAATCTATTTTGTATTATCAATTTTGGACACGTACTTATTTCAAAATAAGCGTAGCGGACGCAGATAAATGCAAAGAAAAGCTATATTCGTTTTTATTATATTCCAGTAATTTACAGAGTAATCACTAATCAGCTTCATCGGTACATACATGCCCTATGTATACAAACGAGAAAAATAAAATGAGAGTTCAAAAAAAAAACACGAAACACTTCGAGAAAAGGTACCTAGTGCCCTCGCGCTTCGCTCAGCTCGTCTCGGCGAGGGCACTACCGTGCCCCTAGAAGTAATAATACATAATAAATATTAAGGGACAATCTTACACAAATCGAGTCCCAAACTAAACAAAGCTTGTACTATGGGTACTAGACGACGATTTACATAATACGTAAATACATATATAGATAACATCCATGACCCAGGAACAAATATTCGAGTTCATCACACAAATATTTGCCCCGGCCCGGATTCAAACCCAGGACCGCTGGCTCAGTAGGCAGGTGCACTACAGACTGCGCCACCCGCGTTGTCGAATCTCTACCAATGTCTACTTTTAACTACTTCTTGAACCCATGCCACATTTAAGATTCCTAACTAACTTTCCTTTTTAGGGTTCCGTACCCAAAGGGTAAAAACGGGAGCCTATTACTGAGACTTCGCTGTCCGTCCGTCCGTCCGTCCGTCTGTCACCAGGCTGTATCTCAAGAACGGTGATAGCTAGACAGTTGAAATTTTCACAGATGATGTACCTATTTCTATTGCCGCTGTAACAACAAATACTAAAAATAAAATAAAATAAATATTTAAGGGGGGCTCCCATACAAAAAACTTGCTATAGATTATGGTACGGAACCCTTCATGCGCGAGTTGGACTCGCACTTGCCCATTTTTTTTAATCTATCAAACCTTTACAATACATAAGTGCTTGTAAGTTATATCTACATATAACGACATAAATCATTATAATATTCCTTTAATTAAAAACGTATAATCAATTATCAGTACCAACGTAATAATCCTTTGAAATCAGCCATCTTAACACCTCTCGATGTATCTATTCATCATCTCTAATTGAAATTTTATACGAATGACCATTTTTATCGGCTACATATATACTGATTAAAAGAAACATAACTTTATTTAATAAACTTTCATGCATGCATTCAAATATTATATCCACAGCGCAGGTTTCGTCATAAATCAATCTCCAATTTAATACAAAAGATACGGCTCACCCGAGCTACTGAACAGTAAGTAATAGATTTATTAAGCAGCCCTCATTGAGAGCACTGAACCGTTTTCGAACCACTTTTTTAGTCCACTACTTGATTGCTCCCCCATAATAGGCTGAGAACGCTCAAACGTGTCTGGTGCAACTCGGAGAATTCCCATCTTCCTCACATTACCTGTATTATGCATTGTACGGTAACGTGCGATTTACATACGTTAGTCTGGGCATATTTGGCTTTGGCATGCAGCTTAAGTACTTAATTTCGTAAATGTTGGCAAATAGCCGTAATACAAGGAGCCAACTAACAATTATACTTACTTAAATGTAGCTATGCACGATACTTGCCTATCTGTGAGTACGTTTATAACATTTTTGGTTTCGCATAAATTTTTTTCTTTGTGCTTTGATTTTTAGTTAGTCTTTAGTTATCAATGTAATCATTATCTATTTCCTAACTCGAATATAGTCTTATATCAGTGGCAGTTTTTATGGTGTAAAACTAAAAATGCAGGAAAAATATATGAATTAAGTACTTGACTGAGCTTAATTCAGTCCACGTAAATGAAAATTTACAATGTAAAGGCTAATACAGACAAACATTATACAAACAAAGCTTGGAAATTAGGCAATGAAGAAAGAACTTTAAATATTCTCAAATATTGTCATAGTAGACATTTTAAGTTTTTTCTAGAAATGTAAACGCCATAACCTAATGCAAATAGGTATTTTTATTTAGAATGACCACTAGATATACAAACGGAGTGTATCATAATTGACATGTGACCAAATATTGAATTATCTATTTGAAAAGGATTTTTATCGCATTATCAATAAATAAAGTGATCGATAAAGCCGCATCCCACAGGAACAGGAAACGCATTAAAATCAATATTTGCGATGCATTCATTGTGATAAGGCGCTCATATGTATACGAATTTATTAAATTTACGTTTGTGTGCGCTGATGCAAATACAAAAGGTACATAAGCGTATGAGTGCTCAAGGTCTATAAGCCCTTTGAAACATTAGGAGTAGTTACGTTCTACTGCAAACTTTAACGTTGTGTAGTTCATGTACTTTATTACGAACTAAATAAAGTTGTTGTTGCAACGAACAGAGTCAGTTGTGACATTATGATACTAAACAGTTGATATTAAATTTTATTTTATTATTACATCGAGTCTGCTTCCCTGGAAAACTATTTTCCGGGAATTTTAATTTCGCTGAAAGTAAACATCGTCCACTCTTTATTTGGCAAAATATACATATTTGCTTTGGAAAATGCTCTTATTTAATAATAAATAACTTTGTTTCATTCTGCTACAATATTGTCCAATATAGTGAAAGGAATCAGGGGTTTGATAAATATGTGGATTACGTAGCCATTGTAGGTAAAGAGCGGTTTTGGGATAAATTGGCTTGGAGAAAAAAAAACCGGCCAAGTGCGAGTTGGATTCGCGCACCGAGGGTTCCGTACAAACACTTTCCATCCCTAAGTGGTTAAGTTAAGTTTGCACCTGGTATGTATAGCGCCCCATATAAATTAGGTGCAAGGTTAGGTATAAAAAAAAAAACTACTTACTACATCTCGTTCAAAACAATTTTCGTTGGTAGTTTTTATAGTAATGTACATCATGTTTTTTTTTTATTTTTCATTTTCTTATTTTAGAAGTTAGAGGGGGGGGACCCGGGGGGGGGGTCTATCACGCAAACTATTCGGTTTGGAAAAAAATATTTTAGAAACCTCGATATCATTTTTGAATACCTATCCATCGATACCCCACCCTACACGTATGTGTTTGATGAAAAAAAAAAATTTTGAGTTTCAGGTCTAAGTATGGGGAGCCCCCAATATTTATTATTATTTTTTTATTTTTGCATCAAAATCTTAATGCGGTTCACAGAATACCTACCAGAAACCTACCAAGTTTCAACAGTATAGCTCTTATAGTTTCGGAAAAAAATGGCTGTGACATACGGACGGACAGACGGACAGACAGACATGACGAATCTATAAGGGTTCCGTTTTTTGCCATTTGGCTACGGAACCCTAAAAACGAGCGAAATATTATTGGCGCACCACAATAGCTGCCCATTGTTTACATACCATTAATTGCAGTAAACGTGCTATTTTGGTGCATTCGGGGCCTGTGGCGATGGATCGCCCCGCCGATCGTACGTCTCGCCGCGCACGCCTGCAGTGTATGTACGAGTACTTACCTATTACTGTGATTACTGTGTCCAAACGCCGGTAACTATTTCAAGGGATGCAGTTGGAAGTCCCTCTAATTAATCTATGGATAGAGAAATTAGGTGGTAGTTTTAGAGATTTCCAAGTAACTATGTTACTTATTGTTCCATAGATTGTTATCGATTTTTGGTTAGTTATAAATAGCCTTTTATTGGCATTGTGTCCGCTATTTGTAAGGACTTTTGTTTTGTGCAAATATAAATAAATAAATACTGCGCAGCGTATTCTTTGTGAAAGCAGTCAACTCTTTTAAAGAGTATCTGCGACAAAAAATGCCTGAAATTTGATTAAGTACCTATTTAATAGTAGGTAAGCACCTTTCCCAATGGTTCAGACCAGTAGGTAGAAGGTTGAAAAATGATAATGCATTCCAACTTCATATCCTTTCGTTGTAATCTTTATCGCTTTCCTATATCTTCTGTCCATTTAGGATATTTAAGGATATGTCTCACCCCAGTTTACCCAAAAAAGGACATTTGCTATTACAAATAGTAATCTTATCGTAAGGAAGCTTATGGTAAGCTTAGAAAAAAGTATAAACACGGACAGGATCATTCACGCAGCGTTTCAAGTTTATTTTGGTACAGAATAAAATATATCGATGGCTATAAAATAAGTATGTTTGTTGACAAGACGGCACGAGATTAGGGCGGAAGGGACGGATTTCACCCTCCATTGGGTTTTTTTCTTTAAATAAAAGGTCACGTAAGAATGCTAGTTTTTCTATGCCATTTAGTTACAATGACATGATGATATCTTAAATATCCTCATTGAGATTTTGATATCCGATAGGCGAATTGATATCTTAAGCACGTATTTAAACATTTTTCGAATATTTTTTATAAGTTTTGTAGGTTTCTGTACCTGTAAATACTTACAGAAAACAGGCAGGTTATGCGAAGTTTACTACACTCTAAACTAGACTTCAGATAATGTAAGTACTCAATTGTGCTACCCAATATTCTATTTTGGTTTCTGCCATTATCTTCCATTAAGGTGGTTAGTTAGTGGTTGCAGGGGTAGACCACAAACGTTTCAAAGCTTCCAAAGCATCAGGAATAAAATAAAACAATATATCCGCGGTAAAATACGTACAACCGTGTGTATATGTCCAAGGAGAATTTACTCATTAAAATACAGAAAATGCCAGTACCTTAACTATGTTTATTATAATATTCATTTACTTTAAAACACCAAATCAGTCTCGCAATTTTTTCTACCAAAAGCGCTTTGACGCTGTGCGACTAAATCGTTCTGTAAACATACAAAAGGAAAACTTTATAATTGATCCCATTCAATAATTAAAACGGAGAACGCAAGTTTAATATTAAGATAGAAGGAGTTGTTTTTGTTTTTACTTCTCCTATGTCTTAAAATAGACAAAGCCTTTTATATTATCTTTTTGTACTATTAGCAATTGCGTGCTTATTAATAGTTGTTAATAGTTACTTAACATATTGTAGGTACATACTAAAATACTGATGACGACTGTACAGGTATAATCAACATCAAATAGTCTGTTCGCACGTAACATTTAAACGATCAAATATAAAATCACACAACTTTATGACTAAGTAATAATATATTTGGCATCACTTTGTGGTTGTCACGGTGTACGTTGTTTATTATTTTACGGTAAAGGGTCATACACTTCACAACTTTGCGATGTGTACAGTGCAATAACAATAAAATTAATGTTGCGCGTATATAGTAACACTAGGTACGCGTTGTTTTACTTTTAAACGCTACGTGCGATAATAATAGGGGACGAAATAACCGCTTGCGCCACTATCAGTAACGTAAATGAATGCTTATGATGCTCGAATTACATATTTGAGACTCATGAGAAGTAGCCCGAGAGTTGATCGTGAATTTTGTTACCTTGTGGCGAACCGAGGTTGTCTACATCTACATCTACAAGTGAGCTAAACTAAAACAAAGTTAAGAAATTGCTCCCATGCGGCATGGCACCGAATATGCTGGCAGCATTTCCTCACTGAACAGCTATGCTGATTCGTTGTGCGAGGAAACTGCCAGCTCCTCGGTCCCCAGTGGTCCCCAGGTTAGCTGAGGTAACCTTTTGGTGAGCTCATTATGAAATAGATTACTAGTTCATGTAGAATATATACATATGCTCATAAGTTTTCCAACGAGTATGTATTTGTCTACATTCAGAATTGGTTTGTTTTTACAAATGTTTCTGCACAATACAATAATGATCCTACAAATGGCAGACTTAATGGTACTCAACGCTGCGCGCTCATCACGTTTTTAACTTGCCCGCAAATCGCCAGTGTGTGATAAGGCTCTTGTACTCTTATCGTTTGAGCCTTATATTTCTTCGAAGTCTATTTCAATCTAAAATTAACGAAATTAAGAGGCCTTATTCCTTTTAAAATGCTGATTGTTTTAGACATTTTTCTCTAGGATCAAACCTGTTTCTTAACATACTATTACTATGTTACTACCTAGAGCAGGGCTATTGGGATTTATTAGTATTTATTTGAAACCTACAGTTAGAATTTTCCAGTGTTAATTTTTGTTTCAAAAACTACTCGAAGTTGACAAAATTTACGCGGAAAATTAGTTTTTTCAACTTGTTTTCGACTGCACGCAATGAAAGCATGAAATAGCTATGTTACTATCTAGAACTCGTGGAAAAGTATTATTCACTTTAAAAAGTTGTTTGAAATTATCAATATATTTGTCATAATATAAAAAAAAAATATTTTTAAAGTAATAAGGCCTCTTAATGAAATATTGATCCAATTGACTCCAAAATAACCTACGAAAGAACCTTGTCCATAAACTGTTCCACAGCAAACTATCAAATGCGCTCTCGCACTACATTATTAATCCAGAAAAACGAAAGGTATTTTACTACAAATAAAAACGCGGGAACCTCAAGACCTCCTAAGGGCATAGATAAATATTGAGTTAGTCGAATGAGATCAATTGTACGTGCGGTCTCGCACCGCTGGCTGCTTAAGCGTCGCCTGCGCAGGAAACGGACCCATTTCGGCATGGGCAGCACTCCTATATATTCGCTTCCGGCGTTCCTTGTGAGGTCAAAATGGCGATTATAGCTTAATTAATTCAAGATACGCGTCCTTGCCTTGCTTAAGAGTATCAGGCCACAAAATTACCTGATAATAGTAGTTTACTACAGGGCTTTTAATGTAGGTCGCTGGTTCGGTAATAGTAGATGTAACTGCGGTTTGATTTAAGTATAGCATTTTCTGTACTTAAGAGTTAAAAGCTTTAAAGTTACTCTTATTTCGACGGTACGCGTACGTATTCCATTAATAGTTAATGAAATAATGTATCCAATAACGAAAAGTTTTTACGACATGTGTCGTATTTCTCCAACTTATAAATTCCAAGTGAAGTTAGCTGCGTATAAGTAGAAATAGTTTTTACATGTATTGAATCTTAGAGTAGGTGTAGGTACCTACTAGAATTTATTAGGACACGTGTAGTCTAAAAAATATGGGCTTTTTAGGATAATTTAAAGTATTAGTTCTGTGGTATTAGAAAAATATTATGACCAGCCATTGAGCATCACTATGGCTACGCCTGTCTAGTGATACTTTATGCGTTAATTGTGGTAAGCCTTCTAATATGATGCGTATTAATTTCGTCGGAATCAGAATACCATTTAATTGGCATCATTATGATTACCGCAACTCCAATTAAGGTAACAATTAACGTATATTCCCTATTAACACTTGTATACATTCGCGCATAACAACCTAGCCAATAAACAACATAGCTTTACAGTCCGGAATATTTTACTGTCGTTGTAAAACGTCAATCTAGACCCTGTTTATCACCAACAGCAATAAATGTTCTTCGCGGTTAATCGGGTTACCAATATTTAATGACCAAGATCAATCAACTACATTCAACAGCCAATAAATCTAACCGGGTACAACTATAAATCGTTCAAACTTTGCCGGCAACCCGGTAAACCGTATCATTAGGGCGACCCACACAATCCCTATCATTTCAATAATTCACAGCGTCCTATCATTGGCCCATTTCGAGTCCCTATACTTTCCCAAACCCGAAGTAATTACCGCTTTTATATTCGTAAGGGTTTAGGCTCTAGGCAAACTAGGTAATTATCACATCGCCCGCAGATCGTTCCCACGGGAGGATAAAATTGTAAACTTACATACAAACGTGTCGAACCTCGCGGCTATTTGTGCTCATCTTTTTGTTACAATAGACTCTCAGTAGGACGTCGCGGCGTGGTCACTCTTGTTACGAAGCCTTAGAGTGCATCCTTGCTATCGCATCTCTGTCTTCGGCGTCCATCGACCGCTTTCTTCACTAAAATCGGCCCGATTTTGAAACCCAGGAGCAATAGGCAACGTGTACAAGAAAGTGGGCGGGCGGGCGAGGTTCGAGTTACAGCCTCTTGGTACAAGTTTTGTTTGCTCGGGACACACGGCCCCGCGTGAGAACCTCCCGAACTGCATGGGCGTGACATCGAACTCTTTTTGTCGTCGTTTTTTTCTCATATTTCTTTTGTACGGCTAATGCTGAGTATCGGTAATAACTATAGAGACATCGGGTCCGACGTGACCGTGACAATGCAACTCTCGGCGCGATGGTACGTAACTTATGCCTTTCCATTATGTACCACACGTGTTTGGGACGCTTTATAGTAAAGCTATTGAAATTCTCAAACTTTCGGAACTGCACGTTTGTTGCGTTTTATGGCCGACTTCTCGCAAATGCGTTACGACCCAAATTTTATGCCAATTAGTTGTGTTGACGTTAAAATTCCCGGAAAATATTTTAATGCTCGTTTTGTTAAAATTTTAGTAGTCACCGAGCTGAAACTCTAAAATTAACTGTTCGTGAGCCCGCCGGGGGCTATTAAAAAGTCATTAAAGTTTCTAGAACGATAAGTCAATATATGAACAATGTAAGTAAGTACACTGAGAGAAATGACCGCCCGAAATTCGGACGGTATTACCTTCCCTTTTGACTCAGACGGTAATCTACCTTCAAGAAAGGAAGGAAATGATTGAGAATACTTACCTTCCAAATTATGATAATTTTTGGAAGGTAAATACAGACCTAAATTTACCCACTGAGTCAAAAAGGAAGGTAATTTATTGGAAGGTAATTATAGTGGAAGGTATTTGTTGGAAGGTAAATATAGACCTAAATTTACCCACTGAGTCAAAAAGGAAGGTAATTTAGTGGGAGGTAATTATAATGGAAGGTAATTTTTAGAAGGTAAATACAGACCTAAATTTACCCACTGAGTCAAAAAGGAAGGTAATTTATTGGAAGGTAATTAAAATGGAAGGTAATTTTTGGACGGTATATACAGACCTAAATTTACCCACTGAGTCAAAAAGGAAGGTAATTTATTGGAAGGTAATTACAATGGAAGATAATTTTTAGAAGGTAATAACTGGACGGAAAATCTGCAATTATATTTGGATGGTAATTTGAAATAAATCCTTCCAAAAGGATTGCAATTACCTTCCTACTTACCCTCTATTTTGGAAGGAATATACGGAAGGTTTTCGTTTAAATCGGTAGGTAAACTTTGATTTTCCCTCCAGTCCTTACAATTACCCATCGAATGTGGAAGGTAATAAGCGAAGGTTAATAAAAAAATCGGAAGGATATACATGATTTCCCTTCAAATTCCCCAATTATCCTCCTAAATACCCCCTATAGCGGAAGGAAAATACAGAAGGTTTTCAGTTGAATCGGTAGGTAAACTTTGATTTTCCTTCCAGTCCTTACAATTACCCATCGTATGTGGAAGGTACTACGCGAAGGTAAATAACAAATTCGGAAGGAAATACATGATTTCCCTCCAATTAATCCAATTACCTTCCCACTTACCCTCTATTGCGGGAGGAAAATACAGAAGGTTTTCGGTTGAATCGGTAGGTAAACTTTGATTTTCCTTCCAGACCTTACAGTTACCCATCGAATGTGGAAGGTAATAGGCGAAGGTTATTAAAAATATCGGAAGGAAATACATGATTTCCCTTCAAATTCCCCAATTATCCTCCTAAATACCCCCTATAGCGGAAGGAAAGTACGGAAGGTTTTCGGTTGAATCGGTAGGTAAACTTTGATTTTCCTTCCAGTCCTTACAATTACCCATTGAATGTGGAAGGTACTAAGCGAAGGTAAATAACAAATTCGGAAGGAAATACATGATTTCCCTCCAATTAATCCAATTACCTTCCAACTTACCCCCTATTGCGGGAGGAAAATACAGAAGGTTTTCGGTTGAATCGGTAGGTAAACTTTGATTTTCCTTCCAGTCCTTCCAATTACCCATTGAATGTGGAAGGTACTAAGCGAAGGTAAATAACAAATTCGGAAGGAAATACATGATTTCCCTCCAATTAATCCAATTACCTTCCTACTTACCCCCTATTGCGGGAGGAAAATACAGAAGGTTTTCGGTTGAATCGGTAGGTAAACTTTGATTTTCCTTCCAGACCTTACAATTACCCATCGAATGTGGAAGGTAATAGGCGAAGGTTATTAAAAATATCGGAAGGAAATACATGATTTCCCTTCAAATTCCCCAATTATCCTCCTAAATACCCCCTATAGCGGAAGGAAAGTACGGAAGGTTTTCGGTTGAATCGGTAGGTAAACTTTGATTTTCCTTTCAGTCCTTACAATTACCCATTGAATGTGGAAGGTACTAAGCGAAGGTAAATAACAAATTCGGAAGGAAATACATAATTTCCCTCCAATTAATCCAATTACCTTCCCACTTACCCCCTATTGCGGGAGGAAAATACAGAAGGTTTTCGGTTGAATAGGTAGGTAAACTTTGATTTTCCTTCCAGACCTTACAATTACCCATTGAATGTGGAAGGTACTAAGCGAAGGTAAATAACAAATTCGGAAGGAAATACATGATTTCCCTCCAATTAATCCAATTACCTTCCCACTTACCCCCTATTGCGGCAGGAAAATACAGAAGGTTTTCGGTTGAATCGGTAGGTAAACTTTGATTTTCCTTCCAGACCTTACAATTACCCATTGAATGTGGAAGGTACTAAGCGAAGGTAAATAACAAATTCGGAAGGAAATACATGATTTCCCTCCAATTAATCCAATTACCTTCCCACTTACCCCCTATTGCGGGAGGAAAATACAGAAGGTTTTCGGTTGAATCGGTAGGTAAACTTTGATTTTCCTTCCAGACCTTACAATTACCCATCGAATGTGGAAGGTAATAAGCGAAGGTAAATAACAAATTCGGAAGGAAATACATGATTTCCCTCCAAATTCTCCAATTACCTTCCTAAATACCCCCTATTGCGGAAGGAAAATACGTAAGGATGTAGTTTGAATCGGTAGGTAAACTTAGATTTTCCTTCCAGTCCCTACAGTTACCCATCAAATGTGGAAGGTAATAAGCGAAGAAAAATAACAAATTAGGAAGGAAATACACTATTTCCCTCTCTAATTTGTTATTTACCTTTCACACTCGATGCGTTACTCGGAGATCTGGAAAGAAAGTCAAAGCTTACCTACCGATACGCAATCCTTTTATATTTTCCTTCCTCAATATACAGTCATTAGGAAGGTAATTAGATAATCTAGGGAAAAGTCATGTATTTCCTCCCTAATTTGATATATTCCTTTACTTATTACCAGACTCGATGCGTAACTTGGAGGTCTGGAAGGAAAATCAAAACTTACCTACCGATTTAACCACAAACCTTTATTTTCCGTCCGCTATAGGTGGTAATTGAGAAAGTAATTGTGGTATTTGGAGGGAAAACATGAATTTCCTTCCCAATTATTTATTTGATGGGTACATCGAAGGTCTGGAAGGAAAATCAAAACTTACCTACCGATTTAACCACAAACCTTTATTTTCCGTCCGCTATAGGTGGTAATTGAGAAGGTAATTGTGGTATTTGGAGGGAAAACATGCATTTCCTTCCCAATTATTTATTTGATGGGTACATCGAAGGTCTGGAAGAAAAATCAAAACTCACCTACGGATCAAAAAAACGTTCCTTATCTTCCTTTCGCAATAAGGAGAAAAATTAGGGAGTCTGGAGGGAAATCATTCATTTTCCACAGAATTCGTTGTTTATCTTCGCTGCCTATCTTCTACATTTGTAAGGTAATTAAGTCTGGAAGAAATAAAAACATTAAATATTTTAACCTCCACGATTAAAGGGATTTTGCGTATTATCCAACCGCGATTAGAATGGAATTAGTTAAAATGTCATAAAAAATTATAAAATCTCACATAAAATAAAAATCACAAGAGTTCTTATCTCTTAACTGTACATTCAAATCCCATTCTCATTTCGGTCCAATAAAACTACGTAACTATTTATTAACAACAACAATATTTAGTAAAAATCAGTTTTATTGACACACGGGAGTATACAAACAGGTCGATAACTTTTAAAACGACAATTATTACAATCAGGTTTTCTTCCCGATAAAGAGGCATGCACAACAATTATTGAAAAATACATTTTAATTAATTATATTAATCGATGATTTCAAAATTTTGTACCCGATTAGTACCTTCGTAATTTTGGAGATATGAGTCTCTTATAATCTTTTGGTTGGCGTTGTGTATGATCTCATTAAAGAAAACAGTAGTGTTTTGTGGATTTGTACCTCATTATCGTCCGTCATAAAAGAGAAGCGTGCTAATAGATAAGGTGTTATTTTGGTGGATTATCCACTCAAGGCCTTTTGCCAGGGGTTGAAATTGCTTTATTAGAAATAGTTTTGACCTGGCATTAGTTAAAGCAATTTCAACCCTTGGCAATGGCCTTAGAGTTGATAATCCACCAAAATAACACCTAATCTATGAGCATGCTCCACTTTTATGACGGACGATAATGAGGTACAAACCTAAAAAACAATAAACACTGTTTTCTTTCATGAGATCGTACACAACGCCAACCAAAAGACTATACCAATACAGTCCGTGAGCTCTTTAAAATGACCTTGTCATATATATTTTAAATATTTTGCCCTACACGATTACGGACAGAGACAATAACGTAGGTACTACTTGTTTGCTTTAGTTACTAATTGTATAGGTACTAAAACTGTTAGCTTACTAATCTAGTACTATTTGGGTAAGTACCTGCTTCATGTTTGGAACCATCAAATCCTAGATATGACCGCTGGGTACCTACGCCAGATTGTCAATCATAATATTTTGGCACATTTCGTTTTAAAATTATGTATATAATAATCATAGCGAATTCCTAAACTATTTTCGCACATTGTAATAATTTCGAATCTTAACTAATTATTAAAATAAAACATTATATTTAAATTTTATATGGACGTCAGATTGTCAATCATAATATTTTGTGTGCGTGTGGATTGAGTGAGCACCCTTCAAAAATGAAAAAAAAATGTGCTGATCATTTAGTAAAAGTTCTAAAACAATTGTAAAACTAATTGATGAATTTGTAAAACGATAAATAAAAAGAATACATTCACTAACGTATGCTCACTCAGTTCTCACAAACAACCAACGAAATCTGTGAATGTGTTTATTTAACATATAATATTTATATCCTAATTTTTAGTAAAAATTATGCTTAAGGTATTAGGTAATAATTTGTAGATCACCTGGTTACGTATTTAAAGTTTTACAAATTATTTCGTATGCTCACTCAATCCGCATACTTTCGAAAACCCAATTTCTGATGAAAATACTGCAGATTGAAACTTCTATATATGTATATAGTTTAGTAAAACTCATATGGGAATTTGTAAAATACAAAACAAACCGCTAACGTGGCAGATTTTTGGATAATACATGTTTGTAAGTGCTCACTCAGTCCACACATTATTCGTAAGTTAAAAATGTAAATATCTTAAGATTTTTAGTATCTAGGAAACTAAAAAGTAGTTCAACTTTTAGTAAAAAAAATTACTAAATATCCACCATCTAATATTATTAACTAAAGGCTCAGTGAAATAAAAGAGATTGCAAAAGAAACTGCAAGTTATTTGTTTTCTGTAGCAAATCCTCCGAAGAGACAAGTTCTACCAGAAAAATACATATTTTGGACTAATAATTATTTTGAAAAGCTTTTTCCATTAAGAAGTGGTGTGTGATCTAAAAAGTGGACTGTATCTTAGATTGTATTTTAAAATGAAATTTGAATATCTTTAAAAGCAGACAACGAATATGACATTTTAGATGGTGGATATTTAGTCAATTTTTTTACTAAAAGTTGAACTACTTTGTAGTTTCCTAGATACTAAAAATCTTAAGATATACATTTACATTTTTAACTTACGAATAATGTGTCGACTGAGTGAGCACTTACAAACATGTATTATCCAAAAATCTGCCACGTTAGCGGTTTGTTTTGTATTTTACAAATTCCTATATGAGTTTTACTAAACTATATACATATATAGAAGTTTCAATCTGCAGTATTTTCATCAGAAATCGGATTTTCGAAAGTATGCGGATTGAGTGAGCATACGAAATAATTTGTAAAACTTTAAATACGTAACCAGGTGATCTACAAATTATTACCTAATACCTTAAGCATAATTTTTACTAAAAATTAGGATATAAATATTATATGTTAAATAAACACATTCACAGATTTCGTTGGTTGTTTGTGAGAACTGAGTGAGCATACGTTAGTGAATGTATTCTTTTTATTTATCGTTTTACAAATTCATCAATTAGTTTTACAATTGTTTTAGAACTTTTACTAAATGATCAGCACATTTTTTTTTCATTTTTGAAGGGTGCTCACTCAATCCACACGCACACTAATATTTTGGCACATTTCGTTTTAAAATTATGTATATAGTAATCATAGCGAATTCTTAAACTATTTTCGCACATTTTAATAATTTCGAATCTTAACTAATTATTAAAATAAAACATTATATTTAAATTTTATATGGACGTCAAGTTTCATAACAATATTTATTCCTTACACCCTACACAACAAACTTTATCGCTGGTAACCACTTATATAAGGCATTTGATGATCAGAAGGTTTCCTTTCACAGGATGAACCTTCTGAACCCTAAGAACAATTTAAGAAGGAGAGCCATATTTAATTTAAGTGCAGAAAGGAGTTACGGCGTCTTAGATTTTTTATATGGGATTTTGACATTTTGTGGTCCTGTCGTGTGGTGTATCTCATAAAAGGGCTTCATGAGCTGGTTCTAAATATATACTGCATTGTTACATTAAAAAACGTCACTAATCGCGCTGTAAGCTCATGAAACCATTAATTAGATAACCCACATGACAGGAGATTCAGAACACAAAATGTCAAGACCCCATACAAGAAATTGATGACGTTATAACTCCTTCCTGCGCTAATTCACGATGGCTCTAATTCTTAAAATGTTCATAGGGTTCAGAAGGTTCATCCTGCCAAAGGGAACGGTAAATGCTATTTACGGCATGTTGGGACGTAATTATTGAATATCAAACGCCGAACACCCTACGGCGAAGCTAAATTATACAAGCTTTGTTATTCTAGTACAATTAATTACTCATATGTCTGTTTATGGATTATAATCACTAACGCTAATCTTAACTATGCGCGGCACTTCATTTTGCAAAAGGCCGACTTGACAGTGTTCTTTAAGAGAGACACGATTACAATAATTTTATTGCGCGATAGGTAGTTATACCATGAAATAGAACTAACTGCCATAAAATAAATTTCACGAGCATTATAATATCTCCCTCTAGCCTTTCCATGATTAACGCCAGCGCAATATCTTTCAACTTTACACCCGAAATAAAATATTCTCATGGTACTAGTTTGCTATTGCAAAACAAATACCCAGCTAGATGGATCGTAATCACTGGTAATCACTACCGCTAAACTTAACTATATGTGCGGCACTTTATTTTGCAAAAGGCCGACTTGACAGTGTTCTTTAAGAGAGACACAATTACGATAATTTAATTGCGCGATAGGTAGTTATACCATGAAAAAGAACTAACTGCCATAAAATGAATTCCACGAGCTTATAATATCTCCCCCTAGTCTTTCCATGATTAACGCCAGCACAATATCTTTAATTCACAGCCATAGTATTAAACACCGAACACCCTACGGCAAAGCTAAATTATCCTGACGCTCACTGATGATGACCGTAAACACAACCCGATCTGGTTATTATTAACTAAAGGCTAAGCAGAAGCTAAACGAATTAAACAACATTTCAGAAAATTGCAAGTTTAATGCAAGTGAAATAAAAGAGATTGCAAAGTACCAACACCGATGGTTATTTGAGCTTACCGTTGTGCTGTCAAAGGTTGACTGAGAAAAACACAATTTTTCTCTGTCAAAGTTACATTTGTGTAAACGACCCATTTTATAAATATGAATGAATTAAAAATAAAGGTGTTCATACCAAGGCTTGCTAAGAAGAAAGAATCGCTAAAAGAAAACTCCCACACCGTCCAATTACTAGGATATACTTTTAAAGCAGAGATAAATAAACTAAAAAAAAAATAACAATAAATATTACTTTCCTTGCTACTTTACTTTTCTTTGCTTTTATTTTTATTTTTCCGTTGTACATCTTATCAAAGATCAAGCAACACAAGACTGGAAACCCTATACCTCGAACGGTGTAAAACAAAAATAGTGTTAAAAATAGTATATGTAAAATATTTGTTTTAAAAGTATATCCTAGTAATAAGGCAGTCTGGGAGTTTTCTTTCGGCGGTTATTTCTTCTCAGTAAGCCTTAAAGTGAACTGCTGGTAAATATTTTTAAATAAAATAATTAATGCCTACACATTAGGTCGATCTGGCATGTGTACACCTTTATTTATAATTCATATAAAATGGGTAGTTTGCACAAACGTAACTTTGACAAAGAAATATTGTGTTTCTCTCAGTCAATCTTTCACAACGGTAACTGGAAAGCTACTGAAACGTCAGGGACGCTCAAATAATTAATATACGGGATACAATCCGTTTAAATGGTTTTATTTAAATTTGTGAGAGTCCGACAACCGAATATTACCGGCCACACTGCTTACTCTGAGCAGCTATTACAAGAACCGCAACGAATTTCAAGCGCTTGTCCATCGTTTGATCTGCTCGGCGAGTTCTAACCTGCCATACACACCTGGTATAAATTATTACTATATATTTGACTTTTAATTTTTTACTTCAGATTTAATTTCAGAAACGGACGAGTAACTAAAAACAAAACTGGACAATTTGAGGAGTGAAATTCCCAACTTCGTGTCGTCTGAATTATTAGAGGCTTGGGAAATAACACACGAATACAACAAACAACCAAAAGACTGTACCATTCCTATCACTGGTAATTACTACCGCTAAACTATAACTATGTGCGGCACTTTATTTTGCAAAAGGCCGACTTGACAGTGTTCTATAAGAGAGACACGATTACGATAATTTAATTGCGCGATAGGTAGTTATACCATGAAAAAAGAACTAACTGCCATAAAATGAATTCCATACGAGCATATAATATCTCCCCCTAGTCTTTCCATGATTAACGCCAGCACAATATCTTAAATTCACAGCCATAGTATTAAACACCGAACACCCTACGGCAAAGCTAAATTAAATTATACAAACTTTGTTATTCTAGTACAGAGAATTTCTCATAATTACATACCACAAGCCATGTGGGGGCAATTTAGTGAAATTATTAGGCTTACAAAAAATTTAAGAATCGAAAGGTACCCATTTCTTATTTAAATTGTCTCCTTTTGATACACAGAAAGCGTTTACGTGAGGATCAAAGAAAACATTTGTAAAGATACAGCCAGCAAAGTATACTTTATGGGTATTGCTATTGTAAAATATGTTAGAAATTTGAAAAAAGTTTGGATCACCAGTAACTTCGTCAACACTCAGTGCAAGAACCTGGTTTATTTCAAATTTTA
Organism: Apotomis turbidana; assembly: GCA_905147355.2. Taxonomy (NCBI): domain Eukaryota; kingdom Metazoa; phylum Arthropoda; class Insecta; order Lepidoptera; family Tortricidae; genus Apotomis; species Apotomis turbidana. The sequence continues at coordinate 5,202,772 of LR990293.1, forward strand.
TGCCGTTTAAAGTTATAAAGCTCACAGTCAGTAGTTCGTGCGGTATGTGGAATTCCTTTGACAATCTGTTAAAGGTCTCAGTGTCTATTTGTTTGCAGTTACTAGGAGTTTCTATATCGAAATCAATTTTATTTTTGAGAAATAAGTAATTTAACTGTAACTGGTGTTTAACAGCAAGAGTTTTCGGCAAATTTATTCTATTACACGAGGCTCTAGCGCAAATTTTTGAAACGCGATGCTTTGATTCATATCTCATCGACCACAAATAGTAAAGAGGACCTAGCTTTTCCATGATACCAGGATAATGTGTAAGGTGATGAAATTTTGGTTTTAAATGAGAGCCACTTAACAAAATATAAAGTTTGTTGAGTTCCTCAACTGAATCTCTGAGCTCATCGCAAATTTCTGGGTAAACGGTTTCAGTCATACTTAATTCAAATACTTTGCTGAGTAATAAATAAAGTTCCCAGTGTTGGTCTTCAACTGGAATTTTATGTGACACAAAGCATGAAAAATACCTTACAAAATTTGAAGTTTCCATGGCAGACATCTTCAAATTTACAGTTGTTCTGCTCTCTAATAAAATCTGTGGAGGTTTGCAATTTGAATCTGGTCCATAATCAAAAGAAACAATACGATCATTTAATTCTTTTAAAGTAAAGTACTTTTTTCCAAGTAACCCATTCAAAACTTCTTTCATTGTATAACGTGCTACTCCCTCTAATATATCATGCATGACATCTACAGCACATTGTTTAAACATGTCAAAGCCTCGAACTTGCGTCCACACTGATTCTTCCTTAACGCCAGTTTCACCAGGATTGTGTACTTCTAAGTCTGATCTATAATTATTTTCATTTCTAAGTAAAGACGTGTCTTCAGTGCACATATATTTAATTTGGTTTTTATGAGCACGGCAAAATCGACAAGGAAAATTGGCTGAGAAGCTTTCTACAAAACCTAACATGGAATGAAGTCCTAGATTGTCTCCCATTATTGTTGCTAATTCAAATCGAACACGACCTCGGAAATATCCAGGAATATCCAAATTAATTCCATTAGTTGATAAAAAATTAATTTCATCAATAATTTTGTGAAAGCAATTGAAATTACCTTCGTTACATGTACGATCTGATGCATAAAATAAGGCGAATAGAAAGATGTATTTTAATTGAGACGCTAAGTTTGGAGGTAAACATGCTATAGATGCATACACTGCACCTAATTTATGTATGCCTGCGTGTGAACCGAGTGGATTCCCTGTTTCGTAGTCATCATAATAAACCAAGATAGGGAAAAGCTTTTCATTACTTTCAAGTCCTTGTGTCTTATTAAGCCAAATAGATGTACGCACTATATTTGTAATATTTTGTGATTTAGAACAATATGAAACATATTCATCGATAGATTTTAAAACTCCTGGAATGCTTAGAAACCTATGGAGAACTAACCGCAATGGAATGAATTGACCAGTCCCTAAAACTTGCTTTCTTATATTTCCAGCGAATTCATCTCTTGGTTCAGTAGTAGTTTGGTATTCCTGAGGAGCAATGTATGTTCCCAAGTCTGAAAAATATTTATTTCTTTTATATTCACTAGAAAAAGCCTCAACGCTAGCTTTAACAGTTGACGTAAGTTTGTCTACCTTAGGTTTACACTGCAAACAATCATTTTCTTCCGTAATAAACGTATTTCTTAATAAATTATTAACATATGAGAATATACCTGCACTTAAAACTTGAACAGTCTGTTTGGGTAATAACGGGTCAGCTAAAAGAGAACCAACGACCAATGCCGTTTCCGAGATCAAAGAATTATCAGCAATCGCACCCGGATCAGGATTGGTTTCATAAGTATTGACTGAGTTTCGTATGTTAAATATGCTTTCATTTACACCCGGATCCCGAGAATCTAATTGAATACTTTCAATAGTGGAAGTTTCATGTGTACTTTGGACCTTTTTGCTAGAGTGGTTTCTATTCAAATGCATTCTCAGAGTATTAAGTGAGTCGAAATTTCCACAACCTTGTCCGCAAATATAGCCGGACCCACTTGAAAGGAGTGTGGTTACTTTGATGCAGTCAGATCTCAAATGCTTAATTAAAGTGTTAATGTCGACGAACTGGTTTGAACAATGAGCACAAAGTAACATTATCGAAATACTTATTGGAGTTTTGCTGACCGTATACTTTGCTGACCATAATTCCTTGTCCTAATACTTGTAGCTTGTGGCCTATCTAATTTAAGACACAATTGTTCGCCTAATTCCGCAGTAGCCCGGTGGTTCCAGTCAAATTCTGTATAAATACCATACACACCTTGCTGTATGAACTCCCATGTATTATGGGATTCCAAAGGGTATTCCGCATGCAAAGAGTGAAATAATTGGAAGCAAACTTCTACTGCTTCAATTATAGTATTAAACGTGTAAAGTACCTTGTCTACAACAACACATGCCTGTACTATATCACTCCAAGATGTCCCTACCGCAAGAACAAATGGCTGTAACAGGATTGATTTCCAGTTTAATTTTGCTTGTTTTTGCTTTATGTGATTACGCTGTCTTTCAATACCTTCAGAAACATCTGCTTGAGTGTCTACTCGAAATATGAAGGCGTCCAGTATTTGACATTTTGAAGGTTTCCAGTTTTTGTTGATCTGGTACACTCCTGGAAACAGGAACGGCAGCAGAAGTAGCAGTCCCGAATATTGTTGATTTAAGTCATTTCCTGGAAATTAAAACTATGGATAAATATTTGGAACGTAAAACTAAACGATATAAACAGACCTAGGAATATAAAGGGCAAATTTTAATGACAGCTACGCTAGTAGCTGTCATTATTGTAGCTGCTAAGCTAGGGATTGCCTATATTGATGAACCCAATTATCGATGCTTATCCCATAATATACCGCACCGACTTTTGTAAAAATAAAATCCATTGAATTGAAAACTTATTGAAAGTATACAAATGAAACAATATACAATTATATATATAAATAAAAATTTGACATGAGTGTCGTTTTCTAGGTTTCTGGGGATGTAAATTTCAAAGATGGCACTCATTTTGGAAGTAAAGATGGTGGACGTAATTTTTTTTTAAATATTCATGGATGTCGTTTTCTGGGTTTTTCGGGGGGTGTACATTTCAAAATAAAAAATTAGATTTAAAACTGGCGGAGATATATTTTTGAGAAATGGCACCAATATCGGTTTTTAAGAAAAAATTATGTCCGCCATCTTGGATTTCAAAATGGATGTCATTTTCGTAATCGGAACCCCGAGGAACATTGGAGATGACACCCATATCGATTTTTAAGAAAAAATAATGTCCGCCATCTTGGATTTCAAAATGGATGTCATTTTCGTAATCGGAACCCCGAGGAACCTTGGAGATGACACCCATATCGATTTTTAAGAAAAAATAATGTCCGCCATCTTGGATTTCAAAATGGATGTCATTTTCGTAATCGGAACCCCGAGGAACCTTGGAGATGACACCCATATCGATTTTTAAGAAAAAATAATGTCCGCCATCTTGGATTTCAAAATGGATGTCATTTTCGTAATCGGAACCCCGAGGAACCTTGGAGATGACACCAATATCGATTTGTAAGAAAAAATAATGTCCGCCATCTTGGATTTCAAAATAGATGTCATTTTCGTAATCGGAACCCCGAGGAACCTTGGAGATGACACCCATATCGATTTTTAAGAAAAAATATGTCCGCCATCTTGGATTTCAAAATGGATGTCATTTTCGTAATCGGAACCCCGAGGAACCTTGGAGATGACACCCATATCGATTTTTAAGAAAAAATAATGTCCGCCATCTTGGATTTCAAAATGGATGTCATTTTCGTAATCGGAACCCCGAGGAACCTTGGAGATGACACCAATATCGATTTGTAAGAAAAAATAATGTCCGCCATCTTGGATTTCAAAATGGATGTCATTTTCGTAATCGGAACCCCGAGGAACCTTGGAGATGACACCCATATCGATTTTAAAGAAAAAATAATGTCCGCCATCTTGGATTTCAAAATGGATGTCGTTTTCGTAATCGGAACCCCGAGGAACCTTGGAGATGACACCCATATCGATTTTTAAGAAAAAATTATGTCCGCCATCTTGGATTTCAAAATGGATGTCATTTTTGTAATCGGAACCCCGAGGAACCTTGGAGATGACACCCATATCGATTTTTAAGAAAAAATTATGTCCGCCATCTTGGATTTCAAAATGGATGTCATTTTTGTAATCGGAACCCCGAGGAACCTTGGAGATGACACCCATATCGATTTTAAAGAAAAAATAATGTCCGCCATCACTTCCGGTTCATGACTCAAGATGGCCGCATGCCTTTAAGTTTCGTGTTCGTTATTTATTCATTTTGGTTGTTCAATGTGTAGTATTGATAGCTTATTGTGCAGTGAACTAACGTATTAGTGAATGGTTAATGAAGAATTCAACTTGAAGCGTACATAGCCCTTCTTGGATCAAGGCCCGATAGACCGCGTGGTTTTTTGTAAATCGCTATCACTTTACAAAAAGCACACCTCACCGTACAACGTGATAATTGATATTAATTCTCAATCTTGTCGCCGTGTGCGATTCGAAACGAGTCATTGGCGAAATACCACTTGCTCAGCAAGAAGGTGAAAGCCACAATAAAAAAAAAAAAAAAAAAAAATGTCCGCCATCTTGGATTTCAAAATGGATGTCATTTTCGTAATCGGAACCCCGAGGAACATTGGAGATGACACCCATATCGATTTTTAAGAAAAAATTATGTCCGCCATCTTGGATTTCAAAATGGATGTCATTTTCGTAATCGGAACCCCGAGGAACCTTGGAGATGACACCAATATCGATTTGTAAGAAAAAATAATGTCCGCCATCTTGGATTTCAAAATGGATGTCTTTCTCGTAATCGGCATCCCGAGGACCCTTAAAAATAATTAAACAATCTGACTACAGGATTCAAATGTAATCTAATACACATGAATGCAGACAAACATATGGGTCAAACTGAGATCCTCTTTTTTAAGTCGAATTACGTTAATCTTCTCCTAAGTGTAACAAATTCTTTTCTGAAAACCGCATCAAAATCGGTTTAGCCAAACGCGAGATAATCGCGGACAAACATAAATACTTATATACTTAGATATATACATACATTACTCCTTTTTTAACTTACAAGACAAAAACGCACACCAAACCACATGAACTGCGGAAAATCAAATCAAATCACTGCTGCGCTGCGACTACCGCGACGCGAGTCAAATGCGAGTGACATATAAACAAAATCGTACGTAAAATCAAAATCGCAACACAGAACGACTCATTCTATCTCTGTCAAACTCAAATTAAACGGTTAATTTTGTTAAACAGAAACGGAATTTGCTAAATAACGGTATTATGTGATTATAACGTTATAATACCGATAAACGAAACCACTACCAATATTAATTTTGGTTTAGCGTCACGTGACCAATAACGGTAATACAAAAATAACGGTATCCGATCCCTGGTCGCCGCCGCTCGGCGCAAACGCACGCGCGCTAACATAACTCGCGACGGGGCGTGGGGCGCGCCCAGCCGCCGCACGCTGCCCGCCACCCGCACCTCGCCCACCGCAACCGAAGAAAACTCGCTTATAACACTAGAAGCGAGTTATTTACATCGGGTGGAGCAGCTGTGGGAACGCGCGTCGCAAGAAGATCACTACAAGGAGGAGCGGGAACGAATAAGAAAAAATCGCGCGCCCAATAAAGAAGACCGGCTCGCGAAGTTAAGTGTTTTTCTCGATGAAAATGACGTCATACGGCTAAAGGGAAGAATAGCGGCTGCCGGCGGCATACAAGAAGACACAGTGCGTCCAGTTGTGCTACCCGGCAAACACCCCTACCGTCGTCAACGAAGCTACGTCAACGTGTCCACATACCGAAAATCCGACCCGCCGTGAAAGAAGTTATAGCGCGATGTGCTAAGTGCCGCCTAAGAAAAGCGAAGCCAGCGGCGCCCTCTACCGGGGACCTGCCCGCAGCGCGCCTGGCCCACCACGTCCAGCCCTGACCCCCAACATGATCCTACTCGGGCCCGACTGCTACAACCCGGCCCCCGGCACGTTCACCGACGGCGAGGTTCGGGTCGTCGACGTGACCACCAGCAGAGGACACGTACTACGGCGGCCAACCAAGAAGATCGTCGTGTTACAAGAAGCTCTAGCATAAAGCTTACCTTGTTTCGCCAGTTCCAGAAATTCTTTCAGTTTGTCTCTCTGAATTTGTGCAGTTAGTTGTATCTTTTCCGCTAATTTTATAATTGCAGCTTTGTTGGAATGGAGAAATTCTTGAAGCTTACTTGTTTCTGTAGCATCGCCTTTAGCATATAAAAGCTCGAAATCTTTCTTTATCTAAAAACAAAACAATAAATAGCATGCATGTACATTGTATAACTTTTACTTTTCAAGATGATAATTATAATGTATTATAGTAGAGTTGCTAAGCCGCGAAATTGTGCGCATCGGGTTACAAGCATGAAATTTATCAACATTAGGGTTCCGTACCCAAAGAGTAAAAACGGGGCCCTTTTAATGAGACTTCGCTGTCCGTCCGTCCGTCCGTCTGTCACCAGACTGTATCTCAAGAACGGTGATATAGGTATACAGTTGAAATTTTAACAGATAATGTGTTTCTATTGCCACTATAACAACAAATACTAAAAATGAAATAAAATAAATATTTAAGGGGGGCTCCCATACAACAAACTTCTTTTATGGTACGGAACCCTTCATGCGCGAGTCGGACTCGCACTTGCCCAATTTTTTTTACGTGTTTTTTGTTACATAAATAAATTGTATAGTACTTACAAGTGTAGGTCCAACATTTGGCACAGTGAGACTTTTGTATAATGTCAAGTAATCCCATAAGTTTCCAGGAGTGTCACAGCGTTCTCTTTTTCGATATTCGTGTGTTATTTCCCAAGCCTCCAATAATTCAGACGACACGAAGCTGGGGATGTCACTCCTCAAATAGTCCAGTTTAGTTTTTAGTTCCTCATTGTCCGTTTCTGAAATTAAATCAATGTATAAAAAATAAACTAAAAGAAATAACAAATTAAAAGTCAAATATATAGTATTAATTAATACCAGGAGGAGTGTATGGCAGGTTAGAATTCTCCGAGCAGATCAAACGGTGAGAAACCCTTGCAATTCTTTGCGGTTCTTGTGATGGCTGTTCAGAGTAAGCAGTGTGGTCGGTGTCGGTGCTCGCAGATGTTGATGGTGCTGGAACTCGAAGTTTGGCGTTTATATCTGTTATCAATAGCTTTCTTCTTAACTGGCCCAGTTGGGTATGTAATGCCCCCGTTGCTCTTCCTTTATTTACACTTTTCCCGTCTCTTGTTTTATATTTTTCTCTTTTGATATAATAAAACCTACAAGAACTTGTATTTGGAAAAAGCTTTTCAAAATAATGATTAGTCCAAAATATGCATTTTTCTGGTAGAACTTGTCTCTTCGGAGGATTTGCTACAGAAAACAAATAACTTGCAGTTACTTTTGCAATCTCTTTTATTTCACTTGCAGTGAGGTTGCAATTTTCTGGAAGTTGTGAAATTCTTTTAGCTTCTGCAGAGCCTTTAGTTAATAATAACCATAACGGGTTGTGTTTACGGTCATCATCAGGAGTTGTTACTGACTGAATGTTATGCAAATCATAGTTCTCATCAACAAAATTCTCAATATTAGCAATATCTTCTGCTATGACAACATGTCTGTCTATGTTTTCTATAGAAGATTCAAGAAATGACACATCTACATGATCTCCATCATCAATACTATCAGTGTCTGCGCTATCAGTAGCAAGAGAAGATGACGATGAGGAAGGGACTTTTTTGAGCTGAGTATGATGAACACCAGCAGTCTGCAAAAAAAATATCAGTTAATAACATACCGGTTTTATTAGCCATACATGGACAGTATTTGAATTATATATTAATTGAAAATACCAATTTTAATGTATTTGTATTTGCTGGGATTGTTACCGGTATAGATGTCTTTTAATGTTGCAGTTTTTTTAACATGATTGAATGGTATTTAGGTAATGATGTAAAATTAAATTAATTGAAATATCCCACTAATATATAAAAATGTGTAATACTTTTGGTGAAAAACCAAAATTGAATATGAGTATTTTTGTATGAACCGAATACAGGTATTTAATCCCTGTTTTTTAGTTACTTCCTACATTTGTATACTATAACTAATACTTCAAATACTATTATTAACTACATAAATCGTATCGATAAAGCATTATAGTTCGTTTTCTATTCAGGTCCGGTTAAGTTAAGTTTGCACCTAGTATGTATGGCGCTGCATACAAATGAGGTGCAGTTAACGCAACTGGTTTGTTCTCATATAATTTTTGATAACACATTTTTTTCTAATTTAATTAGAAATGTATTGTTTTCAGATTATCTTCTATAATATCTACAAGTTAAAGTATTTACAATTATGTCATAATTGTAATATATATTCTATTATTTTTTTTCTAGTAAAACAAATATTTAACTGCACCTCATTTGCATGCAGCGCCATACATACTAGGTGCATACTTAACTTAACCGGACCTTTCGCAGAGTACAAACTGTCTACGGAGTGCTTTCGGCTCAGGTGGACATGTATACTAACCCGTACCAAATGGCATTGCTGTACTCAAAATTGTATACCTCTCCATACAAGCATGCCCAATAGAAAACGGACTATTACAAAATACTTACAGTGTGTTTGATATTATAACAAACATTTGACAGTTCTCTGTTGATGTTTGTAGCGATGTAGCAAAAATATATTGTTTGCCAAACCTAACGATTATGAATGGTTGATCAAATCGATTTTATCGACGAACTTTTTTTCAAAAGTGAATATATTTTTGTTTATTTTGTGTAGGAGCCGCCGAACTTACTAGAGCTTTCTATGTAAAGTAATAGTTGGTTTTATTTTTCTTTCTTTGGGTTATAAACTTATCGAGTTAATCGGTTTCTACCAATTTACAGAAATAGCACATGAATCGAAACGCAAGATTTAGTCACAACACAACTTTAAAAAAGAATAAGACGTAGTACCTAACTGTTTGAGTACCTAATTATTTATTATCATTAAATACTTCAACATCGTGATAAGAAAAAAAATAACATGAAGTCAATAGTATCAAATAGAAAGTGAAAAACGTTTATAGATACTTGAAAAAACACTATGTCATTCCCAGGTTTTTTTATGAAATTCAATGTGTCGCGCAGTGTTATATGGGTCCTGTGATGTGACAAATGTTTGTTATAATATCAAACAGACTGTATTTACATACTCCTCAAGTGTGAGACGCTATAATTATAAACAATTTTCTTTGTCACATCTTACACTATTTGAAATATTATTCTATTCTACCATGCAAGCAGTAGGTAATAAATAATTACTGATGATCTCTTTTAACTACAATATAAAAAAAATGACCAAAAGAAGATTTTCTTCTATTTCCTGACCAAACTGTAGTAGCCAGGTGATTAGACCATGTGCAAATTTTTTTCTTGTCAGCATTTGAGGTATTACGGTTTTTAATTCATGATCTGTAATATGTTTCAAATCTTCTAGACTTGAATACCCATGGCCTGTAATTAATGTTAAATAACAAAACATTATAAGTTATATAGGTATTTGATTCAACTTGCTTGTGTGACAAAAGTGCCGATGAGAAAAACATGCACAAAATATGAGTTTTGTCAAATTTAATTCAAAATGGCGGCGGCGGCCTAACATCGAAAATTTGGATTTCAGCTTGGCCCGCATCCCCCATATTACCTATTACGTCGAAATTGCTTTGACTTTTCTATTTGTAAGGCAACAATACCTAACAGTTGAATTAAAAATGCCAAAAACGTGCATAATGCTGTTTCCCGCTGACGCGTGTCGTATTTTAACACGTGCTGAAACTTCCTATCTAAGATGATCTTAAAGGTGTACGGACCATACCTTTAAGATCACTATCACTGTGTCAGAAGTTTAATAGAAAAGAAGCATTAATCTTATAATATTATACTGCGGTACTTATGCGAGTAAAGTTAATATTAGTAAGTAACAACTTCACACCATATTTCCAATTTAAACATATAAATAAAGAATCGCTTTAAGAAAACTCACCCAAAAAACTTTCTATTACTGCCTCAGTAGCACCAAATTCACGTAATTTTTCTTGTACTTCTGCCATTGCACATTTTTTTGTAGTTAAAATCTACAAATACACACACGACGTAGCGTGACTGATTGACGACTAGGCACTGCGGTAGGCGCCAGCGAGAGACGAGCGTTGGGGTTACCAGAGCTTGAAGCTCATATTCCCTATTTTGAATGTTAACATCTGTTAGATTATGATCTGTTACTCTGGACATCTCTATCAAATATTTTATTCTGTACGTTATTTATACGTAAAAAAAAATTAAGCATTCTTACTAACATTTTAAATGCCAGTGTGTTTGTAGTTTTTTCTTATGTTTTGTTTCTGTTTATTTCTTCACGGCTGTAATACTTCACTGCGGCGCCCCGCGGTATTCCCCACGGTTAAAAAGTAGCCTATATGTTGATCCAGGGTGTCAGTCACCTCCATACCGAATTTTACCAAAATTGGTACATCCGTTTAAGCGCGTGTAAAATACAAACAACGACACGGGTACGTATTTGAATATCGAAAGCTAATATATCTAACGTTAAAAAGTCGACGGTCAAAATATCGAACGAGTAGATATTTAGATCGTTCGATATCATTATATCGACGTTTGGAGTACCTAAAAGTCAAATACCAAATTGCTAAAATATCGAAAGTTCAAAATATCTACACTCAAATTATCGATATATGTTAATATCGAAACCCAAAATATCAACCATCAAAAAGCCAACGTTTAAAATGTCGAAAAATTGAAATAGCAAACGATCTTAATATCTACTGTCATTATATCGACGGCTGACATTCCGAAAGCGCAAATGCCGAACGGTAATTAAATTGCACGTGGACAAAATAGGAGGGTAGATGCGAAAAAATAATGAGCTGTGTGTGAAAGTCCGAATCTAGGGCTCTCGCTGGTTAGGACGCGAGCCGACACAGAGCACCCTAGTGTTTTTGTAAAGCCGGAGGCGCGGAGGGAGTGCAGCCCTCGCCCGCCGTGACGTTAGACATGACGTGGCGCTTTGCCACGCAAGGACGGAAGGGCTGCTCTCCCCGCAGCGCCGGAGCTAAGGCAGAGTCTTTGAATTTTGACGTTATGATCCTTCGATATTCTAATTTTCGATATTTTAACCGTCGATATTTTGTATGCCGATATTTCAATTTTCGATATTCATATAAGTACCCCAACGATACACACACACACACACACACAAACATTTACCTTTATAATATCAGTGTGATAATGTATCTCATGTCCACGTCCACCACGTCTGCCGCATGCACCCGGAAAGGTGGGCTACGTAGCTTGACACAAGAGGAGAGGCCTTTGCCCAGCAGTGGGACACTCAAACAGAGTAATTAAAAAAAATTATCTCATAGTTAAGAATCAGAAGATGGGCATAAGGGTTCACTATTATGTTGCATAAACATTGACATATAAATTATATTCCTATTTCAATTTAAAATCTGTTAATTGAATTTAATGATTACTATATTATCTTATCAATGAGTATTATAATCTGTTAATGTAAGAATTTGAAATTTGCATGCCATTACTATGGTGAATTGTGTTGTTCTTTTGTAATATTTGTCATCCTCATGTACCATGATTCTAGCAAATAAAAGAACTTTGACTTTGACTTTGACTTTAAAATTGATACTCATATTTTCATTTTGCATAACAACCTTTGACAGAATCATCATTTCTCCGAATTTTATTTTGCATAATTTTTTTCTCATAATGTTATATCACATATATTTTTTTTATCCGAATAGTTATTTCGAAGAAATTCATATCTCATAATATTTAGATTGCATAAAAATTGTTCGAAGCAGAAATAGTACATTACATCAGAGGCCGGGAAAATGAGGATTTCCGGCCAAGTAGGTATATACGGCCGAGCGAGCGTGCGAGGGTGGACCAATTTGAAATTTTCTCCATACAAATCGTTTTTTTTCGATATTTTCCGAATTTGACCGAATTTTCGGACAAGATTTCAGATTCATATTTTTGAGCCCCGAGAGCCCCCCGATACCGAGTTTTAGCCGCCTAGCACGAATTTGAAATTTTGAATCGTTTTTTTTTCGATATTTTCCGAATTTGACCGAATTTTCGGACAAGATTTCAGATTTATATTTTAGAGCCCCGAGAGCCCCCCGATACTGAGTTTTAGCCGCCTAGCACCAATTTGAAATTTAAATCCAAAAAAGGGATGGGTGATTCTACAGGCGTTTCAACCGCCGTCAGTCCGCTGTCATAAATAACAAAGCAACGGGCCGTTATATGCTTTCAATTAGATTAAGAATGGTAAGAAGTACGGATACAGTATATCACTGTTTGAAAGTTCGCAGCTTGGTGTAGCTCATACTTTCAATATTTATGACAGCGGACTTATGGCGGTTGAAACGCCTGTAGAATCACCCGGATGCTTTCTACATTTACTGCCAAATTTCGTTTGCTCTCCAGCAAATAATATAATAATATAATATAAAATGGAAAGTAAAATAAATACGTTTCAAAATGTCCCTAACGCAGAGCAGATATATAAGAAATGGCAACACTGCTTATCTTTAACCGCCCGATTTAGACGGAAATTTGTTTATTACCAACCAAATTGATTGGTAAATAAATTCCATTTGCTTCCGAGTTCATCGTTTAGTATTACTTCTAGTTGCGACCTCTGTTGGTAATAGTTGAAACTCGGTGCTTAACTTTACTACGATAATCTAATCAAGCAGATCGCGCTATGTAGGTACCGTGATTTCCAATAGATGGCCTCTTACTGTTAGTTTAATTTGGTAGATAATTGCTAGGGTGGTCCTTATATATGTCGATTTTTAACGGGGCACCTTTTCTATTGATTATTTAACATAAGAATCGGTAACAGTATTTTTTGACGTGACAACGTCTTAAATTAGGTTGCGGCTCGGAGTCACTCATGAAAAAGTGTAACGCCCGCTCACGGTTGATGAGTGAGAGAGACAAAATATATTTCTATAGTTAAAATTTGTGCAATTCTTATTTTCATTCATCGAGCATTACTGTAACAAGAGGGAAGAGGGCGGAAGAGGGAAGAGGGAAGAGGGAAGAGGGAAGAGGGAAGAGGGAAGAGGGAAGAGGGAAGAGGGAAGAGGGAAGAGGGAAGAGGGAAGAGGGAAGAGGGAAGAGGGAAGAGGGAAGAGGGAAGAGGGAAGAGGGAAGAGGGAAGAGGGAAGAGGGAAGAGGGAAGAGGGAAGAGGGAAGAGGGAAGAGGGAAGAGGGAAGAGGGAAGAGGGAAGAGGGAAGAGGGAAGAGGGAAGAGGGAAGAGGGAAGAGGGAAGAGGGAAGAGGGAAGAGGGAAGAGGGAAGAGGGAAGAGGGAAGAGGGAAGAGGGAAGAGGGAAGAGGGAAGAGGGAAGAGGGAAGAGGGAAGAGGGAAGAGGGAAGAGGGAAGAGGGAAGAGGGAAGAGGGAAGAGGGAAGAGGGAAGAGGGAAGAGGGAAGAGGGAAGAGGGAAGAGGGAAGAGGGAAGAGGGAAGAGGGAAGAGGGAAGAGGGAAGAGGGAAGAGGGAAGAGGGAAGAGGGAAGAGGGAAGAGGGAAGAGGGAAGAGGGAAGAGGGAAGAGGGAAGAGGGAAGAGGGAAGAGGGAAGAGGGAAGAGGGAAGAGGGAAGAGGGAAGAGGGAAGAGGGAAGAGGGAAGAGGGAAGAGGGAAGAGGGAAGAGGGAAGAGGGAAGAGGGAAGAGGGAAGAGGGAAGAGGGAAGAGGGAAGAGGGAAGAGGGAAGAGGGAAGAGGGAAGAGGGAAGAGGGAAGAGGGAAGAGGGAAGAGGGAAGAGGGAAGAGGGAAGAGGGAAGAGGGAAGAGGGAAGAGGGAAGAGGGAAGAGGGAAGAGGGAAGAGGGAAGAGGGAAGAGGGAAGAGGGAAGAGGGAAGAGGGAAGAGGGAAGAGGGAAGAGGGAAGAGGGAAGAGGGAAGAGGGAAGAGGGAAGAGGGAAGAGGGAAGAGGGAAGAGGGAAGAGGGAAGAGGGAAGAGGGAAGAGGGAAGAGGGAAGAGGGAAGAGGGAAGAGGGAAGAGGGAAGAGGGAAGAGGGAAGAGGGAAGAGGGAAGAGGGAAGAGGGAAGAGGGAAGAGGGAAGAGGGAAGAGGGAAGAGGGAAGAGGGAAGAGGGAAGAGGGAAGAGGGAAGAGGGAAGAGGGAAGAGGGAAGAGGGAAGAGGGAAGAGGGAAGAGGGAAGAGGGAAGAGGGAAGAGGGAAGAGGGAAGAGGGAAGAGGGAAGAGGGAAGAGGGAAGAGGGAAGAGGGAAGAGGGAAGAGGGAAGAGGGAAGAGGGAAGAGGGAAGAGGGAAGAGGGAAGAGGGAAGAGGGAAGAGGGAAGAGGGAAGAGGGAAGAGGGAAGAGGGAAGAGGGAAGAGGGAAGAGGGAAGAGGGAAGAGGGAAGAGGGAAGAGGGAAGAGGGAAGAGGGAAGAGGGAAGAGGGAAGAGGGAAGAGGGAAGAGGGAAGAGGGAAGAGGGAAGAGGGAAGAGGGAAGAGGGAAGAGGGAAGAGGGAAGAGGGAAGAGGGAAGAGGGAAGAGGGAAGAGGGAAGAGGGAAGAGGGAAGAGGGAAGAGGGAAGAGGGAAGAGGGAAGAGGGAAGAGGGAAGAGGGAAGAGGGAAGATGGTGGACATTATTTTTTCTTAAAAATCGATATGGGTGTCATCTCCAAGTTTCCTCGGGGTTCCGATTACGAAAATGACATCCATTTTGAAATCCAAGATGGCGGACATTATTTTTTCTTAAAAATCGATATGGGTGTCATCTCCGAGGTTCCTCGGGGTTCCGATTACGAAAATGACATCCATTTTGAAATCCAAGATGGCGGACATAATTTTTTCTTAAAAATCGATATGGGTGTCATCTCCGAGGTTCCTCGGGGTTCCGATTACGAAAATGACATCCATTTTGAAATCCAAGATAGTGGACATTATTTTTTCTTAAAAATCGATATGGGTGTCATCTCCGAGTTTCCTCGGGGTTCCGATTACGAAAATGACATCCATTTTGAAATCCAAGATGGCGGACATTATTTTTTCTTAAAAATCGATATGGGTGTCATCTCCAAGGTTCCTCGGGGTTCCGATTACAAAAATGACATCCATTTTGAAATCCAAGATGGCGGACATAATTTTTTCTTAAAAATCGATATGGGTGTCAGCTCCAAGTTTCCTCGGGGTTCCGATTACGAAAATGACTTCGATTTTGAAATCCAAGATGGCGGACATAATTTTTTCTTATAAATCGATATGGGTGTCATCTCCGAGGTTCCTCGGGGTTCCGGATACGAAAATGACGTCCATTTTGTGATTTTGAAATCCAAGATGGCGGACTTAAATTTTGACGTGACAACGTCTTAAATTAGGTTGCGGCTCGGAGTCACTCATGAAAAAGTGTAACGCCCGCTCACGTCTGATGAGAGAGAGAGACAAAATATATTTCTATAGTTAAAATTTGTGCAATTCTTATTTTCATTCATCGAGCATTACTGTAACAAGAGGGAAGAGGGCGGAAGAGGGAAGAGGGAAGAGGGAAGAGGGAAGAGGGAAGAGGGAAGAGGGAAGAGGGAAGAGGGAAGAGGGAAGAGGGAAGAGGGAAGAGGGAAGAGGGAAGAGGGAAGAGGGAAGAGGGAAGAGGGAAGAGGGAAGAGGGAAGAGGGAAGAGGGAAGAGGGAAGAGGGAAGAGGGAAGAGGGAAGAGGGAAGAGGGAAGAGGGAAGAGGGAAGAGGGAAGAGGGAAGAGGGAAGAGGGAAGAGGGAAGAGGGAAGAGGGAAGAGGGAAGAGGGAAGAGGGAAGAGGGAAGAGGGAAGAGGGAAGAGGGAAGAGGGAAGAGGGAAGAGGGAAGAGGGAAGAGGGAAGAGGGAAGAGGGAAGAGGGAAGAGGGAAGAGGGAAGAGGGAAGAGGGAAGAGGGAAGAGGGAAGAGGGAAGAGGGAAGAGGAACAAAATATATTTCTATAGTTAAAATTTGTGCAATTCTTATTTTCATTCATTGTTCCTTTTGTGCAATTTAATAATATTCATATCAATAAATATTCTACCGAGAATAAGACGTTGTCACGTAAAATCTTCCTTCGCCCGTAAAACCGACTTTACAGGCAACCATTTTTTAGGGTTCCGTACCCAAAGGGTAAAAACGGGACCCTATTACTGAGACTTCGCTGTCCGTCCGTCCGTCTGTCACCAGAATAAGACGTTGTCACGTAAAATCTTCCTTCGCCCGTAAAACCGACTTTACAGGCAACCATTTTTTAGGGTTCCGTACCCAAAGGGTAAAAACGGGACCCTATTACTGAGACTTCGCTGTCCGTCCGTCCGTCTGTCACCAGGCTGTATCTCAAGAACGGTGATAGCTAGACAGTTGAAATTTTCACAGATGATGTATTTCTATTGCCGCTATAACAACAAATACTAAAAATAAAATAAAATAAATATTAAAGGGGGGCTCCCATACAACAAACGGGTTGGTTGCGTTAACTTTGCACCTCATTTGTATGGGGCTCTATACATACCAGGTGCAAACTTAACTTAACCACTTAAGGATGAAAAGTGTTTGTACGGAACCCTCGGTGCGCGAGTCCGACTCGCACTTGCCCAATTTTTTATTTCATATTTTTTGGACAAAAATTAGGGGTCGCTACCACAGATAAAACTTTGTGAAAAAAAAATTAAACAAACATAATATTATTATCAACTACACAATAAGGTATCCATTACAATACATAATAAAATTACCAAATTATGATAAAAGGGTGGATTTTTGGGTGTTGGGGTACTTTTTAGGGTTCCGTAGTCAACTAGGAACCCTTATAATTTCGCCATGTCCGTCTGTCCTTCCGTCCGTCCGCGGCTTAGCTCCGTGACCTTTAGTACTAGAAAGCTAAAATTTGGTATGTGTATGTATGTATAACGCCGACAGAACGGTAAAATAAAAATCTAGAAAAAAAATTTTGTTCGGGTACCTCTAGAACACCTAAAGTGGGGGTGATTATTTTTTCTTTTCAACACTGGTGTGTGGGGTGTCGTTGAATAGGTCTTGTAAAAATAATAGGGGTCTTTTAACATTGTTTTTTATAAAGTGCAGTTTTGTAAATATTCGCTAAAAAAAACAAAAAAAATAGTGTCCTCTAACTTTTCAACCACGGGTCAAAAAAAAATCGGGAAAACTAATGTATATAAGGCCTTATAAGTACTTTCAATGAAAACTATATTGAACAAAATCGGTCGAGCTGTTTTTGAGTTATCGCCAAATTTCATATTTTTCTTTAAAAGGACGTAAGTTGACTTCCAGAAGGTAATAAGTGATTACAGTTTCTAGGGCGTTTACGACCTTTTTATAGAGCTTAAAATCTTTCTTAACTTAAACCTCGGGCTTAAAACAGCAGTTTATTGTGAAGGATGAGCAACTACGGAACCCTACACTGAGCGTGGCCCGACATGCTCTTGGCCGGTTTTTATGAATTGTTTTACTATTAAAAGCAAATACTGTTTCTGTTTAAAAGTGAGACTGGAAGTGTTGAAGGCCCTGCTTCCTGGTTCATGTCAGGTGTTAAATGGTATTTTCACTGCTAGATGTAGATGAAAACTTAGATAGGATATTAGGATAGGAAACATCTTGAAACAGTTGGCTCGATTCATAAAATTGCTATTTTTTTATTTTATTTTTTAAATAATGTGGAAATAACTCATATTAAATAACGATTTTATGAGGTTTCACTTTTCAAAAATCGAAAAATAAGGACCACCCTAGTAATTACCTTCCGATTTGATCGGGGGGAAAGTTGATTTTAGGCAAGTTCGTTTTGTCAATTACCTTACGTTTATTGTTTATTGTTTATTAAATTACACACACAAGCTCACAGTTACACACCAAAACGCTTACCATGCTACACAAATACATATTATTATTAATTAGACTAAGGAAGTACATAATTTTACTTTATCACTATTTAGAAAGATGATGACATCATAGTAGTAGATAAAAGGTATCCGAAAATTGTCTAGATTTCTACTTTTTCTTCCTACCTACTGTTTCGAAAACCCACTAAAGTAGACGTATTGGTATGGACGGTAACAAAAAGTTCCTTCTGAAACAGTACCTTCAAAAATGTAACCCAATTACATTGGAAGGAAAATTTCGTGTCTGCCGAATTTTGGTAGGTAATCAATACCTTCCGATTTAATCGGTAGAAATTGAAGGGAAAGCTGCGTTTTTTTGGTAGGTTCGGCACTTAGAAGGAAATATTCGGAAGATCACGCACTCAATAACCTTCCGTTAGAAAAAACCTACCGAATTTGTAGGTAAATCTAGAAGGTATGCGAAAATTCCGTCAATTTTTTTTTACATTTCCTTCCGACATTACCTACTCTTTCAAAAACCCACTAAATTCGAAGGATTGGTATGGAAGGTAACAAAAAGTTCCTTCTGAAGCTTTACTTCCCAAAATATTGCCTTCTGAAATTCGCTTCTAAATTGGAAGGAAAATTTCGTGTTCCTACCGAATTTTGGTAGGTTACCAATACCTCCTTATTTGATCGGTATTAATTGAAGGGAAAATTAAGTTTTTTTGGTAGGTTAGGCTCTTAGAAGGAAATATTCGGAAGGTCACGCACTTAATTACCTTCCGTTAGAAAAACCCTGCCAAATTTGTAGGTAAATCTAGAAGGTCTGCGAAAGTTCCGTCTAATTTTTTACATTTTCTTCCGATATTACCTACTGTTTTGAAAACCCACTAAAGTAGATGGATTGGTATGGAGGGTAACAACAAGTTCCTTCTGAAGCTGTACCTCCTAAGATGTTACCTTCTATAATTTTCTTTTAAATTGGAAGGAAAATTTCGTGTTCCTTCCGAATTTTCGTAGGTAATCTATACCTCTCGATTTGATCGGTAGTAATCGGAGGGAAAGCTGAGTTTTTTTGGTAGGTTAGGCTCTTAGAAGGAAATATTCGGATGATCACGCACTCAATAACCTTCCGTTAGAAAAAACCTACCAAATTTGTAGGTAAATCTAGAAGGTATGCGAAAATTCCGTCTACTTTTTCACATTTCCTTCCAACATTACCTACTGTTTTGAAAATCTACTAAAGTAGACGGATTGTTGTGGAGGGTAACCACAATTTCCTTCTGAAGCAGTTCCTCCTAAGATGTTACCTTCTAAAATTCTCTTTTAATTTGGAAGGAAAAAATCGTGTTCCTTCCGAATTTTGGTAGGTAATCTATACCTCTCGATTTGATCGGTAGTAATCGGAGGGAAAGTTCCGTTTTTTGGCTGGTTCGGCACTTAGAAGGAAATATTCGGAAGGTCACGTGCTCAATTACCTTCCGTTAGAAAAACCATACCAAAATAGTAGGTAAATCTAGAAGGTATTCGGAAATTCCGCCTAAATTTTTACATTTCCTTCTGAAATTACCTACTGTTTCAAAAACCCATTAAAATAGTGGGATTGGTATGGACGGTAACAAAAAGTTCCCTCTGAAGTTTTCCTCCTAAGAAGTTACCTTCTAAAATATCCTTCTAACTTGGAAGGAAGTTTTCATGTTTCTATCAAATTTTGGGAGGTAATAAATACCTCCCAATTTGATCGGTAGTAATCGGAGGAAAAGCTGAATTTTTTTGGTAGATTAGGCACTTAGAAGGAAATATTCGGAAGATCACGCACTCAATAACCTTCCTTTAAAAAAAACCTACCAAATTTGTAGGTAAATCTAGAAGGTATGCCAAAGTTCCGTCAAATTTTTTACATTTCCTTCCGATATTACCTACTGTTTTGAAAACCCACTAAAGTAGATGGATTGGTATGGAGGGTAACAACAAGTTCCTTCTGAAGCTGTACCTCCTAAGATGTTACCTTCTATAATTTTCTTTTAAATTGGAAGGAAAATTTCGTGTTCCTTCCGAATTTTCGTAGGTAATCTATACCTCTCGATTTGATCGGTAGTAATCGGAGGGAAAGCTGAGTTTTTTTGGTAGGTTAGGCTCTTAGAAGGAAATATTCGGATGATCACGCACTCAATAACCTTCCGTTAGAAAAAACCTACCAAATTTGTAGGTAAATCTAGAAGGTATGCGAAAATTCCGTCTATTTTTTTTACATTTCCTTCCAACATTATCTACTGTTTTGAAAATCTACTAAAGTAGACGGATTGCTGTGGAGGGTAACAACTTACCTTTTAAAATTATCTTTTAATTTGGAAGGAAAAATTCGTGTTCCTTCCGAATTTTGGTAGGTAATCTATACCTCTCGATTTGATCGGTAGTAATCGGAGGGAAAGTTCCGTTTTTTGGCAGGTTCGGCACTTAGAAGGAAATATTCGGAAGGTCACGTGCTGAATTACCTTCCGTTAGAAAAACCCTACCAAATTAGTAGGTAAATCTATAAGGTATTCGAAAATTCCGCCTAAATTTTTACATTTCCTTCTGAAATTACCTACTGTTTCAAAAACCTACTAAAATAGAAGGATTGGTATGGACGGTAACAAAAAGTTCCCTCTAAAGTTTTCCTCCTAAGATATTACCTTCTAAAATATCCTTCAAACTTGGAAGGAAATTTTCGTTTTCCTACCGAATTTTGGGAGGTAATCAACTACCATCCGGTTTGGTCGGTTGCATTCGGAGGGAAAGGTGTTTTTTTTGGTAGGTAAGGCATTTAGAAGGAAAAATTCGGAAGGTAACACCACTTTTTTCTGTCAGTGTACCTAGTGCCTTACGAGCGACATAGGTATTAGGCAGTGTATGCACGTAGTTGGTCTATTTTCAGTTATAAAGCAGATCAGAATACTTTCTCCGCATTGTTTTGCTTCCGAGGGGAGGCAGCGGCTGAATACGAATCGTTGTTTACTTATTGGAGAACTTGTCTGAATTGCTATGATACCAATATTGCACAGACTGTGGTAAGCAGACCTACTTATTTGGGTAAGTATTGTAGAAACACACCAACAATGAATCATTACACAACTATGTGTCCGTTGCGTCTTATCATTACTAACTAATTAAGACGACTAATTAATGCCTAACTTTAAGCTGTCATTTTTAACGCTAGTAAGTAAAGCCACTCAGTGTGATGACCTCTCTTTATAATGTAACTCCGTGCAGCTGGTAAATAGCCTGCACTTCAAGTTTACGTGAGAGTATCCTCAGGATTTATCTCCCTAGGGCGTTATGCGCAGGTTTTGCCTATTCGGATAGTTTCATCCGCGTTGCTTCCCTAATGAAATTTACATATTTCATTTCAAGTAACAGTCCAATATACCTGGAGTCCGGCCATATTGGTCCCGAGCCGCTTTATTGAATAAAACATAGCCTGTATTGCATGTGCCGAACCTCTCAGATGCATATTTCTTACATATTTCGTGCCAGTAACGGCCCGAGCCGTGTGCATCTACATTTTTATTGCCATCCCCTTTATTTAATATAGTTCCGTTTCAAACTCCTATAAAAATCCAATAGGAAATAGTTTGTCTTCATGAGTGTAGTTCGCGGTAGTTTTGAATACCAATTGCATTTTTATACTGAGCAAATCGTAAATGCGGTTGCATTGGCTATCGGGAATCTATATTTCATTAAGTGGATTCATAATGTATCATATCGGGCGAGTTTGTTTGGCTACATGTATAAACATTGTTGCTAACGAAAATATTGCGAGGGTAGACAACAATGCGTAAATTGCAGGCCCAGGGGTGAACCGCAATCGACGGAAAATCACAAAACCCGGAATGAAAACCATTAGTGGTGCACATAATAATATTTCAATAGATACATGCGGTCCACTTCCCACGGACTCTATTATCAATAACTAAGATAGCTCTGCTTGCGGCGATTGTCGGAACTTAAATAAGTAATGAGGAAAATGGTACTATTGTCAGTACGCTAGCGCCGCTGCCCACCGCAGAATTAAGTTGGCAGTTGAGTATAAAATAAAAAATAATAAAGAGTGCCTCTGGGCAGTGTCTATTCTTCACCTTTTGTTGGGACAGGTGATTGATGGACCCTTTATTGTTGGTGTCGTTTGCTTTGAGAAATGAACTGTTATGTTTGCGCTCGGATACTTGATTGCCTATTGCAATTTGGGTTACTTTTTTCCCGCGGCACATTCAATAAACCATTTGATATAAATTGAATGATTTTCGTTTGATTTATTTTTGAAATAATTAGAGTCGATAACGATTTAGCGTGGTGTTTGGACAGCATAAATATAAGGTTAATTGTAGGATTGGAAAGGAGCCGTATAATTTAACAAATGAATCCCGAATCGCTTGCCCTATAATTGGTGCTGGCACAAAATAATAGAGCAAGTCCCTCCTTTGAAAAACGGCCAAGCGGCGTCGATTAACATTTGTGCTTAAGCAGCGCAGGGATTAAATGTTGAATTTATTTTCTCAAACAGACCATGCAAAATGCCACTCCACCCTATACGGTGATACTCAATCCGCGTCTCCCCATTTTAGTAGGTATAGGGTGGCATGAATAGTCAACCTACTCATAGCTACTTTGATGTTTACCGATGAATGATTATGCGCCCTAAATGTCGAAATTAATATACGTAGCTATTGTTTGGTAGATGTCGAAAAGCCAATTAAATTCGGTTTTGCATTCAGTCTGGCTTTATTAGCATTCCCTGTTTTCTATAGAAGCTTGGAAAGGGGATGCATACGGAAGCGAGCATTTCAAATATGTCAGCCTCGCAGCCTCGACTCTATAGAGGACATTCCCTGATTAGGAGGTGGGTTAATTTTCTAGCTCTGCATTCGAGTAAATGAAGCTAGCATCTAGATAACGTAGTGCCAGTGCACGAATGTAGGTATCAGAGTGATTCATTAAGCAACGCTCAAAGTAAAGCTCCAACACACATTGAGGCCGATTAAGCACTTAAAACTAGTTCACTAGAATCAAAATAACGCGGAATAACATACGAGATATACGATAATTCAGTTGCGGTTCGTTTTATTGAGCAATTACAATGCAAGTAAGGTGAAATTGTTTGTACGGAGCAATGTTTTTCAGTTAAAACAATTTTCAGGCACGAAGCGGTGATTATTCAGTACTACGAATACCGATAGCCGGCAAAGGTGAAATTAACACTAATATACCTTATACGTAGCTACATGTATAGAGTTAGCCCGTGCCATACTTCTGTTTTGAACATGAAGGTCATATGTGGGGTGTAATTCTGTGGTACTTAAGCTGTTTTAAGTTGGTTGCAGTGTAGCTGTGGCACAACTTTTATCAGGTTCATCTTCACGCTATTCGCCGCGAGCTAATGAGAGGATCCATGCAGTACCGTGAGGCAGAAATTTCTACATTTCTACGCTGTTAAATATATTTAAACTGACGAAGTCCAGTCTCGAGATAGTTTCACATTCGCATGTGGGTTCCAATTCCAATCACAAAGTTTCATGCCATCCTCCGACACTACCTAATAATAATCAGTTAAAAGTAGTAGGTATCATCCAAAACTTGATTAGTTCTGTTCTGCAGTACAGATTAAATCATAATGTGTAAATGCTCTCCTCCCCGACTTCTCACGTGTTGTTTTTATTGCCATGCATCGTAATCTCATATTCATTAAGTACATATCACTGGACCTACATACAATAGTACATATGGCTTTAATACGCAGAGAGACATTGGCTAAAACTATTCATGACTCTACAAAGCGGTGTTACAACTTTTTATGCCTACATCTTCTCACAAATTCATCATCTCTAAACGGCTTTTTAAATGATACTCCGTTGATTGAATCCCGTCCTTTCCCACTATTTGTACTAGCCTTTATAAACGAATTCCATTTGATTTGAATTTGGAATCCAACCGTTCGTAATTGTCCGTTGAGATCCGTGAAAGTGTTTCGTGGTCGGCATTGTGCCTGTATCGCACTCTTGACAATGAAATGTTGAGCAAGGTGTCATAATAAACACTTTTTTTTAATCTATGGACTTTTGTAACGTTTTTATGAGAGTACCGTGTGTAAAAGTTATTTTATGCGTATAATAAAGATTGCAATTATTTCAAAAGTCGCTAAGATTGCTAAAAAAATCTTCACATGTTCGAAAATTTCTTAAAATCTGTTAGGCTAAATGTATAAATAAATATTTATAATTTAGTCCAAAACAAACATACGGGTACATATTGTATGGTAACTTGATTTCCTTCATGGCTACACGGTATTTGAAAGATTTGAGGCTTTCGCTAACGAAAAGGTACCAAACTGACGGTTGTCTATAAGGAAGATATCTATTTGCATCTTTATATGGGAAGCCGTTTTCTGGACCCTTAAAAACATCTGGAAATACGGTAATTTGTGTATATAATAATATGTATATGGGGGAGTCCTTGTTTGTCTTTGATCGTCTCGCAACTGCAACAGTATAAAACATGCAGAAGGTATGTTAACAACAAAGGTCGGCCCCTCGAAGAATGCATATTACGAAAATCAACCCTCAAAGGAATTGACATGTAGTGTTACCGTCTCAATGGAAAATCGACACGAGCGAAGCCTTGGGGAAAATCTTAGTTGAATACCTACAAGTTCGTGTTACAATATGTACCTACAAATAAAACAACCCCGTGAATCCCATAAGAATTGTCACAAAGGATAGCCTAAACTATTGACCTTATGATTAAACGAGGGATTTAAGAACGATTTCATTAATCTAACATTTTAAAGATTTTAAGGTTATAGATATCTACGAATACGAAAGAGCAAAGTGGGATATAGTTCGCTCATATAGTTTTTATCCGATGGTTTCCTGCTGTCATGACCATATCGTCGGTCCATCCGGTTAGGCTCTCACGCTCACGACCTGTCGTTGAAGAGTTATTTAGAGACCTTTAACCAGCAAAATAGTCTTTCGGCTAATATGATGATGTTTTTGTACTCGTGTACATGAATTATGACGACGCGGTTAGCGCAGTTTGTAAGCACCTGCGTACTGAGCCGACGGTTCCGGGTTCGATTCCCGGTCAGGGCCAATATTTGTATGATGAACTCGAATGTTTGTGCTTGGGTCATGGTTGTTATATGTATTTATAAGTACTCGTATATTTTATCAATATAAGTATGTATATCGTCGTTTATTACCCATAACACGACACGAGCTTCTTGAGCTTAACTTGAGACTAGATCGATTTGTGTGAGGTTGTCTGATATGGTTATTTTTATTATTTATTTATAAAAAAATAAGTAAGTATTTTCCATTATTGCATTCTGTATTTCTGTTTTCTTTTCTAGATGCTGTCCAGAGGTTTGTGGAGATGCCCACGTATACCGAGGTGAATCCTGGAGAAGACGCGTTGCTGAAGTGCAGGATATCGGACAAGAAGGGAGTTTGCTCGTGGCAAAAAGATAATAAGGTAGGTTTCCTATATTAATATATCCATTCTTTTATGTCATAGGGGGCAAACAAGCAAACGGATCTCCTGATGGAAAGCGATTACCGTACCGCCCATATATAGACAGCAGCAACACCAGAGGAGTCACAATTTCGTTGCCAGATCCTATTATGGATTTATGTTCGGGCATTATATTGAAATGATTTAGATGCGTTCTTACATCCATCGTCAAAAGAGGCACAGGTATTTTAATACCCAAATATTTTATATGGTACCTAGACCTACATATCTGTAGAGTTTCATACAAATGTGGATTTAACGTGGCCAGGCTGTAATAGCGTGTCTGAAAATATATAAAAACTTTACCTAGTTGGACACAATAATGAATGCCACTGTGTGTACAGTACAAGTACACCGCCTTACTATTTGGCGATACACATATTATTTCTTGCCTTTTTCTATTCGTTAAAGTCGGAGACAGACGGACAAGAAGCGAACTTGCAACAGCTCTGTTTGCGATAACTCTTTAACTCGTGATAAGAATAATATCTAAATATAAGTGATTCAAAGAAGAACTTATTGTCTGACCCCAAAAGACACTCAGTCTTTTGTTAGTTTTGTTTTTAATTAGACACCCGGATGTGCCAAACACGACTTAGTCAATGACGTCAGTATCTATAATCAATATACTTCATAATAATAGAATAACATCAGGTATACTATTAGCCATAAGACAACACTTATTCGTGGTAGATTTCCGGTTATCTCAAGCAATAGCCTAGTTTTATGAAACATGTAATGTTACAAATTTTTTTGTGTGGAAACACCTCAACTTTTTAATTGAAACTTCAAAGCGTTTCAAATAAACAATTCGAGGATAGGAGCAACACACAAGGCAAAAATCGAGAGGTCTCCCCTGTGTCTGTGTGGTGGATATGTGGAATCTTTGGATTGGCAATCCAGAGTCCAGACATACCGAGTTCAATTGCCCGTCTCTTGCACCCAATTTTTCTTTATATCAATGGTTCAATATTAGTTCGGTTGCAATTATTCGTAGTAATTAATTTGCTTCTCAACGGTTACAGTACAACAGTTAAAAAGTATTACGACTGCTACCTATATACTAATAATACGCTGGCAATGTTGACTGGTTGCGAATAACAGAAGCATGTTGCCAATACTTAGAAATAGATAGCATATTGAATTGTAACTAATAGGTAGGTACCTACTTTTAGTATGGCACATTAGTTTAGTGCTTTCTTAGGCGGCACGTCCACTGAAGCGAAATGGAGAAAATATACCAATCAGCAGCTCTAGCACAACTGTGACACGCTACTTTCTCACGCGAGATATATTAGCTATCTCTTTCTGTACGCTCCTGTAAGAGAATGACGGTGATATAGGTGTCCTAATCTATCTCTTTCTGTACAGTACTGTAAGAGAGTGACGGGTGATATTACTTCGCTCGACAAGTCGGAAGCATATCGTGCTAGAC
Source organism: Apotomis turbidana (assembly GCA_905147355.2). NCBI lineage: Eukaryota > Metazoa > Arthropoda > Insecta > Lepidoptera > Tortricidae > Apotomis > Apotomis turbidana. The sequence continues at coordinate 5,229,816 of LR990293.1, forward strand.
GGGCAGGCTGCGTTTTTGTGAAGCCTAAAAGGATTACATTTAAATCTTAGGAATGTGATTGAGTCCCTTTTACACAGCTCTGTTCCAGTGGACAGGCAGCTTTACGCCTTTACTATGTCTTCTCCCTTTTTTCCTATTCATGGAACAGTCTTCCCGGGAAATTGTTGTAATTTTGCATAAAATATGATTACTTTTCAAGTATAGTCTATTGATTTATTGGTTTCGGCTTCATGACCATCATATATAAAGGCTATATGTTCTTTTAGAGCACTTATTTATTTATTTCATCATTACAGTTCCTTAACTAATGCGTCATGAAACTTACATTATAAATACAATATTATCATAGAGCAACCGAATGAAAAACATAAACATAAAACAGCAATACGGCCAAAATTTTTTATCATATATCATCCAATACTCTCACATATCACAAAATCTCAAACATTCAGTGCACACTGCCGCCCATCGCCACGCAAACAAATCATCAAATCATCAATCAATCAATCAGATATGTCTATTCGTTAATTTTCTTTCTTACTTCCTATTTTGACTTCCTTAAAATGACACACTGGTCAAGTAACCCGAAGAAAATTTTGACACCACACCATTAAAATGCTATCCGTGTCTCTGTTGTGGTTAACGTCATTTCAAAGTTCATACAGTTTTCCTTAATCGTTTTACTAACCGCTTTGTCACTTTGTTTCTACGAAAGTTTATCATTGTGGCTTTGTAGTTAAAACACGTATGACCTCATTAGCTGTGTACGTTTTTTATCGCCGGAAAATACGGTTTTTTGGACCGTGCATAAATGGTTGGTTATTCATCATGGTTCACTTACATTTGCGTAGTTCGATGACTTCAATCTATTCAATATCTCTGGTCCGTGCCAGTACGGGCTTACTTTCAGCTAATTCACCGATTATTTCAACGAGAGAGGCTTTTTTGTATTTTGATGTATTATTCAACCAGCAAAACAGTCGTATAAGCAAAGCGTAGTCGTAAAAAGGAGTTAAAGATGACAAATCGTTGTATAAAAGAACTATACTCAACTCTAGCGTTTTAGAATTTTGCGCGTAAAAATATGTGGACCAAACGTTTAGTCGACATGTTTACAGCGCGTTTACTCGATTACTGTATAAAGGTGTCAAATTTCATTTTAATACCACTGCAAGTTCTAAATTAGCTGTATAAAAGCTTCAAATTGTCTAATTAGCTACTGAAGAAGTCTTTATAGCACCGTCATTCGACATTGTTCCCGGGGCAGCATTATAATGGTTAAAAAGATGCTTATATGACCGAATAGCATCTCAGTTACTCTTAAAGCACAGGTGTTATATAGAATATATCGATTCACTATTACTGCACCTGCCGAGAGAAAAATTCTAAAAGTGATTGTTATATAGCACCTAAAGTTGTTAGGCCTGAGCCTCCTGTTTAATGCTATAGGCTGAGTACAGCGGCTTTCCATACCAATGACGCTTAGTATGGAAATACGCTGAACACTGCGAATCAGAGAAACATGCCTTCGAAACATAATTTATGCTTTGCAGAAAATGAAAGCAGTATCAGTTAATTCATGTTAATAGGCGTCTAATAAAGTTAAATAGACGAGGACGTAATAACAAAGAACACCCTAGCTTTTGGTAATAATTGCTGATTCACCATACACCATTTAATTAACATAACATACCAAAAATCTTGCTTTCTCAACATCATACCTCTTTTGCCATAATATGGAATGTACCTAAGCTCTATTTTACATATACTTAGTTCGCTTTTACAGCTAGATAAAGGTGAACCAAAGTTTCTCAAAGTGTTAATTAGCTTGGTGCATGCGCCGAAACGATTTTTAGCGGGTTCTGCCAGGGAACGGGGTCGTAAAAGAAATTTGGCGGCGGCGGGGGCCATTAAAGTCATCCAGATTTTGTTTCATCCCTGAGGGGTGTGAGGTCGTGTATCGAATATTAATCGGCGTTTAAGTTCCCTGCTTACCTGAGAAGAATGTTAAGAACTTTAAATGTAGTAGAAGATGCGCGAGAGATTTAAAAGCTTAAGTATTATCCGTTTAAATCTGCACGTTTTGTAGAGGAAAGCTTTAATGTCATGAATACGCAATAAACGTATACCTACGTTTTTATTTGAAGCGACTGCAGAAGACATTTATCAACATGCATATTGATATTATTGATGATTCTCATTGTGCAGTAGGTAGGTACAGTGCACTTATTCAGATAATAGTTATAGAAAGCCGAAAGTTAGTCCGTACGGAACTGTTCTAAAACGTTGACATATCTATATCGAAAAAACTAAGTAGCTGATAATTTTAACTTTCGCGGACCGTAGGATAGTTTATTGTTTAGTTTTTATGTTACTCTATTACACTTTTGCAAGTCAAAATTGGCTGCAAATATAGAGTGCAAACAGCTATAAAGTTAACAGAAACAACCTTAAAACAGTAGTACTCGACAGGATGTGGCGAGTACGTGAGCATTTACCGCAACCATAAGGCACATTGTTTTTAAACTATTTCGACACGCTTACATATTCATTCGTAGATAAAATTAAACAGTCACATTCAACTGTCGTTTATCTAGCCCGGTAAACTTTAACTCGCTGTATTTAAATGAACAATCGCGGCTCGCAAGGCTGATCTGAATCTTAACTAGGTGCCTAGTCACGATTCTTTTAAAGTTTCAACTATAACTGAGTTAAGCGTGTTCCATCTGGAACCTTTCGAGGAATTTGCCATCTTTGATATGTTTCGACATCAATTTTATGATCGTGATGTTAATAATGCAGCATGTTGGTAGACTGTGTGAAGGCGATATTATAAAGTTCTTTTTGGGCTTAATAGTCAAGTATTTGATATGGTTTTCTCCTGTAGCTAGCTGTTTCAATGACTCTTGGTCGCGCGACAAATATTGCCTATCAAGCCACAGATATACTTTATGCGCCAAATGTTCTGCGACACGTGTTGGCGGAAGTGGCACAACGTTACTTCGCTTACACATTTTTTTGAATTAAAATTCCCTGGTAACATGTGTCATGAGACATTTGTCGCTTAGTCTATCCGTGGCTTTACTTTTTATCGAATATCGTGCGAACAAAACGGAAGGCGCTGCTAGTTTGAATAGCTCGGCTATACTGGTGTCGGTTGGTACATCTAAAAATGTATAATTAATATCAATTGAAACGGAAAAGATATCAATATGAACTCGCAAACACTTAAGTTAAATTACCTTGTCTCAACATTTTCCATCTTTCATTCCGTTACAAATTGCCAAAGACGCTAATTTATACTTCCACGTTCCTTGCTTACCTTTATTTCACCTCTGTCTGTGAAAACAACGGCGTGCTCAACAGAACTGTAATAATATTTAGACTTTACTTGTTAACCAAGCATCTCTCGTTTACCAAGAAAGGTTAAAGTTAAAGCATTGTGTTCCCTACTATTTAAGGCAATGATCTTGCATTTGTAATTATGGTAATGAAGTCCTTATTTGGGCGGTTCTTTTATTTAAAGACCCATTGTTGGATTCTTCGTGGTGGGCTTTTTAAAATGCAACGCCTTTTTTTTACATACCAAACCGTCGCTGTCAAATTTGTCATCGTACGATATGTTTTAGCCACCGCAAAGTCGGCTTCGTAAAGCGAGTTATCGATGCAGGACAAAGACGTTAAGGCTAACGACTGTCATTACCATCCCAGTCACGAGCTAACCTTCGTGATTCATAAAGTCCTGGGAACTTGGCAGCACGCCCTGACGGCTGATGCCTCGGGCCTTCAGTTTCGTCGTGCATCCATTATGAGAACTATGGATTTCACGTCTCAGTGACAGCTCCTAATGGCAGATAAGTGTGAAATTATAGGGAATCGAACAACGATAATATCAGAGTTGTCACCATTTGATATTCGATTTCGGAATTGAATGAAATTGTCGTGTTCAATTTTATTAACTGTTTCAATACTTTCAATTAGTGCTGAAAATGCGCACGGAAATAATTTATTTTGCATCGAAACACGAATACGATACGAGTACGTCGATAAGCTTTTATTCAATTTTCGTTTGAAGTGAAGAATTAATTTTAATTTGAAAGTGTTGGTTATTCTAATTGTGAAATATGAAGGCATTAACATAAATGAGTGAAGTTAGTTGGCCAATGCAACGTTTTAAAGCAATATTTTTTTTGTGTGATAAAATTGAAAACACACTAGTATGAGGTGTAATACTTAAGGTACCTTAGACATTTATCGTGCATGTATAAGACGTGTACTTAATTAAGTGTTTGTGAAACTGTCAAAGTGCACTTATCATCGTCATTTGTCACCATAATACATGATACATCTAAAGCTGCAGTGGCACCATCGTCGCCTACTTCATAATTCTGTCAATTCTGTGATATTGACATTTTTTTATGCTTATGACGAAATTTACAAATTCCGCAAATCTCCATATTAATATCAGCTACGTAATCAATAATCATGTAAAATTGTCGTTGTAATTTGGCATTCGTCACGATTGTGAAAACAATTATTCTTTAGTAATTTACGCGCGTTCATTGATATTTTTTATTTCGATAAGTAAATGTATATGAATAACACTACACAATAAGTCGGCCCTTGATACTACATGTATAATACGCATAGGTACAGACAGCATTAGTAGTAGTGGACTAAGTAAACCAGATCTTTATTTGTATAGCAGTAAGGATATATTAGGCCACTTTGACTGCTACTATTTGCTGCTGACTGTACGCGAAATTGGCCGCGCCGGCGCATATCGCGCGTACAACGGGAGGCGTCACGGCCCGCGGTCACGCGCACCATTGTTACCTAAGGGCTGGGCCAAGTCATGAGCTCACCTCTAGCACAACTGTCACAAGAACCTATTTCTCGCGCGGGATAATTGCCTGTCTCTTTCTGTGCAGTAATGTGAGAGGGTGACGGGTGAGCTGAGCTATGTCACGGGACAAGAGTCGCGAAGCATTAGTTGTGTTAGACCGGCAGGTCAAACCTCCGAGCGTTTTAACCGCGTTTCTAACGTCGTATTCTCTTGCGATCATCACAGAGCGCAAGTCCCTATAACTGTGATTATATTACGAGTATGATCAAACGTGCGAAGAAGCTCATTGGCGACCCTACCTTAGTTCAGGAAAAGCTGCAAAACCTCGAACACCGCAGGAAAGTCGCTTGTTTATCGGTTTTCTACCGGATGCACTTTGGTGAGTGTGCACTAATTAATAATTAATTAATTAATTCCACCGTCTCCGTTCAGACAATACAGTACTCGGCGCGGACTTGGATTCCACCCTTATGTTGTCGATATACCACTGATTCGTACGAAACGCTTTGCGTCTACTTTCCTTATGAGGACAGAGCTGTCCTCATAAGGAAAGTAGACGCAAAGGGTCATTCTAAAATTCGTTGCAGAAAATCGTTCATAGAAAAAACAACTCTGTTACCACCAAATACCACTATGTTACCGTTTAAAAAACCGAAATATTAATAATTTATACGAAATTAATAATAAGGTGTGGAAATGATGATGATCCTTGTTTTATTGAATTAAAAACTTGTATAAATTTTACATATATTTGAACTAATTTTATAAAAACAAACTTTTTTTCGTTGGGACAAGTTTATCTGCAACGAATTTTAGATTGACCCAGCTAAGGAATGGAACTCTCTTCCTGCGTACCTGTTTCCTGAAAAATATAACTTGGATCTCTTCAAGTCGAGAGTGAATAGGCATCTTCTAGCCAAGCATGCTCCATCTTAGGCCTTATTGTCACTTAACATCAGGTGCAATCGAGGTTAAATGCATGGCTATTTTGAATAAAAAAAAAAAAAAAAATCATGCTTGAGATTATCTTTCGGAAACCAACTTTAACTGTCATACTGTGTAACTGTATATTTGCTAAAATGTCAATGACAAAAAACGCCGTAAGAATGCTAAATATTCACGCAGCTGTTGATATAAATTAGATATCTGAAACTCGCCATTTGAACTTCCATCCTCACCTGCTAAATTGGTCCTTAGGTGCTCACCCAAATGAATCAAAATTCTAACTAGAAGGCACCAGCCGAAAAAGGAAATATTAATTGAAATTAAGCGAATATATTAATAAAATATAAGCGACGTTCAAAATTAACTTAGTACTTTCAGTGTCAAACTGTAGCGACGAAAGTAGCTAAATATATCGGAACAAATCTTTATTCACAATTTTACATAGCAGTAAATATGTGTTACGAAATATTTGGCCACTTACACAGTTATGACGCTAACTGTTCGTGAAAATAAGACTACAGCGTATGTGAATAACACCCGAAAACCCATCCCATTTCCAAGCAGCTATAAAGCCATTACACTTACAACACCCGCTTCCCGCTCGCAACTTGTCATCTCGTCACGAATATTTTCACTCATGCGTTTGACATTTTACCGTGTAGGTACCGAGGTATACCGTGCATGGTGTCAAACGTGACAAGCACTTTCGCGGCTGCGGTGGAATACCGATCGATGTTTTCGAGGGCTATCAATCCTGTTCTATAAAGGTTGTAGTAGTTGATGAATATGACATAGCCTCTATAGTTTTTGATGTCGATTTTTGCAACGCTAGTCGAGAGGATGAACACAAACTAAAATAGTTTTAGATTTTAGTGCGGCTCCCTTTTAAGTGGATTAGCCGTAGAGTAGTAGTGTCACAATCTAAAGATTTTATTTTTACAGGTGTGTGTACGTGTAATTATGTATGCATACCTAGACATACTCGTAGTTACCTTTCAACTGACTGCAACGGCAGGACCTGTGCAGGGAACAGAATTACGTTTCTTTATGTAAATAGGTTATGCATCCGAACCCCGTTGCAATGGTACCCTTCGGAACCCAAAGCAATTTCCAAAGGACTGTGCAAATTGGCTGTAACATTTAACTTGGACTCATCAAATCTGCACAGCAATAAGCTACCGTCATAAAAACAGATTGCCACACAGTAGTCCTGCCGCGCGCCATTTATACACTTCAAATATAAACGGTCCCCCTTTCTTCGCAGACAATTCGACAATAAAATATTTACAATGGGTGCACCTTTTTTATCCCAAAACACGCGACATATGTCTGCAACAAACAATTGACCATAAAGCTTCGGAAAGACGGACGATTTGTTATCTATAAGTAAATCTTTGGTTTGGTCAAACGTTGGACAATTAGGTCCACGTATTGCGTAGTCATTCCGTTCCCATATACTCCGGGCCATTAGTCATTACCATCTGATAACCCGATGCTGACTCATTCGTCTTTTTGCGCACTCTTAGACAGGTACAGTGGAAACAAAAAGATATTGATGATAAAGGCCAATCGATGAGTTAATGCATGAGAATGCACCGATACGGATCGGGATGGCCGAGACCTTTACAATTGATTTCAAAGGGCACGGCACATCGCTGTCTTGTAATCGTAAGTTGGGAAATATCGATGGCGGTCGATACAGTTTATGAAGGAATCGACATTTAGTTACTAGAACATTTAATGCTTTGTCACGGTGTAGGTACAATTTTATGCTCCGGCCCCCGACGAAATCCATGTGTTTTACTGTGTTAACTAATTAAGTCTGTTTCCTAAATGGACGATACGGTATTGGTTTTTTCTTGTTTGAATAATTGGTAATCGGGAGTGTTCTTAGATATGCATCGAGATAAGATAATCGACACGGCCCTTTAAACACCATCATCTTTTTCTAGTTGTGTTGTGTTTTATCATTTCGGCAATAAATAAATATCACAACCTCACACGAATCGATCTATAGTCCCAAATTAACCTCAAGAAGGCTTGTGTTATCTTAAATACATAGAACAACCACGACCCAAGCACAGAATATTCGAGTTCATCACACAAATATTTGCCCTGGCCGGGATTCAAACCCGGGACCGCCGGCTCAGTAGGCAGGTGCTCTACAAACTGCGCCAACCGCGTCGTTTTATGATCATGATCACAGAAAAAATATCCAAATATAGGTCTTAAACATCTTGAATTACTTTATACAAAGCTACGAGTATATTCATTGATACTTTAAAAAGATATAGGTATAACCAAGTTATTTTTAATCACACGAATTTAACTCCTGTAGTATATTTCGCTTCCAAGAGACAAACTAGAGCTTTATGCTAATCTCATGCTAATGTTTAAACACTCAGTGCACATGAATTTCAGCATAAACAGACTTTAACTTAGTCCACATTTTCCCGAATTAGACTTGCAATTTCGGTTATTCCGCATCGCTTAAAGTCTGATAAATAATTCTCACTGCACTTACAACACATGCTATATTATAACAAGTTAAGACCCCACAAGATTTGTGGCATGTCGAAACATAATAAGTCCAATGTCTCTTATAAAGGTACATAGTCACGATAATTTGACTCGTTCGTGACTATACATTTTAATATTCTCCTGTCGTCTGTTTGACGCGTTGCTATGCTCTGATACATCAATAAGGCGCGACGGTCTGAAAGGGCTTTTATGCTAAGCCGCACATAAGCTAACAGTTTTGTTTTTGCAAAAATGCCATTAGAATAAGCTGAATTGGGAACCGTTTAGATTGGTATAATACAACCCTTAATAGTCCAAAGAAATAGAAAACCACACGAATTTTATTCAAGCATCGCAGGTGCGTTCTACGATTCGGTGCTTTTATTTTAAGCCCTGCATTTTGAATGCGGCATCTGTGGGCGGCTCTCGAGTACATTAGCGATGTTAATATGCGATAGTGATGTTCATGATCGATCCTTTCATATTCAATGGCTCGTTGTTCGGAATGAATGGGGAGGGCTCTTGAGCATCGTCGAGTTTACGATGTGAATCGGGCCGACGATGGATTAAGAAGGCTTATTATTTCGATGTGAGGCACAGACGTCGTTTATTTCTTTTTATTCGTTGTCGGTTTCTTTTGCAAGATTAATTCGTGTTTTAAAACCATCCCGCGAGGGTGGAAGCGTAACCGCCATCAATATATTTCGCAGATCTAACGTTACGTCGCTTTATAAATGGGAAAACTTATAATTGGCATTTCTGCCTATTTATCCTCGTTTTCAACGCGGCTTTTTCTTGGGTTTATTTTTCTGTACGTCTTAAATTAATGTTCGGCTAAGTTGGTACTTACACTCGTGCCGTATGATTCGACATCAGAAATCAATAAAAAAAACTTCAAATAAATTAAATTGAAGAGTTTCGTAACTTTTTATCGTTTCGTCGGCATAACGCTTATCTCATCTTCCATCTTTATATCCGATGGCACAAACTCAACTTTGTAGCACGGTGACATGATAATACTTTTAAACTGACAATACAAAGCTTTTATCACATCATTTTCAAATGGTCGTGTTGAATCTCAATTTGTCCTTGACTCGACAAAATAATGGAAATGTCTGAATAGAGCCAATAAAACGGATCCGGGGCGTCTATCCAATCCGTAGGATCCAATATCAGCGGGCGATTTGCAAGAGTTGAAAATATAACTATTCGTTTGACAGTTTTCCGTTTCCCACTAGCACATTTTCTGCACTAGGGATCTTGAAAGGGTTGAACGGGGTTACTAAAGCTACTTTCTTGGTAATGTACACTTTCGGAACAATATCGTAAAAAAGTTTAGTCGTAATGTGGCTAAGATAAGACCCGTTACGGGTACGATGAAATGTTTGAAGTAAATTGTGTGATGTTATATCACATTTAAGTAGTATTACTTTAAGTTGCTTGGAGTTTTAAGTATCAATGAAATAAAATTCTTGACTTGACTTGACTTGAAATTGTAACTTATTTTTATTACATTTAAGAATATTCTTATCTCTAAGGTTTTTATACTATCCTATTATTAGGCTTACAGTTTAGTAAAATGATACACCATTCCAAATTTACGCCAAAAGGATTATTAGAATAAGTTTTTTTGGTAGAAGTCAGTCGCAAAGCGTCATGATGCGTAGTAATGTACCATTCCAATGTATAGGATTCATACATTTCATACATAATAGCCAAATATCCGGCCAATAGAAGTTCGGTACGCTAAATTGCGACGTAATTTACGGCACGTGAGTTGCTGGTAATTTTAAAAGCATTATTCACTTCGGTAAAGTAATTTCGGTGCTACCACTAATTAATTACTTGAATATTTAAATGTGGCTAATGGTAAATTGATATTACCCATTTTGCTAAAAGCAATTAAATATTGGTCGAATAGGTACAGCTTTCGCATCGATCGCATCCGCAATCACTACATATTTAGTATAAAACAAAGTCGGTTCCTGCTGACTGTCCTTGCCTATGTATGCTTAGCTATATAATTTTTTTTAAATATATAGACTACTTCAAGAGCAAGGTTTATATAAAATAAAAAAATAAATAAAATAAATATTAAGGGACAATCATACACAAATCGACCTAGTCCCAAACTAAGCAAAGCTTGTACTATGGGTACTAGACGACGATATACATATACATAATATATAAATACATATATAGATATAACATCCATGACCCAAGAACAAATATTTTGCACAAATATTTGCCCCGGCCGGGATTCGAACCCGGGACCGCCGACTCAGTAGGCAGGTGTCTACCAACCGAGCCAAACGCGTCGTCTATATGTATAATACATGCATAATATAGCATTGCAACCGTGCGAAGCCGGGGCGGGTCGCTAGTATATTATATGTGATACCAGCGCTAGTGCAGAGCTCCTGGGCTACACTACACCACTATAAGATGACCCCGAAATTCGTATCAAATATTCATAACGACGGGTTTCGTTCGGCTTCGACTTGGTTTTTTGACGGAGCGAGCGAAGCGAGCAAACCATGCCCGGTTCAGCTTGAACACCCGATTACCAATTATTCAAACAAGAAAAAACCAATACCGTATCGTCCATTTCGGAAACAGACTTATAAATATAAATATATAAATAAATAAATATAAATATCGGACAACCTCACACAAATCGATCTAGTTCCAAATTAAGCTCAAGAAGGCTTTTGTTATGGGTACTAGGCGACGATATACATACTTATATAGATAACTATATACTTAAATAGATAGAACAACCATGACCCAAGCACAAATATTCGAGATCATCACACAAATATTTGCCCTGGCCGGGATTCGAACCCGGGACCGCCGGCTCAGTAGGCAGGTGTCTACAAACCGAGCCAAACGCGTCGTCAAAAGTTATTCCGTATCTCCGGTTGTCCGGATTTCTGGATATTCTCGCCGTGAAGTTTTGTGAGCAGATTGGGTAATTATAGAATTACGTAATGTTGGCGTATATCCCTCGGTCAGGAATGAAACCACATGAAGCACGCATAACAATTCTATTTGTATTAACTCCCATCAATAACACTTTTCACAAATACCAGCATAATCCATTACATACAATAAATCCCAATAATCACATCCACTTTTTCTCACGCCGCGCCAAATCTGCCATTGACGTCTGTCATCGTTCCCTCCATCACTTCACAGACCAGTGCACCGCACGCATACAGCCTAGACCTGCCAAGTCTAAGGCTATTATAAATTATGTTTTATATTTTATGACATTATAATGGTGCGAATTATTAAAACCAATACAACAATCAATAAAGTTTGACTATCCATACTTAACGGACCTTACAGCTCGGCCATCCAACACACAGCGAGTCCCTTCGCTATATAAAAAAAAATAAACAAAAATGCCTATTCTTCAGATAGTAAGCAAAAGATCCGAGCCACAACAATAACTTAACTAAAGTTGGTTACTTAATGCGCAATATGTCCATATTATCCATGTCATTTACATTCATTCTTTCATTATTATTTTTAAACTTTCACTTGCAGGCAGTCTATTAAAACAAGTACAATAATGACTGGTATTTAAGGACATTACAGCTCGGCCATCCAACACACAGCGAGTCCCTTCGCTATAAAAAGAAAGAAACTAACAATAATCTGATGAAAAGTCCGAGTTACAATAATACCTTAAAACTATGATTTATTATGTTACTCAACGCCCAATATGGCCATATTGTCCCAGTCATCCACGTACATTGATACTATTTAAAGCCTAACAAGTGTCGGTCCGGCCCCGGGACAGTGGCGCCTCTAACAGCATACATACAGTAATAATGAGCACATGTCATCTGAACTATCAAACGTTAGCAGCGAATTGTCAAGAATTTGTCATTAACCCGATTCAAAATATTATTTACCGGAACGTTACTCAATCCTTCGTTCCTCTTGCGCAAAAATTCTGAATCCTTTCAAATTATTTGAAATTTTCGGAGTATTTAGTCCCGTTTGCTCCCCGCTCACATCAGTGACATTCACAAAGTCCCAACATCAGTTACAAAAATATGTCGCTACCAATAAAACAGATCAGTACAACAAGAAATCAGCAATACGGCGTAGGTTGAAAAACACCCTCTTGGATTATAAACTCCTTCATCCCTTCATTTTTCAAAACTTTCACTCGCATGGGTCAATCAACTATTTTCTGCCACTCGTTGCCATGGTGATGTCCCCTGGGTCACGGGACAGAATAACAGCAAGAAAAGTTGATTCACCCATAGAATATGAACAATAGCTAATTAACTTTTCTAAAATGTAGACACTTCTTCTCTTCTCTCCATGATGATGACCAAGGGTTGCGACCACTTAGAGCCGTTACTCTTTGCAGCAAAGATCTCCACTCCACACGACTCTTCGCCTTTCGAATTGACGCCTGCAGTGCCTCCTAGCAGGCATCCTTTACGGTATCGATCCATTGAATCGGCGATGCTCCGCCTTCTTTTTTTTTTCGACACGAGAATCCACGATGAGCTCCTCCAAGCCACCCGGCTCGCATCCAGTCACGCAATCGAAGTTAACAAGTTCTGCCAATAAACGGTACCCGATCTTCAATTCGTCAAGGATCGACGCGTTACGCATTTTGCCTCGGCACCATATGTCGAATGCCTCACTTCCGCTCCCCATGCGCGCCTTCAGTGTCCAGGTTCTCGATGTCTATAGAAATTAAAAGATGATCAGGGTTCTCCTCAGCTTCGTTGCATAAATACAGATAACCATAAAATAATTGAGTCCAAATAACTGGACTTTTTGTAATAGTTGTAATCTTAGTACACCAATTATATTTATCATTATATAACAGCCGAAAGATATCCACTGCTAGACACACTCTCCCCAAAAGTTCTCCACAAAAGCAGTTCGCGCGCTAACCCCATCCAACCCTTTCGTGATCCTAACCAGCTTAAATATTAGTGAGCATTAAATAAACAATTTAAACTTGAGAATCATTTAACTGCAGATATTCGTTAGTCAATTTAGTTAACTACTTGATTCTTGTTGTAAATAATACTAAATCGGGTTTCAAAATTACACATGAAATTAGATTAAAGGCAAGATACTTCCATCAATCCTTCTTCATTCGTCAACTTCACCAACCAAAGGGCGAAACGTCTCCGCTCCGCTATAGCCCGGGCATAAATGTCCTCGCACGTCCGGATGTTAGATCTCCAGCTGTTCTCGTCCACAGGTCGCATCTCTAAACAAATTCTCTTGAAGCTAGTGTTGTTATGTAACAGTACCTAGAAGTATCAATGAATAGCACTTCATATATATAATACCTAAAATCTTCCAATCCAAATAGGCAAGCATCTAGGTAATAAAGTATCATCTAAAATTGAATAACTTCTGTTATTCTATCATATCATTGCAGTCTCCTCTACAAGTTCCTTAGGCAAGATTTTTATAGAGCCAAACACTTATTTTATTACGACTTTTGAGCTTCGCTGTCATTTACCTTAATGTTGTATCACTATCATTGGTAACGTGTTATCAATAAATCTGCTTCTACTACTTAATCGGCATATCGGCAGCAGTGGTGGATCCGAGATCTGTGTGGCTATTTACTTGAAAAACAATCGTTGAATTCAGCTAAATTAAGCCCGTTGTAATCGTGTGCGGTGATCCTAGATAAATCTGGGTTGCATTTTATGTTTCTTAACTCAGCCTGATCTCTAAAAGAAGAGTAAATTATGGTGTGATACACACACTCTGACCTACACGTACGTAGATATAATAATTAGGACGTGATAATAGTGCTATCCACTATAACATACCCGTCAATACCCGTCAAACAATAACACGATATACAAAACACAAATAATCACGTTGCAGATTTATTTGTGACCAATATTTTTATTCATCATCATCATCATCTCAGCCATAGGTCGTCCACTGCTGAACATAGGCCTCCCCTTTGGACTTCCATATATACCGGTTGGAAGCGACCTGCATCCAGCGCCTTCCGGCGACCTTTATAAGGTCATCTGTCCATCTTGTAGGTGGACGTCCTACGCTGCTATATTTTAATTATTATTCTAAAATTAGCAACAAACCCTCCTAAGTGGTAACAATTCGACCGTGTGAACAACGACGGTATTTTCAGCTTCCAGTACCTTCCTCAGAAAATTCGATGTCCAGTGTTCTGTTTTGGTTGTTCTGGTTCTGTTTTAATCCGTCAAAATCTGACCCCTTATATTGCACAGGTTGTTAAGTAGATACAAGCTTAGATTCCTTTCTTTTCCAGTCGTTCGAAGTAACATTTTACATCTCCATCTCCACCTGCTTACTTCCATAAGTTGAGGAAATATTTTCCACCTCCTTTGGTACCCCTCAAAAGGATTGTTAAAATAATTAATGAAAATAATGTATTTACCAATCCTCCTAGACTATCGTTACCCTTTTGAATACATCACCAATACTTTCCGTATCTCTCTGCGCCGTATGTGCGCGTTCAGTTGATATCTTAATTATTGTGATATCAAGTAATTTCTTAATAAAAGCCTTTATAAGTGGTTACCTTCACACCTTAATCGAGAAACGTCCACGTCGATCTGATCCAGTCAACTTAAGACAAAGACAAACAAGACTCATGATTACACATCCAACGGGTATTTTTTTTCTTCTTATAACAACATGATTATTTTGCCAATTCCGCTCCTTAGTCACCTATACGGACTCCCTGCTCCTTGCCATATAATATACTAGCTGTGCCCTGCGGTGTTACCCGCTCATCCCACGGGAATACTAAATTTATTCGGGATGAAAAGTATCCTATGTCCTTTCCCGGGTCTCAAACTATCTCCATACCAAATTTCATCTAAGTCGGTTCAGCGGTTTAAGCGTGAAGAGGTAACAGACAGACAGACACACTCGCGTTTATGATATTATAGTATAGTATAGTATGGATTCGTATGGATACCATATACCTACCATGAATTAGTACTTCACCTATTAATGGGGGGAAATCAAAACAAAAACTAGACCTTCCGCCGGCGCCATATCAATGTGGTCACCTACCGCTCGCAACCGGTCAGTCACTAGTACACTCACCCTAATATTTGTCAGTTGCTAACTAACTGTACTAGCTTGTATACGCGCAGCAGTAGCTCTTTTAATTCTAACCATCACTATCTCTCCCTATCAAACTTTATCTCTCTTTGGGTCCCTTTCAACCTCTTCCAATCGTCTCTATCTCTTTCCGCGCTTATATATACCGCCCTATCTGTATATTCCTTTATTGCTATCTGCTTCCTTTTCACGTTAATCTGTTACTGCGTTGTGTGATTGAGTAAAAGTAACATTCAAACATCCTCACAAACTCATACTCATGTCTAAACGAGGCTGCATAGTTTCCGTATCGACGATTATTTCTGTCACGCAAAATCACCGCAAAATAGTAGACGCATAGCAAGAAGTCAAGTAGCGGAAAACCGGCCTGCGTTAACCTATAACCAATCTCCCTGCCCTACGATCTGTATATCTGATTACGCTATTCCATCTCTGTTGTCCTAAATAAAAAACAATCTATCATGCAAGATTCGTATTTACAGTTAGTTTAAGTTAGGGTAATCTAGAATGTTCATACATTCGTCTTATACAATAGTAACAGATTCCTTACTTTTAATTCCCATTAACAAATCCTTGTAACTTTGCCAACCGCTCCATTGATATACTGCATCCTTCTTGCACAACTCCACTTCCTCCTTTATCCTGGTCTATTCGCTGGGCCCGCAACGCCGAGAGCGAGTCCTACTATAATGACATATATTTAACATACCAGTCTGCTTGTTGTTCGATTCGTTTATGAGCCTGAAGCATTTTTCCTTCCATCTCCATTATTCCTGTTGGTTCTCTGTTCCTGATGTACCACCTTCATACTCGTGCATTCCATTTCCATGTGTCAGTCTATCCCATCGACTGTGCACATAGTCTACCGCGTCCTACCCAGCTCATGGTCTTGGTTATGTGACAGCCCTTCTCCTCGACTGTCTCCATAACCAAAACCTCCTTTTTCCTATTCCATTCCCCTACCCAGCTCATGGTTTCGGCTATGTGACAGACCTTCCCCTCGTCTGCCTCCAAAGCCTCCACCTCCGTTCCCTATTCACATCCATATTCCCTGCATGACAATCCGACCCTATCCTCGGGCCATCCCATCTTAATCCATATTCCTTCCATGACATATCCTCGAGCCATCCCATCTTAATCCATATTCCTTCCACGATGGTACTGACCCTATCCTCGAGCCATCCCATGTTAATCCACATTCCTTCCATGACATATCCTCAAGCCGTCCCATCTCGATTCATATTTATTCCACAATGGTACTGACCCTATCCTCGGGCCATCCCATGTTAATCCACATTCCTTTCATGACGGTACTGACTCTATCCTTGGGCCAGTCCCGTCCGTCCTTCATCAATTATCTGAAACTTCCACAGGTAGCCTTAGTAATATATATAACATATCAATTTACTTTTATAATTATTCTAAAATTATAAAAACTGAAGAAATGAAATAAACATAACTAGTTCATTATTTCCTTCTCAATTAGCATATTTCATAGAGACTGCCATGATTGTTTTGAATAAAGTGTTCTACAAATTATCTGCTTTGTCCAGTAGTTGACTGGTAAATAATGCCCTTTTTGCTTAAAATGCAACTATGCAAAATATGGTTAAATAATATTATAATATTATTACCCATAATATTTAATTTTAACAAGCATGCAGGTTATAATGATGATTTAGCCAGTCGAAGATATAATTTTCACCAATTATACTTCTCTATTTCATTTTTTCCATGTCCCTGGTATATAATTTCCATTGCAAGTAGGTATACATAATGATAACAGAGCAAAGTAGGTAAATGCAGGTTGTTGAATGATATAATCCTTATTATTACCTGAACCATTACATAAGATAACATTTTACTTTATCATAACATCTTTCCTAGGGTCATAATATTATATCATCATCCAAATCAAAATCATCAAAAATCCATAAATGTTAAATAAATATTATTCATAAGTTCATAAAAGGAAAATAATTTCAATATATTTAACCCACCTTAAGTTTACACTGATAAACCAAGATCAAAATCATGTCTCCCAGTAATCACTACTGCACAAAAATAAAAATAAA
Organism: Apotomis turbidana; assembly: GCA_905147355.2. Taxonomy (NCBI): domain Eukaryota; kingdom Metazoa; phylum Arthropoda; class Insecta; order Lepidoptera; family Tortricidae; genus Apotomis; species Apotomis turbidana. The sequence goes on from LR990293.1 coordinate 5,247,327, forward strand.
AACAAACCATAGCATGATAGACCGAAATGTAAACATGCATATATAAAATATGCTGAAATAATTGAAGAATATGTCATTCAACAATTGCTGCTGCATTGTAAAGATCATTATTATTCAGGCAATACTTAATTTGTGCCTCTGTGTTATAAATAAATACTATCTCAAGATAGTTTGAAGTTTGCAGCAAAACCATAACCATTATCATAATAACCAGGATAAAATCTACTCAGTATTTACTCATCAAGCTTGAATACCAAGAAATTTATCAATTTTCGGTTGGGGTATAGCAAAGGGGGCCCTATTTTTAGGACTTAGAAAATTTACGACCAAAAATTTTTTTTTGTTTGTTTGGGCTTAAATTTGATTGAATCTTGTATATATTACGCTAAAATAAGCATATTTTATTCTTTAAACTTTTTCTCTCAGATCGATATTTACCGAGATATTGGGGTTCAAAGGGGCGCGGGACTTAAAAAATTTTTGATTGTGGTATGTCATTATAACACTTATTTTTTATGATGCTATCGTATAGATGACGCTAAAATAAGCATGTTTTGTATGGGCAACTTTTCTCTAAACTTAATAAAATAATACCGAGATATTGAGGTTTTAAGGTAAAACTGCTTGCTGAAAATGGGCCTTGCCAAATACTGACTTGCACACTAATTATACTCGCACTGCACACTAAGATCCGACTCGGCCGGGTTAGGTTAGGTTAGTTTTTTTTTTTATATCCCGTAAAACAGTTTTGCAAATACATATTCGAACGACCTTAAAATCTAATTTAAGCCTGAAAATGCAAAAAATTTAAAGTTTTTTTTTAACCCCTTTATCTCGGTAAATATTACTCTGAGTGAAAAAGTTTAAAGAACAAAATATGTTTTTTTTAGCGTAATCTACACGATTCAATCTAATTTAAGCCCAAAAACAGCAAAAAAAAAATCAATTAAAATTTTTCTGTCCTAAAAATAGGGCCCCCTTTGCTATACTCTGACCCAATTTTCTTACAAATGTTGTATGTTCATTATTATTATCATGTTCTTGTTTAAGTATTTGTATTTATCAGTAACAGCATCAACAACAGATTTCATCACTAAATAGCCTTCTATTCATACCCCGAATAAAATGTGAAATAGCCATAAAATATGTGCCAGTCATTAAGTGCGTCAATATAATAATAATAAAAACCATCCTTCGTTCCTTATTAAATGAATAATGTATAATATTTAAACATATAGCGTAGTGATCCATACCGTAGGTATCTATATCCGTACGATCCTTTCCATATCCTTCCAATAACTCATTTATTCGCTTACTTTCCAGTGGGCGTAGTGAGGCAGTTCGTTTCTGCCTCTCGATCTCATCTTCTGAGATGTTGGCGTATATCCCTCGGTCAGGAATGAAACCACATGAAGCACGCATAACAATTCTATTTGTATTAACTCCCATCAATAACACTTTTCACAAATACCAGCATAATCCATTAAATACAATAAATCCCAATAATCACATCCACTTTTTCTCACGCCGCGCCAAATCTGCCATTGACGTCTGTCATCGTTCCCTCCATCACTTCACAGACCAGTGCACCGCACGCATACAGCCTAGACCTGCCAAGTCTAAGGCTATTATAAATTATGTTTTATATTTTATGACATTATAATGGTGCGAATTATTAAAACCAATACAACAATCAATAAAGTTTGACTATCCATACTTAACGGACCTTACAGTAAAAAATATAATATTTTATCAATTTCGAAACAGACTCGTTAGGTTAACAGCTCACAAAGCCATTACATTAGTCTTAACTTGAGTAGCCTGACTTGCTGCATTTATAAATTTCCAGAATTGCATATGTTTATTTTCCTTTAAACCAAATAATTTAATATCTAGGTATGCAAATTAATAAATGATATTCAGAATAAAAAGGCACCATAAAATATTCGTCCTTGGCACGGCTACGTCGATAAATCGACATGGTGCACAGATATCGGCACAATGCGAGCCAATCCCACCATTGTATGAATGCCGATTGTAGGCCGAGGAATGTCCCGATTACCATCATGAAGGATGGGAAGTTTGTTAAATTATACCTTAGCCTATGCGCACAATGAACAACGAATTACACGTATGCATATGAATCGTATGATGGATTAAACAGTGTCTATAATACCCATATGCTGTAAAGGGAATAACTTTCTGTGCGGAATTCGAAATAAGCTCATAGCACGTAAAATTATTCTGGCAATTGCATAGCCCCACCTCTCGGGTAGTTTGCGAATTACACGTCAGTTAAAAATGTAGGTACCTACCCCACACTTTTATGAGGTTCGAGGTAAGGGAAACTTCGAAAAAATCCGTAAGTGTCCTTTGAAAGGCATTAAATTGATTGATCTAAAAATAAGCTATTTTAAGAACTTAAGGTAGTCCTCCGGGGCCCATTATTTTTTTCACACTGTACAGTAAATAACTAACTATTTAATTATTTGAATGCCCTTGAATCGATAGATGAATAAGACTGGAACCATTTGGTACAAAGGTAGTCGCGCATACAAGGAACCGTTCCGAATATGTTTTATCCATGAAGTACCTAATAAAAGAGCTTTATAACTTCACCACCACCGTACGAAGTTGTAGAACATAGCCACTTTAACTAATGAGATAAACATATATTCATATTCGGTAGCCCTATAAGAATTGCAAAATAAATCACAAAATTTCAAAATTAATACTTTTAACAAGGTAACTACAATAGATTTTGTGAGTTTCTTGTATTAAAACTTTGCTCATCTCTGAACTCTTATACTTAGTCTTACTCTCTATTACTGTGATGGAAGGCCATGACAATGACATATGTCTTATTGTATTCCTGTCGCTTCCCACGTACTTCCCTGATTCATCTTCGTGTATTATACCTACCATGTTTTTGAATCGTCAGATGAAAATTGTTTGACCCATTTGGCACACGGATAATCGAGCATACAGGGACGCTTACAGGATATTTTTTATCGGTTAAATACACAATAAAAGAGCTTTTATTCGTACGAAGTTGTAAAACGTAGTCCATTCACTTCAAGTACTGAGTTATATATATTTAGGAGCTCTATAAGGCCTGCAAGATATGTAGAACATTTCAAAATTCAATCTTTTCACAAATCCCAATTCAATTCTACTTAAGTTTCTAGATCCAGGCTCCCTGCAGAAATCGGCCAATTTGATGATTTTTACATCGTATCTAGTTTGTGGATTATAGAGTTATAATGTCCTATTTAATATATATTGTAGTATGGTCTATGCTTAACACTTTGTCTAGACCCGAATTTTTATTTAACGACTGTGTATTTTATAAAAAAATATTCGGTGAAGGACCAAAAATACACTAATCTCGTTTCTACTTTTATCCCCGGTGTATATGTAGAACATATCTTACATTTTATTGTTCTAAACCATATATCACAAAATTAGTTCTGAAGCTTTTTCTATTTTTCTCAATACTTTTCGAGAAAAACGCAAAAAACCGTTTCCACAACTTTTTCCCCGAAAAAATCGTAAACTTTGACGGCCTGTATCTCAAAGTCAGTGACATGTGAAAGGTACTTGATACGGTATTTTGTTGTGGAAAAACTATGTTATTATGATTAGCTATTTATAATATGGGAAATCTATCGCAACAGATCGAAGGTCATTGAGAGCGGGGAGCCCCTTAAAACTTTACCCATCCCAAACTCGTACTCCGACCGGACGCCACGACAATGGCATTGTGTATTAGCCGAAAGACGTCCACAGCTGGAAAAAGGCCTCTCCAAAAGTTCTCCACAACGATTGGTCGTGTGCCACCCTCATCCAGCGGCTTCCCACGATCCTGCCGAGACGTTTGTCAATCTTGTTGGGGCCTGCGCCTTCCTACGCCGCATCTTCCAGTGCGAGATCGTCACCTAAAAACTTTTTTGCCGGTCGTCTACATAACTAACTGCCACTTACATTTAACTGTTGTACATGCATAACAAATATAACATGTACAAAAGTGAACTTATCCATATTAGGGATCTCTTCCAGTCAACCATTGATCAGAGTGAATATTCGAAGGACTCTACTATTTCAGATTTTAGCCACAACTCCAAATTCTTACCTCGATCGGAGGCCACGTCAATGGCATGTGTGTATACCTATTGTTGTCACATCCCACATATCCCTGATTAGTCATCGTATATTATGCCATTGTCCTTTGTGCTATCAAGTATGCACGTAGGGCCTCATGGCTGTGATTATGTTTCGAAAGCCGAATGAAGCTAAGGCCAAACATAGTAATTGTTGGAGCTTTTGTCTTGCTTTATTTAATCTTTATTGCACAATTTGATGAGCAATTTAAGCCGTTATTTTGAAGTAGGTATACACTTCTTTGTCTGGTATATCTAGTTATAAATATATCCATTAATCTAGTTATAGTTCGGTGAATAGAAACTAAAGTACTATGGGTGACCTTACAAACGGTCCGGTAGTTTTGAATTTTTGATATGTTGTCTAGGATGGTTAGTCAGTGTTTGAAATGCAAAATGCACAATTCTCCCCCCTCCACGCCCGCCACCTTATAAAAAAAAACCGGCACGTTCTTCATATTTTTGCTCATATCTTCCTTTAGGAACATTTTAGCTAGAAGAAAGCTAGACAATATTATAGAGAGTTAAATTTCCTATATTCTCCATTTTATATTTTGTTTCTAGAACAGATAGTTACGGAGATATGTACATTTAAAAAAACGTAAAAAATCGAAACAAAATTTGAAATGTTAATTAAAGTAAATTTAATTCTCTACAACATTGTCCAAGCTCTGTTCTAGCTAAAATGCTCCTAAACGAAGATATAATCCAGAAGTTTGTTTTTGAGTTGGAAATGGCGATTTTTACGTTTTTTAAAATGTGCATATCTCTGTAACTATCTGTCCTAGAAACAAAATATAATATGGAGAATATAGTAAATTTAACCCTCTATAATAATTTCAAGCTTTCTTCTAGCTAAAAAGCTCCTCAAGGAAGATATGAGCAAAAATATGAAGAAAGTGCCGGTTTTTTCAAAATGGCGGCGGGCGCGGAGGGGGAGGAATTGTGCATTTTTCATTTTAAACACTGACTAACTATCCTAGACAACATATCAAAAATTCAAAACTACCGGACCGTTAGTAAGGTTAACAAACTCCTTTATTCACTGGATTATTATAAATATAATCATAATTCTATCTGAGCTTAATATACTTTACAGGAGTTTTCTCTATTCTGGAGCATTACGAGAATGCTGTAAATAATGAACTAAGTACATAAATACAAATTATAAAAGTAGAGTAGCAAAAATTAATATTCGGAAACAATTTGACCGTATCACACGACCACATAGTTTGTATACACCGTGACCGTTAATAACCCGAAAGATTTAAGCTAACGATGCTAGAGCCTAATTAGAGTATATAAAATTATGTAACATATAGTCCAAAAAAACATAATTAAGGAAATATAAATTATTTGAAAAAAAATCAAAAGTTAATAAATCTCCCGTCTAACACACCCTAATTCATGTCATTATGCCAATGTTCAAATTTGAACTCGTCAAAAGTGAAACATAGAACCCTGTAATATTGAGACAGCGATAAGTTCACTTCTTGTCATAGAACAAAAGTCACGGCATTCGCCGTCCGTCGTATGATTTCGGAGCGCTTCGTGATGCTCGCTCACTCTTCTTCAACTAAAGACTTGTTCACAAAGAAGCGGGCAGTTAATATGATTTACTTTTTACTGAAATAGTAATTTAATTAAGACACATAATTAGACCCATGTTGATATAACATTATTTACTCGTTTTGTCTTCAAAAATACGTGGTTTAAATCTTTCGGGTTATTAACGGCCACGGTGTATATCTCCCGTATAAACATACTATCTCAGCGTTTTGATACTTCTTAACAATTAGCTGATTTGCTATCAGGAATCTAGCCTATTGTTACAAGTATTTTGCACAATTTTCATAAGTCGTGCAAAACGGATTGTAACTGCTTTTCACTAGATCGTGTGAACATTCAGTTACTTGAGTAGATATAAATAAGTTATTAATGATAATCAATATTAAGAAATTATAACTCTAATCCACGATGATGTGTGTGACAACAATCTTTAAGCCATAACACGGCCAACATTGGCCGAAACATATTGGCCCAAACATAAGTTCACACACATGTTACCAATGATTAATGTATGACGAAACAGTTTCTTTACCACTTTGATATCCCAACGCGAGTGGATACGGTTTATCATGTCACTTTCCCCTGTATGAATGAGATACGTAAAAAATATAGAAACAGCAATAGCTATGCAACTTCTCGTGTATGTCAAGGCAATAATTATTGGCCAATGTTTAGGCTTGGGAACTCTTTTGTTACAGATTAATTAAAAGGTATAACAATGTTATTTATTGCTTAGTCTGAATACACGTGTATATTTCAAATTGATAACCCCCGTCTTTCTTTGTGCGAATAAATATGAATCCGAATGTTTGTTTGTTTTATATTCGGCTACTAATTTGTCTTTCCTGTTCCTGACAGTTATAGATAAAGGATCATTAAAAACTTAAACAATACAGGGGTGACTTTAAAAAGCTGGGGCGACTTTAAAAACCTGATTATCTTTGTTTATTTTTCGCATGATCGGAGGCAGTATAAATGCCATATTAAATGACCTAACTGTTTTTCAAGATCCTGAAATCCTGGTGACTTAATAATATGTATTGATAGGTACGAGTACAACATAAGATTACATTCGAGAGTAAAAAGAGCCATTGGGTTGCTATTAATTTTGTCAATATTCATATTTCCTCTGAAATCGAAAAAAACAACATTTTGCCTCGAATATACAAATCAAATCGAATATCAAATAGATTTGATGCAGGGATTTCTCATAACACCATATATTTTTCTATTATTCGTTTTTCAATTATTATCCGTCCAACCAATCTTTTATTTCCGAATGTAACAAATTTTAAACGTTATAGGCACACGAATATTTTGTTTTGTATCAAATAACGATTTTTGGGGCCTAGGCGATTGTTATTTCTTCTTACTTATTCTATTTAAATTTTAAATGTGAACATACACCGTTACAATAAGCATATTATTGTGAGTTACTTACATAACATAATAAACGAAATATTTATCCACGTATGTATTTCCGTGAGAACAGTAGCCCAAATGTTAGCTACTAGTAACATAAATCGGAGGACTGACAAACTGAGGGCTACTTAGTAACCAAAATAAGTTATGTAAGGCTATCTCTATTATTTGGCTATTTTTCAAGCAGCTAAAATAGTTGAGCTTTTCAGTGTAGTTCCATAACCAGACGTAAATAATACTCCGTAAAACGTTTAGTTTCCAAATAGCGTGGCAGTCTGGATTTCGCGGCAATGCAGTTATTTTAGTTCGTCATAAGGCATAACCTCAAATTAAAGTAGACGTGCCCGTCATACATTGTTCTATTGCACTAACTGGAATTAGACGGAAACTTAATCCACGCTAGCGCTTTCGTATGAGTTATTATATTATGTGCCTTTTTTTTTTTTTTTTTTTTTAACGTTGGGGAAATGCGTTTATGCATCCCGTCTAATCGGGGGACTAGAGCGGGTATGACGGACTAACCGAGACTTCGGACTACCGTCTAAAACCACCAACGAATGCCGGCACCGCCTTTAATTGGAGCGACGCGGGATCGCTTGAGGCATTCAACCACGTGCACTCCGGCGGGTGACTCATGTGAGCCGAGACCATGCGGGGCGACACTTCCACGGGTGCCTGCCCCCAGTTCTGTGGCGTTCCGAAACAGGGAGTCCCCCGACTCCCTGCGCGGGTCCACTACGGCGGAGGCAACAGATGCGCATAGCGCCGGGCTCTGGCCCCCAACCGTCGCCGGCGGAGCGGATTCGCAAGAGGGTCGTTCTCACGTGCCCGCTCCGCGGCCTCCTTTAGTGACATGACTTCATCACAGAAGGAGGCCATCGCTTTCCATGCCTCCTCACTGTCAAGCATAGCGTCGATGACGCTGGACAGCAAGAGGTCCACTCCTATTACCGCCTGTAAGGCAGTTCGTTGAGGCTGCCAGGCGATGCACTCTACCAGAGTATGGCTGGCTGTGTCCATCGGCGCGGCGCATTCGTGACAGGTAGGGGATTCTTCTCTTCCAGCTATGCGATGCAGATACTTACCGAAGCATCCATGATCGGTAAGTATCTGCACCATATGAAATGTTAAGGTGCCGTGGCGTCTATCTACCCAACGTTCTAAGTGAGGTAAAATTGCCCCCACCGTGACTAGGCCATGTTCCACCGTCTCCAGCTCCTCCTTCCATTTTGACAGTGTTTCCGCCTGGGCCAAAAAGCGGACACGCTCCACCTCCTCCTGATCGAGAGGCTCCCCCGCTACCCTCGTCCTAGCCCTGTGGCTGTGGACCTTTGCGAGCACCTGCGCTTGCAGATCCCATGGAGGGTCCGCGGCCAGAATGGTTGCTGCCGTAAAGGACACGGTGCGGTAGCCTCGCACAGCTCTTATTGAGATTGCCCTCTGTGGCCTACGGAGAAGCGCCTTATTATGATTTGTAAGGGCCTCCACCCATATTGGGGCCCCGTACAGAGCCATACTACGTATGACTCTGGTATAGAGGAGCCTACAGGATGCATTAGGCTCCCCCATATTAGGTAGTAATCGGCTGAGAGCGGCGGCTGTGGTCATCAACTTCGGAGCAAGACTGGTAAAATGCGTCTGGAAGTGCCACCGTCCGTCCAGGATGAGACCCAAATATCTCATATGAGCCTTAATCGCCACAGTCTCTCCGTTAACCCTAATTTGGGCATTTCGAGGAGGTCCCCTTCCCGGGCCATGGAAAAGAAGGGCTTCCGTCTTTGGAAGGGACACTCTAAGACCAAGCTGATGGATTCGATCTACCACCAGCGATGTCCCAACCGTTGCCCTTCTGGCTGCCTCCTGATATGTCGCACCCTGGCATGTGATAAGGGTGTCGTCTGCGTAGGCCAACATTTTCATACCAGGCAGTACAGGCCCACGCAGGAGCCAGTCAAAGCCAACGTTCCATAGTATGGGCCCTAAGACCGAGCCCTGGGGAACCCCAAGCTGAACGTGCCTAGGACAGTTATACCTAAGTTATAACTTATGCGACATACAAAATGAGACTACACTTACACCTACTAAAAACAAGTAAAAATAAAAAATAATATATACTGGTGGGGTATATGACCCTTGTTTTTGTTAGTTATACCAAGTCATACGATGAAACTGACTGAGAAATTTTGTGGCATAGACTAAAATTTACCAATTAAAAAAAAATACTAAGCCAGACATTTCCCTAACCCCTTCATTTATGATATGTACAATGTATTTAGATTGTGATTATTGAGCTGCTTTAAGTGGCATTGCGAGGCAAGTCCTCACATAAAGTTACCTAGATAAAGTACGGCGGCGGCAGTTTGAAGGATATACCTAGAGGCTACCTTTTTACCTGACGCGTAGCCCGTGCGAATCGTTTTTTTTTTTTTTTGAGACAAAGTCTACGAGTTACTTTTCCTACCCTACAGTGACTGTACCCGCTAGCGATTGCGTAAATCATTTGTATGGAGGCTTGTAGTTCTACAAAGTATCGGCTAAAGGCGCTTTCCATACAAATCGTTTACGCAGTCAGTAGCAAGTACGGTCACGTTAACTCATAGTAAAGGCTACTGTAATCAAAAATATAAATTGAATCTCTTCAATTTCTAGGCAAGCATGCTCCATCTTAGGCCTGATTGTCACTTAACATCAGGTGCAACCGAGACCAAATGCTTCGCTATCAATGCTATCATAAATACAGGAATCATCTTTTGCGTGACAGAGGAACAAGCCAAGAAAAAATTTTTTGCATTATTAATATAAGTAAATTTATGTAAAATCGTTAAATCTCTATAAAAATTTTACGGCCGCTAAAACTTAGCACTTGAAATAATTTAACTGCTTAAAGAGTGCACGCGACGTCGGGCGGAAACGCGGAAAAGTGGATGAAATAGGGGTTCATGTGGCTCGCAGGTTTAAATTATTATGTCATGTCATATCTCTGTCCGTCCCCCGGGTTTTAATCTAAAAATGATATTCAAAAACCGTCTCCTATTAAAATAAATCCTATTTTATCACGTTCTAGAAAAAAATATAGAATTTCTACTCCACTACTCTGAAATTATCGCAAAAATGTCAGACATTGAAGGCGCGCTAAATCTAAGTATTCGAAATGGGCTATACCACTTGTAATACTTGAAGATATTGTTTCCCAAAGTTATTGAGTCCACGGTACAAGTAGGTACACATTCAGTGTTTTTTATTTTTTATACCTATAATTTTCGGGAAAACTTAAGGAACTCCTGGCATATTCGATTAATTTGCCTGCTGCTGTTTTTATTTTCTATTTAATTAAATTTCTAATAACATTACCCTAAGAAGCCAACCATTTCAACAGATGTTAAGCCCACTTATTGCCAAACGGATGCGCGCACGCATAAGTCACGGTTCACACGAGCGGATATTGCTGAAACGCAGCATTGTTCTCGATCGCTATTAATCAAAGAAAATGTCTCTGCGCGCTGTTTGCGTACGCTCCCGAAAACTAAAACAACAACCAAGAACGTCCCATGTATAAAAGAAACTATGAGTCTCTTAGGGCGTATTTAGAATAACATGCTGAAGTTCATACACGATTCAAGAAAGTCAAACGTGTAAAGGAAACTATCCGTCGCTTACGGCGTTTTAAATAACATACTGACGTTGATACACTACTGACCAATTCAAGAAGGTCGTTTGTGCAAAGGTACAAAACGCGTTTAGGACTTTTTGAGTTGGATTGTAAATTTTTACGCACGCTGCCCGCGCGAAGGTGAAACTCGGTAACGCACTATGGCATCAGTTAATGGCGATATAGTCGTCAGATCTTATTCGCTTTGTGCGAGCACAAAGGATCGGTCAGCTATTTGGATCTCCTTGATGTGGTGGTTTAATGTGGGATATACTGAGCTGTAATGGTCCGGGTTTGGGTTGCGTTATCCGGAAGCTAATGAGCACGTTTGGCAACGATTTCTTTGAATGTTTAACAGTAACTGTTTATATTGATATCCTCACATATTTTCTAACTACACCAGTTCCTACAATCTATTGTATGTTTAATCTAATAGTATGATTAAATTAATAATTATGTCATGTATGTATGAGGTCAAGAGTTTGTAAGTACCTATGTATATCTTTCTTAAATGAGATGTGTGGGCAGTGCGATGATGAGGACATTGAATCTAGGTATCTATATTAAAAATACGAGTATATTACCTTAAAGTGAATATATCTTGAAATTGTTTGGCTATTTACTTGATAACATATAGGTCTTACATAAAGGCGTTAGATTATGTATACAATTTCAGTAAACACAGCTATAATGTGTGTGTAAAACATCCATGAAGGTAAAACAGCTTTTAAGTCCCGGAAAATACAGCGATTATGTAAAACGGTCAAAACGGGAACCCGAAATACAACAAACTTATACAGAGATTTAACCAAATCAGCTTTGATACTGCCCGGCTGGAGCCTTTGATACTGTCCACCGAATTTCCTTGATGTGATTAAATGTTCAAATGGAGGTTTCGGCAAAGGGAAACTGACTAGATACCTATTGAAAATGTTTACCGGACACCCTGAACTAGGAAAGCACTCGGAGGCCGGATATTAACCGTTGATTTGGTTACGCTCACGGTGGGTCAGCGTATCGATTGTCAGTTGTTCTAACATCCCTAGTCAACCTGTATAATGGTTGGCTTTTGTTCAACATAATAGTAGTTAGATAGGTAGGCTCATTTATATTGAAGATACGTATCTTATGATTGCCAGACGCTTCCAGATATACATGCGAGAATATGGGTTGTGTGATTTCGGATAAGCTAGCCATTTCTGTTGGAATTATTAACTGAACAGCATCTTTTTTTATTGGGAAATCGACATCTTATTAGCAAAAATTGTACTTACCCGTATCAATAAAGAGTATAAGTGCACATTAGGTTTGACTTATCTGGAATTATCTCAATCGCATCTATATCTGGAAACTTCTGGCAATCATAAATCATAAGATACGTATCTTATTCTAATTAATCCACAGTAACAGATATTACGTCTGTATCCGGCATTTCTGCATTAAGATTACGTGCAATGTCAAGGGTGGTCAAGGTAAAAATGTACACATTAAATGAGAGACCAATTGTCAATCTGACAAAATTGAGAATTTTAGACATGCAACGAATATTTTCTCTCAATTTCCATTACATACAATACGATACCTTTAAAGCACTTATCAACAACAACGTTCGATCAGCGGCCAAATTCCGACCAACATCCACCGATGAAGCGATAATTTATGAGAGTTCTAATAGGAAAGTTCCCCCGCGTGTGCTCGGTCACACCCCGAGGATTTCTCGGTTATGCACGTTGAACGTAGGAACTGTAATTTGGTGAATCGCCGACCACACCAGGGAACCGTGAGTGTCTAGAGAGCACAAATTATGCATTTCTAAACTAGGTCGCGTCACATTTTAAATATTACCATATTTTTGCACCGCGCATTAGCTGAGGTGGAAATACTTGAGCTTCATTTTTCTTGGCAGTATAATTTTATCTTCGTTTGCTAGAGCCCTGGGGGGGTATTCGACCAATTTTAGAGATATAATGGAGATCTCTCCTTTTCATCGCCATCTGTCACTTTTGACGTGTGCCTACTTGACAAGTGGCGATATCGCTAGAACATCGCAACTTCGTCAATTCGGACGCACAAAATTTTCGTTTCCTTTGTATGTGACGGCATAAATAACAGGCGCATACTTTAAATTTACCGCATAGTACGTGAAATTGGTCCGTTACGTTTCGTTGAAAACAGAAATTTATATACATGAATAACATTTTTGACAATAATTATCGCCTTCGTATTTCCAAAATTGAGATGAGATATGTCACTTTTAAGCTCATCGCATTTAAATGACAGTTCAATGGCGATATAACTGTTATCTAATGGAGATTTGACGTTTGGAGATATCTCAAACGGCATTCTCGAATTGGGCCCCTGATTTCATCATGATGTGTATATGGTACTTAAAACTATTTGTTTTTAGGCAGTATTAGGGAAGAATTTGAAGTGTACCATAGTTCATTCTCTCTCTTCTAAAAAATCTTAAGTGGCGTTAGAACATTTTACTTGAACGGTGAACGTGGCGACGGTGACTCATAATTTACTTTTTTTTTTACTTGACTTGAACTGTATATCAGGGCTGTTTAGCCCTTACAACCAGTGTGACTTTATGTGGGAGTATAACTGATTACTAGTTATGAGAAACCTAAGGGATTTGATTGAGGGATTTCTGACTTAAGATATAGAGATTATTATGTACTTATACTTATTTCATATCAAATGGATTTCTTTATGTCCCTAGTACCTACTAAACAGGATACAGGTCCATCAAGGCCTTACACAGGCACGTACACATGTTCATAAATATTTTTTTTTTTAACTTATTCGTTTGTTTTTTTCCAGCCAGTGGGCATTTACCGCGGCAAATACGAATGGGCGAACGAGAACAGCCCAGTTGGAGGAGACTGCTCACTGTGGGTCCGAGCCGCTACTCTCCAGTTGGATGATGGCCAGTGGCAATGCCAGGTCACTGCTAGCAACTACGATGTACAGGTAAAATTATATTTCTTCTTTAACTAAGTACCAGCCTTGGCCTTTCTTCCTTGTGGTCATTTTGGTTCAACGGACATTATGGTTAAGGGATTAAATGCCAATAAGGACGTGTTGCTCCGGGGACCACAGGTCCAGCGGGCCTAAGATGGTAGCTTTTATCACGCGATAAATAACTGACAAAACATCTGTCACGTTTTGACAAAATGCGAGTGTGAGTGGCAGATGCTTTGTCACGTGAAACGCAACCTTTATTTATAGGCGTCCTGGAAATTTCAACAATTCCCTCATCATTTAGTTACTCCACTGATAATGTATATGTAATTGTTATATGCAATCCACTGCACATCCATAATTCATTCAACTACAATAGATAATATACGACCTAAAATAAACAAACAAAAAATCGTAAGAAAGGTAGTCTATTAAATTAAACATTGTAATGTCTCCTTTTTTTAATGTGGGTACACACCACAATTTTTATATTAAACCATTGATACAAAAAAACCTGGTGAAATAGACCGGGAATCCAACCCGGTACCTCTGGTAACACGCTGTACCGGTAATCTAGACGTACGATTTCCAGTCTCTTCCTCTAGGTTACGCATTTAATTTTTTCTTTGAGCTTTGATCTTTGTATCAATGGTTTAATATAATAGTAGTCTAGTCAAAATATCATGTCGCCAGGTAACAATCAAAACTCACTAAAATTTCTATCACTACTCTTGAAAACCGCGTATCTAGTTTGTAGATTGATACTGCGATATGAGCTTTGTTTTAAGAAGGTATATGTTATTGAATGAGTTTTCACTGTCAATAGACGATCCGTAATCCAACGCTTACCATTTCAGGATGCCCTATCTAGTCCCCCCGCGGCGCTAGCGGTCCGAGTGCCCCCACAGTCGCCTCGGATCCTATTCAACGGCACACATATCTTGCCTGGGCAGAACATCACCGTACCAGCCGGCTCCCGCGCCACGGTGGTGTGCGAGGCGCGCTACGGCAACCCACCGGCATACATCGAGTGGTATTTAGGTGAGTAATTATTATACTCTTATATTAATACTTACTAGAAGGCAATTTCGCACCTACGCGTAATTTTTTTTATGTAACCGTAGTCAGGTAAAAAGTGTCCTATAACCAAATTTTGATGTCCAGCTATCCCTGTACCGAAATTGATTAAAATTTGCGTAGCAGACAAAGGAAATTATGAAACCAGATGGCGCCAGGTTGGTACGCCGCCGCCGGGCACTCATACAAAATAGCTGACTATCTTGCATCACGCTATTAAGATTTTTTCCTGAAATCATGACCTCTCTCCATAGAAAACTAATTTTCAATACAAATCTACAATTTTAAAATAGTATAGATCCTAGTGTTTAGCAGCTAGGATCAAAAACACCTGATGTGGAGTCCCTCTGGGTAAAATACTCATTTGGGAAGATTTATCGGTTTGTAAAACTAGTATCGTGTCACGAAGAGGGATAGTATAGGATGAACCTGTAGTCATTTTGACTCTAATATCTAGGTTTATCTAGATTTTATTCACCATTTTTCATTGCTCATTTCATTGGTATTTTGTGCTAACTGATATTGTAATGTATTTATTAGATTGAATGTTTCTGTTGCGCGTTACACATGCATTTTGGATTAGTTTCGGTGATAACATTGATTTATGATTGTTAATTCAAAAATGTTGGTCCCGTGATTGACTGACTGCGTTAGGTATGCTAGGTAATTATATGAGCTTGATTTAGTCACAGATATCTATATATATATTACGCGAGGCCGATTTTTGTACATCCCATCAGATCTACAGTTATGGTCCGATTTTGATAAATGATATGTCATTAGATTCGTCTCATGCTGGAGAGGTGCATAAAACTCTTGGAGTTTTAATTTTTTCCTGAAAAGGTACTGAAAAATGGATTTGTAAAAACTACTGTGCGCTAACCACGTGACCTGTGATCCCTATTTTGACATAAGATGACCAAATAATAATAAGCATGATTTGCTCACAAACCTGAGTAAGTTGTTCAGCATGATGAAATATTATTTTTGAGTCGACAACATAATATCCGCAACACTTAAAACATGTACGAATATGCAAAAATAATTTTACAGTTTGTTGACAATGAATGACAGTAACCATATTCTGACAACTTTTAATGTCTTTTTTATTGGGGGCTATTATGCCAATGCTCTAAATTGCCAGGTTGTTTTTCTTTTTAAAATGTTCATATGGAAACTTTTTTCGCATACCTGTTAAAAATGTGGAGAAAAAAGCCGGTTAAGTGCGAGTTGGACTGGTACTCGAAAGACTAGAAAAACTGACCGTCATTCAAGAATAGATTATTTTTATAGGCGAGTTTTACAATAAATCAAAGCAGAAAAAATGTAGTAAAACTAATTTAAACGTCATTCAAATAAGTAAATTTATGATAGATTATTATAAATATGATTATATAAGTCCATCAAAAAAATAATACCAAGGAAAATGCCATGAGTCATGGTAAATTAAATGGTATTTTACAAGAAAAAACTAAGTCCTTCCGCTTGCATGTCGACGGGATGGGAAATGTGGTCGAGTTGAGAATATGGACGAGTTGGCACTGAAGACGACTTGGTAATACGGACGAGTTGGTGATATGGGAGATTTGGCAATAAAGACGAGCTGATAATAAGAACAATTTGGTATTGTAGACGAGTTGGGTGTATCGTCGAGTTGGGTTGGGAATATGGACGAGTTGGAAATGTGGATGAGTTGGCAATGTGGATGAGTTGGTAAAATTGACAAGTTGGGAACATGGACAAGTGGGCAATTTGGACGAGTTCGCATTATGGATGAGTTGGCAATGAAGACGAGTTGGTAATACGGACAAGTTGACAATGAAGACGACTTTGTAATACGGACTAGTTGGTGATATGGAAGATTTGGCAATAAAGACGAGCTGATAATAAGGACAAGTTGGTATTTGTAGACGAGTTGGGTGTATCGTCGAGTTGGGTTGGGAATATGGACGAGTTGGAAATGTGGATGAGTTGGCAATGTGGATGAGTTGGTAAAATTGACAAGTTGGGAACATGGACAAGTGGGCAATTTGGACGAGTTCGCATTATGGATGAGTTGGCAATGAAGACGAGTTGGTAATACGGACAAGTTGGCAATGAAGACGACTTTGTAATACGGACGAGTTGGTGATATGGAAGATTTGGCAAGAAATACGAGCTGATAATAAGGACAAGTTGATATTGTAGACGAGTTGGGTGTATCGTCGAGTTGGGTTGGGAATATGGACGAGTTGGAAATGTGGATGAGTTGGCAATGTGGATGAGTTGGTAAAATTGACAAGTTGGGAACATGTACAAGGGGACAATGTGGACGAGTTCGCATTATGGACGAGTTGGCAATGAAGACGAGTTGGTAATACGGACAAGTAGGTAATATGGACGAGTTTTCAATGTGGACGAGTTGGGAATATGGACGAATTGGGAATGTGGATGAGTTGGCAAAATGAACAAGTTGGGAACACGGACGAGTGGGCAATGAAGACGACTTGGTAATACGGACGAGTTGTCAACGTGGACGAGTTGGGAATGTGGATGAGTTGGCAAAATGAACAAGTTGGGAATATGGACGAGTTGGCAATAAAGACGGGCTGATAATAAGGACGAGTTTGTATAGACGAGTTGGGTGTATCGTCGAGTTGGGAATATGGACGAGTTGGAAATGTGGACGACTTGGAATTGTGGACGAGTTGGGTCTATGGACAAGTTGGAAATGTGGACGAGTTAGCAATATGGACGAGTTGGCATTGTTGATGAGTTGGAAATGAAGACGAGTTGGCAATGTAGATGAGTTGGGTGTATGGACGAGTTGGTAATGTAAACGACTTGGCATTGTGGACGAGGTGAGAATATGGACGAGTTGGAAATGTGGACGAGTTGGCATTGTGGACGAGCAAGTAATATGAACGCGTTGGCATTGTGGATGAGTGGGAATATGAATGAGTTAGCAATGAAGACGAGTTGGTAATACGGACGAGTTGATAATATGGACGAGATTGGCAATAAAGACGAGTTGGTATTGTAGACGAGTTGGGTGTATGGACGAGTAGGAAATGTGGACGAGTTAGCAATATGGATGAGTTGGCATTGTGGACGAGTTGGGAATATGGATGAGTTGGCAATGCAGATGAGTTGGGTGTATGAACGAGTTGGCAATGTGGACGTGTTGGGTGTGTGGACAAGTTGGCATTGTGACCCAGATGGGAATATAGACGAGCTGACATTGTGGACCAGTTGGCAATGTGGAATAATTAACATGTTACCCTAACATGCGAAACTTGATGGTAGAAATAACCTACATATGATGCAAATTTCAAAAAATCGACGCTCTCAAGAATAAATCATATTTGAATTAATGACGTCTGGCTGATCATTCTTATACTCATTCAAAATAAAATTTGACAAATTCTGCTGTCAACAAAACAAATTGATTTTATAAGGCTTCCGTTTTTACCGACTTTAGTAAGGAACCCTAAAATTAGGTTTATATCATAGACTTGAGAGTATAGATAGCATCTCCCTCACTCTTCTGTCAGACACTATTTCAATGAGAGGAAAGACGAAAGTTTGAATTTGGAATTCGCGGGTATTAGGCCTTCAGCTCTAAATTTATTGAAAAAAATGTCTTAATATTCTTTTTTCAAAATTTTTAGCTGTTTTATATATTGGATTTTATTTATTACACATATTTGACACATTTTTTTTTTGTGTTTTTTTTTTTTTTATGGTGGAGTACCTATTGTTGGTCAGTTATTTATTTAGATTAGTAAATAGGGTTTGATTAAGTATACCTAGCGTAAGAATTTCAAACACAATGTGTAATTGTTATTGAATAAATTGATTGATGATGATGACATGGCAGCACCCATATTAAGAAAATTTGCACGATCTATTGAATTTCATAAAAAAAACAAGCATTGATAATAGTGGTTTTTCGTGTATCTATAAACGTTTTATACTCTCTATTTCATACAATTGAGTTTATGTAACATTTTTTATTATCACTATTTTTAATAGTGAGTGCCCAAATCTGTCGTTTTTCTGTGCTATTTCTGGAAATTGATAGAAATCGATCAAATCGATAAATTTATGCCCTGAAGAAAGAACAACAAATTAAATTCTACCAATCTTATGTTCGGTCCTATGAAAATATGTCAATTATTTTTTTAAGATATGGGATTATTTTTATGAATTAATTTTTTCCATAAATCGAACAATATGCATTTTATTTGTGAAACAGATCAGCAGATCACATGTCATTAATGCACAAGTTATTTTTACAAGAGTTGAAAAAGTTGGCACGATGAAGCTGGGCAGTTGGCTATCAGGCCTAGCTCTAGCCTGGCATATTTTACCGTTTTTAAAAATAATTTTGCGAAATTGCGATGTGGTCGCTTAGCGACAAAGCCCTTTATATATATATATATATATATATATATATATATATATATATATATATATATATATAAACATAGTTTTAACGTGTTTTTTTACAGTATTTATTCTTCGTTCGCCAAAAACTTCTTATCGATAAAGTAGTTATTTTCGGTAACACTTCCGGATTTCCATATTCTAGCGGCAGTTCGACGCCGCAACGGGCCTCTAGTAATTTAAAAATCACTTTAATACGCATTGCAGTTTGAATATCAACGACACACAAAGCCATAAGGAACGTGATAAATATTATAAAATTCTAGATTTGTATTAAGTAACAGTTTTCTATGACGAGAGGTCATGATTTCAGTTAAAATCTTAATAGCGCGATGCAGGTTCCTCTTTTATTTTGTATGCGCGAGCAGAGCCATGCCAGTCTGGCACCATCAGTTAGTCATAATTTATTTTTTCTCTCATCTCGCCAAAACTGCGGGACAAATTTCAACCAATTGTAATACAGGGATAAGTGGACATCCATAAAAATATAACAACGGAAGAAGTTGCCTAGTGATAAAAATATTTCTTGACACGAAATCAACGTTCAAGCGCCTTAAGTTTATAAATAGCAATTTTTCCTTTTGTAGTTATATCCTAATATAACCTACAGGCGTGGAGGAAACCAATTTCTCATGAGTCATGACTATGTTTCCAAAGTTATATGGCACACCGTATAATCGGCAATCGACGAAATACAACATTTCATTACATTTCAATAACCAGAATAATAAATATATTTATTTTTTCAGAGAAAGAACGACTCACCGCATGGAGCCAGACCAACGCATCAGAAGTGGAAAGACCTCGGGTCTGGGCAGCGCGATCGGTGCTAGAACTTGGTGCGACGCGGTCCGCTCATGGAAGACAGCTGGCGTGCCGCGCACACCACCCTTCCTACCCCTCGCCGTACTACCGGGACTCTTATACCATGCTCGACGTAACCTGTGAGTAGCCACAAAGACACTATATGCAATGTAGATATCATTAATCGATCCATAATAGTTACTAACAATCTGGCAGATGTCATGACACGGACTGTGACAACATCCGCTCAGTAGCAGCCAAGTATCCATCCTAAAATTTTACCAGTACTGAGTGGTTCTAAAAGAGCTTCAACCGCTGTCCTTCTCCTGCCGATCAGTCTTAATAAGATTTTTTTTAAACCTTCAAAGTTTCTGTACTTAACTTTTCAACATGTGCAACAGGAAAGATACAGTGATTGAACCGTTGCCCGTAAATAAGAAAACACCAAGTAAGTATTCAAATAATTAGTAATTATTCTCTTCACAGTTGTCCCCGTAGTCTCTATCTACGGAGCCGACGCCAGCACACTAGCGAACCTCGAGGAAGGCAACAGCGCACTGACATTGGAGTGCCGCGCCGATGGTAATCCGAGCCCCTACGTGTGGTGGACCAAGAATGGCCAGGTCATCGCCACCAACGGTGCCAAGCTCATACTGGCGCCCGTCATGAGGAACCATTCGGGTAAGGAATGATTTCGTGTTCAGTCCGGGTGAAGAATGATCAATCGCTACGTCCATCCGTTGATGCATGCTACATCTAGAGCAATGACTGAACCTTGAAGAAGGTATTAATGCCGAAATCCATCCCACTGGAAGCCCTACCTCTTAATGTATTAATTGGAAGAATTAGCTGAAAAAGATTTTGTAATTGTTAAAACCTTATTCGATGTTTTCTATATTTTTCAGGAATCTACGGCTGCCAGGCCAGAAACTCTGTCGGAACATCTGATTCAGTGAAGATTGAAATCGATGTCAAATGTATGTACCACTTTGCTTCGTTACTTTACCAGCACTGGCACTAATGCTACTACTAAACCTGTCTTTTAATATTTCCTTTGACCAAAAACCGATTGTTATCTCTGTTTTGCTTTCAGATCCTCCGAAAGTGACATGGGTTGGTCCCGACACGGTGGTTGAAGCCAATTTGTTCTCACAAGTCACTCTAGAGTGCAAGGCAGAAGGCAACCCACCGCCTTCCTACCAGTGGTATCACAAGTAAGTCCATAAGCATTTTATAAATAGGCTGGCCTTCCAAAGCGTTCATGATCCCAAAGTAAAACCTTTTAAACAGAGGTTAAGTATATCATCTTAGAACAAATAAAATACCTAACAGATTTTAGGCACACCATATTAGACAAACCCAAAATTATAATACAATTTGCGATTTAAAGTTAATGTCGATTATTTCAGCCCCAACTCAGCCCACGTGAATGCGATGCCGGAAGACGGGTACCCGATATCATCGACTCCGCAGCTGCAGCTCCAAAATGTGTCCTACAGCCAACACGGGAGATACATCTGCGTGGCTATCAACCAGATTGGGTTGGAAGACCGGTAAGAATATTTGCCGAAGTAAAGTTGAGAGCTGAATTCAACGTGGTCATTCATTTCATTCACAGTCACAACCGTGCCAGGCTGCCGGGTGCCACAAGGATGCGTAGCGGACGCTTTTCAGATAATAGGACAGGACAGGGGTCACACGGCAAACTTCTTCCCTCAGTCTGCCTCGTACACATTCCTCACTTATGTACCTTCATGACATTTTTCTGAGCCTGTCGACATGCTGTATAATTGGTGACTAACAGAAGACATGGTGATACTGGACCTAAAAGGTCATAGAGCACATGAATATCATGATGGAGAGTTTGTTGATACATATTTCTTCGAAGATAGGCAAAGGAAAATGTCAGAGTGTGTAGGTACATAAGCGAGGAATGTGTACGAGACATACTGAGGGAAGAAGTTTGCCGTGTAACCCCTGTCCTGTCCTACTATAAAGCGTCCAATACGCATTCTTGCGCCGTTCTGCTATCTTGCACAGTTGTGAGTATGATAATTTTGATTGATATAAGTTAAGTACGCATTAAATACAACAACCCTTGTTTTCCAGGACGCATCAGTCGGAGGCCATCACCCTGAACGTGCTGGGTCCCCCGGTGGGCGCGGAGACGCTCGCCGCCAACGCTTGGAGCGGGAGCGAGGCGCGCGTGCACGCCACCGTCTGCGCGGACCCTCCGCCGCGCCGCGCTGCTTGGCTTTGGGGAAGCCTGAGACTAGACGTGCCTACTACTATAGGTAATGCAATAAAATACGAGCCGATTGCCTAGTCGTGCGTGTATGACTAAGTACAGGGCAAGGCGATGACCCCTCTGTGGGGAGAGAGAATTTAACAATCGATGCCTTGAGTGGGAGTATTGGTTCAGATTTTCATGTCTTCACAGAGGCACAGAAGGCTCCGTCACTTGACTTAAGTTGAAATGCGGCCTGTTTTCCTTAAAGTGTAATAAAATGTAACCCCTTTTTATTAAAATCGAATCTTATATAATTTCCTTGTAAACAGAAAATGCTGCGGCCATTGCATAATACATTCTAAATTATTATATTTAAAAAGCGGTAGTTAATAAATTGAATTGTTTCCACTAGGTCGCTACCGAGCGCTAGAACCAACTGGCGCATTCGGTTGCTACCGCTACACACTCCTCATCTCGAGTACCAGCGTGTCCGACGCGAGAGTGTACGTGCTGCATGTCGAGAACGAGAGGGGATTCTCATCGCATGCCGTCTCACTTACTGTGCACGGTAAGAACCATTCATAAACCTGTGCAGAGGCACGCTTATTTTTTTTGCTTCATGTTCTAAGGAGTAAAACTGTAACTTTAATTCTTATTAAAAACTATGTGGAGCCTTAAAAAAGGTTCACAACATCCCACAAAAGGATGCCTTGGAAAAGTTTTCTATAATATAAAGGACTGGACCGATTTCAAAAATTTTTGGTGCTTATAATATGGGTAGCTGCGCATCCTCAAATGGCTATAAGATGCTTTTTACTCGACCAAAGAGAATCAAAAACGAGGGTTGTGATTATGACCTTTCTCCCACGCGGACTAAAATTCGCAGGCGCCTAGTATAATATAATACTCAGCTTTTCTTTATCCATGATAATGCTATAGATAATTTTAGTTTTACCAAATAGCCGAAAATAAGATAGTACCTACGGCAATAATGGAACCATGAAAGTTAGAGCGTTTAAAATGGTCAACGCGGCTGGCACAGGTGCTCATTGGTCCTAGTTCATTCAAATTAATTCCCTCCTGACAGAGAAGATTGTAAAAAAATAATATGTGGTGTTTTTTTTTGTTTGATTATTCCTTCGTTCCGTGTGTACCTACCGTTGGCACAGCAGTTAATATGGCGTTCTTACAGATAATTTTCTAACAGAGACGGCGCACGTCGCTCCGCTCATAGCCGCGGCGCTCGTGATCGCCGCTCTGCTCGTCGTCGTGCTTTGTCTGGCGATTCGCTGCCGCAGAAGGAGAGGTAAGACTCATTGAATAACACTGACACTTCCCTTCGTTTTTGTATGGTTTATTTTTCCGTAGACACTATTTACACTGGTTATTATAATTTACTTTACGCTGGTTTCACTAGTTATTTTGGATTGATTTGACATTCGAGCGGAGTTATGAAATGAAAACAGGAAACATATTGAAAGCTTGAGCTAATCCCTGGGATGGTGATCCATCAGTCACAGTCACAAGTCACTGATGTGACATCTAGTATTAAATTGATTATCCTTAATTATTATGCTGAAATAAGACACAAATGTGGTACTACTAGCGCCATCTTATAACAGGTAAATAAACAATAACTTTGTTAAAACAGGTTACTCGAGCTATCTATCATGGCCAGGTGTAATTCTTGAGAAACAAAACATGTGATTATTATACATTCGTATTATTGAAAGGGTCCCTAGTTCCCTACCCTTAAGGTTATAGCCCCTGTAAGATTTGAAACATTAAGGTTTTTAGTGACAGTAGCTATAAGAAGCAAATAAGTTTTTATAATTAAATTTTTAGTGAACCGAAACCTTTACCCCCGCTACACACTTTCGTTGTATGTGACAGGGCGAGGGAAACCTTTCAATACTTTTTCGATTTGAATGTTTTTATCTTATGTTGTGTTCCGTGTGTGTGTTTTTGCTTGTCTTATAAAACTGTTCAATGTTTAAAACACATACAATATATTTACAATACTAAAAACTACAGATAAATATAAAAGAAAGGATAATTATTATGTACTGTTAAGGCTTAAAGCTACTTAGAAAATATAAAAGTAAAATATATAAATTTCCATAAAAAGAATACCCCGTCCAGCAGGTCTGCCTGCGGCATGGTTCCCATTACGCTGGCGGCGTTACCTCATTGGATCGCAAGAGCGATCCTCTGTGAGAGGTACGCGCCAGCTCTAGGGTCCCCTGAGACGCGAACCAACCGAGGCGACAGGGCCCTCATAAAATGCCTACTTATGTTTAAAACTATTATTTTTTGTTTTACAGAGAGCGTGGAATACAAGACTGATGATTTAGATAGGTAAGTCAACTATGATTAATATTAAATAAAAACCGGCCAAGTGCGAGTCGGACTCGCGCACCGAGGGTTCCGTACAAACACTTTCCATCCCTAAGTGGTTAAGTTAAGTTTGCACCTGGTATGTATAGCGCCCCATATAAATTAGGTGCAAAGTTAGGTATTAAAAAAAAATATATGGTTTTCGTAATTTTTCCTTTATCTATGCTATAAGACGTTGCTTCGTACCAAATTTCAAGATTCTGAGTTCACGGGAAGCACCCTGTAGGTTTTGATTCCCTTGCAAGTGTCGAAAATTTGCGGCATAAACGGCTGTATCTTTTGATTGCGTTGGCTTAGAAGTTTGATTTTTTCACAGCTTCAAGGGACAGTAGACCTGAGTAATTGATATAAATTTCAGCTTCATACCTCCACGCGTTCCTGAGAAAAAGGGTCTTGACAGACGGACGGACGGACGGACAGACGGACAACAAAGTGATCCTATAAGGGTTCCGTTTTTTCCTTTTGAGGTACGGAACCCTAAAAAATGAGTTTTATTAAAATTAGTAGATAAGGGTTCCGTAGTTGCTTATCCTTCACAAAGACTTAAGTTACGAGAAAGATTTCAAGCTCTATAAAAAGGTCGTAAACGCTAAAGTAACTGTAATTACTTATTACCTTCTGGAAGTCAACTTACGTCCTTTTAAGAAAATTATGAAATTTTGCGATAACTCAAAAACGGCTCAACCGATTTTGTTCAATATAGTTTTCATTGAAAGTACTTATAAGGCCTCATGTTCATGAATTTTTCCATAATTTTTTGACCCGTGGTTGAAAAGTTAGAGGGGGGACGCTATTTTTTTTATTTTCGGAGAGAATATTTACTAAACTGCTAACTTTATCAAAAAATAATGTTTGGAGACCCCTATTATTTTCAAAAGACTTATTCAACGACATCGCACACACTAGTGTTGAAAGGAAAAAAAAATTCACCCCCACTTTAGGTGTTCGAGAGGTACCCGAAATTTTTTTTTAATTTACCGTTTTGTCGGCGTGATACTTACACATACTCATACCAAATTTCAGCTTTCTAGTACTAATGATCACGGAGCTAAGCCGCGGACGGACAGACGGACATGGCGAAACTATAAGGGTTCCTAGTTGACTACGGAACCCTAAAAAACACTTTAAATTATATGATGCGTGTTTACATTATTGTTATCATTCCCAATTTTGTCATTTAGTAATGTAATCTCACACCGAACTCTCTATTTTGACTCGGTCTCCAGCGAGAAGACAGTGTTGCCAGCGGACGCGGTTTACGCGGGCCCGCCGGCGCGGGAGCCGGCGCGCTACTCGCCGGGCGCGCTGCAGGTGCGGCGCGCGGCCGTCGTGCTGCAGCCCCCCACCACCGTGTGACGCACAGGTGTGCTGCACCACACCCACTAACACTAACACACGCACGGTGTATCAATCTTAACCACCAAGCTTATTCTGTTCGATGCTCTGGTCAGTCACACACGCCATGATATCGGAATCTCAATCGCGAACCGTATCAATCGAAATGGGCCAGTAGAGAGAAAACGACAACCATAATCCAATGAAATTAGTTATAATGTAAATGTAATTGATTGTTTTAAGTATTATTTACGAAAAAAAATACTTAGGGTGAAGCCAGACGTGTGTAATTTGAATCGCGTAATTTCGGTCGACGTCGTTACTGTTGAGTTTTTCCGGCTTTCTTCTCAACGGCGGTTTCTTGGGAAATGCCGGTAGATTCACAAATTGACTTGTAAAAGTGCCCTTGTTGCCTTCTTATTGAATAAATTATTTAATTTCATTGTGATAGAGAAATCTGTGCTTAGGAAACATGGCGTCGATTTTAGATTTAATTAATAGAAACTGCATTCATTTTTTTTAATCTCATACATAACGAGGAATTGAACCTGGTAACAATTCCGTAAGTCGCATGTCGTATTGTAACATTCTTTACAGCGATTTTGACCGGGTATTTATTAAATCTAAAATCATCGCTATGGTTCCTAAGAACAGACTTCCCTATCTCATCTCTTATAGTTACTGACTTCTCCCTACTGACCCATTACTACGACGACTCATTTATGGTGCCGTTGCAGAGAAATTCCTACGAAATTCAAATTTAAGTATTCTTTAGGAGGACTAGGAGTCGTAAACTACTATGACGCCTATTCATATTTATTCAGTCATATTTTCATACACAAATTTCAACAAAACTATTTCAAACATATCAAACGATGCTCCAGCCACCTACATGAATCAATTAATATTATCAATTATAATGTTCCATGATGTAAGTTTATCTAATCTTTAATAAAAGTACTTTCCTAAATGTTGTATAGATAGTGAGAGGAAAAATTCAGGCAAAGAATTCATATTCATCAGAAGATACACATTTCACTATATACTTAAGAATAAGAATAAGAATCATACTTATAATATATGTAAGAAAATCTAATCTATTTTTACGCTACTATCAGCATAATCAAATTGTGTTGAACTTTTTTACAAAACAATTCATCCGATTCTATATATGCCCTTAGGATTTGAAAACGAAAAGTAGTTCAGAGCGCGTATAGGCGTAATATGTAGTCGCGGTAGCTCAGAGGCACTACTCCGGATACGCAGAGATTGTGTGTTTACCTTCACCTACAATTTAATGTGTCGTGTAACATTTTGTTTTTATATTTAACCTCTATTTCAATATTCATAAAAAAACATACTACTTATTACGATGCAATTCTTGGTGCATACATTCATGTCTGTCAAGGTGGTACACGTTGTTTTTAGTGAGACTAATTTATACTGAAATTACTGTAGCGTTGACACCACCGACATTAAAGTCTAGATTCTCGGGAAATAACAAGAGTGGGCGCGACATTTTTAAACTTGTCGAGTGATATAAAATGCAAGTCGATTTTTCACAAACAACGCAAAAGTAAATCAACTTTAATTCTGATCATGTACAAAATATCATATACTTTTATTACCGACTTTTGCAACCGCGCCAAGAATTTATTAATTGGATTATTTGATGTTTTATTGATTCGTCTTACTAAAATGCAGACACATCACTCATTGGTTTTATTATCACCGCAATAGACAATGGCCCTTATCAATTTACCGTTAACTGTCACTCAATTTAGGAAACCTACCAATTGTCGCTCGTTTACGTTATACTAACACATTTGAAAACTTTATCAAAAACCGTATTGTATATTTACGTTCACGAAAATTCATTTTCCATAATTGCTGTTTTGCATTCCATTCTTCTAATTGTGTAAGCATGATTAATGGTCAGGTGGCGTTTAATGTGCCGAAGTGGTTTACCAATAAGTGTGTGATATTAACGTAATCTTAACCGTGTGCGCACTTCACGAATTTTCACCTATTTATCCAGTTTTTGTAACTTTTCCAGAAACCTAATTTTTTGCTGTTTGTTACAGGCAGCGTTGAGTTCGCTGGAGAGACAAGCCAAAGAAAATGTGTATGCGGTATTAGACCCGCATATACAATACGAAATAACTATTAATAAGCACGGAGAACCGCCAAAGCATTTGTCGCTATCTAAACCCATAACTAACCAAAGAGCACACGCGTTCGACACCCAACACATCAATGAGATTAACAATAATGAATTCGATAACAGATTCTCTACATTCAAAACAGGACCCACGAAACTAAGACGATCCAACAGAAGCGAACACCAAAATAACGATCGCAGCTATGTGTGCAAAACTAACAACGACATTGAATACTTGAAAGACCCATACTTCGGCATCGCGAGAGACAAAGACCAAATCAGAAAATCTAAAACATACTCTCGCATGTATGAACGCAATAACTCAGGCAAGAAAGATAATAGGAAAACTCAATTTGATACACATTACAAAGATACGAAGAAAATGTCGAACCATGACTGGACTTATGAAGATAGTAAAGTGGCTGCTAAAGAACTGGAGAAAGAGCGATCTTTTGAAGAGTTAAAAGAAGAAAATGACGTGAGGCATGACGATGGAGACATCATAGAAGACTATAAGCCTCGACCCGGTAAAGTCAGAGAAATCGCTTCGAGATTTAATAGGAATAGTGCAAATGTTGGTCAGTCTGTAAATACTAATAAAGGTAGGCCAAAACCGCTTCAGAGTTACGGCAACCAAGCTTACTTAGACCACGTGTTCCCTGATGCTGTAGAAATTTGAATTATATGTGAGAGACAATTATCACATAGATCTCTGTATTAGTATTTAAATTACTCATAGAATAGTGATTACCTGATACTTTAGACTTAAGTCTCGCTGTCAGCTATTATTTATTACATTTACTGGTTGTTCCGATTCACACTGCCTAGTGGTTGTAACTTTTGAAATAAGACTATTTATACCATAGACTAAGAAATATCTATTGACATTTACCATTGCAACAGAATGAATATTAAACTAAATATCAAATTTGCTCAGATTTCTACTACTTTACAATCTTCTACTAATATATCAAAATATTGAATATAGCTTAATAGACGATAAGCGATATTGGCAATCTAGCTTGTAGCACTTAAAAAGGGCCATACTACTGTAAATTATTTCTATATTACGTTAAGTATAATGGGCATTTTATTTATGATTATGTATGTACTTAATGATACTTTATCCGAACTGTTACAATAATTCTATCCAATTTAGGAACTAGTATTTCGTTAATGTTTACTTCTTTATGTGTATAGTTTCTATTTCTTGTGTTTTGTATTGTTGAATTTTAACAACATTAAAATAAATTGTAATTTATAAAATTGTTGTTTAATTATTTTATTTTCACAATTCACAGACAGAATTGTGTTATCGTCGACGCACAGTGGTTCCGTTTGTAATGAGACTCCTCTTCACCCGTCTCGCTCGCACTCTATTGAGAATAAAAGAGTACCTAGGCATTGTTTATGCCGACCCGGACGGTAGGGTCAGTCCCCATCACCACTTCATGAGTTCCTTAAGAACATCACGGCAAGCACAGCCAACACATTAAATGATGACGTCACCTCTGACGATGTAGTTAATTCAGATAGGGTAACTTTAGGGAATTCTCCTCAAGTCGCCGTCTCCTCAAGTTCCAAGCGCCATCCTAAGCAGAGTAGATGGCGGAGCAATGTCAAACGTAGATAGAATGAACTCCGATATCAGTCAGAATAAGCACCCCGCGGTAATAGCAACCAGGGCAGTATATTTCAGTAGGCGCCCCCACTGGGAGCGAACTAGAACTACATTCACCTAAATAAAGTTTCTAGTTTTTTTTCCCATGGTTTCTCTCTTTTGTATGAACCATCAGATAACCAGAGATCTCTCCAAAGATCTATTAGATTAGTTTAGTTTTAGTTTAGATAAGTTAGGTTAGGCAAACTGCGGTGCTTCTCCAAGCGGAGTAGCACGTCTGGCACCAGCAGTGCAAAGGGTCCGTTGGACCCGCAAGCTTACATGGAAAAAAAAAGCATTGTTTATCAAGCGGGCCTTCTTTTTTTTCCTTTCCACACATTACTTCATCTCAAACATTTTAACACCGCCGGATGTATTAAATATTTATCACCCGTACAATTGCTTAATTGTTGGTGTAAAGCAAACATGATTTGGTCAAAACATCGATGTCCACGGTCCATCATGACATTTGAGAGAAAACTCGATATTATCGTCTATAGCTCTCCAATCCCCCCCTCCCTAATTAAAGGCTGTTGACGTCATGTCGCGAATATTCGTATAGGATAACACCCTCTCCCCACACCATTTAAGAGGAAAGCTCCCCTACTTGAAGCGCTGCCAAAAAAGGGACTATCAAATTCTATGTAGAAGAGACAAATCAGTGAAGAAGAGGCTTTAGGGGGAATTTTCATTAAATTTGGAAAGGGTAGTAATGCTTAACCAATATGGGGGTTTGACAATTCGAGAGTATAGTGCAATCAACTTATCTGTGAAACGGCAAAATTTAGGAATCGACTCATGCTGAAGTTTAATATGATTGTCAGTGTCCCTGCGTTCAAGTGATCTGCGTGTGAACATTGTGACGACACCCTTCAGTACACAGAAAAGTTGATCGCACTATAAGATTTATTCTTGGACTAAAAGTTTATTTAAATCCAGCCTTAGTCTGTTAGTAACTAAAAAAATACCTGATGTAGAAGATAGATAAAGAAAGAAAAGGAAGAAAGAAGGAAATACAATTTATTTCGCTGCAATAAGGTGTACATATTATATTAAATTACAAGTATTGTGCGAAAAAGGAGTCCAAAGGTGTTTTCCCTCTTACTCCTGCAATTACTAAAAATTTGGCTCGGTTTGTAGACACTTGCCTACTGAGCCGGCGGTCCCGGGTTCTAATCCCGGCCAGGGCAAATATTTGTGTGATTAACTCGAATTTTGTGCTTGGGTCATGGTTGTTCTATGTATTTAAGTATACATATATTTATCTATATAAGTATGTATATCGTCGTCTAGTACCCATAACACAAGCCTACTTGAGCTTAATTTGGGACTAGATCGATTTGTGTGAAGTTGTCCGATATTTATTTATTTATTGATCTGAACAATCCAGAAATGATGCATTAAAACACCTGTAACCTTTTTTACATCGTAAATACAGTTATGTACTAGTCCAGAATCATCCCTCATAACACTGAAATGGAGTATGAACACAAACTTCATCAGAGGAGTGTTCAATCTATTCTCTTTACATCTCACGTAACGTCAATAACAAAGTAGCTATACTAGGGTTAGTGTATTTCTGGTACAATATCGGTAGCAAACAAGCTACTTGCATTAGCATCGATCACGCTAACTGATACGGTTGCAAGTGTTGTGTGGTGATATGATATGACGTGCGATAACCGTTCAGAATGTTCCGAATTCAAATTTTCCTGTTACTCTTTTGTTTTTCCGCAAGCAACTGTGAAAATGATACAGAAAAAAACAACTGTCTATTTGTGAGGAAGTGTTGTGAAAGAGGTTTTAATTTTAATGCTGATACGGAAAAATGTGTACCGGCCAGTGACAATACGGAGTTATTTGAAATGAAGCAAACTTTGCATTATTTCGATCATCCTGTGGACGAAGTGTATTTGACTGACATCTTCACCCCCATCTACGGGCGACCTACTCGTAGTAAGATTATGTACCAGTATAATTTAGGATTCAAATTGCAATTGGTGAGTGTTTATTTAATATAGCAATTAAATGTATACGCTTGTTTTTAGTTAGGAAATCCTGCATCGCTCTTTGAATATCTTTGCAACTGACTCGAAAAAAATAAGAGGCGCTTGAACATCCTGAATCAAAATCGATATCAAATGCAAACATTTTCCAGAATTAAGATATGTACACAGAATTAATTTTAATTTTTCAAGTCCTATTTTTTTATGAAAAAGTGATTATCTACTTTATTTGGAATGGAATCAAGCTTCTGATCTTATAAAGATTTTGAGTAATGGGAGAAAGTATGAAAATTATCATTCCCTGCACCTCTAGCTCTAGAATCTAGCACAACTGTGACACGCGACTCTTTGCCGCGACAAATAGGTACTAACTATCGCTTTCCATTCTATACCGTGCGATCGAGACAGGAGATGCTGTGTCGCGCGAGTAACGATGTCGCGCCAAGATACTACTAGCCCCGCTGTTGAACTGTTGTATTTTTTTATCATACCCTGAACTCGTTTGTGGCAAGAGCGTCAACTGCCAAGCAGCCGCATAAATTCCACCTCTCACCCGATGTGTATAAAAAATCGTGGTGTCGGACAAAATTTGGGTTTTTTTCATACTAAAAATATCCAGCTCCGACCTTCGTGAATGAGGAGTTCTGCCCAAATGGTGTCATTTTCCAACGCTTTGGCCGCCGGTTGATAGGTACGTTATATGTGCGTAGATATGCGTGTTAGAGTGTATTTTATCCAACGGCGTCAGAAGAACGGTTATTGACTTTGTGTTGAATTGTGACAATAATAAGTGTAATACTCAAGCGTAAAGTTGAAACAAGAGCTGATGAATGATGTTAAATTTTACAAGAATTCATTGTGCTAACCAATCGAATCATAGGGACGTTTTGCTTGTGACATAATTACGTGTACACGGACGAAACTTAGCCAGCGGCTAACCGAAAGTGGCGTCACTATCAAGCGCTAACTAGGATTTTAGACGTGTTTATTCTAAGTATAAAAATAGTTTAACATATCATAAAATTAAGAAAATAAAATGTGAATATTTGTAAATAAGGGATTTTAAAATATGATTCTTCAAAGGTAAGGAAATGACATGTTAAAAAAAATTTTTTTCGCTTTTCAGTGATTCATATAAAATACTTATGGCGGGGTGATCAGGGAGGTCTTGAAGGCTTGCATCTCGTTTGAATTATCTCCTAACTCCTAACCGTTAAGGAGTTGTACCTTCCATCATCAGTTGAGCATTGGAAGATGATGACTACCATATGCAAATACTTAAATAGTTTTAGAAAATATATGAAAAATATTATGAGTGCCTATAAAATTTCAGGAATTCCTTCGATTCCTCATGAATCTCGTCATCCGATCTTCACCAAAATTAAAAACAAACATAAAAAAAAAACATACAACCGAACTGAGAACCCCTCCTTTTTTTAAAGTCGGTTAAAAACCTGAACAGTGCACTTTATTAAATAACTGCACTGTTCAGGTTTTTACCAGTGGCAAGATTAATTGACATTTTCAATTAATCGTGCTTCACTTAATTCTAACTACTGGCTACATAATTATGATACTAGTAGCCAAATAAGTTAGCAGTCCAATTACTTTAGCAACCGTTTTGGTAATGGCAACTTATCAGTTTGATCGCAATAAAAATGTCGACTTAACGTTCCCAGGTGTCAGGAAAGGATTAATTTGACGAGTAAGTTATAAAGTTCCCGCTAACTGAAAGGCAGGGCCTGGTTAATTAAATGGGCTAAAAGTTTGTCGTATTTAGCTATTCAAGTTCCTAAAGGTATAAATAAAGCGGTTTTCACACTGGTTACGCACTACATCGCGGAACGTTTATGGCTTACATTACAAAGTTACGAAGAATGTTTTCTGCGAAATATACTCGTTGTTTCCACAGTTGTCGGCGGTTCTCTTCTCCAAAACATGCCCCCTGACTAAAATTCAAAATGGCTCTTATTCGTCTTAAAATACTGTAAGAGTTCAGAGGGAAATTCTAATCATCAGACTTACGTTGCACTTTTGTGACGTTAACAAAATTCACTTCCACTATAAATAGTAATTATAGATACCTAACTAGACATTTACGGACACAAGACCATTCTGAAAATTGTATGGTGTGGCACAGTCGGCACAGACAACACTCATACAAAAAAGTAATACCCAAAAACGGCATAAGGTATTTGCCTTAAAAACTATAAGAAATGTTTGGCTTTAGACAGAGTGGACTAAACTTTTTTTTTGGCGGGATAAATTACCTATAAACCTTACACCCACACACTCTGTACCAAAATTGGTGAAAATCCGTCCAGCCGTTGTTGTCAGCGAGTGTTGATATTGTAAACTCAGCGAGCGAAATGAGCGACGCGAATGGTCCACAGTTGACCCATCATGACGTCGAGCCTACCTGACGTACTTACCTATTCGTCAAGTTTTGTTATCAGTTATCATTCTAACATCAAAACAAATGATAAAGGGCATTAGTACATACACAAGTGATATCTGTTCAAAATAATGTATTATCAAAAAACAAAAATTAACTGTTAAGTTCGAAATGTACTTCAACAAGTACTTTATTTTCACTCTATCGAGTTAACAACTCGTTGGTTAACAACACAAAATAACACACTCAAATCTAAACTGTCCAAACCAAGTACCTAAACGATAGAAAAGCACACGTATTATATTATTAGTATAGTTATTTGTTATGCAAGGCTGCAAAGTTCTTTGGCGCGAGTGTTGAAATTGAAACCTGAGCGTAGAGAGGCTTTCAAGACACGAGAAGCTAAATAATTTTGCAGCCATGCGGAACACACAACTTTTCACCTCATCTACAGCGAAGAAAATGCAAGATTCAAGAAAAACAATTAAAACATAAAAATAATCTTATTTAATTTTGCCTTCTATTTAAACACATCAAATTTAAAACATAACACACTCAAATCCAAACCAAATAAATACGAGGGAAGCACTCATATTAAAAATTAAAAGTAATATGGCCGTAATTTGTATTATCGTCGTCACACATTATATAATATATACTATTCGTCGTGTATATTTTACCGTTGAGTTTTTCTTAAGAACTGTTATATTATATTTGTGTTTGAAACTAGGTACTTGACACATTCGTTGTGAATGTGGGAGAATGGCATTCTGGGAAGGATTAGTTGGCCACTCGGAAGTATTTTCCATAACACTTGCTTTGGAAGTTATTGGACGATGGGATCCGAACATGATTATTTCGGCTGTATGTTCTTTAAAAATGCCAATAGTTTCGGTACATTACTTATCGTCTCCAAATATTTATAACAAATCCCTTTTCGTTTTAATGCAGGCTTTTAGCATTGAATAAATACGCCAAACTGGGTTTAACTTTCTTGTTTTCGATATTTCTATAAAGTAAGACAACAGTATGTATTTTTCACAGAACAAATTTACGTTGTTTACGAGAATTGTGAAAACTTCCAACTTTTTAATTATTATTTTTTTCTCGGGTGCGTTCAGAAATTACACTCTTATGTTCCAACTTTCACAACAAATAAATATTAAAATTTGTGTTGTATTTATTATATTTACTAGTCAAAATATGTAAATGAAACTGAAATACTTACTATTAATATATATTATAAACATATTCAACATAAAAAGAAGTGTAGAAAAAATAAAAACTTAAAAATCTGTAACCGCAAACCAGGTTTCTGGATGTGATATTGTAGGTGTATTTAAAAAAAAAAGAAGTGTTCAAACGTAGGTACATATGATTTTAGCCGGCCTGACCAGAGGGCCTATGATGGTTGCGTTTATCACGTCATAAATAAATGATGAAGCATCTGTCACTCACACTCGCATTTAGTCAAAACGTGACGGATGCTTTGTCACTTATTTATCGCGTGATAAAAGAAACCATCATAGGCCCACAGATCGCCCTTTATTAGGGTGCGTTGATTGGTTATTCGAAGATTTATCGACTGATGAAATCAGTCACGCGTTGAAGGAGTCTTAAATATAAAAAAGTTACCTTTTATATGTAAGTACTTAATAATAATACCCATCATCATCATCATCATCAACCTCGACGACTACATCACCAATGTCATATGATGTTGCAGAAGTAGCTCCGGCTAACACACTTTTGCCCATCACAAACGACACCCATCCTACGCGAATATTTGAAAATTGTTCACCAAGCAGCGTAGATCAAAACACACCCTCATTAAACAACGACAGCAATACACCAGCCAGAAGTGTTTTACAGGACATGCTTCCTGCAACCACCCTAGCTGGAAAAAGTAGACAACGGATGAAATGGACTGATGAAATTAATATAAACCTTCTCCGTTGCTACTATACAGTGACAATGTGCGAAACTGATCTCACAGCCTGGAGACCACTATTACATCAAAAATTTACTGAGCAATTTCCAGAACTGAGTCATCTCTCACAACAACGCCTCTCAGATCAAATTAGAGTCATACACCGAAACAATAGAATACCCGCACCTGAAAGGGACCGCATAAAACAAACACTATTACCTCATACAACAAATAATATTCTTACCACAACCGAGGAAGAAGACACATCAAACACATCGGTCTCCCAAATACAACAGCGTGTCGCAGATTCGCCCCCGGACACACCAAGTACACAACACACACATAACTATATAGATGAACAAGAAATAGACACACAAAACAATACATGTTTCCCAAAATAGTGAAAGGATACATACACAAGAAACTCAACCAACAGACACACACACAGATCCAATAGATTACAAGCAAATAGAAGACACATTTACAGAAATGCTTATCAAATACACCGATACAGATCCCACACTCAGGCCCACAATCCCTAAGCAACAAACAACTCGCATACTTATAAAAACAGTTAACACACTTAACGAAATCATAGAAAAACACCTACAAAACAAAGATAATATCACTTTAAAAGATATTCATGATCTCATTTATTGTGCTGCACTAACAGTAACGACAATACATAACAAAAAGATAGTAAAACATAATACCGCTAATACAACCCCATACAAAGAAAAGAAACCCAAATGGGAAAGTCGACTAGAAACCAATATTACTACACAGAAAAGAAATAGGGCAGCTCACACAATACCTCGATGGAAAACTTTCACAAAAGAAACAGCAAAAAATAAACCCGAACAACAAAAACACACAAGAATTAATAGAGTTACTAGATACACATAAACAGAAATTACAATCATACGCTAAAAGACTGAAACGATGTAGGAAAAGTAATCAAAGAAAGTCAGACAATATTACATTCAACACTAACCAGAAGATATTTTACCGAAAACTAAACTCTGAAAACATAACAGTGACGCAACAACCAGATGTATCTGAGATCCAACAATACTGGGAAAATATATGGTCAAAACCAGCTCAACATAATAGGCATAGTGCATGGACTGAAATTGAAGAACAAGAAATGAACTCAATAGAACCTATGTCACAAATAATAATCAGTAAAGACGATGTCACCCTAGCAATAAATAAAACTCTTAATTGGAAGGCACCTGGACCTGACAAAATACAAAACTACTGGATCAAGTATTTAACCGCAACTCATACACGCATAGCAAACGCACTAAATCACCTTATTCACAACCCACACGACACTCCCGCATTTCTTACCCACTTTACGTACTTAAAACCGAAAGATAACGACACAACAAACCCATCCAAATACAGACCCATAACATGCCTCCCAACTATGTACAAATTACTGACATCCATTATCACACATAAAATCAACGCACACATTACATCCAACGCAATAATAGCAGAAGAACAAAAAGGCTGCAGTAAAGGCTCAATGGGCTGCAAAGAGCAGCTAAAAATAGATGCAGAAATACACAACCAAGTAAGACAGAAACACAGAAACCTATACTTTTCATATATTGATAACCAGAAAGCCTTTGACAGTGTACCCCATTCCTGGCTTCTACACGTCCTAAAAATTTACAAAATTGACAATAGTTTAATAAAATTTCTACAACACGCAATGACCAAATGGACAACAAAACTTAACCTAAGGACTAACACAACAACACTCAGTACATCACAGATCAAAATCGCACGTGGCATATTTCAAGGTGACTCACTTAGCCCTCTGTGGTTCTGTCTTGCTTTAAACCCTCTCTCTAGAATACTTAACAACACCGAATACGGATACGTCATAGACAGACAAAACAAAACCAAACTCACACACCTACTATACATGGACGACATTAAACTATATGCATCTATTAAAACTTACAGAAAAATTTAGTACAGATATTAAAATGACTTTTGGAACAAATAAATGTAAAATAAATAGCATCACCAAAGGACAACACAATAGAACAGATGATTTTACACTTGAATTACAAGGAGGAACTATAGATAGTATGGAGCCCAGAGAAACATACAAATACTTAGGATATCAGCAAAGTACATCTATAAATCATACAGACATAAAAAATACATTAAAAACTAAATACAAACACAGACTGAACCAAATATTCAAAACCCAGCTGTCTGCCAGAAATATAGTAAAAGCCGTCAACACATACGCCATCCCTGTCTTAACATACTCCTTTGGAATCATCAAGTGGTCCGACACAGAACTTAATGCCC
Source organism: Apotomis turbidana (assembly GCA_905147355.2). NCBI lineage: Eukaryota > Metazoa > Arthropoda > Insecta > Lepidoptera > Tortricidae > Apotomis > Apotomis turbidana. The sequence continues at coordinate 5,285,854 of LR990293.1, forward strand.
TTAACATTACAACAAGAACAACATGCAATAAATATAACAACCATCACATACATTACGCCATACAACGATTTACACTAAAAAGAAAACTAGGGGGTCGTGGATTTATAGACATTAAAAACCTGCATTATTCCCAAATAAATAACCTGCGCACATATTTCATCCGAAAAGCTGATCACAGTCCACTACATAAAGCAATAGTAACTCTACCACAATCTGGAACACCACTGCATCTAAACAATAACCAATATGATCTGACCTCTAAAATCCTGAAAGATGAGCATAAACTGGAAAACTGGAAGAACAAAGCATTACATGGCAAATACCCCCACCAACTGGAACAAGACTACGTAGACCAAACCGCATCAACCACCTGGCTTACAAAAGGAAACCTATTTAGTGAAACAGAAGGGTTTTTCATAGCAATGCAGGACCAAGTGATAAAAACACGTAACTACTCCAAATACATTCTGAAAGAACCGATAGAAACAGATAGCTGCAGATTATGCCACCAATACACTGAATCCATAGACCATATAACCGGAGGCTGCAACGCACTAGCCAGCAAGGATTACACACACAGACACGACAATGTAGCCAAATACATCCACCAACAGCTCGCACTCAAACACGACCTGACAGAAACACACACACCCTACTACAAATACAAACCGAAACCTGTTTTAGAAAATAACAAAGTAAAACTGTACTGGGACCGAGACATCATCACCGACCGCACTATCCTCAGCAATAGACCTGATATCACACTTACCTTTAAACCCACAAAAACCACTTACCTGATAGATATCGCCGTCCCCAACACAAACAACCTAAAACAGAAACACGTTGAAAAAATCCAAAAATACATACCATTAGCCGACGAAATCAAACAGATGTGGCACCAAGAAACCGTTAAGATAGTACCCATAATTATATCCTCAACCGGTATCATACCTAAAACCCTACACACTGCCCTGAAAATAATAGATCTTCACCCAAAAACGTATATCCCACTACAAAAATCAATAGTACTGGACACTTGTTCGATAGTACGCCGGTTCCTAAACCCAACTTCACTCACACTGCTTAGTGTTCCGGAAACTACGACTATTCCCCCTACCCCACATACACAAACCACATTACAAACATCCCAAAGTCACAGGCAGATATACACCAGACACAAAATATATAAAACCAACACCGTAAGCACACCACACCTATACACAAGGACCAGATTACTTGGTTAAACCCGTATCTGGCCCTATAAAAAACCCGACGTAAAGTCGAGATGGGAAAAAATCCACAAACATAATAATAATAATTCGTTTATTTCAGGCATCAAAGGCCCATAGATAAATACCTTACAATCTAGCATACATATTAAATATTAAAACACTAAACAACTAGGTCACGATGTCTTTCGTAAGTCCGTGGTGTTGGGTAGCCGACCGCGGAAACGCCGGAATAAAACACCTTTCGGCCAAAATTCTTCCTTCATGAAGGTCGCTAACTGGTCAGTCGGAACCCCCAACACATAAGAATTAAAATTCACTTTGTGGCGAGACTCCAACTTCACGACCCTTAGGATAATTCCGGTCTTCACACGTACATACTCTACGATCTCCTCGGCCTTCGTAGAGTAATGTAGACGGGACACATACAATTGCGTCGTCGGCAGGGCGGGACGCAGCAGGTGTTTGGGCCCAGTCGGTGCGGCACTGATTTCGGCAAGCCGGCTTTTTCCTCCTTTCCAGTCACATTTTGACTCCCGAGGAGCCGGTTTCGGCAGATCTTGTGAACGGGTTCCTTGTGAACAGGTTCACACCGGTTCTGCACCCCTTTTGATGACCGCTGCTTAGATCTTGAAACAGCGGGACTTTTTGCGGCGATCTCAGCATAAGCACGTTGAGGGGTCACAGTGCTTACACGTCTTTTTCGTTCTCTAGAATTGACTTATTAAGAAACATGATCGCGATGGTCATGGCGGGTATCTCGTGATTGGTTAAATTTTTTGACAAGTGTTTTCAATCAATGTAGCGTACTTTTTTATGACAATTAAGCTGATGTTCTCTTTTGGAAATTATTAGACTTGAATAGAAAGATGTATGAATATTAAAGTTCTGTAGCGGTTACCATAGACTATAGAATTTTGGCAAAGGATTAAAAAGTGCGTTATTGTGATTTTGTCTGTAAAATTATAATTGTCAGATAAAGGTACACGAGTATAAAAAAATAGTTAAAAGTTACATGCATCACCGAGAATCACAACCATCTCGTTCAAAATTCAAATGGCTTTTGCACGCTAGCGGATAAAATAGACTTTCACACGCAGATTTCGCGCTATAAACGGAGATTTTCCGAACGAGTGAGGTGAAACTAAAATTTTACCAACTATGGTAGGTACTGTACGGCTGGCGCCAAGCTGCTGCCCTATTTTAATAGATTACTGGTTTTCAATACAATTTTAGAATTTTATAACATATTACGAGTATAGATAACAACGATACAGTGATGTAAATCCATCTTACCCACAACTGGTTTGGAAAATATAGATGAGAATGATGAAAAGTCAACACTAACGTATTGGAATATGTCACCCCAAATTGACACTCCCAATGTACATTAATCTCGTGTTAATGGAGTATCATTTTTTGCAGGGCACATATTACGTCACTACGTTCGAAGGTGACGTATCTGCGTTACTATTTAATGCGTTCACTGTTTCCCGGCCTCCTGAATCATGATATTATCTATGATTTTACGAAGGACTGCGCCAAAATTATATTGATATTTTAAACAATCATCAATGGAATAAGCAAGAAAAGTAATATTAATAATGATTTTGGGTTTTATGATAATGAAGTTTACACTGAACACTATTTGAAATATTGTCAATCATGAAGGTAGGTCCCTATTGACTTCTTATCGACGCGACTATATATGCCGCAGTCAGACAAGGCAGTATAAATGGCGCCATTCACCAGTCATCTTCGCATTCCTTCGACCGAGAGGTCGAATAAAGACAGAAAATCAAACAAGCCCGATTGCTAGAACAGATATCCCAAACAGCTTGGCGTTTAAAAGAAAAGACAGCATGCAATTTTAAACGGAAACAGAGAAGAATTACTGCGTTCAAAAAGTAAACATTCGTGGATTATCCGCGATGCATTATTTTTTTTATTGCTGTTGGAGTGCGCTACGCCTGGTTGAGTTTACTATAATTTAGTTATCTATGTTTAATGTCCCTACAGATAAGTGCCAACCTCGGCAGTGCAGCGTATCATTTGAAACAGGATGACCACAGGACGTATGTGGGAGTGGTTTGTTTGTGCTGTTTTCAATTAGGTATATTTATATTTATACCCATTATCGCATCACTTTATTGGCCATGTGGCCCATGTGCCCGATCGACATCTGAGTGTTGGCAAACCTACAAATAAAAATAAAACTAGTGGCTATGTGCGCTGTATACCTAGCAAACCTGGGGGGGTATTCGACCAATTTTAGAGATATAATGGAGATCTCTACTTTTCATCGCCATCCGTCACTTTTGACGTGTGCCTACTTGACAAGTGGCGATATCCCTAGAACAACTTCGTCAATTCGGACGCGCAAAATTTTCGCTTCCTTTGTATGTGACGGCATAAATAACAGGCGCATACTTTAAATTGACCGCGTAGTACGTGAAATTAGTCCGTTACGTTTCGTTCAAAACAGAAATTTATATACATGAATAATATTTTTGACAATCATTATCGCCTTCGTTTTTCCAAAATTGAGATGAGATATGTCACTTTTAAGCTCATCGCATTTAAATGACAGTTCAATGGCGATATAACTGTTATCTAATAGAGATTTGGCGATCACTCAAATGTCAATCTCGAATTAGGTCCCAGGGGCCCAATTCGAGAATGCCGTTTGAGATATCTCCAAACGTCAAATCTCCAATTTCACGTACTATGCGGTCGATTTAAAGTATGCGCCTGTTATTTATGCCGTCACATACAAAGGAAACGAAAATTTTGCGCGTCCGAATTGACGAAGTTGCGATGTTCTAGCGATATCGCCACTTGTCAAGTAGGTACACGTCAAAAGTGACAGATGGCGATGAAAAGGAGAGATCTCCATTATATCTCTAAAATTGGTCGAATATATTGGTCCTGTTTCTAAATAGCCAAAATATTGTCGTGGGTTTCACTCATTTAACCTTTTTTCATCATATCGTATTAAGCAATATTGAAAAGAAAGTGGTTTTCGACCCAAAAACAAAACTCGAGGCTTCAGTATTCCGACGCAATATGCTTCATAATTATCAGAAATGGTTTGACATTTGGCATACATTCAAACAGATGTTACAAAAACTATAATTTGAAACCTAAGTGTCAGAAAAATGAGAATTTAGATAACACCTCAAGCAGTTGAAACACTGTCGATAGTCGGCTCCTCAGTTGACATTCCGTTCTGTGCTGTGGTTGTTTTGTTTTAGTGCGGGGCTCATTAATTATTTATTATTCTCGTTGCCTACTGCCTAATCATTAGGTACCTAGCGGCTTTGGCAGTGGGGCGACTGCTAAAGGGACTTTCTTTAACCATGTCTAGGATGCGTAGAGCGCTAAACACCCCACACGACGAATAACTCACCTGAGGCCCCTGTATGGCCAGCCCTGTGCCTAATTATATACATACCTAATCTACTTATAGTATGTAGTTAAAAAATAAAGTATATATGGGGCAAACGGGCCGCAATCTCAGCACGAGGTATAAAGAGCATGTTGCGTCTGCATATTTATTTGCGTAATTATGTTTCTTATCGTGATGGACCATTAAACGCATGTATGCATAAAAATAATACGCAAATAACTATAATAGGATAGCCGGGTCTATATCGGATGGCATACAATTATTAGTCCTGTCGTTGTGTCGCATAACGTCTTTTGTCATAATAACGTATGGCATACACTTTGTTCCGCATATTTTTGATTGTCCGAAATTGTTGCTCCTATTATCGTTTGTCCTAAATATTATCTCCTATCGTTTGATGTGGCTAAGATACAACTATCGAATGATTGATGTGCATAATTGTAATGTTCCTAATATTTAATGTGATAAAAATCTTTTGACTACATTTCATTATATCTAAATCTCAAAGACAAGCATTCTGACGCTCCGCTCGCTTCGCTCGCTCCGCTATCCATGGTCATAAAGCAAACCTAACCTAACCTACAGTTTTCGGTCTTACAATATTAGGATAGTGTGTTATGTGTTTTGACTTGATTGTCAACATAAATCTTGATGATTTTTAGCAAGCAGAGTTTTCAAGTTCTACACAGTTCTACCTAACACTTCTCCTCGCTTCGCTCGTCGTCGTACCTAACCTAACTAAAATCTGACCTGCCTGAAGGTAGAATACGTAACGATTTCTGACTTCACGTCTACCATAGTTTAGTTTAGGTGCTTTCATTTTAGCCAATTTAATAATAGGCAAAATAATTCTTAGGGCAATTATTGTTAGGAATATTATGCTTTAGGTAATTAGAATTTAGAGATCAATAATAGGAAAAACTTGCTTTAGGACTTTAAATGAGTATGCGCAAAAAATATTAGGACAAACGAGTAGTATATGCCATTCAACAGTATGCCAAACATTCTCGGCCAAACATTTTTAGGACAAAAAACGTTATGCGATACGACAGGCACCCAGGATAGCCCTAATTAACTGGCACTTATTTTAATTGATATGGATTTTCGCAAAGTAACGCCTGATTAAACTAATTATAGTAGGTAGTTCTTAGCTATGCCATATGAGAATCCCTTCATCAAAGATAACGGAACTATAAAAAACTATAGCGCGTTCACAAAAACGCAAGTAGCATTCGGGGTTCTATATAAGATGTCTAGTCGTTCACATGTACTCCACAAGCTGTGTAAGTCAGCTGTATAAGAGCTGTATAGCTTGCTAAAACGCTCTTATAGAACCAGTTTGGGCACAAATTAGACAGCCTTAAGTTCACTATGGCTGTACATTAGCAGTATAATAGCATTATAATAGCAGTTTAAGTAGTAACATCGGACTTATGGCTGACTTGCGGCACTATATGGGACGCAGTGTGATCCATACAATGTACATGAGCGTAATAAAGAGTAACAAGTGGCTAAATACACAGCCTTCACAGTTATAAAATCCGACAAAAGTACTCCAGTGCTACCTAAAATTCACGTGTGTCCTAAATTATTTCTTCATTTTATAATTATTCACAATTGATTTTGGTTTTGTGTGTGCCATCCAGAAAACATTAACTCCGGCGGATATTTGGATAAAAATTTATGATAACACGCGGTATTAAGTACCTGTTTCAAAGACTTAATAATGTTAATGCCATGGGAATGCAACTTTATCGTGAAATGTATACATATTTACAGCTAAAATATTCACGCGCCTCTGTAAAAACGCGGTATTCATTTTAAAATATTTAAAACTGGCTGATAGGAAATCTACAATTTTCAGTTTTTGATATTATATTGGCATTATAATTACACTACGGTAATTAATTATAACATGAAACCAAAACTCAATCGCTCTATCTGCGTATTTTGTGATATCTGCATGATAATTTTTGAGATTTATATTTGGTAAATATTTTAGGTTAGAACAAAATGGTGGAAATGAAATACCGCTATGTGAACTGTTATAACTCCAATTTAATTCGGTTGAGCGTATATAGGTTTACAGTATAGTCCTTTTAACAGCCTACAGTGCACATGCGAACCATTTAAACACTTCTGTACAGATAGTAAAAAAAGTTTATTTTAATGATCACAAACAAGTCCTACTACAGCTACTAGCTGTATAACAGTCTAAAACAAGTAAACATAACAGCCTTTGGCTTTATAAATGACCACGTGTGTTCTATTAAAATGCTAGCTCTATAACATCGTACAAGTAGGCCGTTAAACAGCGGTTGCCGTATCTCTACCCTCCTATAATGCTCTTAGTCAGACGGCTGACTAAAGGATAATTGTTAGAGTATTATAACACCAACAAACGTATAAAAGTATAACTCTACACTCCTATAAGTCCCTTAGACAGGTGTAGGTGTAATTTATCGCAATAATGCAGCTTATACATCACGAGTGAACTGTAATAATGCTTCAAGTACACCTGGGAACTAAATGTGTACTCTTAAATGGAGTAAAATGCTACTTGGGGGGTTTCTTTGTCTGCATAAACATTCAATCGCGGGTCTAAATCTGAACCGATTGTGTTTACGCTTGGATTATCTAAGACACTTGGCGGCTGTATGAACATAAAGTATTTAAATAGGTACCTACGTATTCTATTCTCTAGTAAAAACGGTTAATCTATATAAAGAAGAAGTCCTGACTGACTCATCAACGCACAGCCGAAACTACTAATGTTAGAGAGTTGATTTTTGCACAGTAGGTTACTTTTATAACGTGGGCTAGGGATAAGAAGGATTTTTTTGGAATTACCTTCCCTAAGAGGGTTAAATAGGGGTGCAAAGTTTGTATGGGGGAAACTTTTTTTTTGAGCTAGAGACTTGAAACTTTGTAGAAAGATTACTAAATCAAATACAAAAAAGTTATTTTAGCGTTTTAAAAAATTCTGCCCCTAAGGGGGTGAAAAAGGGGTGCAAAGTTTGTATGGGGGGAACTTTTTTTTGAGCTAAAGACTTGAAACTTTGTAAAAAGATTACTTATTAAAAAACACAAAAAGTACTTTCAGCGTTTTAGAAAATTCTACCCCGTAAGGGGTTAAATAGGGGTGCAATGTTTATATGGGAGAAACTTTATTTTTTGAACTAGAGACTTGAAACTTTGTAGAAAGCTTACTTAATCATCAAATACAAAAAAGTAATTTCAGCGTTTTAAAAAATTCTGCGAAGCGGAAGAGAAGGACCGCCGCATCAAGGTCATCAAAGTGACCAACGTCTACGAATGGCCTACCTGAAGCACTACATCAAGCATAAGCGGTTGCGTCGTGCCAGTAAACATACAATTCTGAAGAAAAAGGTATATATGGGTGATTCTACAGGCGTTTCCACCAGGGCCCCTTTTTCATATAAGTGACAATGACAGGCGACAAGTGACTGGTGACAATTCGACATTTTGACAATTTTTCGTTTCATGAACATTACCCATGACAAATAAGTCGTGGTGGAAAAATTACAATTATGTCAAATTGTCGCGACATTTTGACATATTTCTGTTTCATAAAAAAATTCCCTTGACAGGCGACAGGTGACAGTTTGTCGCGAAAAACTTGACATATTTGTTTTATGAAACACAAAATTGTAATTACAAGTCGACAAATTTGTAGACTTGTCGAAGATTTCTGACAAGCGACCTCACCCAATGTCAGTGGTTACTTCCCACTAATTAATTACTTATTACCAGTGAAATGGTGCTACCTGTAGAACTGTTACACATTAAGACAAATGACGTCAAGGCAGCTTTTTTTGCGTCAAAATAATTAATTTTGCTATGAAAAGGTTCTACTGCATAGGGAAGAAAAAAGGCAGCTTTTGGGTTAATATTATTTTATGTAGGAACACCACACACTTGATTATAATAATAACAATAGGTACGTACAATAAATAGTCCTTTTCCTCCAATTTTGCCATGTTGTATCAGGCAAATACTTCCAATCTTTGCTAAATATACCCAATCCCTTTAATTGCTCTGCGATTTCATTCTATTTATTATTATTTTTTTCGTGCGTTAAACGTCTACTAAAGTCAAACAGGTTGTCGTTTATAAGGGCCCAAAATTATTATTTTGGGGTATTTTACTTGTTGCAAGTACTAATACCGAACAAATCCTAGAATGCTAGTCAAAACTAGACTAGTCGATGCTCTTGACAGATTGCAGCGTCGGGCGGTCCGCATCATAGGTGACGAGAAAAGTACCAGATTCCTCGAACCCCTTCAATTACGTAGGGACATTGGGTCGCTGAGCGTTTTCTATCGCCTATACCATGGCGAGTGTTCTGAAGAGTTATTTTCTCTTATCCCACCCTCCCCTTTCCGTCATAGAACCACACGTGCCAGCTTGCGATGTCATCGCCTCACCGTGGAGAATATTCCCACACGTAGCAAGAAGTTTGGCAATTCCTTCATCTGCCGAACTATTAAAGTATGGAACTCCTTGCCGGCTCATGTGTTTCCTCCTTCTTATAACTTGGGACCCTTCAAACGAAGCGTGAAGAAGCATCTCTCGGGCCAGCATGGCAGTGTCAACTGACTTGGCACCGTTGGTTTCTCGTCAGTTGCCATTGCGACTTGGGCTCCCCTTTTTGCTTACCATCAGGCGAAGTGGAGCCACTATGTTGTGCCGTTATAAAAAAAAAAAAAAAAAAACTTTAATGTAAGACAAAAATGTATGCTGTGACAATTTACGACAATTATGTCGATCACCATGACAAACTAGTCTTGACAATTTTATTAAATACTGACATTTTAAAACTGACAGTTGTAGATTTTTATGAAACGCGATTGACACTGACAATGTTGTCAACAATTTACCTGTCGCAATAGGACATATTTGTCTCGTTTATGAAACAGAATTTGTAGCTACAATTCGACAATTTTGTCAAGAACTGACAAATTGTCAACTTGTCACGTATATGAAACAGGGCCCTGTGATGTCTGCGGATGCGTAGCGAGGGATGTGTCTTTGTTGACCAATGGAATAACTTCATTTACTTATCCTTGCTCAGCGCAACTGATTCTATTGGTTAATAAAAACAAATCCGTCGCTCTCGCTACCCATCCTCGCACTGGTGGAAAAGCAGCCTTAAGCGTTAATTTACTTATTGACACAGGATAATTACATGATATCAGTTACATGATATCAGTTGTTATTAGGATTACAGGATTTAATTTGTGATCTATCTGCCACTTTTCTTTTAATGCCGTGCGAGCAAGACGGCTGATGCTAAGTGGCGCGACAAACAAAGTCGCGGCAAGATAATTATGCTAGCCCGACTGATGTCACTTTAAATACAAGACATGATCGTGACAACGATCATTTTGCTTTGTAAAAGCAAAACACTAATCAGTGGATGATAGATTACTAGAATACACATAATTATAGTAATTATAGATATGCACGCAGGTATATTAGTAGAGGAGCCTATGATACTAAATGTGGATTACTCGACAATTGTAGGGACTTGGATTTTGAGGATCAGTTTAAAGAATAAAAGGTTATATTATATTTTCTATTACCGGTAATCTTATGAAAATTCCCCCAACTTTAATAGGATTTCAAAGATGTAAAAATATGATCACATGAACATACTTGAGCGTGTAATTGATATTAATAGTTTAAGTGCCCCACACGCCTCTGATAACGAAGATATCTTAATCTGCCGGCTTGTGTTGTGGAGCTATCCACATGGAAGGGTCTACCGTTGTATAAGGTGGCAAAAAACACATTATTCGAGCGTGTTAGATATTCAGAGGAGATGATAATTGCACCTTAACAAAGAAAAAGAAAATTCGGAAGTGACTTTTTGTAAGCTTCTTTACCCCTCCTTCTCCGGTCACGCTCAAATAGTCAGAAAATTTAAAAGCGCAAGATTTAGCTTTTTTTATACTTATCTTAAGCCTTAACTTGGCAATGTGCTTTACAATGCACATGCCGTTTGACCATTTTTTTTTTCGTTTTCCCAAAACAGTTTACTTTGCTGCATCCAACCTTATAGGTTTGAACCATAAATCTTTCTTTTTTTCTGCCAATGTAAGGGTTTATCTGACGCGCTCGAGTCAATACCAAAACCCCATTTTGGTCTCCCCTACTATTACCTAGAACTACTCTGTCATACCTGCGTTGTTTACTCGTATTGTACCGATATGTATGAGGGACTCGACATAAATTGATTGAATCTTTGTTTACATGGTTCGCTGTCGCTTAGCGGATTGACACTATAAAGGCCATCTATATTGGAACTATATCCAGTCCTATTTCTTGAAATAAATATCTTTTTACACCTGCTCAAAGTTGGAAAGTACAATATTAAACGAATACAATGTTTCAAGTGAGGACTTAATTATTATTTTATGGATACGAGTATATAGGTAGTTACTCGAGCTTGCTATTCCCTTTAGGATATGTTATGTTATGAATGTTATGTCCACGTATTTTATTACTTATATAGCGTGAGGCAGGTTATTAAATAGCTAGTTTTTCACGTGCCATACATCTGTTACGAATTATATTACGACCAGTGGGTACTATAGGCAAAAAAATGGCGTCATCTAAGATCAGGTCCTTTTTACATTAACCTAAAATTGATCTTAGTTTATAAAATGTACTGGAGATGACAGGAATTCTAAGCAACTGGGAACTAAATTAAGTTACGTCCCAATGTTTGATATCATCATTTCAATGATTTATTGCCATAAATTAAGGTTCCAACTATTAGGACGTTAACCTTAATTTTTTTACCAGTTACAAAGTTTTTATTATGTACTTTTTATGCATCCGCCAACCCATCTAACAAGATGACGTCGACATATGAGCGCGCTTATACGAAGGATATATATAAAACGCAACCGGTCGCCGGCCGGCAGTCCATTAGTACCGAGCGAATTGCCAGCGGCTGTTTGCTGACGCTCAAGCCCCTGCCGCGAAAACTATAAAAAAAAAGTTTTTAAAAATGTTCCTGTTCTTTTTAATTTTTTTCGTCCGTTCCGCAAATGGACTGCAATGCTCTGAGCAAAACCGCTACAACTTAACTGACAGTGTTTTAGTGAGTGACACTTTTGTGCATAAAGGGATCGAATTCCCGCCTAACTATGTGTTTGAGAAAGAAGTGTATGGTGTCAACACGACTTTTGGATGCAAGTGTACGGATTATTGCTACACGAAATGTTGTCCGTTAGGATTCGTCAAGAAGCATAGAGAATGCATTTTAATGACGGGAAAAGATTTAATACAGAATGGTGAACTTAGTCTGAATTATATAGAAGCTTATAGGAGACATTTGGATGCTAATGAAGATAATTTATTGTATGGGATTGAATGTGTTGACATGTATTTGGAGTCGCTGAAATGGTACCTTCAACAGGTAAGTTATAATTATCAGTTTCGATGATAGTTTAAGTCGTTTACACATATTTGAAGGTCTAGGGGGAAGAACAAGCTAAGTCACATTTGTAAAAATGTACAATACAGAGGATTGAAATGTAGAGTCGTTTGTAGTTGTATGGCTTAAATTAATAAATAAATATTAAGGGACAATCTTACACAAATCGACCTAGTCCCAAACTAAGCAAAGCTTGTACTATGGGTACTAGACGACGATATACATAATATATAAATACATATATAGATAAAATCCATGACCCAAGAACAAATATTTGCACAAATATTTGCCCCGGCCGGGATTCGAAACCGGGACCGCCGACTCAGTAGGCAGTTGTCTACAAACCGAGCCAAACGCGTCGTCAAAAAGTCAAAAATATAGGAACTCAGCGACTTTTACCCAGTGAACGCACCTGCTTTTACCCCAGTTTCAGATAGTCATAATTATGATGAACTGTGAAATATCGTCCCAGAAATGGACAGGATGGATGGATGGATGAAGCACGGCACATCTTCAGTGCAGTTTTTATCTTATCTACACCCATATTATTAAATTACTATAACAAGTTCAGATACTATAAGTAAATATTTACCTACATTACTTGGCAGCGACGGCGGCGGTCCAAGTAGAACCAGACTCAATTATGCTTTTTCAGAACGTAACAATACCGATGATGTTATGACAAGCCCAACCGCACCGGCGTACCACTTCATAAAATAAAATCTATGATGTGATGGTGAATAAAGTAGTGTATGCAACTGTAAGAATTTAGGCCTTAAACCGTTGTTCGTGTAATCCAATTATGAAACTCGTTTTCTGCTCAGTTTATAAAACCACACTGTTGTTTTAAGACCTCTTATTATGTAACAGTTGCATAGACCATTATTTTTTAAATAACAACAGTCATACGTTTTTTGAACTACGTTATTTCTTAATAAATTGGGCAAGTGCGAGCCCAACTCGCGCATGAAGGGTTCCGTACCTATACATATATATAATCTATAACAAGTTTGTTGTATGGGAGCCCCCCTTAAATATTTATTTTATTTTATTTTTAGTATTTGTTGTAATAGCGGCCATAGAAATACATCATCTGTGAAAATTTCAACTGTCTAGCTATCACCGTTGTTGAGATTCAGCCTAGTGACAGATGGACGGACGGACGGACGGCGAAGTCTCAGTACTAGGGTCCCGTTTTTACCCTTTGTTTGGGTACGGAACCCTAAAAAGGAGGAGCTTCTTCTTCACTGTATTTTTTTTTTTTATTTATACTTTGAGAGTTTTCTTGTTTTTCCCATAGCACACATTTTGGACATTTTTCCCAAGCACTAAAGTAACGACGTACCGACGTCGAAGCTTGTGACGTGTGACCTCATTTTTCTCGTTAAATCAAAACTGCACCATGACATACTTGATTGGTGACGTCTTAGTTAATTATGTACGTATAATGGGAATAACTGCTGTTTTCCTCGGATGATTCAGAAGAACTGAAAAAACTGGATGATGTTTTCAATTAATCTAAATATAGTAATATTAAACTATTATATTATGTAGTAGAGGTACGTATAAATAAAGTTTAATCAAAACCATATAAAAATAACAAAAAATTAACAATTAAATCTAATGACTAAACCTTATTATTATTATTATACCTAGGTATACTCAATATATTGTTTAAACTAAATAGGTTCATTAAAAGTAATACCTGGATTTATTAAAAACTAATTGTTTGCCTCTATTGTAATATTAAGTGTCATCTGTATTTGTATTTCTTTCTTCTTGAGGTGTGCAATAAAGAGTATTCTATTCTATTCTAATTATAAAAATCAGTTTTCTATGGAGAGGGGTCATTATTTCAGAAAAAATTATAAGTGCGATGCAGGATTTGTAAGGGCGCGCGGCGCTGGTCGTACAGTGTCATCTGGTGATAAATTTCCTTTGTCAGCTCATCATGCCGCAACGAATCATAACAAATTTTGGCATAGGGACAGATAGATATCCTAAACGATGGAAACTAAAATCATGCGTCACAAATTTAACATTAAAACAGTACCTGGCAAAACAGCATTACTGCGAAACAGTTTGCTAGGAACGGCTTCTAAAATATTTAATTAACTGCCTGATGAATTAAAAAAAATGGATATACACATGTTTAAAGTTAAATTAAAAGAGGAACTCATTAACAGAGCCTATTACTGTCTTGAAGATTTTTTTAAGGAGAAAATAAAACTAATGTAAACTGAAATAAGTAATATTAATATTATGTGCATGTAATTAAAATACAATAAATATATAATAATTGTAATGTGCTTATTAAGTCTGACTATATTGTAAATGACATGCTAAAACATTAAAGCTATGTGTATATAAATAATCATCATGAATGCATGCTATTTTTACCTAGAAAATAGTTGAGCATCACACGCCATAAAGGCCGAATATATTAAGGATCAAATGTTTATATTATACCACCTTATTATGTAACTTACCATATATTCAGTGAATAATTTATCAAATTATCAAATTATCAAATAAGGTGGTTATACGATAGTTATTATCCGACTACGGCAAAGATATTATCCGACTGCGGGTATCTTCTAGTTATCATTCGCTTGCCCTTATCCCATTTATTTGGGGTCCGCGCAGCATGTTTTCTTCCTCCACTCTTCCCTATTACTCGTCATCTCGCCGTTTACTACCTTCTTATTCATATCATCTTTCACACGAATTTCCTGATGTCTGCATTTATTAGGTATAAATAAATGCAGACATTAAGAATAAATAAAAAATAGGTAAATTTAAAAATATTTACTAAGCTCAACTTTCAGTATCATTTGAACCACCGAGTGCCGAGTTATTGGGCATAAACGCTTAATTAAATCTCCACCTCCACCCACGCCATACTGCAGATTTTTAGTGGAACTAATTTATTTTACTAGCAACGACAAATTCTTGGTAATTAACGTTGTTAAAAGTCGGTGAATGTCACTGATGTATACAAAGAGGAAACAAAGGTAAATATTCCGCAAATTTCAAGTCGTTTTTGCATAATGAAGCCAAATATATCCACAGTGATGAAAGTCAACTTATTTTTTTAATAGGATTCTGTATTTATTTTGCAAGAAGAACGTTACGAAGGATTGAGCAGCATTCCGGTAAACAATGTTTGAATTTGGTTTAATGACAAATCCTTGACAAATCGCTACTAACGTTTAATTAATAGTGCAAATTTGACCTATGCACATTATTGCCTTTATGAAAACTGTTTATGCAGCGCTACTATCCTTGGGCCGGACCGACACTTTTCACCCTTGGGACATTTTCACGGAACCCAGGTTTTCAAACACTGCTTAAGACAAACCACTGCTAAAAAAATCTCGCTGGTCGAAACTGAGTAAATTCGAAGACTCATTGTTTTCCAGAATTGTGTGGAAAATAATAATACTGGCGAGCGTGAGATTCTCAATGGCGATGAGTAACACAAAAATGGGAGTTTTATTCATAGCCAATGTGAGGCGTGTATTGATTGACTAAGAAAAAAAAATTGTGAAAAAGCACAAGATACCTACTCATAAAACTCAGGTCGTGTGACGGTCGGATTTGCGATGCTCTAGATAAATTCATTGACCTTTAATCAGAATTTTAAAGGCTAGCTAGTAGGTACAGATGCATGGAAGGATGGATTTGAACTGCAATCCAGCGGTAAAACGGCAGTTCGTGGGCAGTTCTGATCTAGTGACTGCACGCCAGGGCCCTGTTTAATAAACGTTACAAGTCCACAATTTTGTAAAAAAGTGACAAATTTATCAACTTGTGTGCTACAAGTGTTGTTTAATAAACGTTACAAATATGTAAGAAATTTACAGGTAAAAACTCTACAATTTATGTAATTGTAGATGTTGTTTAATAAACGCTTACATATGTAAAAAAACGCCTGTAGAATTCTGACAAATGTGTAGTTACAGATTTGTAGTTGTAGATTACAATTTACATTAAATTGTAGCGAACCTCACCTCCAAACAATGTACTGACCACAAGTCTAGATTCATTGTGTATGAAGTTATGTACCTTTAGTTACACCACGTGCATCTGCTACCCTAGTATTCGACGGGGTAGTTATACTCACACGAATTTTTTCTTTAAATGTTCAATCAGTTACATTTAATGTGAAGTTTACCCTTATATGAAAAAATCGTGGTCGTCGTTCAATCACATATGTCCATCATCACTACTTTCACTACTATCGCTACTTGTCAGTACCATTTTTGTGTAGACATATTTTTTCCTTGTGTCAGTATTAGGCAGAGGTCGAAACTTGTAATGGTTTGACAGGCGACGCGGCACTTGTCGAAATTGTTCTACAATTTACAATATATGT
This sequence comes from Apotomis turbidana, assembly GCA_905147355.2. Taxonomy (NCBI): domain Eukaryota; kingdom Metazoa; phylum Arthropoda; class Insecta; order Lepidoptera; family Tortricidae; genus Apotomis; species Apotomis turbidana. The sequence continues at coordinate 5,302,338 of LR990293.1, forward strand.
AAACTTGTAATTACAATTGTGCGTTTAATAAAACAGTTTTTCCTACAAATATGTAAATTGTCACTTGTAAAGCGAAAATGTTTATTAAACAGAAATACAAATATGTAGAATTGTAGCTACAATTCTACAATTTTGTAGATTTTCCACCATAGTAAACTTTTAACTTGTAATTTTTATTAAACAGAAAGTTGTAGACTTGTCACTTGTATTTACAAGTTACAATTTACAATTTGTAATGTTTATTAAACAAGGCCCAGTTGCAAGCAGATTGCGCAGTTAATTTGCAATTTTAAAGCAGCAACGCGAACTGCACCAGAACTTTAATTTCGCAGCTGGGTTGCAGTTCTAATGCTTCCCGTCTGTGCCGGACCTAAGACTGTTGAACAACGCCAAAACTAGGTACAATTTTTGGAAGACAATTTTTCGATAGTCCTTGCTGTAAGGATCTACAAACAGCAGCTCTTTAATTTCCCTAACATAAAAAAAAAATTGAAATTTGACAGTGCGCAATATTCTTGACGGACGGGATCTTTGTCTTCGAAGCCCAAAAAATAAGACACTGGTCGACGGTTAACACAAAAAGATTTCAAAATCTCAATGGCTTGACACTGACAACTGCAGATCATCACCATTTTATTAAATTGGCTTTCGAAGGTAAAGAAGGTTCCCTACAGCCAAGAATATTGCGAACTGTCAAATTCCGAAATAAAAAAAAAAACAACCAACAAACATTTTAGAAAATTCGTGGTCCAGACAGGTAAAAAAGCTGCAGTTTGTAGATACCGCTAGAACTACAAGTAGGTATCGAAAAAAAAACATAATTTAGATAATGGTCTTCCAAAAATTTCACAAATGAAAAAAGTGAAATTAATTGTGTAAAATAGTAATTTATTAAGCAAGTGAAGCTAATATTTGCCATTAAAAATATTACAAGAATTGATCTTCAGTTTGATTTCGTATGCAAACATGCTTTTTTGCACGCCGAAATACATTTACACAAGAAATCAAATAAAAGCATGTTAAAAAACGGTACCTACTTACATTTATTTTCTTTTCGTTCAGTACTAAAAACAGAGTTAGGCGGGTCTGCAACTACAATCGTAGTGAATTATAATCTTAATCGTAACAACCATTTAAAATTTTACTAAAATAACGTTGTAAAACTCGTAGTTTTATGTTTTATGAACACTTATAAAATAGACTGAATTAGTTGTGGGGAGTTATTTATGTTCAAAAGAGAATCAACTTTGAACGGTTTATCGCTTTGATTCATAGCCGTGTTGAGAACTACTTTATTAAACGTATTTTCGCTTTATTTTTAATCAATCTGAGACCATAGTGTACGTATGTCATGGGAAATTTAATTTATTTTCTTTTATTTAACCAGAAAAGGTACGCGCTGATATGCATATTAATATAACATCACAATTATTGTTGTACAGTCACCATTATTACATTTTAATAAGGTTTTAAACGGCTTTACTGTTTAGTTCGCTGGGTATTCTTTACAGAGCGTGCGAAGTTTCAGGTCGACCTAAAATTATTTTTTATACTCACAGACTTTAATCTGTCAATTATAATTTCACAGACAAAATCACAATAAGTAACGCACTTTTTAATCCTGTAACAAAATTCTATACTCTATGGTACCCGCTATAGAACTTTAATATTCATAAGACATCTCTCTACACAACTCTAATAATTTCAAAAAGAGAACATAAGCTTATTTGATGCTCACTGATTGGTTGAAAATACTTGTCAAAAAAAATCACCAATCACGAGGCACCCGCTATGGCCATCGCGATCATGTTTTTTTTAAGAGGTCAGTTTTAGTTGAACGAAAAAGGTTACATCAAAAATAAAAAATCATATTGGAGAATGATGATTAAAGTAAACATTTTTTTTTCTGAGTTTTGCTCGTATAAAAAGTATTGTATGCAATAGTTACACAATTAGGTCTTAAAGTCTCGTACCTTACATAGGCCACTCGGCAAGCCTCGTGACCTAAACGCGGTACTCGACTTTAAGAACCTCCATTGTGCAACGATTGCATAAAATTCTATCATATACCAGATGTTTAGATGTCCAAATGATTTTCGGCTGTTCTCACCCAGAAGTCGCATTACCTACTCAACCGATTCACATGAGTTCAAATATATAGTAGTAGTTCGATAGTTCTTTTTTAGTCGATTGTTTTCCGAAAATCTCCCCCGGGCCCTCCAAATCAAGACTTACTAATATAGTCAAATAGTCACGTCATTATTTTGTTCATCGATTGCATTTTGCGTTGATAGTACGAGTCTCGTACTTAGTTGACCGAGTGCGAAGTGACTTCGTTTCAGCTTGGTAAAAAAATATTTTGTACTAGCTGCGCCATATATGTAGCCTATATGTTAATTCAGGGTGTCACCTACGTACCAAAATTTATCCAAATTGGCCATTTCGCAAACTTTCGCATTTATAATATTAGTGTGCTTGACCGGTTGTTCAGTTTTGACCAGATTTCCGACTGTACTCGCCAACCGGTTGCCTTTCCCGATTATAACAAAACTTTGTCAGTAGTTTCGATAAGTATGTAGTATTTTTAGTCGACTCTGTTTTCAGAGATATGGGAGATGTAAGGTCACCTGACCTGAGGCACAGATCATATGCCTGATGTAAATGCGTCTATCGAGGCAAATACGCCTTTTGATGAAAACGAAACACTATAAACTACAACGGCTTTTTTTAAATTAATTGTACCCAAACTTTAGACAGTAAGGGTATGCTAGGGTAAACACCCTACCCAACCGGGTATGGTACATATATGGTTGGGTATGGGTGGTTTTTAAAATGTATTCCGCTTCTATTATGTCATCAAAAGACGCATTGGCTTCTATAGACGCAATTACCTCAAGTGACCTTAAACGTAGTGTAATATACAAATTTCAGTCATTTCGAAACCAACTCACGAGGTCTACATCTCACAGAGACACTATTTATATATTTATATTTTTGCAAATTGCAACAAGATGAGGTAAATCAATCATTTGATGCTAACATTAGAATTATATTCATTAATTAATTATAACTGCATTGCTATTTGCTTAATAAGGTTCGAGGAAGCTAACAAGAGTATAGCAGGTCATGGTTTATTATTATAAGGAAAACCGTGTTCGCGCAGACGTTCTGCGCAGAATTGTGTCAAGGGCGAGCCGCGAGAGAAAGGATTATGGGACGAAAATACTTTTAAATAATCTCTCCATGTACTTATATGAAGTAAACTTTCAAGGTTGGAAACCGGAGAATGCAATCGGGTAACCAGTTTGCAAAAAACCCTGTTTTAGCAAAACTGTTTTAATTCATGCAAAAAATTATCGCATTTGCACTGGTTCCTAAAATCACAAGTAATTTCTTTGAAGATTTCCAATACGCCGTGGCGTATACTAACGATGGGTGTGACTCGCCATTGTTGTGACTTTTGAAAAAGAGACTGAGAAAATGACATAGGTACCTAATTAAAAACTATTATATCATGTAATGTTAGTTTTTTAATAAATTCCATTATCCTTTTAACGATACGGAAAAAGTAACCGGGTTCACCGATCACCGGGACTCCCATTCGATGCATATTATTGTTTTTTTACCTTAAACAGTAGACGATTAATTGGCAAGTAATTTGCAAAAACTAAAGGAACTATATCTATACATATAATAATTTGGTAATAAATGACAAAATAAGGATAAAAACATGTTTTTCGAATGTGTGAGGTCGATGACCTTTATTTGACGTTAGAAATAATTGGTATTGATAAGTATATCCGTTTCCTTATTAGCGATCTTTGTACATATTTTTAGGGTTCCGTTATACCTATTTCCATTCAACGTACAGTGTATACGAATACAATGTATGTGTAACTACCTACCTCTAGTTGCTATAAGATATGTTACCTTAAAACCATACCTATCGTTACAAATTCAAGTTCTCAAGCCAGCCACTAAGGTGTCATATACCTTTAATCTATCTGTTTTATAGCCATTCCGAATACTTACTATGCCATATGTAATGGCGATTCGTACAAAAAACATGAAGGCATAAGTAGTAACTTTATATAAAAGTAAAACTTTCCTTATACTTTTTATTTTTAATGCAATAGCTGCTAAGGTAGATACATGTTCTGTCTCAACTGAAAGCATAATAGCAATGGATCCCTCTAAGTCAATGTGACCACATACTTACAAGCCATTTACCATACTGTCTATAAATACATATAAAACATATGAAAAAAGAACCAGACAATGGTATTTAAATTTAACCTTAAGTATGTGACATAAAAAAAAACAGGAGTTTAAGCCTCATAAAAATCGACCATCTAACCGAGAGGACTTTGCCCAATAGTAGAGGACACTTTTACTCGACTGGACTCGCCACCACTATAGACCCTGTTGCTGCGGAATACTACCGTGTTCGAGACATATACTTAAAATTCATAAAAAACAGCACCAATCGATCAATAACAAACATTTCGCTCTATAATTACGTGAAATGAAATGAAATGAAATGAAATGAAATGAAATGAAATGAAATGAAATGAAATGAAATGAAATGAAATGAAATGAAATGAAATAATTTATTCAGTAAGTAGGCCACAGGGGCACTTTTACAAGTCAAATTGTGAATCTACCGTCATTTCGCAAGAGGAGACCGCTGTTGAGAAGAAAGCCGAAAGAAACTCAACAGTAAGTCATTTTTTCGTAAATAATACTAAAAAAATTACATGATAGATATGAGCCCCGATGGCCAATTTCGCGGCGGCGGCGTGATAGGCAAAATTCGGCGGCGGCGGCGGCGTCGCGGCGGCGTGACCTTGAGCTTTAGATTTTTATGAGGGAGCAATTTGAGAACCAAAAAACCTGGTTTTTGTGACTATTATTTATTTTAATAAAGGAACCAAGTATGTAAACAACCATATTTTTGAATTGCACACAAATATAACTAATTAAACAAAACAAACAAAAAATAACACTGAATGAAAATTCTAAGAGTTATAATCGAAATAACATAAAAAGCATATAAAACCATCACAATCTTCACTTTAAAACGTGTCTATGTTTTAATACAAGTCTTAATGTATAAATATAAATCAGTTAAAGATTACGTTTCCAGAAAAATAATCATATTAAAACTTAATATTTTCTTCGGTTTCCGCGACTGTCACACATTTAAATAAAACAATTTAAACGGATTATATCGCGTATATTAATTATTTGAGCCTCCCTGACGTTTCAGTACCTTTACAGATACCGTTGTCAAAGGTTGACTGAGAAAACATAATTTTTCTCTGTCAAAGTTACATTTGTGCAAACTACCCATTTTATAAATATTTATTTAAAAAATAAAGGTGTTCATACATGCCAGATGGGCCTAATGTGTAAAGACAGTTACACATGTGCCAGAAGGGTATTTATTATTTTATTTAAAATATCTACCAGCGGTTCACTATAAGGCTTACTGAGGAGAAAGAACCGCCAAAGAAAACTGGTCTGCAGTCTGCGAGCATGTCATGGACAAACCAAACCATTCGATTAAGTTTGATAACACCTTGGGCCTCGAACGGTGTAAAACAAATTAGTGTAATAAGTAGTATATGTAGAGTTTTGTTACAAAGTATTTTATAGTAATAAGGCAATCTGGGAGTGTTCTTTGGCGGTCCTTTCTCAAGCCATCGTGCGACCGAACGCGGACGCGGGTGGGATACGTTACGAGTGCGAGCGAGAAAGCAAATCGCAACTTGTTGCGCCGGCGCGTCGCGTATTTCACACGGCGGCGGCGGCGCGCCGACACAGATTAATATAATAGTTCTTCGAACAGATACCCATGTCTGAATAAAAAGGCAAATACCTACCGCTTTTCATGCCTACTCAATTTAACAATGGAGCGACCTTGAACGCGTTGGTCGTTGGCCGCACGTGCCGGCAAAACGAGGCTAGGGTTGACACCGCTTAGAAATGATTTTATAAAAAATCAATATAAATGAAAATACGATAGATTTATTTAAATTTATTAGTCAAATTTAATTATCATTAGGTACCTACTAGAAATAGGTATTCACATGCACTGCGGCACACAATCAAAATCGTTTAAATTTCCGAGTAGGTATATCGGAATCTTACCTACCTATTCTATCTGAACATACCAGAAACCTGAAACAAAAACAACTCTCTGTGTAGGTACCTAAGTAACCTAAATATATCCCGATGACAGTAGGTACTTACTAAATAAAGTTTGGTAGGTGCCTATATATAATGTGTTACATATTGTATAATACTAACATTACAGGCTTCGAAACAGTCACTAGGTACAAGTTGTTTTATAATAATCTGATCACGCGTTTCATCTTTGCGAATGCATTCCTTGCAAAAGGTCTTAAGTGTCAAGAACAACGCCGACTTTTACGCCCTTTTAAGGCCGTGCAATGCACTCTCCCGCCACACGCACTAAACTGATTTGGTAAATCTTAGTGAGTAAATTATTGTCACTTGTTGATATAGGTAGTGGATTTTTTCTATGAATTCAAGTATATTAAGTAGGTAGGTTTATTTATTCAACATTACATGTATCTATTATAACGCAATATAAGTGTATGCAATGCGTTTAGGTATAGGTGCTTATTAAGTTCTAAGAATTTTTAGTAACATTTCATCGTCTGTCGGCAAAGAAAAAAAGGATAAATGTCTGTTGCTTTTATGTTTTTACAACCCGCAACACTGCAGCGCGTTGGTCTCATTCGCGACGAAGCCATTTTTTTATAGCGCGACCGGCGGCGTCCGGCCGTGAGCGCGTGTGGCAACCGACTGGCTGAGCGCGTCGACCGCGATGCGCGATGTGTAGGTATCTTTCTCGGTTCCCACGGTACACATGGGGAGCACTGGCGCCGACTCGAATCCGCGGCGATGGCGGCGCGCCGGCGCGGTGCTCATATCTATTACATGATACATTTGTAGTGTTATAACTAATTACACTGGTACACGTAAAGGAGATGTAAGATACTCCAAATCAATGTTAAGTAGGAACATTAAAATAAAATTTTAACGATAAATTTAAAATATTAAATATATTCAGAGATGTATAAAGTCTCTGGGTGTCACAACATGCAATAAAATAAAATAACTTAATTAATTTAATTCCACAGAGATGTATAAGGTCTCTAGGCGTCAACGTGAATAATTTACAATAGAAAATAATTATTAAACCTAAATTTCTTAGAGATGTATATGGTCTCTAGGCGTCATAACATGCAATAAAAAAAATTAAAATTATTAAATTTCCTCAGAGATGTATAAAGTCTCTGAGTGTCATACTACACTAAGCTGTTTCTTAGAGATGTATACAGTCTCTAAGAGTTCAAAAAGTAAAAATCAACATTGAATAACTTCAATCGAGTACAGGACGAAGTTTCTCACGTTTACTTAATTTAACACTAGTATGCGGTTGCTACATATTTAATTTGGCCCTTGCTAGCATGAACAGACCGGACCCCACAAACGGCACCCGTTCACGAGTATGACAAGAATCGGTCCAGATAAAAAACCAATAATCAACAGCGTATTTTTATCGTTATTGTCTATCAAGAACCAGTCATGGAAACCGTTTTCCGCGTCACGACCACTTACGAGAATTGGTATCTTGTGCGAATAATACGTGGATTGACGAAAATATCAAATGAATATCGCTAAGTCAATGTCATGTAAACAAGTTTTCTGCTTGCGTAGAGGAGAAAGCATTTTGGGAGTTACAGAAATATAGACAGTCTTATGTAGTACTAAGGTAGAAGATACCCGCAACCTCGGCTGCGATCTTTTTTCTTCACCGTAGCCGGGTAAAAATGCCCTGTACCAAAATTGGTTAAAATCCGTCTAGCCGTTTCGTTGTGATGAACGGGTTAACCAACAGACGCTGTACTTATTTATATGAAAAAATACAACACAGATATGTATACACAATACAAACGATGACAAACCCCTCAGCTCAACGAAAATTACTAACGATATTTACAATTTGATCAAAATGTAAAAAAATAGCCTTTATAATCTGCATCTTGGCATGATAAATGAAAAACACTTGTGTATGATATTTTTCCTAGGCATGTATTTAACGCGGCGACAAATTAATCTGATTTAGGGATTTATAAAAAATTAAAGGGGGGTAGCAAAAATAATAAGTTGGCGACTAATTGCGGAGACTAGTATAAAGTAAAAAGTAGCAGCTAAGTAATCAATTTTCGGCTTTGTTTCAATATAAACTAGCATCGAGTTTTGGCGACTGAATTAACTAATTAAGCGGAAACATGACAGCGGATAAAAAGTTGAAAATGGCCTACTCTAATTGTTCAATGGAGATTGCATATAAAATAAATCAAGGTCATAAAAAAATAAAAGGAGCGCTTTTTAGGGATATAAAAAAGAACAACCTAACCTAACCCGGCCGAGTCGGATCTTCTGCTAATATAAGTCGCCAAGTCATTATTTATAGTACCTCGCCTATGGTTTCAGTAATCTTGTTTATTATTTCTGCTACCTTAAAGTAGCTGCCATTATTTGAATTTTAAAATATCCTTAGTTTAAAGCTCATTTAATGTAATGATTGCCAAAATATTTAATCGCTGACCAGTTATTATTTTAGTTGCAAATAGTTTGCTGCTCTTTAATTTTTCTGTCGCCGCGAAAATAATAAGCCTTTTTCCTATCATTAAAGACGCCGTAGTGTTAAGAGCCAAGTTCGGAGAATAAAGTGACGAATAAAATAATAGACGACGCGGTTGGCACAGTGATGGTGCAGCTGCCTGCCTGAGGCGGTGGCCTTGGGTTGTATGCCGGTCAGGGCAAATAGTTGTGTGATGAACTCGAATATTTGTTCCTGTGTCATGTATTTAAGTATATTTTTACCTATATAAGTATGTATTTCGTTCTCTCGTCTAGTAACCCGTGCCACAAGCGTACTAGAACTTAATTTGGGACTAGGTGATTTGTATAAGGTTGTCCGATATAATATATATTGTTTTAAATATCTTTTTATAAAACCATTTAAACGGATTCTATCGCGTATATTAATTATTTGAGCCTCCCTGACGTTTCGGTAGCTTTACAGTAGCCGTTGTGAAAGGTTGACTGATCCGTCAAACTGTTTTATTTCAACGTGTAACATTCGCGGAAACCGAAGCAAAAATTATTTTTTATTGTTCAAAGTATTTAGCTTGGCCATTTTTTTACATTTATATTTGGGTAGTATATAATAAACTACAATAAATGAAGCGTAGACGGTACGATCACTTCTGCGAGTTGTTGATGTTTTATTTTTAACCAGAATATTTAATGATTTCTACGGAATTCAGACGAATAATGCTCCATTTATAACAGCGTGGGAAAAATAGGCCAATGTTAACGGATAGAATAGTCTATTTCTGCTTGTGCACCTATCGACTGATTCTAATATACGGGGTGATTCAGGACTTCAGGAGTCATTAGCAGGAGTTATAGGGGCGATATGTTGGATTACACCGAGCAACTTTCACTATGGGGCCAACCACAAAATCGCAAAGGAAAAGACAGCCGTTCCATACATTTCGGATAATTACAAACGATCAATTAGCTATTAATAATAAAAAAACACGCTTTCACGACTGATTCCATAGTGAAAGTTGCTTAGTGTGGCCCTCCCGATCATCGAATCCCTATAAGTCCTGCTCATGACTCCTGTACCCTTACCATGAGTTTTATAGTGACCGTACTCGTTAGTGACTGCGTAAAGTTTTTGTATGGAGAATTGTAGTTCTACAAAGTAACCGCTAGAGGCGCTGGCTGTACTCTCCATACTATTTACGCTGTTGCAAGCGAGTACGTCACGTTAACTCATGGTACGGGTACCGAATCATCCTGTATACGCGTATACATATAACATGGGAGAGAATTTCCTCATATTACTACATGTGGGTTTATATAAAGGGCTTGTATTGCGTTTCTTACACGATGAATAAATCATAAATTATTCGTCCGTCTCGCTCTCAAAGCTTATCAAAAAGTGACATATGGGCCCTGATTTCATATATACCTTTCTGATATATCGAAGATATCACCGAGGTTGCGATATATCCAGTAGATATGCGAATACATAGATATGAGGCGCAAACTTAACCGGCCGGATAGTAACGTCAAATGTTAGTTTATGCATCGCTAATGTCGCGGTATAGTGACAGTTGAAGATGATATACCTGAGACATCGCTTATTCGGCGATATCTCAATGTACGCTCGAATTCGCGACCTTGATCTATCGCGGCGCGTGACATAATGCGATCATCATATTATGTCTTATTAAGAGATAAATAGGTGTTTACCCATCTTTCCCAACAACATAAACCTACCGACCTGAGTAAGATCGCGGGAAACCGATGGATGACGTCAGCCCTCGGCCGGTCGGTGTGGCCATCTCCACACCGACTGGTCGAGCGCTTTGGGGAGACCCGTGATTGTCTTTCGATTCTGGTTAACCAGTTCGAATTTTGAGTTGGACTCTATTCACATAATTAAATAAGAGCGATGACAGGTAGCCGTAGTTGGCCGTAGTTACCAAAAGCAATTGAGGGGTTAGAGTAGTGCCATTTTTAAAAAAATCCCAAAATTTTCCACATTTCCCATATAAAATGAGCAAAGTTTCTGGAAATTTTCGAAAAAGGCACATCTCTAATTCTGTGACATTTTCAGGCAAATGGTACCACTTTGGCACTATTACCAAATGACGCGTTGATAAGTTATACAATTCTAGAATTGTATTGAATTTTTTTTTTTTTATGTCATGATTTCTGTAAAAAATTGTTTGGGCGCCGGCGCAATGCCGGTCTAGCGCCATCAGTAGTCATAATTTGTTTGTCACGCCGAAACGTCTATCTAATTTTAACGACCTTTGGTACAGGGACAGCTGGATACTTTTTATACGACTGTGTCAAGAAAAAAATACGCGTACCAAGTAGTATTTACATATCTAGGTACCTATATCTTCTTCTTCTTCTTAGTCGTTTCACTCTTTACAGAGCGGTCGTGATCAACTCGTAGTACTATTAGAGGCAGATATTGTTCGCTGTATGATTTTACGCCATTTCTCGCGATTCACAGACATTCTGGTGCACTCATGCAAAGGTCCGCCCACAGCCGATTTGATCTGGTCGGTCCATCGCATGGGTGATCTTCCACGTGATCTGGTTCCCTCCACTTTGCCCTGGACAACGAGACGCTCTATGGAGTCATAGACGCTCGCAGATATGGAGGTACCTATATACCGCGTGCCAATTTATATTTACATACCTATATAGGTATGTAAATATAAATATAAGTAGGTACATTGTTTGTCCGTATGGTAAACGACAAAGTGGGAACTTTTAGTTGAAAATATCACAACTTTTTTCATCAGCGACTGTTTTGGGCACATTCGCTTTTTTACTACCTACTAGCCAGGAATCGCTGGTCTACCCAGTTCAAAGTCGGGTCTATAATATTTACTAAAGAAACTACGCACTACTGCTGCTATTACGTACTGATTATAAAACCAAATCGTTATATGATTTTTTATAATATATGTTGTATTTCTTACTGGTTCGTGTTTATGTGTTTACTTTTATTGACACAGCTTCATAAAATTTTCACAACGTAATAAGTAATATGTAATACCTAACAGTTCATATCATTCATCAGCTTTCATCTCAGCGATGGTTAGTAAACTTACATATACCTACTTATTTTTATTTTAGTATAATATGCAAGCCTTTAGATATAATCATGTTGCCTTGAGTACAATGACCTACAAAAAGGCATTAAAATAAAAGCTTTTTAGTACGGGTGTGGAAAGCTCCTAATGTTCTAACGTCAATTTATGGTTATGGATTCAATTGCTTATGTTTTCCGGCAGGCGTTTGAATTTTATCCTCCCACATTCTGTCCACCGCCTACAAGGGCCACGCGGCCTACAATGAAACCTGCAATACATAATAAATAAATAAATATTGAGGGACAAGCTACTTTTAATTCATTAGTAAAGATAGGTCGTTCCTTATTCATAACTTAGACTGTTGTTTGTGTGTTATGTTGGGAGTTATTTGGTCGGTTCAGTTCAGTTCAGTCATTTTTTAAATGGCGAAGATAGGTGAGCCATATCGAAACAGACAGCTCAGAGCGTCACTAGTACAAGTATAAACTTTAATTAAGTACCTACGTAAACCAAGTTTCATGTGGTTTTATATAATAAAGACGGGCTCCAATTTTTGACATTCCATTTTTAGTGATGTCATTTGAAATTAAACTTAAGTACATACTATTATGATAGATTTTTGTATTATATAAGAATTCACTTACGCTTTTCATATACTGTATATAATATTTGAATGGCTTTTTAATCTAACGCCGCCGGACAAACTTTACCATAACATAAAGTGGCAACTAATCAGTGACGTAAAAAAGCTCGGATTTCTAATTCAAGACCAAAAAGACTACGACAGATACGTCACTGTCAAAATTGACAACATTTAAATGACACCTGAGTTTGTTTCTTGACTTGCACCAAATGCACAATGTTTACCAGTACAATACCCGATTTTGTACCAAAAACTTTTCCGATGTTTAAGTTTTTATTATCTCCTCCCGTAATTATGTAATAATAAATATTTCTAGTTATTTTGTTAAAACATAGAGTTAAAGTTACCAATAAATAAATTATGTAAGCGTGTTTAAAAAAGAAAAAGGAATTTACTATTGTAAAAATATTTTATTGTAGTGGCACCCTTGTGGTAGTTTTTTGCTCTTGAATTAGAAATCGTAGTATAGAAAGGCTCACTAGCCGGAGTGCCATACCTTTCTTATACCATGGTTACAACAACCTGCACTAAGTCAGTGGTTCCCAAACTGCGCCGTAGAGAGAAAGGATTTCGACTATGGTTCACTACCAGTTGTCTGCAGGAGTGAAAATATGCTCCGTAAACGGTACAATATCGTGAAGAGAAAGGATTTCGACTATGGTTCACTACCAGTTGTCTGAAGGAGTGAAAATATGCTCCGTAAACGGTACAATATCGTGAAGAGAAAGGATTTCGACTATGGTTCACTACCAGTTGTCTGCAGGAGTGAAAATATGCTCCGTAAACGGTACAATATCGTGGACAGAACGGATTTCGACTATGGTTCACTACCAGTTGTCTGCAGGAGTCAAAATATGCTCCGTAAGCGGTACAATATCGTGGAGAGAAAGGATTACGACTATGGTTCACTACCAGTTGTCTGCAGGAGTGAAAATATGCTCCGTAAACGGTACAATATCGTGGAGAGAAAGGATTTCGACTATGGTTCACTACCAGTTGTCTGCAGGAGTGAAAATATGCTCCGTAAATGGTATAATATCATGGAGAGAAAGGATTTCGACTATGGTTCACTACCAGTTGTCTGCAGGAGTCAAAATATGCTCCGTAAGCGGTACAAATTCGCTGGCGAGAAATCGCCGAAATCGGCCGGAGGAGAATTTTGTTTACATTAGGTCTCCTCCCGAAAAACAAAGAAATGTATTAACTGGTCGCCGGAAACATATATACTAAACCTGTAGGTTGGGAAGCCCTGCACTAAGTTATATCGGTCCTACTCAATCGTAGTACGCCGAAAGAGCCTAAGTTGTTTCAGCGTTCATACTCTCTTATATTCTTCATATCATATCATAACAAGTAGCAGCTAGAGACTTGTCCGGCTGAGCTCGTAACGACACCTACCTAACACTGAGTCACCTAACAGACCGTTAACTGAATTGTACGGGAATCTTCGATAACTAAGGAGCTAGGATAAAAACACAGCAGCTTGACACTGAAATATATTGACAACTCCTTTTTAAAACAAAAGTACTTAAAAAAATAGACATAGACAATATAAAAACTAATATAAAACCTATACACTAAATGACAGCTGCAATGTTTACTTCCCAGATCACGGTCAATGACATACGCTTATCTCTCTCTAATGACGCCGCCCATGATGATGTCAAAATGGCGTTATATTTGAAAAAAGAAAATGAAATGTTAAAACCGAGAAAATCTAATCTCAGCTTACTAATTTGTGATATGAGATTCTGTTTTTTTTTACATTCAAGCCACCAGAGAATTGGTTAATATCCTGGGTAAAAAATATATTATTATAGTCCGTCACTTAAAGTATCAACACCAATTTTTTGTTTGTCCAAACAAACAAAAAGTTACAAAAATTAAGCGCGTCAACGTTCTGGCGTGGGTGCGTACAGACTATTATTATATTACATAATTTTTAATTTAATTTACAAAAAAAGTGTTCAGATTTTGATCATTGAACTGCAGGGCTAGGTATTTTTTATTTATTTTTTATACTCGCGTACTTTAATCTGTCAATTATAATTTCCCAGACAAAATGACAATAACGCACTTTTTAATCCTGTACAAAAATTATTTATACTCTATGGTACCTACCCGCTACAGAATTTTAATATTCATAAGACATCTCTCTACTCAACTCTAATAATTTAAAAAAAAAACATCAGTATATTTGAATTTAAAAAAAGTAGGTACGCTACTGTTCAATGATTGGTTGAAATTACTTGTCAAAAAAATTAACCAATCACGAGGCACCCGCCATGACCATAGCGCATCGCGATCATGTTTTTTTTAATAGGCCAGTTTTAGTTTAACGAAAAAGGTTAGGTACATCAAAAATAAAAATTCATAGTGGTGAATGACGATTAAAGTACAGTAGCCGGAAAACTTCTTGACCGTGACCTTGACTGCGCAGTAGCCGATTTACGTACAAATTTACATGCGCAGATCCCCCCTTTTGGTTCAAGTTGTTTGCCGGCTACTGTAAAAAATGTTTTTCTGTCGTATAAAAAGTATTGTATCAATTAGGTCTTAAAATCTCGTACCTTACTTAGGCCACTCGGCAAGCCTCGTGACCTAAACGCGGTACTCGACTTTAAGAACCTTCATTGTGCAACGATTGCATAAAGTAGGTACTATAGGAGATATTATATTTTATTGGTTTTTAGTGTAAAATTTGAAACTATTACCTAGTTATGCGGCGAGGCGACGTATGAAGTTTTTTTTACTTTACATTATAATATTATTATACCATAGGCATTGTAAAGTTAACTCCAAACGGTTCGTGTAATATAACACACGGCTGCTGCCCGCCAGTTCCTGGGGTGAACTTGGCTGGACACGCTGCCGCGTGTCTAGATTACAATTATTTTTTAACGAGCGTGCATTTTTAATGTTTGC
Source organism: Apotomis turbidana (assembly GCA_905147355.2). Lineage (NCBI taxonomy): Eukaryota > Metazoa > Arthropoda > Insecta > Lepidoptera > Tortricidae > Apotomis > Apotomis turbidana. The sequence goes on from LR990293.1 coordinate 5,317,641, forward strand.
ATGCCTGCATGCAGGCTGGATTCATGGAACTGTATTGCTTAGAATATAAGACCTCATTTGTAACTACTTACCTGTCTAGCAAGTAAACGATTTGATTGTTTGATTGATTGAAAGTGGATTGAAAGGACCGCTATATGTGTACGAGTAGATAAAGGATAATTTTAATGTATAATTAATACCTGCTTATTATGAGTACAAGGAACTGTTTTTGCTCGTCATTGATTATTTTTGGGTCAACAAACCGGTTGTGACTGGTTCCATAAAATATTCCACCATTATTTAGTCATTTCTTTAGTAACTGGAATCACATTATTTAGGTATGTTTACTGTCCAATCTATGCGAGGGGAAACACATACCTACATAATAATATCTAAGGTAAGAAAACGCTGACACTCAAATATGTAAATAACAGTTAGTTTATAAATCCAAATTTACGTTAGGGCCTTTACATGTTTTAGTAGGTACGCGCATTGTAGCTTTGCGCCTAAAGACGTGTGGTACAAAGGCCCGAAGAAATGGTTCCAGAATGGTATACTTTGAAAGGAACAAGTTTTCTGTAAATACATTCAATCCCTTCCCTTCAAGCGTTAATGATTATATTGCATAACTAGCTGTTGCCCGCGACTTCGTCCACGTGGAACCTTTATCTTGAAAATTTTACATCTTTATTATTTTCAGATCTACATATAAGTAATGTTGAAATTGCTTAGGGTGCTTTTTTTGCAGTTGTTTACGAAATACATAGTAACGAACCCTTCGTACGCGAGTCCGACTTGCTCTTTATTTTTTTTCATAAGTCATAAGTCATAAGTAGGTATTTATTCATTTAACAATTTACATTGCGTTTGAAATCACACTTTCGGCTAATTAGCTCTAATTACGCGGTATCACTATAAAATCAGGTACATCTACGAACGAATAACTTTACTAAATTAGATGAGTTTAAATAAAAAAATAAAATAAAAAAACTTATCTTTTAATAAAATACCTTTTTACAAAGTTTCTAATTCGTAACTTAAAATACAACTTATACCCATACAACCTTTCATCCTCTTTTTAACCCCCTTAGGGGTAGAATTTTCAAAAAACGCTGAAATTACTTTTCTTGTATTCTATTCCTTTACACAAAAAATCAAGTCCCGCGCTCAAAAAAATACTTAATTTCCATACAAACTTTTAACCCATTTTTTTACCACCTTAGGGGGTGAATTTTCAAAAACGCTGAAATTAGTTTTCTTCCATTTTATTTTAACAGCTTTTTACAAAGTTTCAAGTTCCTAGATTAAAAAAAAACTTGTACCCCATACAAACTTTGCACCCCTATTTAAACCTCTTAGGGGAGGTATTTCCAAAAATCCCTTCTTATCTCTAGCCCACGTTATAAAAGTAACCTACTGTGCAAAAATCAACTCTCTAACATTGGTAGTTTCGGCTGTGCGTTGATGAGTCAGTCAGGACTTCTTCTTTTATATATATAGATGAACTAGGTAATTCAACAGATTAAACACGCAACAAAAACGCCTTCCGGTGCATTCGCACCTAAGCTCAAATTACCCTTTTACACAGTACAACCCAATGTCAAAAACACAAATTGTCGTATAAACATAATATCAAAATAGCCTAGTCTCTAAATACCAGAGTCCCAAAATACACTAAAACCTTAAAACCAAAACGAACATATCTCCATTATGTACTACTACCGAGATCACCTAATGTCATAAAAGCTGAAGCTCAAAACGAGCTATTCCCATAATATACTTAGTCTTAAAATACACCATTCTTAAAATACAATAGTCTCAAAACACGCTAATCCTAAAATACTCTAAATGCGTCTGTGTAGTCGATATTTTTTTCGAAGTGTCTGAATATTGTTCTATGAGTAGGAATAACGTTCCTTATTAGCAGGAAAAATAACAGATTTTAAGGTACCGCCAGTAAATTATAAAAAAAATATTAAAACTTATTTCGCGCCATTGACATCTCATACTGCAAAAGTACTAAGAAGCCGTCCAGCTACGTCAGATACACAAAAACAACATTGGTTGTCGACGGAGAGTTCACAGAAAACCTTGGTCTAACCACACCAACTCACCCCTCTATCATCTCTACTCTCCCCATTCATGACCCAACTGCCGTCGCAATCCCTACTCATCCCCATTTTGCGGTACACGGTTTAGCCAAAATAATAACATAAAAGGCTTTCGTTTTAGTCTGCCACGCCTCACTATTAGTACCTTTTTTTGGTAACTACCTAATATTGTAGAGTTAGGACTTAGGAGTCAGGACCAAAAATATTTAGGGTATTTTGAGACTAGCGTGTTTGGAGATTATGTTATTTGGAGAATGGTGTATTTTAGTACGAGTGTATTGAGAGATTCATTTGTTTTGAGCTTCAACCTTTATGACATTAGGTGATCACGAGAGTCGCACATAATCAAGATAAAGTCGTTTTGGTTTTAGTGTTTTTTGGGACTCTCGTATTTAGAAATTGGGCTATTTTGAATTTATGTTCATATGACAATTTGTGTTTTTGACATTGGGTTGTACTGTGTAAAAGGGTAATTTGAGCTTAGGTGCGAATGCACCGGAAGGCAAAAACGTACTTGAGATATTGTGCACAAAATTTTTGTTTAATTGTGCAATCATTATTTTACATAATTTGTTTTTTGATACTATCCTACCTACCTAATAGATGTGAAAGTTTAATAATTGTGTCCAATTTTCACGCAGCATTTTAAGAGTAGATCATTTTTTATATGATAAAAAATCTAAACATACAGGGTGAGAATAACTATAGGTATAATTGGCATAATATTTTTTTATTTTTAATTAAGTCACGGTAACTTTTATTTTACTTTATTATACTGAAACTTAACTAACCCAGTAGCGATGCATTTCAAATTAAGCTCAAAACAGAGGTTGTAAACAGTAAAATTCGTAAAGTCAATTCCTGCCTTACTATTAAAAGGCAACATGTTGTATGTTTATAAATAAGCATAACCAGTAATTACCTTAGCGACCGCACCGGTGTTTTTTGCGATGACTTTTTTTACATCAACACCAGTCCTGGTGAACGTCTCGTGGGGAGCAGACGCCTCTCGAAGGCGCCGAGATTCTCCAAAAATTCTGTAGACGCGATCGTGTTTTGTTACGTTTCGGAATAGTGAATGAACGTTATTTCATTTTTAGTATAAGAGTGTAAGCTTCAATGAAACAAATGAGAATCTAAACGTTACTTTGATTGGTGATTAATAAATTAAAGTTTTTCAATGTAATGGAATGCGAATAAAACAGACAATATCCATGCCATGACATAGTGAACTGTAGAATGACGAGAGCATTGTGGCTAGCGTGATTTAACAGTTAATGCTTGCATCCTGTGTGAATTCGATGCGTAAGGCATTTTAATGATGTTGATATATGGTGATAGTTCATATTAAGTTGAACACGTGTGAAACTAGTCGATAAATGCCATTAAAATCTTACTGTGACTAAAGTTTCCTATTTCTAATCAAATACCTAGGCAATATTGATTGCGGCATTTTCCGTAGATATTTTTCCACGGATTTCCCCAATCAACGCTAAATTACCTAATATTTACCTTAAAGTAATCATCGCATCATTAAACTACTATTGTGGCGTTGACGGCTCATTAGACTTGACTCGCCTTCACGGTTTAATTCCAAAAAAATAAAATACAAAATGTTTTGACATCTAGGTACTGTGTTAAATGATTGGTTATTATTAACACGTATAGGCTAACATAACTGATTCTCTTTATAAACCGCAGGTGGAAATCCCTGGTTGAGCAACAGAGGCAGCCTATTTGCATTTCATTAAAAGCCGGACAGCCGGACGACAGCACCTATCACGCTCGTTTAAAAATCAATTATAATATGAACACAAAATAAATTACTCTCATCATTAGCTAAAAGCTTTAGAGAAACTCAGTTTCGTGTTGACAGTGCTTGAAAATGTACAAAATTGTGTTATTAGTGATATTCGCGACGGCTCATGCCGGACGAATCGAGTGCGATTTCGAAAACAGTGTCGACATATCCAGTGGAACTCATCTTCCGAACGGGAACATAGTATACAAAAACGACATTTATAAAACACACGAATATTTCGTCGACAACGAAACTTTGACAGAAAGAGGATGCATCTGTTCGAAAAAGATTTGTATCAGAAAATGTTGTCCGATCGGACAAGTATACTACACGCCGAAGAAACGTTGCGTGGATTTTGAAACTATATTCGACCCACCAATTTGGGACGACTACAGGGTGCATAAAGAGTTGAATGTGTCAAGATTTAACATCTTGTATGAAAAAGTTTTATGCCGAGAGAATTACGCAAGGCTCAGGGTGACAACTATAACGAAGGGACAGTATCATCTGTTAGTGGTGAGTCTTGTGTCTTGAGCTAGTTTTAAAGTCCTCATATGATAGCCTTAAGAAACGAGTTTCTGACATCGAGAAAACTTTCTAGATGTTATAGAACGTGTTGATTACTAAGTCAGTAAGTTATGCCGGGCTATGTATATGCGATTGAACACTTGACTATTTGTCACATAATAATACATAATACGAAGAAGATAATATTTTTTTTTTATTTTGCAATATTCCCGATTAACACACAACATACCTGCTTATGTGTTAAGGTACTTTTATTAAGATTTAAAGTATGTAAGTAGCTTCTAAAAATATAGCCCTATTATTTAGAAATGGCATAGTTACGTTTATTTGACTTTTATAAAACATTCAACTACAAATTGCCTCATATTTTAAAGATTTCCGCGACTATCACACACTTTGACAACGGTAACTGGAAAGTCACCAAAACGTCAGGGAGGCTCAAATAATTAATATACGCGATGTAATTGTTTCGCGATGTTGTTGTTTTATTTAAAAGTTAAATACTATTAAAAAAAACACTGAATATTTCTATTGACACTGTATGACTGTATAATATATATTACATACAAACCACCATTTTACAGGACCCCCTAAAGCAAAATGTAACGGCAATCTTCGCATTCTAACCACAGTATAAATACCTGAGATAAATACCTTACTGTTAGGCATTCCAACAATTTATTTACTGATCTAGCACACGGTAATATAAACTTGTGAAACTCTCGTGTAAATTGCAAGTATAAATAGAAGGCAGTCATCCGACTGGTTCGTTGGGCAACGAAGAGGACACGCGATGAAAAACCTTTACAATCACCATGGTCATGGTCGACGGACAGATCGACAAAGGTTACCGTTTGCGTTATACGATTATAATACAAAATATCTGAGAAGATTATTAATCAAAAACTAGTGGCTCTGTGAGCTATAAACCTGGCCAACATTCTTCCAAATAGCTCTTCCTAGCTATTATTCTACATGGTGGTGGGGTCAGCTTTCCTTACTTTGCTTCTCCACTTCGCCCTGTCCTCAACATTGCCTTCGGATACTTGACGCTCATTCATAATAATATCCTTTTGCACTACATTTTTCCACCTCGTTTTGAGTCTGCCTTTGGATCTTCGACCGGGGATGGAAAGTTATAGTGCCAAATTCCCTACGTGGTCAAATGGTCGCTGTTTTACGTGACCATACCATCGCAGCCTACTCTCCTGCAGCTTTAATGTTTCTTTTTTGTGTTTTCAACCCATATCTCCGCCATTTTGATAATATTCGAAAAGTTCTATAAAATAATCGAACCAGCTCCCAAAATTGCACGAGAATCGGTTGATTTGAGCAGGTTGCAGCCATCCGACTCGTCCGTTGGGCAACGAAGAGAACACGCGATGAAAAACCTTTATAGTCACCATGGTCACGGTCGACGATTGCATAAACAGAAAGGTTTGCGGTATACGGATATAATACAAAATATGGACACAATAGGATTAACAATAATACATAATTCCACTTCCTTTAATAGAAGTAAGACAGTTGATGAAGATGACCTTTCACTTCAAATCATTCTACAAATAAGTAGGTAATATTCCAAGAATACAACAATGTAAAAAATCTGCGGATGTTTGTCGATAACGCGTAAACGGTTGGCATTTAGATGATACTTGGCACATAGATATAACTGATTAATGCTTTGCCAGAGACTCGTATAAATTTTGTTTCTTATATTAGCATATTCAAACTTCAAAATGTTATCGCGTAGATCAAGGAAAGTTGACGATCACATAATATATATTTTTTTTTATTTGGGTGTATGAGATAAATAATTACAAACACGTGAAGATCTAGGCGGTGGAATTGCCCCGGAATTAGTGTCATCTCATCTATATCACCATGCGGTAAACCTGTTATCATCATCATAATGGGTTTAATTGCTACTGCAGCTGAAGATTAACACGCACGATTCCACCGGATTTTACCACTAAATAATGACACATCAAAACAAAATGGGACATGATTATTGATTACGTGTAATAATGATTTACTTAATTACTTCCACGTTTTGGACGTATCATTACGTAATGTTTTTTTCTCCAACTTGCTTGGAAATGTTGCCATTAATGTAGTAAAACTGGACCGCGAAATCGTTCGTTATATTTAGAAGGCGTTAATGAAAATTAAAAAAAATATATATTATTGGCCTTAGCCGGGAAATCAATATTATTTAAATAAGACGATTTAGTAAAAAACACACCTTCCGTTTATAACGTCTCATACAAATGAGGGTAATCTTAATTTGGCCGGTTACTGCATTTTTACTTTTAATTTTTTCAAAGACTGATAATTCACCATACAGCCAATTGTCCACTAAATTTAAAAAATAAAAACTATTATAAACTTTTTAATTGTTCTCTGCGTTTAGTTCTTGCACTGAACATTTTTTTTCTCTGCTACTGTCAATGTATTTGAAATGTCGACAAATTTCGAATAACGGACAAACAATTTGAACAATAATCTTATATGCGGTTAATTTATTTTCATGATTCTTAGTTATTTATTAGAGATTTCTCACGACAGTTTTAATTTTAATAATATGATGATATTTAATGAGTGATTTGAAAATTAATAAGTGTACCAAACGTAAACAAATAAAAAATAAAACAGAAATGATTGTGTCCAAATCAATATAAAAGTTATTTTGAACTTATGATCTTCTCCGAATGATAAATATGGTATGGTTTCTAAAAAAAACAGTGTGTTTAGAAGTTGTTCATTTAACTAAAATTTATAATTACCTATGTGCATATTTTTTGTTATTGTGTTTTCATATATATTTAATTCTTATTCATATATTTTGTTTTAAATCAAACATATGATTCGGACCCGAAATTTTATTCCTATTCCTAAAAAAAATAAGTACCAAATGAACTTCATGGTACTGATACATTAAATTAAAATGTAGATTGGTGATTATTTCCAAGCATATTTGGAGAAAAGCACTATACAAGCCTCGGCGGGAATGTCAGTTCGCAGATTCGTATTATTGAAGGACGAGGCGTAGCCGAGAGAAATCATACTCATCCACGAACTGACTTTTCCCGGCCTCGGCAGTAATATACTAAAATTACGTACTCATCATGAGTTCCTCCGAAATGAACAGTACAATTCTTAAATCAGTACTTGTACAATATTAATTCCCACATTTTTTGATAGCATGTCATATTATAGTCGTATACGATTTAATCAGTAGGTAATTGTGAAATGGCCATTTGTCTAGATGCAGGAAGCGTTGCATGAACAAAGTAAGTTTTATTTAAACAACGATACACTCTTAAATTTGATACCCATATCTTAGTGATCCTATTTTTTTTTACAAGAGATGCGTAGGGTGACTAAATGTTATAAAAAATATTTTATATTACAATTGATAATACGTTTGTATGTTAGTATTTTGATTTTCCCTTTTTATTCTTAATCGCGCCTTGACGTTTCTGATCACTACTCCGATATCACCCTGTATAGTGGTAGACATCAATGTAAGTTACTTGCGCAAAAAACGTTTCAACCGCGTTCCCGATTCTCACGTCAATGAAAAAAACCGCTCCAGATCTGTGTCGGGTTCAATTCAAATTAAAATGACCTTCCAATTTAGTAGAGGATCCCGATATAGAACGACCTTCACCGAGATGTTTATTTGATGAAATTTATTTTATATTTAATTTAATATGTCAATAAATATATTGCATATGGGTTGGCTAACAAATTTTAGTCCAGGGTATGTTTTGTCAAAAATTAATTTTTTTTTTTTAAACATTTCACCGGTTTAAATTGGGTCTATATCGGATGGCATCCAATTATTAGTCCTATCGTTGTGTTGCATAACGTCTTTTGTCCTAATAACGTATGGCATACATTTTGTTCCGCATATTTTTGATTGTCCGAAACAGTTGCTCCTATTATCGTTTGTCTTAAATATTATTTGTCCTATCGTTTGATGTGGCTAAGATTCAACTATCGAATGATTGATGTGCATAATCGTAATGTTCCTAATATTTAATGTGCTAAAAATCTTTTGACTACATTTCATTATACCTAAATCCCGAAGATTATTAAGCAAGCATTCTGACGCTCCACTCGCTTCGCTCGCTCCGCTATCCATGGTCATAAAACAAACCTAACCTAACCTACAGTTTTCAGCCAGCAAACGTAGTCCGCGTGAAAAAAAAGTGATACTCATAACCGTCTTTTTTGCTTCCGCGTAGTCGGGTAAAAAGTATCCTATAATCATCTGGACGCAGCTACCCGTATACCAACCACATATAGTTTTAAATAGGTTTAGAAGGTCAGGCCTGATGAAAGGACAATAGTACATTACTGCAGAGGCCGTGAAATAGGGGATTATTTGCCGAGTAGTAATAGATGGCCGAGTGATAACGAGGCCATCTAGAGATACGAGGCCGCCAATCCCTGTTCGCGCCGAGGCTTGTATAGTGCTTTTCTCAAATAAATCCAAGGAAATAATACAAATGTTCAACTTATATATTCATATAAAAACTAATTTATTTCAAACTTAATAAAAAAAAAACAAATTTATTTTTTTAAGCTGTTCGGGTCAATGTTTTTGCCACCAAATGTTAAGATGATTCTATTTATTAAAAAATGACAACACCTTATTAATTAGATATTGTTATATTTTTTAACAATAAACGTGATTCCTTGTTTATTTTATTGAATATCTGATTTAATCTAATTGAATAAACTAGTTAAATATAAGAAATAAAACGTAAATATACATGCACAAACTAAGTTTTTTTTTATTGGCAGTATGCCATAGATTATCAATAAAAGAAATAAACCCCACTGAAACAAAAGACAATCTCTTTGTTGGCTACGGCCAATAATGTTGTATGAAATTCCTTTATATCGTTCTAATTTGAAATTAGAACGAATCTTCAACAATTGCTATACAAAGACGTATTTCGCGTTCTAATACCACGATCATAAGAACGACATTTCCTTGGATGTTTGAGAAAAGAATATTTTTTTACAATTTTACTACCTGCGCCACGCGGTGCTTCCCGCTCGTCCACGGGAAGACTCCATTTTTTCGGGATAATAACTAGCCTATGTATTAATACATAGAAGCGGCGGTAGCCTAGTGGTTAGGGCATGCGACTTTCAATCCGGAGGTCGCGGGTTCGAACCCGGCCCGCACCAATGAGTTTTTCGGAACTTATTACGGAATGTCATTTGATATTTACCACTCGCTTTTCGGTGAAGGAAAACATCGTGAGGAAACCACCTAAAACCCAATAAGGCCTAGTTTCCCCTCTGGGTTGGAAGGTCAGATGGCAGTCGCTTGCGTAAAAACTAGTGCCTACGCCACATTTTGGGATTTAGGTAGCCGACCCCAATTGAGAATTCATTCTCAAAAAATGGGACAAAGGCTAGGAGGATGAACTAGCCTATGTATTAATCTAGGGTGTTAGCTACCGTGATACCAAAATTTATCAAAATTTGTCCAGCCGTTTGAGCGTGAAGATGTAACAAACATACACACACATAAACACACAAACACACTTATAAAATTTCGCCTTTATAATATTAGTGTGATAAACTGATAATATTACAGATTACGTATAACCATTTGTCCTCGTCTAAAGCATTTGCATTGATTCTGTGCGGACTACGATTGTTATGAATATTATTTATTATTATGATAATATGTGGTCTCCGTTGAAAATCCAAACAGAACTGAGCAAATCGACGAGACAATCTAGAACGTTCGGCATAATTAAGTGAACAACTTGTACCTAAATGTAAATCTGGTGATCCTACTAATAATTATTAATTAGTATTAAAGAATAACCCATACATACCTTATCCGTTGCTTTACCTACGTTACTGAAAATCAAGTACCTATTATTTGTATTCTATATTACTGGTCTAAGTAAGTATATGCAATATGCAATGTATGTGTTAGGTCTTGCCTGTACGATGGTAAGAGGGTTATTGAAATACCAAACGTCCTCAGAAAAGTCTTATTAAAGCTTTTGTGACACATTTCTAATAATATAAAACATTAAAGTTTCATTTAGGTACGTTTATGTGTCAAGAACGACTCGACACATGTTTCGAATAGAAACCGTTGTTCGCTGCGGAGCTTATAATAACCGGTCCCTATTTGACTGGCATAAAATCGATTGGCATAATTTATTGTTTGGTGTGAAACCGTTTGTCGTAAATGTCATAATTTTAGTTTTTCTCACTAACAATTAACATTTCAGGATTGTTATACAACGAACCTAATCTAATAGGTATCCATAAACAAAGCTTATATGGGTTTTGCTTTGACATTTTTTTATAATGTTGGTTAGGTTTTGAAAATGCTTGTGAGGTTTCATTTATTTCATTATAAACCATGATATAAAAACATTAAACTAGGAACTATAATTATATAACATTTAAAAAGACCCCCGAGACCGAGGCGAGTCCCTAAAACGCAGGCAGCATTCCCGCGCTGGATAGCAATGGCTAACCTTTGCACGAGAAAGCTGCCCGCGCGTGGATCGCCGGTCGCCACCCTGTTAACTGTAAAACATGGAATTCATGATAATGACAGAATTCGTTTTTGTTGTCACCAGGATGGCAGACTGTTCGTGGAAGTACCGGGTAGCATCACGCCATGGACGAAGAAGGAGCCGGATGAGTACTGCATCGACAGCTTCCTCCAGCCCGACGGGAGCGTCAAGCTGGAGGCCCTCGTCTGCTTCACCAAAGACGCGGATAATCACAACTACACCATCAGCTCGACTTGTAAGTCTACTTTAAACTTTACCTCTTCTGGATAGCATCACGCCATGGATGAAGAAGGAACCGGACTAGCTTCCTCTAGCAAGATGGGAGCATCAAGCTGGAGACGCCCTCGTCTGCTTCACCAAAGACGCGGATATTCACAACTACATCATCAGTTCGACTTGTAAGTACCGGGCAGCATCTCGTCATAGCAGAAGAATCAGAATCAGAATCAGTAATTTATTTGCTTAAACATGGTACATACAGTTGGTCTTAAATCTACTAATAGAACTACATGTTTCGTCACAGAGACATGCAAATATAAGAAGGACCCGCCGTATTCCATCAGCAGCTTCCCCCAGTCAGACGGGAGCGTCAAGCTTGAGGCCCTCGCCCGCTTCACCCAGCTCGACCTGTAAGTCTACGCTAAACTTTACCAGTACTAGACAGCATCACGCCATGGATAAAGAAGGACGGACGAGCTTCCTCCAGCAGGATGGGAGCGTCAAGCTGGAGGCTCTCGCCTGTTTCACCAAACACGCGGATAATCACAACTATATCATCAGCTCGACTTGTAAGATCCCAGATAACCAAGATTACATATGGAGTGGGGACTACTGGGATATCGTGGGTAGGCTATTTGTACTTTGGGCCCCTTTGAATCTCAGAGAATAATATACCCATAATTTCTACGTGGTAAGAGAGTTTTCGTTGGGAGTGGATTTTTTTGGATGGCCTTACTTTAGGCACTTAGGATGGATATTTTAGGATAGGTATATTAATTTCGTAAAGTTAGTCTTCAATCACAATAATGTCACATTTAGGCAAGATGTTCCACTAAAAACGAATCTGCGTAACTTCTATTACATAGTTTCAATCAAAAGCTATTTTTTAATCCAGCACTCCGATCCATGAATTTACTTGAATCATGATTTGTATATTCACAGTCAACAACAACGCGTCAATACAATGCTCCTACTAACAAGGCTGAATTAACGAGCTGACTTACAAACACAAGCAGGCTCGCCTTCAAAAGCAAACATTACCGAAACTGGAATGAAGATTTGTAGCATCGGTGTAGCATGCTTGGCTCAACCATCCACCCACCACCCACACAACAAGTTGAGCTAACCGACAGCGGAATGATTAAAGAAGAATTATGATACATCGAATAAAGATAATAATAAAATACTTACCTAACTTTGACACTACTTATACTTAACTTTAAATAAAAAACCCTTTTTTTGTTCCAGGTATGCTGATCTCGTGCGTGTTCTTCATAGTGACGATAGCCGTATACGCATGGCTGCCAGAGCTTCAAAATCTCCATGGCCGTGTGCTCATGGTCTACCTCTCCTGCATGTGCGTGGCCTTCAGCTTCCTCGCCACCATGCAGATCCTGCTTACCATCGACAACACCACCCTCTCGCTCTGCATTGGACTTAGTAAGTTTATCCTTAGTAGATTTTACTCGGTGGTCATTTAGATCGAGCGAAAATACAAAATCTAAGTATTGGATTGAAAAGCGCAAATTATTTTAGATCGAGCGCAAATACTAGATTTTTCTAGGTATTGGATCAAAAAGCGCAAAACAGCGAAAACCTATTTTAGAAACAATATGTGACAGTCATCAGCCCTGGATTTACATAACTTGTAGTTTATAGCTAATATCATTATTCAAGGTGCCCATCCCAGGGCGGCTGAGGTTAAATCAGGGTCTGAAGATCACGGTGACAAAAATGGTAAATCTAAGACGGCCCGTAGGGTGCCGGAGGGTAGAAGATCTGTCAATCGTCCCAGGTATCATTGGAGTAAAGTCAAACAAGGCCAGTGTATTTATTCTTGAAATAGTACGTATATCGTCGTCTAGTACCCATAACACAAGCCTTCTTGAGCTTAATTTGATACTAGATCGATTTGTGTGAGGTTGTCCGATATTTATTTATTTATTTATATATACATGTCGTGAATGTTGAAATTATTTTTGCGGTTTTCATTAAAAAGTGAACCATTTAATTGCCCGTACGCCTCGATTTAGGCGCGGCTTTTAGTTCATAGGAATCTCTAGTCATGTCCCTAGGGCCAGGAAAGGCGTAAACATTAATAATTCGCGTCATTTTCATTTCACTCAATTGCGCATTGAGCGACTACCTAAATTATATACATTAGGCAATTTGAGTAACTAAACTTGAAATCCATTACACTTATTTGTATCACACGTAAGCAGTCCCATATACGATACGAGTACAAATAACAATCACAAACAATCACACTTATTCCACACACGCATACACAATTACACAAGCACACACATCTTTAAGTGTTGCAATGGCTTGAAATTTAATTATGTATTATTTTCCAAGGTCCTGGCAGAATACCAGTCAAGTGTATTGCAGCTTCATTATGCTGAGTCATTGCCTTTTCTCTGCCACGACACATGTTTTTTTTATAAATTTTCTGTAATCTTGCTTGCTTAATCCCACCAAAAACATTTTCATGTAGAATGACTCCCAAGACGATGCGATATAACTCGCACTGTCACAAAAAGTTGTCAGATCTGATGTAGAGCCAAGTTTCTGACTCTACACCCCCTAACTCTACTAGGCCTAGCTTCACAAACTTACCTACCTTATACCTTACCTTAGTTAAAATATAGAGCTCAGTCATTTCGCTAAATTCACATGGGCGTAAGGTGAAAATTTTATTTACTGTTCATTACTTTTCCGTTATACAAATACAATAGTTCTTGTAAGATTGTCTGTTATTTATTATTATTATTTATTTATTATTATATTTTTAACTAAGACATAGAGTTGAAGTTAGGACGTGTAGAGTCAGTACCGTAGTAGGTACTAGTTTTAAGTAGCATGTTTTGACTGTTTTCTGAATTTTTTACTTTGTCTAACCATGGAAGTTGTGGATCTAAAATAGTGTTTATCCATCTATCAAATACATAAATAATGAAAATGTACTAATTCACATTAGATTGGTACATGAAAGTTATTTGGGTAAGGACCAAATTCTTTGCATCGTTGGACAACGGAAATCACAATGGAATGTGTCACACCGGAAAAAAAGTAGCACAATAAAATTGTAAATGTACGTGTACAAGGTTTGAAGATGAATAATAAATAAACATCGGGACAGGTGAAACTAAATAAAAGCTTGTAATAAGCACAATTGGTAACGTTGTCTTCGTTTCGACGATATTCCGTTGTGACACGTAGAACAATGTTGTGTCAGTCGTCGCACAATGTTGTGTCACTCGTCGCACAATGGAGGCAAAATACTTCACGACCTAACCAGAAATGTTTCACACTCAATAAAATAAACGAGTATTACTAGTGAACTTTGATGTGTAGCAGTATTATACTATTATAGTTTGCAGTTAATCATTCGCAAGCAGAGAAAGCGTGATGGAAAACAATAAAATTACATAAGAAGTCACAGAATTTTAACTGTACGCGGAGCTTCCACCAACACGATGCTCGACTGTCAGTAAAAACAACATGGCAGCACTATCGAAGTCAAGCTTGCAAGTTCGGAGTCAGTGTCCCATTAAAATAATTGAAGAATCTACTGGAATAGCGTTGTAAGTTCCGTGTAATGTCGTCGCACAACTGGAGGTTGCACAATGGAAGAATATTTGGGACATGCATAAAATAGCCGCAAAATTTAAAATGATGAAGGATATCGAATATTAAACTATACCTGCGTCTTAATAAAACCTAAGACTATATATACAAATAAACTGTATAAGTTAAGGCGTTCGTACTGTAAAACAAAATCAATATATTCTCGAGAAAGCAGAGTACGGACATATTCATTTTCTATGGGAAATATAATAAAGATAATAATGAAATAATGAACTTTATTCTGCAAGTAGGCCACAAGGGCACTTTTACATGTCTGAGTCTACCGGCATTTCACAAGAGGAAACCACTGTTGAGAAAAAACGCCGAAAGAAACTCAACAGTCAGTCATTTTTTTATAAAGGATAAGTACTTAACTATTACAGTAATATGAACTTAACTATACGTGACTATACGTAGTTCTCGAAGAAAACATATTAAAAGTGTATTCTAAGATATAAATGAGGACTAGTGTAAGAATAAAATATAGAAACTAACAATTTATGTACATATCTTCATATCAAACGTAAGTACAGTCAGAGAATTTTTCGCGTTACCACCTCTAGGGTCAATTTTGCCTGCAGTGGCCGAGTTTACATTGAGCAATAGCGTTCCGTGAAAGCTCGGCTTTTGCCATGCCAGATGTTCAAAATACTTGAAACACAACATTCAATCAAAAACCAGCACAAAAAAAATGGTCAAGAAAAAAGGTCCCCGGTACCTTGTCTTTTTGTCGCGTAACTATTAATAAATGTTGCAGAGTTTCGTCGTAAAACTTTGTCTTATATTGACTAAAACTAACATGATTTTCATACTTGAGGTAGAACATCTTTATAGACGCGATTAAGTCGCGTTTGATATGCTTTCTTATTAGAACTGTGTCCCTTAAACTAGTCAGGTACAATCTAAGGAGTCAGTTACTCGGTTTCTGGTTCAGGCCATGCATTTTGTCTGTCAGATAGTCCTCTACTGTATAATATGCTTTTGACATTAGAGATTTTTTTAAATAATTTTTGAGAGATGGAAAGGCTAATTTTAAAATATGATCAGGTAACTTGTTATAAAAATGAATACATTGGCCTAAAAATGATTTATATACTTTACGAACACGAAACTTTCTAATAGCAATTTTATTTTTATTTCTAGTGTTAAAATTGTGGACATCGGAATACTATTGTAAATGAATCTATGTTCTTAATAACATACATAATACTCTCATAAATATATTGGGATAAAAAAGTATATTTCTGAATATTTTTTTTATTAACTATTCTGAAAATCAATTCGTTTATTGATGATTGGGTTAAATAGGAACTGTTATTTGGCGTGTTTTTCTACTCTACAAATTAACGATAAATGTTCTATTTTTAGTTTGGGATGAGGTGGACATTAATGTATGACAGTATTTGCAAAGAATTTGGTCCTTACCCATTTTGCTGTTTAGCAAAAATTTGTAAGCTATGGGGAATACTGATTTAGGGAAATAAATCAATGGGTAATTTTGTGAGTTGTGCGTTGTGGGTCACGTAATTTCGGTCGCTCGTGACACAATGTATGGCGCGGCCGAAATTACCCGACTCAAAAAACTTACGCTCATATTGCTTCATTCTAAGACTTACTAGAACAAATAGGAATTAATGGGAATGACATATTATTATATTATATCAATACTTTTAACATTTGCATGCTAATGGAATTCAAAAATGTTCCATATAAAATACCATTCTAAAATTCAAGGATTTATCATTCTTCCGCGTCATGTCAACAATTTTAAAACGTTAATAATTTCTTTGTGAAATTCCATAGATAAATGTCACAACCAATTAGTAGCAAGAAACAGGATAGTGATTAACGCTCACAATGTTTTAAATGTTTTTAGTCAATTGTCCACAACTTCTCCACAAAAATTGTCAAATACCTAATTATGCGATGTCAGAAATACGTAGGCGGTATTTATTCAGTCTATTCATATTCATATTCTTTATTGCGTACCATGGTAATTACAAGAGATCTTAAAAAATATACATATGTATCACATGGACCCTGTAAGGGTATTGCAAAATCTTAAAACTAAGCCTGCTTAAGCAGACATCTAAGGGTGTACATAAAATCTATTTAAAATTAACACAGCCGCTGTTAACTAGAATCTAATTAAAGTTAACTAAAATTACAAAAAATAACAAATGATAAATAACATAAAATCAAATTAAAAAGAAAATCTTTAACGACTGATCTCAAACAGTTCTTGCACTGTGTAAAAACATTTTTGTGCTAAGAATGACTTTAACTTTTTTGCATAACAAAAAGGTTTGGTTGTGCTTACTATGCAGCTCTAACTCAGGCAAACAAGGACTAATTAAAAAAATATCGACAGTAAATAGAACTACGGACGAGAAGAATATCACCATAAGGAATGCGGAAACAAAAAGTGCATCACCCGCACCAAGTACTTCCCACGCACAGCCTGAAATGGTCGGCCGAGAGAAAAATATAATCAATGTACCGGTTCAAAATTCTTTTGCCTCCTTATCGGACTCTGAGGATCTAGATACCTCAGAATCATTGCTATCATCGTCTTCACTGATTAAAAATAAATTAATTCACAATAGAAGCTGTCCGGAAATTACTGAAAGCGACCGCGAAAAGCTAGAAATAATGAACAAAAAAATGATCGAGTTACAAGATACACTTAATAGCGCAGAACAGGAAATAGAAAAACTATTGTTGGAAAATGAGACATTAAGGAATACTGTTGATGAGTGTAATAAAAAAATTAACAAATTGACGCACATTTGCCAAACTAACTCAAGTACTTCCTCAAGCATAAAGAAGAGAAAAAGTCTCATAAAATCGAAATTAAGTGACAGCGGAATAGAGCAAAAACAGACCTGCCACAAGCAAAATTCTAACGAAGAAAAAGGATCTGATCAACAAATGGGCGAATCAATTAACCACACTAGAGAAAGTATTTGTGAGATAATTGCACCAAGGACGCCAGTTCCAGTTCCAGTCTCGACGTCAGCTCGACGGCAGTTCAAATCTGAACAGGAAACCAGGAAAAATAAAATCTGTATTTTAAGCTCAAATCGGCATAATAAGATGCTCAATATCTCGAATCATTGGCTTGACAATTCTTATAAAATATGTCACTATCTAACTCCGGGAGTCGGCGTTAGGGTCCTTTTAAAGGGTCTGGAACACAAACTAAAAGATTTCACTATGAATGACTTCTGTGTGATATTTATTGGAGAGGATGATTTTAAAAAATCGCAGAACTACATAAATCTTATTTCGCATATTAAAAATTGTATTCAAAATATTTGTCATACAAACGTCATTCTATGTGCTCCAATATTTAAACTCGGATACTATGATAATATGTTTAATCGAAGAGTTGAAATATTCAACGAACTACTGTACTTAGAATGTCACTACACATAATTATGCATATTTTTTTGACTCGAACCTTAACTTAACATATGATCATATAATGTTTTCAAAAAACTCTGGACGTGTAAACAACAAAGGTATGAATACTATATTTAGTGACTTAATCACAATGTTGACGTTAATACAAGAAGGAAATGTTGTTCCGCTTGATACATCGACACCAAATAAAAATAACAATGAGAAGTTTTTTCGTGGAGATGACTAATAAAAGTTTGCATGATGTGCATGCAAATAAATTTATGATTGTTCATCAGAATATATGTGGACTGTTGAACAAAATGAATGTACTCGAAATAACGCTTCGTGAATTTGAGAACAAATATCAAGCAATTGATGTACTCTGCTTTAGTGAAACATTTGTGAAAAAAGGTTCTGAACATAATATAAAACTTAACAACTTTAAATTAGCTTCATGTTATTGCAGAGAGAAAGGTAGAGGCGGGACAGCGATATTAGTTAGGAAGACATTGGGAGTGAAGCCGATAGAACTCCTACCATTGTTATCGGCTAACTATTATTTTGAATGTTGTGGAGTTGAGATTATCAGTATAAATTTAATAATTATTACCATTTATAGGATACCGAAAAAAGCAAAATCACATGTTAATCTCTTTCTTCACAAGCTTGAAAACTTGTTACGTTACTTAACTCTGAAATACAACAAAAAAAAAGTTGTTGTTTGCGGAGACTGGAATATTGATACCTTAAAAGAATGTTCAATCACAAAGGATCTCGCTAGTACTCTAAGGAACTACAATTTTAAAATGCATATAAGAACACCGACAAGGATTAACGCCTGTATTGACCAAATTGCCAGTAATATGCGAAAAGTAAAATCAGATACTCACAGACTTTGCCTATCTGATCATGAAACGGCTCAGTCAGTTATATTGAATATCAATAAAATTAAATCATACAGGAGTTGGTTTGAGAATAAAAGAGATTATAGTCAGGATAATGTTCGAAAATTTCGTGATGCCATTATGTCACTCTCTTTTTGTGATGTTATTAGATCGGAAAGTGCTCAGGATGCTTTTGACATATTTTATGATTTATTGAGACTGTTTTATGACCTGTGTTTTCCAGTCATTGAGGTCAAAGTTAGTAGTAAAGTAGGAAAGACTAAATGGATATCTAAAGGTATTCGTAAGTCATGCCAGGTAAAGAGACAATTGCTCATGAAAAGTAGAAGTTGTAGGAATAAATTGAACTCTGATAGATTACACCTAAAAAAATATGGTAGATGGCTCAGAAAATGTATACATAAATCACAACAAATTAGCAACAACAAATTTATTACTAAAAACAAAAATAAATGTAAAGCGACCTGGAATATTATTAATGACCAAACATTACATTTAGAGTGTAGTACTGACATACAATACTTAAAATTGCAAAATCGTATATATACACATCCTCATGACATATGTTCTATTTTAAATAACTATTTTATTGAATTGCCTAAACTTAACGATAATGTAGAGACTAGTAAATCAAAATTTAACGTAGAAAATCACCAACCCACAATGTTCCTAGTGCCAGTAGACGACAATGAGATATTTAAACTTATTAAATCATTGAACAATAGTAAAACGTGTGGCATTGATGATATTTCAACGGAGATAGTTAAATTGACGGCTATACCTTTAAGCCGGCCCCTAGCACATATAATAAATTTATGCTTTAGCCAGGGACACTTCCCCGAACAGTTAAAGTTATCTATTGTAAAACCGATATTTAAAAAAGGCGACCGTGACAATCCAGGTAATTACAGACCTATTACTATAGTCCCCATATTGTCTAAAGTAATTGAAAAAGCTTTTTATGTTAGGTTGAATAGTTTCTTAACAAAGTTTGATATTTTGCATCCAAATCAATATGGATTCCGTGAAGGTTACAATACAGAATTGGCTTGTTTTGAGTTCGTTAAATATGTAAGCGAATCCATTAATGATAAAAAACCGGTCATGTCAATATTTCTTGACATGACTAAAGCATTTGATTATGTTAACCATTCAAGGCTCCTTGAAAAATTAGACTCATACGGAGTAAGAGGTCAGGCAAATGATTGGCTCAAGTCGTATTTAGCTAACAGACAACAGTATACAGAAATTACGAAAATTGAAGAGGTTAACAATAGAATAAATAAGGTAACCTATAGGTCATCCCTTCGAACTGTTGTATCAGGAGTACCACAAGGTAGTAATTTAGGCCCTCTATTATTTTTGATTTTTATAAATGATCTCCCAAATGCTACAAAGCCCAAAACCATATTGTTTGCGGATGATACAACAATAATTGTAAGGGAAAATAAACATGAATTGTACCAATGTGATATAAATGAGGCCTTAACTGATATGAATGATTGGATAAAGGAGAATAATCTTTTAATAAATTTAAGTTAAACCCAGTTTATGCAATTCCACTCTACCATGGCTAAACCTGCTCAACTTAATATTATGATGGACAGCATTACTTTAGAGGAGACGAGTAATATCAAATTTTTAGGTTTGAATATTGATTCTTATTTAAATTGGAAAAATCACATTGATTCAATATGTTCTAGGTTAGATCGCTTTGTTTTTGCACTAAGGCGATTAAGACAAAGTGTTTCTAAGGAAGCCGCGCTTATGGCTTATCATGGTCATGTATCTTCCATTCTTAGATACGGCCTTATTCTTTGGGGCAATTCTGTTGACGTGGAGCGGGCATTTATAATACAAAAAAAATGTATTCGCGCAATAGAAAATGAAGATGTTGGAAGTAGCTGTAGACCGTTATTTAAGAAGCTAAACATCTTACCTTTAATTGGAATGTACATCTTTAAAGTATGTAATTTTGTAAAGAGGTATCCGAAATACTTTAAAAATCGTCAAGAAGTGTACTCAGGTAACCCTCGAAAAGTGCACAAAGACCTGTTACACCAACCACGTTGTAGAACTGGCATCTATAAAAGAAATGCCTACAACATGTGCATCTTAATTTTTAATACTCTGCCAAACGAAATAAAAGAACTTCAAGGAAGAGAATTTGAACGAACCTTGAAAAAATGGCTCATTAGCCACTGTTTTTATAATATTACGGAATTTATAAACTATAAGCAATATTGTGCTGACGTGTAATATTAATTATTGGTTATTGTTATTTTTATATTGGATGTGACATGAATTAGGTAATTTTATAATTAGTATAATTAGCACATAATAAAAATAAAAATAATTGTTAATTAAATTCGATTGCATGACATATTGGCACTGTTATGCATGTTTTATTTGCCACATTTGCACGCCGTCTTTTCGGCAGAATTATGATGGACTTCTCAAAATTTATGTAACACCCTAATGTATTGACCATGATTCTAGCAAATAAATGATATCTTATCTTATCTTATCTTATCAGATGTTTGGTCCTTTGCTTCTTTTTTAATATGGTCCGGGATTTGATTATAATATTTAACTGCTGCATAACATGGGCTACTTCTGAAGAGTTAATATTGTTGGTACGGGTAATGTAAGTTTATTTTCGAATCTTTTGTTTTGCTGTTTTTTGAACAATATTTTTACGCACAAACATACATAATTCGTAAATATATAGACATGGTAGCGTTTGCTTTTTGTTAATTATTTTTGTACGAATGTAAAAAATTACCAGTGTCGTAAGATTTGTTGTTCTTATTCACATCGATGAATGTTCTATCGAACACGAATACACATCTACATCTGTCGCGACTTTTTGGCACCAATCCCAATTATTAGGAAATGTTAGGCCATTTTTATGTAAGTGTAAAGTAAGACGTCTGATTCATTTATAGATGCTCAATATTATATTATGTTATTAAAATCTGTACGTGACTCTTGATTCAAGGGCAAGAGGAAGATGGGGCTTTTTTTCATATTCCTAAAGTATAACAAACTGAAAAATTGGGCAAGTGCGAGTCCGACTCGCGCATGAAGGGTTCCGTACCTATACATACCTATATATATATAATCTATAACAAGTTTGTTGTATGGGAGCCGCCTTAAATATTTATTTTATTTTATTTTTAGTATTTGTTGTTATAGCGGCAATAGAAATACATCATCTGTGAAAATTTCAACTGTCTAGCTATCACCGTTCTTGAGATACAGCCTGGTGACAGACGGACGGACGGACGGACGGACAGCGAAGTCTCAGTAATAGAGCCCCGTTTTTACCCTTTGGGTACGGAACCCTAAACTACCAAAATACGAAATAGATATAAAACAGACAACTTTTTAACGATCATGATTGTTTTATTTTTAGTTTAGTTCAGAGTGATGAGTGATGACTCGAGAAAATTGATATTCCTATTCGTTCAAAAATAGCTAAGTATATGGAATATATTGAAAAATTAAAGGGTAGAACCACCCTAATTTAAAACTACCTTTCTCTAGCTATAAAAAATGACGAAATAAAGTTACAAGTCTCCCGTTCATAAAAAAGTATTAAAATACATGTACCTACTAAAACGAGACGATGAAATGAACGATAAAAAAGTAAACACTAACATCAATACAGTTTAAAATTTAATCACGTTTTATAAAACTTGCGTCCTCATTAAATAGCCATGAAAACAAAAATAGCTACGTCACATAAACCAGACAAAAAATATCCCCTTCTACCAGAGTAAGGAAAAATTTATGAATGACTTTTATATTTTTCTTAGAACCAGCCACAACGCCGCCGGTCAGTGGCTTTCGGTAGGAATCGTACTAGCACTATTGTTGGTTGATATTAACACTGAAGTGCATTTAGCATAAAGTTCGTTATGCATAGTTATCTTTGTGTAAGATATGACTTTGTGAAATTATAGTCTTTACTTTGATGTCAATTGATGTATTGACCGTGGCAAAAAGTTCTAGAAGGGAATTTAATCATTGACGAC
The DNA here is from genome assembly GCA_905147355.2 of Apotomis turbidana. Taxonomy (NCBI): domain Eukaryota; kingdom Metazoa; phylum Arthropoda; class Insecta; order Lepidoptera; family Tortricidae; genus Apotomis; species Apotomis turbidana. The sequence continues at coordinate 5,340,831 of LR990293.1, forward strand.
TTAAAAAAATAAGATGCAAGTAAAAAATTACGCTCCAGACTCTAAATGTATATAAAAAATTTAACACCTCTCAACAAATTTTTATTAGAAACTTTTTTATCATCCAAACACTCACCACAACTATTTTGTGAATATATTTAAAGAGCCGTTGTTAAATTAAGAATTTGATGACACATGATGACAAATGAATTACAGAAAGTGCAGTTGAAGTTTGTATGATAAATAGCATAAATGGATTCACCTACTACATTCGTTTAGAAGAATGTGATGTGACAGAACTAAAAAAGAACAACCATGAAAGTTTCCGACTAGGTACGCTATTTTAACAAAAACTAAAAATATTATACTATTTCATTTGCAAGTGTATGAATATCAATAAAAAAAAAACTTATTTTTATTTCATATCAGAATGTTAATGAAATACTTAGGTACTTATATTAATAAGACTAAGATTAATAATAAGTAAAACTAATTACATATAGGTACAACTATACGCGTTTGGCTCGGTTTGTAGCTACCTGCCTACTGAGCCGACGGTCCCGGGTTCGAATCCCGGCCGGGGCAAATATTTGTGTGATGTGTGTGAGTCTCATTCACTACATGAATTCGAATATTTGTGCTTGGGTCATGGTTGTTCTATGTATTTAAGTATATATTTATCTATATAAGTACGTATATCGTCGTCTAGTACCCATAACACAAGCCTTCTTGAGCTTAATTTGGGACTAGATCGATTTGTGTGAGGTTGTAAATAAATAATAAATATCGTACCTAGCTCAAAGGTCCTTCAAATACTAGCGGAGTTGCCGCGCTGTATCGTCAGGGAGATCCTTTGAGTCAAGTACTCACCGGAGCGGGGGCACACACCTCGGTCTCTCAGCCTTCGCGCCAAACAAAGCCGCGACATACTCATGCACATTTAATGAGTGATAGCTGATAATAATTCAGGAAACTAACATTACATATTAAACATACTTCATTTCTTTGTTTCAGCATTCGTGATCTACTTTTCTCTGCTCTCGGCATTCTTCTGGCTCAACGTAATGTGCTTCGACATTTGGTGGACTTTTAGGTAAGAGAAAAAACATACTATAAAAAAAGATTGATTTAAGAAAACTAACATTTTTGGCACCCTTCGAGTTTCTTAACAGTGGTCTCCCCTTGTGAAATGCCGGTAGACTCAGACACGTAAAAGTATAATATACCATTGTGGCCTACTTGCAGAATAAAGTTCATTATTTAATTATTTCAGGGGTCTGAATCTGATAGTATACCTTCATGTTTTGCAAGTAATTTAGTATAGCCTACGACGCGAAATAATATCACATGCATACAAAATGTTTAATCACAATTTCATGACTCATGAGTTTTTATCATTAATTATATAGTTTTAGGTACTGTCATCAGATATATTGCAGCAAATAATGGGTTCATAAATATCCGAACATACTCTATAACTCTTTCAACAAGAGTCATGTTCAGATATATTTGAACGCATTATTAGCTGCGATATACGTGATGGCGACTGTACACTATCAGTTGATCAAAATCAGTGAGTTTTGCACGAACGCTAAATTAACTAACTAGAACTCTAAATGACCCGGCGAAACGCGTGCAAACGTACAATGCACAATTGATTCAATAATTAGTAGTCTCATAACAAACTACATTAGAATCTCATTCACTACATTATACCTACAGACGTTGTGTTAATTAATTTGAGGTATTTACACGGTAATGTGATTCATGTTTTGCATTTTATACAAATAATGAATGACTTTGATTGTACTCGTACTTGGCAGGTAACGCAAAATTGTCGGCAAATGCGTGACGTTGGAAATGAGCCCTAAATTAAAATTAACGCTTCTTCTTCACACGTCATATTATTATTATTTATCTTTCTGTTTCTGTCAAAATTTAACGATCTATATAAATCTACTCATTCCAAATTCGCCAAAATTATGGACGCACCGAAAGTTGCTTGTCCAATTAACTGATTTCACTTTTAGATAAGTAGGTCAATTTCGGTGTGTAATGTGCGTGTAGGTAATAATTTCAATGAGGTATTTATATTATGATATATCATAAACTTGAATCATTATTAAAAATGGTTTGAACTTAACGGTAAAAATTGGTTTAAACTAAGCGGTAATACTGCTAATATCAAGAGAGTAGATAAGTAATTAATAACAACCCACAGCTAAAAGGTGCGTGTTTAGTGTTACTAATATTCATAAAACGTTGTTGTGTGACATTAAAAGTTAAATTTATGAGTTTTATGACTATGGAGTACCTAATCAAACGACACTTACGAACGAAACGGGGAAAATAAAAATAGATATTCTTGTAATAACAGTTCCAATTCTTAATGTATTTTCTTGGGGCTTCTTATCACCATGCCACCGTGCATTTTAAAGACTGTAACATTTTTTTAAGTGGCAAACGTGGGCTATCGCTTGAGAAGCTGTCTATGCGCGCCCGTTTCGGCGCATACGCAGCGTACGCCTTCGGGTTCCCGACCGGGTTCACTGTAATCCTCGCTGCGCTCGAGTTCTCCGGACTGCCCTCGCACCCCGCCATGCCTATGCTTCGACAGCAGGGCTGTTTCCTTTATGGTGAGTTCAGCTATAAGTATATAAGTTTAATAAGGGTGTTCCAGATGCTGATATTTTTTTAAAGGCTACTTTTTAGTACCTTTAGGCTATCTGTCCAGTGTCCACTGAAGCGAAGCGGAGAATATGACCCAATTGGGCTGCGTCTTTGTGAAGCCCAAAATAACTGCAATTTAAATCACAGGAATGCACATGCAGCCTCAAGTTGCGCTCTGACTAAAACCGTATTGTATGAGAATAGTCCTTTAAAATCATTAGGATGAGGATATTTTATTCAGTTTCCGCGACTGTCACACATTTAAATAAAACAATTTAAATGGACTATATCGCGTATATTGGTTCATTATTTGAGCCTCCCTGACGTATCGGCAGCTTTTGAGTTACCGTTTTCAAAGGTTTACGGAGAAAAACTAAATTTTTTTCTGTCAAGTGTAGGTACATTAGTGCAACAACAAAAAAATAAACATGTCATGTCTCATTTTATTTTGCGTCAAACCATATTTTTTATATCAAACCATTGATACAAAGATCAAAACTTAAAGAAAAATGTAAAGTGCGTAAGGGTGGTAAAGGTGGCGGAAAGGTTAACGCGCTAGACCGGCAATCCAGAGGTACCGGGTTCGATTCCCGGTCTCTTCCACGCATTTTCAATTTTTCTTTGAGCTTTGATCTTTGTATGAATGGTTTAAAAAAATTGCTAATTTTGTATAAAATGGGTAGTAGTTTAGTTAGTTTGCTCAGTCAACCTTGGACAAGGGTAACTGGAAAGTTTCTGAAATGTCAGTATGTAATGAATATAAGGTACTTGCGTCAAAGATGTCCCGGGTCCTGAGAGCCTATGGTCTATGTAAGCGAACATGAGCGCGAAATTTGAATTCGTTCGAACAGTTATAAGTGTTATAACTATAAAATTTAGAAGTGAGCTATCTTAGGAACCGGGCCGTCTTTGGCGCAAGTAGGTACCTTACACGATAAAATCCGTTTAAATTGTTTTTTTTTAGTCATTATAATGATAATTATTTAATGCTCTTTCAGGCTGGAGCAGGCTGCTGTACCTGTACGGCCCCATCGTGATCCTGTGCATCGCCAACATGGTATTCTTCATTCTCACAGCCTGGAAGATCACCAAGATCAAGCAGCAGACGCAGAAGACCCTCAAGTCTAAGGACAGTGCCTCCACGGACCAGCATCGGAATGACAGACAGAGGTAATATAATTATAACATCTATAATATTATAAAATTGACAAAACGAAATATCTGTTCTGTATCTAGGTACATTATGGAGGCCTTATTCCTTTTAAAATACTGATTGTTTTAGACATTTTTCCCTATAATCAAACATGTTTCTTAACATTATTATTGATGTTACTGCCTAGAACAGGGCTATTGGGATATATTGGTATATACCTATTTGAAACCTACAGTTTGAATTTTTCATTGATAATTTTTGTTCATAAACTACTCGAAATTACAAAATTCACGCGGTATTCGTTTTTTTCAACTTATTTTCGACTGCACACAATGAAAGCATGAAATAGCTATGTTGCTACCTAGAACTCGGGGAAAAGTATTATTCACTTCAAAAAGTTGGTTGAAATTCGATATATTTAAATATTTAAAGATTGTCTGGAAGAGATCGCTTTTTAGCGATAAGATCGCCTATTGTTTGCCTCTATTGTAATGTTAAGTGTCATCTGTATTTGTATTTCTTTCTTCTTTAGGTGTGCAATAAAGAGTATTCTATTCTATATTCTAACTATTTGTAATCATATGAAAAAAAATATTTAAAAGGAATAATAAGGCCTCTTAAGATATTTTGAAAACAAAAGAAATTTATTTAGACGTCAGTGTTTTTATTCATTTCTGTCTTTATTTCTTTATTTATTTGTATCGTCGTCATGCCTAAACGGCTCAACTGATTTTAATTTAGTTTTAGTTTACGGGTAGCTGATGGGCATCCCCGGATAAGATACTTGTTACCCGACTGCGAAGAAGCAAAAAACTTATAACCAACTCTGTCTTACACGCGGACGATGTTCGCTAGCACCTTCTAATTTATGCTTAATTTTCGAGCCGTAGGTACATTCGATTTACAGAGAGCCAATCAGAGTGAATGTTTATAATTTATAACCACCCCAAGTCAAGATGCCTTCACCGTACCATCTGTATCTGGGATTCCCTTCTTCTATCGACAAACAGTTCACTGAATGCTGAATTTCATTGAATTTTAATTTCATAGTCAAATTTTTCCCCGAAAGACTTTCTGAAATCTTGAAAATGTCAACCCATTGTCAACCTATAGATTAGGTTAGGTTTGTAACATTTCAAACTATTTAATGGTTTCAGAAATAAATGTTTTCGGAGAAATTATATTTCTCTTTATTAAACAAGTGTAAACGTAATAATATTGAAGGTGCCCGCGAACTTTGCCCGCACAGAAAAGGATCCTATAACCATCTGTGGATGCTTAGCGACAAAAAAATATTATAATCGGTCCTGCTGTTTAGGCGTGATAACGCACAAATGGGTGAATCAACTTTATTATTGTTGTTATTCTGTCCCGTGACCCTGGGGACGATACTGATCAAATTTATTAGAAAATGTTTATAATTTATATAACTGCTATTGTCAGGCGATAGTCTACATTGGAATGGGCTTAAACCTGTTGTAATAACAAAGTTTTTTCTAAATGTAACCACCAAAAATCGTAGCTATAAAGAGTGAGCCATGACAAAGAGTGACAGAAAAAAGTTGATTGACCCAAACACACATAGGCAATACTTACACACATACATACGATCATAAAAAAAACGAAGATCATATCGAAACATCATTTACTCTTGCAGACTTCTCCTCTACATCAAACTCTTCACGATCATGGGCATCAACTGGATCCTGGAGGTGATCAGCGCGCTGTACCCGCAGGCCAACGACGTGTGGCGGTTCATCGACGCCTACAACGTCATGATCGGCCTCTTCATCTTCATCATCTTTGTCTGCAAGCGCAAGATCTTCAGACTCATGAAGAAGAGGTTCGTCCCAGTTGCGTGGACTTTTAATTTTGTTTCCAAATTTCATGATTACGTTTCATTTTGCATTGTTTTTCATATCTATCTACCATTTATATCGATGTCACTTTGGCACATATTTTTTATTTTGTGTTTTTTATCTCAATCCATATTATATTTAATATTTTTTCCTCGGTTACCGCTACTGTCACACCTTTAAATAAAATAATGTAAATGGATTATATCGCTCATATTCAATTACCTTTGTCAAAGGTTAACTGAAAAAAAGAGTTGACTGTTTTGACAACGGTAACTGGAAAGTTACCAAAACGCCAGGAAGGGTGGAATAATGTACTCGTATATAAGGGATATAATCCGTTTAAATTATTTTCTTTGAATATTATATTTAAGTGCTTGATATTTTCATTGTCAAACACGGTAAAGACATGACATCATCACCATCACATATTTACTTGTAGGCAGATTTTGGTAGATAATAAACGGCCTATGATGGTCGTGTTTATCGCGTTATTGATTAATTGTAATGATAAATGTATCCTATACTCTTGCACTTTTTTACGTGTCGGAAAGTGACAGATGACATATTATCATTATTTGTCTGTCACGCGATAAACGTACCTATGATAAGCCCGCATCACCTCTTCTTTACATTTTCTGCAATTTGAATCCAATACACTTAGGAAAATGCGTATTTTTGAGGAAATAGCTTATTGCCCAAGTACACATGTTGTATGAGAGCTTACACAGCTGAAGTAAGTCGTATAAGGGCTGGAAGGTAAACGTCCGTGTTTGACACGCGAATGCCTAATAGCTGACACCATGTTGTCCCCTCTATTGCTAATGACATAACATTTAAGATGGCAACTATTGGGACAGTGTCGAGCACATGGACGTTTACCTTATAAGCCCTTATGCAGCCTGTGTGGCGCGGAGACAATCCCATTATACTCCCACACAAAGTCCGACTACTGGTAGTGAGGGCTAACCAGCCCTGACAAAGTTCGAGTCATGTCTTAAAAAAAATGTGTGCTACGTACCTGGTGGTGGAATTTGTTGGTGTCGGTGTCATTGTCGTGTTTCGTGTTCAGCCGCCTCATTTTGGTTACCATCCCGTTGTGCTCATTTATCATTTTATGTCTAGGTTCAATGAAACATTTCGCATTTCACAAAGCGATAGCGGAGACATGAGGCCCATTAGCCACAGGGACATCAAGAATTGGAAGGAGTATCAGCAGCAAAGGGGCAGTCTTGATACAGTACGGACCATCTGTTACGACTCTGATAACAGTAGAACTATTAAAACATCCAATATTTAATGTATGCCAAAACCAAATACTAGTAAATGGGAACTTAATAAAGAAATTCCTTAATATTGCAATCGGACTCGACAAACCTAGAAAACTTTAAAAAACTCTTTTAACAATTAAGAATAGCTAAATGATTTTGTAAATAGTTCCCCTGTATCGGAGAAAACGTTTCAAAACTGCCAAATAATGGATAAAGTAAATATTAAAGGTACAGAGTTTTCAAGATACCCGGTATTTGGTGTGGATCGTGCCGAATCGCTTTTTTAGAACCTGGCTGCGAGTGATACTAACAATACACAATACTAACGGTTACAAAAAACATCCGGAAACATTTACCTGTTTGCTTCACGGTAATTTGTCCGTCACTGACACCTTTTTTAATGGCTTTGCTAGATTAACTTTAAATTAGTAATCGGACGTCGGGGATTTGTGTTTTTTACTTACAAATAAAAAAGAACTGTTTATTTTTTGTTTGCACCGATACTTACCTCACGTGTATGAGAACTCACATTTTATAAAAGAAAAGTTGGTAAAGCAGCAGTGTATGTATAGATATAATATAGATGCTTCCTCACTGCGAGGAATCGCCTGTAATGTAGCAAAAAACGAATGAGATTTAATATAATTTTGTTACATTAATCAGGATGAGGATGCACCCTAACCATAAACTAAAATACTTGAACAAAGTCACCTGAGGCTATTGCGTCTATAGAGGTAAATGCGACGTTTGATGATATCATAGATGCACAACATTATAAGACCACACATATCCTTGCTGCCTAATTCTTGGCACTATTAATATAAAAACGAGATCGGCGGTAGTCATAAAGTGTTGCTTTTCTATGATATCATCGAAAGTCGCATTTGTCCTTGGACGCATTAGCCTCAGGCGACCTTTTTTACACATTAAATAGTAACTGTGCGAGATGACTGCAGTTGGGTGGTTGATATTTTGCACTAAACGCACATTCTGGCTCACACAGTCACACACGCACTAAAAATAGATAACAGATAGCCACAGTACTGGTTTATAGCGATGGGCATCACTAGCGTCGCCATAATTATGTTCATTCCATACCAGTTGCAATCAACTCGTGCGGCTTATGTTCATCTCGTACCTACATGTCTTAATTTTTTATTATGTTTTGAATATCTATTTCTTCTTATTTAATTATCTTATTTAAATAAATAAATAAATATCGTATATTATTAATCTTAGATTTGAGTTTGCTTGTATATCATGATTCATCATCATTACTGATTTTTGAACCGACTTCAGGAAAAATGAACCTTTTTTCGATGCAACCAGCATTCAGCAAGCATAATAGTACTTAGAGTTACATGTGTTTTGTTACTGTTTTAACAGCTTTAGCTATTGATACCTACCAACTATCAGAAAGTTAAGGCCGTAGTAAACTGGACGTACTATGCGTTCCGTGCTCATAAGAGATGTCACACCTTTTGCGTGGCACACCTAAGCATATGTATCCGGTGTACTACGGCCTTGAAACAGAATAAACAGACAACACTAATAAGTCGCACTCCTGCGCAGGTACCACCAGATGCGCGGGCGGCCGATGTCACGCACACAGACACAGACCACCTCCACGCGCACTCTGTCCACCCGGGATGACTTCCACATGAGCTCCGTCAAGAACAACAACCACGTGTAGACAGCTGGACTAGCCAGCGCCATCTAGCGCCACCTAGCGCAACTCGCTGTCCACCCGGGATGACTTCCACAAGAGTTGCGTCATGAACTACCGTCTTGACTTGTAGTGATACAGCTGGGCTAGCCAGACCATGCCAACTGACTCGTGACCGCGTGATACCCAGACCATGACAAAACTAGACTAGCCAGGCCATCCAACGCCATCTAGCGAGATCAACTAAAAACTAGTTTCGAACTGCCAGACTCAACCGGCCGTCACTTCGTTTGTCGCGCGAGACAACTTCAATCCTCTTTTTATACTATATTGAAAAAAAGAGAGACAATATTTAACGTACGACACACCTAAATAATCCGCACAGAGTTCGATCCCATCTAAAGATTAATTAGACACCTGAACTGATGGTCTATCTTCGAGATCCAAGGCCAAATAGGTGAAGTGGTTGTCTTGGCTCGACAAGTATATTAAGAATAAAAAAGTAGCTTTGTATTTGAAATCACACTGCCATGGTGAATAAGAAGCTATCATTGTACTATATTGTATTTTAGTTGATGTAATTATAAGGTAAGAGTCCCAGGGGTCGATATTGATCCAATAGTTTTTACCCTCAAGCCCTCAACCTCACAAAAGCAATACCTCTTGGTCAACACAGATAGTCAATTATTGGAATTAGGGTATCAAACAATGGGACGCTTGCCGTTACGGATCTTAGTTTTAAGAAAATCAAGTCATTATTTTTTAAGTGCAATTTCACTATTTTACTGTCAGTATGTATGTTAAACGTAAGGTTTTATTTTTCAATATATGTATATGACTTATTCATAATTAATTGTTCGCAATTGGAGATAAAAATAATCATATTATGTATAAGAAAGCTTTTCGTCTTATAAAGCTGTTTCTAAGTACAATATTCGCCTGATATTTTTCTTAGAGTAAAATGTAGTTTAATGAAGTACCTACAATAGATAAAGGCGAAAATAACTGTTCCTCCAAAACACGGCAACATAACAATATCCGATTATCTGAATTTCTTTGAAATGTACTTGAAAAAGATCTATTGGGTTTGCAGTTTAATACTACTTATTGAAAGACACGATTGTTAACATTAAGTAGATGCAATCCTTTTATGAATTACGGTATCATGGTCGGTCGGGTCGGGACAAGTGCGCCTACCGTATCGAAATATCGAAAAGTACAGATGCTACGATACTAACGCCATCTTACTTTGCCAACTAACTAGTTTCGTGGTTGTACGCGAGCATTTTCCAAATAAAATCTAGTTAGTTGGCAATAGTAAGGTGGCGTTAGTAGCATAACATAGCTGTTCTAGTACATGGTTAGTGCGCAGTGCGCTTGCCCCGCTGGCGCACTTGACCCGAGTGACTTAACCTCGCGTGCAAAGGGCGTTTTTAAAAAGAAAAAACCCGAATCCAGCTGTTTCTTCCAGAACTTGACGTTTTTGGGTTCATCTTGCTCAAAATCGATAGCATTTCCAATGATCACAAAATTAACTATTTCACCAGTATACGTTAGGAGGCATGAAGGAGGTATCGAACGTGTAGTACTAATGCCAACCAACTACTTTCGTGGTTGTAAGATGGCGTTAGTATTAGTAGTCTGACCAAAAAGAGTAGAAATTAAAAAGTGACAATACTGTAGTGTCGTTTCTTTCTAATCAATCTAAGAAAACGGGGACGACGCTACAGTATTGCCACTTTTTAATTTCTACTCTTTTTGGTCACTGTAGTATAACATCTGTACGCAATGCACTTGCCCCGCTGGTGCAGTTGTCCTGACTGACCTAACCTCGCGTGAGTTGTAATTTCCATTGAGATTAGTGACTTTAATACCTATTCTTCTTGGAGAATCTACATTCAATATCATAATTTACCTAATTATAATTTAGCCGTATGTATTTCATATTAAACTAATTGTGATCTCATTATTTTTAAGATTATGTACTTTATTGAATAATACAAATTTCACCATAAAGTTCTAATAATTTAATAATTGTACATTTGTCACGGCACCATTATTTTTTTCCGTAAACTCAAATTTTAAGAAACAGACACAAGATATTTCCTAACAGGGTGTGTATTCAGCGTTTGGAAGAAGTTTTTTTCGTCATTCTCATTTCTGATAGTTGGAAGTCGATTTTGTATGTATCGCGAAGCCAATCCCGAGTGTGATCCTAGTTAGATAAATTAAAACGTCTCAAGTAAATTGTCTCTTCCGTTGCGGTAAATCGTGAAAAATAAAATAAAGATACCTTTTACCGCAACACGGCAGAGAAACGCGCGACTAAAACGCTCGGAGAATCACACCACCTTGATTAGATAACTGGGTCATAAACTAGTAGGTAAATAAATAAAAATTGTTTATTTCGGACCATAGTTCCATAATAGTGTTAGTAACAATTGTGACTTACAAAACTATATGTTCGTATCACACGTTAAAAGAAAACCGAAATGGCTGATGGATTTCAAGCGTTCTTCACACGACTACAATACAGAAAAAAAATTGGCATATTAAGTTAGGTAATTTTTACTTACTTGTAAGTGCCATCAAAGGCGCCCCGTTTAGCTATGTGTACCCTTATTTTCAAATTATTTTCACAAAGCTATTAAATTTCATGATGTTTTATGCAATAAATGTAAAGTACCTACCTATGTGTACATAGTAATAATTAATAATACCTAGTTAGTTAAAATATGTGTGTAAATGTAATATGCACTGAAATTTCATCTACCTCATGTTACTCAATTTCTTGTAATTGCAACTGTAACCACACTATTTACTATTTTACATTAGTATTTTGACCATACGTTATACTTTAATAAGAAAAAAAATTAAACTGTGTAACAAAAGTTACAAAATGTTATACCTATCTACTTGTTTAATTTCATGTCAATTGTTCAAAATTACAGCATTAGATACATTTACCTCAAGTTTAGAGTTCCGTACCCAAAGGGTTCTAACTACTAAAGCTCCGCTGTCTGTAGGTTTGTCTGTCTGTCCGTCTGTCACAGGACTGCTGTATCTTCCTAACCGTTAGTAGTAGGACTAGTTCTCATGTTGTGTACCTTTCCTTATGGTATGTTCGTTTCAATTTTAACTATAAACTGACAATACGCCCACTGTGCGGCAGAAACGGGAACTAACATTATAAATTTTACATGGCAATCGAATCTTCGACACATGTCTCATAGATAAGAGTGTATTACATGTCTTATGAAAATAAAAAAAACTTCTGTCGTTTAAATGTATGTCATTTCGTTGTTTATGTACAGAAACCACAAGGTTTATGTATATAATAATGTCGAAATAAGGTAAAACCGCACATAGTTCTACTTAGGGAAATTATATTTAATTTGATTCTACTTTCTCAGCGGGAAAAAGTGGCTAAAAGCCCTACTATCGATCGACTTACAAAAAGTCACAGAACGTGTGTCTGCTATGACTGGTATGTATGTTGTATTTAATATTAAATTATTACGTATATTTGTATTAGCAATAGTCCCCCTAAGCGATTAGTCTCCGACACAAAATCGGTTAGTATATTAATAATTTACATAAATAATCTGGTCATTAATTATCTTTAAATAACTAAATTATAAAAATAACAAGGTTAAAAAAAACGCTCCCTGGTCGCAGCATTTCCACGCTGGATCGCAATGGACACCCTTTGTACCAGAAATGACTCGGACGGAGCGGGGGTCTTCCCCCTTTTGCCTGTTTACGGCCTACGCCTACGTCGCGCACAAAACATTTTGCATAAATAACTGACAAAGAGTGACAAGTAACAGTGTTGTCAGCATAGCAAAAACTATTAAATAGCTCTGGCACGCCCTCAAGTCCTACGACTCTTTCCGCACTGACTGGAAATCCCAGATCGTGCTGGTAAGTTTTTTCCTGAAATAATGTCCCATTCCTATAGAAAACTGGTTTAAAAAACAAATTAAGTAGGTATTGATATAGGTAATATGGGTAGTGGGTACAGACGTATTTTTGAGGCAAGCGTTGATTGCCGACTGTACTCTTTTCAGCAAACGCAAAGCGATAGGGGTTGCGCTGCGGCGTTATAGAAAAAGAGTTCCCATGTCCCCAATCAAATCAGCTTCATATCATCCGAGTTACAGAGTAATTAAGATGCAAAATTTCAGCTCAATTGGAAAACGGGATTTTAAATGGCACAATTTCATTCCAAACACCGAGACAAGTAAAACTTATTACAGTCTGTTTGATATTATAACAAACATTTGTCACATCACAGGACCCATACAACGTAAATCTGCGCGACACATTGAATTTAATAAAAAAAACAAGGAATGACATAGTGGTTTTTCAAGTATCTATAAACGTTTTTCACTTTCTATTTGATACTATTGAGTTCATTTTATATTTTTTCTTATCGCGGTGTTGAAGTATTGAACAATAATAAATCATTACCTACTCAAACAGTTACGTACTACGTCTTATTTTTTTTAAAAGTTGTGTTGTGACTAAATCTTGCGTTTCGATTCATGTGTTTTTTCTGTAAATTGGTAAAAATCGATTAAATCGATAAATTTATAACCTAAAGAAAGAACAATAAAACCAACTATTACTTTACATAGAAAGCTCTAGTGAGTCCGGCGGCTCGAAGCTCAAAAAAATATTGATTTACACAAAATAAACAAAAATATATTCAGGTTTGAAAAAAAGTTCGTCGATAAAATCGATTTGATCAACCATTCATAATCGTTAGGTTTGGCAAACAATATGGTTTTGCTACATCACTACAAACATCAACAGAGAACTGTCAAATATGTTTGTTATAATATCAAACACACTGTAAACATACAATAAAATATTCTTATCAAAACTGCCGCCTCGAAACATATAGGGCGTCTGTGGTTCACAACATGACCGCTATATGTCACTACACGTCGCGCGCTAGCTTCGCAACAGCGACACGCTGCGCCACCCTGTCGCCCCCATTCGCGGCGTGCCACACACTGCCGCACCTTGTATCTGAACGCTTTGTGCGTCATTACGTTTTGAGGTTATGTCAAATTATAGTTTCGTAAAATACCGCGAGTCCATCATAAACAACATGGAATGGAGCAACGAAAAATACCTAAACTTCATCGAGGACTACAGAAAATGTAGAGTGTTATGGGATATAAGGAATCCGAATTACAAAAACAACAACACGAAACGAAAGATTCTTATCGGTCTTGCACAGAAATACGGCATGGATGAGGGGAGTTTAAGGAAGAAAATAAAGAATTTACGGAGTGCGTTCCACAGAGAGCATCATCGATTGACAAACAAGATGAAAGATGACCATGAGACTGATGATATCAGAAAATGGTTCGCGTACGACGCATTGAAGTTTATTCTCGATGTCACAGGGCCGTATATTGCAAAGGTGAGTACCTACAATACTGCAGTAAATAGTCTGTAATCAAAAATATAATCAACTTGCTTTTGCCCTACCTACCTGCCTACTTTCCTAAGAGAACTATGTTGTATTAAGCCTGTGTAGGCTGATCCAAAATTCATCCGAATCCGTCCAGCCAGCCATTTCAGAGTGAAGAAGTAACAAACATACACATACATACACAACTAGAACATTAATGCGGCATGCGTCTTAGCGTTGTTGCCGTATGTGTATCTACTTATCTGAAAATACGACATATACGACTTTGAACCTTATGTCCGAAACACAAGTTCCAAGGTCCAGTCCAAATAATGTCTATATAATTTGTACCCGAAGTACGACGCACGATACATTACATTTTGTGTTACGTTATGTCGCATGCGGGGCGTGTGGGCATATTATTTGACCGAGCGTTTGAACATGGCCAAAAACACTTTCGCATGTCCGGATGTTTGAATTACAGCTGTTCTCGCCACGCCCTCTCATAGTACTGGAAAGAAAGAGAGGTAAGGTCATATTTTTCAACCGATTCACATGAAATTTTGTGAGTAGTTTCGATAAGTAAGGATATACGTTTTTTTTTTAAATGGCGAACATAATTATGTTATATGGAGGTTGAAAACATAAAAAAATTAGTAGCAAATTGTAACTACGCGACACACTGTCTCACCGAGAGCAGCCCATTTAGTACAACTATGTTACGCGACTCTTGCCGCGCGACATAGCGTCACCCGTCACCCTCTCATACTACTGGATAGAAAGAGATATAGGTAATATATCTGGCGCGAGTGTCGCGTAGGTATCACATTTGCGCTAGGGGTGCAGAAGAAACACGCTACCGTAGCGCGTACCGTAGGATTAAAAGACGATTTCCATGTAGATTCCCTAGTAAGAATATAGTATACTTACATATATAGTAATTTACCGTGGTACAGCATCAGCAGGCGCTTGCCTGCTGATGCTGTACTAAGCTCTAATTTGGGAGACATTGCATACTGTAGTTGGTGGGCCATTTTTTCTGAAGTTGTTCACCCCACTTTTTTGTTTTATATTTTGGGTACTTTCTACTCTGAATCACGAGCTCTTTCGATCTAATTAGAAGAAAAAAGTGTCCCAATGTTTTTTCGTTCCATTCCGTTAACATTTCCATATAACCTATTCTACTACGGTAACGGAATGGAAAAAACAAAAAATATATGAATTAGGAAATAGGGACAGTTTTTTTCTCCTAATTAGATCGAAAGAGCTCGTAATTCTGAGTAGAAAATACCAAACATATCGAAAATTTTAAAAAAAGTGGGGTGTACAACTTTAAAAAAACCGGCCAAGTGCGAGTCGGACTCGCCCACCGAGGGTTCCGTACAAACACTTTCCATCCCTAAGTGGCTAAGTTAAGTTTGCACCTGGTATGTATAGCGCCCCATATAAATTAGGTGCAAAGTTAGCTATTAAAAAAACTACTTACTAGATCTTGTTCAAAACAATTTTCGTTGGTAGTTTTTATAGTAATGTACATGATATGTTTGTTTTAGATTTTTCATTTTCTTATTTTAGAAGTTAGAGGGGGGGGGGACCAACTTTTTTCCACGTTGGAAGCGTCTGTCACGCAAACTATTCGGTTTAGAAAAAAAAATATTTTAGAAACCTCGATATCATTTTTGAAGACCTATCCTGGGGTATCTATCCCACACGTATGTGTTTGATGAAAAAAAAGTTTTTGAGTTTAAGTTCTAAGTATGGGGAGCCCCCAATATTTATTAATATTTTTTTTATTTTTGCATCAAAATCTTAATGCGGTTTACAGAATACATCTACCTACCAAGTTTCAACAGTATAGCTCTTATAGTTTCGGAAAAAAATGGCTGTGACTTACGGCCGGACAGACGGACAGACAGACATGACGAATATAAGGGTTCCGTTTTTTGCCATTTGGCTACGGAACCCTAAAAACAGTGGTTCAAGCAGGATTCGAATCTGCGTATCCATTATCCAACTGCGTTTTTTCACTTCATTGTAAACATTTTGAATCTTTACGGTAGATGTCGCTACGATGCCATCCTAAGGCATGCAGAAGCAACAGGTTGAAAAATTCAGTGGCTCTCGCGTAAGGTTCAGTGGTCCAATAGGTAGGACGCCCGTGTTGGCTTGGAAAGCCGTGCAAGACGCAGGTTCGAACCCTGCCTGAACCATTGAATTTAAAAAAAATCACTTCTTTGTAAACATTTGTACTATGGGCTGCATAGTGCGTACATACCCTGCACAATTTATAAATTGCATGGCCTATTTATAAATGAATTCATTCATAAATTGTACAGCACATATGTAGTAGGTGCCTCAAGGAAAACGGAATCTATGGGTAAAAGACGGATGACCAACGAAATGATCCATAGGCATCATTTCGTTGGTCATCCGTCTTTTTTAACAAATATAATTATTGGTTATACTTCCTGTTGTGTCTTCACATAAACAATTGACCGAGCAAGCGAAACGTCTCCGTTTCAGTTTGGCCAAAAACTCTTTCGTATATCCGGATTCCGGATGTTCGGAATCCCAACTGTCTACATTAAACTACAGATTTGATCACCACACACAGTTAATTAAAGCGACCACACCAATATCCACTGGTATAGGTAAGAATAAATGATACTATACCTACTCGTATCTGTAAGAATATTGTTCTTTACACGTATAAATATAAGTATCTGTATCTAAGGTTCATAACTAGGCGAGGGGCTAATATTTGGGTTTCCTAGGATAGCAGTGCCGTCACTAGTACGAAGTAAAGCCTGACCAGAAATATATGAGGATGCACCATATTGCAGAATTTCACTGGAACTAATTCCTTACACTGGCAATGATTTTATGATGGTCTGTCAATAATGTCAATGTCATTCTTGGTGGTTTCTTTAAAAGACAAATATTAAAGATAATCTGGCTTCCGGTTCGTAAAACAAGATGGCCGCATGCCTTAAGGTTTCGTTGTTCGTTATTTATTCATTTTGGTTGTTCAATGTGTAGTATTGATAGCGTATTGTGCAGTATTTATTATTTATTATTTGACTTGAAGCGTACAGAGCTCCTCTTGGGTCAAGGCCCGATAGACCGCGTGGTTTTTTGTAAATCGCTAGCACTTTACAAAAGCACGATTTTATCACCTCACCGTACAACGTGATATCAATCCTCAATCTTGTCGCCGTGTGCGACTGGAAACGACTCATTGGCGAAATACCTCTTGCTCAGAAAGAAGTGACAGCCGCAAAAAAAAAGATTATCCAAACCAAAGAAAATGTCGAAAACCATTCACAGTCGTAAACTTTAAGATTATAAATCAAGTGTACACGTGTTTACTACACGAAAAGAGTGCATTCCATTAAATGATATTACGAGGTTAACGTAGTGGAACTGACAGGTATTTAAACTGATGTCATTATAATGGGTTGCGATTGGTTGCAAAATTGTTGCCATATAAATCTTATAAATAGCGCCCTCTTGACAATCCTCATATCGTTGGGGATAGTGCAATACCGCGTAAGTAACAAAACAATTAGTGTAGATACGAATCAATATTCAAACAAATGCTAAGTATTTTATTGAAATGAGAACTTTATCGACAGCTGTTATTTACGCGGTATTGCACTATCCCCGACGATATATTTCGTACGAAGTATGGAGACGGCCGCTATATGACGGCACCGCTATCCTAGTTCAAACTAGAGCTTTAAAATGGGTTGGGTATACGGTGACAAACTATCTAAAACAAGAAATTACCAAGTTTCCTCTTAAAACATCACGAAACTATTTCACATTAGTTGAAACATAATAAGGATACTAAATATTTTTTAATAATTCATCCTGCCCGTCTGGCACACTGCTTCGCGACTCGTGTCGCGCGAGATAGCGGTACCCGTCACTCTCTCACATTACTACACAGAAAGAGACGGGTAATTATCTCGTGCGAGAAATAGTCGCGTATGACAGTTATGCTAGAGATGCTGGTATTAAGTATACTGTAATATCTGTTACTTATTTGTAATGAAGTCAGTAGCACTATTCAACGTTTTTTCCAAAACGAGTCATTAAATTTGGTATGTAGATTGTAGGTACCTAGACATAATTATTAGATTTCGAATGCGCCACGATCAAATAAATTAAAATAAAACATGTATACAATAAAGGTTTTATTTAAACGCCTTCTATGTACCTAAACAATAATTCATGTCACTATTATATTGAAAAAAAATTACCTACATGCGCTTTCTTTTCATTCCATTCGAGCATTATATGTACAACAAAAGGAGTGTCCGAAAAGTTTCATCCCAATTCGTCACGTTAAGGTCTTCGCACATTATAACAACTCAACGGCGACTTGATTCTATGCCAAATATTGAAATTTAAGCCCTTAAATTAGAGCTTAAATTTCAATATTTGGCATAGAATCGATTACAACGATACATTTTCGGACACTCCTTTTGTTGTACATATAATGCTCAAATGGAATGAAAAGAAAGCGTATGTAGGTAATTTTTTTTTCAATATAATAGATTATTATTATTATTTTATTTTATTTTATGGAAATAAAATAAGAAATCAAATCAGCGTAATTGACTATGTGTTTTATTGATGAGAAGATTTTTCAGTAGCTGACAGTTAGTATAAAAAGGTAAAGACCAACCAATCACAGTTATGTTGGCAGTACTGTATTAATCTAGAGAATAATAATCTTGCCAACATCATAAAATAATCTAACACTCCTTTCGGTACTTTAATATAAACTTCATTTTCTAAAAATCCATTTAAAAAGGCTGTGGGAATATCAAATTGACTTATTTCATAATCATTTCTTACTGCATGTGCTAAAAACATTCTAATTGTATTCATCCTCGCTACCGGTGAATAATTATTCCCAAAATAACTTTCTTTCTGCTGAAAACCTTTTGCTACTAATCTAGCCTTCTTTAAACCAGTGTCTTTAGTTTTAAATACCCATTTCGTATCAATTGCCTTTTTGCCTTTAGCATCAACTACTTCCCAAGTTTCCAACTTTTCTAATGAATTTATTTCTTTCGCAATTGCTTCTTCCCATTCTTTGTCTTTCATCGCTTCTTCATAATGTATTGGATCTTCCGAGGATATTAAACAGTATGCCATATATATTTCATAATCATTTAAGTGTTTTGGCTTATTTATTTGTCTTCCTGCTCTGGTATTCATGGCTACATCATTTGGACAATTTTGATAAGCTTCCATTTCCTCTTCTGCTTCATCATAGCTGGTATCATTTTCTTCAATTTCTTCTTCATTTGGCTACTTTCTTTATTTTCAGTGTCTTTTTCAGTTTCAATCTTGTCATTTTCTTTCTCATGTACTATTTTATTTTCTCTGTATATTTCAATTTCTTCTTCTTCATCATTATTAACATAAGGTCTAAATATTTTTGCATTTTCGTCTTTCTCTTCATTTTTAAATACGATTTCATTTTCATTAGCACAAGTGGAGCTTTACAGCTCGTTATGTAACGAGGAGCTGAAACTACTGGACTTCCCGGCCGAATTAATGTCCTGTGCGGATCGAACATGTGATGATCCTAGTCATGCGACGGTACTAAATAATATGTATGACCGCATAGTTACTACGCTGACAGAGGCGGCCAGAAAGTCCAGTAGGGCAGGTCGGAAACGAAGTGGACAAATTGTGGGTTGGAATAAGTACGTGGCGGACGCGCACAGGGACGCTAGAGTTAAATTTCTTGTGTGGGTATCGGCGAATAGACCTAGTCAAGGGCCGATTTATAATGATATGTGTGAAAGCAGAAGGCTTTTTAAGTCCCAGCTGAAATGGTGCCAAGACCGACAGGAACAAATAAAAAGTGATATTCTTGCTACAAACCGGGCAGCTAAAAGCCTTCTGGAAAAACACAAACAAATTTAATGTGCAGCCTGGCGTCCCTGTGAGTGTGGGAGGTGTCAGTGATCGGAAAGCTATAGCCAACAATTTCAAAAATGTGTTTAATGTTAGTCCACTTCTAAAATCATCAACAGAGGAGGTGCGCAATGCTGAGGCCGGGATGAACGCGAGGACGGTGGTGTTCACAGCTAAGGAGGTGGATACAGTCATAAAAAATATGCAGAGGGGCAAATCGCCAGGGCATGACGGCCTCAGCATCGAGCACCTTAAGTCTGCTGGGGTGCACTTGCCTCGTGTACTGGCAATGTTTTATACTCTGTGCCTTAGACACGCTTATATTCCACAGTCACTCACGAGAACAGTGGTAGTGCCTCTTGTGAAAAATAAGACTGGAGATCTGTCTGACCCTAGTAATTATAGGCCCATCTCACTCGCTACAATACTCGCTAAGGTGCTGGACGGCTTGCTTAATGCACAACTTTGTAAACATATAAAGTTGCATGACGGTCAGTTCGGCTTTAGGCCGGGCCTATCAACGGAGAGTGCAATTTTGTGCCTTAAGCAAGCTGTCAGGTACTATAAAGACAGAAACACACCTATTTATGCGTGCTTTCTGGATTTATCTAAGGCATTTGACCTGGTTGTGTACGACGTACTGTGGGATAAATTAGACAAAACCGGAGTGCCGAGGGAATGTGTTGCCTTACTAAAATACTGGTACAACAACCAGGTCAACCGAGTGAAATGGGCGGGAGAGGAGTCGGGTGAGTATACGCTCCAGTGTGGTGTAAGGCAGGGTGGTCTGACATCGCCTATATTGTTCAACTTATATGTCGACGAATTGATTGGGGAGCTCAGTGGGACGCGCGTTGGTTGCCATATCACTGGGACATGCTTTAACAACATTAGCTATGCGGACGATATGGCGCTGCTGGGCCCCTCAGTCGACTCGGTGCGGCAACTTATCGCTGTATGTGAGAGGTATGCCGAGCGGCATGGTCTTAGGTACAACGCTGCTAAAAGTGAGGTTGTGGTATTCAAAGCACGCAAATATAACCCAACAACGGAGCCTAGGATCGTGCTGTGCGGCGTACCTTTGAAGCGAGTGGATAAGTTTAAGTACCTGGGGCATATACTCACGGAAGACTTAAGCGATGACCACGATCTCGAGAGAGAGAGGAGAGCGATGTCAGTACGTGCTAATATGCTTGCCCGCAGATTTGCACGGTGTAACAAGGAAGTAAAATTGACGCTATTTAAAGCATACTGTCAGACCTTTTACACGTGCAGTCTGTGGGTAGGATTTACGCAGAGGGCATATAACACGTTGCGAGTGCAGTATAATAACGCCTTAAGGATGTTGTTGAGGCTGCCTAAGCACTGCAGTGCGTCCGGCATGTTTGCCGAAGCGCACGTAGACGACTTTTTTGCCATTAGGCGGAAGAGAATAGCGTCTTTGCTGAGAAGAGTACGCGGTAGCAGCAACAGCCTTCTTAGGGCGTTAGATGGGCGTCTCGATTGTCCAATAACGAAATACTGGGTAGAGGTAGTTATTGGCAGGGCCAAATAGAGCAAAAGTTCTGGTTGCTCCTGTGACTAGCTGCTTCTCTCTGTAATAGTTATAGGTATTTATGTATGTATTGGTATTTTCTTGTTTTATTTATTTCAGTTAATCATGTACTAATATAATATTTAATAAGTCTTGTTGTGTTACTAACTTTATATGGATCGCTCAGGTCTGAAATAAACGATTTTTATTTTTATTTTATTTTTATTTATTAAACTTTACGTCTGTTGATATTACGATTCTATTTTCTTTGGGATCAAAAAGTCTGTATCCCGAACCACAATATCCGACCATTATCAATTTCTTAGCTCTTGGCTCTAATTTCCTTGGTTTAGGCAATGTTACAGCCCATGCTTGGCTGCCGAACACTCTTAGCTTCGTCAAATTGTTGTTGCCATACCATAACATTGATGGTGTTTTTGTGTTTTGCAAATGTCTGAATGTATTAAATCTCCAATTTGTTTACTGTTGCTTTTCTGGTAGTAGAAGCTTCTTCGTGTGCTCTTTCCCTCAATACATGTGTCGCAGATCTTGTCAGGTATAGGTAAATTTAATAGTTTTAAATCATTATAGTTTATATGGCCAAGTCTTTTGTGCCATAAGTCGCTGTTCTCGCTTGCCACAATAAGCATTTTCAATGTTGACATCAAGTTTTAATATGTACAAATTGTTCGATTTGTTTCCTTTAATAGAAACGTTGTCTTTTCTTATCAATACACCATCGTTGGTGAATGTGATGTTGAAACCTTTTTCTGTCAACTTGTTAATTGATAATAAGTTATGTCGTAATCCTTCTACCAATAATATTTCCATATCGATTTGTATTGTACGTGAGCTTTGATAATCGGCTGTCAAAATGCCTTTTTCCACGCATTCCTCTTTTACCATGTGGTTCGTTGCGCCAGAATCGAGGATAAAATGGTCTGTATTTTCGATTGCAGCCATTGCAATGAATGATAACTTATCTTTTGAATGATGTGGGCTTTGACTTTGTCCTCTAAATGTACCTCTGTATCTTCTACCTCTAAATGAACTTCTGCCTCTGTAAGAGTTTTGGCCTCGGTACATAGTTCGGCCTCTTTGTTGGTTAAAATTATTGTTGTAGTTACTAAAACAATCTGTGGCCTTGTGGCCTCTTTTACCACACTTAAAGCAGGCCATAAATGTTAATTCGGGCATTGTTTCTTTGCCACTATTCTTCAGTTCGGCATCTAATAATCGGGATTTTACAAAATCTTCGCATAATTCTTTTTCTACACTCATAGTTTCAAGAGTTGTAATAACAGTTTCGTATGAATCAGGTAAAGTAAGTAATAAATGTGCTACCTTGTCACTTTCGTCCAGTTTGCAGCCCGCGGCTTCCATCTCACTTATGATCGAGTCAAATTTCAAGAAATGGTCTTGTAAATTACCCGTACATTTTAAAGATAACAGTTTCTTCTTTAGGTGTAATTTATTGAACACGCTTTTTCTTTCAAATATTTCTTCTAGCTTTTTAATCATTTGTTTACTCGTCTCTGCGTTTTTAATAATATCTAAGTATTTATCTGATACGTATTGTACGATCGTCGACTTCGCTTTCGCGTCTTTAAGCATAAAAATTGCATACTTATCTTTTTTAACAGGCGGATCATCCTTTAAAACATTTGAGACGTCTTTTTCGTTCAATAAAATCTGTATCCTAAATTTCCAATTCGAAAAATTTTGTTTCTCATCAAGTTGGGGCATTACCATGGAAGCCATTTTGTTCTAAATTTGCCGTTACAATTTGAAATTATTTTTATTACCTGAAAAAATCTTAAAATACCCGGACTAATTTACTATGCCATCTGGCTGACTAATTTTCCTTTTTATTTTCCATTTACAAGTCGACATATAATAGTGACATGAATTATTGTTTAGGTACATAGAAGGCGTTTAAATAAATAACATTGAAATAAATTAGTTTTTATTTCTGGAATACATCTCTCAGTAAATTAAATCTCAATGGGAAATTGATATTTTTTAAGATTTTTTTTATAGGAAGGAAAAAGTTCTGATTTTTCTGTAGCTTTAAAAAAATAAAATGTGGATTTTTTTTTTCTCTCTGCCTTGTACGGGCTTTATACCTTGCAGTGCTAACGAAGCCGTAATATAAATTGTAATTACGAAGGTACTATCTACTTGACTTGTCAGTGCTGTCATGCCCCTAAATATTTATTTAGGTAGTATAATTGAGGAAAATTGTATGGATAGGTACTAGAATAAAGCTACTTTTAGTGTCCATACAATGTTCCTTTGTTTCATCATCTTCATAATCGCAAATTATATTAATACTCACTGCGAACATCGCAAGCTATCCGTATAAATCTGTATAAAAATACGGACTTAATGCCATAAGGCATTCTCTACCAGTCAACCATAGGACTAAACAGAAACATTTGTAGGGTGCAGGGCATAGATATAATAGACCATAGATAGGGCATTGATGACGTCACAGCGTACGGAGCATAAACGTCAAGATGGGCTGTATCGGTCAAATGCGGCTATAAATGTCAAATTATTATGCTACCATATTAAGTAAACGAGTAAGCAAGCGATGATGACAGCCCTGACTATCCTTTTCAACTTAGTCGCATTACAACGTCTGTTTTTGGCGAAAAATAAACATTATTAATATTTGTGTTTTTAAATGAAAAAAAGTGTGAAAGTGCGTGCAAAACTTAGAAAATGTCGTGCATTGTGCGCGGATGCAATTCGCATTCTGGGAGAAAAGAAAACTAGGGTGAAAATATAAGTTTTCATTAGTAAGTAATTCAGTATTGTTTTTTCAGCAAATGCATCAGAAATTATGTTAATATTAAAAATATAAGCTTAGAAATAGGATTATTATTGCACGAAAATGATATCTAACTATGCTACAATTAAAATAAACATAGAAATAGTGAAAAAACAATTATGTTAATTTCTGTCGTGAGGTTACTAGTGACGTAGAAAAAGTTATCGATACTTTGCGATTCTGTGAATCAAGGTTACTTTGGTCAGGTGTATAATATTTAAAAAAGTCAATGACGTTTTGGTGGACATTGTTGATAGCTTATTTTTTTCGTGGATAGGCCGAAGACGACAACTCTGTCTGAGCATAGTTGTAGATTTCGGTTATTTTATGTATTTTGTTATATTTGTTTACGTACATACAGAAGATTAAATTCAAATAAATATTTTAGTGTGTTCACGACGCAAAGCTCTCTAGATATCTTTATTAATTTTCATCTGTTAGAAATATGAAAGGTAGTCAATCGTATGTTTAATCAGCAAGGTGAGAGAATAATTATAACAATTTCAATTGTTTTTTGGTTCATTCCGTTAGTTTGCATTTTGTATTGTATGATAACGTCGTATCTGTTATTAAGTAATCAGTGCTTTGACTTGGCTTTTTATTGAATCTTCAGCCAAAACAGCAGTCAAGTGGCTTAGAATCCTTTTCAAAGTGAGACTCAATTTAATCGCAATACTTAATCTTGTTATTTTTTTATAATGCTCTGTTGGCGGTACTCCTGGACACGGCGCGCATCGTCAGGAGGTTCCTCTCTCTGCAGCCCTAACCACCGGTAGCCTGGCCGCCGGCGGCACCCTAGGTTAAGTTTTTTATAATGTATTAATATTTTGTAATAACTTTGTTGTGTATTTTACTTATTATATAAATGTATTGTAAAAATACTTAACCTAAGATATTTAATGGATATACGATCTATCTATCTAAGTGAAACCAAAGCTACAGACATAAAAAATCACTTAAAAAATCCGTGTCAATGTTTCTTTTTTCATATAATTTTCAATATAGAGCCTTAAATTTAAAGGTGTTATTTTTTGGAACTAAGCATTAAAGCAATCCAAGTTAAAGATGTTTATTTTTTTTATAAGTTGATAAAGTTATCAACTTGACAACTTTATCAACTATATAATTGTAGTTTTATCGATATCGTACCGATATCGATAAATGTATTCGGGCATCACTACAACGAAAAATTTGACACATGGGCTTGTACATTTTTTTAAAGGACGTAACTGACAAATATACTGTCATCTCGTTTTTTCTTGCAGGAACTTGACGTGCTTTACAGAGATAGCAATATTGTCGTAGGTTTCTACTAAGTAACACGCTCTCTATTAACTATTCCTTACTCTAAGGTGCAGGGTCTAAATAACACGTAAGAAATATACCTCATATACATCATATATTTATACTAGCGGCCGCCCGCGACTTCGTCCGCGTACATTTTTGATGATGACAAAGATATTAAAATAGGTAAGTAAAATGTAAAATTTATTCTGACTTAAAATGGTCTAGACATATTACATTTCAAACAGTGGCAGACACTGATACGCAGTTGTTAAAGAATTTTAGAAGATTTTCTCTGTCAAAAAAAAAATTGGTACTACTAACGCCATCTATCGACAAATAGCTTTACTACTGTTTTTAAGCCTTGAATTTTTATTTTTTGTTTTGTTTTTATTTAGCAGGTGTAAATCAAATGATAACATAAGATATTATGCTTTGTCATTTATCAAATGAACACCAAATAACGTGAAAACAGGTAAGTAAGAATTAAGAAAATTACTTGAAAAAACCATTTAAGCCGTACACTAACGCCACCTGTTGACAAACAAAATGACTACCCAACTACTAAAACCTTCAACCTTTTTTAACCCACGTAGGGATAGAATTTTCTTAAACGCTGAAATTACTTTTTTGTATTTTAATAAGTTATTCTTTCTACAAAGTTTCAAGTTTCTAGCTAAAATCATAAAGTTTTCCCCATACAAACTTTGCACCCCTTTTTAACCCCCTTAGAGGTGAAATTTTCCAAAATACTGAAATTACTTTATTTGTATTCTAATAATAAGTAATCTTTTTACAAAGTTTTAGGTCTCTAGCTCAAAAAAGAAGTTCCCCCCCATACAAACTTTGTACCCCTATTTCACCCCCATAGCGGCAGATTTTTTAAAACGCTAAAATTACTTTTTTTGTATTTGATAAAGTAAGCTTTCTACAAAGTCTCAAGTGTCTAGTTCAAAAAATAAAGTTTCTCCCATATAAATATTGCACCCCTATTTAACCCCCTTAGGGGTGGAAATTTCTAAAACGCTGAAAGTACTTTTTGTGTTTTTTAATAAGTAATCTTTGAACAAAGTTTCAAGTCTCTAGCTCATAAGAAAAAGTTTCCCCCATATAAACTTTGCACCCCTATTTAACCCTTTTAAGGGAGGTATTTCCAAAAATCCCTTCTTATCCCTAGCTCACGTTATAAAAGTAGCCTACTGTGCAAAAATCAACTCTCTAACATTAGTAGTTTCGGCTAAGAACTTCTTCTTCACCACCTTCAAGGCTGAATTTTCAAAAACGCTGAAATTACTTTTCTTGTATTCTAATTATATACCTTTACACAAAGTATAAAGTCCCGCGCTCAGAAAAAGGTTTGATCTCCATACAAACTTTCAACCCCTTTTTAACACTTTTAGGGGACGAATTTTTAAAAACGCTGAAATAACTTTTCTTGTATTCTAATAGTATGCTTTTACACAAAGATTCAAGTTCCGCGCTCAAAAAAATATTTGATCTCCATACAAACTTTCAACCCCTTTTTTACCACCTTAGGAGATGAATTTTCAAAAATGCTGAAATAACTTTCTTCTATTTTATTTTAATACTTTTTTACGAAGTTTCAAGTTCCTAGCTTAAAATTAAATTTGAACCCCAAGGCAAATTTTCATCCCCCTTTTATTCCCCTTAGAGGTTGAATTTTTAATACCGTTCAATTATTGTTATTTTATAATTCTTTTATATGCCTTTCTGGGAAATTTCAAAGAATTTGAAATGGATTCAAATTTTCAACCCCTTTTTAACCCTCTTAGGGGATGAATTTTTTAAAACGCTGAAATTAATTTTCTTGTATTCTAATAATATGCCTTTACACAAAAATTCAAGTCCCGTGCTCAAAAAAATACTTAATTTCCATACAAACTTTTAACCCCTTTTTTACCACCTTAGGGGGTGAATTTTGAAAAACGCTGTAATTAGTTTTCTTCCATTTTATTTTAATACCTTTTTACAAAGTTTGAAGTTCCTAGATTAAAAAAAAACTTGTACCCCATACAAACTTTGCACCCCTATTTAAACCTCTTAGGGGAGGTATTTCCAAAAATCCCTTCTTATCTCTACCCCACGTTATAAAAGTAACCTACTGTGCAAAAATCAACTCTGTAACATTGGTAGTTTCGGCTGTGCGTTGATGAGTCAGTCAGGACTTCTTCTTTTATATATAATTATAGATTTATTATATATATAGATTTATATAACATAAACGTGCATGTGTAAATATGACATACAATATACTTACTTATATAATAAATGTACCTTGTGTGAATCATTATGCTGACAGTTCGTCGCATAGCTTATCGGAGAAATGCTTGCGCAATGCGCAACATGTGCCTGAAGGTTAGCTTGCTTTGCGCTTGCCTGATGGGAA
Source organism: Apotomis turbidana (assembly GCA_905147355.2). Taxonomy (NCBI): domain Eukaryota; kingdom Metazoa; phylum Arthropoda; class Insecta; order Lepidoptera; family Tortricidae; genus Apotomis; species Apotomis turbidana. The sequence goes on from LR990293.1 coordinate 5,368,855, forward strand.
GCGGCAGATCATTCCAAAGCCGAACTGCTTGCTGCTGTGAAAGAGTGCGTCATGAAACTAGTACGGTGAAGGGGGACATTGAGTTTGAGATTCCGTGAGGTGCGAAGATTACCGCCTGGTCGGGCAATTACAGAAGAAAATTTGGATCTGAGGTGGTCAGGCGCAGCTAGATCGAATAAGATAGAATATGGTGTGGACAAGACTCGTAATGACCTACGTTCACGAATTGGAAGCCAGTTCAGTTGACGGCGAAAAGCAGAAATATGGTCATATTTACGAAATATAAAATAAAATAATCAATAATTTCCCATTAGATAGCTTAGGTATAATCTTATTGGATTATAAAACCGCTTCATGAATTGTCCTTGTGTTCACCACGATGTTGACGCAACCACTTGTAGGCCTGCTATAAATAAGGAAAATACAATGTAAACCTCGCTATTTTATTATAATTGTGAAATAATTATGTTTATAAAAATTAATTAAATTATGCACCGCATAACCGCAGTTAAATGCAACAGTAAATTCTAACTAAGCAAAAAATTTCAAGATTTGTTTAAAAATATATAATGACGTCCTATTTTACACTGTTATTACAGTCTGACCAAAAAGAGTAGAAGTTAAAAAGTGACAATACTGTAGTGTCATCCCTTTCTAATCAATCTAAGAAAAAGAGGACGATACTACAGTATTGCCACTTTTGAATTTCTACTCTTTTTGGTCAGACTGTAAGTTTCATCGGGGTGTCTGTCTGTGTGCAAGCAAATCTTACAAGTAAAAAAAGGTGACCCATTTTCCGGGCATCCATTCATCAAAAAAGTATACTTAAATACGTAATTTTATGACGATGCAATAATTTCGATGTCCAGCTATCCCCGAATCGGTTAAAATCCGTCCAGCATTTTCGATGTGATGCGTGATGTGCGGACGATTTTTTTTTACCAACAGATTTCCTGCAATAATGGCCCTTAAAAACTGACCATCAATAACATTTTAGAATGTTATAGAAGTAAGATCCTATAGATACCCCAGATATTTCATTTTTATTTCCTTTCTTCCACAGAGAGATGAGCTATCATTTTCTGCAGAAGATTCATTCCATCATGAAGAAGACGATCAAGACTCATTTGACGTAAGCACTCAATACATACATCTACCACCGCTAATACCCGACCCAGAACGATCGAAGAGCCCAGAAATCATCCCAAATCCCGTAATGTTAAGTAAAGAGGAAGACGAATATGATCTCTTCGGACGCTCAATGACGATGCAGTTAAGAAAAATGCCAGAGTTGGTAGCATTAGAACTGATGCAAAAAATGCAACACATGGTGTTCAATGCGAGGAAACAGCTAAGCAAAGAGAAACGCAAAAAACTGAAGGCTAAACCTCATAGTGTACAATCTATTACCACCAAGAAGGTTCGGTCGCCTTCGCCCATGTCACATATATCTTCCCCCGGATCAACTTCACCAGCTTGTTATAAAATTGAAACAATGAGCCCAGAAGCGGATACGACTCGTGCATGTGACAGAACTGAAGATTTTTCTTACGAATACGTGACAACTGTAGAAGACGATGAACACGATGAAGATAGAAATGAAGCTTCTAGTAGTAATGTGGTTATGAAACATGGAAAGTTGAAACGGAAAAGCTCGAAATCAATAGATCCTCTGGAAGTGAAACAAAGTAGAATATCTTCCGATCGGATTAAACGTGAATGAACGTTGCACGGTTTCGGCGGTTCTATATTTTGTATGCCAAAGATGCTCATATTGCTCATTTGTTCAACGTTGACAAAACAATTCGTCAACTCGTGCTGTTGGTTTAAGACCGAAGTCAGTATATCGTATTACGTTTCCAGAGCAACACTCATCTCAATGGGGGGTTCATATAGTCTCTGTGTGACAAAAGGCGAATCCTTTCCTAATGACCAAAAATTAAAAAAAAGGGCAGTGCTTAAATTGTCTGCAGTGCAGCTACTTAGTGGTTGTTAGTTTGTAATCACTTTGTAATGTATATACGTATGACGTGTAACTTTATTAGGGACTGTGTTTCTATGCAACAGTTGAGTTGGTGCAAATTTAGTAATAAATAATTGATTAAATATTTCCGTTCACTTTTCTGTACCTAAAATATAGTATTAGAATCTATTCATTTATTCATTTAATTACAATGCAAGTTTACAGCATACATGACACCAAAGCACTTACACGATAAATTATTACATAAAAAGAAAAATACATGTCAAAGATAAAAGATCATTCAAAATAATACAATATTTTAAAATTTATACATCACAATTAATTCACATTATCTAGGAACCGCTTAGCAATACAGCACAATTGAGCAAAGCGATCAGCAAATATATCAGCATCGTCGTGCTGAGTGAGCAACAGGTATAGCAACGATATTGCGCGCGCGGTAGGAGCGTGTCGAGTGTGGCACGTGCGAGCGGACACACGCTGCGGCAGGCCTGGCCGGCGGCGTGGCGCCACCGCCACGCAATCTAAATCTTGGGGGACCCTCGTCGGAACCACCAAACCTAAGATAGGTTTGGTGGTTCCGGTGTTCCAGCACAGTCGGGCTGTCCACTCTGTGATGGACAATAGACAGGTAGTGGACTAACAATAACAATTTCCTCCTCATCCATAGCGTGTCTAGCCCCACCATCCCGGTGACAAACAATGAAGGGTACAAGTATGGGTAATACCCATAGGCCTTGCAGTACAACCAACGGGCGAATTTACGCTGTACTCTTTCCACCAACACAGAATATTTATCCTCGTAGGGATCCCAAATAACAGCGCCATACTCCAACCTACTACGGATATAGGCATTGTACAAAACCACAGAAACTCCGACATGGAACTGTTTCGATGCCCTCATGACAAAACCCAAAGCTTTGCTAGCCTGTTTACAAATATTTGTTACGTGTTTATGTGTCTAATTTATTATCTAAAACTAAACCTAAGTCACGGATTTCGTCAGCCCTTTCCAAACTAGCATGCCTCAGGCAGTAATCGGCTAAAAGTGGTGAGCGCTTACGTGAGAAAGTTATGACCTTGCATTTTGCTGCATTAAAAGGCAGACGATTTGCATCACTCCACTAAGCTGCAGCATTGATATCGCTCTGCAACGCAGCGCTGTCAGCCACACTACTGACGCCAAGCAACAACTTTAGGTCGTCTGCAAAAAGCAAACACTCAGCCGAGCGAATTGCATCAGGCAAATCATTTATCATCAAGAGAAACAATGTAGGCCCCAGAGTACTGCCCTGACTCACCCCAGACAGCGTGCTGTAATCATTTGACTCGAAGCCACCTACCCTGACGTATTGCTGTCGATCACTCAAGTAACTGGCAAAGAAACTTAATAGCTTTGGCGTGAAGCCCAGTAATGCGAGCTTCCCCAGCAAGATGTCGTTGTCGACCAGGTCGAATGCTTTCCGAAAGTCAAAATACGCAGCGTCGACCTGGCGCCCAGTATCCATTTCTTTGCAGACGTAATCAGCGAGGGCAATTAGATTTGTGGTAGTAGATCGGGCTTTACGAAAACCGTGCTGGCTGGGGTGCAAACGCTTTAGAAGTATAGGTATTACTAACTATTTGTTTTCCAGATACCCACAAACTGATTATAGCTGTTATATTCCATTATACAGCGTGTATATTTGATATTAACCGCATATTGTAGCCAAACGGAGATTTTAGTGCTATAATCTGATATTTATAACAATTATTAATTTAGCGTTAACTGCCATAGCGTAATTTATTGTTGAAAATTTTCTGAGCAGCAATGTATGACGTAGTTATTACCTGCTAGTGACAGTTGCGACATCACGATGTTAAGTGTCAACAAACAACAACAAACAAATACATTGCGTGCTGATTTATTTTGTATGGAAAAGATTATTTTAATAATTTACGCATTAATATATTAATAAGTGCCTATACTAAGATCCCGTAAAGTTTGCGGTTATATCAAATATACACACTGTATATATCGTGGATTATTATACCAAGGACTAGACTGAAAAATCGTATACCTACCTGATAATACGCCAAAAAAGGCTGAATAAATTAATAAACACGTCACGTTTCTTGCATGCGTCCTTTAGTTTTCAACTTTATTTGAACAGGGTTCCAGCGAGGAACCCGAAGATTTTCTGTGATAAGTACCTATTTTCTGTACCTATGTTCGTTGCCTTCGTTGGCAGCCGTTGGATACGGAAGCCTGAAAAAATAACCCACAAATCGTAATTTATTTATTTTTCAATTAATAATCAATTATCCCTAAACCACAACTAAACCCCCATGGCCCATATTCCTTATCGCAAGCAGTTACAATATTGCGTTCAACAATTTCGTGGAGTGGACATTGCCATTGGTATGGTTATGGCCTCCGTTTTCCGCGCTTAGCCCGTGTATATTTAGGCCGTTGTGCGTACAGATTTGCCAGCTAATTCTTGTCACTGGTATCAACAGTGGTCAATCTTGAAGTACGCCCACTATCCACAAGCAATGATGTCTGCTATCAAATTATTTACAATATTTTTATTTTCTATCTACTACAGTCACAATGATGCACATAAGATCGAGATTTTAAAATGTTGTCCGTACAACGAATACAGGGGACCCAGAACTGTTTGCAATAAAACCGGGAATTCTTTCGAGTTTGATGAAATGGTTATTTATGATAAGGATATTGTGAAGACGGGGAAGAAAGTGGGTGATGTGTTTGAACTGGTGCCGTCCTTTACGCGCAATTTCAGGATATATGCCGCTAATAGCTACTTACCAGGGAATAACTACTACTTGATCGAGGTATGCTATAGGTGTTTATATGATTTGTTATGCAGGTTGTAACAATTGGTACAGCATTATATTTTGGGGAAATAGCTACATGTATAATATAAGCAAAGCTTTGGTTGCTCAAAAAAGGGCGTTACGAATTACGATCCATTTTGCGTCTTCCTCAGTAGAGAACACTTTAAAAATTTGAGTATTTGAACAGTTCCCAGTTTATATGTTCTCGTTTTACTAACTGCGTTAGTGAAAAATATCTCCAAAATCGAGACTAGCGAAGAACAAAAGTTACGCTTTCTTACACGCACCAAAAATTTGAAGCCTGGTTTCTGTCCTAAGCACAAAGTAGCACAGCACTGTACAAGAAACCAGGCAATAATAATTTTTAACAAGCTGCCCACTAATTTAAAAGTGATTACAGACTGTGTTGCGTTCAATATACAATTGAAGGCCTATTTGTTGAGGGGGTGCTTCTATAGTATTGATGAAATATTTGCAAATTAGTTTTTAGTCATTACGTGTTACATATTTAAATTCTATTCTAATTATTATTATTTTAAGTGTGTGTATTAATTTCAAACACAATCATTGTATTGTTTATGAAATAAATAAATGAATGAATGAATGAAATGAAATTGAATAAGTAATTAATTTAAGGGGGTGGGGCACTTTGCTCCTAGAAGTGATGGTTGGGCAGTAAGACTCTTCTTTTTTATAACGGCCAATCTTACACTAATCGATCTAGTCCTAAACTATGCAATAGTTGTACCTAGACGACGACATACAAAATAATAGAAATACATTAAATGGATAACAGCCGTCACCCAGGAACAAATATACGAGTTTATCACGAAAATATTTGCGCTTGCCGGGATTCAAACCCAAGACCGCCGCAGCAAATTAAGGAATGCTTGTACTGTGGGTACTACTACACGACGATATACATAATGGTTTGTATAAATAGAGAAATAAATGGAAAAATAAAATAAAATAAGTGAACATCCATGGCCTAGGAATAAATATTCGAGTTCACCACACAAATATTAGCACTTGACGGGATTCGATCTGGATCCGCTAAACCAATCACTACCAAAAGCCAACGCCGCTGATAATTGTAATTGTAGGGTGACCATTATTATGTTACAATTTACAACTTTTGTACTTAGTACTTGGTTTATGTACAAGAAGAAAATATGCCATTTAAGGCTCCTTATCCGTTCAAAAATGCTCCAATCCATGGTCAAACACTTGTCTTAACATATTATGTTACTTAGTTAGAACAGCGCTATTGCGATTTATTGGTATATATTTGAAATCTACAGTTTGAATTTATCATTTTGATTAAAAAACTACTCGAAATGTACAAAATTCACGCAGATCACTGTTTTTTTCAACTTATTTTCGACTACACGCAATGAAGCATGAAATAGCTATTACTATCTAGAACTCAGGTAAAAGTATTATTCATTTCAAAAAGTTGGTTGAAATAATCATTATATTTGTATAGGTAATATGAAAAAAATACATTTTAAAATGTATAAGGCCTATAAACCCCTCGTATGCGATGACAACAATTTGCTAAGAAGTAGAAACTTACTGATATTTTAACGTAAACTTGAAATGTCCCGCACGGATCCGTGTTTAAGTGCACGAGGGGTTAAGGCTAACAAATTTTATACAAAGTCATACTAAATATAAAATAAATAAAAGAAGAAAGAAATTAAATAAAATACCGAAATTATAATTAGTGTAGGCACGAACGGTATAGGCATAGGCACGAACAACAAGTGGAAAAACCAATATCCACTGACAGATATTTATATGCAATAGTATACTTTTATATACTTGTTTATTGTACCTAAATATGATTCAATTAGTACACATTGTACTAATTGCATCATATCGGCGATTATTTTCAGTTGTTTTGATGATAGTACCAAACTTTTTGACCAAAACAGAATTTCGGTTTTTGATAATTTCGTCGATAACCAAAACAAGCCCGAAATACCTGTCACACACTAGCAGAAATAAACCAAACTGACCCGGTTCCAGAAGACGGTTTTACATAATATATAGCATCCAAGACCCATGAACAAATATTCGAGTTCATCACACAAATATTTGCCCTGCCCGGATTCGAACCCGGGACCGCCGGCTCAGTAGGCAGGTACACGACAAACTACGCCAACCGCGTCGTTGTCGCGATGATTTAATCAAACATTTATTTATTTATTTTATTTAATCTTTATTGCACAAAAGAGAACTTATCGTACAAAAGGCGGACTTAATGCCATGAGGCATTCTCTACCAGTCAACCTTTGGGCAAAGCAGATAAATTGTGAGCGGTGCAACTAACTCAGGCAAGTTTTGATAAATAAATACTTAGATAAATACATATATATACATATATATATATATATATATATACATATACATGTATAGTTTTAAGGTTTTTCTCTACTATAGGTACTTGTAGTATAAGATGGTATTACTTGCCAAATTTCATAGTACTTGGTCAACGGAATACCATATAAATTATATTTTGATTCCCTTGAAAGTGTCGAAATATAGGTTCGGTTTTTGCGGCAAAAATATATTATTTTACGTTAACTTGGAAGTTTTTTTTTTTAAGTTACAATAGAATCTGTATTTTTTCTAGGAATGACAGGGTTTTGTTCCTACCTATAAACAAAAATTCAAGTTTTTTTTAAATCTATTCTTCATTTGCGACGTGCCGTCTTTTTCCATTCCGTAATGTGCGAGAGAGATGAATCATTATTGTGACGAGCTTCCGAGACTCTGCTTTTAATTTCAACCATAATTATGGTCACACCTACGGCATTCATTTGTTTTCCTCCCGTTCATCATTACGTTATTATATCATAATCCCATAGTAGGCAGAGCAGTCAACATGTCCGTAAAATTTTCTGTAATTGTAATTTTAATTTACATCAGCTATGTGGCGGCAAGTAAAATAACTATTATGAAATGTTGCCCGGAAAATAAGTACGTGGGTGCTAAAAGAGCTTGTAAAAAAATAAATGAATCTGTGAATTTGGAGGATGTGACTATTTATAACAAGGATATTGTGCCAACGGAGAAGAGATTAAGGGACGTTTTTGAATTGGTCGATTCGAAGACACTTAATTTCAGCAGATTTGAAGCTTTTGATCTGTCGTCGAAGTACAACAATTATCTGATCGAGGTATGTTACTTATCTTTTATCCACCGACTTCAAACATATAGGGTCGATGCGTTTTTATTAATTTTAAACCGACTTTATAAATAGGAGGAGGTTCCATGTTTTTTTATAGTTTGTTATGTTTCACAAGAATAACATATACAACAGAACAATTAATTGATTTGAAGCTTGAACCTGCCGAATGATGCCATTCTTATCAGAGTAAGAATCTACGGAACTCCTAATTTTTTCTATGTACGTAATATAAAAAAAAATCAAGATTTTATAATGTCAATTCAAGTCATGCATTTACTCCCTGAATAAGTTTTTTTTCTCGGTGTTTCATTACTAATATAATATTTATAGTATATGTGGGCACAATAATCACAAACCAAATGATTAGTTGCTAATGTTTATTAATGAATGAAGTAGTTTCATACCTTATATTATTCAATGACTCGGAGGAAGGATAAGTATTAGGTAAATTTAATATCTATTATTCTTACTACTTTTTTTGAGGATGTGAATCGATTTTATGTTTTACTGGGATCAACTGTCTATTTGGGACTAACTACACTCAGACTGCTCTAAAAGTCAGAAATGACCGTCAAAGTTCAACATTCCCACAAAGCGCTAAAAACGCTCCGTACAAATGGCCACCTAAATGTGGCGTCATTTGTGGGTTGGGTACCAAAACGAAGTGGAGACAATAAGTAATTTGCCATTTTCACCGTGAAAAAGAGCGTTTGAATTCATGGTTGACATACAATTACTATTTTGTAACATTATGATAAGGATTCTGGAAACAATTCAAAATTTCTTTTGAAATAAAATTGCGTAACTGAATCATACTAAAAATTATTTTTTTGTTTTATGACATATTGCGCTAATTTTGTTCTTATAACTACAGTATGTTGTATAAGTCAACATCAGTCTACAACCCTATTGTTAAGAAAAGAAACATATTGAAATATAGTGCTCTCGATCTCAAAAACAATCAAAATGCTATGTAATTACGAAGAATATTATCTTATCTAAAAAAATGTTATGGAAGAATGTTCTATAGACAGAAAACGGACACAATTTCACGGTTACATTAATCTTAGATTTTTTTTAACAAAACTGACCTGTATGATGGTTGTTTTTATTACGTGATAAAAAATGATAAAACATTGGTCTTTCTCGCACTCACTTGTCAAAAAGCGATAAAGCGATGAGAAGTTCATATGTGTGTGTGAAAGTGGTGAATGCTTTATCCTTTGCGGTCATTATAGCCCCCCAGGATAAAAGAAATTTAGAGGCCTTATATTCCTTTTAAAACTCATTTTTATAATTCTATGACAAATATAATGATTATTTCAACCAACTTTTTGAAGTATACTTTTCCTGAGTTCAGAAAGTAACATAGCTATTTCATGCTTTCATTGCGTCTCGAGTAGTTTTTGAAACAAACATTATTGATTATAAATTAAAATTAGTAGTAACATTGATGGTAATGTTAAGAAACATGTCTAATCATAGAAAATAATGTATAATACAATCAGCATTTTGAAAGGAAATAAAGCTTTAAAATGTCTAATTTAGCGTATTATTTTTTTTGGGAAACAATTATGTTGACATCCATTGTATTTCATAGTACGTAGTTATGTACTGAGGAAATTTGTATTATTCCTCTTAAGCTTTATAAAGTACTTTACTAGGAAAACATGTTTTACATAGACAATTCCATGAACTCATCGCTCAAGACAATTACTTAAAACTTATTCTTAATGATTCAGTAATATTATGAGTCAAATCCGAATAGAGTTAAATAAATATTAAGTATGTTATTGAAGTACGGTTTATCAATTTGTTGGAACCCAACATCCTGTTGTTCACCACAAGACGGCGTAGGTACATACTTGTGTACATGGCTCATTGGATTTGTTTACGGTTAACTTACTCTACACCTGATTTAGCCTGCAAGTTCGTTTAATAGGGAATTTGTACCTACCTTCCCATACAAACCTTCACCATTTTCTTCAGTCAAAATATGTCCATAACAAAATTCATCTCTATCGGTTTAACGGTTTTATCGTGAAGAAGTAACAGACAAATAGGACAGACAAAGTAAATTTCAGTTCTATAATAATTAACACTTTCGCTGCGGCAATTACGTTAACTCATATGACACGGGGTTCAAGAGACCCCGTAAGGCAGCGAACATGAGGTAAGGACTCGTCTTATCCCGTGACGTCGTGTGCGTCAAATAAAGGTACCAAAGAGACTCAGCTCAGCCCCACAAAAACCTGTAGTGGAGCAGCTTAGGCAGTCCCAGTCAATACCAGTTTTTATACCAGAAACTTTTGTATTGTAACCGTATTTTTGACTGCCTTTTCCAGGATGGAACAGTCATGCAGGAGTTACCCAACACCTACAACCGATGGACGCGCATCGAGAACAACCAGTTTTGTATTGACATCGCACTTCCAAACGGGAGACTTATCCTCAAGCCTACGGTCAAGTTGTGGACGATTCCGCCCGAACAGGAGGAGCCTTTTGAAGCAGACACTGTTTTCGTTGTAACGGGTAAATGCTTTTTTACTCAAACAGTATCATAGAACTTTCTGTCTATAGGTAACTGACGATGTGTGATCTTCAATCTATGAAAACTTTTTTTGGTGGATGAAAAGACCGATACGAGAAACGAGATCGGTACATTCGACAATGACAAGAGACATTATTTAAATACTGTGATTCTTTTGTAACGAATTAAAAGTTCATTTATAAAAAAATGGAATAAAGTTTCGAAATTGAACATACAACATATTAAAACATTTTTACCCTGACCTACCTTACGGAGAAAGAGAGAGTATCGGTCAGTAAGCATTCACGTATTTGTCTAACGCCTTATTGTCTTCCCAGGGCTGATAATTTCCAGTGTGTTCATGATCCTCGTCCTGGTGGTGTACTCCTTGCTGCCGGAGCTCAGGAACCTCTGTGGCATGATCCTCATGGCGTACGTGGCCAGCCTGCTCGGAGCCTTCCTGATGCTGTCGACGCTGTACCTGCTTACCCTCAGCGAGATGAACACGGATGACCTTTGTCTTGGATTCTGTAAGTAATTGAGTATATTCAAATTTGATTCATCGACATAGCTACTCGTAAAAGAGTTTTGCCGTACTTATGTGGAAATGGACCCAGTGCTCATCGAACCGATGACTGTTAGGGCAGAAAGGGTCTTGAGTGGTGACCGTTTGTACTAAACGACGCAGCATAGAAGACCCCAAATCAATGATCAGTATTATGACAATGTGACCAGGGGGCATATGATGGTTGCGTTTATCACGTGAGAAATACGTGACAAAACATCTGTCACTCCCACTCACATTTTGTCTAAACGTGACGGATGCTTTTAGGTATCGATTATATTTATCGCATGATAAAAGCAACCATCATAGCGATTATGGTTATGTTTACGCGATAAATATTAGACAAAATAACCGTCAGTTTTTGTCATGTATATAGATGCGAGAGTGACGCATGCTTTGCATATGCTTTGTCACAAATTTTTCGCGTGTTATCATAGGTACTTAATTAATTATGATGTGTAGTATGTATATGTTGTATAATTCTGCCCTGATAAGCCAAAATGCGCTATCTCAATCTGAGTAAGTTTTGAGAAAATCGACTTTTTGTAAATTATACTTTCGCACCTTCAAAAACAAATGTTTTTAAAGAAGTTCAAACATATTTATAAATATTTATGACCATATATTTTATAGACATACATAAATTATGAAAAAATCTATCACAATACATATTTTGTGAGATATCGCTGTTTTGGTTAAAATAAATAGCTCCAAAAATTGAAATACGGCTCTTAGCCTTGATCTTTTCATAGACGTGTCATACAAAAATATATATTTTAATACATGCTAAAAACTCCTTCTTAGATCGTAATAAAACTTCATTTTTTTTTTTATTTTAAACTTTATTAATTATAGTAGTGAAAAGCAAAAAAAACAATAATAGAAATGTTCTTCTTTCTATACGAAAAAAATAATCAAAAGTGGGTAGTTCCCGCCATAATGACATCCTTTTTGTAGGTATTAAAACGGAAAGAGATTTTAAAAGGTTTTTATTTTTTATTTTAGAAACTCCTGCTGGCACTGTTTTTTTATTCGAACTGGAAGTTTTTCTAATTTTAAAAACTTTGCACCTATGATGTTAGCCTTAATGTAGTCTCCTACCGGTTGCACAATTATCATTGAGAGCATTAACTGTTTTATTCGTTATCTCTTGTAACACATTATTATATCAAAATGGGACTTAATCACGTTCAAAAAGTGTTTATTTAATTACTTCGATGCTTCGAACATGATGTTGACAATAAACTCCAAGTGCAGATAGTTCAAAATACTCGCGCGTGAAGAGAATACGTGTTGATACCGCACCGTTGAGGTTTATTGTATGTAATTTAGGAGTATAAAATAATCTATTTTGGTTATACATATCTGTTTTCGAACTGACAGGCATGTATGAAATTATTTTAACCTCAAAGAAAGTTACGAAGATACATAAAAACCTTTAAAATCTTACCTTGATACTCGTATCAATACACGTCAGCTTATCACTGCATATTTAACATAAAAAATACTGTGTTTATAAACTTTCCTCTGATTTTGATAACAACAAAACGGATTTGCTTCCTTCCGCAAACAAAACACATAAAGAAATTACCATAATGATTATGTTCACATCTCGATACGTTCTCCTGTTGAATTTAAGTGGGTTTACCTAATCATTAAGACGTTAAGGTAAATTTTCTTATAACATCTATATATTTCGGTATAGCCATATCTCAATCCTTAGCGAACTAATAACATCCACATTCGCGCAAAAGCGCTAACTTCGTAACCAGCTCGAAAAACGGAGTTACCGCTTATTGTCTTAGGAATTCAATTAACTAGTTGTCAAGTAGTTTTAATCGCTTCTAGCCTATGTCAATATAAGGCTTTTTGGTTTCAAAGTATCGATATGCCGCGAAGTCTCTTAGTAATTTAATTTAAAATTGAGATATGAAAAAACTTTTTAGTGGTTTATTTAATAGTTTTAAGTCAGATAGCACTAGGAGGGTTATAAAATTGTAGGGAGATTTTACCTACTTAATGGTTCAGTTTCATTGGTTGATAGCTCGGTCAATATAATTACGGCATGCGGGGACTCCCTGCAGACGGTATAACGACCGGTGAAACTCACAAGTCGATAACTCGGTCGAAATACGGCATGAAACTCAAAATGGCATGCGTTATGGAAATCTACCGCACCCCGCATGCGGACCCTGTCGACCAATGAAACCAATTCCCCGCATGCGGGCACTTTGGCATGCGTTATGGAAATCTACCGCACCCCGCATGCGGGCCCTATCGACCAATGAAACTGATCCATAATGCTAATGCAACTAAATGACTTGCACGATCAATATATATTCAAATTTGTCTAAGCATATTTTCTTTTCAGCGTTCATGATTTATTACTTCTTCTTGTCCTGTTTCTGTTGGATGAACGTCATGTCAATTGACATCTGGTGGACATTCAGGTAGGACTTCTTTGACTATTTGTAGAATAAAAGTTCTAATTCTAATCCATCGGTTATTGCGGGGTGAGGCAGAGCGGGACGAAAATCAAATTTTACATTTAGAAACGTGGGCTCGTAATTTGGTAGAAATAAATCATCCTGCCTGGTCTCGTATATCTTGCTTCATCGGTGGAAAAGCGTATATTTTTTTCTTTGTGTAGTGACTCCTATACATTATACTCTAATAAAATTGTATTGAAAATTAGTTTTCTATTCAGATTTCATGATGATATTTCAGGATGATTTTATCATTTGTTGATAAAATTTGAGAGTAGGTACCTACGAAAGGTCTCTATTTTTCTTATATAAGGAAGAAAAATACGCGCCTTTGGACATTCATATAATATTGTCACTGCCTTTGATCTATAGAAGGTTTAAAATGGGACATATAAACTTAGGCAAGACACCTATTAACTAGATACTCTTTGATATAAGGGAGGGTTGATAAGGGATTAGGCAGACCGACTACACCATCGATAAAAGCGATGATCTTAAATTTTTAATTATTTGTTTGTTTCCAGGGGTTATGCCAAGGCTCGTCCCATTCACCGCCGGGGTGAAAGCTTCAAGTTCGCCATGTACTGTTTATACGCGTTTGGGTTACCGGCAGCAATGGCGGTTGCCATGGGCGTGCTGGATCAGCAGGACCTGAGGCATATTCCGTGGTTCATCAAGCCCAACATGCTCGCTTCTGGATGCTTCCTTGAAGGTATTACACTCTTAACGGGATTATGTTCAGGCGCATCCATCGTCGAGGCCAAAATTTCAAGTCCCTTGTACTGTTTATTCGCCTTTGGTCTTCCGTGGCCATGACAATTACCTTGGGTATCCTGAATCAGCAGGACCTGCCGCATTTTTCGTGGTTTATCAATTATCATACTCATATGCTTGCATATTTCACGAAGTTAATGACGAGAGGAGAAAACAGATTACATCTTATTTAAAGTAACTCTTCGTGTCGTTCGTTCATTTCTTCTTCGTTTGTTTTTAGGATTAAAATTCGTACGGTGTTTATCATGACATTTCTCGGAAATCATAGTCAGCCACGCATGATTTTATTATATTACATTTGCAGGCAATTCACATAAGCACAATGTTAACTTACGTGTTTCCACAAAAAATACTACCTTGTGGCGTGGCGTCAAAGAAATACCTGCGCAAGCCGAACCAGAATTGGCTTACTTTTAGTTTAAGAGAAATGGAAAAGGATGCTTATACGATGTAAATATGCAAGCTATTTGGAATCGTGGACGCCACGCCACTTTTAGGTATCCATCTAAATGCTCTGTCAGGCTTTATTGTTATTTTCCTCTATATTTTTTGGTCAAATTGTAGTTAGTCCCAGCTAAATTCCCACGGAATTTTTGTCTTGCTGTTAGTTAAATTCACGGAGGTTTTGCAACACGCGTTTTGTAATTGGGGATTTCACCAGAAATTGCAATAGTGCCGAATTGATTTAATTATAAAGAGGAAACTGCGTTCTTATCGAGTACTTTTATCATAATTGGTCTGCATCCTCACTTGGCTTAAGATCCCGAGGTTTGCCCAGGGCAACACAGTGGATATGGAGTAAAAAAATTGTATAATTTACAACTAAGTAGGTACATTACATGTTTTTTCCAAATGGCTGAGGAATTGCGAATGACATATCTTATTGTGAGTTAACGTTTCATACTGTTTTCCACCTCTTTTTCTCTTTAGCTCAGTCGGTCGACTCAATTATAGATTAGGTTCGAATACATCCTTGAATAATCATGTGCCACAGCTTCGTTTTTGTTAAAATGACAATTTTGTTTTTTAGGTGGTGGAAAAGTTGTGTACTTATACGCACCGATGTTGATCATAATTATCTTAAACTGGATTCTGTTTCTCATGACTGCGTTCAACATCTGGCGATTAAGTCGTGGCACAGCCGTTCTTGATTCTCCAGCAGCAGGAAACCCTTCTGCTCACCGTACCCACCGTCACAGGTTAGTATCAAAGCGGGACTCTTGGTTGATACAAGCTATTATTTATGACAGCCAAACCCGAACCAGCTACCGGTCACAGGTCAGTACCAAAGAAGAGCTGATGGTTGATACCATCGTCGGCGGGGACCCCGTCTCATCATCCCATCATACTCACCCATCGTACCCACCAGGACCAATGAGGATGATTGAGACCAGTCGTTCTCCATGACAGCATTCAACATCTGGCGACTAAATCGAGACACAGCCGTCGTGGCTTCCCCTGCAACGGGGAGACCTTCTACACCAACCCAATGTCACAGGTCACTACCAAAGCAGACCTGTTAACTTAGGTTTGCAATTGCCCAAAGTAGGCAACTTCCTATGAGCTCATTCTCTCCAAGTAGCCTCGCGGTTTATCTTGAGACCAATATACTTGCCTACTACGAGTAGCAGACGAGCCCCAAGACTCGCATTGCCATGCTGAGGCTAGCTACTATATGGCCCTAGCCTAGGTTAGGTAACAACTGTTGTGCATGAGTCGTTCCACATCCTGTCGACTGGGTTATGGCGCAGCTCAGCGATAATAAACTGCAGTTAAACATGTTATTTATGCAGGTGGTTAAACAACTTCCTACTGAGCTGACCGTCCTGGGTTCAAATCCCAGGTGTGAAGAGCTCGAATATTTGTGCCTGGGTCATGCCTGTTATTTGGATTTAAGTATATGTATTAAAGTATGTATTTTTCTATATAAGTATGTTTGTCGTCGTCTAGTGTCCATAACACTAGCCTACTAGAATTTACTGTGGGTTCGATTTTTTACACCTTATAACTATGTTGTTCTCTAGGTTGATGCTGTACCTGAAGCTGTCAGTCGTCATGGGCGTAAGCTGGCTTCTGGAGATCATCAGCTACCAGTCCCCCGAGCTCCGCGTCTGGTATCTCACCGACGCCTACAACCTGCTCATCGGCGTGTTCATCTTCCTCATTTTCGTCTGCAAGAAGAAGATCTTTAAGAAGCTTCAGAAGAAGTACGTATCCGTAGAAGTTTATTCAAGCAAAGAGTCTACCAGTGATGTTAATTGACATTCAGTTGCCCAAAATTCATCGTTAACATTGTCTTGAGGATAAACTTGAATAATATTTTTTCCTGCACGTGCTATCTATCTGATATGATGAATTGATGAAGGAAATATATATAAAATGTACTGATTTATATTCAAATCATTATTGCATTGTATTAAAAATAAATGTATTAAAGAGAAAACAAATAGTAAAACTATCGTCACCATTATTTTAACAATCAGGCTTTACGGAGATTCTATGGGCTCCATTGATTTATATTTCGGCTTAAAGAATCTTTATTGTCATCTATTATATTTAGAATTCCTTGCCAGAAGTCTCCAGCGAGTACTGACCATCCATACTATTTACACTTCCTTGTAAAGAAGGCGTTCTTGGGCTGTAGGCATCGTGGTTTTTACTAATCCACCAAATTAAAATCAAAAGGTTCCTGTCTACAATTTTTTTGACTTGTCGGCTTACCAAGGTCTATGTGCCTAGATGTATGTACCTACTTTGTTTGTGGTTGTAGTGTCTAATAAATGTGTTCCTTTTATACGTAAATATTTAGAATATGCACAAATCGAGTTAGTCCTAAATTGAGATTAGGATACTAGAAGGGAGTTACAGGGGCAGGTTGACGATATCGGTAGGTTACTTATATAAGTAATAAATATGTATTTATATGTACAGATAAAATAAATAATATTATATTCCTTAAATACTGTGGAGTAATTGTAATTATGTAATTATATAAAAAATATTTGCGGTATATAATATTCTCGCAATTTTCCGTCATTATCCAAAGATTCAATGAAAAACTGAATTAATGGTTTATGACACATTTACATTCAACAAATACATGCTTAATAACTAACTATAAACAATCATTTGTGTTAAATTTCTGACTTTTATTTGTTCTTGATATTTCGTAGTTATTACTACGAGTGAAAGTCATGTCATAGTGTAATGTATATTAGGGAGTAATACAACTGATCCATATGGGACATGCAGGGCTTTCTTTCCCACTGGGCACTATGGTCACGTGACCGGAGCGTCCATGTCCACGAGAACTCCCAATCTCCTTAAAATAAATAGAAACCTAAAAGGGAATTTCCGCCTTATTTACCGTCCAAGGGGCCCTAGCCCCTAATAATGGTGGTAATATACCAGGCGCACTGTAAAATGGCCATTGAGATATGGAGTCTGGAGTTTTAATTTGAGTTTATGGATGGATGAAATTAGTATCGCCTGTAATGTTACGAAAATGTAGGTTATATTTAAATTCCATTTGTTTTTTGTTAGCACATAAGTATGCTCGTTTTTCTATGATTTAAAAATAATATCAAATTGTTACTTTTTCCTAGGTTTGCTCAACGTACACAATGGTCTCCCATCTCGAAGAGCCGCTCGGCTAGCGTCTCCTCGGACTCCGAAGAAACCACTCAGATCTCCACGAGCCCTTCTGGATGTAGTTTTTATAATAAATAATAACATGGAATTGATGAAACGCTAAGGTCCAGGGGCCAAATTATTTTCATATTGCGATATAGCCATTTATACGATACATCGGATATATGATTGACGTACCATACATATTTGGCCTATGTAATATAGATTTTTAATATACGAGGTGTATTAAACGATTGATTTAAGGCGATACTGTGCAAGATAGCAAAATAGGACATGTATTTTTTAGACGTCAACTTCAATGCAAGTAATAAGGGCCTTATAACAAGTGATGAAGCCCTTAATATAAAGCACTTAGGTTAAGAACATGGTCCGCTAATTATCATTATCCTTCAGAATGGCCTTGTCACCCCGACAAACTACACCATTACTTATAATGGGACTTACCCCAAAGCTGGCGCTTAACCCTGCCAAAGAATAATTGTATCATAGTCGTATTTTTTTAGGCGTTTACGCTAGTTTACCGATTCAAATAACGCAATGTACAGATATACAACTTACCTACTTATAGTCAGATTATAATATAGCATTTATAGCTCTTAAGAAAACCATATTGTCAAATTTAAGACGTGTCTTTAAGTCAATAATTGTGATATCTCGTGTAGATAAGCTTGACTCTCTCGGCCTGTCAGAAGTTTAAACTCAATGTTTCTCCGGGATATGGCTACTTTAGTGATATACTTTATTTACTCACCAATGTGAGTGAGGGACCTAATTCAATTTGTTGACATTCAGACATTTTAACGATGTATTGGTGGACATATCTGTTTCTTTTCGATAATGATCGATGTACAGACATTGTATGTATATCTATTTTTGCGGTATCGTCAGGTGAGGCTAATTACATACCAAATATCACGAAAATCCCTATAAGTATGTCCGTCACTATAGAACGAAGGAACATGTGTGTTTCTATTATTCTTATTGTAATTAAAAGATCGGGCTTAAAACCTTTTTTGCTTGGTATCAAGTAACTCCTTGGGCTCAGAATATTGAATAGTATGCCTTGGGTTCCCAATACTAAATCCTCACCGTACTGCATGTATTAAGTTGACAAACCTACCTGAGTGATAAGTGATCCAAAGAAAGTATGCTAGTAAGCGATGAGTATTAAAAGAATTTACTTATTTAGGAAAATTATTTTAAGCACGTATGAATGAAAAGTTTGTAAATAAGTGTGCACGTAGGTACAAGTGGCTATTAATTACTCATATCAAAATTGCATTTACAAGTAGGTATCACATAAGTTAATTAATTTAATAAGAACATAATGTAGGATTTTATAACAGAAAGGAATGTTACAATATCTTGCTTGAGTATCAGAGGCGTGTACCTATATGGATACATCTTGATTCTCTCCAGCTTGCATAATTTAGGTATCGCTTCATATTATGTTAAAAATAATACCTATACCTAATGCTTGGTCATTCAGTCAGGCTTAATATCATATCATCAGATCATATTCATATTTTTTCGACGATATACTGGTGTCCGTAGTAAAATGTACAAATATATTTTATTAGTTTTATACATTTATGAAACATGTAATAAGTATCTAATTTTTTTAATGTGGGTAAACACCACAATTTGTATATTAAGCTAAGCTTAGGTAAATAATGTAAAGATCGACACACAAAGCATAAGGAAAAAAATCGAACGGTTGCTTGGAAGTTAGAGTGGCGGAAAGGTTAACGCGCTGGACCGGCAATCCAGAGGTACTGGGTTCGATACCCGGTCTCTTCCACCAGATACTCATTTTTTTTTCTCTTTAAGCTTTGATCTTTGTATCAATGGTTTATTAGTTTTATTTTAGATCTACCTATAAGTACATATAACATATATAGCTAGGTCATAGTTTATTGTTCTCAAATAAGTATTTTAAGTTTTGTAGCTTTTATTACGAAATAACAATGCAATATGAATACAATTTTAGGGTTTAGGAGAAGTTTGTTAATGTAATATCCAATAAGATATTTAGGTAGGTACTTGTAATAAATATAAACTACTTATATCATCAAATCTCTTGTTTTTTTTTTTACCTCCAATCCACAACCAAGTTCGAAGATAGAAAATGCCCTGTATAGTCTCGAGAAAAGGATGGCATGACGGACAGCGTGCCAATATCTGTATGATTTGTTTATAATACATAATGTCTAAACGTTGTTTATTTTAATTGAAACTTTAATTACAATAACATTCGTCGACTAGTAAGTATTACAAAAATAATATTGAGTAAAATGCCCAATCAAGGCGAAGCGGCACCTACGAATCCTACGATTAGCCGATGACATACCTAGTAGTGTTAGTAGTCATGGCTGAGTGAGACCGTGGAGGACCTAAGTACGATGCTTGACGATCTCGGTAGAGCCTCTGAGCGAGTTGGTTGGACAAAACGAAAATCATGTTCAATGCCCATGTTCAACCACAACCGGTAAACATTGGAGACTCTACGCTCGAAGTTGTGGACGACTATGTATCCTTGGACAAACTGTCCGGTTAGGTAGGTCCAAATTCGAGAAAGAGGTCAATCGTCGAATCCGACTTGGCTAGGTAGCGTTTGGGAGGCTACGTACTATCTTTTCGTCCAATATCCCGCAGTGTCTCAAAACAAAAGTCTTTGACCAGTGTGTGTTGCCAGTGGTGACTTACGGAACTGTAACGTGGTCGCTCACGATGGGCCTTACAAGAAGGCTCAAAGTCACTCAGAGAGCAATGGAGAGCGCTTAATATGCTCGGATTTTCTTTGCGAGATCGAATCAAAGATGAAGAGATCCGTAGAAGAACCGGGGTAACCGACATAGCCAGGGCACATCGCTCGTAGAGCCGACGGCCGCTGGCGCCATTGAGTTCTTGAGTGGCGACCACGCACGCAGCGTGGGTAGGCCCCCCCACAAGGTGGACTAATGGCCTGGAGAATGTCGATGGAGTCCGCTGGATGCGGGCGGCGCAGGACCGGTCAAGGTGGCGTTCTCTGGGAGAGGCCTATGTCCAGCAGTGGACGTCTTTTGGATGATGATGAATTGTAGTTGACATATCGCTACTGACATTTTATAATGCATAGAAGATGTACTTATGCACATTATTGCCATAAGAAAGCTGTTTGGAGCGCCTCGATCCTAGGGCAAATCGCTACCTACTTAATTATAATCAAAAAAATCGATTATCCCATTCCTTTTTTCAAACGTCGATATTTGTGACAAGAAATGATAATTCAATACCAATGCGTTTTAACAAACGGCTAATTTTTTTAGCACATTTTATGATTTTAGCAAATGTTATTCGCCATAAAGTATCCGAACGGGCTAGTGTTCTCGGTCATCGGGTTGTCAAAACATATTGACGTTTTAAAAGTTTATGAAGAATGTTTTTAATATTAAACGATAGTTGTGATATTTGTGAGTGTAAATTCAAGATCGAAGTATTATTTAAAAAATCAAAAATATTTATTATCAGCAAGACTGCATCTGTGAATATCTATGCATTTTATGAAAATATTTGGTAGAAGTGTGACAAGCATAGTAAATATAACATGAAGCGGTGATTTATTTTGTATAATATTGTGTTGTAAAACGAACGTTCCTCGTAAACGGGTTCTGCCTTGTAGCATGATTGATTTTTATCCGGATTTCGCTCTGAAGTTCCCAGCTGTTTAGCTGCAATATCTGCATTGCGCCTGCCTGAACTGAATGCACTCGTAAAAAAGTTTCCCCGGAACCAGGTCCCCAGATTTCAGTCATCATGTCGACCCCTGTGGACGAAAGGTGTGTAATGGTCGAGAAATCGTAATAATGAATTTTATGGTTTTCAAAATCGGTTTTTAACCAAAAATCCTTTTTTTCAGGGTAACGGATGAAGTTGAGGCTTTGGAAGCTATTTTGATGGATGATGTGGTTATTAAAAGGGTGGATGATGTGCCGCAAACGATTGAAACAGTGGTGCATCCTTCGACAGGGGATGATACTGACCAGCAGTACGTTTGTGTGACTCTGGAGGTCAAATTGACCCCGGATTATCCCGATAGCAGCCCTGAGGTCACGCTCCGGAACCCACGCGGGCTGGACGACGGTCTTCTGGCTACTATCAATTCACAAATCAAAGAAAAGTTGACTGACTGTCTGGGCCAGCCTGTAGTCTTTGAACTCATTGAGGTATAATGTAAAATTGTTCAAGCAGTTTAATATTTAATCATCATATCAATAGTCTAATTATTTGGTGTAACTAAAATATGTCAAAGGAAATAATTTTCTCAATATAATTGCTTCGCGAATGTTTATACTCCACCAATGTCTGATCATCTCAACACCAATTCAATTAATCAGTCATACAACTGTATGACGGATAATTGATTGTGTTGGAAAACAATATATGTACTTAAAACATGTCTTTAATAAAATATTGTCTAAAATCTTAACTTAGGTAAACATATCAATTTAAATGGATGACCTAATAAGATGTTTAAGTGGAAAAAAGCATCCTTTATTCCAAAACATCATAATTCTTAAGCCTATTGAAATTTTGGAAATTAATAAATGTATCTTGATCGAGTATCTGATGAAACTTATTTCAATCTTACAACAGCATTCTGGTTGCACTAATATTAACCTTGTTCTGTGCAAGAGGATGTGTGCATTCAACTTCAATGAAAATCAGGTGTTTTATGAAATTTAAAAGTAGCATTTCTTCTGTTTTCATTTTTGAACAAATAATAGGATTTCTTCTATTAACACTTTCGCAACCAGATATAAAATTTAACCCTACCCCAGAAACCGAGAGCCCGCTAGGTGGGTAGCTCTTTAAGCAAAAATACGTGACCGGCATCTGAGCAATGATTACGAGTGCCTACCAGGCGGGTTCCTGGTAGTGAAAGTGTTAATAAAACATAATTTTAAGTTGTGTTACAAAAATGTTGTAATGGTTAAAGGCTTGAAAAACCTGAAATCCTGTTTTGAGGATATTCATGTGTTACCGTCAATTGAGTTTTTTTTGTGCTGTTTATTGATCATGTACTTTATACATTCTAGTTGATACGTGAGAATTTAACGGAGAGTAACCTACCAAGCGGTCAATGTGTGATATGCTTGTATGACTTCATCGCGGGGGACGTGTTCATCAAGACACAGTGCTACCACTACTTCCACAGCCAGTGCCTTGCCAGCCATCTGATTGCAGGTCGGAAGTATTATCAGGAAGAGCTTGAGAAACTGCCTAATTGGCAGCAAATGCAGGCTCCACCATATCAGGTAAACATGGTTGACCATTTGATCATTATGCAATCATAATTAGTTATTGTATTAACTTTTTTATGAACGAAAACACATGTACATTTTTGATGGGATATATGTGCGGATAACATTACTGTATGTTATGTTTCCAGCAAACTTGTCCAGTTTGCCGTTGCGCGCTTTCCTGCGACGTGGATGCCCTGAAGAAGGCCCCAGCACCTGTGGAGTCCATCACAGCCCCTCCATTCCGCCTCACTGCTGAATTGAAGGTATATGTCCAAATTTATCTCTTATTTCAATTCACCTGTCAACCTAAAAAGCCATCCAAATTACGGATCCCAAACCATCAGGGGTCGTCATCAAGCATCTTATCCAATGCCTGCTGAGGTTAACAGGAAGAGATCCCTTATAGGTATAAGTTCGCCTTTGTACTGTGTTATTTGTTATGATGTATTTTTAACTGCTTTTGTGTACAATAAAGTGTTTACATACATACATGATATACATGTATGCAGCATAATAGAAAGCAGATACAGCCGCTATACTTCATTATCGATCTAATGTAATGAATATGACCCTGAGGATTACGTTTTTTTTTATATCGAAGCTTATGCAGAAAGAAGCCAGTGTTTACATACATACATGATATACATGTATGCAGCATAATAGAAAGCAGATACAGCCGCTATACTTCATTATCGATCTAATGTAATGAATATGACCCTGAGGATTACGTTTTTTTTTATATCGAAGCTTATGCAGAAAGAAGCCAGCATTCATTGCTTTGATTTTTTTATATCGAAGCTTATGCAGAAAGAAGCCAGCATTCATTGCTTTGACCGTCAACATCGTGCAATTTGAATACTTAGTATATAAAAATAATTATTCAGATGTATGTATGCTTTATTCCATTATGTTCCACTTCAAAAAGTATGCATTCAGGCAGACTAACTATAGATACTATCTATAAAAATAATTATTCAGATGTATGTATGCTTTATTCCATTATGTTCCACTTCAAAAAGTATGCATTCAGGCAGACTAACCTTAGATACTATCTATATAAAATATCTATATATATAAAAATAATTATTCAGATGTATGTATGCTTTATTCCATTATGTTCCACTTCAAAAAGTATGCATTCAGGCAGACTAACTATAGATAGTAGCCAGCCAACAGGAGCGCGTAGACTGCACACATACGTAGTTATTCGCTACACTGCGTCAGCGCACACAACGACGCTTGTCTTATCGCTCATCGTGCCAGTGCCGTATATTTAGGCCTACAATCACAAAAATGCAACAAACTCCATCAAAATCAAACGAAAAAGCCTCATCATCGGCTCAAATTCAGCACTACGCCTCGGATCCAATACTCAACGAGACTTCAAACATGAACTTAGAGAAATTAGATGATATGAATAATATTTCTCGACGAGTTAAAAGGAAGTTTGACGGCCCCTTCGCGGAGGGCCGTGAGTCGATTATGTCTGAAATTAAACAACTATTTTCAGACTTCTGCCAAAAACAGGACTCAAAATTTGACACCTTAAACTCCACGCTATCAATCCTTATTGCACAGAACTCCGAAATGCAAAATTCCATGGATTTCATGTCGACCAAATATGATGAATTATTAAACAAAGTTGAGCAACTTCAACACGAAAATAAACATTGCATTGACCGAATTCGATCCTTGGAACTCCAAATTGAGCAGTCAGAGCGGAGATCGCGAGCCACATCTATCGAGATCCGAAATATCCCTAAGGTTCAGGATGAAAATAAAGCTACACTCACAACCTACGTAAAAAATCTGGGCAGGGAGTTACAGCAGCCTATTCAGGACGGCGATATACGCAATACATTCCGATTAAAAACCAAGTCGGAGGCTAGCAGCTCCATCATTGTCGAATTTAATACCACAACGACCAAAGACAGCATGCTGAGAGCCTGTATAACCCACAATAAAACAAAAAAAGACCAAAAGCTCAGTACATCTCATGTTGGTCTAACTGGCCCCAGCAGACCTATATATATAGCGGAATTCCTAACTGTTAGAGCTCAACACCTTCACTACCTGGCCCGTCAATACAAAAAGCAACACCCAAACTCCACCTGCTGGACTTCGTACGGGAAAGTCTACCTGCGACTACGAGAAGGACTGCCATCAATCTTAGTCGATTCTGAAAATGTGATTAGAGAACTAAAGTGACTAGCTGCCGCGTTTAACCTAGATAAGTTGACGATAAATTGTAAACACCGAAATTTCCTTACATTATGTACTAACCATGCATTAAATAATGTAATCTCACTGCTTACTAAATTACTCAAATGTAGATATACTATAAACTGCAATATTTTACACAACCGAACAATCGAAACACAATATACCTATAATTTACACGTTATCTCCTACTATATTATAAAAAAATACCCTAATTTTTTTGTACGTCGCTACGGCCAAGCTTATCATAGCCTATCTCACAACCATACACATACACCAAACATAACAGCCACATACACAATTATCTACACTAACAATCTACACAAATACACAGGATGGACCTGCCTAAAGGAAAATATACAAATTAAGCATTTACTAATTCAAACTTACGCAAAAAATTCACCAACTTTCATTGCTGACTATCCCTATATGCCTTTAAAGTGGAGAACATAATTCGTATAAATAACGACTTGGATGCGTTTACCATTGCGGATGCTATAACGTGCGATATTGAGGAATGTAGTGCACTCGTATGTGAGCCAGAACAGTGTCTGAAAATACTGTCTCAAAACATAAGAAGTATATCTCGAAACTTCCCAGGTCTGATTACACTGCTATCAAGGTGTCGACTTGATTGGGATATTATAATCCTAACTGAATGCTGGCTACAATCAACCCATCAAATACCTACTCTAGATAATTATAATTATTGTAGCACACAAAATAACCACACGCAGAATGAAGGTGTAGTAGTCTATTATAGGAAAAATATCCATGCTATAGTATCGGAACCCTCTCTAAGGGACGCTAACTGTGTCGTAATCAAGATCAGTAACGACACAATACTAATTTCCATATATCGCCCCCCTAGCCACAAAAATACAACAAACTTCATGGATTCACTAAACTGTCTTCTCTTAAGCTACTCTACAGTTAAGAACATCATCATTGCAGGTGATATAAATATCGATATATCAGAAAATAGCTCAGATAATAGGGCTCCAGCTTACCTAAATTTACTTGCCTCACATGGTATACTGCCCGGTCATTG
This sequence comes from Apotomis turbidana, assembly GCA_905147355.2. NCBI lineage: Eukaryota > Metazoa > Arthropoda > Insecta > Lepidoptera > Tortricidae > Apotomis > Apotomis turbidana. Next base: position 5,395,438 of record LR990293.1, read on the forward strand.
TGCTCCAACTCACAGCAAAACATGTCTAGATCACATAATGCTTAAAACTAAACAATCGGCACGGTGTCTGATTCTTAATTCTGCACTAACGGACCATGATTGTGTGACTCTGGTTCTTAACCATATGACATGCAGCAAGAAAAACAAATCAATCTCTTTCCGCACGGACAATGAAAAACTAGAACTTGACATGCAAAACCTAGACCTTAAACCTGTCTTTGAGATGGTAAACTCGGACTCAGCTGCCTTTTTTCTTGTAAACTCACTGACCTCGCTAATTGAATCCAATACCAAAGCATTCACCACATCAAGCCGTAAGCGTATAATAAAACCCTGGATCACAACTGGCATTCTCAAATGTATTAAAAATCGGGACAACTTACATACAAAATTAAAAAAATCACCAAACAACGAAATATTAAAACTAACATACAAAAGATATCGCAATTTCTGCAATTCATTACTTAAAAAGATTAAGATAGAGTACGAAAAAGGTGAAATAAAGAAAGCAGGGTCAAATCATAAAAAAATGTGGGGTATTATCAAGGACATAACATATACCTCAAAAACCAATGACGTTCCTTATGAACTTATCTCAAACTCGGACCCAGTAGGCTCGGTCAACCTGGTCAATAATTTCTTCGCTAATATAGGACACTCCCTGGCAGCAAAGTTTACTAGCGGCCAAATGGACCCACCAGCTCACAACAGTGTTAAAAGTCTCCCGTGCTCTATGGTTATGCTCCCTACCGATGAACAAGAGATCGACATTCTCATTAGAAACATTAAAACTGACTGCGCCGTTGGCCGGGATAGGATATCGGGAAGTTTTATTAAAAAATTTAAAGATAAATTGGTCGGACCCCTTACACATGTATTCAATCTTGCCCTATCTTCTGGTACCTTCCCTCTTATATTTAAAAAATCCCAAATAACTCCGGTACACAAAAATGGTGACAGAGGCTGTGTTAATAACTACAGGCCTATTTCTATCCTCCCCGCATTGTCTAAGCTCCTAGAACGTATCATAAATTCTAGATTGGTCCAATACCTCGAAAGTAATGAAATACTCTCCGCCTCACAATTTGGATTTCGGGTGGGCAAATCGACCTCCGACGCTGTGCATGAGCTGACAGACCACCTAGTTAATAACCTTGACTGCAATCAAAAGTCGATTGCAATTTTTCTAGACTTGGCCAAGGCTTTTGACACAGTCTCTGTCCCCATCCTCATCTCGAAATTGGACAGACTGGGAATCAGAGGACAGCAGTTAAAATTATTCGAGAGCTATCTCACCGATAGAGTACAAACTGTTAAGGTGGGCAGGTACATCAGCAAGGACCCGCCCGATATCCTTTTGAGAGGGTTTTTAAGGGTTTTGAATAGCGCTAACACTTTGAACATGGAAACCCAATCAATTTGCTTTAAAAACCCTTATCTAAGCGCTAACCCATTTTAACAAGCGGTATCACAATTCCCCTTATAAATAAGAATATTTGCTCACCCATTCGTTACTAAATGGTTAGCCTAACAAAGGGCTACCCTTATTTTATAAAGCTTACGACGCGTAGGTTAGTACTATCGAGCGAGACAGATACCTATCGAGCTCTGTCGGCGGCGGCGCTGCGGCATGTTTGATTTGACTTTGACGAGCGAGACCGCTTCAGTCAACGCGCGTTAGTATCAATACCTACAAATGCGCGTCGACGGCGCGCTTAAATTAAAATGCGCCATGTGCTTAGGCCCATTTTAGAAACATTATGACAAATTCAATTTTTAAATATCAGTTACTCATTCTTGACCTGGTATCACTCATTATTCATCAATCAGTGCCTGATATTCAAAATATTTTGCAGTAAAATAACACTAATAAAACGGCAATTTGGTTCGGTTTCCTTTTAGTTGGTTTGATAGTGCACGCCGTTGTATGGGAACCTTGCACTTTTTGACTGTGCGCTGAAATTTGGCACAGTTGATTCTTAGGTGGTCTTGAGTGAATTCATACCTGAAGACATCGGAGCCACCGCGGATTTAGTGGAGGGAAGGGGAGGTTTATATATTTAGCAATTATTTTAAAAGTATAACAGAAATCTCAAAACAAAAAATATAATCGTAAAGCTAGACTTACGTAGTTTATACAAGTATATAGTACCTATATTACATATATCTGTTGATCCATGAGAGATAATAAATATTATTAAGCGTAAGTTAGGGCCATCTCAATGCATGATCGTCCGTGAAGTATTGTTTAGGAACTGTATTAAACAATATTTCTCTAAAACTTTACATAAAATGAGGAATCTGTTTTGAACAAAAAAAATGCACTTTCGAACAAAAAAAATATTAAAAAGTGGGAAAAACTGAAAAACGTCATTTAGGTATGTTTTTTTTTACATAATTTCTATTTTATTTTTAAGTATAACAAAAATCTCAAAACAAAAAATATAATTGTAAAGCTTGCTTCTGCAGCAACAGGCAAGTCCGTCCATGTATTAGGCTTCCAGTAGTTGATGACCTTCGTCCAATCCCAGGTAGATAGACACTGGACAGGGTAGTTTTTGAGCCCGTGCTAACTGACCTCAAACGTGCACCCCTTGATATATAGACATCTCTAGAAATGCTGATATAAAGCGGCTCGCTGGTCGGTAGAAGGTGTTCTATCTGCTCGCTTTTCTTCGGAAAAATTTATTTACGGCACTCATTTACTGAAGTATACGAAGCTGATCTGAAATAATAATTATGATGATACAATATTCTGGTTTATGTTTTGAAATCCTATTATCCTATTGTATTAGTTTCAAAAGCAGAATTACTGACCTAGTATAGTATAATGTTATGACGTTTTTTCTGACGTATATTCTGGATGAACAGCGCACATGCTTCTTCCGTGGATGTGCAGCTGAACGAAACCATGCGGCTCATTACTGGCTGCCTCAAGCCCACTCCAGTATTCTGGCTCCCAGCTCTCAGCGCCATAGAGCCACCTCACCTGCGGCGGAAAAAGTGCCTACTCCGAGAGGCAACCAAAACCAAGTGCCAGCCCACGTTGCCTATACATGAAGATCTCACCAATTTCGGAGAAAAACGACTGAAGTCCCGTAACCCACCAGCTCTTAGTATGTTAAATTTTAACAGCAAGTGGAACATACTGGACTCATGGTCGACCGAGTGGCATGGTGAACAACCCATAAGTGATAATTTTTTCTCACACAACCCAAGGACGCGCCCGCCTGGCTTTGACCAACCGCGAAAGATCTGGAGCCAACTAAACCGCATTAGAACAGGCGTTGGTAACTGTGCCCACCACTGGTACAAATGGGGCTGGTGTGACTCCCCTCAGTGTGCATGCGGCGCCCCCGATCACACGGTGGAACACATGGTGCTGGAATGCCCGATCACCAAATTCAACGGACAGGCTGAAGACCTCGCAATCCTCAGTGAAGGGGCCATTGGGTATCTGAAGAAGGCTAACCTCAATCTCTAGTTTAAGTTTTTTATCCAGTAACTAATATACTCGTAAGTGCCATACGATAAATACGAGTAATGACGTATTTTTCGATGACAGATATTGCCTCCGCAATGCGGCCCTCGGTCGCTGACTCGACGAAACCTTCAGTTAGGTCAGGAATATATATATGTATAAGATAGATAAGATTATTTTTATTGCACAATTGACAACAAAAAAATTTTATAAGAATCGCAACAAACACAAAGCCACAAAAAACCGGCTCGTTCGAGCACTTCTATTCCCCACAATCTTGTATGCCGCAGAAACGTGGACCCTGCGGGAAGTTGAAAAGAAGAAGATAGACGATTAGGTGTTTGTGAGAGATGTGGTGTTGGAGGAGAATGCTCGGAATATTATGGACTGAATTCCGTACCAACGAGTCTATACTCGTACTCCGAAAACTTGGCATCAAGCAGCGTTTATCGTCTTTAGTACAGTTTGGCCACGTATTCCGGGGGTTGGTGGCTATTGAGCGACTTGTGGTCCAGGGAAAGGTTGAGGGTACCAGGCAACGAGGAAGATCGCCTATGTGATGGATAAACCAAATAGAAGCTGCAATAAATGGCTCATCGTCACTACACGAATGCACAAGGAAGGCGGCTATCAGGTAAGAATGGCGGTGTGTTGTGAAGATTGTCACCAACATCTGAAATGATGACCATGACCACTCTACCAAGAGTGAAACCAACGTAGAAAAAGAGGTCATGGAGAAAAGATTTCCCAAGCTTCAAAAGCACTTCTCTTTCCTTTACTATTGAACGAAGATACCGTGTCACATGTCACATCCTGTGAACGCGTGAAAGAGGGGTAATACTTTTGCTCTCTGTGGCCCTGTAAATAAAGAAATCTGTATAAAACACTTGTCTTTTCTTAATTTACTATGACCAAATATACGATTTTTACCTAAGGTGGTGGCGATATCATGACAGCACAGATATTGATGTTTCCTGTTCCTTTGTGCACCTACAGTTCCTCTAGCTGAAGTAAAGCTTGTTCAACTGCCAGTACCAACACATCAGTATCCACCCACAGTATCATGAGTCGTGAAGCCTCGAACATAGTATAGTATATTAAGAAAAGGCGGGTATTTTATACATATTTGTTTATTTACAGGACCACAGAGAGCAAAAGTATTAGAAGACCCTCTTTCACGCATTCACAGGATGTGACACGATATCTTGGTTCAATAGTTAAGGAAAAAGAAGTGCTTTTCTAGCATGGAAACCTTTCCTGACATAACTGTAGGTTTCGAGTTTGGGAGATTATTGAAGAGGTAAGCTGGCTTTCATCGAAAATACGTCTTTACATATGATAGGTCCGTTTTTCTGCATTTGAAACTGATATAATAGGAAAATATAATATTTCAACTTATACCTGAATATTGTACGAGTATATCATAATATTCATAATTATTATTTCATATCAGTTTCGTATAATTCAGTGAATGAGTGCCGTAAATATATTTTAACCAAGAAAGATCAGTAGATAAAATACCTCCTACCGACCAAAGCTGGTTTACATCAGCATTTCTAAAGAGCCATATATCAAGGGTTGCACATTTTAGTCAGTCACCGGCTCAAAAACTACCCTGTCCGTGTACTTGGGGTTGGACGAAGGTCAACAACAACTGGGAGCCTACATGGACGGACTTGCCTGTTGCTACAGAACCATGCATTGGCTGGAAATTGTTAGGTGCAAATGCAAAAAACTGCCGCAACTGGTGCAAAATTAAAAAAAAGGCAGCATAAAATGTTCAGATCTCTGTCTCAGCAGTGGATCTTGTAATTATATAAGATAAATTTATATAGTGTGATTTCATTTAAAATACGATAGAGATAAACAATAAAATATGTGCACTTTTCGTGTGTTTAAAACATTACCTAAACCCTACTTGACGGACGAGCATGCATTGAGATAATTTATTATCTCCAATGTATCAACATATATATGATAAACTATATACTTTTAGAAACTACATAAGTCTAGCTTTATGATTATATTTTTGTTTTAAGATTTCTGTTATACATACTTTAAAAAAATAGAAATTATACAGGGTGAAATAATATTGACCGTTCAAATTTTGACACTAGATTCCTTGGACAAAATAAAAAATACCTGTTTTTTCTTTCTGCATTTTTTAGTACTAAGATATTGAGATAAAACAGCTGAAAGATATCCAATAAGACCATGCGTTCGTGGTTATCCGCGTTAGCGCGCTGTGCGGAAGGCGGCAATGCAATAACGCTTTTTGTATTGTATTGGTTTAGATAAGATAGGCAAGCGCCCCGCCCCCCGCACCGCTAACCGCGAGCGCCACTCAGTTAACGATTATCCACACGTTACTAAGTACTTATTCGGACAGCACATTTTATTATCAAAATTTTACCTATGTTTTTTTTTCTCAGAAATGGCATCCTTTATCGATACCTAATACCTGGGGAAAATTTGAACAGTCAATAATATGTCAACCTGTATAATAAACCAAACCTAAATCACGTTTTTCAGTTTCCCACTTTTTAATATATATTTCTTTTTAGAAAGTGCAAGTTTTGTTCATAAAATAATGAAATACATGTAGATTGCCCATCCTTGATTAATCCGAAAAAAAATTTTTTTTATTTATTTATTTATTACATACAAATTAACAGTACATATGACCAAAGCATTTGTATGGTATACAAAAAGAAACGCAAAAATTAGTAGGTATAGGTACTCAAACATAAAACAAGATAACAATAAAAATAAAAGTAAAAACAGTAACATCTTAGTAGAGTTGTTAGTCCGCCCTATTATGTAAAGTTTTAGAGAAATATTGTTTAACAAAGTACTTAAACAATACTTTACGGACGATCATGCATTGAGATGGCCCTAACTTACGCTTGATAATATTTATTATCTCCCATGGATCAACAGATATATGTAATAAACTATAACTATTTTAAACTACGTAAGTCTAGCTTTACGGTTATATTTTTCGTTTTGAGATTTCTGTTATACTTTTAAAATAATTGGTAAATATATAAAAAGACACAATTTTTTTTTCAGTTTTTTCTCCTTTCTCGCCCAAAACTTTATTCCTCATCCTTAATTTATCCGAAAATGATGTATCCCATGCCGTATTATATACAGTTGAAGATAAATGTTGCTTTTATTGAAGCGCGGCAGCGTCGAACTTCAGCCCCTCTCTCCCCCCCCCACTAAAGCCGTGGTGGCTCTCGATGTCTCCCGGTCTGAATTCACTCAAGACCACCTAAGAATCAACTGTGCCAAGTTTCAGTGCATAGTCAAAAAGTGCAAGGTGTCGTGCACTAACACCCCAGCAATTTACTATGTGACTCGACGCGACGACGACAACTATACTACGATTTCTAATTCAAGACCAAAAAAACTACGACAGATAAGTCACTGTCAAAATTGACAACATTTAAATGACATTTGAGTTTGTTTCTTGGCTTGCACCAAATGCACAATGTTACAAGTACAATACCAGATTTTGTACCAAAAATCTCCGATGTTTAAGTTTTTATTATCTCCTCTCGTAATTATGCAATAATAAATATATCTAGTTATTTTGTTAAACCATAGAGTTAAAATTACCACTAAATAAATTATCTTAGCGTGTTTAAAAAAGAAAAAGGAATTTACTATTGTAAACATATTTTGTTGTAGTGGCAACCTTGTGGTAGTTTTTTTGGTCTTGAATTAGAAATCGTAGTTTACGTCAAGCAAACACAAAATATTTACTGCCCTGCCCACTCCCACAGGGGCCAGCTAGGCATATTCGTAATTTATTCGCTTTCTTGTCATACATTGGCCCAGATAACTAGTCTTGTCTCCTTCTCCTAAGCGTTTAAAGTATGACATGATGAAAAGGAAAGTTTTATTTTAAGTGCTAAAACATAAGGGTATCCCTTTAAAGTGGATAGCAAAATAAAGAGAATACCGCTTACCAATTGGAAAGGGTTAGCCTTATTCTTAGGTTCCCCTCTTAATAAGGGATAGTCAAATGTATGGGTTATCAGTATGAATGGGTAAGTCTTTTACTGGGTTACACATTACAAAGGGAAGCCCATTGAAAGGCTTAAGCAAATGAAAGGGTGGTCGGGTCCCTGTACATCAGTGACGAAGAGCCTATCACGTATGGAGTCCCGCAGGGGAGCATTCTTGGCCCAACACTCTTCTTAACTTATATTAATGACCTGTGCGAGCTCCAACTACCTAAAGGTAAAATAATTACTTATGCCGACGACACTGCCTTACTCTTTCACGGATCATCATGGGAAGAAGTTTTCCAATATGCTCAGAGTGGCTTTAACATGGTGACCAAATGGCTAAACCAAAATGCACTCACTCTTAATGTGGAAAAAACAAAATATATTACTTTCTCCCTCAAATCCAATAATCGCGCTAACCTTGATCATTACTCAATAACAGCTCACTCTTGTAGAAATCATGACTCTTCTAGTTGCCAATGCAACGATATTACTAAAACAGATAGCATTAAATACCTTGGTATCGTAATAGACAGTAAACTGAATTTTCAGGACCATATTAAACTTCTTACATCAAGAGCAAGAAAACTGATTTATATATTTAAAAATTTACGACATGTTGCAGATGACAGCGTTCTGAAAACAGTTTACTTTGCACTGGTCCAATCAATCCTAACTTATTGTATAGGGTCCTGGGGAGGGGCACACAAAACCTGTATGTTACAATTAGAGCGAGCCCAAAGGTCTATTCTTAAAGTGAGCTATTTTCTACCTTTTTCCTACCCTACAACAGAACTATACAAACACTGTGAAGTACTCACAGTCCGCAAACTTTTCGTTCTGAATACCATACTGAAACAGCACTCAAAATTACACTTTGACCCTTCTGTACTGGCAAGTAAACGACGTAGAGATCAAATATGCCCCCCAAAGAAATTCAAATCTCGTTTCGCCCAAAAATTTTTCTGTTTTTTAGGTGGCTACCTCTATAATAAAGTAAATGCAAAAATATCCACTTACCCTCTCACAAAACAATCCTGTAAAATAATAACTAAATCCTGGCTACTTACCCTAGACTACTATGAAACAGAAAATATTTTGAAGCCCGTATCGTGAAAATACTCACACACACACACACACACACACACACACACACACACACACACACACACACACACACACACACACACACATACATACATACACACAGCTTAAAATTAAAATTCTAGATGTATTTGTTTATAAATCAACTCGTATATCTACTGACGTTATCTGACGTTGTGCTAGTTTGTACTATAGTTTATATCCTACAATTCCAAAATTAGTTTCCTAGTTTTTTTTTTTTGTTAATTTTAGTTTGTTTATCTACTGCAGTTTGCTATGTTCTTTTATAATGTATATCCTACATTTCCTTAGCTGTAGACATCTGAAGGATGGAGACCTGGTGACCTGTCATACAGGCTCTGCCTAGTTCGGGCACCAGTCTCCACCGCATTAGAAATAAATAGTCTTAAGGAATTTATACTGTAACAAATGTAAACTTTGTGGTGGAGTCAATAAATACTTTATTATTATTATTATATTATATAGTTAGTCTGCCTGCTTCATCTGAATAATTATTTTTATATACTAAGTATTCAAATTGCACGATGTTGACGGTCAAAGCAATGAATGCTGGCTTCTTTCTGCATAAGCTTCGATATAAAAAAAAACGCTCTACATTTTAGAAAATTCATACATAAATAACAAGCGTTATATGTTCAGCATCGGGTCAGTTTAGTTTGTCTCGGCAGCCCGTCTAGTACAAGTATCCCGTCACTTTCTCACAGTACTGTACAGAAAGAGATAGCTAAAATATCTCGCGCGAGAAAGACTCGCGCACTGCGTCACTGTTGTGTGCTGGTGTGAGTGACAGGTATTTTGGTCTCGTTTCGGTTATGGACGAAATGATCAAAAGCCGAAATTCTGTTTTGGTCAAAAAGTTTGTTAGTATCATCAAAACAATCGAAAACAATTGCCGATTTGATTCAATTGCCGTATCGTTGGTGTTGCTCCAGGCCTTGCAGTTGAAGATGGCTGCGCTCTTGTCGGCGCAGGCGGCTAAAGGCGGCGTAGTCGGCTCCGGAGATACCGGCCCGCCGCCGCTCACCATCGGCACCCCCGCCGATAATGATAACGTATGTATAACAGTGTCTGATCAAGGTGTCTCGGGTGATAGACAGAACTTTACGGTAGATGGCGCTACTTTTGTAAAACATAAAAGCGAAGTAACCAGTGCGGATACCTTCACTTGTCCGATTTCTATTTGCCATGAAAGTTTTACGTGCATTATTTTCATTTGCTATACACTTTTAATTTCATGAACCGTAAACTCCTTAGGATTTAAACCTATGATACATATTTTTGAAAATACCATTCATGTATACATCATTAAATGGTACGTGATTGTATAAAAATCCCGGAAACTTTTAGCTTACAGAGAAAAAATATTTATGGTATGGCAAATGACTAATAGAGCAAAGCGTTACATTATGGCACATGAAATTTGGGCTTATATAAATACACTCACGAGCAAAGAAACGGAATCACTTCGCACGTTCGACTTTCCCACCCAATAACTTTTTAAATTTTCATGCAATTTTGATGAAAATTATATCAGATGGAAGCTGAAATTGTAACCTTTAAGAAAATTTATTTGTTTTACTCATATCAGGCTTGGTGAATAAAGAAAAGTCCTATTTTTTTAGAGTAGCCATAAAACGCCTGGAAAATGTTTAACTAAAAAAATTATAAAATACTTTTTCTTAATAAAATTTTTCTTTTTACGAAATCAATACCTGGTGTTGCTACCATTAGCCCTTCTGACACATGCTTGACGATTTTTCATGGACCTAACCAACTTTTTGAAATAACTTTGCGGAATCGCCTCCCACTCTTCCTGTAACGCCGTTTTCTGGTCTTCGATGTTGGATGGAGCCGGGTTACGCTTCCGAACATTCTTCCTCGGGTAGTCCCATGCGTGTTCGATCGGGTTGAGGTCCGGGCTGCTTGCAGCCAGGTAATTGTCTCAACACCAACTTCGTCAAGGTACCTCAGGGCGTCCCCCGCGGTGTGACAAGGAGCATTGTCTTGCTCCAGATGGAACCCCTCGTTAAAATAATTTGCGTACGGTACCACATGCTCTTCCAGGATGTCCAAGATGTATCTTTTCTTCCTCAAACCGCGGCCTCGACCCCCACCAGGCACGAAAACAAGCTCCGTCCGTCCGTCGCAAGAAATGCCCGCCCACCACATGACTGACCCTCCACCGTAGGGTCCGTAGGCGACAGTTTCCCTGATACAGCATTGTGAAAACTGCACTCCTGATCTTCGGTAAGGTCTTCCTTTTCAATCGCAGCTATTCAAACATATCCTGCACTCATCAGAGAAGAGTACGGACTTCCATTATTAAATGGTCCAGTCCTGGTACCGGTCAGAAAAAATCCGTCGAGCTTCACGGTGTCCTGCCAGCAGTCTGGGCCTGGTAGCGGGTCTTCTTGCAATCAGTTTAGCATCCTCCAGTCTTCATCTTACTGCCGACTCGCTGACAGCCACTTCTCGTACTTCCCAAAGCTGTTGCAGGACTTCAACTCCTGTTAGGTGGCAATTTCAGAGAGCGGTCGTGACGATTAATCGATCGTCCCTCAACGATGGGCACCTCTGGCAGCCGGTTCCTGGTCTTGGAGTGAGGCTTCCAGTTTCTTGAAACCACCGACAAGCTTTGGAAACCGTGGACTCGCCCAAATTCAGCTGGGCGGCAACGGAGCATTGACTATCACCACGCTCCAGCAAAGTCATAACTTGGGCGGTTTCAACTCCGTGGTATGAATTTTCTTCAAGCACTTTTCACTGGGAAATAAGTGAAAATGTGTACCGGTCAACTTCGGATAAGCGACTGATAACCTCCCCCTCCCTTACACCCTTTTTATACCCCTTAAGGGGAGCTCACGAACGTGCGAAGTGATTCCGTTTCTTAGCGGCCCTTGCATGGCGTAAATGTCCACATATCGGCAAAATATCTGTAAACTAAAAAATCCTGAACCGATTTTCATGTTCAGTGCTTTATTTGGAAGCTGAAGACCCAGGAAATATATTTTCAGCACTGGGTACTCCAGGAAAAACTCAGATTCCAAGATACGACATAAAAACCGAAAAATGTGAAGTGATTCCGTTTCTTTGCTCGTGAGTGTATAAATGATATGCTAGAGTTTTCAATGGACTATTTGGCCCTGAGTATCGAGGAGATAAGTTTTAGAATCCCGGTTGAAGACAGGACAGCCAGGCATTTCATGCAAATGATTAGGTAAACTTTCTTGTTCGGAATAAGCCAGTTTCCGACAAAAGATAAGGCTTTGTCAAGTTTTGGGTAAACTAGTTCGCATCAATACAGATATGAAAGTTTTCACAAAGAAAATCGAAAATGACCATACCTTGTATTCGTTTACAGGAAGCCACTAACGGTACTGCAAGGAACGTGCCAGACGCAAAGCCTTCATCCCCGGGCGCCGCCCCCGGACACAACGGCCACGCCTCTCACGACGAGCCGCAGCATCGCCCTTACAGGTAGGATTTTGATACCCTTTGTTACCGGTTTAATGTCTAGCTAGTGAAAAAAACTGCACTCTAGTGCTCTTCTCTAGACTCTTTAACAAAATGTACTGCACCGTTGTGTCTGACGCAAAGTCTTTATCCCTGCGCGCCGCTTCTGGATATAATAATGGTCGCTGCATGCTTTGTTAGACGATGGGCACCACCCCTGCAGATCAGTCATTTTCAAAAAACATGTACATAGTTAAAGGATTAATAAAAAGAAAACGATAGCTTCTTTTGTGTTACGAAAGTTACTCATACAAAATAATTATATGGGTAACTATCGTACCTACGTACGTACGTACACAAAGGATTCAATTAAGTTTTGTTTTAATTAAAGCCCTTAACTATATACATGTATTTTGAAAATGACTCAGATAGGTCTTAGTGCTGCTTGTTGAGCTTTTGAATTCGCTAGTTCTCTAGTTTACTAGCAAATAATGGTGTTCCAGACACTAAATGAACTGTGGAGTTTGATGAACAGTTTTCTGTCGCCTTAATTTTCCATTAGCGCTCAAGGATTTTCGACTACCTTAGGGCAGCGGCCATAGAAAACAGTAATGACTTATGAAGCAGTGAATTTAGTCGCCATCGTCGTTCACTGCAACAGTTGGGTACTTGAGTGGCCAGCCAACTAAAGAGTTCCCTAGTACATTATGTGTAAATCCAGGATGCTGACACTCAACAGGTACTACCTCCAACAGCAAAACATCGATCTCGCGTTCTCAAGCCCCGGCTAGCCGTCTTGGTTCCTTGAGTGCGGAATTGAGGTCACAGGCGCGCAACGACGCGCCTGGTTTGTGGGCCATCAATTTGTGAATGGCTTCAACAAGACATGTATAATTGACAACATTTCATATTTTTAAGACTATTATTTTATTATTTTTCTAAATTCTGCTTGAAAGATGAAGTAATCTCTGTTTTTATTTACTTTATGAGATGATTATTAATTTTATTATTAATTTATAAAAACATACTCATTTTAAAATGTGGCAACACCAAAACCAGAACTTAATGGAACGGTTACTTTAGTCGGTTTTCTTATTAAAAAAAAAACTTAATAAAACTCGGTATGCATCTGTCATCTATCAACGTCAAATAAAAAATATAAAGTCAAAGTCAAAGTCAAAATATTCTTTATTCAAGTAGGCCTAGCTACAAGCACTTTCGAATCGTCAGTTACAGAGAGCAGAGCAATTTATTGATAAACTTATACTAAAAATAAAATAAAAAAACATAAAAAACAACATTATAGAAATAAAAGAAAAATCCTAAAAAGTATCGTCAACACATAAAAAAATTATATAAATAAAAAAAACTAGGCTAGAATATATCTAGAATAAAATGCTAAATGTCAAAAACTATATTAAAAATAGTTAAAATTAAAATATCAGTACCCTGATGGGTACTCGTTACAATAATTACACATAACATGGCGTGATTTTCACTAATCCCACGACACGTTATCATTCATGTAGTCTTGAGTGCTATAATAAGCTTTAGAAATAAGTTTACGTTTTATATAGTTCTTGAATTTACCAACAGACAAGTCAGTTACGCTTCTAGGAAGTTTATTATAAAATCTTACACAGTTACCCATGAATGATTTTCTTATTTTATGGAGCCTAGTGGCAGGCACTGCGAGCTTATGCTTATTTCTAGTATTAATATTATGTATATCACAGTTCTTCTTAAAATTGGCAATGTTCTTATGTACATACATAAGATTCTCATAAATGTATTGACAATGCACTGTCATTATATTAATGTCCTTAAAATTATCTCTAAGCGAGTCTCTATGGTGCATTTTATATATCGCACGAATAGCCCGTTTCTGGAGAACAAAAATTATATTAATATCTGACGCACTGCCCCAAAGTAATATGCAATACGACATAATGCTATGGAAATAACTAAAATATACTAATCGAGCTGTTTTCACGTCTGTTAATTGACGGATCTTACTAACTGCAAAGGCTGCAGAACTCAGTTTATTCGAGAGATTAGCAATATGGGGACCCCATTGGAGCTTAGAATCTAATGTAATACCGAGAAAAACTGTGCTATCAACTAGTTCCAGTTCCTCATCTTTAACAATAACACTTGCTTGCTCGTGTATAACGTTACTCGTGACAAACTTAACACATTTAGTCTTTTTCTCATTTAACAATAAATTATTTACATTAAACCAATTCACTACTTTACATATAGCATTGTTTACGTCATTATAAGATTGTTGGTTTCGTGCGACTTTGAAAATAAGTGAAGTATCATCCGCAAACAAAACTATATCATGGTGGGTCTTTATGAGGTGTGGCAAGTCGTTTATGTAGATAAGGAACAAGAAGGGTCCCAATATTGATCCTTGCGGCACACCCATAGAGACTAATGACCCCGGTGATCGCTTTCCATTCACGTCAACCCTCTGTATTCTACCATTTAAGTAAGATTCTAACAATTTCAGTGCCGATCCTCTAACTCCATAGTGGTGTAGTTTCCTGATCAGTGTCACATGATTAACGCAGTCGAAGGCCTTAGATAAATCACAGAAGATACCTAAAGCATCTCGTGATTCCTCCCAGGCATCGAAAATACATTTTACTAGCTCGACTCCAGCGTCGGATGTCGAGCGACCCCGCGTAAAACCAAATTGCTTGTTATGCATTAAATTGTTCAAATTAAAGTGTCTTAATAATTGAGACAAAATTAACTTTTCAAAAATTTTACTAAATGTTGGTAGTACAGATATTGGTCTAAAGTTATTGGGGTCAGAAGTACTACCTGATTTAAATAAAGGAGTTATTTTACTATGTTTCATCAGATCAGGAAACTCACCGCAATCTACACTGTTATTGAATATAACTACTAAGTCAGGCGCTATGATATCTATGAGGGATTTGACAGCATGGACGGAGACCCCCCAGAGGTCACTAGTTTTTTTGACATTAATCGATTTAAACGCCTTTACTACATCTGAGGTACTGATATGTTCAAAATTAAGGTCTCTACTACATTCTGGGACGTTATCTTTTAACAAAGTAACGGCTGATGAGGGTGATGAGTTTAAAAACTTTGTAGTGGACACTGGTATATCGGTGAAAAAGTTTTCAAATTCTGTTGCTACATCTAAACTAGAATCTATAATTTTACCATCAATATTTAATTTAGGATCACTAATAGCATGCCTCGATTTACCAGTTTCCATATTTATTACCTTCCAGGTGGTTATATTTTTTTTTCGCTCTTTGGTTTAGACAACAACCCTATTCAGCCCGTATTGTCTTAGATTGCAGTTATTTGATGTATTTCTCATATTTCTTTAAATACAGATGAATAAATTCAAAGATTTTTTTTAAGGTACACGACATAAAGCCCTGTCGATCTCTATATTAATTTCCACCCGTTATAAATATGAAATGTTGTCAATTTGTGTTGCGGCAGGGGCTTCAACCGGCGCGGCAAGCCCGGCCGGCGCGGGCGCGGCGCGGCGCGGTGACCCGCGCTGCCGGCCCCCGCGCGCCGCTCCGCCTAGCGCCCGCGCCGCCGCGCGCCCGCGCCCGCGCCGCCAGCCCCGCCCGCCGACACCGCCGACACCGCCGACACCGCCGACACCGCCGACACCGCCGACACCGCCGACACCGCCGATCGCCGCCGCCGCCGTCGCGCGCCTCCATCCCCGCCCGCCGCCGACACCTACAGCCCGGTACTTCACGCAGCCGTGCTGGTAAGCTCAAATCGCATCGCACCCATGAACACATCGACCTGCTCCTGTGCTCCTCACGCTCAGATAGCCGTGAATCGCATGGATGTTCTTATGAAATTGTATCCGCTCGCTGCGGTACATCCGAGTCATCCCTGCGATCTACCTACAAAGTTTCCCTCTGCTTCTACGCCGATGAATATCATCTGTCTTATCATTGACCCGCTAGCTTATCATAGCGATTTATTGAGTTCCTTTTTAAATTGCGCCGGTCTGTTGATTCGTGATTGCGATTTGCCTACGGAATTTCATTCCAAACCTATAAAACTTCATCCGGCTACGATTCCAGTAAAATCCTCTTTGAATTTATCTGGTCTGGCAGCTCACGATTACAATTTAGCTATGAAATTCCAACCAGTATTTTCCTTCAGTTACGTCGATATGACAGCTCATCATGGCAATTTATCTTCCGGATCCCATCTATCAGTAAACTTCAGCTATCGTCAGCTGCTTGATCGTTGTGATCGTAATACTAATATACGTGGTAACTTTTTGGAAAATCCAGTAACCTCGTTGTTTTGTTTTGCTGACCTACCGGCTCGCCCTAATTTATTTATCAAATTTCTTGTAATAATAAGACTAGAGTTCGTAAAGTCAAGTTGCCGTTATGAAACAAGCGATCAACGCAACCTCTATTACATCCATTTTATTATGGAGGTAGGGTCGCAAATTGATAGCAAAAGCAACAAATTACAGAATACAATTATCAAAGTAAAGAAAAAGAGTATTCGCCATTCATTTATTTGCACTGTACAGAAGAAAAATAATTTTGTAGACGGCACATTAAAAGGCGAGATGCAGATCAGATATTTGAACCTTATTTCCAACGAATTACGGTTGTATTTTAATTGTATGATAAGCAAATCACAATCACGACTATATGAGGATACCTTTGTTTACGATATAAATCTAGACCAAGATGCCATGATTTTTTTAATGATAATAGAATTATGCTTAATTATTTTATGTAATACGCATGATATACACAAAACCAGTTTAGATAAAGAATTAGAGGTTGTGGCTGTCTTCGGTACAGAATTCGCCAAATGTAGTGATACTAAATTGTATATAATTTGGAATGTGAAAGGGTACTCGATGAGTCCCAAAGATGGTGCTAGCAGTGTCGGATTGAATGTTACATTTGTATTGAAATTAAAAATATCAGTGCCAAGTTTCTACAATACAGGGTTCCAATGTCCTCAGACCGATTTCAAAAGTCGGCGCACTCACCTAACGAGACTGATTTATCCTTGTTATCCACGGAAATGTAAACGCACAATATTAAGTGTTTTTAATCATATATTTTTAATGTTAACCTTCCTCGCTAATATCGAATTTGGACCAAGCTACCTCCCGCCAATATCAAGCAACGAAGATTTTTTTTCAATCTCAAAACGTGGCAATGATAAGGTAAACGACCCTGTGCTCGACACTGTCCCAATAGTTGCCATTCTCAATAGAGGTGGCAGCATGGTGTCAACTATTAGGCATTAGCGTGTCGAGCACAGGGACGTTTACCTTACAGATCCAGAAGAAAAAGGCAGACAGTCAATTGTTTTAACTATTATTTTAAATATAGTTCATACAACTCAACATTAGTAGTCATCATACATGAATAAATTGTCACACGCCGGATAAGGTATGCCAGTTTTACACTGAACCGAAATCCAAACAATAATTTTGTTTAAATAATTATTATAATTCATAGTTTCACTATTAGGTATATAATTATGTTTTTTCCCCCGAATATATGTCTTTCTTTCTTTAAATAATATTTAAAATAAAAAACAGTTCAATAACGATTAGTTTGAAATTAATCAATAATGATGTCAATGATTATCATTAAACAATATTTTACTGACCAACATTTTTAATTTGTTTTGTTAAACATTTTGTCTTTATAAATTTCGAGTGTTAATTTTTTTGTTTGGATCTGTGTGTCCTTTCTCCTTTTAAACTGTGATATTATTCCTCCAATTGTTTTTCCCTCGTTAATAACGTTAGATCTTTCCAATTTGTTATTCTATTTTAGCTATGATATGCGGCAATCATATCAGTTATATTTAAAAAAAATATATTACTGATATACCCTCCTAAGGTGCTTTTTTACTTTTATTTTAATAGGATCACAATCGGAGTAAGTTACCAATCTGTTTTCCTGTTTTTGATATTAAAGGATGAGAAAAGGCAATTCTTCACAATTTTAATTTAACCCTAAAACACATAATATGTACCTACTACAAATACGGAAGGTTAAAGCTTCTTGGTCTTCGGTAAAACAGTGCGAAACCAAGTGCGACCGAGAGAGCACGTTTTAGGAACCATTGGAGCGCTGAAATAGTCAACTTTCGTGGATTACGATACAGTCAGTATAATACCTGCCGATCTCGAGACCTGAGTGATGTATAGTCCTTCGGGTAGCGATGTGTACGATATCATCAAAGAAAACAGTACTATTGTGTGGTTTTGTATCTCATTATTTGAGGCTTTTTTTGTCATAAAAGAAAAGCGTGTTTCATAGATAAGGTATCATTCTTGGCAAAGGCCTTGGAGTTGATAATTCACCAAAATGACACCTTATCTGGGTGAAGACCAAAACGTTTACCACCTTAACTCACTCAATTAATAATTGTATCAGTCTCCGTTGTGCAATGACAGTTAACCTTCCAATAACGTACCTTAAGGTTCTATTTTAAGGTTCCTTATTGTATCGTTAATTTTTGTCGCACAACGGAACTTATTCCAATCGATTTTATTTCGTCGTTTTGTATGGCTAACTACACCTTATTTTCATCCAACTTCTTGGTCCTCACCCATCTATGAAACAAGCTTCTCTTTTTTGGTAACTGAAGTTGAAAGTCGGTGAATGTCACTGATGTACACAAAGAGAAAATAGGACTAAATATTCCGCAAATTTCAAGTAATTTTGGCATAATAAAGCCAAAACTATCCACAGTGATGACAGTCAAGTTTTTTCCAATAGGATTCCGTATTTATTTCGCAAGAAGAACGGATTGAGCAGCATTCCGGTAAACAATGTTTTGAATTTCGTTAATGACAAATCCTTGACAAATTGCTATGACGTTTAATAATGCAAATATATGACGTATGCTCATTATTGCCTTATGAAAGCCGTTATTAGCGCCTCTATCCCTGGTCCGGACCGACACTTGCTAGGCTATACTGGTTTCTTTAATAAGATCGTACACAACGCCAACCGAACGTCTATACCACCTATACCGTGATCTAGTTGGTGTGCCGCGGAGAAATAAGTTTGTCTCGTTAGTTTAAAAGAGGCGAAAAAAAAATACTTCCCTCAACTTCAAATCACACGTGTTCATTTACGTTGTGCCTCCAAAATTTCCCGATCTTCTAGATGTACCTTGAACACAAAAAGTTTGCGGAAAACTTAATCGTAAAATAAAACGCAACCCTTAATGGGAACAGGGAAACATGTTGTATTATTTCTGCTCATGGCCCATATAAGTGTCTGTTAGCAAAGCGCCATTTTAACCATTTTATTTGTTCATCCCCCGTCAAGTCTCATGGTTGGGGCCCCAACATGAAGACACAGCCTTTAAAAACTTATGAATCGTGTTCGTTTACTGTAGAATGAAATAAATTGTAAAGAAAATGCACTGAACTTTTTAATCTCAATATACTAATTTGTTATTGTCGTAAGAAATTGACTGACGCTGGTTTTAGGGCAATGTAAGGTTCAATTTGACAGGTCTCGACTGGTTTTATGCTTAAGCATTGCGCGTATAATCAATCATTATTAAGGATATAAGGTGTGCAGTCCCGGGGAAGTTAATTTAATACCCTAGTACACACAGGCTGTATATGGGCTTATACTATACAGTAGGGTGGAGAGTAGATGTATGGAGAAAAAAAAAAGTTGTCTGATCGACATGGAACCTTTGTTATATGTTGGCTTTAGATAAGATATTAATTAATATATATGTCATTTATTTAAAATCTACTTGAGCTCTAAAGTTTTTTTGTATAAAAAATGGTAAAAAAAAACTGTTTTTTTTACGTACTTAATTTAATAGTTTTAGATTTATAAAACAGGGTTTTGAGCTCATTTCATACTTACGGCAACTACCACGTGAACCTGTTACTTATGTTAAAATTCAGTATTTTTTTAAATATTTTTTTGCAATAGATATCTTTTATTTCGAGTATTATGTGTTTACAAGAAATTTACTTACTTTCATTAAAAAAAAAACAAGATTTTGTTAAAGTTCCAATTTTTTCAATATGGGCTCGATCATAATATTCAAGGTGACAGTAGAGGGCTAAAAGTAGTAGGTATTGGATATTTTTATGATTATTTTTTCGTACACCTGGCAGCCTATTGCAACGTTTTAGAGAGGTTCTGAGCTGAATTTCCTAAAAAAAAACTCTCCACCCTATTATACAGCCCTTTTATAGCTGAAATAAGTCGTATAAGGGCGGTATAAGGTCTTATACAGCCCGTGTGCTACGTGGGTATGGAAGTACATGAAATTATTGTTACCGCCATTTATAATCTTACTTCTTAACATTCTAAAAAAGATATGATAAGAACAGTTGGACACGTGACTTGAATGTCATGTAAAAGAATGTGATAGAGATGTGATTGTATCGGATAATAAGTGGTATAGGGCTCGGCGGGACTTTGTCGGCCGATTGCATTCAATAAGTGAGTAGACTGTAGGTCATCTTCGTACCCCGGGTTTTTTTGTAGCACGAATGATTTGACACAGATGTGCTCCCAAAACCCTGTGGCATGGTTATCTTTCATGATTCTTCTAAGTCGCACATTATTGTTAATCGCGGTGGTTTCCATGCCGTACTTGGTTGCAGGGATCGATACCGTTATTTTGCTCCATACAAAATAACACAAAATAACGTAATTATATTCCGGTTTTTCGCTCATTATCACACATGTTTATATTATAGTGGGCTAATTTCAAGGATCTATATCTATAACGAAATTCTATATAGGTAACATTCGAAAAAAATCGCGAAATTAGAGCGTTTTCATGAATACCGGTATCGATCTTTGCTTGGTTGTTTTTTTTTTCATGTTTAGATAGTCCAGTATCAAATGTGGTATTAAAATAAACTTGAAAGTAAAGATCAGATTTAAGTCAAAGTGACTGGAGCATTTACTTAAGAGGCCTTATTCCTTTTAATAATTTTTTTTTTCATATTATGACGAACATATTGATAATTTCAACCAACTTTTTGAAGTGAATAATACTTTTTCCCAAGTTCTAGGTAGTAACGTAGCTATTTCATGCTTTCATTGCGTGCAGTCGAAAATAAGTTGAAAAAACGAATTTTCCAGGTGAATTTTGTCAATTTCGTGTAGTTTTTCGAACAAAAATTATCAATGAAAAATTCAAACTGTAGGATTCAAATATAATATACCAATAAATCCCAATAGCCTTGTTCTAGGTAGTAACTTCAATAATATGTTAAGAAACATGTTTGATCATAGAGAAAAATGTCTAAACAATCAGCATTTTAAAAGGAATAAGGCCTCCTAATCCTCCGGCGCAAAGGCAATATTTGTCTGATCTTTAGTACAATTCCAAGCCACTGGTGTCGGTCTTGTTTGTTTATGTATTGAACTTATACAGCCCATGTACTCGTACAGCTTAAATTAGAGTTATAATCGCTGCATAGACTCTTGTGTAGTCTATTTGCTACTTCGGTACAGTCATAGACAGCGGTTTGAATGACGAGAAAATGATTGTGTAACCCTCTCGGATTGAGTGAGCGTGTAACCGACGTCATAGGACCGTCCTTGTTCTAATGAAAACTTAGTACAACTGCCGGCAAACTTCTTAAGCATGACCTTGACTGCGCAGTAGCCGATTTACGTACAAATGTACATGCGCAGATCCGCCATCTTTGTTCTAAAGGTTTGCCGGCAACTATAACCTCTTTAACTTACGAGGGGCGTCTGAAAAGTTCTAAGCCTAAGGTATTTCGAGGTTATATATGCGTTTATGATACTGGCCACTAGAAAGGCCATTTAAAAACAAATTATTAAAAAATAACATGTCACGTTTTTTTTATTCTGTTTCGAGATATTCAACGGAAAAGTACATCATGTGTGAATTACCAACGAATATTACGAAAATTGAGCACCGTGCTGTAATTAAATTCCTTACAAAAAGTGACAAATCACCGCAGTGTATTTTTGAGGAAATGGCTATTATTTACGGTGATTCTGGGCCTTCTTATGCCACAGTCAAATAGTGGAGTCGCTTATTTAAACTCGGACGGGAATCGATCGAAGACGACCCCCGCTCAGGGCGGCCAATATCGGTAGTGACCGAAGAAAACGTAGCAAAAGTCAAAAAGCTGGTATTAGAAGATAGAAGAATTAAGGTTTGGCAAATAGCTGAGGTCTTAGGTATTAGTAAAGAAAGAGTCGGAGAAATTTTACATGAACATTTGTACATGAGTAAAGTCAGTGCTCGTTGGGTACCGAAAATGCTAACGGCCTTCGATAAAGTACGTCGTGTGGAAACTTCTCGGGCGTTTTTAGAATTGTGCGAAGATGATTTAGATGAAGTTTGTTCCCGAATAGTAACTGTTGATGAAACATGGATCAGACAGTATGATCCGGAGTGTAAGTCTGAGTCGATGCAGTGGATTGAAAAGGGTGAAAGGCCGCCGAAGAAATTTAAAGTGCAAAAGTCGGCCTCTAAGTTAATGGCTACGGTATTTTGGGATTGTGATGGCATTCTTTTAATCGATTATTTAGAAAAAGGCTCTACGATAACCGGAACTTATTATGCAAATCTAATAAGACAGGTGCGACAAGCCATAGTTGAGAAAAGGCGGGGTAAACTAAGGAAAGGCATTTTGTTTTTGCAAGACAACGCACCCGTTCACACCGCTAATGTTGCGAGGCGTGCTCTGAAGGAAGTTGGTTTTGACGAAATTGACCACCCACCCTACAGCCCAGATCTAGCCCCAAGCGATTATTTTCTATTCAATAATTTGAAGAAAGAGTTGAGGGGAAAGCGATTTAGAAGTGACGAAGAGATGAAGGCGGCTGTACAGGAGCATTTTGAAGGGCAAAATGAACATTATTTTTTTAATGGCCTAAAAGCACTGTATAAAAAATGTTAAAAATGGATTGATTTAGGAGGAGACTATATTGAAAAATAAACACGAGTTCATTTGTGTAAATTGTTTTTTTCTATCTTAGGCTTAGAACTTTTCAGACGCCCCATAGTGATGTTTTTACCTGCAAGTCTAGCATAACTGTCACAGGCGACTCTTTTATACTACTTGTCACTTTTCTTTCAATACCGTACGAACAAGATAGGTGATCCTAAGATGCGCGGCAAGTTATGCTAGCTCTGTTGCGTGGCAGTATGGGCAGCGAGCTATGTTCCCATATAGGTGCGATTCTTACGGCAGCTTGTGGTATTGGCATCTAGGTATTATGCTGAATGCTAATGCTACATTTTTCGGATAACCTTAAGCTTTTGCACATTTGTAATTTGTTGTGTCGTTTTCAAGAGAAAGTTATCATCTAACTTTTAAATTTTCAGTTCAGACATATTCTCTTTTGTTAATAATGTTAATTTTACTAAAGCGAAAATTTAAGGAAAGCTGGAAGCTACAAGGTCACTCTTACAAGCCTGAGTCTACCGGCATTATCCAAAGCATTCTCCACAGTTGAGAAAAAGTCGAAAGTAATCAATAAATACGCATACTCTTAACAGTCGCGTTTCTCAATTGTATGTAGGTACTTACTAGATGAGTAGTTCTAATTTTTAACTCCCGACGAAAAACTTGTGTTTATAAGTTTAATATGTGTGTCTGTCTGTGGCATACTAGCATGATAGAACCCAAAGAGATGTTCCGTTTAGAGTGTATTTTTTTAATCGAAAGTATTGTCTGCCGAGCTGATTCTTACATTCATAATCATAACCATGTTTGGTAGATATAAAACCAGTAGTCTCCTAGATATTCAGCTACATATGTCGGGTAATTTTTTTTTAATTGCTAGTTTTCTTGAGAGCGATACACATTTTGAAAACCCAAGTACCTCAATCCGGTTATACCTTAGCTTAAGGCGATAATTTTCAATGGGGCGGCACAAATTATAATTATAGCTATCGATATAATCTTAGCGTAAACATTTCTGTGACATCCTAGTCAGGACCTAGTATGTAGTTACTGTAACGTTCGTTCGTGTCAAAATCGTTTGGCCAACTTATTGCACAAAGTCTTTAATTGTAAAATATATTTAGAGTATAAATATGTATTCAAATGTTCATTGCTTTTGATTAAAAACATGGTCGAGAAAATTATGTCATTTATAAATCATATCGCCACCTTTGGTACCGTTTGGTAACCAGCTCCGAGACGGGAATAAAAAATCCCGTGTTGTAACTGGTTACAAAACGGAACTTTTTTATTACCGATTCTGAACTACGGTTGGTAACCTGACGTTTGTTTCACCACGGGGGCCGATAAAAGGAGGTTAGTCCTTTCAATCATTCGTCACTATCCGACTTAGGTTACCTATCCACAAAAGCAAAGCGGAGGAATGAACCAGGCTGTGTTTTTGTGAAGCCCGAAACAATACTCGCTTTTATTACACAACATACTAAATTAAAAACGATAAACAAAATGAAATCTGCAACAAGTTGACCAAATAAAGTAACCAATAACATTTTATAGCTGGCGTTTTGTTATTCAGACAAGTTTTCAGTCAGTTCTGTTTTAAATATTGTTCTGTAAAAAGTATGCTTCTTTTTTATTATACTACATTATGTTAGTATATTATTCAAAAACAAGAGGCTAAACGAACTTAACTTTTTTAAACAAAAAATTGTTAGTAGTTAGCATTATTTCCAGTGTGTGACGTGAACAGTAGACATTGAACATGATTATATTTATTTGCTCATTTTTATTGCGCAACTTTCTAATGTATTTTTTTACCTTTTATTTTTAAAGTAAAATGTATGCGTGTGTTAAGAGGGCATTGTGCTTCTATTGTAAATTTATTTACACTTAAATATTCGTATTTATCAATTTTACGAGAAATAAATACAGTTTGTAAAATATGAACCTGACAAATACCACAAAATATCTATCATTACATAATGATAATGCCCTGAATAATATACGTAATATTTGGTATTTCAGTGTGTTTGTGAATGAAAATAGTTTAATTTTAGTATTTATCTGATAGAACGTATTTACTGAAAAGTGTACTTCAGTAACAGACTGCTGGAGCCATTAAAATAAGTCATTAAGCAAACGAAGGATGCAAGGCACTTAACAGGCTGAAATAATTCAAACAATGTTCATTATTTTATCTTCGCTAGTATTCCCAAGGTGTGCATGTTATATTTTTAGGATTCCGTACTACAATTGGCAAATCAACGCATCGTAAAGATATGAGCGTTTATGCTGTATTTGCTGACACTAGCGAAGAAATTAAAACCTAAACCTACTTTACTCACTGTTAACCTAAAAGGACTGATTTAACTAAAAACGTCTTAATATCGTAAATTTGAAGTTACATTACAATAAATATATATTTTTGTAATTACAAAGTTATTTGCAGTTGATAAACTAACCCTAAATGTATGGGGACAACATTTGTCCAACGGCAAAGTTAGGTTTGTCCCTCAGTACAGTTTTAACTTTTCGTCAGAGCAATATGCAGTGCTTTCATCATTTGTACGGAACCCTCCTTTTAGTAGAAAAATCACAAATAATGTATTATTTATGAAATGCCTGTGTCTGTTCTATTTATGAAGTGACTGTGTCTTGCCAATCCTGTTTGCTTTTATTCTTAGTGTAAGACTTTGCTACAAATATTCGTTTCAAATAGGATATATAATTATTAAGGTTGTGATTAATTTTCAACACATTTTCACTAATCCCACGCTTCGGGGTGAAGTGATAGAATCTAATTCTAAATTGCATAAAGTGTGTTGTTTTCATAAAAACGCATAAACTGCAGATTATATAAACCGCCAGTAAAATCAATTAACTTCTATGGTGGCGAATGAATTGATGGAGTTTGTCGGTCGCCATTTTGCCTATACTTGTTGATTTGAAAGAACTGGCTAGTTCTACAAAACGTATATCTCCGCATATTATAGTAGTGGAGACTATAATTGGCCGGGTGCAGAGGTCGCGTAGGGAAAGCGAAAATGATCGCAGCGCTTGATGTGGCCAAAAGTGGTAACTTTGGCCTCTCTGTTTCTGTCAAACGTCATACTTTTCAGTTATAATGCTTACGTTTTGTACTATAAAATAAGAAACTGAAATAAGTAAAATGGGTCACGATAGGTGTAATTGTGTGGTAAACTGCAATAATACAGGACGAAATCTTAGCAATTGCAAATGTTATGCTTTCCTACACCGAGTTGGAAACAAGATCAGAAAATGAATTGGATCGCTGTTGCTAGAAAAATAAAGTAAGTGTATTAAACTGAACATATTTTTATCTATTTAGTGCAATAATATTATTATGATAGAATTATTACAATGTTTCAAAAATATGAAATGTAAAATTACTTATAATTTGTAAATGTTACTTATTGTTTGTTTATTAATGTGCCAAAACTAACAGCTTCCCTTTACTCTCGGTTTGAGGCTGAAACCTTATGTTCTGACCGATGCTTTGGAAGCCAGTTTTGAAAATAGTAGTAATTCTTCAATTATCTGAAAATAAACATAATAAAACATTATTTTTTTCCTTTAATTTGTAAGGAAACAACAAAGAAGTAAATTGACATGATAATATTAAACACATATATAATAATTACTTTCTTTAATAAAGCTAAGAACCAAATGTGTTTCACATTTAAAACAAACAGATTTTGCACTTGTTAGGTGCTCTACAATCAATATTTTCAATTTTTTACCTTAATTTTATTGCGTCCATTATTTAACACTTTTGACAGACCCCCTCCAAAGTTGTGAACGCTAGGTGGCGCTAACGTCATGCACCCGGCCATTTTTTCGTAACTATTACATTATCTGCACTGTGTGTGTTATTTTAACTAATATTTTCTTATGATTAAATAGCAATGACAATAAAGAACACTGACATCATTGTTGAGTAAATACGTGTAATTTATTCGGGTCTCTTGCCATTATTACCAGCAGATATTATTTTATAATTACTCGTATTTTATAAGTAAGTGTTTTATATAGTTTTTAATGATTGCAATTTGCATTCCATTGTCATAGATTTGTGGAATATTTTTATTTATTTTGTATAGTTTTGTATTAAGTATGTCGCAAAATGGGGAAAGAAAAAGTTTTATTAAACACTATGTGTATCAATACTTTCGATACACAGAGTACCTATTTGTTTTGGGATTGTATAGAATGCGGAACAATTTCGAAAAAAGACCCAAACATTTACTTAAATAAGATTATGCAAAGCCGTGAGTACAGTTCTGGTTAATAAATATTTGACATACTTAGTTGCTGACTGTACAAGCATCGCGATGATAATTAATTACTTATTTGCAATAATTACCGAATTATTTATGAAGTAAAATTCAGTTCAAATTTAGAATTTACCAACGTTATTTTATGTTATTGTAATTACATTTATTATTTTAGGAGAAATAAGAAAAGATATGGTAAATGTACTTATTTATATTATGATTTATCACAATTTGTTGATTATAAAAATCTCAGCTATATCGCTTTATTCTAGATTAATCAAATTAATGTAATTATTAAAATAGTTATAAAATTGTTTGACTTTATGTATTTGAACCTGACATAGACGATCACATTATCCATATAAATATATTAACATATGCACAAAATCTATTTACAAATAGCTTTTAATAGTCATTTAGCTATTACTATGTATAACTTTTATGTTGATATTCAATATTTTCACATGTGAGGTAGTTATACTTTATATATTCGACGATACTACATTTTACAGATTTCAATTAACCTACTATACGATAAATATCGAGTGTAAGCATCCATTAGTTTCTATGAAAGTATTGTATTATAATAAGTGTGGCATAAGTCGATATAAACAATACAAGAACTCTCAGAATGCTATTCGCGTTTTATACCTGTCTTGCTCGCTCTTACGCAAGCTAGATAAGAGCCTTTCTGTTTTCACCCATACCCGAATCGCAATCTGACAGCTCACAGACTGTACAATCTATTATCTTATCATCTACGATATGTGTAGCGATTTTTACGGCTATGACTTCGCGCGACCAGCGGCGGCCATAGGTGGGAGTGGAAGTTCCGAGCGCAGTCTCTCGCTCACTCCTGTGGCCGCCGTCTGGTCGCGCAACGTCGTGGCCAGGTCGTTAGGGTTTGTCTCCACTGACGCAGAGACGAAGCGAACCGTGATTTGCCCAATCAGAATCACATTGTTTCCATTGACTCACACGCAGCCCGCGTTAGTGGAAATGTACCCTTATGCTGCACTTCCACTGCCAAAAGTAAAAAAATATTCAGGTTCAAATATATAAAGTCGGGGCTGTAGAATAATCACGAAATTATGTAATGAATGGTCGTTGTTTCGTGCTGCGTACCTTTGGTACGGTGCGCGTTTACTTTATCCAAAAAATACTGGCTCTGAAGATCTATCGAGTACCAATAGTGACGCATTGACCCCTAAATAATGGATCCTTCGATCAATTTGATACAAAGTTGTCTCCTCAGTAAAAGTCAGTTCAGTAGATATCTTAGTTTAAGGTCAAATACCCTCACTAATACTCGTAATTGATTATAGAAACAACTATGAATATGGAACAGTTAATGAGCGATGAACTAAAATACTGTATTTTAGCATAAACACACTTACTCTAGGCATTTGACCTTATAACGAGATTCTTTGCTGGGTTTAATTAAGCAGTCTACTAATTTTAAGTAGTTAATTAATGAATGTATAGTCCAAAAGTCTAATAATGGGAAGAAACTTCGCAGTAGGTACTAATTCTTTAGAGCCAGTATACGGACCCAAGTATATTGTCATTTTGTAATAATTTATCTTAGATAGATATTATAACAAATAAAGTCCTACCAAAGATTCTGGTGTTTCAATGGAAATGAGGTAACCTGATGCTGATACATAATTATACCACTTATATCACTTAGTTTATTGGTGATAATAATAAAGTAACTTACGATGTTGACATATTTGTGTGCGAGTACAAATCGTGGGTGCTGAGTTTGACAATATCTGTGCTATTATGGAATTCTAAAATTTTATTAGAAATCAGTTTTATGAGTGAATCAACTTTTTCTTGTTGTTATATTTGGTCCCGTCGTCGCGTCACCAAGGGGGCAATAGTGATTAAACTTCTTCAGTGCTGACAATTTATATAGCTGATAAAATGCCAGGACATAGTCTGCATAAGAATAGGCTTAGATTTGTTGGAATTTCGAACATTTTGGTAAATATAACCGCCAATAATCGTAATTTTAAGGAGTGAGCCAGGGGACATCACCATGGCAACGAGCAACAGAAAAAAGTTGATTGACCCTCATATGAAGTGGGGTCCTTATTTCAGGATTTTTTTTAAAAGCGCGATGCAGGATTAGTATGGGCGTGTGGCGCCAGATGTACAGCGCCATCTTTTGGCGCACATTCTGTCCGCTTATCACGCCATAAACGCTGGTAGGAATTTAACCAATTTTGGGAAATACGGGAATAGATGACGACCAGACGGTTATAGGATACTTTATAATAATAATAATAATAAATATTAAGGGACAATCATACACAAATCGACCTAGTCCCAAACTAAGCAAAGCTTGTACTATGGGTACTAGACGACGATATACATAATAATATAAATACATATATAGATAACATCCATGAGCCAAGAACAAATATTTGCACAAATATTTGCCCGGGCCGGAATTCGAACCCGGGACCGCCGACTCAGCAGGCAGGTGTCTACAAACCGAGCCAAACGCGTCGTCAAACCAGACTACGGTAAATAAATAAGTTTTATGCGGACGTAGTCGCGTGTAGCGTACCTGAGCGTTTTCCAAAAAAACCCGAATCTCTGTTTAATCTAGAACTTGACGTTTTTGGTTTCATCTTAATAAGGATCTATAGCATTTTCAATGTGAAGAATTGTTTTATTTTCAATGTGAAGATTTTTTTTTAAAGAATAAAGTGTCC
This sequence comes from Apotomis turbidana, assembly GCA_905147355.2. NCBI lineage: Eukaryota > Metazoa > Arthropoda > Insecta > Lepidoptera > Tortricidae > Apotomis > Apotomis turbidana. Next base: position 5,425,497 of record LR990293.1, read on the forward strand.
CAAAATTTGTTTGGGAATTTTATTTACTACGTTATTTGCACGAGAATATAAAAAGTTCGTATTCAAACGTGCTGTAATGGAACGGAAAAGGACACTTTTTTAATTAATTAACACAAATTATAACGGGTCTATGGCGATATTCCCTATTTACCTTCATAATCTAACGTTTCGGCGGGGTTGCACACGCCATGGCCTCAAATATATAGGCCTAGCTGAAACGTTAGATTATGAAGATAAATACTAGGAATATCGCGATAGACCTGTTATAATTTTTTGTTAGTTATAATCAGAGATCGGACGAATGGGCGTCATTATACACGGTGTCCTGTATTTAATGGTCAACTTTCTAACGTCCTACAGACCACGTTAGAATTTTTTTGCGATATTTTCTTTAATGATTGAGACGTTTAATAGTGATACAAACTTGCGTGTATTAGAACTTTATGGTACCCAAAACTTTTTTTGGTGTGTTAATTAATGCAATTCGTTTTTGTCTAAAATTATTTTCTAATAAGTCTAATCACTTGTGGCAAAGAAATAAATAAAAATTGGAGGAAGGCAACTTTAAAAAAAAGCTATTTATCTTAATATTATCGGATGGTCCACGGTGTGTCCAGAAAATACAGGACACCGTGTATAATGACGCACATTTGTCCCACCCGCTAGTGTACAGTAAAATGGTCGAACGAACAATTTGTTTTAACTATGCAAAACGGCCATCTCACGTGAACCGTGCAGGAACTGATCTTGAACCATGCCCATATATGCCACATGCAAATCGCTTCCCCGCTTCTATCGGAAGTACAAGGCTGTGCCTTATTTGGGGCAGATTTGCTAAATCACCGCGTGGCGTCTTCCGGCTGAGTTCGTGATACTTCCGTGTCTTTAATCAGCTTAATTTTATTATAATTAGCTCCACGTTGGTTTGAATTTCTGAAGTTATTACAACGCCCTCTCGCTGGCTATCGAACCTAAAAACAATTTAGGCGACACTACTTAATACTTCGCAGATGATAACGGAGATGGACCAGGTGGCCCATAACCTGTCTGCCTTATTCCGCAGAAATATCTAGGTTTTTCTCTTTACTCTCCCGCACCTTTCGGAATATTATTTATTTTTACGAATCTAAAATACAAATAAGAATATATTATATGCCATGTTCTGACTATACTGCTGGGATGATCCCTAAAATGGTACGTATACGCGAATTACTGCACATGTGCATCAAAATGCATGAACTCCCGAACATCAGTTATCCTGTTGCGGAGATAACGGAACATCCGTTCTTAATAAAGGGGGCCATTTCACCATAAGGACGCATTGTTTACGAGCGGCCGGTTTGAAGGCGGGTCAAGGTAGCGATTCTTCTGAAATTGTTTTCGATTGACCAGTGACGGAAATAAAGAGGAATATAAGAGAGCTTGTACCTTCTTCTGTGTATGATACACAGATATATGTGATATTTTATTATGAATAGTACCTACCTACATACTCGTTACGTATAGTTAGCTCTAGTTATAATCACTGTTAGCTTAATAGTCCCTTCTCTGACTTGCTTAGGCCTTAGATTTTTGTCTATTTTGTCTGACGTTTGGATACATTTAATAGCTCCGAAATGACTGTCGAGACCTTGAGATGTCTCCGAATTTAATTTGTTGGCATCTAAAGCCATAAACGAATGATTCGATTCTGATTTAGTTCTTCTATTTGAAAGAATGGATTGAAAGTGTGTTTTGCTAGTTATCAACAAAGTTGGTTATTTTAGACGTTTGATGACTAGTTTGCTTTCTTAAAGTTTCTAATGTAGCTCTTTAATTTAATTTAAAATTGTGGTTTTATTTTTACTTTTAATACAAAGATCAAAGCTTAAAGAAAAATTGAAAAAGGAGCTACCTGGTGGAAGGGACCGGGAAGCGAACCCGGTAACCTCTGGATTACCGGTCCAGCGCATTAGCCACTTCGCTACCCTCGCTCCACGTAGACCTGACCTGATTTTTTGCTGGCTTTAAAGGTTACATTTTAGAACCCTGTCACTGTCACAATCGGATGGACAGCTAGCTTAATAAGATTCCATTGGTATTTTGACTATCCTGTCGGTATAGGCACAGAATAAGTGCCTAATAGTACCTACAGAAAGGAGCCCTATAAACGCGAATCTCTAGCGGGAGCATTTCTCTTCAACAAAGCTAGCCTTTTCGCCCGCTAAGAAGGTACTGTTTACGTCAGACCGGTTTGAAATCGGGTCAAGGCATCTCTGGCGACGTGCCCAGCCGTGCGTAGCCTCACTTGGGCCTACATTGGAAGGACTTAGGGTTTACTCAAGCTAGGTATAGACTTCGACAGTTTCAAGTTGTCAATGTGATTGATTCGGATCGAATAGCAAAAATCGACGTGTGTCTAATAATATAACTGTATTGCGAACAAGGAATTGCTCTACTGGCGATATCGCAATACCACGTCAAATTGGCCCGGTAAGTAACTATCATTTTAAGTTGAACAAGGTGCCGATGATGGTTGCGTTTCTCACGTGATAAATAAGTGACATTAAGCATCTGTCACTCACACTCACGAATGCTTTAAAAGCAACCATCTTAGGCCCGCAGGCGCGATCTCAAAGCTCCTTAAACCTTTATGGTACCATAGAGTAAGGAAGTATAATGTTTGATCTATGATGGTACTTAAGTATTATACAAGGTGAGCACAGTCGCCATCAATAACAAAACTTCAAATTACTTAAACAAATAGTTAATCGTCACACATCTATATTTGAAGTATACCTACTTTATCAACCTGGCCACATTTGCATTGTTGAATCATATATTACAGCCGATATTAAGTAAGTGTTAACATCCGATCAAAATGGATTGTATGGTAGGTACTTACATGTAATGTTGACTATAGCTACATGGATAAGGTAGTAGGTATATTTAGGTACAAGTCTATGAACGTGGGTATATGCAAGCTATGATCAGACGATACGCATAATTGCTAAGGCTATCGTGCTATCGTATCTGTTCATTGTTTTTATTCAAAAGGATTAGAGTCCCTACACATTACATTGTTCATATATTATAATATAATGCTTTTAGCGGTGACGTAGGTTTTAGGTAGTAAGTAAATTGAACCGCAAATGGTTTGGGCCAGCTAGTACGGTCAAGTTTTTAAACTTCTGAGTGAAAATATAATTCAAAGTATCTGAACAAGCCTCTACGTCGCCAACAATAGTCATGTTCACATATTTTAGCACTCCACTGTACCTACACTGTGGTATACGGGCTTGAAGAACTGGCGTAGCGTGGAAAAACCAGTATTGTATCTGATGGACCGTCGAGATTGTTAAATTGAGACAGCCAACCTGAATAAAGATGGATTACCCTACAAGATGGACTAACATTTTTTTTGTCTGATTGAAGTAATTACGGGGTTGAAGATGAAGTTTCAGTAATAGCCTATTCACTTTTGTCGAGAGAAAACTCAAATTAGAGTAATCAGGAACTTCATATGAAGGCCCAATTTTTTAAGGAGCCTTTTTCTTAGCAGTCTTAGCATATTTATCGCTTCGGACACACGTGTTTTCCAATCTTGATCTGAATACTATCTTGTAGTTCCATATAAATAGTCTGCAGTTCAAAAAGCGGCATGTAAGGACTCTTAGCTTCTCCGTCGTCGCTGACTCAGCCCGCCGATATGGCGAAAACGTTCGACGCACTTTGGATGAATAACGTGATTGTAATGCACCTAACTAGCTAGACGCCATTTTGAAGGATTCAGTTGTTATTCAGTGGTGAGTCAGAAATTCCTCCACTGAAAGTAAGTTACGTGATTGGTTTCTATTGTCAGGATCTGTGACACAGATATAAATAAATAATAAAATAAACAAATATATCGGACAACCTCACACAAATCAATCTAGTCCCACAGTAAGCTCTAGTAGGCTTGTGTTTATGGACACTAGACGACGATAAACATAGGTACCTACTTATATAGATAAATACATACTTAAATACAAATAGCATCCATGACCCAGGCACAAATATTCGAGTTCATCACACAAATATTTGCCCTTGCCGGGATTCGAACCCGGGACCGTCGGCTCAGTAGGCAGTTGCTTAACCACTGCGCCAACCGCGTCGTCATATAATGTAAAACATGCGTAAAAATGAGATTATCTGTCTTATGATAAGGAGTTACGGCAGCCTAGAAACATACGTAGGTATAGAATACGTACCGTCTAGGAAATGGAAACACGCTTTTTCACTTTTGTCACAATGCACAGTGACAATAAGACAAAAGTTACGCGTTTCAGTTTTGTTTACTTACACGTCCTGTGTCTCTAAGTACAAGTATCAAATAAAGAGGTACCAACACTGTTTGTATACTGATTTCTCTGTTACTGTAAAGATTCATTCTTTTTAATACCTGTAGAGCTCTGTAGGTCATTCTACAGTCAATCTATTTGATTCTTCACCTAAAAATCCACAGCCATAACTATACCAGCATGGAATCACTGATCTTATGTCAAACCTAAGGATAAAATGAGTTAGATTTGAGCGTAGATCAAACATTATAATTTGAGTAATTGATGCTGATTGCATGTACGAGTGATTATGGATGTCAAATCAGAGATAACTAATTTTGCGACCTCGCTTGGCACTTACATGATTGGAGATCCACTGCTGGTGTAAACTGGATTCATTGACACTTTGCTAATTAACTTTTGCACACAGAAATGCGTGTAAGATCTAATAGGTAATAAAAACGATTAATGGGTCGATTGCAAAAAAAATTTACATAGTTAAGGACTTAAATTAAAACACAAAGGAATTGTGTGACGAAGTTACCAATACATTTTGTATGACTAACTTTCGTCACACAAAGGAAGCGATCGTGATTTTTTGTTAACTAAGCTTTTAACTTTATACAATTTTTCTGCAATCGACCCTAATCAAGTAGTAATGTAGTATATCCATTGTACATCTTCTTACCTACAATTAACTATGATGACATTCTAGTGTATGATCAATATGAATTAATAATTGTTACATTTTAATAATTGTAAATTAGTACTTACTACTGTTAAAAATGTTTTAATAAGTGTATTAATATTTGCATGCTGTCTTGTGGACAGCTGAATTAGGAGATACCAATGTAATATACTAAACACCTGTAATATGACCCTATTCAAGCAAATAAATGATTTATGATTTATGATTTATGATTTTTATGCTTAATATATTCCTTACCTATTAACCACCCAAAATAACCACAACTATTCTTTCTTCCTTATAATCAGCCCTTACTCGACCTTTGACCCTGATCCGTTTGACATTTCACAGCACAGCTTTTAATCGTTATGCAGCCGACATGTGTTTTATTTGTATCCAGATACTGTACCTAATCTATGTAGTGACTTCGATTAATGCCAAGTAGAGTCGGTTTAAAGAAAGCGCATCTCGTAGCCACGCCTTGCCTGTCGGCATTCAGTTGAATGCCTAGGCCTATATGGTTGAATAAGTTAGCAACCTATGTTCAATGACTTGGCTGCTTGAAAGCTAGCCTTGGAAACGGCTTAGAAATTATCTACATATGCTCGTAATTCCTTGGCGTATAATTCTGTAAGCCAGTTTACGAAATCAAGGGGTTATTTTGTTTAATAATGACTTTATATCAGATTGGGCTTTAAACTTTTAATCAATTGCTTCCCTATATTCCACGAAAAAATCTACAATTGTGACTGCACGCTTGCTCGTCTCGCTTTAAGCAAGTACTACCTACATTCGTAAACAAAAGCTTGGGAATCTCAATTAATAATGGTTATTACACTGAACGACACTTAAAATAATAATAGTTAGTGCAACAAAAACTGCCCGCATCCGGGCGTAAAGTGGCTCAAATTACGACGTTTGATAGCCACTGCTTCAATTTGAGAGAGAGAGAAGGATTATTTAGTTAAAGGAACTGAAACAAAGCGAAAATAATTGGAATTAATATTTAGAATTTATTCGTTTTTTAACGTTCTGCTCCCCACAGGTCATCTGGAAGGAACTCCTTAACGCTTAACGATAAAACCGCTTATTGCTTAAGTCTACTAAAAACTTACCGTTACCCATAGAATATCTGTAAGAAATTGCTCTTTAACGATACGACCGCCTATTGCTTACCTCTACTTCAACCTTTACTTCAGATCATATTGTGTTTCTTCCTTGTTAAGTACATACCTAGGACTAAGAATACAAACTCATTAAGTGACAAATACCTACTTAAAATAAAACTCGTATCTCAGTATTAATCTACAATATAGAAACAAGGTTTTGTAGAGTAGTGACAGAAATTATAGTCAGTTTGGTTGTCACCAGGCGAGATGATCTAACTACTGCTTGCTTTCTACATTTAGTTAGGTGTAAGGGCCGTTATAAAGGCCTGTATATCATGCATTGTGCGTTCAGATGATCATATAACAGTGCAAGCTCTCAAAGTATGTCAGATCCGCATAGGCCCTACAATGCACAAAGTAACAACTCATATCGGTCAGTCAAGCAAGTTACTTAACCCATTTCCTTTCGTTTATCGTCAGTCCATGCCTGCCAGTACGCACAACGACCGCGCGAGTGACGCACGCATGTTCCACATTCGAATTCAAATCCCGTCTTTTGTTTCGAACTTTGAATTTAGAATCGGCAACCGTCTTTTGTTTGAGGATAAGTTTGAATTTATAATTTTGCAACCGGCTTTTATTTTCGAACCTATTTGAAATTGTAATGTGCCTGTGATTGGAAATGTCGGCGCTGTTGAAGAACGTTACGAATTGCATTTGGTATGCATTTGAATCGCTGCAGAATAAGGATGTGGTGCATAAGTCAAAGTTGAAGGTAAGTTGCTGTTGGTTATTTTTTTTCTATTAACGAGGTTTGCTCTTGACTTTGATAATATCTAATTGTAAGATAGAGCGAGCGTTAACGCTTTATGTGATAATATATGCCATATTTATGTACCTCGATGACTATTATGTTGATTAACGATTTTTAATTGATTGACGTTTACAAAAGTACTAAATATTTAGAAATCTTAATCTAAAAGGCATAGTGGTAACATTCATTGGTTCAAATGTTTGCTTATTTGAGTGCAAATGAATAGATTTTTTGCGGATTAATAGATCACTGAAGATCTGCTCAAGATCAATCGAAGTGATGAGTGACCGGTCGCTACGGAGATTCATAGGAGAGGCCTTTGTCCAGCAGTCGAGTCGGCCTCTTTCAGCTGATACCTATGAAACCAGGACTAAAGCATAAATTTGTAACCGTTACTCGTATTTGTGAGGCAAAACGACACAAAACGAGTGTTTTATGGGTTTCTATTAGGTCATCAATTCATCATACATTTCAAGAAATATGATGGATATACCATGTATGTGATAATTAAATTACTTTGGTTTTTGAATGAGTCAATCTATCATGCTCTACTTCATGTTCTTTAATGATTAGGTGACCAAACATTGAAAGTGAAGTGACTAATTTGTTTACATAGAAAGACAACAATTCCTATACACCTACCTGTTTTTCGTAGAAAAAAGAGATTAATGAGTTTAGTGCCCCAATATACAGTTCCTAGAACGATTTCAGAGATATAAGAATCTTAGAATGAATGCAGTCTAAACATTACAAATACCTACTAACAAATTGATTGACATATAGAAAACATAAATTAGCGGGTCAGACTCTGTTTCAAGTTTACAGCTTAAACCTCCCATATAGAGTTTAATATTCTATATGTCGGCGGCCGATCGTAAAATCCGGCAGATCACGGAATTCCTAGGCATATCGTGAGACGCCGCAATTTCATGATTTGGCTAAATGACATCCGCAATATCGTTCAAAACATAACGTATACCGATTTGCCCAATGACGTTTAGGCAGATCATGGAATTCCTAGGCATATCATGAAAGGCCGCCATTTCATGATCTGGCTAAGTAACACCCACAAGTGACGTTTAGGCAGATCATGAAATTCTTAGGCATACTTCGTTTTACGGGTCACAAAAAAAATAACCCTAACCTACCTATCTCTGAGAGCAGGTTCGTTTTTAGGGTCATAACACCCCGTACTGTCTAGGTTAGGGTTATCTTTTTTATCAGGCACATCATGATATGCCTGGTCAACTTTTAGCCAAATCATGAAATGGCGGCGTTTCACGATATGCTTAGGAATTTCGTGATCTGGCGGATTTTACGATAGGCCGCCGATATATATAAATTTCAATGTGATACCCGAACCCTTTCCTGTGATAATCACACTAATATAATAAAGGAGAAAGTTTAAATGTGTTTGTATGTTTGTTACATGTTCACGCTTAAACTTTCAGAACAAATTTTGATTTGGTATGCATTTAGCTGACACCCTTAATTAGCACAGTGGTCCCGCAAGATAAGCGGGTAACACTACGGAGAGCAGCTATTAGTTTTTTTATAATCTACTCTTGTGACAATTGCTATCTTCATTTCACATATATACTTTGGAGGTAGCCCTTCCCCGCCTACAGCCACAAAATGAAATTACACGAACAATAAAGTAGGTACACATTCTTCCCACAACGAGGTCAACGGGTAAAGGTCAGGGCGATAGGTGACATGGTGACGTCATAATGTCACCGTCCAGACGTTTATAGGACAATTTCGCTTTTAGGTCAGGCTTTTAATCCAGTTAGGGTGTGTTATGGTCGCACCCTTAATTAATGCTATGGATGTTGTTTTACCCGATTTTGCAACTAACGATGATGGATGGCTGACAGATTGAGAGACTAACCCGGATAATTCACAGTATCCAAAGAATGAGAGTATGTAAATTAACCGATTCTGACCTAGAGATGTTCCGTTCTCGAGAACATTTCCCGATTTGTAGGGGGGGGGGACGTTCTCAAGAGAACATTTCCCATGCAAACTGGGAAACGTTATCGAGAACGGCACGTCTACTCGAACCGCAAGAATCACGATTCTTATTCTTACGTGACGTGGTAAAGAAGAACCAAAAAGTTCGACGAGATTTTTAGGCGTAGGTACTTAACCATACATAACGAGAAAAGAAGCGATTGGAAAAAAATTCCGTTGTGTGACTTAAATTAATGATACAAAAACAAACCTCAAAACCTTAACGTACGTTATTCGATGGTTAATTGTCCTCATACGACGTAAACTTAGTTACAAATTTTAATTGGTAGGTAAACCTTTTGGTTTTTGGTAATCATCCATAACTTTAAAATAATTATAGAGGTATTATTTTATTTTACAGCCTGTAAACACTCAAATAATCGTGTGTTAAACACGAATGATTAACCCAGATTCCATAACTGCACAGAGAAATGTACTTAAAAGTGGTAATTGACCAAAATTAAGTTTATTAGCGCTCGGGGAGCTTTCACGAGAAGTATTCGTACTGCGTACAAAAACATACGAAAGCTTGTGTGCTTTAAAAGCTTGTGCAAGCAATTTTGTACCGTTTTCTACAAAGCAGGCAGTGCCGGCATGAAGTCGTAAGTAGAGCCAGCATATCGATACCTTAGTTTACAGTCGTACCTACTATATTTTTTTGTCAATGAAAGTTTAAACCTCATAGAGTTGGAACCCTTTCGGTTGAAAACGTCATAATATTATGTGACGTTTTCAACCGCAAGGGTCCACTTTGTTGGTTGTTAATAGAGTCGAAATTTGGTTGCTTCTGTACACGAATAACCGTTTTTAGGGTTCCGCACCCAAAGGGTAAAAACGGGACCCTATTACTGAGACTTGGCTGTCCGTCCATCCGTGTGTCCGTGTGTCACCAGGCTGTACCTCAAGAACGGTAATAGCTTACGAGTTGAAATTTTAAAAATAACAACATATTAAAAATAAAATAAAATAAATATTAAAGGGGGGCTTCCATACAACCAACTTGAACGGAACCCTTCATGTGCGAGTCGGACTCGCACTTGCCCAATTTTTATTTATTTAATCTTTATTGCAAACTTATCGTACAAAACGCGGACTTAATGTCATGATTCATAAAGCATTCTCTACCAGACAACCTTCGGGCAATACAGATAAATTGTGGGTGGTGCAACTAACTTAAGCAAGTTTTAATAAATAAATACTTAGATAAATACATATTAATAGATAAATACATGCACATATATTTAAATAAATACAGTCGGAACAACTTAAGTAATTAGACAAGCTACAAATTCACAACTGCTAAAAAAATATTAAATTAATTTAATTTTGATTTTGAAGGAATTCACATATCTTGGGTAAATTTAATTAAATTTGCCTGAGGCTTGGGTCAAGAATATGCATCCCACACACGTGCTCCTGCGGCAAGGGCGTGGATCAGCTGGGTCGACACGGCCTCTCATGTCCCAGAAGCGCCGGTCGCCTATACCGTCACGGCGCCATAAACGACTTGGTCCGCCGTTCGCTTGCTACCGCCTCTGTACCTGCAATTTTGGAACCCGTGGGTATGGCCAGAGACGATGGCAAGCGTCCGGATGGCGCCACTTTGGTACCGTGGAAGCTGGGGCGAGTCCTGGTGTGGGACGCAACATGTGTCGACACGTTCGCCACGTCCCACATCCAGGCGACTCGTTCACAAGCCGGCGCAGCTGCCGACCAGGCTCAAATCCTCAAGCGCCGCAAATACTCATCTTTGTCTAAAGATTATGAATTTGCGGCACTTGCGGTAGAGACATTAGGACCCTGGTCGGCCGATATGAAGGCATTTATGAGGGCCCTGTCGCCTCGGTTGGTTCGTGTCTCGGGGGACCCCAGAGCTGGCGCGTACCTCTCACAGAGGATCGCTCTTGCGATCCAAAGAGGTAACGCCGCCAGCGTAATGGGAACCATGCCGCAGGCAGACCTTCTGGATGGGGTATTCTTTTTATAGAAAATGTATATATTTTATTCTTATTTTTTCTAATTAGTTTTAACAAATTGTACATAATAATTATCCTTTCTTTTATGTTTATCTGTAGTTTTTAGTATTGTAATGTTTTATATTTTATGTATTATATTGTATGTGTTTATTTTAAAATAAACTCGAGAAGTATATATTGTTTTAATTTATAATCCGTATGTATCTGGATTGCATTCTATTTAATTGTTTTGGAAGTACGTAAAGTCAATATTTGTTGATCTTCTGTACGTAAATACAACATGACTGCTCTCGTACCTACACTTTATCTACTGTCTACTGTCTAATCTTTGCTTACGCAATGAATGATATGCTTGTTCTAGATACATATAGTTTGTAAAATGAGATAAGAGAATGATTTCTAATTCAATCAACAATGAAATAATGTATGAAGTAAATAGTTTAGAAACTGATATTAGTGATATTATTAGTTTATCTAGGTGTCGACTTGACACTAAGTTGGTGACCACTTACGAAAGATGAAATGAAATGAAATTATTTATTCAGTAAGTACCACAAGGGTAGTTTCACAAGTTAGACTGCGAAACGACCGGCATTTCCGAAGAGAAAGTCAAAATTAACTGAAAGGTATTGTTTCCCTAAGTTAAACTAAAATAAATCAATTACATTTAGGTTTAACGGTTTTGAGATTTCCCATTACTACTCTTATACTGTTGACTTCTTAATTGGAACGTGCGCACCCATATTACTAGTAGTTGACCACCCATAATGAAAGACAGGGTTTTCCATTCCATGATAGTAAAATGCTATAAATAGACGCATTTGCCTCCATAGACAGGATAAGTATGCTAAAATACGAATCACAGAACGGATAGGTTCTGTAATTCATATTTTAGTCTACTTGTCCGACTGTCCATGTTGTCTAGTAGACAAAACACAACACGTTAACAGAGTGACACCACCATGACAAGTTTATTAGGCAATCAAATCAAACTGCACTAAATGAAAAACGCAAAATTAGTAATTCAAAAATAAAAGAGTTAAAATTGTTGCTCATTATTTTTATTGCAATTTACTGCGTTTTAAAATACATACGAAACAGGTTTACTCACGTCGTAGAAGTAGAATATCGCTCGACATGTTTCGAATCGGTTCGCAATTCATCATCAGAATCTACTGATCGTAGCTCGTGAGTAAATACATATGAATCAATGTATTTGAACTTACTGCGAGCCGCGTTGTTTTACAATGTTTAGCTTATAACAAATTATCGTCACTAAATAACCCGATCTTTCAAATAAGGCTCGCCATTCGCAAAAAGTCAGGGTATAAATTACAATTAAAATGTCGCAACGGCGCGGCGTCGCGCTCTCGCGCCGTGTACGGTGATACGACATTCCCAACATGAGCGTCACGGTAGGGCTGCCAACAGTACACAGCCTGGTGGCTGCCCATCATGGCGTGCCGGGAGTCCGGTGAGCACTAAGAGATTCGATGATCTTCTAGTGTAGTTACGGTGGCCCAGGCTCGTAACCACGACCTTAGTCTTTATGGGCCATGATTTAGTTGGGGCCCTCGTCTTTTCATCCTAGAGTTCCCTGAGCATCACGGGCCGTCTTCTTTCCACCGCGAGAAGAGCTTAAGCAGTGGCTCGTCAGGGTTCATCTTCTTCTTCTTGCTGCCGCGAGGGGCATTATAGGGCTGTCACCTTAGGTAATACAGGCTGTAGTAACCCCGTCTTACCTAAGGTGGTTACGCCTCCAACTACGCTAGTAACCTATGCACCAGTGTGCAACAGGGTGCTTGGCTCCGCCTACCACGTACTTTTATATATTTACTAGGACAGACACTCGTAACATGCACGTTGATACGTCGTGTCGTCACATCTCACGACCAATAAGTGTCGCAATTTACAACAATAGTGTCGTATTCTAAAACTAATAAACAGAATTAATTTAAATTCTCAAGCGGCTTATGCGTAAATTATAAAGAGAAAGGTAGAATGTAGAGTAATGTTTGATTTTCTGCCGAGCTTATTATCTTTACTATGCTACGTAATAAAGACAAACTACTTAATGCTTTGTATTACTGCACATATTTTTAACATATCTGCACGTATTGCTATATTAAACTCTTGATTGGTAATCTAGTTATTGAAATATTTAATCCCAGACAACTGTCAACTAGTCAGGCTGCAAGTAAATACGAAATTGAAATAACAAGCCATCTATGGGCATTGGAAATAGAATAAAATTATTCAAGGAATGAATAATGCGCATTTCAAGTAGTGTTTGCATAGATACCTGCAGAAGCGAAGCGAGTTCGTACCGGATACCTTGACGTTAATGATAATCAGTATGCGTTGACATTCCTAGTGTGGCTGGTCCTGGTTAGGAATGACGTCGCGACTTTCAAGGACATTTGTATTAAATTGACTATTTGCAGAGCCATTTCAGTAAAGGAGCCTAATTAATTATCTTGAGCCAAGAAGCCGCATTTGCCATCTTAAGGATAGACTTAAGGTCGCTAGCTCCAGCCTTCAATCATGGTAGAACGAGATTGTGATTAGGCGAAAACTGAACAGTAAAAGCTAGTTTTTATCGCATTCTGTGTAATTTTGTCATTGTCATTGTCACCACTTTGCGCCTAAAGCATCTTATCAGATGCGAGCGAATATTTTAATAACCATGTCTTGGCAACCCTAGTTTCCTCCAAAATGTCAAACTTTACGTCTTAGTCTTACGCCAGCTTTCACACAATCGCGCAAAGACATTATTGATCATGTTGAATATATCTGATATAAGTCCATTATATCTTGATTTCCCGTAATGGATAGATTTGTCTCGTAATGTTGACAGATTCGTGTAATTATGTCACGTCGGGCCACAAACGTCGTGTTTACACACTTTCGTATTGATTGTGTCAATTACAAGGCGATGAATGCACTTTGCTCAATTGAAATCATATCATTATGATAATAATTATGAGCCTTGATTTTGATATAAGAACTCGAACTTATGTCGACACGCTGCAATGTTTATGCTCAATTACGAGTATGTTCGATTAAGGTGAAGCTGTCAGATTTATTCAATCTTACTTAATTTCAGTGAGAATTGGTTTTCGGTAATCGTTGATATAATGGTAATGATACTTACTCTTGTTTTTGTTTTCCGTGACTTTCAATCTTTGAATTTCAATCATAAAAGGTATTCGAATTTCTGGTTATGCGTATAATAGAGCTCTTTTATATGTATCTCTGTATCTCTTATATTTCCATAATAGCGTAGTCAGCTAGGTATTCCATTTATTTTGGCCTGGTAGTTAATGAAACAAATGGCTTTAAGATTTTTCATAATTCAAATAATCCTTACTTATAAATTACAAGAAATATATTGTTTGAGGTTTGGAGACATATTTAATTTTTCGATCTATTGTCCCCAACCCCATGGTTTATTTCATAGAAAACTATATTTATAGAGAAATCTTCAATGAACAGGTCATTGCGATGAGTTTGACACCGCTCTTTTAATATAAGCCTATAAGATTAGGTATAGTACTCGTATAGTATAGTTAATGCCAGCACAGCTTCCAGAATAAGTCATGGACAAAAACTAGTTCAATATTTAAAAAGTTTAACTTATACAAATATTGCCACAACGACCTTGCCATAATAAACTGGTTGAGATTTATTCTATTTATAACGTAGATAGTTATTAAAGTGTGATTCATCCACGAAGTTGTCTGGCTAAAAGACACCTAAGGTCATTTTGCCGGTTTGTAGAATAGAGACGTTGTGGTCGCAGATATACCTAACTGCAATAGTTTTTGCGCCGAAAGACTTATTATGGGGATCCTCCTATTTTATAGAAGAGATTTCACCTATTCTAGAACAGAATCAATGTTGATCCCACGGAGTATATGGAGATGGCATTCAGCGCAGTTTGTTCTAGCACCGCTGTAGCCGACTTTTACACGCACACAATTATATTGGTATAAAAATAAGGTTTTACAACAAACAGAAGTGAGTTGACATTGGCTGAGCTAATGTGTGCGTATTACGTAGTCATACACTACTACGATCAATGTATCGAGAATTTTAGTCCTTATATGCATATCAGACAATGTCTTTATTTTTATTATAACTTAAATAGAAATAAAATAAAAGACAAATATGAGACTTTATGATTCAGTACGACAAAGCCTCGAATTGACAAGAAATTGATTTCTACTTCCGTCAATTCAGTAGTGTCACTTTTGATATTAACGCTGGCTAAATATCGCAAGGTTTTATGTTACAATTTTAAAACATTTAAAATTGAACCCTATCCTTGTAGCACGGGGTCTAATTTTAACGACCCAGAAAATGTAATGTAAGCTCTGCCAGCGGTATGCATCTAATGATTCTAAAGGTTAAGGGCGTGATCAAATCAAAATAGTCGATATCGATAAAATAATAATATGTATAGGCTTATAATATGTATAATGCATGTTGAAAATATTTATTTTGTATGGTCGTAAACGTCGTAAATTAAATTATCAGACCTTTTAATTTCTGGCGACGAAATCAAATGGAAGCGTCCATCTCAATCTTCCTATCGTTCAGAATGCTTACTTTACATGTAGTGATATATGAATATTAAAAACATCACCTTACAACATTTGGAACAGGTAGTAGGTAAATTATAAACGGAGTAGATTTATTTATTTTATCATATAAAATGTAAACAAAATAATTAAGGGACAATGTACACAACTCGACCTGGCCTTATACTAACCAATAGTAGACGACGATATAAACAATATATATAGATAACATCCATGACCCAGGAACAAATATTCGAGTTCATCACACAAATATTTGCCCTTGCCGAGATTCGAACCCAGGACCGCCGGCTCAGTAGGCAGGTGCATTAAAACTGCGCCAACCGCGTCGTCAACTGACTAGCACGTATTACATTGTGGATTACGTTTGTGGCGCCGCATACAAACGAGGTGCAAATACTTATAAAAATAATGTAATAATTAATGTAATTTAATCTGCAAATTCTGAGTTTTAGTAATTATTTTTGACATAAGTAACAAATTGAAATATGTAACAATAAAGTATTTGAATATTGTTTTATTTTGTTTGCATGCCTATTTGTTAGAACATAAGCAACACTGTATATACCTGTATCACCTAATTTATTACTATGTTCTTGCAATAAACGAATTTGAATTTGAATCAAACTTAACGCAGCCAGGTTCTCCAAATATGATTTACCTATTTATTACCTATTATTTAATTAATCTTTATTGCACAAAAGAAACCGTATCGTACAAAAGGTGGACTTGATGTTTGAAAAGGACTATATTTTTTAAGATTTTTATTAGTATTTGTAGTAAGTATGTGGCGATTTCAGATTTTTATAAGTATTTGTAGTACTTGCCAAATTTCATAGTTCTAGGTCATCGGGAAGTACTCTATCACTTTGATTCCCTTGAGTGACGAAATGTGCGTTTTTGGCGACATAAACGGCTGTATCTTTTTTTCACGTTAACGTAGAAGCTTGATTTTTTTTTCACAGCTTTAAGGGACCCTAGACCTGAGTAAATATACATATAGTGTTAATTTCAACTCGATACCTCCACGCGTTCTCGAGATAAAGGGTCTTGACAGACAGATAGACAGACGGACGGACGGAAAACAAAGTGATCCCATAAGATTTCCGTTTTTTCCGATAGAGGTATGGAACCCAAAAAAACAAGGTGATAAAGTGTAAATTATATAATTAAAATGGACAAATTAGTATGAAACACGAGCGGCTCACATTAAAACCTCCATACAGCATATCGACAATTTATGGTTTAGACTTGTTCCCCGGCACTAAATTGTCAGACGGACGTATACATTGCGTGCTCCTAAAGATGTTGCGTGAATAGTTGCCATGTCAAGCTAGTAATGTATAAATTGTCATAATCATAATGCACTGCAATATTTTACGAAATATTACAAAATACCGAATTTTATTACTTTCCAGTGAAATTAAACGGTATCAGGTATCTTTTTGAGTATGCAGATCTCGCCTGTGCGATTATAATGGCACAATTCGGCATATTTCTAATTTTTTAGCACATAATTACTCAAGCACGTTCGTACGGTAACTAAGTGACTGTTGACATCACGTTGACATATCTTTGGGTATTTGGGCTAAATCTCGGTTATGCGTGCCCCGCCCAATACCCAGTCTATAGTATTCTTATGGTCTGTGGTTGATCCTTTTTGTTTATGAGGTGATACCACATTTCTTACTTAAATAACACTCTAGTGTGGGACGCTACCTGTGTAGACACTGGCTCCTTCCCATCTCCATGGAACATCTCATAAGCCAGGCGCGGCGGCCGAAGCGGCCGAAAAATTAAAAGCACACAACAAGTACAGGGGTCTCAGCTCTGAATACGATTTTGTTCCATTCGGGGTTGTGACCCTTGGTCCGTGGGGGCCCAGTGCTCGTCAACTGTTTAGGCAGATTTCGAAAAGACTGGTCGACATCACGGGGGACCGAAGAGCTGGCAGCTTCCTCGCTCAACGCATAAGCGTTGCAATATAGCGAGGAAATGCTGCCGGCGTCTTCGGGAAATCGGAACCAAAAGGGGTCCGATTTTTTAAGTCTTTTTTTATAATTAATTTAATCTGTCTTAGCCTTATTTTAGTTAGTTAGGTTCTTAGTTTATAGTTAGTATTTTAATTTCTGTAGGTTTATGTGTTGCATTATTTAGTAATTTTATTCCGTTTCGGCGTGAAGAATTTGATTGAATCATTTTAATGACTATTAAATAATACATTCACTGAAGTGCAAGTGGAAAGTGAACCCACGCCCTCTGCTAGACCGGAGCAGTGCTGGATTGCGTGAAATTTTGGCTTCTTATTTATCCTTCCCACCGAATGCTTCGTTTTATTGAATTTTAATTTCATAGACAATTTTTTCGCCGGAAGTCATACTTACATCTTTCAGAAATCTTGAATTTTAAGTCAACCTATAAATTAGGTTAGGTTTGTGTCATAAAATCCTAAAATATGTTTGGTTTAAGAAAATGCTTTCGATGAGATGAATATTCTACAAAATAGAAATTTGATGACTCGATTGTTTTTTTTTTTTTATAACGGCACAACATAGTGGCTCCACTTCGCCTGATGGTAAGCAAAAAGGGGAGCCCAAGTCACAATGGCAACTGACGAGAAACTAACGATGCCAAGTCAGTTGACACTGCCATGCTGGCCCGAGAGATGCTTCTTCACGCTTCGTTTGAAGGGTCCCAAGTTATAAAAAGGAGGAAACACATGAGCCGGCAAGGAGTTCCATATTTTAATAGTTCGGCAGATGAAGGAATTGCCAAACTTCTCGGTACGTGTGGGAATATTCTTCACTATTGTCTATAAAGCAAGGGTAAACAAACGTAAAGAGAAGCAAAGGTAAAGGGTAAATAAGTGTAACCCAAACTAGTGTTTTACTCTGTGCTTGGTATACCTATATACCAAGCAAGCTTGATTCTCTCGCCAATATAATAATAATAATAATCTTTATTGTACATTAGGTGTGTTACATAGCTGAATACATTATTCGGTTAGTACAAACAAGTCGGGATAATGTGGTCGAAGCTTTCATCCCCTAAACTAGGTGTGAACCTGTGCCTTAGGGGCTTGAGTTCGTCACAGTTCTGTGTCTAAACTAACATGATTTGGACAATGTAACAGCAGAAAAACATAACTAAATTCTACATAACAAAGATGTGTCTATGGTAATTAAAAATTAATAGGTAAGAACAGTTATTCAATTATTCAAGTATTATTAATTGTGCCTGCTACTTTATGTAATTATATAATAACTTTAACGCCTGTAAAACTCAAGAAACTGTTTCAAGAAGTATTTCGGGGTCATGGTAAGATAAGCTTAGCAGCCAAGTTTGCAGTTTAATTTTGAGCTCAAATTGTGACAAACAGTATATAGAGATCAAGTTATTGATTTTATTATAAAGACGGGAACCTTGGGCAGCTGTTGTCGGCACGCAAACGAAGTGCGGCAGGGTGTAGCTATGGAAACGGGATGTCCTCTTCGTTTTATAGAGATGCTAGTGTCAAATGGTAGGAGCGAGTGCCGGCGTAAAATGATCCGTTGCAAATAAATTTGTCTCACTGAGAGGACATTGGCTTCTGAGTAAAGTTGAGTCGTGGAGTAGTCTCTCCTTTTAAACAGCATCACTTTTAGGACGGCTCTTTGTGCTCGCTCAGCCTGTATCAGAGTGGATTTGTAGGTGCCCCCCCAAACTGGTATACAGTAGGCGATAATCGATTGGCACAAGCTCTGGTAGACTATTTTCAGCGTGTCTATAGGTGCGGAGTGCCTCAGCTCTTTAAAAAATATAGTAGCCTACGGAGACGTGTACAAAGAGCCTCAATGTGAGAACGCCAATTCAACCTCTCAATATATACGCCTAAATATTTAATATCCGGGACTATGGAGAGGGCATAACAGTTGCAGTTAGGAAATTGAGTAATACAGGTGTGGGCTCTCACTATCCCAGATTCATTTGGGGGGGTTGGGGAATTCGGAAGACAGAAACGTACTATCTTTGATTTTTCAACATTTAGAGTTAGTTTGTTATTTGACAGTCATTTTTTCACCCTAAGTAATGCGTACTCAGCAGTTTGTTTGGCCTTCTCCCAGGTTTTATGGTATACCAGTAGAGCTGTGTCATCCGCTTAAGTGAAAATTTCGCAATTGGGTATGGACATTTCACACAGCTCATTTATGTATATTAAAAATAGGGTCGGGCCAAGAACGCTGCCTTGCGGGACACCATAATGGAGAATATCGTCATTACTTCGGTAGGAACTAATTTTTACGCATTGCGAGCGATTTGAAAGATAGTCTTCAAATATTTTGAGGGATAAGCCACGAATTCCAATTCTTTCTAATTTTGACACTAGAATAGGGATAGAGACAGTGTCAAAGGCCTTAGAGAGGTCTAAGAAGATGCCATAGCAGTGTAGCTTATTATCCAACTTATTGACGAGAGCATTTGTGAAGGCCGAGACAGCATCCTCTGTAGAGACTCCGGCTCTAAAGCCGTATTGATTTGTGGCTATAAATTGATATTTGTTGAGGTAGGAGGTAAGCCTGTTATTAAGGATTTTTTCTAAAATTTTGGATAGTGAGCTTAGAATCAAAATCGGTCTATAGTTTGCGACACTGGCTCTATCACCATTCTTGTATATTGGGTGTACTCGTACCACTGCCTTTTTAAATATATTGGGGAAGCAACCGTTTTCGATGGCTAGATTAAATATATGGGTTATAGATGGAACTAGGTATTCTTTTGACTGTAAAAGGACCTTGCTGGGGATATTGTCCCAGCCAGTAGCACAGTCAACACGCAAACTAATTAAGAGGCGTTCAACTTCGGCAGGATCAGTTGGGGATATAATCATGCTGTTACACGGGGGGATACTAATCGAAGGGGGAGAAGAAGAATAATTAGAAGTGATTTTAGAGGCCAGATATTTCCCGATATTAATGAAATAATCATTGACTATGTTGGTAGATGCTTGGGCGTCGACAGACAGCTGGAGAAGCTCATTGGGGGACTGTGTTGTCCGATTGATATTGGTTATTGCCTTGATAGCCTTCCATGTGGCATTGGGGTTATTTCTAGCCTTTTCCAACTCGTTTCTTTCATGGGATCGTTTTAATTTCCTGAGAAGTGCGTTGCAGAAGTTACGGTAGCGTTTATATGTTTACTTGAGTATCGAATTGTTTGGGTTTTTAGTTGATTTATAGTGCATACGGTCGCGGTTACGTATGCAACGTACTAATCCATGAGTCATCCACGGTTTAATAATTTGTAATTTTTTTGGTGTTAGCACTTGGCGCATGTGTTGTGTGATGACTAGTTGTAGAATATTGACAAATATGTTGGCGGCCTTATTGGGATCGACAGCTTCCATAACTGCACCAAAGTCGGTGCGCTCTATAGCTTTTTTAATGGCAGAAAAGTCATAGCGAGTGGAAGAGTTTAGTATTGACGTGTCTTTTTTTATATTTTGTAAGCAAACACATGTTGGTAAATGATCAGTTATGTGAGATTGAAGGATAATTATAATTACAGTTGTAGTTGTTTAAGTTTATATCTGCAATCCTCGAGGTTGCTTGTGGCCAACCACAGACCATAGTGTGGCCAACTGACTCAACACTCTTTTTACAGTGCTGCGTAAGTATTTACATGACTGATCGATGTCGTCCCGGTAGCG
Source organism: Apotomis turbidana (assembly GCA_905147355.2). Taxonomy (NCBI): domain Eukaryota; kingdom Metazoa; phylum Arthropoda; class Insecta; order Lepidoptera; family Tortricidae; genus Apotomis; species Apotomis turbidana. The sequence continues at coordinate 5,446,682 of LR990293.1, forward strand.
AAAAAAAAGTTTGTGCGCACATCAGAATCTTTCTAAGTCAGTAGAAAGGAAAGGAATTTAGGTAGAAAATGGGTTCAGACATTTAAATAATCACAGCTTATTCTTCGTGTATCGTAGTTTTTTTATCGTTTCTGCTATTTCTTATTGTAGAGACTATCTACGCAGCTAACAATCTAACTAAAGTTGGAATTTAGTACGTTTCTTCAAGAATAACCAACTTGAATGAGAAGAAATTGTATTTCCGAGAGCAAATGAACAAGTTACTATACATTATTATAAAACACAGAAATCGTCATAGATGTGTCTATTATATGTGAGGAGTTCCCCCGATTCTTCACGGATCTCGTCATCTGATGATCTACACTAAAATGTTATGGAACCAACTTTGAGATGCCTTAGATTCTCTCGAAAAAAATAATAATTTCCAAATAGGTTCATAGGTAAATTACGAAGTTCTGAGTGAAAACAAACATGAAAAAAAAGAACCGAATTGAGAACCCCCTCTTTGAAGTTGTTTTGAAATGAGAAAGCATCATAAAATTTCGTCTATAGCACTATTTCATAACGGCTAATAACATGTCTCTAACTTAGTTACATGATAATGATAAAATGACAATCAAAGTACAATGTTGATCGCATCAATATTTTTTCATACCTTAGATATAATATTACAAACATCGTCAGTTTTTGTCAGGCTACCAGTCAGCTACTCGTACAAGTATTATTATAATGAGTAGGTATAATCCAATGCAAAAACGAGCGAACGTGTCAACCCAAGGTCTTTGCAAAATGACTATATTTTACCAACATCTTAGCTAGTAAACAGTTCCATCGTTTGGGTATTTACAATGTGTAATATTATATTCAATGTCACTTTGCCCAAAAATCATTCGTGTATATCAGATACCTAATTAGTAATTAAGTATAAATTGGAGTTACATATAAAATATCTATTTTTTTTTTTACTGTAAATTGTGAAAGCTTTGCGTGCAGCGTAGGTGTATTTAGAAACTCGAAAAATCATAAATCATATTAGTTCTGTACAGCTACTTCCTTCTATACCGCCCTGGATAAAGGTACTATTATCTACTTACATATTTAAATTGCCTACTTACAAACGATAGCTAAATAAGAATATACTCGCACATTATATTTTCGTAATAAAGCATTAGTGTGGGCGATAGGTCATTCCTCGCTCGCTGACTCACGCTTTGTTGTGGCAACACACATACATTATACCTACTTTGTTAAACATATACAAAGGCTTTACGTCATTTTGATAAGAGCTATATTGAATTGAATAGCAATTTGAAGTAGTTATTCCTAAACATTACCCGTGGGCGCCATAATTGATTACTTATGTATTTATTAACTGAAATGTTTACAAATTCAATATAATTACGGTTAACTTACTAACCTAAATATAAATTTAATAAATATAGATTAGGGCATGAAACTCATGGTCATGAATTAGTTAGGTAGGTAAGTACTTATATATGTACTTCATACGTCATTGCAGTTCAACAGATAGAGCCCTATATCAAAGAAACACCTCCACATTTCTCTCGCTGAGCTAAATAAAAACTTGGGTTGTTTTTACAGAAAGTGTACTACCATCTTAATAGTTCTTTGATCTGACACATACAATACATACAAGCGTAGCTAAATTGGCTTGTTAGTACCTATTATTGCTATTTTATTGGCCACTCCACGAACACTGTCTATGTGTACCAATTGGTCCGAATAGTCGGTATGAACCAGCAAAAAGAAGCAATTCTATATAACATGTGATTTGTTTATTATGTAAAAGCATCATAACATAACGACGTGCTTGGACTAGCTGGTAGTGAAGGTATTACGGCCCTAAGTTTGGCGGCAAGTTTTCAAATTCAATAATTTCAGCCATCTTCCACTGATATGAATTTAAAAATATATATTTAGGTTTCCTACGCTAAATACTATAAGAAATAAACATTAGTTTGATACAATTTGATATGAGTCAACTAGTCTATTGTGCACTAACGTACTAATTATTTAGTTACCTACTTTTTTTTTTCGAACAGTTTGTACAAATTGTACTCCAAGGTACATTGGTAATTATATGGGAATTGTTTGCAACAAGTGTTCAAATTGTATTTAGAGCCGTAGGTATAGGTAATACAGTTGCCGAGAATCTTCTTGACCCAAAATGGCGGATCTGCGCATGCATATTTGTACGTAAATCGGCTACTGCGCAGTCAAGGTTAGGCTCAAGAAGATTCTCGGCAACTGTACTCTGGATTTGACCCTACACGTGAAACAAATGTTTCTACCAGTGGCACCAACGTTTTTTTAAAGCCGTAATTGAATTGATGAGTTTGTAGTGCAGCTGCATACTGAGCCGGCGGTCCTGGGTTCGAATCCCGGCCAGGGCAAATATTAGTGTGATGAACTCGAATATTTGTTCCTCGGTCATGGATGTTATCTATTTATGCATATTTTTATTATGTATATCGTCTAGTTCCCATAGTACAAGTTTTGCTTAGTTTGGGATTCGAGGAACTCGAGGTCGATTTGTGTAAGATTGTCCGTTAATATTTATTTATTCTCGCATTACTTTGTGGAGTTCCATATTAGGCTCCACTATAAATATTACTTGTGATTTGCCATGCTCATTTAACCATGTTACCTTATACGTACGTTTACATTTGTTTGTTTTCCAATTATTAGTAACCAAACACGTAATTATTAAGACACGTTACCTACCTACAAGGTCCCTGTCACCATGATGGATCGAGTATTCGAGTCAGCGTTGACTTACTCATATAGTGCTCATTACTTTAAAGATAAGGCGGTAACTTAATACGGCTGTTGTGTGGTTTGGGAGTACAATTATGCCGTGCCAAAAGGGACTGTCACACTGGATGCGAAACGATTGTTGATAAACGCAACTAAAACAGAGGCAGAACTAATGTGCTCTAAGTTATTTGTAATAAATAAGCACTTCTAATCACAACTGTGTCACGACTCATAGGCATGTGACAAATATTACAATTACAAAGGGTAAAAAAAAGCGGCCAAGAGCATGTCGGGCCACGCTCAGTGTAGGGTTCCGCAGTTGCTCTCCTTCACAATGAACTGCTGTTTTAAGCCCGAGTTTTAAGTTAAGAAAGATTTTAAGCTCTTTAAAAAGGTCGTAAATGCCCTAGAAACTGTAATCACTTATTACCTTCTGGAAGTCAACTTACGTCCTTTAAAAGGAAAAATATGAAATTTGGCGATAACTCAAAAACGGCTGGACCGATTTTGTTCAATATAGTTTTCATTGAAAGTACTTATAAGGCCTCATTTACATGAATTTTTCCGAATTTTTTTGGCCCGTGGTTGAAAAGTTAGAGGGACACTATTTTTTTTGTTTTCGGAGCTAATATTTACAAAACTGCTGACTATCAAAAAATAATGTTAGGAGACCCCTATTATTTTTACAAGACCTATTCAACGACACCCCACACACTAGTGTTGAAAAGAAAAAAAAAAACACCCCCACTTTAGGTGTTCGAGAGGTACCCGAAAAATATTTTTTTATTTTTTTTTATTTTACCGTTCTGTCGGCGTTATACATACACATACTCATACCAAATTTCAGCTTTCTAGTACGAACGATAACGGAGCTAAGCCGCGGACGGACGGACGGACGGACAGACGGACATGGCGAAACTATAAGGGTTCCTAGTTGACTACGGAACCCTAAAAACGGGACCCTAATATTACTAAGACTCCACTGTCCATCTGTCCGTCCGTCTGTCACCAGACTGTATCCTGTCTAGCTATCACGGTATATGCGTGATAGCTAGACAGTTGAAAGTCACATATAATGTTGCCGCTTTTTTTTATTTTTTAGTATTTGTTGTTATCAACAAATACTAAAAACAGAATAAAATAAATATTTAAGTGAAGCTCCGCGCCTTTATTGCTTAATAAACGTGATCGGTTGCGTTAACTTTGCACCTTAGGTACTTATTTGTATCCGGCGCCATACATAGGTATAACCAGGTGCAAACTTAACTTAACCCGGCCAGTTAAGATGTTGGATAAATAGTTTAGCTTTATGTGGGGAAAGAGTTCAATCTTGAAAGCCAACAATGTGAGTGCGTGCCTTCGCTCCATTAGTTGAGATAATCGGTATTTCGACGAAACTTCTCGAAGGCTCGGCTTTGTCCCTTTAACATATTATATGCAACGGATGTGGAAACAGCGAGTGCACTGTCTTCATTTGCGAAAACTTAAACAATGCGTAAGCAAATATTATACCTATAGCTATTTCTGTGTTTATTTTTTGTTTAAGTATTACTTATTATCCTTCTTTTTTACTTTTTTATGCGTTACACAGACAATTTATGAAAAAAAATCAGCGGGTCTTATAAGAATTAAATTATTATCCATCATTTAAATAAGGCAAATTTAATTAATGGACATAAAACCAAACTTACACTGTCTTATGCCTTCAAAAATCTTATGTATTCATAAACTTTTAAAAACTACGTAAAACACATAGGAGATAAGTTTAATTTTGACTGAGCGAGCGAAGGGATTCCGTTTCAGCTTGGCCTGAAATTCTTTCCTACGTCCGAATGCATGTTTATCCGGATTGTCCACTGTTCTCGCCTTAAGGTCGCAATTCTCAACCGAATCTCACGAAATCCTTTGAGAAGGTTCGTTAGGTACCTATAATAGTTATTTTTGTCGATCAAAGTTTTAGAATAGGTACCTATTTTCAAAATGACGGTGAATAAGAATAGTTAAGAAGGGGGTTTACGACGTATAAAATTACACATTTCAACCAATTCGAAGCAAATTCGCGAGGTTACCACTTAGCCACTAGTGTTTTTGTTAATATATAACAATTACCAGGGACGTGTTTACCCTCGGGCGATCCGGGCGGTAGCTCGGGCCGCCAAACCGACAGGGGCGGCGTAGGGCCCCTGGCCGATTGCATTTTGTTTTGGTATTGGCGCCATTCAACCAACTATTACTTTTCACCTTTTTTTTGTCAATCCACAATTCAAAATTAACATGAAAAATAACAAGAACTAGTTAGTCTTGGTCGAAAACATGCTTGTAAGTTCGTCAATATCTTCGGGACGCGTCTATAAGTAAGAACATGCTCCTAATATAGAGCGCGCGCGGGGCGCGGGCGCCGAGCGAGGTCGCGGGGCGGCGCGGCGAGAGGGGCAGGGGCAATAGGCCATACATTGTATCAGCGTTGCCAGATCGGATCTTTTTACACTATATTGGTCAATTTTGTAACTGCGCACCCCCGCGCCGAAAAATTTCGCGCTCGGGATTTCATCTGATTGTGTTACTAGTTACTACGCACCCCCGCACCGAAAAAAATCGCTTTCGCTGCGCTCGCGTTTTCATCTGATCGTGTTACTAAGCACTCCCGCGCCGAAAAATTTCGGGCTCGCTGCGCTCGCGTTACTATCTATTTCTGTTACAATATCCTACTATACTACGTAGTCTGCGTACGTTTTTTTCTGACGTACTCCCGCGCCGAAAATTTCGCGCTCGCTACGCTCGCGTTTTTTTCTGATTGTGTTACTACGCACCCCCGCGCCGAAAAATTTCGTGCTCGCTGCGCTCGTTTTTTCATCTGATTTTGTTTACTACGCACCCCATCGCCGAAAAATGCGTCCGCGAACAGAACTAAGTATTATGTATTTATTCCAGGTGTTAACCGCCAACATCGGCACCCTCCTCGACCTCTACGGCGTGGAGAAGGGTCTCGACCACTTCAGGTCCTCGCAGGAGCTGACCTTCGACGAGTTCCGCTACTACCTACAGCACGAGGTGTTCAGCAGCCTGCCCAAGACCACCACGCTCCATATCGTGAGGGATTTTGAAACTAAAATCAGTGAGGTGAGCTCAAAGTTCAAGTAGAATACAAATACAAGAATAAAGTTCAAAAATCTGAACCCAAATCACGAATTAGGATACATCCTGAATGCAAAATGGCCCTGGCCCTGGTGGCAAAAATGGTGTTTAGGTACTCCAGATTTGAAAATGATCAAATTTGAAATAATGATTTAACCCACATTTAATGCAGCAGTGCATTTTTTTTTAATATTTCAATCTATAGAATAGTCGCCGTACCTAAGCGTTTCGACTGTTCTTAAATGATTTGATGAGTCAAGTAGGCACCCTATTAGGCTACCTGTCCACTGGATCGGAGCTATGTAAAATGAAATTCCTTATTTTTAAACGCACTTCTTTTGGGCTTTACAAAGCGCACCCTGATTGGTTAATTTTCTCCGTTCCGCTTCAGTTGACAGGCTGCCTCACGGTACGGCATGATTCAATGTTAACGTGACTTCTTTCTTTATCGATAAATGTTTTTCTAAACATACGCAATGAACCATGAAGATATAAACCTATAAGGAAGGCAAAGAAATAAGTGAAACTATATCCCAAGGCCACGGATGCACTAGGCGACAAATGTCCCACGACACGAGTGAGCCACGACGAGGACCAACGACATCGTGGAAAATGGCATAAAGTTGCTGAGGGGCTACTCCGGTGTTCGAAATTCAACAATCGTATCGTGTTGTCCCTCTCCATCTGGTGAGCGGGACGGCACTATGCAACGGAATTTCGAGCATCGGAGTAGCCCTTCTGGACCTTGCTCGACATCGCTGGTCTGGTGACTCCGGTGACTTAGTGGCCTAAACTTATCTGGTGCTTACTATATCTCTTCGACATATGGAACTGTTCCAGGTTTGCTGGCTGGTCTGCCGCAAGCACCACCTCAGCCGCGACAAGCCGGTCTTCGACGATGAATCAGTCTTCAAGCTGTTCCGCATATTCTGCCTGCTGGCTGACCTGGTGCAGGATGCTGATGACTCCAGCCGTTATGTGGTGAGTCTCATTAAAACTAATAAATAAAATAATAAATAATAAAAAATTAAAAAAAAATATAATAAATAAAATAATAAATAAAATAAAATAAAATACCTAAAATAAAAACGATGAAAAAGTCTTTAAAAAAAACGCTGTTAGTAAAAAGACCTTGTTTTCAACCGTAATGTTACAAATCTACAAGATTTATCAGATCGATATATTACTCAGACTTAAGATCTATTCAGTATTTAATTGTGAGGGTTCAAGACGATACAAACAAATAACTGCGCGTCAAAAAAATAACTAAATTTTTGCTGTCGCATACCCTGCTAGTAATTCATATTTTAGGATCAAAAAGTTGGACGAAATTAAGCCTTAGTTAGCCATAATAACCAGAAAATAAGCTATTGGTAAAAGTTCTGTTGTGCAACAAAAATTAAAGATACCATAAGGAACCTTAAAATAGAACCTAAAGGTTATTCGGTGGTTAGTAAAATTTTCGTTGCACAGCGGAAACTTTCATACAAATTTTGAGTGAGTAAGGTGGTAGATTTTTTGGTCTTCACCCACACCAGTTAAGACAAGTGAGGTTAAGTATATTCTATTCTTCGTGTGTGGTAAGTTGGGTTTATATGTCCCTGGTCCCGTAAACTTTTCAGTAATTAACTGAGATTCAAAGCAAAGGGCACGAGATAATACTTCAATATGGAATTGCGACCACATTCACTTGTTTCCATCGGAGAAAGCCTTATCTTAATTTTCAATGCATATCGCGGCATGCCCTAGTAAGCTAAAGGTTATGTTCATTATAAAATTAATCATTAATTTCAATCAATTTCAGCCTATCATTATCATTAAATGCCTACATAATTTTAATACTAAAAAGGTTGCCCGTGTTTTTTGTGGAGACCTCCCAGGTCTCGTGACGTTACAACGCATGAATATCAGATGTCCGTGCGTTAATCAGACTTGCTTATTAAAGTACATGTGGACACCATATGCGGTGCCCGGGTTTGAGGCATGTCGTTGACATTTAGCCCAGTCAACGAGGTTTGCGAATTTCGTAATAATTTATGAATTAAATTTTAATTATACATAGGTATTCAATGAAATTTAATATATACCTAGCTACTATACATGCGACCATCGCTGATCCGTTAGCAGTGCTCAGCTGATGATCAATTTAATCAATGAAAGTTTGATTTAAAGCTACTCTAATAAAATAAAAAAATCGGTTATAAATGTATGATGTAAAAAATTTAACATACGGACAGAGGACAGATGAACAGGTGGACAAGACGAAACTATAAGAGTTCCTTATTCACTATTTTGGCTGTGGAACCCTGAAAGGGACAGAAGTTTTTTTTTTAATATAAATCTCAGACAACCTTACACCAAATCAATCTAGTTCCACAGTAAGCTCTAGTAAACTTGTGTTATAGACACTAGTCGACGATAAACATACTTATATAGATACAAACAAATAACATCCATGCACAAATATTCGAGTTCATCACACAAATATTTGCCCTTCGAATTCGAACCCGCGACTGTCGGCTCAGTAGGCAGCTGCTTTGCCACTGCGCCAACTGTGTCGTCAAAGTCTTTGACCTATGACTAAGCCTTGCATTTTCATCCCGTGTTAACGTCTCGCATAGCTAAGCCTATTAGCGCCGCTCAGCTGATTGTCTATTCAACTACCGGGCCTTCGCGAGAATAACTTTCTTAGTTTAAATGTCTTAATTACCGACAGGGAAGATTGGGATATGTTTTTTGACACATGTTCTTGTGGTATAGAAGTATTTTGTTATAGTTTTACCTGTATCTGTTATTAAATTTTGCAAGATAAAGACTAAAGTTTTTGCTTGTAAACGTAAATCGGAGGATGATGCAATTGTAACATGGATGATGAAGCTGATCCGCCGATGGTAACGGAAGGTGATGGTTGTTGTGTTTAAAAAATGATGTAAGTTCAGCTGGGACAGGTGCGCCAGGGGCCAAGTTTTTTTTATATGACGAATTTTATGTGGCAAACAATGCGGCCCGCGTGATGTTAAACAGTTACCGGCGCCTATGGACGCTTGCGATGCCAGGAGTATCACACGCGCGTTGCAGACTCTTTAAGTACCTATTTACTCCCCTCTTGAAGAACCGCATACTGTAGCCCATAATAGTGCACCTATCATATCTAAATATCAAAAAGTACTAGTGACGCTTGGGCTAAATTAACGCAACCAAGCGATCGACAGCCCGCCTGTCTCCGTCCGGGCGTCCCTACACCAAATCATCATACTTACTACTAACGCCATCTTGTTTTTACCAACTAACTTTAATTTCGTGGTTGTGAGATGGCGTCTGTATATACTTTTCGATATTTCGTCCTGGTACTGGACCATAATTATTATAATTAATTTTAGTTACCATAATGATTTTGTATATTATGGGCGCATTAACTATTTAATTTTCATGGTCAAGTTGGCTTGATAACATTATCGTAACGGGATAAAGACCTGATATCTGTCTACTGCCATATCATCTTCATCTGCAGGTGATCCTTCAGCCGTCCGAAGCTGGCATAGTGGCTGAACAACTTGTCCACTGCCTCGGCCTTCGCTGGGACGCGGCAGACTGGGAGGCGCTAGGTTCCTCTATTGGTCACTTCAAGTGGCCCGCCTTTCTAGCGGTGCTGGAAGCGAAGTACTGTTGCGAACAACTCCATGCTGCTGCTTTAGTTGAGGCCGTTGATGAGATATATGATGTCTTCATCGAGGATATTATCAAGAAGGTACTATAAGTGTCATAACTTTGATTATTGTAAACTTTCTGCTGCGAGCATTGTGACTGAATAGTTGGTCCACTGCCTGGGCCGTCGCTGGGACGCGGTAAACTGGGAGGCCCTGGGTTCTGAAGTCACTTCAAGTGGCCCGCCTTTTTAGCGGTGCTGGAAGCGAAGTATTGTTGCGAAACGCTGCTGCATTAGTTAAGGCCGTCGATGTGATGATGTCTTCATCAAGAAGGTACTATAAGAGTCACAACTTTAATTTCTGTACATTTTTTGCTGTTCTGAATACCAAGGCTTGGACGTGTTAATACCGCGTTTATTCAACATAAATAATCAATTTAGATGCTATGCATCCGAACATCTAAAGAACTGGACATACGACAGATTCAAGCTAAAACTGGAGACGTTTCGCTCGCTTGCTCAAATATAAGCCCAAATCATTCATGCAAAAAATCATTCATCAGCACGTTCAAATGGATGACTGGATGTGTATATTTGCAGGGTTACCTATTCAAGCGCGGTTACCTCCTGCCGACTATGCGCGAGTATTGGTGCGTGCTGCAGCCCTGTGCCCTGACCTACTATAAGAGTTCAGCGCAGAAGGAGCAATGCGGTAAGTGCCATACGCATAAGACTGCCCATCCATTGAAACAGACCGAAGAAAATGAACGAAACAGGCTGCGTCTTTGTAAAGCCCAAAATAAGTGCATTTAGAGATGTGCCGTTCCCGAGAAACTATCCCGATTTCTATGGGAAAAGAACGTTCTCGATAACATTTACATCTGACACATCATGGACATCTCTAAGTGCATTTAAATATGGCTTGGGTTTAAACGCCTACCAAATATGATTAAACGCCTACCAAATATATTGATAAATTACTACCAAAAAATTCTTAATGCTCACCAAAACGGATGAATGCTCACCAAATAGTGTACCCCAAAGTATTCTATAAATAAAGCAAATAATTATTTTTCTTACATCCTATAAAAATATATGAACACCTAAAAAGTTAATTTCAGACCAAGTAATCTAAATTACTGTTAAATGGATGTCACCAATATTTTATATTATTACTTCCATTTTAGTCATTTTTGCTGAGGCAAAAAACTAAATGCTCACCAAAATGGCTTTTTCTCAAACATCCAATGAAATGTCTTTACGTTCCTTAAAATAGGCTCGGAAGTATCGCTTTTTGGGCGCAACAACTCGAGAAGACTGTAAAGGGATTTCATACTGCTTTTCAGGCCTAGGCCTGCAAAGTAACTTTTTTTTGGTTTCAACAACAAGGTCATTCACACAGCTGGCTGGTTTGTCAAAAAGCAGGTTTTGTTTTTAAAGATTGGTTGTTAGACACTTGTGGAAAAAAAAATCAAGCTGGCGACTTTTTTTTTTTCAAAATTTCAAATTGGTGCTAGGCGGCTAAAACTCGGTATCGGGGGGCCTAATAACTAATTTTTTTTTTAATTAATTAAAAATATGTTTACTAACATAGTTATAAGTTATAATGTTACTAACAATATATGGACATGATCTGAAATAAATTATATTATATTATATTAATATTATTATTAATAATGACTACCGCACATTATGGAGCGTTTTTTTAGGGATATAAAAAAAAAAAAACTAACCTAACCTAACCCGGCCGAGTCGGATCTGCTCTGAAAGGTGATCAGGATTAGATGGTTACCTAGCTGAAACACTAATTTATGAAAACAATATTTGGTGAGCAAAAAATCCATTTTGGTGAGCAAAACATCCATTTTGGTGAGCAAAACATCCATTTTGGGAAGCAAAAAGATATTTTTTGGTAATAATTTTGATGTTTTATGAAAACAATATTTGGTGAGCAAAAAATCCATTTTGGGAAGCAAAAAGATTTTCTGACTCAACATAAAATTATTCTGGTGTAATGTATATCGATTTTGGAATACAAAATGATTTAATTTGGGGAGCACTATATAGAGAGAGTTTAATTTAAATGGAAGCAATTCATTTTATTTGGAACTTAGTTTTGGGGTATAAAAGCCATTTTGGTGAGCGTTTAAATTGTTCCCTTTAAATATGAGGCATGCGATTGGTCCATTTTACACAGTTCCGATCCAGTGGGCAACCTTAGTGTTATGTTCACACTTCACAGTGCTCCCAACTGCGGCTCAGGTTCGCTCGGTCCGTTTCCTAAAATGTCTGCATCTCAAACTGTTCTTTTTCCCACATTGTCAGTTTCCTATGATGTCTACTCTTGAAAGTGTTTCCTAAAATGTCAGCTTCTCAAAATGGCCTTCCCACATTGTCGCTTTATATAATGTCTACTTCTTAAAAGTATTGTCTGTTTCCTAATATGTAGGAATTCGTCAAACCATCATAATAAGCGGACATAATAGGAAACAAACATTCAAAGACAGTGGCATCATAGGATAACATTTGCTGACATTACAGGAAAGTCATTCCTTGGAAGAAAACCAGTTTGAAAAGCAGACATTTTAGGAAGCGGACCGAACGAGCCAGACTTCAAGTGCGATACTTTTGCAACAAAAGATTTTTTCTTGTACCTACCCGTAACAAGTATGGTTTACTAAAGTCGAAACCGGTGTGGAAAGTGTGTTTTTTGGGTAAATCGCCAATTACTGGCCACCCTTCAATAACTGGCCGCCTCATTCTAAAAATTAACTCTGTCCACTTACAAACAGAATACATTTTAGTATAACGTGGTTTAGTATAACGGAACTGAAACGTCCTAACGATGAGCCTTATAACAAGACTCAAAGTCACTCAGAGAGCAATGGAGAGGGCTATGCTCGGAGTTTCTTTGCGAGATCGAATCAGAAATGAAGAGATCCGCAGAAGAACCAGAGTAACCGACATAGCCCGAAGGATAGCAAAATTAAGTGGCAATGGGCAGGGCACATCGCTCGTAAAACCGACGGCCGCTGGGGCCATCGAGTTCTTGAGTGGCGACCACGCACCGGACGACGCAGCGTGGGTAGGCCCCCCACAAGGTGGACTGATGACCTGGTGAAGGTCGCTGGAGTCCGCTGGATGCGGGAGGCACAGGACCGGTCATGGTGGCGTTCTCAGGGGGAGGCCTATGTCCAGCAGTGGACGTCTTTTGGCTGATGATGATGATGATGATGATGATGATAACGTGGCCAGCTATTGAAGGGTGGCCAGTAATTAGCACCTTATACTAAAATGAAATCTGTTTGTAGGTGAATATAGTTCATTTTTTGAATGAGGTTGCCCAGTTAGGTATTGAACGGTAGCCAGTAATTGGCAATTTACCCTAAAAGCAAATTCTATTCAAAGTTTATTGTTATGAAGTAAGAAAAGTGTATTAAGTATCGAAGCTTATATTCTTTTTAGTGACAGCTTTATTTTAGTGAACATGACTGTTGTGTTTATAGGCCGCATCGCAATCGATGAGTACTGCTCAGTAGAAGCATCAGCAGGCGAGGGCAAGATACAGCGTTTTCAGCTGGTCACACCGGAACGCACTTTCGAGTTCGGAACGCAGGATCACAAGTAAGCAGTCATTTTACTTATAATTATAGTACTTAAGGGCTTGAAACACAAACACATAAGGTTCTATCAAACCCAACAAAATAAACTGTTTTGATAAAATAAATACGTAACATGCGTTCAGTCAGAGTCACAGAGCAAGGTTTTTAAAAAAAATTTTAACAAAAAAAAGAACCGACTTCAGTAAAACTAAAAAGCCGAAAATAACCCGTTCAAGTACAGATTACATTTGACTCACCCTTTGAAATCGATCCCAAACCACTCAGTTATTATATTTATATATTAAAGTTTACGTGAGGTTTGGCACCGACTTCAAAGGGTGAGTCAAATGTAATCTGTACTTGAACGGGTTATTTTCGGCTTTTTAGTTTTACTGAAGTCGGTTCTTTTTTTTGTTAAAATTTTTTTTTTTCGCTTTTTAGTGATTCATATAAAATACTTATGGCGGGGTGATCAGGGAGGTCTTGAAGGCATGCATCTCGTTTGAAATATCTCCTAACTCCTAACTGTTAAGGAGTTGTACCTTCCATCATCAGTTCAGCATGAGAAGATGATGACTACCATATGCAAATACTTAAATAGTTTTAGAAAAAACATTAAAAATATTATGAGTGCCTATAAAATTTCAGGAATTCCTTCGATTCCTCATGGATCTCGTCATCCGATCTTCACCAAAATTTTATGGGACCAACCTTGAGATGTCTATTCATGAACCTAAAAAGAATTTTCCAAATCGACTCATAAATGACGGAGTTATGAGGTAACAAACATTAAAAAAAAAAAAAAAAAAAAAAAAAACATACAACCGAACTGAGAACCCCCTCCTTTTTTTGAAGTCGGTTAAAAATGGGGTACAAGCTGTGCAACATCAATAACATCATCAACTCTGACGTGGCTAAGCTTGCACTGAAATATTTGCAAGCCCATCTCATTAATCAACTCTGCTTACTATCTCCTTTCAACTTTTACGTTTGATTTCAGGAGCCGTCTTCAGTGGGTATCAGCATTACGTCAAGCGGCGGCCGTGTCGGGCGGAGCGGAGGGGTACCAGCGGCGCGCTCGAGCGGGGCGGCGGGGGGCGGGCGCCAGGCGGGAGCGAGAAGTGCGCGAGACCAGAGCGAGGCTGCAGCATGAAGTGCGCGCCAGGCTGGCTGCGGAGGCGCAGGCACAGGTATGCACTTCATACGTCAATGACACGTAATGATAGATTGCTGAGCAAAGGGGCAAAAGCTCAATCTTTTCCCTTCAGCTCTGATTTAGAATTGCTGGTCAGTCATTCACGAGGGTCAAAAGCTATCACAGATGTGGCTCATCGCGTCGTTCTTTTTAATTATATTATATCAGGTCTTTGAAGTTAATATCTGTATAAAAAATCGCGATGCGAAATCCCATTTAATCTGGGAGAACTAAATGCGTAACACTGTAATACTATTTCTTCATCGTTATCATTTTAATCCATAAAGGTCGACTACTGATCATAGATCTTACCGAAGATTTCTGTAACGAAAGATTCACCTGCTGCATCCATCGGCCTCTTAGAATCTTAAACAGGTGTTTGGACCATCTTGCAGTAAGAATGTTTCAAGAGTCTTAATTAACCATCCACAAACCACTGTTACAGGAACTAGCAGAATTAGCACAGCAGGATAACAAGAAACTAGAAGAACTCAAAATCACGCAAACAGAACTAGAGCGTCTATTACATGAAGAGACTCAGGCAAAGAGAGATGAAGAAATCGTACGGGCTCTGCAAGCTAGGTGAGTTAGCAAATGCTGGAAATAAAGACAAACATGTTGATTGGCAATATTATTAGACAAAAGCATATAACGGATCCAATTTAGCTTTAGATTTATTGATTATTGATTTTGTACCTAAATTGCAATTATTTTCAGAGTTTTAGCGGAAGAATGGGAGAGAAGAGAAGAATTAGAAAGACTACAAGAGGAACAAAATAGAATGCTGGAAGAGGAACGTCTGAAGCGCAAACAATTTGAGATGCTTCAAGCAGAGAAAGAGGCACAATATAGAGGTTAGTGATACACGTAGGTTGTATGAAGGTAGGTACAATACCTATGAATACCACTTTCCAAGTTTAGACGTTCAAGGCAGTGACTAAATGTAATTTGAATCGACAACAAGAATAAATATATTGTTTCAATTATTACAGAAGCAGAGAAACGCCTCAAAGAGCTGGAGGAAGAGAAACGAAGACTTGACAACGAGCTGAAAGCAGCCCAACAGAAGATATCCAAGACTGATCACACTGCAAAGGCTTTGCACGTCCAATTGCGAGTAAGAAAATGTATCATATTAATATATCAGAATTTCCGTTGACTTTGCTTAAAAGGTTAACGTTATAAAAAAAAAACTTCTTTAAAAGTTAATGACTTGAGCACAATAGCAAGTCATAATTAAAAGGTCTCGACTTTACGGTGATTTTAAAAACTTGTTTTCTTTTTGTTATGTAACACCATAAATGATGATCTATTTCTATTTATATATTTTTAGATTTGGACTTTCGATTTTGAAAATGATTTCAATGAAAATTTTAGAACCACGGTTGCCTCCAAAAGTCCAGCACATTATACAGAAATTCTCTATTCACAGATATAACATAATTCAGAAAAGATTTTATGTTACTTATGTCAAAAAGTTTCAAGTTGGTACACTTTCCCTCCAGGATTTAAAACCAGCGGTGTTCCGAAGCAACGAGAGATCCCGCCGAGCCGTCTCCTTCATGCCCACCACCAAGAGTTCCTCCGACACCCTGATCGACGTCCGCGCTATACACTGCAAGCTCTTCGACGACGATGACAATTTATGATCTGACGACGCACAAGAAGAAATAGATGATGATAAATTATAGATCGACAGGCAGGCTTCAATTCTTATTTTATAGATCATACTTCCATAAGGCGGCCTGTCCACAGACGCAGAGCGGAGTGGAGATGTGTAAAATTATGGACCAATCACATTCCTCAGATTTTTTAATGGTCTTCTTTCTGGTGAAGATGCAGCCTGATTGGTCGATTTTCTCCACTCCGCTTCAGTGGAGAGGCAAAGGCAAGCCTTAAGTTTTTGCCTTGTGCTGATAATGTTGCACACTGTAATTTAGCCGCTAGTTGGCTAAAAATACGGAAACTACAGAAGAGATCAGTCTCATAGCAGAGGAATATGAATCGCTTGAAAAATGGGAGAATAGAGAAAGGTTTTCTTTTCTCGTCCCTACTTCCAGATTAAGATCATAAATCACATCTAAAAGAGTAACCACGAAGTAGTAACGAAACTAGTTGCGTTGTCATGGGAAAATCACAACCAGACCATGTTTTTTTTATACCATGCTTACATACTACTTCTGATTATGAAGGTTTATGGTAACGCCTGTCAAAAATGGAATCAAGTAAATTTACCATTTCAATGGTAAAATTATGTGAAATGTGCGCCAGAAAGTGTGTTAGCGTGTTAGTTTGCAAAAGTATGAAATAAAGGCAAACCTTATATTGGGAGATTTATCAATAATTTAGTCGTAAATCCACTGAGGACTTAAGATTTGCATATGTTACACTTATAAAATAATATATAATGTTAAAATTATACATATCTAAAAGGGACCATCGAACAGCTGTAGCTGGATCAGTGGATTGTTTAAAATAAAATGCTTTTAAATTTACGTTTAATTTATTTATTTATTTCCTACTAAAACAGATTAATAATTATTTAATTGAATATTTAACTTACACTTCTCAATAGCCGTTATTAAGAGGGTCGTAACGCCCCCTCCTAAGGGCACCGTAGATAATATAGATATTAAAATTCGGATAATACAAAGTCATAAACTATTTAAAACCTCCGCCTTTAATATAATAAAATTAATAAGGAGCAAAAAAAAAAATTCGTAAAAGCTGTATCGCGGCATGATAAAATGCTGCGCTAAAACAACAACCAAAAAAAGGTGTTCAATCCAATATATGTACATTAAAGTGTAATAATTTTTTACTTTCTAAATCCTAGGTATAACAAACACTTGATAAAATGAATAAAATAAATAAATTGGAATAATTAAGTATAAGGTTAATAATTAAAATTAACTAACAAATAACGGTACATATTATATCATAGATTAAAAAGTTAAGAAAATGTTACTCACTGACATTCTTAATGATACTGAATAGTTGTTTAGTTACTAGACCTTGCACATGAAATTCCATGTGTTATTTCCACTAAACAACTCTGCTGAGTAATACATATCTTAAATCACGTTTTATGTACGCTTGTGATTCGTAAATAATTCTGATTATTTTGATTTTCCTGAGTCTGCAGCAGCTGCTGCCTTGGCCGCTTTTGCTTCTAACTTGGCTTGTTTAGCTGCTTCTTTTTCTGCCTTTTTGGCTGCTGCGGCCCTCCTCTTCTCTTCTGCAGCAGCTTTCCTAGCTTCTAATTCTGCCTTTCTTTCAGCTGCCTCTCTTTCCGCTTCCATTTTCTTTAGTAGTCTCTTCAACTGAAATTGTAAAAAAAAATTGAAGGCGCAATAGGCTGCGAAATTACTTACCTCAATTAATCGGATATCTAATGGGGGATAACTAGAGATGTGCCTTTTCTGGAAACTTTCCACATTTTATATGGGAAATAAAGAAAGAATCCGAAAATTTTCGGAGACAGCATATCTCTAGGGACAACCCAGAGCACACAACTTTTGCGCCTCTTGTCACCTGAACCACGAATGAAAATGTCTACGTTTCGACCAGCCATTATCCACAAATTATATGCCCTTTTATCGCGTACGGTATCGTGCGAAATTCGCCCTTTGGTATAGTCCTAAGATTAGATTAGGCTAGTCATCCTGTCAGCAGGACCATTATGTGACAAAAGGTTAGACGGTACACCACTAAGCTGTAACTTACCTTCTTCTTTTCGGCGCGATTACTCAGCGTGGTGCGCCATGCGACCTGGATGACCCTCGCAGCATGCTCGATCAAGAACAATTTGAACTTCTCCTCCATCTCTGCGTGGTACTCCTTTTCTCTCTCTTCCATAAGCGGGAGGTACTCTTTGTCCTGTTCAGCTAAGTCTATCTGTTAAAACATAAGTAATTTTATTGAATGATCCTATAAATAAATGGACGCGGCCTAAATAAAGCATCAGCCATTTTCATGGTATGCATCTTAATGTTTTTCATGGGTTTTACCTGTCTTTGGTATTATTATATCAATCACTTACATTTATGCGTAGGTACCCTAGCGCGACTCTTTCCAGTTTACCCTACGCGGTACATTTTGAAGTTGCAATGCAGTTTGTATGTACTAAACTAACCCAAAGCCTTTCGACGCATAAGACCACAAACGCGAAATACCAACCCGAGGTTTTTTGGCGTTTTGCGGATTTATAAAAATTATAACGCTAAATACCAACTACGTAAAATGCCACAAACGCAAAACACCAACCGGACGTTTTGTGGTGTTTTGAGTATATTTTCAGAGTATTATTATTTATTTCGTATTTATTCAAAAAGTATAAATATTTATTTATTTATTTAAACTTTATTGCACAAAAGAAGAACTTAACGTACAAAAGACGGACTTAACGCCATGGGGTATTCTCTACCAGTCCACCTTAGGGCAAAGCAGAAAAATTGTAGGCGGTAAATATGGTATTATTATATTTTTTGGTAGGCTTGCTTGGGGATATGAATCCAACACGCGGAGGCCCCTTGGAGTGGCTGCAGCCCTGCTGGGACCCATTCCTGATCATATCAATAAGATGATACATCCATGAACAGGTCCCAGGGCTATTAAAGTGGAGTATGGGTGGACTCTTTATTTGGCCTATCGCAATGGTAACATGTCACCCGCCGTAACCATCAGTGCGACTGTTACCTATGGCGGGTGGTGACTCGCCCTCACTAGGTGGGCCCCGTAATGCCGTCGTAAAGACGGCCGGAAGCGACACGAGCGTGAGGGTGAGGGGGTGTCGAGAGGTGTGCTGCGCTTTCTCCAAAGTTACTCGCGGCGCGATGCCCTTTAACACTTCCACCCCTGGAGCATATAGCTCTACGCTCCTCTCTGGCCGGCCAATGAAGGCGAGCCCGAGCTGAGAGTCCCACAGGTCCTCTTGGGTTTCGCTCCGGCCGACGAAGGCTCATCGGACGAGGACCCTGCGCGACTCTCGGAGACCTCAGGTCCGTGGGGTCGTCACTCCCCAACAGCTCGCCACAAGCTGCCCTGCGGGCTTATTATTATTATAGTATTCTTTTTTATTTATGGTATTTAGCGTGATTGGTATTTTGCTTAAATTCATGTTGGCGTTATGCGTAGTTGGTGTTTTGCGTAGTTGGCATTTTGCTAAAGTGGTTTTAGGCGTAGAGTTGGTATTTCGCGTTTGTGGTCTTATGCGTCGAAAGGACCCAAAGTCATCTGCCTCACCGGACAAGACGAGGCGCGAAGCCTCGCCAAGTGAGTTGAGTTGGCTTCCGTGCATTCCTAAATGATTTATTTGAATACGACTTCTGGCAACCGTGGCGCCGGTGTGGCAGGGGACTTATTAGTACTGGGAATTTAATTACCTCCAATTTTTCTTTTAGCTCAAGCTCATCCTCATACTTTTTGTTCAGTTCATCCAGGTCCTCTTGCTTCACGTTCATTTCAGTATCGTACTTTTGCAACCACGACTGCAGTTGAGTCTCCACTTTGCTCCTGGAATCGTAATATAACAAACAATTATAATAATATATCAGTCCGTGGGTACAACTAGGGAATGCAACCCGGGTACCCGGGTACCCGACTGCATTTGGAGTCGGGTAAAAACCCGGGTTTTCAAGTCATAACCCGGGTTTTACCCGAAATAAGAAATGTTAAGAAAAATGAGTGAAATAATAAATAACTTATAACAAAATGTTATATTACGGCTGTAACCCTGTAACCCTAACTTACTGCGTTGTAATTTACTAGCTTTGCCCGCGGCTCCACCCGCGTGGAAATTGGTCTGTGTCACTAAGCGGCTAATTCACCCCTAATTTCTCTGCCTATCCCCCGGAGGCAGAAGTTTAAGTAAAGTTAACAGATGGATATGATAGTCGACTGTAGTCCTGTCCAGATCCGCCCGGTGCCGCACCCTGTCAGAATCTGCGCCTCGATGAGGTTTCGCTGCATCTGCACTACTTGTAACCGGGTTCCGTTGCAAACTTCGGAGGTGACAAATTCCGTAGAAGCATGATCGGAACTCCAACTTCCAGGGTTAATGTGTGTGCTGGGAGTCCTGAAGCGCTCAAGAGTTTAAGAACTCCCCCGAGCGATGCTGTGACGTTGCCTTCATCCAAGACAATTTTAATGGAATTATATGCTGCTTGTTCATCTTTGATTTCCGCCAATTTCCACGCATTAAATGCCGCTGCCTGTACATTTTTCGGCGTGAGTATGGCTCTCTCACAAACAGAAGAGTTCTCACATCCCATCACCTGGCTCATGTCTCCGTATACGCCCCGAATATAAGGTCTTCAACGGACGGAAAGATCCTGCATAACGTTTCTGGTAATCGAAGTAGGCCGTTGGTTTCCTCCAGATTCTCCAGAAGTCTTTTTCCAACCTGAAGCCGTACCGGGCGAATTCTCGGACATGTGAGCCTCCTCCTTGTTGGACTCGTATATTCTCAGCCAGGCGAAGCTTCTGCACGCTCGGCCACAACACCGATCTCTTCAGGCAGACATTTTACCTCGTCGGGTCGGCTCGAGTACTATGCGTTACCGCAAAACGACATTGTAAAGCTACCCATTGCGCGCGCCGTCCTTCTGAAGTCTTAGAGTATTCTTACTACGGCTTCTATGGCCTTTTTATGCGCCATAGTACACTCGTCCCAGACGATTAAACTGCATTCCTGTAGAACTCTGGTTTTATCACAGTTTCTTGATATCCTACACTTGAGTTGCAGACAGGAGTGCCCGCGCTGTCCAAATCTATTGGCCTCCTGAAAGTTGTGTGAGCCGTTTTGCCACCAGGCAGTAACGTAGCAGCGATTAGTCACTTATGAATTTGTTGATATCCGTACCTTCTAAACTTAGAGTGAATTTGGCAAAATCCTTCCTCAGTGGCTTATTCAAGTCACAACGTATAAAGTTCAGGGCTATCCGTTAGTTTATCCGGGTACTCGACAATCGTAACACATGTTTAAAAAAAGTTTGCACCTCCTTCCTAAGTAGCGCCATAAGATTCAAAGTCTGGAATCGTAATCAAACGTGCTTTTCATTCTTAAATACCCGCAATAACCATAAACCTTCGGAAACGGCACATCTGTACACATGTCTATTCTATATATTTTAGCGATAAACATGCAGCCACTTCATTCACTGCATTCAAATAATTTGAGTCATCCTTGTTACTCGAATTAAACGAGCTGTATGGCCGCTAGTTGTCGGGCCTTGGCGTCGAGTTCAATGAGTCTTTCCATTCCAAAGTTCCGCACCTACGTGTTCAGTCTGTCTCCACTGACACTAACATTCTATCAAACTCAAAACTTGGACTAAAATGGAGGAGGCCTTTACTCGCTGAGAGGTCCTTAATAATAACGGATAAAAATAAGTTTATTTGTATTCTTTTAATTCAATTTTTAATGTAATTATTTAAATCCAATATTTTAATTCAATCATAATAATAGCTGTAAGTATTTGAAATTTATTAAGGAAATACAATGGCTTATTATTATATCCCAAACTCTAAGGGTGATGCCAGATGAGCGCGATTTTTTTAGATTCATTTTGATCTAAGGGTGGAGCCAGAGGACCGTAGTCAAGTTCTGAGTCGCGTAATT
Source organism: Apotomis turbidana (assembly GCA_905147355.2). Classification (NCBI taxonomy): domain Eukaryota; kingdom Metazoa; phylum Arthropoda; class Insecta; order Lepidoptera; family Tortricidae; genus Apotomis; species Apotomis turbidana. The sequence continues at coordinate 5,468,659 of LR990293.1, forward strand.
TCGGTCGCACCATACATTATGTCACGTGATCACGTTACACTAAGGCCGTGTTCAGACCGGGCTGACTGTCGGCCGCCGAATGTGTGAATATGTATGGAAACTGCGTAACGTTGCGTAACGTTCGCCCTCATTGGGCGACCGACAGTCAGTCCGGTCTGAACACGGCCTAAGTATGGCACGACCGAAATTACGCGACTCAGAACCAACTACGCTCGTCTGGCTCCACCCTTAGATCAAAATGATGTTCACTTATGCTAGTTTTATTTGATATTAGCGTTCCGTATAGACTATATAACTATGTATTATGTATGGCGAGGAAGGATATCTATTTAAAAAGCCATAATACAAACTTAGTCCAATGATATCAGACTATCTATTTTAGTACCTGCGGAGCCGCAAATTTTTTTCAGCAATCATGTGGCGGTGGAGCATGATATCATAGTTGTCCCGGGCCTCCACCTCTTCCTCTTGCAGCATTTTGAACTTGACGTTGTGCGATCGTGTGGCCAGCACCATCTGACGTTCAGAGTCGAGGCTGAAAATATTTAAATATTATTCGTTGAATCATTTTGGGCTGATTCATGCGAAGCAATTATAACGAAAATACTTTTTTTACATGAAACGGCTTTACTAAGGTCGTTCAAATCAAATACCACTCGACATTGTACCTCCCCACTGTCCCGACCGAACGCTGTCCATGCTTAAGAATTGCGAATCGATGCGCATCTCGACTCGACTTAAACGACATGAGTAAAAGTACGACCTTTTTCATATGTATTTAGTAGAAGTTAAATTTATGTCTTACATCTGCTTTTTGCGTTTAACAAGGGTTTTGTGGTCGAAGAGAGCCAGCTCTTGTCTCAGCTCCGCTATTGTAACAGCTCTTTTTGCCATCTCGTTCTCAAAATGCTCCTTCTCGTCTCTTATATATTTTGAATATTCTAAAAAGCAGATAAAATAATTACCATGACATTAAGACGAGGAGGAAATTGAAACGCGTAGGTACCCTTTAGTATCCCACGCACTAGGCAGCCTAATTGACGGCGGCTAGTGTAAGACCATATTTCGTGGCTGCCTAGTAGGGCCTTATGCACAAACTCGGGATCTCCTTCGAATCAAATTTTCATTTCATCGAACAAAAAGTCATAATTATTTTTATGACAAATTTATATACTTACCTAAATTTTATTAAGTCATCAAGTTTATGACTTTTTTTTATCTTTATTGAAAAAGAACAGGCTTTAATCGCTTTGCAACCATGTCAGAAGTGACACATACAGACCACATAACTATTCTAACAGTTATCTGCAATTAAGTAATATTATGATAAAATAGTACAATCTTATTGCTAATTTAGAAGTCGATTCAGATTGAGTAAGACCGTTATTCAGGAAGCTCAACCTATTAACTCTTAGAGGGTTTTATATCTTGGAAATTGGCATTTTTGTATGGGCAAATCCCAATTTATATACGACATCAGTAGCGAATCCGAAACTTCGACCAAGAGATCCTGCAAAATTAATGGCTCCGCGATATAAAACCGCGCTGCAGAGGAACAATTGTCACGCAATGACCATACAAATATATAACCACATCCCACTAGCAATTAGACAACTGCCAAGCTTAACGAAATTCAGACGAGTGTTATGTCAGTGGTTGAAAGAAAAATGTTTTTATACATTAAATGAATTTAAAGAGTGTAAATCAATGTAAAATAATGGAAAATGAGTAACACAATAATAAATTAATAATTAATAATAATAATCTTTGAAATTTTTGCATGCTGTGATAAGCTAAGTGTTGATCTAAAAACAAGCCATTTACTATGTCAACCAAATGTAACTACACTTAAAGCAAATAAAGATTTTCATTTTTCATTTTCATAGTATAGCATTGCAAACACCAGTATCACTTAACTTGAGATTGGCCTGTGCTTCGAATGCCCTACGGTCGGCTCCGATCCGAGCACATTTCACCAATGCGTGGTAGGTATCTTCTCTCACACCACATGTGTTACAATTTGGAGAATCAACCACTCTCATCAAGTGCCCGAACACGTTAAGTGGCATGTGCCCGGAGCGCAGTAGCATGCTGGTGACCACTAAGTGACGGTTCAACCGACCTTTGCTAAACCATGGTATTTTTGGTGGTTCACTGGTCCTATACCATATGCCCTTCTCCCTCGACCTCTCGTCAAAGTATTCTTTCCAACTTTTAAAACATTTTAGTTTTACTTCTCTGAATAGATCAGAGAAGAAAGGCATATGATTTACAAATATCCACAAGTCGAAAATCTCATACTTTCTCATTAGGTTTTTCAGAAGTATTAGCTTAAGTTATGATGGGGCTGTCATTATCATTAACGATTCAATGCCCTAAACAATAAAGTTAAATAAAAAAAGAATAGGGTCAGGTTTGTTCTAACAATTAAAAATATTTTATGGGTTCTGGGAAAAATACTTATTGCGCAGGTGATTATCGATCCTACCATCAGTGCCTAATGTTTCACATTTTTTTATGTTGAAACAACAAAATTATTCACTGAACCATTGATACAAGGTCTTTCAAATCTACAATATAACGATCAACACATAAAGCATAAGGAATAATTCGAGAGATCTCCTGACGTTGGGGTGGTGTAGTGGTTGACACTGGTACCAGGTTCAATAGCCAATCGCTCCTGCCAGATTACGCATTTAAAATGTTCTTTGTGCTTTGATATTTGTATCAATGATTTATATATTTACCCAATTTGTTCACAGGAAAGACTGCAATTTGCTTTCAACATCCTATCCCCTTAATTTGACAAAGAACCCTAAAGTTCCATAATACAAGCCTCATCCGGGTTTGATAGTTCAAACGATTGCGGTTCAGAAAAAAATACAAAAAGACGGTCGTAGGTTCTGTCGAGTATATTGGACAATGCCAAATGAAGGGTTAAAAATGTGTTTTGCATTTGTTTACCTGCAATTTTATCCAGTTCCTTAGTATTGCTTTCTTCCAGCTTTCTTGTGCGTATTTTCAGACCCAGCTCCATGGCTGCGGAGTTGGTCATTTGCACCACCATCAGGTCGCGGAGCTCTTCCACTTTCAGTAGATATGCCAATCCGGGCGGGAGTACCTGGTGCTGCATCGTGATTGGTTTATTGAGCGTTTTAAACATCTCATTACTCTGTCCACTATTTGGGACTTTATCAAAATCATTTTAATCATTTTATGTATAAGCCCTTAGTTTCACTACATGTAGCCCGATATAGATATTTTTTGACCAACTTTTGTACAGGTAATTGTGAGCGGTTTATAATGCTTAGCTACTTTTACTACTGCCAATACCTATAGGCAGTCATAAAAACACGTAATTAATTTTAATATATCTTACGTAATAATAATACAAATTTGATTCTTACCACCATTCCTTGAAATTTATCCTTGATCTGAAAAATACGTACTTAGTAAAAAAAATGCATTTCTCCAGAACTTAATGAAAATAATAATATTGCTTTGCTATTCCGCGATATAATATCGTGCCAGTTAAATTTGTGCTAACCCATTATACTTATTTGCGTATTTTTTCATGCATATATGCATTTAATTGTCCCACCCTCCCACCACGATAAGAAAAATAAATACGCAAATAAATATAACAAACCACCACCAAAATAACAGAACTTACTCGACACGTGTTTCGCCCCTCTACGAGGCATCATCAGGAGATGTTGACGGTCTGGAGTCCGACAACCGAATGAGCTGCCCAGACTGGTCGGCCCTATTTATAACCTGACCACCCCTATTATGCAAGTGAGAGTGATTAGCAAAAATTCGAAGTAACTGTGATGTAACGACATTCAATTGTTCGTTAAGAATCTCACCCCTATTGTTGTACCTAAATATTTCCAACTGTTCCAGAACACTTAAACGCAATCCTTTTTCGCAAACATGTAAAACGGTAAAAGAATGATCTTCCTGCAGAGTATGGCCACTATCTATTAAATGTTTTGCGAAATTGGACTTTTCAGGATGGTTATGTCTATATGACGCAACATGCTCTTTATACCTCGTGCTGAAATTGCGGCCCGTTTGTCCCACATATACTTTATTGCAATCGTCGCAAGTTAGCTTATAAATACCGGACTTCTTCCCACTCTCAATTTTATCTTTCCCATTACAAAGTTTAGAGTGCAGGGAATTATTCGTCTTAAAGGCCACATTAATATCGTTACATTTCAAAATTTTGTGAATAGTATCCGATAACTTGCCAACATAAGTTATGCTCGCCTTATATTTTTTAATAGGATCAGATGGTCGTGCAGCATACAACATATCGTTGACCGTATTATTGAGCTTTTTTCTGATTATACCATCCACCACAGACTTATCGTAGCCGTTTGAAACCGCTAAGTGATAAATATTATTTAATTCCGACTGATAATGCTCCTCAGAGAGAGGCACGGTCAACAGCCTATGCACATAACAATGAAAGGCAGCTAACTTATGCTGCCACGGATGCGTGGAAGAAGCCGGGATAACCGTGTCAGTATGTGTGGGCTTACGGTAAATCTGAAAATTATGCCTATTACTCAATTTAGTAATCGTCAAATCCAAGAAATTGAGTGAGTTGTTTTGCTCTAGTTCCTTTTTGAACTTGATCTTCGGATGCTTGTTATTTATCTCATCAATAAATTCGTCCAGCTGGCTCATACCCCCCGTCCAACAAATAATCAAATCATCCACATATCTAAAGTAATATAAAATACAATTATTACCTACAATGTGCTGGTTTTCAAAATGGTCCATAAAAATATCCGCCATCAAAGGACTCAACGGGGAACCCATAGCCAAACCATCACTTTGCAAATAATATTGTCCATCAAACCTAAAATAATTTTGTTTCATACAAATCGTAGTTAATTCTATTAATTCATCTACCTCGCCTGGATGTAATCGCTGCCTTTCAAAAAGTCCCCTAAGTATGTCTAAAGTATCACAATATGGTACATTCGTAAACAAACTATCTACATCCAAAGACAGAAGGATAGCATTATCTGGTATATTAATATCTTTAATCCTCTCTATTAAATCCAAGCTATTCTTTAAACAATATTTCGGCTGAAACTAAAAAAAAAAAGCTCAATAATACGGTCAACGATATGTTGTATGCTGCACGACCATCTGATCCTATTAAAAAATATAAGGCGAGCATAACTTATGTTGGCAAGTTATCGGATACTATTCACAAAATTTTGAAATGTAACGATATTAATGTGGCCTTTAAGACGAATAATTCCCTGCACTCTAAACTTTGTAATGGGAAAGATAAAATTGAGAGTGGGAAGAAGTCCGGTATTTATAAGCTAACTTGCGACGATTGCAATAAAGTATATGTGGGACAAACGGGCCGCAATTTCAGCACGAGGTATAAAGAGCATGTTGCGTCATATAGACATAACCATCCTGAAAAGTCCAATTTCGCAAAACATTTAATAGATAGTGGCCATACTCTGCAGGAAGATCATTCTTTTACCGTTTTACATGTTTGCGAAAAAGGATTGCGTTTAAGTGTTCTGGAACAGTTGGAAATAATTAGGTACAACAATAGGGGTGAGATTCTTAACGAACAATTGAATGTCGTTACATCACCGTTACTTCGAATTTTTGCTAATCACTCTCACTTGCATAATAGGGGTGGTCAGGTTATAAATAGGGCCGACCAGTCTGGGCAGCTCATTCGGTTGTCGGACTCCAGACCGTCAACATCTCCTGATGATGCCTCGTAGAGGGGCGAAACACGTGTCGAGTAAGTTCTGTTATTTTGGTGGTGGTTTGTTATATTTATTTGCGTATTTATTTTTCTTATCGTGGTGGGAGGGTGGGACAATTAAATGCATATATGCATGAAAAAATACGCAAATAAGTATAACGGGTTAGCACAAATTTAACTGGCACGATATTATATCGCGGAATAGCAAAGCAATATTATTATTTTCATTAATATGGATTTCCGCAAAGTAACGCCTGATTCAATTAATTTCTCCAGAACTTGTACGAATATATTTATAACATTTGTTCATTGTTCGAAAACAACTGGGATATGCCAAATACCAAATCAAGACCTCAATTTTCTATTAGTCTTAAAATATAAACCAATTTAAGGTACTAATTTTCATTCATTTCTCGATAAGATGCGTTTTATGTTTCACTTGCGAAAGAAGTCACTTCTTAACATGACTTGTACTGAAAATAAAGAACAAATGAAAATCGAACAATTAAAATATGGATAAATTGTTACTGGTGTCATCAAAATGACACACTTTACTGTTTAGACTGTGTATACTCACTTCCCAGAAATGGTTTCTGAATTTATTTAAGTCGTATAAAGTTTTGGTATATCTTACCGCATTCGTAATCATTTCAACGCGAGGCTTCAGCTGTGGGTAGGCGCTCAAAGTGTACATCATAAACCCCAACTCAGGGTTAAGACGATGTTTTAGGGACATATCTCCCTGAAAATGGCCCAAAAAACTTATGTAACATCCACTAGTATCGTAAGCAAACTATGCTTAAAGCGTCGATAAGTGAGTTTGTCGACATAACTCTACTTCTACTTGTCATTAATATTCCAATATCTGATAAATCTTACGTTCCGAATATCCTCAATTGCAGCCATGTTCAATATACTCGCAGAAAACAGAGGTTTGTCGTACTGCTGGCATATAGTGCTTACTTCGAACAAGTGTTGTTCATTCAGTATACTAGCAAAGATAGGATCACAAATCAGGGTGGGAAGGCATAGAGCCAACTTCGTCTGGAACACCAACTTATCCAGAGATTTCGTTATACGGTCTGCCTGGATATGACATTCCATGTCTATGGGAGTTAACTCTGTTGAAAAAAGAATGCTAATCTAGGATTTTTCATTTTATTAATTCTAATAAACGATATATACAGGAACAAACATTCGAGTTCATCACACAAATATTTGCCCCAGCCCATTCAAAGCCACGATCGCCGGCTCAGTAGGCAGCTGAACTACAAACTGCACCAACCGCGTCGTCAAAACTGATATTGATGTGTATAAACAACTATAACAATACCGCCATGATCCACATTCTGTTCCTCCTGATTGTCTGTACGCTTCGACGCATTGCTGTCCGTCTTCGAGCTCTCAGATGCATATTCCGACACCGAAGACAGAGAGGGAGGTGCTGATTTTTGCATTTTTGTTCAATTAGAAAGATTTTATATATTGGTAGATGATCGAGTTAGATTACAGGTAAAGGTATAAAGCTTTGTAAAGGAATCTGTAATATCAAATAGAAAACGCGGAGACAATAGCACTAGTAGCTGTCAATATGAAAAATAATCTAATGTCTTGAAACTTGAAAGAAGAACCATAGAGAAAGGAGGTATTCGATTAACATAAACCACATAAACATAAACCGATGTAAAAACGTACATACAGGACAGGAGTTTGTATATCAAACGTATTAGTTGGCTGTGTTCACGACATAAAAGTGGAATATGCCGTTTGATGATCGCGCGGGATCGTGATTTTGAAACTATTAGCTATAAGGCAACTATAAGGTAATAATGCTGCATTTATTTGGAATCAGCTCATAACGCTCTTTTGTACGATTTATTACAAGGAGGTTCAGAGCACAAATACCATACAAAAATATGATGCCATAACTCCCTCTAGCACTAAATTTTAAGATGGCTTATTCTGTTCTTAGGGGTGGTAAGAGTGACCTCGTGGAAAGGCCCAAATGGGAAGCGTGCAGAAGAAGACCGCGTACGAGATGGGCGGATGTCATAAATAAAACAGCTGGTCCAACCTGGATGGAAATAGCTCAAGATAGAGCTAATTGGGTATCTTTGGAGGAGGCCTTCACCTGCGGGGTTCTTGCAGAATAAATATTTCCCCAGTGTTTATTATAATTATAAGTGTAAACAGCAGTAGGTAAAATCTTAATAACATTATGTATAAATTTGTAGATTAGTTTTGCAAGAAATAAAAGGCTTTTTTACTAGTTACTTATTTCTGTGGTATGTATCTGTGATGTACGGGTATATTTATTTGTATCTGTCTGTGGCACAAAGGTGGCACAATGTCTCTCAAACGGATGAATCGACTTGAGTGCGCGTGCGCCTTTAATAATAGAAAGCCTTCTTCTGTTGAGATGGATCTTAGCCATGTTTGGTGAAAATAAAAGTGGGGTTTCTATACATGACGTTAACACGAGCCGACGACATGACGACGCTTCCTATGCACATCCTAAATAAAACTGGCCTAACAACGCAGTCAATTTCTTTGGCGTCGTAAAGGCAACTTTAAATAACTATATTATAGTACGAGGGTGACACTGAAAGTTTTTAGAACAGGCCACTTGTAAACGATATAATAAAAAAATAAGTTTAGATTTTGAAAATGCATTCCTCTGCGAATATTGTGGTGTATGTATTTAATTCGTTTGTCATTTGTTTTACGATTTGGCGGTGAATTGAAAATTGTCTCTTTCACGTCGGCATGAATTTTTGGCGAGAAAATTTTCGTGCAGTGATTTTTATTACTTTCGATGTCATTAAAGTCAACAAGAAAGTTATGATAGACTTCGATTGGCCTTTCATGATAAAGCCCCATTTCGTGCCACTGTTTATAACTGGTTTAATGAGTTTAACCGTGGTCGCACTAATTTCACCGATGATCTGCGTGAGGGCCGTCCTTCGACTGCGACGACTGAAGACAATATCAGTATTGTGCGGCGTGCGATAGAGACTGACAAAAGAATGTACTATCAGCGGATTCAGATGAGCTTAGGCATTGGTATGAGTCAAGTGCACAAAATCCTCCATGCAAATTTAGCAGTCAGGATTCTTTGTGCCCGGTGGATACCTCATAATTTGACAGAGTCCCAAAAACTCTCTTGTGTTGATTGGTGCCGTGAAATGGTTCAAAGATTTAACGGAGATGACTCAAATGCTGTTTTCAACATGCTTACGGGTGACGAAAGCTGGATTTACTGTTATGAACCTGAAACTAAAAGGCAGTCTGCTCAGAGGGTATTTCCTTCAGAGGAGTTGCCAGCTAAAGTGAAGAGAGGTCGAAGCGTGGGAAAAAATATGGTGGCGTCGTTCTTCGGAATAACAGGTCATATCGCAACAATTATTATAGAGGATCAAAACACAGTTACTGCAGACGGGAACACTAACAATTGTTTACCACATGTCTTGGAAAAAGTTCGGGAGAAGCGACCTCGCAGTAGAGTCCTCCTTTACCACGACAACGCCTCGTCACACACCACCAAGCAAACAATCGACTATTTGGCGACGTCAGACGTGGAATTACTGGGTTACCCACCGTATAGCACCGACCTCGCACCTTGCGATTTTTATTTATTTCCGAAAATAAAATAAAAACTTCTAGGAAAACGTTTTATGGACGCCGAGGAAGCAGTGGCTGCATGTCAAAGGGTAGTCGAAGAGAGCCCTAGGGACGAGTGGGCAAAGCGCTTTTGTCAATGGTTCCATCGGATACAGCGATGCATTGATGTGAAGGGAAACTATTCCCAAAAGATATAATAACACTAACAACTTGCTAGTTTGTTCAGTTTTTGATTTTCTAAAAACTTTCAGTTTGACCCTAGCAATCTACTGAGGAGTTACAACGTCGTCATCATTCATTATTATAACAATCTTAACCTCTCGTATGAGTCTGATATGGATCCTGATCCTGACCCCTTATTAAGGCCGTTTTTTTGTTCGTCTAGTCGTTCCAAACTGCAATATAACTGCAATACAACTGCATTACGACCGTGCAGCCAGCTTGCAGTTACTGTGCGGTTGACAGGACTGCACGACAGCTGCAAGCGGACTGTACAGTCTGTTTGCATTTCTGATGCGGTTAGTGTACCTGCATCAGAACTGCCCTGGAACTGCCGCTTTGCAGCTGGGTTGCAGTTGAAATACTGTCCATCTGTATCGGCCCTAATCCTAACTGATACTTTTCGCAATTCAGTAACCAGTAGCAAATTAATTATAAAATAAAATGCTTACAAAATGTCATTTCATTTATTTATTCAGTAAGTATAAAGTAACATAAAAAATAAAGGTATACAAATTAAAAGACAAAAATAGACATTGTAAAAATGTTAAAAAATCCAATCAAAATATTATATCGTAAAATTGATGTAGCTACAAAATAAAAATATTATAAATACATCCATACAAATTAAAAGATTATATTATAAATTTATAATAAAAACGTTAACTTCAATAAAAATACAAAAGTATAAAAACTATAACTGCGAGTGTTCATTATAAGCTTTGTTAAAATCAGGAAATCATGCAAGTGAAATAATGTGCTAAAGTCACCCAAAAAATCTGTTAACCCTTTTATCTTTAGATAGTTTTGTACCTACGCTTGTGAATTGGTAAAAGATCTGATTACTTTGCTTTTTCCGCTTTTGCTGCTGCTTTTTCTGCTGCTGCCTTTTCTTCCGCTGCCTCTAACTTAGCCTGTTTAGCCGCTTCTCTTTCTGCCTTTCTGGCCGCCGCGGCTTTCTTTTTCTCTTCAGCAGCTGCCTTTTTAGCCTCTAGCTCTGCTTTTCTCTCTGCTGCTTCTTTTGCCGCTACCATCTGCCTTTGTAATTTCCTTAACTGAAATTTTAAAAGGATGTAAGTTACCGAGGAAACGGCTGTAGAATGCGGGAGACCGCTGTATATCGACCGAATTACCGACCAATAAAAGTGAACAATAGGGGTCACGACACGACTGAGGTTTAATTCTACAGCATACTGTACAGTCTGACCAAAAAGAGTAGAAATTACAAAGTGGCAATACTGTAGTGTCGTCCCTTTCTAATCAATTTAAGAAAACGGGGACGACACTACGGTATTGCCACTTTTTAATTTCTACTCTTTTTGGTCAGACGGTATGTGCATAAAATTAGCTCAATATGTCATGCAATGCAACAAAGAAAACAAATCCAAAAACATATATTTTTTTTAAATATGTCACTTGTACACTTAAAAGGTACGCATATTTTAATGTTTTTTTTTTATAGAAAATAAATTTTGAAAAAAAAAAACAGTAAATTGTATGACAGTGAACGATGAAATTTAACGCACTTTTTCACGGTGAAAATGGAAAATTACTTATTGTCTCCATACAAATACAAATATTGACGTCAAGATCACGTTGGCAGTGTTTTTAGCGTTCCGTAGGAATGTTGAACTTTGACGGTAATTTCTGAGTTTTAGAGCAGTCTAAGTGTAGTGAGTCACATATAGACATTCGATTCCATTAAAAAATTGGATTGATTGACATCCTCAAAAGTTTTTTTTCATCATGCCTAATAAAAATAAATGCAAACGTATCAGATCTGTTCTTTTGTTCCTTGAGCGAATTCACAAGGGCCACACTCTATGTTTTATGTTTTGCTGTATAGTAAATAGTATAAATAGATGACGTGTAGTGTTGTATTTGTGTACTATGCCTGTATTTGTGTCTATTTTGTAAATATTCCATGCTGTCGAATTAGGTAAGCCTGTAAGGACAGTTGTGTGTGCAAATAAATAAATAAAATATAAACAAATAAATAAAAATGCTCATATTTCAAACCCTGTTACCGGAACTAAACCTCTTTTTAGCATATCCATGTTCCCAGCGTGTTCGATTAAGACCAATTTGAATCTCGGCTCTATATTTATCCGTGGTACGACTGGTACGTCAGTTCCATTTCTGAAGTTTCCTAGTCAGCTGAATGCGACAGCTTCACCTGCAATATCTCCCTAAATCTAAGGCCCTTGACAGATAAGTTGATACCAAAGCCATTGCAACTAGCATTCTTCGTTCCGCAGCGAACATTTTCACCTGGATGACCTTCACTGTATGCTCAATCAAGAGCTTTTAAAATTTGCGTATTACTGTTATCGATCTCTGTTCTCGAGACAGCTGGCGCGGGCACTGAGTGTGAAAATTTATTTCATGTTACCACAGATATAAATATACAGGGTGTAACCGACAGCGTACCGAAAACGAAAACCGTAGTTTTAGACCATAATCACGAACTGAAAATGTGTGTTAATTTTCTCGGAAAACTCAAGGATAAGATTTTCCAAATAAATTATAAAACTCGACGCGCAATGTATTGCATCCAATTCTCTCGGGTGCAGACGCGCGGGGAGGAGAGCACGCGGCAAGCATCGACCGGTTCAAGCGCTCCCCACTCCACTCACGCGTCAGCGCAAAACATACCGTTACGCCAATGCGCATCGAATGACATGAATGAATGCAACCATAAAAATAACGCAACCACAGATCACAACTAGTGTACTACCTAAAACCAATAACAACTGACCGATAAATTAAAACAGTCTAACAAGATTATTTTCATTCAAGCAAGTAAAGCTAATAAAATGTGCGGGTAGGTAAACATTACTCATGCGTCCGACCGCAGCGGCCTCGTGGTCCCACTCCACGCGTACTATGTAGTACCGTAAAGCTTACATAATACTGATTGTGATACATTGTGTGTTTTGCGGAAAATGCTATTTTCATGCGATTTTTCATGAAAAATTGTTGCCAGTAGAGTTCGATTAACGGAAAAATAAAGAAAAAATTAAAACTCGCGAGGAAAATTTGAGAATTTTCTCAAAGAAATTTCCACGATTTTCCAGCCCAGAATAATGGTCTGAAGCCATGGTTTCAGTTTTCGGTACACCGTCGAGGACACGCGTACGAACAATGACCGTAATAGAGCAAGCAAAACTTCAGGCACGCGTACCCTATCTCCGGAGGGGATAACCGTTAGGACGATAATGAGTAGGCAATAGGCATCAGACTCATAGCACGATAGGACGTTAGAGAACTATGGAGCCGATATTAACATTAAAATGTACTCATAATTCATACTTTAAAATAAAAACTTCTAAACAGAAATCCGATGCCCAATGATGAATATTATTATGCCAGTAGTATGCAATGTACCTTATTCTTCTCGGCGCGGTTCTGCAGCGTGGTGCGCCATGCGTACTGGATGACCCTCGCAGCATGCTCGACGATGAATTCATTGAGTTTCCTCTCCATCTCTGCATGGTACTCCCCTTCTTTCTCTTCCATCAGCGTAAGGTACTCTTTGTCCTGTTCTGCTAGTTTCAACTACGGAAACAATTCACTGACAATTATAATATAAAAAATATCTCATATGATTTGTAGGTCTCCAGCTTTCTTAGGTGTCATGAAATTCAATATGGAAAATAAGCAAATTATAAATGTAAGTGCACAAATAGCAAGAAAATTTGGTTCTTATGCGGCGACGGAATACCGGAAGACGCAGAGTAGAGGCTCCCAAAAAGGTGGACCGACGACTGTTTACAATCGTCGGAAGCAATTGGATGAGGGCGGCGCTAATTGGGATTGGAATGGATTGGGAGGGATTGGATTGTTGTGGAGAACTTTTAGGAAGGCCTTTGTCCAGCAGTGGACATCTGCCGGCTGATATGATGATGATGATTATGGATTGTTTGGATACTGTAGCTGGTGACGTCTCTGTGGCATCCCCAGTGAGGCTGAGAACTAAGGGATATTGGGAATATCTTTACCTCCAGTTCGTTTTTCAGCTCAAGCTCCTCATCTAATTGTTTATTCACCTCATCCATTTCCTGTTGCTTCACGGACATTTCGGCATCATATTTTTGCAACCACGACTGCAGTTGCGTTTCCACTTTGCCTCTAGAACGGTTACATTACTGCTAGTTTGATTGCGGAGGAGGAATAAGCCAATTTTTAGGTTCAGCAGCCACGTAAAAAAATGTTCATGGTTTCGGTGAGGAGGTTAGCAATATCTTATAACCAAGTGAGTACGCATTTGATTTTGATTATAATTGCACACTAGGGCTCTCGTTAGACCAAAACACTTATTACATAGTTGAGTATTAGTAGTAGTATGTAGTTACGAGTCAAATGACATCAGAAGGGCTACCCTTAAGATAGAAAGTGGATCGAAACTCGAAGCTTGGACCGTGCCATCCCTCTCGATCTTGTGTCAAACAATATTTGAATGAGTTCAAATTTCGAACATCGGAGTAGCCCTCCAGTGCCGTTCTTAAGGAAGATAAATTAGGAAGAATTACGGAGGAATATTATCTCTTTAACTTAGTAGGTACCCACCTGCGCATTCGCAGATTCTTTTCAGTAATCAGGTGTTTATTGAGCGAGCTATTGTAGTTGTCGCGAACCTCCACCTCTTCCTCTCGCAGCATCTGGAACTTGACGTTGTGTGCCCGAGCAGCCACCACCATCTGACGTTCAGAGTCAAGGCTGGAAGTAATAAAAATAAGATTTTGTCAAAAATTTACATCCGACTGTACTTTCAGAGCTAGGCCCCACCGAGATGACATGGCAGCGTCGCCAGCTACGAATTGCATCAAATTAAATAGCTTCCCTGTGTAACTAACTTACTGAGCGCAACAACCCAAAGTAGAACACCAGTACCCTTACCATGAGTTGTCAGTGACTGTACTCGCCAGCAACTGCGTAAAAGATTAGTATGGAGAATTGTCGTTCTACAAAGTAACCGCTAGACGCGCTGTACTATTCTCCATACAAATCGTTTACGCTGTCGCTTGCGAGAACGACCACGTAAATTCATGGTAGGAGTACAGTTCACGCGACGATTCACGATCCTAGCCTCTCGCCAGTAACAGATGCAAGGTCCCTGAGATCTTTTTGGACTTCATCTCTCCAGCTATAACTAGGCCCGTCCTACGAGTCTGTGACCACTCGGTCGTCCCAGATAAGCGGTTTTTGCGACACGATCATCTCCTTAAAGCTATCTATGTGCTCGAGCCAGCGAAAACGGTCGGTAGATGTGATTTCTTTCTGGATTTAAGTCTGGACGCTTTGGTACCCCCTATAATACTAAGACCGCACACCCAATTCTTCGATTTCTTTGTTCTCCTATTCTCCAACTTCCATCTCCTCTCTTGTACGTTTAGCATAACTGTGACACGCGAGTCGTTGTCATGCGACAGTTACTACCCTTCTTTTTTCTCTCAATACCGTGTGAGCAAGACAGGTATTGAGTCGCGCGACAAGGGAAGTCGTGGCAAGATAATATCTTGCAGAATTTTCCGGGACATATGATGCAAAAACTATCGTCAGACAGAAGAATTGCGTGGCCTTAAAAAGTACAGTTGGTGTAATTCGTGTAAACTACAACGACGAGATATTATATTGATGTCTTACATTTGCTTTTTGCGATTAATAATGACTTTGTGACTTATCAGTGCCACCTCTTGTTTCAAATTCGCTATTAGCTCAGCTCTTTCTGCGATACCCTTCTCATAACGTTCACTTTCTTCTCTTATACATGTCGAGTATTCTAAAAAGATATAATATTCAGCATGTAAGTAAAATATATATTATATAAACTATGTTTACCGAACATATTATATGTTAACTAATTATTAAACGGCTGTTTAAACTGTCCATAAATATAATAAAGTGCCTGCCTCGCCCCGATATTACTACATAGTATAAAACAAAGTCGCTTCCTGCTGGCTGTCTGTCTGTCTGTCTGTCCCTATGTATACTTAGATATTTAAAACTACGTAACAGATTTTAATGCGTTTTTTGTAATAGATAGAGCGATTGAAGAGGAAGGTTTATATGTATAATACATGTATAATTTATTAGCATTTCACCCGTGCGAAGCCGGGGCGGGTCGCTAGTTAGGCATATTATGAAAATATATTTAACTACCTTTTGCCCACGGCTTAAGTGGCTCAATCTACCAAAATATATTTCGAAGCATTCATACAATATCCTAAAAAGTAAGTTGGTAAAAACTCTAAAATGGACAGGAAGCTAGCATATTTTAGATTAACTTTGAAGATAACCATTACAAAAAAAAATACGCCCATACCAACTTTCAACTCCTAATTATAGGTAACACAACTCCTGTGTAGCCCTTTTGTGAATGAATATCTTTATAAACAGTTAAACTTTTTTTAACAGTAAAACTTTATAACAGCCTTTCTTGTTATATCTCAGTTCTATTACTTAACAGTTTTATAGACATCTGTTGCGTAGTTCTTCTCTTCAAATGTGTCCGATCACTATTTTGTTCGTATGTAGGTATACTGCATAGTTACGTGAAAACTGTGTTGGTGTGGGTATAATTTGTGATGTGTTGATTTTTTTCTGAAGTGTGCATTCACCGCAACAGCAAAACTTGTGTATGTTGAGTTACTTAATTCATCTTTTGGTGGTCTGCTGTACGTGTTTACCTCGCCCTCCGTTGAAATTGGCGAAAAAAATAGTTCGAAGAGTTTATTTTATGGCATCTCCATTTGTCTATGCTCAAAGTATAATAATAACATAAGCAGGGGTCGGATAAAAAGTGCGGATTACGTAAAAATTACGCAATCTTGCACACAGGATGATGTTTGTATATAAACTTCCGTATGACATTGACATGTAGTAACAAAGTAGTATTAATGAAATAAATAAAAAAACGTAAATAAATCCATGGAATTCATAATACAGGTGGTAGGGTGATGTGGTGAATAAAATAAATTTCACGAAACCTGTTACCATAAGGTACGATTATTTGAAATTATTTAGGACGAATGTGTGGGAACCTCAGATAAATTTCAAAATTCATATTAAATTCACTTTGCCTTTTTTTCTACGTTTCCGATATGTTTGGTTGTCTCCAAATGTCCTTTAATATTGCTTACCTTCGTTGGTATATCTTGATTACTGCAAGAGCAGTCAGTACACGTATTATCACGTACCTCCAAAAACGGGAAATTGCCACAATATTCGAGTAAAGATGACATTTTATAGCGTTCTTCTATACATTAGTAAATATAATCGTGAAGAAACAATAGTTAAACAATAACGAAGTAAATTTATTGTTCTGATTGCAAATGTGTCAGTCAAAAACGTACTTACTCATTTCAAGTGGTGATATCGTTAAATAAAGAGGTTGATAAGTGATAATTGTTTATGAAAATCAAAAATACTATTTGAAATCATCCTATAAGTGGTTTGACGTCATCGGCACATAAGTCCGACCCCTGAACATAAGTATCTGATTTAAATAGCGTAGCAAGCGTCGTCGTTCCGACCCAGGCATAGTGGCGCTACAAACAGCTTTCAAATGGCAATAATGTGTAGGTATACGTCATATATTTGCTTTATTAAACGTCAATAGCTATTTAAAACATTGCTAACCAGAATTCTGCTCAATCCTTCGTTCTTCTTGCGAAATAAATAGTGAATGCTATTAAAAAAGAAACCTGAATTTCATGACTGTGGATAGTTTTGGCTTTATTTTGCAATAATTACTTGAAATTTTCGGAACATTTAATCCTGTTTCCTCTTTGTGTACATCAGTGACATCCACAGACTTTCAACGGCAGTTTTTACCAAGAAATTGCCGTAGCCAGTAAAATAAATTAGTACATCTAAAAATCCGCAGCATGGCGTGGATTGTAAAACCCCCTGTGTGTACTTAGGTCCAAAAATTACCTGCAATTTTATCCAGCTCCCTCTGATTGTTTTCTTCGAGCTGTTTTGTGCGTATTTTTTGAGACATCTCTTCGGCCGCTGTGGTTTGTAGTTGTCTCACCATTAAATCCCGGAGCTGTTCTATTTTCAGAAGGAATGCCAATGCTGGCGGTAGAACCTGAAGCTGAATAAGTTTTTACCAAAATAAATATCTTTTCATTTCTCCTGCTCAAAAAGTAGGCTAAAAGTTTCGCGAAGCGCGGCTGAAACAGAACTTTTAGCCAGGGTTTAAATGGCAACCATATAATCCCATATACATTTCTATACAACTAAAAAAAACTTGCGGCCAGCTACAAACTAAGCACCTACTTACAGATAATTAAAAACAAGCAAACCAACCTGGTCAGATCGGCCAACATATCCGATTGTCTCCTCGTTTTTAAAAATAGAAATACGGCATCCTGGGGCCGTGTTCAGACCGGGCTGACTGTCGGACGCCCATTACCGCCCAAAGTGAGCGAACGTTACGCAGTTTCCATACATATTCACACATTCGGCGGCCGACAGTCAGCCCGGTCTGAACACGGCCTGGATATGAAGTACATCTTAGGCGTTTTTCTTACAATCATCTAATGTAATGATTTTAATTTTTAAATATTTCACGGCGCGCGCTTTATTTTAGATATCGATTTTCCAATCAACATCTATCTATCAATGTAAGTACTTTGGAATGTAAGATTATTCCATGAGGAATCGAAGGAACTCCTCAAATATAACAGACCACTTATTATACTCTTTGGATTCGGTTATTTTTTGTGAGAAAGTGATTATACGTAACTAAGGCATACTCTCCGATCACCTATATGAATTATTACAATAATACCGGTACCATGTCTATTACGTCATGTCTACCTGCAGGGACAGTCCCCATTTAATTTTCGGAGATATCACGACTTTAACAGTATATAAGAACTTGTCCACATTACACTTATGTTTACGAAACTAAAAACTTTAAAACACGAGGTTCTAATATGGGATTATACTATGGGTTTTACTCGGTTCGGTTCAGCTCTACTATACCTACTGGTTATTTTGCAAGTGAAACTAAAATACTTAACAAATACAGCTCATACATAACAAATAAGTTAATGCTTACCACCACGCCTCTAAATTTATTCTTAATCTGTAAAATATATCAAATAAAAAAATCAAGAATTTAAATTTTGGCAATTATGAGAATGTTTAATTTTCCATACTTGGGCAAACTTTATGTTGTTGTCGATTCTTTTTTTTCTCCGATTTCAATAAAATTTGGTGAGTTGGTAAAGTTGCTTGTTCTGAACAAGGTAGGCCAATTTCACGATATGTCCTACAAAATTTTCCACTGAGTTACAAAAAATTTATGGATTTTTTTAAACTAAATTTCGTATTTTGTACTAAAATTTAGTACAAAATGAGGAGCTCGAAATGAAAAATAAATAATTCGACAACAAAATAAAAATTTCCCATGGGCCAATGTCTGTAATAGGTACCTACATTTTATGTAACTCGATGGAAAAAAAATTGTAGGACTTATCGTAAAATTGGGCTTACCGTGGTCAGAAGAAGCAACTTTACCAACTCACCAAATTTTATTGAAATCTGAGAAAAAAAGAAATCGACAACAAAATAAAAATATGCCCACTTACGAGTATCTCACCTAATTAGACAAGATGATAACAAGTATGATATACCATTTTTGACATCGGTTGATCCCTTTAAGCGTTTAAAGTAGCCGAATGCAAGTCATGGAAAATTATAGCACCTGGGGCATGATGTGCGAGAAGACGATAAAGATGGATGATCTGATCAAGATCTAAGGTAACTCTTGGATGAGGGCAGAACGGTTCGTAGTTCTTCAAAGTTTACAATACAATACAATAATGCATTATTGTACACCAAAAATAGTTTACAGAATAATACACGATACAATAAAATTATAATAACGGTAGACAACAGACGGTCTTATCGCTGAAGAGCGATCTCTATCGATAGCTTAACGAGTTACAATTTTAATTTACCTTTTCTGTCATTTGCTCGACACGTGGCTTCAGCTCTGGGTAGCTACTCAAGGTGTACATCATTAAACTCAACTCCGGGTTCAGACGATGTTTTAAGGACATATCTCCCTGAAATTACAAAAAAGCTCATTTGAAATTGAAATTGGTGTCTGTATGATATTTTTTAACCAAGTACGCTGAAAATTGCATTAAGAACTTACTATCCCTTATGTACCTAAATGAGTTCAAATTATATTTCGAGAGACATGTTGGTTGGAACTGGAACGTTTATACATAATAACGTCCTACTTATAGTATAAATGGCTGGCCCGGCAATCCCGTCATGTTTTGAAACATTTATGGCGTTATTTTTCAGGTTTCTCGAAGCGATTAGCTCCACTAAATCATTGGATAATTTGACGCTTAACTTCATTTTCAATATTTTAGTCAAAGTATTTCGATCGAAGTATATAACTTACAGCCTTTATATCCTCCATTGCAGACATATTCCAAAGACTGGCAGAAAACAAGGGATTGTCGTACTGCTTGCATATACAGCGTACATCGGATAGATGCTGCTCGCTCAGTATATCAGGAAGAATAGGGTCTCGAATCAGTTTGGGAATGCATAGAGCCAACTTTATTTGGTACACCATCTTGTCAAGTGATTTTGTTATACGTTCTTGTTGGATATGACATTCCATATCTATGGGAGTCATCTCTGTTGACAAAGAATGATTGACGATATAAATCCATTTGGTAATTAACGGGAAAGGGCGGCTGAAACGCGTCGCAGTCGCAGCCATACCCAGAACGTCTAGCACAAGGCTTTGCGACTCTTGTCGCGCGACATTAGCATCAGCCGTCACTTTCTCTCACTGTACTGCGAAGAAAGAGATAGGTAATATTTCTCGCGCGAGAAATAGTCGCGTGTCACAATTGTGCTAGAGGTGCAGCTATATAAAGGACTGTATAAATACCGCTATCGTCTATGCTGTGTTCCTTGCGAGCCCCAGAACGCGTTGAAGCATTGCTATCTTCCAGCCACCATACTCGTGTTTTAATGCTGATCGTTATGTAGGAGTTGTATAATGGTACAACAATACCACTATCGATCACACTGCCTCTCGGGTGCCCGAACGTGTTGAAGCATTGCTGTCCGTCTACAAACTCTCGGACGTATAATGTCCATCATTATGTAGCAGCTTTAACAATACCGCCATGGTCCAAGTCGTGCTTCGCCCGATCGTAACGTACATTTAAATAAAACAATAAAATAAACTTAACTGCATCTCATTTTTACTGCAATGTGTTTACGCTGTTCGCGGTGTCAGCTTTAGGTAGCAGGTTTTAATGTCCATCATTATGTAACAGTTGTGTAAAGAACATAACAATACCGCTATCGTGCACGTCGTGTTCCTCCCGATCGCCCGAATGTGTTGAAGCATTGCTCTCAGTCTTTGAGCTCTCAGATGTATATTCCGAGACCGAAGACATAGAGGATGGCGCCGTTTTATCCATATTTAATGAATTAAAGAGGAAATATTGTTTTATTGGTATATTTACATCAAAAACTATAAAGATTCATAAAGGAATCTGTAATTTGAAGAAGACTCGCAGATATAATGACATCAGTCGCTGTCGTAACTGTCATGTTGAAAGTAGAATAAACAAGAAGGACATATTAGATTATTGATAAAACGATTTAACACCACATATGTGGGGTCACGGGAAGCCTCTATTACAGAGACATAAGGTTCACATGAAGCTAAAAATACTACGGAACCAAACTAAACTCACAGATGTAACATAGAAAACTAAAATGGAGGTGGGCAGGACATATGATGAGAAGCAACAGAGGAGGGTTAAGGATGTAATGGAATGGTGTCCGCGACAAAACAAGAGAAGGAAAGGGAGACAGCGGCTTAGATGGGAAGACGATATTCTCAAAATTGCAGGAGTCACTTGGAGGAGAATGGCTCAGAATCGAAAAATATGGCAAGCGCTTGGTGAGGCCTTTGCGGAAACGCAAGACAGTCAAAGTGTTAGTTAATAAGGAAATTATATGTTTTGTAAATGTGATTGTTAAATGAAGGCTTCACATGTCAAACTGGGACAGTGAATGTGTTAAGAGGCCTTATTCCTTTTAAAATGCTGATTGTTTAGACATTTTTCTCTATGATCAAACATGTTTCTTAACATATTATTGATGTTACTACCTAGAACAGGACTATTGGGTTTTATTGGTATATATTTGAAACCTACAGTTTGAATTTTTCATTGATAATTTTTGTTCAAAAAACTACTCGAAATTGACAAAATTCACGTGGAAAATTCGTTTTTTCGACTTATTTTAGATTGCACGCAATAAAAGCATAAAATAGCTACGTTACTACCTACCTAGAACTCGGGAAAAAGTATTATTCACTTCAAAAAGTTGGTTGAAATTATCGATACATTCGTCATAATATGAAAAAAATAAATTTTAAAAGGAATAAGGCCTCTTAAGACTGGAGTTTATTTAGGCAGCCAATCCATTGAAGCGGAGCGGACAAAAAGAACTAATTAGGCTAAGCCAAGCCCAAAGGCCCAAAAGAAATGGATTTGTATCTGAGGAATGCGATTACTTAGTCTAACATACTTTATTGTCTAATGGGGTAAGACTAACAGTTAGTTAGTTATTGGACTGTAGCAGTCTTCTCTTGATTTCTCTTATTAAAACAGACTTAAGAAATCTGGCCCGCTTGACATGGTCCCGATGTCGCTGACAACATATATGTCCTCTATGTATGGCAACGTTAATACGTTGAGCGAGGAAGCCAACTCTTCGGTCCCTGTGGAGTGTGGCATAACATCGTAACGTTACGAAGTTAACTTTCAGTTTTTTGATTAAAAACATCGAATAGTACATTAAGATATGTAAATACCTAACCAACACAGCACGCAAACTCCAGACCCGTAACAACATCATCCAGAAACTAAGTGGTACTAACCTACTTGGGGAGCGAATTCCGTAGTACTGCGCACGTCCACACTGTCATTGGTGTACTCCACGGCCGAATACAGCGCGCCGGTCTGGCTAGGAAGTGCTCTCACCGCGAGGGTTGACGTAGAGCTGAACAAGGCTATGCGACTTATCTCTGGGACCCTTCAATCAACTCCCTGCTACTGGCTACCAGTGCTCTGCCGGATCCCTCCACCTGAACTGAGGAGAAAGGAAGCCCTAGTAAAAGAAGTCCTCAAAATCCAGAAAATCCCAAGTCTCCCTATCAATTCCGAGGTTTTTGTTCCCACCATACACCGCCTGAAGTCCAGAAACGCATCATACAACATTGCTTGATAATCACTTCAACCTCAAACAGGAATGGTTGCAGATGTGGAACTCGGAAATGGAAGGAAAAGTGGGTTGTGAGATTATACTGGGCTCTCGAATAAAAGGGTCAGATCTTCCTAGACGTGATTGGTGTAGTTTGAATTGAACAGACTTCGCACTGGTCACGGTCGCTGCGCTCAATATAAATACCGCTGCGGGTGGGTGGATTCTCCAGCCTGCGCCTGTGGAGCCGGAGAGCAAACCATCCAGCACGCGTTATGCCGGCGGCCCTGTTCTCCCTCAGTGACGAAGCCATTAAGTGTCTAATTACCTAATCTTAATGTTGATTTGTAATATTAAGTAATCGAGTTGTCTGATGCCACTGTATATGCCATACGATTAAATAAATAAATAAATATGTAAATAAAGCCAAGCATTTTCGTCGGTCGCAACTGTTAATTATTTTAATAATTTATTACATGATATTTATTACGGAATTCACATAGAAAAACAAAATTCCATCTGAAAAAAATATTGATTCCATTTTAACTTAACATGAAACCGGTACCTACTATGTAATTAATTAAATTATCTACTTTTCCTGTAGTAAGTAAATAAAATACAGTTGGAAATGCACAAAGTTAAAATTGACCACACGTCAGCGAAACGATAGGACATAATTATTATCCCCAACGCAAAACAGTCAATTCACTGAATATACCTATTTAGGTAATGAAAATCTGAACTGATTGAGGGAGATGCAAATTTTATAAAATATTAAAGTAAATAGATAATCACGCCATCACTTTACAGAAAGGCTCAATCCTATAATCTCACCTTCTTAACTAGTCCTCGTTGTCATATGGCGAACTAAAATAAAAATTCCGATTTGTCAACATTCCTAATATATAAACCGGGTTATCAATCCAAATGGGTCAGTAGGGAGTACGCGTATGTTTTCACATAGACGTATGTGAAAAATAAAAAAATAAATAGTTTTCATTCAATCTAAATTCGACGCCATTTCCCTATCTCTTATAGTTTGTGACTTCTCCCTACTGACCCATTTGGATTGATAACCCGGTATAGGGTAAATACATTACATAACTTCATACACGCAACAACAACTTACAAACAGTACAAACCGTTTTGAAGGAAATTGTATATGTTTTAAGCTTTACACTTTAATTAATAAAAAAAAAACCTGGTCAAAATCACCGTGAAGAATGTTACAATACTATACAAGTACCTATTTACAAATTTAAACCACTTTCAACTCCCGGTTATGTATGAGATTATAAAAAAAAAAATAGTTTCTATTAAATCTAAAATCGATCGAATCGTCCACATTTCCCTTTCGACATAGATTTATTTGTGTAGGTACTAGTATTAACTAGAATCTCTAAGACGCGTCTGGTTAATGTGGCGAAGTTGGGACTGTGGACGAAATAGCACTGTAACTAGTAATATACGAATGTCGGCGAATTAGCACTGTGACCATGTTTTAATGGAGGTAAAATAGGATATTGATGATTTAGGAACTGTATGCTGACGGCATTGTGGACGATTTAAGAAGGTGACTATAGGGCTGTGGACTAAATCTTCCTGAACCTATGTTAAGAACTGTTTTCTTATAAAACCTTCTTTATATATATTTTTGATAACCTTTAACGTATATGTCATTCCTTTCTTTTTCTATCTTAACAACTGTTGTGTTGATGAATATAGCTTGTCACTAATCCATGTCTATTTTTCTCTAACTGATAAATTAGTTTTATCATGGTAGCAGTGCGTAAGGAATCGAGTGAAAGTTATAAATAAATCGAGTAAGCTATAAACCTAGTTTTAAAACAATCCAGCAAGACAAAGATTAAAAATGCAATCACCTAGTTGCAAAATAGACATCGGTCACCTGGAAGGTGGAATAAACTGGTCTACTTGGAAATTTAAGGCAACACTATTACTACGAGGTATGTCCGGTGGATTGGATGCGGTAAACGGTACTCTCTGTAAACCCATAAAACCTATTAGTACTAGCACAGCCGAAGAAATGTCTAAATATAATAAAGCTCTCGATCACTACAACAAAATTGATAGTTCCGCATTACTACTGCTTACTGCAAATATGTCAGACGAAACTCTTAAGAAAATCATGCGTTTTAACTCATCCAAAGAAGTTTGGGACGAATTACATCGTTTATTCGATGGCAAGTCTGAAGACAAGAGTTACACACTATGTATGGAGTTTTTTGGCTATTGTAAAGATCCGTCACATGACATCACGACTCACATATCCAAAATCAAAACCATTTGGTCAGATTTGAAAACCGAACTGATGAAGATAGACGAATCAGAATTACCAGATATCTTGTTAATCTGCAAAATTCTTGATACTCTACCTGAAGCCTATTTTCCTTTCAAATCGAGCTGGATGCTGATGTCGAAGACAGACAAGACTATAGAAAATCTGACTACGCAGCTTTGTGCCTATGAGCGTTCCATCTCATTTAAGAACGAAGGTCCTGCAGAAGCTCTAGCTCTACAGAATAGCAATAAAGCAAAGAAGAAATGTGGATACTGCGGTAAAGTCGGTCATAAGGTCAGACAATGTCACAAATGGAAAGCTGACGGGAAACCAGCCAAGCCAGATAATAAACAGGGACCAAGCAACTTGAACCTAATGCTCTTGCCAGTCACTACGGATGTGAACTCAATGCTTACGAACTATGATACAGCGTCCTGGTTTGTTGACAATGGAGCAACCAGTCACGTCACTTGTCGGAACGATTTCTTCTCTAGTTTCGAGCACTTTAAGGATACCCGTACAGTGACGACTGCGAATGGAGCTACTGTCAAAGCAGTTGGCAAAGGTACTGTTGATTTGAAATCTATTATTAATGGCAAGGAATCCAGGTTAAGACTCTGTGATGTATGGTACGTACCTGACATTATGCGAAACCTATTCTCTGTACTGGCCACTCAAGACAGACTAAATAAAAGTGTTTTTATGTCTGAAAGGGAACACTGCTCGTTGAAAGTTGATGGAAATGTAATATTGACTGGCAAAAGAATCAAAAACGGAGGCTTATACAAGCTGAATGTAGAGACTATTACAAAGTCAGCTCCAGATCTGAATGCTTTGTCAGCAGATAACTTACTACAACTTTACCACGAACGGCTAGCCCATCAAAATAAGAAACACGTCAAAGGAGTTATTGAACGGGAACTTGGAATTAAAGTTCGTCTAGATTCTGAGTTATGTACCGGATGTATTTATGGAAAGACTCACCGGCAATCATTTGGAACAAGAGAACGAGCAAAGGAGCCTGCAGAAATTATACACGCTGATGTGTGCGGCCCATTCCCTCCTTCCTTCAATAAATTTCGTTACTTCGTTCTGTTTAAAGACGACTTCAGCAAGTATCGTCACGTTTATTTCATGCGACAGAAATCGGAAGTTCACCTAAAGCTCCGACAGATGTTACAGGAATGTAAAGTAGCTGGACATACTGTAAAAGAATTCCTAAGTGATAATGGAGGTGAATTTGATAATGAGAACATAAGGTGCATTCTACGAGAAGCTGGAATAAGACAAAGGCTCACGATGCCGTATACGCCACAACAAAATGGCCTGAGCGAACGTGAAAATCGAACCTTAGTCGAAGCTGCTCGCACAATGATGCATGCGCATGAAGAATTACCTCTCGCTACATGGGCAGAATTGATAAATACAGCTGCTTACGTTTTAAACAGAACTGGTCCAACTCCAGAAAATGGAATATCGCCATCTGAATTGTGGTTTAAGAAAAAGCCAGCAATCAGTCACCTAAAGATAATTGGGAGCGAATGTTACGCTCATATTCCTCAAGCAAAGAGAGTGAAGCTGTCCAAAAAGGCTGAGAAATGCATCCTAATTGGATATGACGGTGATGAAGGCTACCGCCTTTTAAGTAAGACTGGAAAGCTGATAAGGTCAAGAGACGTTATATTTAATGAGACAGTACTTACACCATGTGGCCCAGGTGATTTGGAAGAACAGCACTCTGCTGAAATCTATTTTCCACTTTCAGAACCACCGATGTGTGATGCAAGGGGGGATGATCGCACTTCAAGTAGCACTAGTTCGACTGTGCCTCCCACATTGCCGGATCATGTCGACAGTCAGAAAGTTGGAAGCCAAGACACAGAATCGTTTCAACCATCTGCAGAACCATCACTGCCAGGATCACCTCTTTATGAAGATGCTTTAGATGAGGATGATGATGATGATGATGATAATGTTGAAGCACCAAGAAATTTAGATGATATAGCTGATGTAGCTACAAGAAGGACACTACGCGACAGAAGTCAGATTCGACAGCCAAATCGACTAGAAGACTATGTTATGATGTCTGCTGATGTTGTTAATGAGATTAATGAACCAAAATCCTACAAAGAAGTAATTTCTAGTCCTCATAAAGATGAGTGGATCAAAGCAATGGAAAATGAGGTGAAGTCTTTAAAGGAAAACAAGACCTGGATACTGGTTGACCTTCCAAAAGACAGAAAACCCATATCCTGTAAATGGATTTACAAGGTCAAAACCAATGCAGACGGCACTCTCGATAAATTTAAGGCAAGACTAGTTGCTCGAGGATATACACAGAAAAAGGACATCGACTACGATGAGACTTTCAGTCCAGTCGCTAAAATGACAACAATTAGATCTATCTTAAGCGTTGCTGCAAATGAAGGTTTGAAACTCACACAGTTTGATGTGTCAACCGCATTCTTGTATGGTTCACTAAACAAAGAAATTTACATGAATCAACCTGAAGGCTACTCCGATGGATCAAAGAAGGTGTGTAGACTTCAGAGAAGCCTATATGGGCTAAAGCAAGCACCTCGGTGCTGGAATAAATGCATGGTGGATTATTTGAAGACTATTGGATTTAAACAAAGTGATACTGACCCCTGCTTATTTATCCGGAACCGTGGAAATAACAAAATCATTCTTGCTCTCTATGTGGACGACGGCCTGGTTGCTGCGACAAATCAGGAAGATTCTGAAAAGTTTCTTAGAGAGTTGAAAAGGAGATTCAAAATTACCACAAAAGATGCATCCTATTTTCTAGGATTAGAAATAAAGGATCAGAACGGTGATATCAAAGTATCACAGAAGCACTACGCACAGAAAGTGTTAGATCGCTTTGGAATGAGTGATTGCAAACCTGTCACAACTCCTATACAAAAAGATGGATTGCCAAATCTGGATAAAGAGGTGGTAGAGCCTACATCGTTTCCGTATAGAGAAGTTGTGGGAGCACTTGCATACTTGACCGTTGGAACCAGACTAGATTTAGCATATGCTGTGAGCGTTGTATCCCGATCTCTAGAAAATCCTTCTAAAGAAGACATCCAGAAGCTAAAACGTATCCTAAGATATATCAAAGGAACTTCAGACTATGGAATAATTTTTAAAAGGAGATACAATGCTGGAATTCTGGAATGTTACAGTGACTCCGATCATGGTGGAGACCGAAACACTGGACGGTCAACTTCAGGCATATTATGCTTATACTCTGGAGGAGCAATATCTTGGGCAAGTCGACGACAAACATGTGTTGCCATATCCAGTACTGAAGCAGAACTGGTTGCTGCCAGTGAAGCAGCGAGAGAAATTGTCTGGATCAAAAGACTCTTTGGTGAAATATCTGAGTTGAAGGAGATTCCTAAACTCAAGATCGATAATGATGCAGCCATAAAGATCTCGCATAACCCAGAACTCCACAGAAGAACTAAGCATATTGCTATAAGACATTTTTATGTAAGAGAACTCGTTGCGGATGGCGAAATATGTGTGGAATATGTTCCCAGCGAGTTCCAATTGGCGGATTTTCTGACCAAGGCGTTGCATAAGCCTCAGATTGAATCAATAGCAATGAAAATTGGTATGGTCCGTTAAAGGTTGCCAAAGAAGGGAGGATGTTAAGAACTGTTTTCTTATAAAACCTTCTTTATATATATTTTTGATAACCTTTAACGTATATGTCATTCCTTTCTTTTTCTATCTTAACAACTGTTGTGTTGATGAATATAGCTTGTCACTAATCCATGTCTATTTTTCTCTAACTGATAAATTAGTTTTATCAACCTACACAAAGCAATGACAGACAGACAGACAGCGAAGACTTGGAATAGTTTTCTCTTAATAACTTTGGGGTACGGAACCCTATAAACATATAAAATAAGTAATGCAGAAATAAAAATGTTTTAATTCTGATTCGAAATAACAGTTTGCTACTGTTTCGTTGGTTTGTTTACAGTTTTGGACTTCTTCTGCTTCTTTTTTCTTTCTGCAGCCGCTTCCGCTAGCGCGGCCTGAATCCTTTGTTGTTTTTGTATTTTGTGCAACTGTAAACAAAACTATGAAGTTTACCATTTTACGCTGAAGAGCATTGAAAGCAGGTCCTCTCCGGGTAGATATACCACACAAGGATTAGGTAAGTGTGCCTAGGTGTTTTCATTGGTCATGAGTGTAGGTAGTAACTAGATCGGTTTGATCTTCAAAACGCCATACATAGGCAACTTAGTACTTCAAACGATACCTATCTACTACATTAGGTAGCTAAACCATTATAACTATGTGAGCTTAATACAGCCAGTTTTATTAAAAGAAGGGTCACATTCTGCAATAAAAAAAACTCATTTTAGGACAAATTCTTTATTCAGTAGGTAGTTTTAGATTACTTATAATTATGCTTTCTTTTTCCCCTTTTTACCTTTTCCTTTTTGCTGCATGTAATAAAAGAAAAACAATAAGAAAAATGTATTTAAATAAATCAATCAATTCAAAACTAACTGTTTTTGTCCTTATCTCACTCCACATTGTTATTATCTCCTTTTCTCTTTCATACGATTATTTATCTTATCATTTAGCCATAAAACGAGAC
Source organism: Apotomis turbidana (assembly GCA_905147355.2). Classification (NCBI taxonomy): domain Eukaryota; kingdom Metazoa; phylum Arthropoda; class Insecta; order Lepidoptera; family Tortricidae; genus Apotomis; species Apotomis turbidana. The sequence continues at coordinate 5,498,458 of LR990293.1, forward strand.
AGGTGTACCCGAAGGCCATTATTTATAAACTCATTAACTACTTACATATTTAGTGTGCTTCTGGAGTGGGCAGCACCGTCTTTACCATAAGCGCACACGTGGTTTGAACCCAGGGCCCCCAGTCTCACGAGGCCCCGAAAATCAGTTAAACAATAAATCTGAGCCCCCAATTATTGACTGTCCAAGGGCCCGCAACGAGTGCGAAGGGGCCCCAGCATGCCCTTAAGACGGCCTTGGGTGTAGGCAATTTAAAAACTTTTGAATGCCGATTACAAGTATAATCTATTTATATGGACTATGAGTACAGACTATTAGGTCAAAGGAGATACCAATACACAGGCATAACTAACTGTCCCTAACGAGAAGATGCTTTTTACACGTACATTAAATACCAGAAGCTATCTAGTGAAGGATAAAAAGGACAGAACGCATAATCCTCTTTTTGCGTCGGCGAAGTATGATTTAACCATCCTTATTCGTTGCAAATGGATGGAGGTTTTGACATATACATACTTAATAAGGATTCGACGATATTTATTTGTCCAACAGAGATGACGTTTTAAGAAGATAATATCGTGCATGCGTGCATCTCATTGTTGAGCTTATTCCAGAAATCAAGACCCCAGTAACACCATTATTATTGTTCAGTTCAATTAACGTAAAAAGATTGCTGTCAAACTTATTGCGCAGTAATCATTTATACCTACTGCACAGCAAGATCGATGGCGCTTTTTTAAGATTGTATTTTAAATAGTTTACCTTCTTCCTTTCAGCTCTATTGGCGAGTACAGTCCGCCACGCAGACTGGATGACCCGCGCAGCATGTTCTAGAAGGAACTTCTGCATCTTCTCCGTCATCTCCCTGTGGTATTCTTCTTCCCTCTCCGCCATCAGAGGAATGTAGTCAATGTTCTGAATCCTTATCTTTTCCTAGATTAAAGTAATAGTCACGCATAAGGCTGCCAGTCCACTGAAGTGGAGCGAAGAAATTGAACCAAATAGGCTGCGTATATGTGGCGACCAAAATAAGAGCATTTAAATCTGAGGTATGTGATTGGTCTATTATCCTATTATATACATCTCCTCTCCACGCCAGTGGGCAGGCAGCCCTAAAACACCTAAGATGAATTTTATACTTTTATAGTAAAGTAGCCATTGCTTGCAGCATTTTCAGTCAAATATTCCAATCAGTACTCTTTTTTGTACAGCAAACGCAGACTTGCTCCCGCTGAATCGATTAAATCGTTTCATGGTTTTCGTCAAAGTAACCGTAATTGAAAACTTCTGCGTTCTAGATCCCAGGATTCGGACAACATATAATGTAAACCTGCAAACGAAAATAAGCAAATGGCAAACGAAGGCCACCGGTGAAAACGAGAGACCGCGCCACACTCGAACCTTCCGCTCCCACTTACACCGGTCACAGATCTACCGATTCTATTATATTTCTATTTTATTCTACAAGAACAGAATCGGTAGGTCTATAGCCGGCCTATTTGGACTCCACTCACCATTGCCGGGGATATCATAGGCTCCTAGCTCCAGTTCTTCACACGCATGATCTTCAAGACCAGAACACAAAATCGGCCACTTGCCGTGCATGTCATTGGCTCCTACCTCCATTTCTTGACAGACGTGATCTACAAGACCAGAACACAGAATCGGTAGGTCTGTAGCCGGCCTTATGGGCTCACTACTACCACGTGCCGTGGATGTCACAGGCTCCTACCTCCAGTTCTCCGCAGGCGTGATCTACAATACCACCCCGTCTAGCACTACTTGGCTTCGCGAATCTTGCCGCGGGTCATAGCATCGCCCGTCACTTTCTCACAGTACTGTGAAGATAGATAGATCAATATCTCGCGTGAGAAAGAGTTGCTTACCACAGTTGTGCTACAGGTGCAGGACACAGAATCGGTAGGTCTGTAGCCGGCCTTATGGGCTCACTGCTTCAACGTGCTAGATGTCACAAGCTCCTACCTCCAGTTCTTCACAGGCGCGCACTTCGTCCTCGTATTTCTGCTGGAAGTCGTCCAGTTCCACCTGCTTGTCGCTCATCTCCACGTCGTACTTCTTTATCCAGGATAGCAGCTGCGTTTCCACTTTCAACCTTGAGTTTTATAATGTAAAATTAGTAGGGAGCCCTTTCCTTTATAGAAAAACACTTCACCCAGTGCTTAATTTCCTAGAATTTTAATTTCATAGACAATTATTTCCTGGAAGTCATAAATTTTTCAGAAATCTTGAAAATGCCAACCTATAGGTTAAGTTAGGTTAGGTTTGTGTAATTACATTCTAAAATTTCGGAAAAAAATGCTTTCGATGAAGTGAAACTTCTATGAACTGAAAATTCGATGAAACGTTTTTCTATAAATCAAGGGTAAACTAAATTCGTATTATACCTACGGAACGTATCGTGTGCAACTGCTTGTTGAGTTTACAGACTCACTGTAGTCGCTCTGCCGTGTTACGGTAAAAGGTCGTATCTTTATACAGATGTCATAGTAAGATACGTCCTTTTGCCGTAGCATGGCAGCGCTGTAGTAGTGTAACCAGTACCCTTACAATGAGTTTATAGTGAATCTACTCTGTAATGAGTTTACAGTGACCATACTCGCTAGCGACTGCTTAAACAATTTGTATGGAGAATTGTATATCTACAACCGCTAGCGGCGCTGCACTATTCTCCATGCCAACCGTTTACGTAGCGAATACTGCGTTAACTCATGTTAAAGGTGTTTGCGTACTAATCGTTACTACGCAACACGACGCGACGCGACCAAATATTAGTGTATAGAATTGGATGTCGCGCCGCGCAGTTCCACTGCCGCTTAGTGCGTTCTATTTCATACAAAGAATATTAAATGCCGCGTAGTTGCGCCCACCTTAAAGCTTACAGACTATTCTATACCGACCTGCGAAGTCGTAGCTTCTTTTCGGTCTTGACATGCGTTTCCAGCATAGTATTGTACACTCGGGTGGTCTCTGCTTGTTCATCCTGCAGCATTTCGTGTTTCACGCTGTGCGCTCGGCTGGCCAGCACCATCTGACGCTCGGAGTCCAAACTGGAATATACATTTAAGGTTGTATAGTTAGATGATATGAAATAATTTAGTAAGTAGGCCACAAGGCCACAAGGGCACTGTTACAAGTCAGTTTGTGAATCTACCGGCATTTCCCAAGAGGAGACTGCTGTTGAGAAGAATTTAAAAAGTTAGGTTAGGTTAGGTTAAATAAATAAATAAGTATCAGACAACCTCACACAAATCAACCTAGTCCCAAATTAAGCTCAAGAAGGCTTGTGTTATGGTTACTAGGCGACGATATACATATTTATATAGATAAATAAAAACTTAAATACATAGAACATCCATGACCCACGCACAAATATTCGTGTTCATCACACAAATATTTGCCCTTGCCGGGATTCGAACCCGGGACTGTCGGCTCAGTAGGCAGTTGCTTAAACCACTGCGCCAACCGCATCGTCAAAACATTGGTTTGTGTTATAACATTCCAAAATATTTTATGGTTTAAAAAAAAATACATTCAATGAAACGCTTTCTATGATAAGAAAATTCGATGAAACATTTCTCTATAACACAAGGGTAAACCCTCATATAGACGCCACTGATCCCAATAACAAATATGATGGATAGACATCCCCAAAAAAGTTGTCATCCTACCTATTGTTTTTCTTTTAAATACAATTTTAGTATATATAATATTATACAGGGTGGCCCATTTAGATCGGTCTGTATGGGAAAGTCTGAAACTATAAGACATACGAAGATCTGTGCTAGGAACCATGTCATCGATTTTAATGAAAATAAAAACTACATTCTGCAGTACAGAGGTTGAAAAAAAAATAAAAAAAAATTACACGATCCATTACATTGCAGACGGATCAAACCCACGAGCTATAGCTATCTGGAGTAGTGCCCTGATCCTTGAGCTACTGCGACGTTACTCACGCCACTTTTATGGGTGTGTAATGATAGATATAACAAAGTTTCATATAATTTCAAAAGATATAACAACGTATGATATTATAATGTTTCATTTGATATAACAACATGAGGTATAATTTCATTGGGTATAATTTCAATTAGTATAAAAGACATTTGATATAACGTTCATATTCGCAAGATAACCAACACACCTCCTCGCTTCGCTCGTCGTCGTACCTAATCATGACTCTATTACAATTTAACTTTCATGTTTGAGCAGTTTGAGTGTGCATTGAGCCTTTAAACGTATTATATCAAATGATCATTATGAAATTATAACAAATGTTATTATATTATTCGTTTATTATTCGTTTATCACTTGATCGTTATATTGAGCAATATTATATCATAAATTGTTATAGCGACCGTTACGCACCCCACTTTTATAATAGTATAGATACCCCGGGGGTTTCGGTGCACGAATGATTTAACACTATGTTCCGGAAACCCCGGGTGTATTATTATGTTAAATATGCGTCATACATTTTCTGCTTGATGACGTTGGTGGTGTCGGTCTGTAATGCTGCCAGCTCTGCCTCCAGTTCCCTGGCCTTCTCCAATTTGGTCTCCACCATCGCCTCATAAGCCGCTTTCTCCTGAGCCAACGCTTTGGAACTTTCTGTGAATTTAACATTTCGTTATGGCACTAATAAATAAAAAGAAAGAGTCAGTCTTTATGAAAAGGTCCGAAATTTGTTTTTTTTTGTCGCATGGTCACTACCTATATATTTACTATGAGGTCTTGTATTATGCTAAACACCGTTGTCGTTTAATTTCGTAAGTTTTCGATTTATGCCCATTGGAAGTTTAAAGTAGTGTCGTAATTTTCTTATTCCCATAATCATCATTCCCTTGCCCTTATCTTACTTATTTTGTGTCGGCGCAACATGTTTTCTTCCTCCATTCTTCCCTATTACTCGTCATCTCGACGTTTACTTCCTTCTTATTCATATCATCTTTCACACAATCCATCCATCTTTTCTTTGGTCTTCCTCTTCTTCTATATCAGTCTACATTTGTGCTTAACGCTTTCCTCTCTTCGCATTCTTACTCCCATAAATAAGTGTATGATATAGGTATATATACTGCAATGGTATTTTATACTTAGCTTATTAATTACAGTTTCCATGATGAATAATATTATCTATCCTAAATACTTAAGCGTGGACTAGTGAGGCGCATAATATGTGTTTTTATACTCGCAGACTTTAATCTGTCAATTATAATTTCACAGACAAAATCACAATAACGCACTTTTTAATCCTGTAACAAAATTCAATACTCTATGGTACCCGCTACAGAACTTTAATATTCATAAGACATCTCTCTACACAACTCTAATAATTTCAAAAAGAGAACATAAGCTTATTTGATGCACACTGATTAGTTGAAATTACTTGTCAAAAAAATTCACCAATCACGAAGCACCCGCCATGGCCATCGCGATCATGTTTTTTTTTAATAGGTCAGTTTTGGTTGAACGAAAAAGGTTACATCAAATATTAAAAATCATATTGGAGAATGACGATTAAAGTAAAAAATGTTTTTCTGAGTTTTGCTCGTATAAAAAGTAGTGTATGCAATAGTTACACAATTAGGTCTTAAAGTCTCGTACCTTACATAGGCCACTCGGCAAGCCTCGTGACCTAAACGCGGTACTCGACTTTAAGAACCTCCATTGTGCAACGATTGCATAAAATATAAATGGTCTGTCAAGATAGTCACTGCAATGTTTCAATGACCTTTAATTTTTGCAATTAGTTTCGCGTTCTGGCCCTCAAGTTTCCTGGTCTTGAACTTGGCTGCGAGCTCCTCGGCTGCCGTCGTCGACAGCTGTTCCACCATCAGGTCGCGGAACCGCTCCAGGGTCGACAGATAATCCAGGGATGGGGGCATTTCCTTATCCTGTTAATATAAGACGTATCCTCGCACGACTGTATTGTGGAATGAATTGTCGCTGGCGGCATTTGCGGACCGATACGACCTACAAACAGTGACCGGAATGCGTTCACTGCCTACAAACCTTCAAGAAAAGACCGTACTCCCACCTGAGAGGCCGGCAACGCACTTGTGACTCCTCTGGTGTTGCAGGTGTCTATGGGCGAGGGATAATCGCTTTCCATCAGGCGATCCGTTTGCTCATTTGCCCCTATGACACAAAAAAAATAGTTTACATATAAAAAAAAATCTCGTGGAAGTTAAAACACCGCAACAGCTGCTGTACCTATTTTATTTAACGGCTGATAATTATTTTTTATTTTTTTTCGTTGAAAATGTTTCTCGTACATTTCACAGAATAATCATTCCGCAGACTAATATTTTCATAGAATTTAAGTTCATTTAAATATTATACTAAAGATATACTTTTTAACATTTATATACTTTTTCTGCGCAATGAAATGAAATTATAATATAATATAAAATACGATACAAAATATATATAAAATACGATAGTTGAGTAGTCTGTTAAATATTTTCTGTGAAATAAAATTCGATGAGAATTCTGTCGGTAAAACATAGGGACACCCACCGCAACCATGGTGGCCATTTTATCGTCATAATCCAACCATATACGAAAAAAATTAAGCGAAATGCCCATAGTTATAAATAAGAACTCGGCCTGATGTTACAATTTATAGACTTCTGCTTATTTAACGCCATCTATTATTTATTTTTCTAGAAGTTTAATCTCACTGGCGCAAGTCAATTTATTCGTCTATCAGATACTTAACTCAAATTGAGATAAGGCGTCTAACTCTGATAGATGGCGTTAGTATATGAACGATTGATAAGCAAACACTATCTACTAAAATGTTAAAATACCTTGCGAAAACTTAAGTTACCTGATATTCCTGTTTCATCTGAAACAGCAATTAAAATAAATTACCACCAGGAAAATGTATCGATAATGCAATAATGTAGGTATATATTGTTATTTATTATCAAACCTACAGTATAATATGATAATAATAATTCATATTTTATTGTCATTTTACCTTTTCTACCATCTCTTCTACTTTAGGTTTCAGGGCTGGGTAGCTAAACATGATGTATGTTAGGTGACCTAACTCCGGATTTAGGCGGTTTTTCAGTGTAAATACTCCCTGAAAGATTTAGATTAATTACACTAATTATCTTCACATTTTCCTTATCGCATAGGAAAATTCATAAATAATTGCTTTTTTTGATAAAATAATTATTATCGTGGGCTTTATAGACAACACGAATCCGAAAATAACAGAAATATTATATTTTTACGATTTCAACCTCTATGCCATTGCCGCCAAATATCGAAAAACTCCATATTATTTATAGAACATGCTCACACAATTTCACTTTATTCACGATTTCGATTGAGAAATGCGACCTGTAGACGAGAACAGGAATGGACATACAATTTAGACTAACCAGACACTGAGTCATTTTCAAAAAACATGTCCATAGTTAAGGGCTTTAATTAAAACAAAATTACAATCGGTTCTTTCGTGTTACGCAAGTTACTCATACAAAAGATATGGGTAACTATCGTTACCCAAAGGAATCAATTAAGTTTTGTTTTAATTAAAGCCCTTAACTATGGATATGTTTTTTGAAAATTACTCAGTGCTGAGAGGCTCGCTCGTTCAATTAGATCAGTAAGTAATTATTTACTGTACGAGTATATATGTAGATTGTATAATATCATATTAACGAAAAATATTAAACTCACATTTCTGATCTCTTCCAAAGCTTCCATATTGCAGAAACTGGACGACGTCAAGGGTTTGTCATACTGGTCGAATATGAAGACCAGATCGTCCATATTTTGGCTGGACAGGACGGAGCTGAGCGTATGGAACTCCTTCACCAGGTTCGGCAGACATATCGCCAGCTTCGTCTTGTATATGCTCTCGTCTAAGATTTTGGTTGCGCGTTCCGTTTGTATGAGGGCTTCTACGTCGAAGGGGGACAGGGCTGAAATCAAAACGAGGGTTTTCATCATCATAAAGCCATGTATTCTTTATCTTTCTATACCTATAGGTAATATTTCGACGCAGCAACTAGGACTTAGGGTTTTATGCAATGTCCGACTCACCATTACTGATCTGCGGCAGAAATAAACAAGAGGTGATTCGTACCCAAGTTACCCAACTTAGCGAGCGACCGTAATAAGTAATAACCCATTATATTTTATTTAACACCTTATCCTTATTTAGGTGAAAAGTCTCAGCGTAGTCTATTCTATTCTTTAAAAAATGGCACCGGTCACAATGAAGCGTAGCGTAGCGCTCAGTGTAGTCTCGGGAAAGTATTGTATGATTGACGTTGACAACCGACAGTTGGCCGACAGTCTTCTCTGATGTAACTTTTTAGGGGTACATTTTCATGCGAGACTTGTTTCTTTTCAAAAGGCACCGGTGGCAGCACGGAGTATTTACGGCTGCTGGAGAGCCGGAGCGGAGATATGTATAATGGACCAATCACTATCCTCAGATTTAAATGCACTTTTTTGGGCTTCAAAGTTGCAGCCCTGATTAGTTTTCTTCTCCGCTCCGCTTCTGTGGAGAGGCAGCCGTAAACAATTGTGAAACGAAACAGTTCGGGGAAAATAATCATACGATAAGAATGTAGGTAAATGTAGGATCTCAACGGGAGCATAGAAACTTTATGTGCTTAAGTAGTAACTATATAAAGAGTCTTTGAGGTTGAGCTGCTTCCTGGAACTGTGCTTGGCACTCGACAGTTCGTTGGAAACCGCCATCTGACGACTAACAGTAGAGTGCCTGGGCCTACATCTAGACAGTACAGTATATACATGTGTCTTTGCCCAGACTGCTCGCTGGAGGCCGTCAGCGACAGCGAGCTGACAGTAGAGCGGCTGGAAGGGGCAAAATTTATACAGTACAGTACATACATGTGTCTTTGTCCAGATTGAGCAGTTCCCTGGCGCTGTGGCCCGACCGAGCGCTGGACTGCTCGCTGGAGGCCGTCAGCGACAGCGAGCTGACTGTGGAGCGGCTGGAAGGAGCCTGGGTCTCCATCTAGACAGTACAGTACATACATGTGTCTTTGTCCAGATTGAGCAGTTCCCTGGCGCTGTGGCCCGACCGAGCGCTGGACTGCTCGCTGGAGGCCGTCAGCGACAGCGAGCTGACTGTGGAGCGGCTGGAAGGAGCCTGGGTCTCCATCTAGACAGTACAGTACATACATGTGTCTTTGTCCAGATTGAGCAGTTCCCTGGCGCTGTGGCCCGACCGAGCGCTGGACTGCTCGCTGGAGGCCGTCAGCGACAGCGAGCTGACTGTGGAGCGGCTGGAAGGAGCCTGGGTCTCCATCTAGACAGTACAGTACATACATGTGTCTTTGTCCAGATTGAGCAGTTCCCTGGCGCTGTGGCCCGACCGAGCGCTGGACTGCTCGCTGGAGGCCGTCAGCGACAGCGAGCTGACTGTGGAGCGGCTGGAAGGAGCCTGGGTCTCCATCTAGACAGTACAGTACATACATGTGTATTTGTCCAGAGATCTCGTCACTTGTTTCAATTAAAGCTGAATATATTGGAAACTAATGGTCCTATTTCCACCAAACATAGATATATACCTAACCATCTCCACAGACAAGTCTATCGATTTAAAAAAAGCACACTCGAATTGATACATCCGTTTGGGAGCTACGATACCACAGACAGACACACAGATACACAAATACACCCCTCTTTTCGTGGGGGGTTAAAGGGATTCCCTATCAGGCAGTGATAATCATTCGATATTTTACTCTGATATCATTTGCCAATCAGTACTATTCAAACATTAATTACTTACCTGGTGTTTTTATTATGATACTTTCTCTATTTATACACAGTATGTGACTGTCTTTATTATAATTGGCCAAAAAAATATTTTTATTTCACCCAGTTTATACGGATAAGAAATTACATTTATTATTGCATAAACATTGAGGGATACTGGTAACTGTTAATCAATAAGGTGAAGCGTCTATAGCAACCGAAAAGCATTGTTAATGGAGTGGTTTCTATGACTACAGTAAATGATAACGGGTTGGCGTAATTAGATAATTATCTGATATGCCTACGCATAGAAAGGGACGTCTTGATATAAGTTAGCTTTGACAGATACGTCCTTGTTCTGCTAAGTTGTGTTTTATTCAAAATTCTATTATTCGATTCATTGGTTTAGTAATTACTACAAATGTACAGTTTTCTGTTTAATAGGTCTATACCATAACACTTAATTTTATTGATTTAGGGACAGATTGCATTGTTCAAATTCTACATATTATGTTGCTATAGTAACGGAAAGTGGTTAAGTAGTAGGTACAGTACAGTACAGTGTTTATGACTGAATGTGGTTACTTGACCGAAAAGTTGTGTAGTTAACTATTAATTGAGTGGTTAAGTTAACGGGGGCTGTTTCTTAGGTAGGTATGTGTATTTTATTAAATTATTGAAAATATATTGTTGAGGTTGTTATTTTTATATGAATATAGGTAGGTATGAGAGGAAAGGAAATTTTTGGTCGCCTTATATGACATGACGATTTTATAAGGAACATCATAGAAGGAAAAGTTGAAAACAAGTGACTAAGGGGAAAACCATGTATAAGTTACATCAAAACAAATTTTGAAGTAGGTTTGTTAACTAAATATATTTTTCTTGTCGATTCAGTTATTCTAATTTCCAAAATATTTGAGAAAAATTGGGTTGAAAAAATAAAAATATTAGACAATTTCTAAAAAAACCCGCGAGGTATAAGGCTCACAGAGTTTTTTATTTAGTTATTATTATGCGTTGACACTATGGACATCCCAAGAGACGAGAATTTAAAGTTTGTAATTCAACTAAGTACCTATACTACTGTCTATATCTACTATGTACCCAAGCCATTGACTGTTTGTATTATTGACCACTGGAAGACATCTATTTTTATCACCTGTACTTAATTCCAGTTTCAACAGTGGTACATTAAAGTATCGAAAATGCCGAAGAAAGGTAAAGTGAACAAGCTGGCGCGCATGTCTGACGAGGAGCGCGCGCGCTACCTCCAGCACCGCGCGGACATCGAGGAGGAGGCGCGCCGGCGCAAGCGCGACCTCATCGCACTCTTCATCAAGGTCAGTCTTCTACTAACATCAAGGTCAGTCCTCTATCATCAACAGCAAAGTGAACAAGCTGGCGCGCATGTATGACGAGGAGCGGTCGCGCTACCTCCAGCACCGCGTGGACATCGAGGAGGAGGCGCGCCGGCGCAAGCGCGACCTCATCGCACTCTTCATCAAGGTCAGTCTTCTACTAACATCAAGGTCAGTCCTCTATCATCAACAGCAAAGTGAACAAGCTGGCGCGCATGTATGACGAGGAGCGGTCGCGCTACCTCCAGCACCGCGCGGACATCGAGGAGGAGGCGCGCCGGCGCAAGCGCGACCTCATCGCACTCTTCATCAAGGTCAGTCTTCTACTAACATCAAGGTCAGTCATCTATCATCAACAGCAAAGTGAACAAGCTGGCGCGCATGTATGACGAGGAGCGGTCGCGCTACCTCCAGCACCGCGCGGACATCGAGGAGGAGGCGCGCCGGCGCAAGCGCGACCTCATCGCACTCTTCATCAAGGTCAGTCTTCTACTAACATCAAGGTCAGTCATCTATCATCAACAGCAAAGTGAACAAGCTGGCGCGCATGTATGACGAGGAGCGGTCGCGCTACCTCCAGCACCGCGTGGACATCGAGGAGGAGGCGCGCCGGCGCAAGCGCGACCTCATCGCACTCTTCATCAAGGTCAGTCATCTACTAACATCAAGGTCAGTCCTCTATCATCAACAGCAAAGTGAACAAGCTGGCGCGCATGTCTGACGAGGAGCGGTAGCACTACCTCCAGCACCGCGCGGACATCGAAGAGGAGGCGCGCTGACGCAAGCGCGATCTCATTGCGCTATTCATCAAGGTCAGTCTTCTAGCATCATCGAGGTCAGTCATCTAACATCATCAAATTATTCCTATATCATCGTGAAGGTCAGTCCTCTATCATCATCAAGGTTAGGAGTCTATTATTATCAAGGTCAATTTTATATCATCATCAAGGTCAGTCCTCTATCATCATCAAAATCAGTCCTCTATCATCATCAATATTTGACAGTGACAGGTAGGGACTTTCATATTGATGATAAGCTTATCCATATTTTACCCCTATTACTATAGTGGCTGCTTCATGTTATGTTACTTAAGATGGGAAGTGTTTGTACGGAACCCTCGGTGCGCGAGTCCAGCTCGCACTTGGCCGGTTTTTTTATGTACTATGTTCCCCGATCAGTCGAAAACGCCTAAACCAATTTAGAAGATTGTTTTTGTTTTAAAGAGCATACTTACTAGTTGGTCCCATTTGTCATATAACAACTTCATTTCGTTGACACCGGTACCTAGTTTATTTTTTAAAAAGGTTGTTATACCCCTTAATAACATTTTATGTGTAATTCCAGAACAAACTGGACAAGGAGCAAGCGTACAGCAGAATGAATACTGCAAAACTGAACCAGGCATGGCGATACATCCTGCGGCGTGTGAAATGCAAGCAAATGGCTTTGGAGATACAGGTTTATTTGCTGATTCCTTGTTCGTTACTTAAATCCATCATTTTACGAGTCTCTCTATTGGAGAAGTCTAAACTTCACTGTAATAATTCAAGAAGACTTTCTATGCCCCACCTCCCCTCAACTCTGGGGACATTGAATCACTACTGCGTTCCCGTTAGTGGGTATGTACCTACTCCCACACAAAGTCCGACTCATTGGTAATGAGGGCTAACCAGCCCTGATACAGTTCCAGACAATACGTATGTCAAAAATAAAATAAAGTTACCTATTTACGTTATAACATCGTATTTGGGTCACAGATTTATTTGTGTACCAAATTTCAAGTCAATCAGTCCAACAAATTCAGAGCAAATTGACTGTGATAGTCGGACGGACGACAAACGAGTTATACTACAATGGTTTCGTTTTTCATTCGGCGGTACGAAACCCTAAAAAAACTAGCCATAGGTTAATCTGAACTTTTGCGAGATGGCCTTATGTTTATAAATTGGCAGTGTTCTTGAATTATTGGTGTGAGTTAATTATTGAGAGATTGGTATTCGGTCTTGACTCTTAAATACAATAAGAGGTAAAAAATTGCGTCAGCTTCGGCTACGCTTAGTATGGGGGCACAAATCTGACTTAATCATTAAGTAATTTAGAATTAACCATTTTTCAAGGGCGCTATGAGCAGCTTCAATTTCATGGTGGAGCGCAAAGACCGGCTGCTGGCGTCGCTGATGAGGGCGGTCGAGGATTCTGATGATCAACACCGCCGCGCTTTCCAGGCGCACACCGAGACCCTCAGCCACTTCCTCAGTAAGTCCTCATGTATAACGTAAGGGCCGGCACTGTGCTGATAAGGTTTGAGGACTCAAAGCCTAGTACAGCACAGTGCCTTCTAGGCTCCTACCAGAAACCAACACGACAAGCATAATTATTATGTTCCCACAGCGCTAAGAAAAGTTGCATTCCTAAATCAAAAGGCGGAAAGTTGTTGAAGCTTATTATATTACAGCTTCTAGTGAGATCACATCACCAACATAACTTCTAGTTTATTGGCTTGTACGTAAAGATATGCTTTAAACTTAGCCAAATGGCCGAGAAAAGATGGTTTGTGAAGATACATGAATATCTTGTTTACTTTAGGTATAGGCTCCCAACGCCTGGATAAGCTGCAAAACGAGTTCGAGCACCAGAAAAACATTCTTCTGGAAAATTGGGATAAAGAAGAGTTGGACAAGATCGACAGCCAAGATCACGCGGAGATCAAGCTGACGCTCATCACCTACATACAGGACAGGGACTTCCAGGCAGACAAGAAGGAGAAAGAACTGAAGAGAGCTACGGCTAAGAATGATGCTCGATTAGAGGTAAGTGAGATACAAATTGAGTAGCATCAAAAGAACACTCTTTTGGAAAACGGAAACCAGGAGGAGTTCGAAAAGATATCCAAGAACAATCGGAGATCAAACGGACACATGTCACCAACATGATGAGGAAAAAAATGAAGAGTGCTACAGCTGAGTAAGATACTCGATCAGAGGTAAGTAAGATGCAAAGAGAGTAGCACAAGAAGAACACTCTTCTGGAAAACTGGAAGCTAGCTAAGACCAACTGACGCTCATCACCTACATAGAGGACAGAGGGACTTGGGACTTCCAGGCGGACAAGGAGGAGAAAGAACTGAAGAGAGCTATGGCTAAGAATGATGCTCGATTAGAGGTAAGTGAGACAGAAATAAATAGCTTTCACCTTACCTCGTATATTTTAATATCAGTGGTGTCAGTAAATACCCTCGCCAGTTCACGTGAAAATGCGGACCTGTACCACCTTTCTCCAGAACGTACATAAGACTAAATAAATATTTGATGAAAAGGGTATAATTTAAATCCAGACATGCTTCTAAAATGGGGACTAACGTGATATTCATTATTTAACATCATGTCACGTTATCACGTTATTATATATAATATCTTATGTTTCATCGCAATTTTATGCGGATAGATAACATTCATTACATACCTACACCCCCGGAAAGCTGTGATTTTCTTACGGAATAAATTACAAAATTACAATAGGTATATAAAAAAAAACGACATGCTATTTTTTCCCGGAGTTACGTTACGGTAAGTAAGTATATATTTATTACAATATTTTGACGTTTTAATAATGAACATTTTAATGTTTATAGTATTTTGGGAATGGCCGAACGGTTGCTAATATTTACACAATGAAGAATTAATTGGAAACTTAAAATATTAAAAGAAACAACTTTGTTTCCATGCATTCGGCCTGCGATCACACATTCGGAATTTTGAACTACAAATTCCTGTTGCCATATGCGTACTTGAAGGCACATAATTATATGGAAATTTTAATTAGGTACAGTCGACGATGTCTGTGGTATATACAATATCAGTAGGTATAGCCGGACAAGTTGCGGTTTTAGTCTGGGATAGTGGCACTACATTATATGTGAAAGCTGTTTTTAACCTTCACAATGCAGTAATCTGTATAGGTACCTACGTCACATGTATTAATATGTGTTATCAAAATGCGACTAGCGCTATTTCAACAACCAATTTAAAAACATTGTTATATTATTGTAACCAATCCTTCGTCCATTATATGAAAAAAAAACAATCGAATTGGAAAAAAACTTGCATCCGCTGTGCATAGTTTTCGCTCTATTTATTATTACATATCGATGGCAAAAAGTGAGAACGTAGTAACCGCCAAAATGCAAACTTTACACCAGAGCCAAAAAACTTTTCGATTTCGAGAAAAAAAAACATAATTCTTTCATTTATGAACGTAAATGCTTGATATTTGGATCTGATTCATAACTTATGGTTTTCTTTCAACAGGCATATTTCATATTTAACAAAAAAGACTGGTATAAGACTTAGTGGCGGTTACGACAATTGAACTCTTTTTTTCGTTACGCGTAAACGCTGTAATCGCCAGAAGTAAATGTACTAAAATGGTGAACGAGTATTATTTCCATAAAGCATAGATGCTGTAACCATTTGCATATTTATTTTAAGATTCAATAATTTTGACGTAAATGTCATTACGTTCTTTATAGGACTAACTGAAATGTGGTAAGTGTCCACCGCAAAAAGAAACTGTGAAAATAAAACGACTTAAGTATCAATCAACTTTTATCAACATACTTTTTTAAAATGTTTCCAAATTTTAAATGCAGTTTTCTTACAAATTAAAAGCTCAGAAGCAACAATTACCGTCTTAAATTATCAAATACTATCTAGTCTCAATTTCTCTGTATAAAAACATTACGAAAGTTACTTAAAACCTTCGTTGCTTATAACATTTCAAAAAGCTAATAAAATCTCTCATATTATAAAATCACAACCTTGTACTTATCGTGCTAAAAACAAACATAAATATTCTAAGGGTTAATCAGACTATAATATTGTTATCCGATAAAACTAAATATTATAGGTAATGAGGTTTAATATTCCCGTGAAAACTTTAAAACTCTTTTAAGTAACTTTTATCGATATAAAACTCACTACCTATTAAACCCACTGACTATAAAAGATGTTCTGAATGTAAGTATTACTTATTATATTAGTTTTCAACATAATTCTTAAACAATTGTTTGAACACAACTATCACCTCAATTATAAAAATATTTCTTTGAACTAATCTCACTGAACCATTAATATTTAACTTAAATAACTAGACGTTATATTACTATGGTACCGAACAAATTAAAATTGTTATTATTTATTTAAATAAAAACGGAGTCATTTTTCTTAGGCAGAATATCAATTGACATTAAAATAGGAACCTAAAAATTGCATTCCAATGGAATTCGTTTTCATAATAACAGTCATAATTAAAATAACTGTTTTTAAAAAAATACTAAAAAATTCACTCTAAAATGCATTGTTTTATAATAACACTCCTCAAAATGTTTGTCATAATTAACTCAAAAATCGCCCCTCTAAAGTAATGAAAATTAGTGCAATAGTGACTGATGGACATGTGCATTCTTCCAATCCTGACCTACGGAGCGCAGACTTGGTCTTTGACAAAATTTCAGAAGTCCACCCTCAAGGTTTGTCAAAGAGCCATGGAACGCAGTATTCTGGGCGTAAAACTAACTGACAGAATTAAGAACATAGTACTGCGTTCCAAAACGCTGGTAGCTGATGTAGCTCAAGCAGCCGCAAAGCTGTATATTATGTCCGTGATAAAACGAATGACGACAGTTGTCGCAGTGGTTTAAGCAGCTGCCTACTGAGCCGACGATCCTGGGTTCGAATCCCGGCAAGGGCAAATATTTGTGTGATGAACTCGAATATTTGTCGAATAATATATTTGTGCCTGGGTCATGGATGTTATTTGTATTTAAGTATGTATTTATCTTTACCAGTATATTCACTTGTGTCCAGAACACAAGCCTCCTAGAGCTTACTGTGGTACTTGATTAAGTTGTGTGAGGTTGCCCGGTTTATATTTTTTTTATTCATTTATGCCATGCGTATGGTAATTGTGAAAATATTAATTGAATCAGGCACCAGTTAACCGGTAAATTTTAAATACTGTACAGTTGTTTATCTACCGCCGCTCAACAAATTTAGTGCTTATCTGATTCTAGCCCTTGGACAATAAAGATGCGGACGTGACACCCCAAACTAGTTTGATCCGGCTTGAGTCAGCTTTTTAGGGGTTAGACCAATTAACTCTTAATGGTTGTAGTGAAACGTAGTAGATTACAGCAAAACTTTCTTCTAGCGATTACAACCGTAAACAAGATTTACATATTATACTAATTAAAAAAAATCATTATTATAAATCGAAATCAAAATTGAAATGTATACCTATTCTGTAAGTAGGCCACTTTACATGTCCGAATCAGAATTTATCGGCATTTCACAAGAGGAGGCCGCTGTCGAGAAGAAAGCCGAAAAAAATTAAGTAATATTTTTTTCATTTCTTTTTAATCATCATGCGAGCGTTTGCTCGTATCTTTTGATTGTTAATTCCAGCTTTATACCTCCATGCGTTCCTGAGAAAAAGGTCTCGACAAATAGATAGACAGGCACAAAAGTGATGCTATTTAAGTTTAGTTTTTGGTGATTGAGGCACGGAACTCTCAAAGTTGCCGCGTCTTTTCTTCCAACAAAATGTAATAAAAACATTTTTGCTGTCCTTTCAATATTAATAACGCAAATAAATATGCTAGTTATGTTTTATCCCAATATATATTCATATTTTCCATTAAACCCGCAACATATTTTACATCCAAAAAAAGGCATGTACACAGACTACGCACACCCACTCGCTCCGGCGATCGCCGATAGACTAAATCACAGGTCGTATTCACGAGCCACATCGCCGCGAGCGCACATTTTTATTGCTGTATCTTCAAGCACTACCCACTTCACGTTGTGTTTCAAATGTCGTTAATGTAGCTTGCTGTTAATTCAAGCGTCAATCATAGATAATTTATTTTAGGATAATTGCAGTAAGCTTGGTTCGTAATTTTTTCACTACATGCATAAATGCTGCAACCGCCACGGAACAAAATTTCGGCAACGCTGTAACCGGCACACCCTTTGATTTATGAAAGAACAAAATTAGCGTAAATGTACTCGTTTAGAAAATTGCTACTATTTGGGTGTTTACAGCAATTAGATGTGGGCATCGTCAAAAAAATACATTCGTTTTGCAACGTAGTCCAGTTTTTTCTAAGCGTCGTAGAGCCATGGGACCCAGACCAGTCGACGCAGAAAAATTCGCTGATTCCGAATATGCAAAAAAAAATTTTTTTGACCAAGTGGCGGTTACTACGTTCTCGCTTTTTGCCATCGATATTATATTATTTGTCACTTATCCTGCTCAAAAAGTACGTCATTTTAAGATCGCAAAGCGGGGCTAAATAGTACATTTAGCCCCTAGGGTTTAAAAGGAAACCATAATATACGTAATCCCATACAAATTTCTATGACACTGAAAAAAAATCTTGTTACCGGCCAGCTACAAACTATTTCCAAATAAAAGAAACCAGGGTTGCAGGTGCAACCTGATCAGATCGACATCGAATTTTTTTTATTTACAATGTACTGGAATATTAACTGAAATTTTATTTTAGAACGTTTTATAATTAACGAAAAGAAATTTAATCTTAAACATTTTATCTTGGCTAAGAATATTAAATGATAAAATAAATTAAATTTTATTCCATTCTTATATTATTCTGATCACACCGCGTCTAAACCTGCTGCTACTTTAAAAGAAAAATAGGCGCGTATCTTGAATTTTCTCTGTGAGTTTTAGCGCATAGTTATTTTCGCTTTCTTTTCGTTTGTTAATACGTTGTACAATAGTACATATACGTTTTATAAACAAAATGTCATCGTCTTCGAGCGATGAAGATAATTTATGTCCTGATACACGGATGGAAATGAAGGCAAAAGAACTGCTGCAAAAGTTATTACCACCAAAATCTCGTGCTGTGTATTTGAAGGCCTTATCAAAATTCCATAGATTGGAAAAAAGAGAAGGGTGTCGAATCCAATAGTGAAGGCATCTCGTGCTGTTGAGTCCCTCGCTACACTCAGGATTCTAACATAGAATCACTCGCTACGCTCGTGATTCAAACGTAGAATCCTTTGCTTGCTCGGGACTCAAAATCAGCACTCATAACAAAAAACAACTTTGCTCTCTTGTTACACAAATAACTATTTCTTAATAATAACTAAACATATTTGCAATTATTCGAGCGGTTTTATATTTTCACTCAAGTTTGCCTTACAAAACATTCCATAAAGACTGTAAAGTGTGGTAGCTTTATTAACGTTTCATTTCGTCCACAGGTTGCCCTGATTTTCGGAATTACTCGTAGCGGTGCGTGCAGAGGGATTGAACTTGCAAATATTACCGTTGAAAATGTGGAAACAGATACTACACTGCAAGATATTATAAATTTACCACACACAAAAACGAATAAGGAACGAAAAATTTTCATCTGTGGAGAACATTTAAATATAGTGAAAATGACATTTATCTAACATTTTGACATTAAAGCGCCATGGAGGCTGGCGGTCTGATCAAGTGGCTGAAGGTTATATTGAAGAATCTATACAAAATAAACGTTACATTTTACTTTAAAAGTTTACTTTAAAGACTAGTCGGTATAATCAAATAAAAATTATAGTTTTGGTTTCTGTGATAATAAATTAATGAAATTAGTTTAATCTGAACACAATTAGAAAATTTGAAATGTACCTAAACGAAGAACTGAGCTAAGAGAAGAGAGAAAAAATTTGTTGCACCGGCTCTGGTATCAGAGGATAGAGACTGCCGTATTTAAGTTTTGTGTTAATGTTTTGGATAGGAACCTAGTTTTTGTGGATTCTGATACCTAATTAAAAATATCGTTAATAAATGTAATAGGCGTACATACATTTATTTCTTCACTGTTACCTACTGTTTATCAGTCAGTAACAGACAATTTTTAAAAAGATTTATAATTATAACTATTATAATTAACAGGCCACAACCCTCAACATCGTGGGATATACAACCAACATTTTATGAGCCTGAGCAAATG
Organism: Apotomis turbidana; assembly: GCA_905147355.2. NCBI lineage: Eukaryota > Metazoa > Arthropoda > Insecta > Lepidoptera > Tortricidae > Apotomis > Apotomis turbidana. The sequence continues at coordinate 5,518,621 of LR990293.1, forward strand.
GAGCAACCCAACATCAGCAATATCCCATTTTACGAAAGTCCAAGCCCACAGCTACATTCTCCAACATTTACTCCACAGGAGATTTCCCCATCATTCACGCCACAATCAATCCAAAATAACACCAATTTCAACATAAATTTACCAGGAAAGGCTGTAACATTAAATATTAAAAATTGCTCAAATTGTTATTTTTTCTTAAAATAAATTATTTAAATTTTTAAGTTTTTTTATTTTTTTCAGTCGAAGTGAAAAGCAGAGTGTTTAACACGGGGTTTCAAGCCATTATGACACTCAGAGCTACCTCGTGTCATAATGGCTTGTTTTAGCCCATTGTCAAACAATCTACTAATTCGTGCGGTTTAACCTGGCATTTTATTTAAACTGGCAGTATTTATAGAATAGAATAGGTAATCTAAATTTTTTTAACAGACCGACGAACAGACTGGTTAACCTTAGTAATTAGCAATCTGCTGGTATCCTTCGGGTATGCAACCCAAATTGTGTTTGAAAGACGGTCTATAATATTCGTATGGAGTACACCATACAGTCGTGCTAAATTTCACCATGCTCTGTCAGTTATTATTATCCACCTATCAGTGTCGAACATTTGACAGGCGAAATGAGCCGTTTCCACCATTTATAAACGAGCATGGCAAAATCTATCAGTAAGTTAATTTCAATTAAATTTTAAGTAACGTGTGGAAATAAAACAACAAGCATATCACAATTATCAATCCAATCAATTGGACTTTGTTTATTTTAATACAGTATTAGTAAGACACACAAAACCGTATTTCGGTTAAAATCTCCAATCGTTATTATCTTAATACTTAATGGTTTTAAAGCTGTCCTTCCAGTCGTCGCAGTTCGCTTTGCCCTTCTCTGATAAACACATCATCAAATTCTTTGAAAAATCACATTTGTCTTCTGTATTTTCTGAAAAGTAAAAAGAAAATATGTTATGCTTGCCCTGAAACAATAAAAACACCAACCTAGCAAACTCTGATCATCATCATCCTCCTAGCCTTTGTCCCTTTTGTAGAGAATTAATTCTCAATCGGGGTCGGCTACCTAAATCCCAAGATTTGGCGTTGGCACTAGTTTTTACGCAAGCGACTGCCATCTGACCTTCCAACCCAGAGGGGAAACTAGGCCTTATTGGGCTTAGGCGGTTTCCTCACGATGTTTTCCTTCACCGAAAAGCGAGTGGTAAATATCAAATGACATTCCGTACATAAGTTCCGAAAAACTCATTGGTACGGACCGGGTTCGAACCCGCGACCTCCGTATTGAAAGTCGCATGCCCTAACCACTAGGCTACCACCGCTGATGATGTACTTTTTTTTATTCAGTAGCTAAAAACACTCTCGACAAAGAGTACAGCTTTCAAGCAAAATAAACTCAATTAAAATTAATTTAGGAGTTTGCCTTTTCAAACTATAGCGAATCTGTGATCTATTATTGGCTTATTGCATTATAGCAAGCATACTAGGAAGGAAGAGCTTTGAAATAAAAAAAGAAGGTAAACATTATACAAACATTCGTACCATTGTAAAGTATTTGAAAACACTCGTCAATAGATTCTTGCAGGAAATCTTTCAGGTCTTCATTTTTCACATCTTTTGTTATCGCGTGCGTAACGAGGTACCTATCGGGCATGCCATTGTCACCAGTCTGAAACAATTCACTAAAACTTGATTCCAAAATAGAAGGCAGTTGAAATTGTGAGCTTAATAATCGTACCCATGTCTTCATGATCACCAATCAAGAAAAGTCCAAAGGAAATCTTCATTCATTTGTGATTGGTTCTGCGTTATTTTTATCCAATGGACTCCAAGCACCTTACTAACCTATTTTGCTTTGATAGCTACCCTCAAGCACTTCAGAATCCAAACGCTTGACCAATGTAAAATTTCCAATCTCGGTTGCAAATTCCCTGAGAGATTAAGGCAAACCGAACAAGCGAGAATCGTATGAAAGAACTACATACCAGATAACATAGGCAGTATGATAAAATTAGAGGTAAAAGAAGAATAAAGAAGATTTTACCATTTCCAGCTCTTCCAGGAAACAATGCAACACACATCCCTTAGCATCGCTGTCTTTGCTAGAGTTGTTCTCACTGGAATTCCTCTCCTCATTCCCGTCATTGCCCGATCGCGAGGAATTGGGGTTGTATTGGCTCCGGTACCCTGAGTTCTTGCTGGGTCGCTCACGCCTGAATCTTTGTGCGCTTTGCGTGTTCCGGTATGGGTTGAAACGAGGCTCCTTGAACATAATAATATCAAATTGGTTGACTAGGACTTTTCTCATCAGGTATCTAAGAACAAGGCATATAAGTTTCAAAGTGTTGAATGTCAACTTGTAAATAATAATACCAAGTTCCTTTAGGTGTAATAAATAACATATTGACAGACACAAAAGATTTGTGGAATATTTTGATTCAGTTTAATTGATCAATACTTACGCTTGCATATTCATGACTGTGAAAATCTTCTCTTCCGTTAATCATATCATCTCTCCTATACCTATCATCGCGTCCCATCCATTCGTCTCTACCACTTCTATCGTTTTGACCCATCCTATCACCCCTTCCACTCATTCTATCGTTTCTGCCATCGTTTTGATAGTTTCTACCATTACTTCGTTCATTGTTGTCTCGGTCTCTGCTTCCCATGCGATCATTTCTGCCGCTCATTCTATCGTTTCTACCCAGCATATCGTAACCTCCTTCATCATCTCTATCATGATCATGTCTATCAACTCGACTACCCATTCTGTCTTCTCTGCTCGACATATGGTCATCTCTCGAGTCCCAGTGGTTTTGGTTTTTCTTTCTTGAGTCCCTCCAGTGTTGATCAGAGGAGTATCCTCTGCTATCATTTGAGTTTTTTCCCTCGTATCTTCGGAGACAGTTCATATATATAGTTTTGAGTTCATCTTCTTTGGGACCCCCATCTGATCGACAATTAAGAGCCTGTATGATAAATTACTGATTAGGTAAGAGAAGGCTCAATACAAAACATTTCACAGCATTAAAATGTCTATTCAATCAATCACAAATACTTCATGATTTAATTTCATTCGGAAGTTTAGGTACAGCATTCTAAATTAATTTGGAGAGTGAATTTATTGCTACGTAATTTTTGTATTTTTCCTTAAATGAAATCACCATAATTGAATGTATATAAACTACTCACAAAACAATGATCTACCAACAAACACAGCACAACAACGCAACATTTTAAAAACCGCATGGTCAGCTGGGTAGCTGCACCCAAACAATGGTGTTTACGAACACGCAGCTTCCTATATAGCATGCTCCACGCATCACTACTCGCCGCACAAAGGGCTCGAAACAGCTCCGAAAAGTCCGAAATACCTAATTATATGATGGACTATACGGAGAATATAGGGGTTAATAACTACAACCAAAAATAAGCGAAAAGTGTGTACTAGTTTTCTTGTTACTTATTATAAAGGCATGACTCAATGAGCAACGAAAATTCAAAACATAGGTACAACTAAAAATTCAAAACCTATACTCTTGGCTTAGAACGTACTTACAAGTTTCAGACTTCAGTACAGGTTAATGTGGTTATTATTATCAGAAACTGTATGTAAACTTTTATGCTAAAATAAATCAATAACACTACTTATAATCTATGAATACAAAGATCAAAGCTTAAAGAAAAGTTGAAAAAGGAGCTACCTGGTGGAAGGGACCGGGAATCGAACCCAGTACCCCTGGATTACCGGTCCAGCGCGTTAGCCACATAGAGGTCGCTAAGGCGTAAAAACCTTTCAAATAAACAATGCAAAGATCGACACACAAAGCATAAGGAAAAATTCGTCAGGTCTACGTGGAGCGAGGGTAGCGAAGTGGCTAACGCGCTGGACCGGTAATCCAGAGGTACCGGGTTCGATTCCCGGTCCCTTCCACCAGGTAGCTCCTTTTTCAATTTTTCTTTAAGCTTTGATCTTTGTATTCATAGTTTAAATAAAAATTGTGGTGTACCCACATTAAAAAATGAGACATTACATGTTTCATAACTTTATAAAAAAAAACTACTTATAATATTATGAATATGAGTAATATTCAGGACGAAATTTCCTTTAAGGCTGATGTCACATGGAATTTGGTTTCGTACCTACGCTCAGATATTTTACCCTGTTTTTATGTTTACGTGATACTTTGCACGTCATGTGAAATGTTAATATAACCTGCGATTTGTTGCCTATGAAGCAAGTAATTTCTTGAAAAATACGTTATTGCCTCTCACTAAGTAGAACCAGACGTACTTCACTAGGTAGGTAGGTAGGTAGGTACATATATCTACTTAAATACACGTAAAGACCACGCTGTCAAACTTTCTCTGCAGTGTGCAACTGTGCAACAATATTGACAGCGCTCTTTTTATACATATTACATGAATTTGACTATACAGGGTCGTGTTTGGTACATCGTTTGCCACGTTTTAACACGTTCCTATTGCACAACTAAAAAAATAAAGACCGCAAATTTTATTGGAATCGTACCTATAGGGCAACTTAAGATAATAGTTTCATCCGTTTGCCAATTAGATATAATTATAATGAAGTTTGATTGTTTAATGTATGTAGTATTTCGTGATGACGTTCACTATATTTTATTGACTTGTGTGAGTGAAAGTAGAAAAATTAATAGAGAATGTGTGTGTCATAGTGTCATGATGTAATTGTTTATTGCGGCATAAGAGCCATAGGGCTCTGCGAATAGTCCCAGAAATGTTTTCTGAATTAACATAGATCGTAAATAAATAGCATGACCCAATAAATTGCAGATTCTCTTGTTCTACTTATTTTAGAAAAACCACGTCGCACTTTCATTTATCGAATGCCCTGTGCACCATTCTATGGCGGCGGCACGTCACGCACAATGGCCGTGTCACCGACCATCTGTCACGGCTGTCACGCTGACAGGTGGGATGTCATCGTCAGGACGGGTTAATCGCCGGACGCTGCGCATGGCCAATCGAAAATTGCGACGAATCGCTGTCATATTACTGGGTTGGCGTGGCGCCATGGATTTCAGGGTCTGAAATCTATAGATAATTCCTGCAGTCAATTTCAATAATGCCTATATACTATTATGCAAATTATCTCATTATTTAACTTAGGGAATGTTGAATAATGAAATAAAAATCCTTAAGTACCAAAATTACCAGTATGCTCAAAATACGGTAAGGGTGTGTGTACCTATACGCAGTGACGTGTCGTAGTTATGCGTCATATTTTTGCGTCCAGCCCGGAGGGAGATGTTATTTTGAGCGAGGTGTGGTCCATTGGCATATATAGGGGGGTGGCCGGGTGGGCCGTGCCCACCCCAGTATGGTCTAGTGCCCACCCCAGGATTTTGGGTTACCGATAGAAACTCATGGTTTCATCTCATAGGCCATGGCCAGGCCCACCCCCGTGTGGTCACCCTTTTATATTTTTCTTTAGAATTATCGGAGGATTATTCTTCGATCCTCCTCCCTCACCAATATACTTACTCGTAGCTAAAAAGGAATGCCCCCCCCCCCGTTTATATCGTGGTGTACGCATCTGCTGTTACGCCAATTGTTTTCCTGTACGGCTGTAACTCATAGAGATTTTCTCACATCGCCCTCGAGAAAGCTATATGGTTTCTTTGTTGACTACGAAACCCTAAAAGTAAGGTCAGACATGTAAAATCAGTCGGGACAGTTGAACAGCTAACTTATCTCAAACACTAGGTAAAAATCATTACCAGAATTTCACTTAACTGCCCCATTCGATTTCCATCGCTTGACCGATTCGTACATTTTGAAATTTCGTTATTGCACAAAACAAAAGTCAGTACAACTGGCGAACGTAAGGCCAAATGGCATTCTCAACCAGTCAACCATAGGGCCAAAATTGATCACTTCAAGTGCGTGCAGAGTAGATATACGTAATAGATCTGAGAGGGTCTAAGATGCAACTGGATATATGCTATATTATATAATTACTACAAACATAATAAATATAGTTCACTCACGTGAAATTATCACGAACGGCTCGACATGTTTCGAACTCGTACCTTCATCCAGGGACTGCTACCCGTACACCTGCGTGACAACTTTGTCACAAATAACAATAATTAAATATGTCTGACGAAAGTTTTAATAAAATTATGTGATACATAATACTTGACATACTATGTACCGTAAGATATATATATTATATGGTTAAAAAAACCTAGGTTAATAAAAAGTATTAATAAGATTATGACGTGATACATAATACCACAGAATAAAGACACTAATAATACTTACATACTATGTACCGTAAGATAATATTTTGTGTAGATTAATAATTAGTATATATATTAATGATAGGCGCTATTCTAGCTATCGTTCGAGCAGATGCTTAGGTACCATCCGCTTGAAAACTAACTGGCTTGGGGATTGTCTAATAGAGAGAGCTTTAAATACGAACAGTTTTAACCCCCGACGAAGAAAGAAGAGGTGTTATAAGTTTAACATATGTATCTGTGTATTTGTGTTGTGCGCCTGTCTGTGGCATCATAACTCCCAAACGGATGGATCAATTTGAGTGCACCTTTTTAGGGTTCCGTAGCCAAATGGCAAAAAACGGAACCCTTATAGATTCGTCATGTCTGTCTGTCCGTCTGTCTGTCCGTCCGTATGTCACAGCCATTTTTTTCCGAAACTATAAGAGCTATACTGTTGAAACTTGGTAGCTAGATGTATTCTGTGAACCGCATTAAGATTTTGATGCAAAAATAATAATAAATATTGGGGGCTCCCCATACTTAGAACTGAAACTCAAAATTTTTTTTTTCATCAAACACATACGTGTGGGCTATCTATGGATAGGTCTTCAAAGATGATATCGAGGTTTCTTAAATATTTTTTTTCTAAACCAAATAGTTTGCGTGACAGACGCTTCCAAAGTGGAAAAAAGATGGTCCCCCCCCTCTAACTTCTAAAATAAGAAAATGAAAAATCTAAAAAAAAACATATGATGTACATTACTCTAAAAACTACCAACGAAAATTGTTTTGAACGAGATCTAGTAAGTAGTTTTTTTTTATACCTAACTTTGCACCTAATTTATATGGGGCGCTATACATACCAGGTGCAAACTTAACTTAACCACGTAGGGATGGAAAGTGTTTGTACGGAACCCTCGGTGCGCGAGTCCGACTCGCACTTGGCCGGTTTTTTAATCGATAGACTTGTCCGTCGAGATAGTTCGTAGCTATGTTTGGTGGAAATAGGGCCAGTAGTTTCCAAGATATACAGCTTTAATTGGAACAAGTGACAATATTTAAGCTAAGAATTCCAAATGTTGTAGTTATGTTCAGTTTTAATAGCATTTTCTATATCACTCTTTGAATGAGCGTCTTTTTTAATTTAGGTTATCTATTTTCTAGCACGAAGAAGAGATGAGGAGCCTCTGCCGGCCAAAGAAGCTGCAGATCGAGATGTACTGGAGCCAGCTGAGGGACGTCTACAACTCGTACTTCGAGCAGTTCAACCCCATCATGAGCCACTACCACAGCCTGAGCGAGAAAGACGACTTCTACCAGAAGGACATTGCTAGGAATGATATTCAAATACAACAGGCATCGGTAAATTATATTCTTAATGGCGCAAATTGAAAGTTGCTCAAACTATTTAAGCAAAATAGTTTGAGCAAGTTTGATATAACGGGGTGAATCAATGCTTTTAGTATGATAGCCATAAGTACCTTTTTTTGCTCGCCGGCGAATTTTTAATTAGTAACAGTTGGTAACAGCTATATAATATAGATGGTTACCTGTAAATAGGTAATTAATTATAAAGGATTTAACAGTAGGTACACGCCTCGAGTCGTAATTATAAATCCTTCCTGTTTCCATAATATATGTATTTTCATGGAAATTTAAGTGCGTAACCTAGCGGAAGATACCGGAAATCGAACCCGGTATCTCTGGATTACTGTGTTAACCTTTCCACCACTCTAACGCCAAATAACCTTTCAAATTTTTCCTTATGCATTGTGGGTCGATGTCGATCTTTGCATTATTTGAAAGGCTTTAGCCTAAAGCTATGTGGGCTAAAGTTTACCTACTTAATGTTCAGGAGCTGCTGCTAACTCTTCAGAAAGAATGGGTGAAGACCACAAACAACATGGCAGGGAAACTACGCCGAATGACGGCGCACAAAGAAGAGCTAGCGAGGAAGTACTGGCAGATGAAGAAAGACGCCAAGATAGAACGGAGCAGGACGGAAGAATTCCTGGCTGTGATGGTGGATGCCAGTCAGGATGCCACTCAAGTACTTTTTTACCTTGTTTTTATCTACTAGTGCTAAATCAGGGGATAATCCCCTGAGTCTGATAAATGGTGATAAAGAGCACAGGCCGAAAATAAGAAATTAAAAAAAAAAATGTGCGATATACATAGCAACCACCGCCATTTTTACACTCGGTTGCATTACGATTTATTTATGCACGATACCTACTTATACACATTAAAAGCCTACGGCACTGAATTTTGGCAGACTGGACTAACTTTGGTTAATACTGCTAAGTGTACCGTACTTTCCACAGATGGTTATAGGATAGGTACTTTTTAACCAACGTAGAAGCAAAAATCAGGGTTGTGAATGACCTTTACTCGGCTACGATAAGCTACGATGCCTTCTAGTACATATCAAACCTAACGCACAGAAACAACGAATTTACCTACGGATTGATGTTAAACTTGCAGCGGCTTGAGATCGTAAAGGCAAAGTTGGACAAGATACTGCAGATGGCAGACATTTGCCGCAAATACGAACTGGACAGCGACAACGAGGTTATGCGGGGGGAGGGAGGCGGAGATATCGAGGAGTTTGAGAACCTAGATGGAGCCATGATCGTAAGTCGGACAATTCCAGGACAGTACCTATATACCTATAACGCAAGTTACTGTTTCATTGCGTGTTGTTTTAGGGCCAACACACAATTAGACGCTACGACAACATGCCGTGGCACGTCGTATAACGTTGCGACGTCGTGCTTGGAAATCCACGGCGTGCAACGTAAAAAATCACGTCACGGCGTCGTGCCGTGGCACGTTGCTGCAACGTGTGACGTCACGACGTATGCCGTAGAAATTTTAAAAAATATGCCGCAGTTGATCAAGATCTCTGGACCGCACCAGACTTGTCCTCATCCTGCTGCTATGAAGAAGTCGCCTAAAAGAAGAGGCAGGAACACAGAAAATAATGGGTCCATCCATTTCTTTCTATCATGAAGAGGCCGTCGTTTACACTTGTTAAACATCAAATGGCGAGGGCGCAGTATTGATGTCGTAACGTCGGACGTTGCGGCAACGTGCCACGGCACGACACCGTGACGTGATTTTTTACGTTGAACGCCGTAGGTTTCCACGACACGACGTCGTAACGTTACACGACGTCGCAACGTGCCACGGCAAGTCGTCGTAACGTCTAATTGTGTGTTGGCCCTTAGGGTTCCGTACATAACATGTACCATATGTAACAAACATACACATTCACAAATTTCCACCTTTATAATATTAATGTGATTATTAAGTATCTCTATAGATTAAGTGTTTAATTTTAAACCAGAAATATACACATGCGTCGTAAATAAAAATGCCGGTCAAGTGCGAGTCGAGCTAACGTAGGTACCGAGAGTTCCGTGCAAACTATGAAAGCAATCCAAATTGGTCTAACGAAAAGTTAAACTACTGAAGAGCATACTTAACTTTGCCGTTGTACAACTGTCGTCCCATACATCGACATAGATCGGGGTTAGTTTACCAACTGCAAATAAGTTTGTAATCACAAAAATATATGGTTATTGTACTGTCAAGTGAAGGGCCCTTCCTCAACCAAGTTTTGCTCGGTCGTCAGAGATGCGATGAACAGGCACCGGTGGAGGCAGATCATCAAAACTAGGTGTAGAGCATCCATATCCACCGATGACCACGATCCTCAGTCATGAGGGAGCGACCACAGAGAGAGAGATTGTACTGTAACTACAAATTGACGGTTCTCGAGCGGTTTTTAGGGTTCCGTAGTCAACTAGGAACCCTTATAGTTTCGCCATGTCCGTCTGTCCGTCTGTCCGCGGCTTAGATCCGTGATCATTAGTACTAGAAAGCTGAAATTTGGTATGAGTATGTGTAGGTATGTATCACGCCGGAAAAACAATAAAATAAAAACTAAAAAAAAATTATATTTTCGGGTAGGTACCGAACGTAGGTCTCGAACACCTAAAGAGGGGGTGATTTTTTTTTTCGTTTCAATACTAGTGTGTGGGGCGTCGTTGAATAGGTCTTTTAAAAATAATAGGAGTCTCAAAACATTATTTTTTGATCAAGTCAGCAGTTTTGTAAATATTCGCTCCGAAAATAAAAAAATAGTGACCCCCCCTCTAACTTTTCAACCAGGGGTCAAAAAATTATCGATAAATTCATGAAAATGAGGCCTTATAAGTACTTTCAATGAAAACTATATTGAATAAAATCGGTCGAGCCGTTTTTGAGTTATCGCAAAATTTCATAATTTTCTTCAAAATGACGTAAGTGCCGCGCGGTGTCCTTTTACTTCGAACTTTACACATATTAGTTAAGTGCCATACTGTATTAAAACATTTCGCTCAATCTGGCGCGTATAATCGATAATTCCAGAAGGTAATAAGTAATTACAGTTACTTTGGCGTTTACGACCTTTTTTATAGAGCTTGAAATCTTTCTCGTAATTTAAACCTCGAAGCCCGTCTATTGCGAAGGATGGGCAACTACGGAACCGTACACTGAGCGTGGCCCGACATGCTCTTGGCCGGTTTTTATTTATCTCACACTAGTTGAGTTTCTCGTCAGAGCAATATTCTTTGCTTTCATAGTTAGTACAGAACCATCGATGCGCGAGTCCGAGTCGCACTTGATCGGCCTCTGGCTACATGCCCTGCCCTTGCCCCTTCCATGACATTTCGATTGCACTTTACGTTTTAAATGCACATGCATCTCCTAGATAAACATAAAGAGCTAAAGGGTACCTAAGAATTGGCTAAGTCACATTCGAAAAAAATACAGTAAGTAATTACAAAGACAATTGAAGTTTTGAAATCATCATCTTAATATGGCTGCACTTAATGAATTTTACGTAAGCAGAAAAAAATGGGAAGATTCAGCGAATTTTACCCCAGTTTAAGATAGTAATATGATGAACAGGGTATATGAACCCTAGTTGAAGACCAAAAAACATATTTGATAAAATAAATGGACTTAACTAATTTTTCCCACTAGGCCTTCATACTCCAAGCTATGTAGACCGAGTCCCGGGCTTGATTCGATTGGCTAGTTTAAAATGTATATACCCTTTTTGCAGAATGAATGCAAAGAATACAGCAAAATGGACAAGTTGATGTTAAAAATGAACAAAGTGAAGGTGCAAACGATTTGCCTAAGAGCTGAGAAGAGCAAACTGGCCAGCGAAAATGTGCAGCTGAAACATTACATCAAGCGGTTCCTCACGGAGCTGGCCCTGAAGGGCACCAAGAGCAGGCCTCTCAGCGTTTCCTTCCAGTCGAAGACGCAGAAGATTGATGCTACTGGGAAAATTTTGTAAGTGTTCTAGCCACGTAACAATTTGTTTCCAGCGATAGCTCGGCTACGTCCTAGGTAGGTACATCTATTTCTTGATCCGTTTATTAACCCGGCATGCATAATGATGTATATTTACACGTTACTAAAATCACACAAGTCAAAATCTGAATATTGTCAATGATGACTGTCATGATTGTCCCGAAATCTCAAACTGACGTGGATTTCATAGACGTCATTTCAGAAATAAAGTTTGTGTAATTGTATGCATTCATATCTTTTACAGGAACCGTCCCGTCACGTGCGTGGAGGGTGCGCTGTCCAACGCGGTTCTCCATGAGAAGAGGATGAAGATACAAGCACAGAAGAGCAAGGAATGCGCCATGCGCTCGTACCCTCGCGTTCAATGCTGGATGGACAACGCATATTAACTTATTGTTATTGAGCGCCTAACCGGCTGGGCGAATAACTGTCCCATAAACCAATCTATAAACGAAATGTACGGTCAGCATAGGGTTGCCAACTTTTTTGACAAGAAATAGAGTAGGTAAATTTGGGTCTGAAAAGGAAAATAAACAGTATTTTAGAAAAATTGACAGTCATTATGTTTTTTATTGAAATTCTTATTTATAGGGCTTCACGCCATTTATCAATTTAGCGAGATTTTTAAAAACTTCGTAAGCCTCAAAACAATCTCGTCCCTCTCGGGATGTAACAGACAAATGGCTATAGATTTTTTACTTTAATATTATTAAAAAAATACATTGTCAGCGAACAATGTTAAGTAGAATGATAGGGTCTACGGATACTTGTGCCATGATGCTAAAAACAGTATTTTATATTATACTTACTTATTTTTGTTAAACAGTATCATGTAGTGAAAAACAGTATAATACTGTATTATATGAAACATGTAATGTCTCATTTTTTTTATGTGGGTACACCACAATTTTTATTTAAACCATTAATACAAAGATCAAAGCTTAAAGAAAAATTGAAAAAGGAGCTACCTGGTGGAAGGGACCGGGAATCGAACCCGGTACCTCTGGATTACCGGTCCTGCAGCGCGTTAGCCACTTCACTACCCTCGCTCCCTCGGATCGATTCCCGGACCCTTCCACCAGGTAGATGGCAACCCTACGGTCAGCAACAAAAGTAGCTGACACTTTTACCACTGGCTTATGTCAAATTGCACACTAAAATTGACAGACTTTTGATACTGACTGTACTGCACTCGTATTCGTGGTTTCCCCTCTGTGTTGCTTAATGGAGTATAGAATATACCTGGTTTACCAAATATGGCCAATGTGGGGACCATTGTTTGTGATTGTTGGTCTCACGGATGAAACCTTACCTACATAAACTTGTAAGGCAAAACAATGTCTAATAAAAAAAAAAACTTCTCACTAAATTATTTAAATGGTACAGTAGCCGGCAAACTTCTTGACCCTGACCTTGACTGCGCAGTAGCCGATTTACGTACAAATTTACATGCGCAGATCCCCCCTTTTGGTTCAAGTTGTTTGCCGGCTACTGTATCAGAGAAATCAATTGTATTAAGTACACATGTAATAAATATACTTAATCATATTTTTGTGTTATATTGAAAACGAATTCATTCAAACCTCTTTCGTTTAAATAAAAATAGATTTAAGTAGTTTTAAGTTATAGATTTTGCGTTATAGAAGTTGCGGCTAACAGTAAAAATAAATTGATCATTGAAATTTGGACGGCTGTCGTGGCCGACGTGGCGTCAGGGGCACGATTTTTTGTTGACGGCCACAGCCGACTGTGGCGGTCAAAAGGTTAATGAAAAATACTCACATAAACTCTCTAATAGTTCTTATGTCTTGAGACTTTCGGGTTTAGAAACAGGACAACAGACCTGTTGATGAAAACTTATCCGATCAATTGAAAATCTTAGTAGAAATTAAAAAAAATAGGTGTATCAGACGGACATGTATGACTTTTGAAATTTGTCAAATGATCATCTATCCTGGGCCCATTATATGGTTGATTCTACAGACGTTTCAACTGTCATGAATTTGTTGTCATTAATATCCAAGCAATGGGCCATAACACGCTGGCAGAATTGTCCCAATGGACGGTAGCCATTTATTTATTTAAAAAATTTAATTGAATTGAACTTTAACCTAATATTTTCTTCGGTTTCCGCGACTGTCACACATTTAAATAAAACAATTCATTCCTCAGTAAGCCTTTAGTGAACCGCTGGTAGATATTTTAAATAAATAATAAATGCCCTTCTGGCACATGTGTAACTGTCTTTACACATTAGGCCCATCTGGCATGTATGAACACTTTTATTTTTAAATTAATATTTACAAAATGGGTAGTTTGCACAAATGTAACTTTGACAGAGAAAAATTGTGTTTTTCTCAGTCAACCTTTGACAACGGTATCTGTAAAGGTACTGAAACGTCAGGGAGGCTCAAATAATTAGTATATTAATTATTTGAGCCTCCCTGACGTTTCAGCGATATAATCCGTTTAAATTGTTTTATTTAAATGAACTTTAACCTTTCTACCACTCAGCTTGTCAACGGAAAACTATGTCCCTAACGCCAAGCTGATAGGAGATAGCATGACATTGTATAGCGGCAAATGACCTCATGGCGTCTGGGGCACAGCTTTCCGTCGACGTGATTTGCCGTCTTTGGCGCTCAAAAGGTTAAATCCGATTAATTATAGTATGAAGTACGCTTACAGTATATCATTGCATGACAGGTTGCAGGTTCGTGTAGCTTATACTTTCAATATTCTTGGCAGCGGATTGGTGGTGGTTGAAATGCCTGTAGAAATAATGAACAGATATTGACATATTGAATGGTAGGGATTTCTATATTAATAAACTCATTTACCAATGCTTTATCCCTGTACTAGTGGTTGCTTCAAGTTCTGTTTGTTATAATATAAGTAAAATTCCGATGTCTGAATTTGAGTATTTTCAATAAAACAGCATCAAAACTAGCATTCAAAAGAGACAAAGAAATTACAACATCGTGTTTGGTGAATACTTTATTAAAATAATGTAAAAAATAACAATCTTACAAACTATAAATGTGGAAGGAAACTGCAATCATTCCATTTGCATCACACCATTTAGCCCATTAGATCCATCTTCTCCTAGGTTCCAGGGGTCATCTAGGGCTGCTAGCAGTTTCGCCAAGCCTTTGTGACCTTCAACATCAATATTTCTTGCCATTTCATGACTAAAAGGCACATACTCTTCACATAAAATGCTCTTCCCTTGGGACACGCCATATATTTCGTACCAGCCTTCCAGAGGTTCGTCTAAAGGCTTCCTCAACTTAATAAGAACTTCTTGGTCATCGACAGTCTTGATGTAGAAGCCCTCGCTCGCTGAAACTCTTGTGATTTTGCCCCAAATTGTCACTTTCGCGCCGTTTCTTTGTGTCAGATTGCCGGCGGTCACGTATGGTACAAACTCGTCGTTATCCGGGTATTGGTTGTCTTCGAAATCGTCGTGATCGCCCATGGTTCAGAATAACTCTGCAAAATTAGTCTAGAAATATTCTAATACTTTAAATTGAGAGAAAGCTGCTTAGTTAACGGATGATGACCGTTTGGCGTTTATCGTATATGACAATTATGACATTTATTTGACAGGCAAAGGCAACAGATTGAACAGATAGGCTGATAGGCACAGAATTGGAAACGTTCAGAAATTACAATTATGACTATTATTATGTAAAGCTTTTTTACACCTTTACAGTAAACGTTATATTGAAGCTTCATTGAGGTATTTATAATAGAGCCACAGACCCGAACAAAATTTTCGAAAAAAGTGGCACTGCTGTCATGGTCAAGTAGATGCCAATAACGCTTATTTATAATTTAGAACAACATACAGTCTGTTTGATATTATAACAAACATTTGACACATCACAGGACCCATATAACGTAAATTTGCGCGACACATTGAATTTCATAAAAAAACAAGCAATGACATAGAATTTTTTCATGTATCTATAAACATTTTTCACTTTCTATTTGATACAATTGAGTTCATGTTATATTGTTTCTTATCACGGTTTTGAAGCATTTAACGATAATAAATTTAATCATTACTCAAACAGTTACGTACTACGTCTTTTTTTTTTAAAAGCTGTGTTGTGACTAAATCTTGCGTTTCGATTCACGTGCTATTTCTGTAAATTGGTAGAAATCGATTAAATCGATAAGTTTATAACCTAAAGAAAGAACAATAAAACCAACTATTACTTTACATAGAAAGCTCCAGTGAGTCCGGCGGCTCGTAGCTCAAAAAAATATTGATTTACACAAAATAAACAAAAATATATTCAGGTGTGAAAAAAAGTTCGTCGATAAAATCGATTTGATCAACCATTCATAATCGTTAGATTTGGCAAACAATATGTCTTTGCTACATCACTACAAACATCAACAGAGAACTCAAATGTTTGTTATAATATCAAACAGACTGTAGTCTTCCGGTTCGTGTCTCAAGATGGCCGCATGCGTTTAAGTTTCGTTTTCGTTGTTCATTATTTATTCATTTTAGTTGTTCAATGTGTAGTATTGATAGCGTATTGTGCAGTGATCTAACGTATGAGTGAATAGCTAATGAAGAATTCAACTTGAAGCGTTCATAGCCCTTTCTGGGTCAAGGCCCGATAGTCCGCGTGGTTTTTTGTAAATCGCTATCACTTTACAAAAAGCACGATTTTTTCAACTCACCGTACAACGTGGTATCAATCCTCTATCTAGTCGCCTAGTGCGATTGGCAACGAGACATTGGCAGTAATGACATTGGCAGTTAAGCGTAACTGTAACCGGTTGCCATTTAAAAAAAAATAGAATAGAAAAACACTTTTACTCAAACGTTTAAGTGTCAAATTGGCTTACGTACTTATTACCACAAATATTTTTCGTGTAAATTAACTTTTTTAGCGTATTCTGACTCATGTCTCTTGTCAAACTTGGAACATGGCACGAATGGAGCAGATTTTAATAGTTTTACATACTAAAAATATTTTAATTATTATTTTATTTAGGTATTAAAATATATTTGTTGTGTGAACTAAATAAACTCGTAAATTGTTAATAACAAATTAGGTTACGTTTTTATTTAACAACTGCATAAAAGGGTCCCGACACTGCAAAGAAGGGATCAGTAATAATGACATTATGATTTCTCAACTCATCTTGTTCTAGTATGTGAAATGAGAGTAAGGCAAGTGCAAAATATTAACATTTTTAACCCTTTAAAGTTTGATGGCGTAGCGTGAAAGTCGGTGGCGTAGTATGCACGGCAGCACACATTGTCTTTAGGTGTTCTTGGCGTTCAAAGGTTTAAACTGACAGTGTCTAGACTCTGAGACAAAATAAAACAATGACAACAATGAGCAATTTTTTTATTTATTTATTAATGTAACCTGTAGGATCTGCCTGTAAAAGGCACATGTTCATAACACTGGCTCACTCGCCGCCGCACACATAGCAATGTTATGCGTCCACTCTCGCCCTCGGCTCGCGTGTAACTAAACGCAGCATCCTTTGTGACGTGCGCCTGAGACAGTGTATATCTATTTATGTATAGAAGATACCTACTACCACAAACACTACATAACCATTTTACGCTTCTTCTGTATACATTGTCATTTTTTTACGTTTTTATTGAGATATTAAAGCTATGTTGAGTGAAAGACTTTTACGCTTCTTTTGATTAAACATAAAAAAAAACATATATGATTATGCCGAACGAACACACGAAAGACGAATTATTTGGCTGAAATTATTCTTGGCGTCTCTTACCAAACGTGACCTCAATTTTTCACGTTGTTTAAGATCGCGTGGGAATCTTTAATAAAAAAAATAAGATAATTATTTATTGCACTCCTTTATTAATTAATAAAATATAAAACTATAGCGACTCCTTAGATTTTTGTTCTGTGATGAGGTGCATTTTGTAGGGACAAAGTTAATAATTCTAATCTAAAATATGCTATGATTTTCCATAGGATTCGTTAATTAATCAATAGAATCTGCGTAAAAAAGAATATTCCGACCTTTTTCTTTATTTTATAGCTGTTATTTTTGCAATTTTTCACTGAAAATTAAGTCATTTTTGAGACCCGTCACGTGTCATGGTCTAAACGAGACTGATCGCCCAACTAATGCGATTTGTGATTTTGCATTACTTGGGAGGGTGCCATTTTTTCCATCGGATTGTGTGTCCATGTAATTAATACGTCAATGTGAAGCTTAGATAAAAAGTCACATTTATTTGCACATTTTTTTTTCTTTTAGGGTGGGAGAGAGATGGGAGAGAGGGACCATTAAATGGCACTAATTTGACTAACAGGTTAGTATATTGCGGATTAGTAAGGCAAATTGTTTTAATTGATGAAAAAGTGCCATTAGTTTAATTATATTATATTAGTTTTGTAAGTATTCTATTATATTACTTCAATATAATATCATAATTATTTTTTGGTTTTTTATTATTTGTGTACGAAATGTAGCAAATTTACTTAAATCCGCTCTACACCTTCCGATCCTATCCGATCCGATCTTAATTATCGGATGAAATCGATAATGCATTAGTGTAATAGACCCTAATTTTATTATTCTTATCACAAAATCGGAAGATCGGATGGTCCGACCGTCCTTTTCCTAAAATCAGATACTAAATCGGAAGGTGTATACAACATTCGAGAAACTTCGTCCGATAAAACATCACATTGTATTTTAATGTTAATGAGCGTTTTTTAAAAAAAGTGTACACGTGACGAACCGGAAAACGATTTTTTTTTTAACTTTGATTTTAAATTTTCTTGGATTATTCAATTCCCCATAAGTTATAGTGTATTATTTGAGAAAATGGAATAAAAATATTAAAAAATATAGAAAATATCGACATTTTAAATTCAGATTGTGGTGAAACTAGTTCCGGATAGTCACAAATATAAAATTCATTATAAATTGATTGTAGTATTTTATGGACTAGTTTTAGTTTACACTTTGAAAATAAAGACGATGAACTATTTAAAACGGGCTTAATTTATAGAATTAATGGAACGAGCAAGCTTTGAGGATAAAATAAAGGTCCAGTTCGTCACAATCGCCTCCAAATGACTGCTAAAACATGTATTTTCTTGCATTAAAATGCGACAAATCAAAGAATTAAATTTTATATTACATTAAGGAATATTCATTTAGTAATGTTAACGCTTAAATATGTGAATTGTTGCACTGCAGCAGCCAGAAATAATTATTTTCAACATCCCAAATCTTGGGACAGTAACTAAACGGAATCTCATGTGACTAACTGGAAAATGTAAGGAATAGTGTACATAGATTGAATATATTGAAAGAAAATCACAAAAATAATATGTTATGAATCGTATTTATTGCAACGGAATCAAAATGGTATAATATATATTATTACTAGTTTGTATATGTAATAATAATACATGTATAAACTAGTAATAGTAAATAATATACCACCTATATTATTATGTTCTCCATTTTTCTTTGATAACTCTTTTCATCTTCAGTATATTCAGCTATTCTTTTTCTATTTTTTTAACCCTTTTTAATATTTATTGGGGTTTTCTGAAATAAAATAAAATAAATATTTAAGGGGGGCTCCCATTCAACAAACTTGTTATAGATTATGGTACGGAACCCTTCATGCGCGAGTTGGACTCGCACTTGCCCAATTATTTTATATTATAACCCAAAAACACCTTGAACGAAATTCAGTCCTAATAATATAAAAATATCTGTAAATGCTAGGTATAATGTTGTATTATAATTTTACGAAGGAAGTACCATAACCTTTTTGTACAGAATGAGTATTAATGTTAAAGTGGCGTACGTATAATAATAATAAAATAACAAAAAAAGAACCGACTTTAAAAAAATTGAGTCAAAGTAACCTGTTAATGTACAGGAATCACCTTTTGAAGTCGGTGCCAAACCACACAATTATTACTATGTACATATGCAACGCATGAGGCCTTTAAAATACTAAAACCTTCTCTTAAGTGTAACAAATACTTTTCTGAAAACCGCAATAAAATCGATTCAGCCAAGCGCGAGATAATCGCAGACAAACATACATACATACTATACTACATACTTACAAGTCAAACTGGGAACGTAATTTTTTTTTTACTGTTCTCCAAAAAATAATCGCCTGATTTTTAGATTACTTTTTAATATTCAGTTTATTAAGGCGGTTCTTTTTTATAAATGTTTGATTGTTATTTTGCTTTTTAGTATTTTAAATATATTATAATTGTTGTTTACCAAAACCTTCTCCAGGAGATAACAAATGCTTTTCTGAAAACCGCATCAAAATCGGTTCTGCCAAATGCGAGATAATGGCGGAGAAACATGCATGTATTACAAACATACGGGTCAAACTAAGTACCTGCGTTTTTTTAGAAGTCGGTTAAAACATCGGTCACATTTCGATTGTGTACTAAGCTTTATAGCTCCAATTCGTCACAAAATCGTTCCGGTAGTATATCACGTCACTAATCGGACGTGACGAATTCTACCTCGACAATTTAAAATCAAAATTTGTCTTTGTCTGAACCAATTCAATGTGTTTTTGGTTTAGTTTCGGATACTACGATAGTTTGTTCAATGTCTATTTGTGTTTAAAAAGTTTTTTATAATCTACTTACCGAAAAAACTGGGACTAACTCGTAATACATTTTTTAGCGCACTGACACAGCGTCCACCTTTCGTCACCGTTTTCACG
This sequence comes from Apotomis turbidana, assembly GCA_905147355.2. NCBI lineage: Eukaryota > Metazoa > Arthropoda > Insecta > Lepidoptera > Tortricidae > Apotomis > Apotomis turbidana. The sequence continues at coordinate 5,539,011 of LR990293.1, forward strand.
GAACTGACGTTATATTTGCAATGAAATCCGATACCTATAGCATTAAAATGTTGCCAGGATTGAAAAATTAACGCTTTTTGGGGAATATCGATTGCACAAGTATGCTAAAATCGCTTGTGACTATAACCGGAAGTTCCGGTCTGTCGATTTCTTTGGACAGTGGAAAAAGTAGTTTTTCGGCATTATAAACCGCATTTTTTTATAAATAAAGCACACGACTAAAATCTATACTCATTACTTTATCTGTGTGACCACATTCAATATTCATAAATATTTATTTCGAGTTTCTGCAAGCCTCTGAACATGACTGAGTCGACGTGGGACATACCCATTTTAGCACTTTTCGTATCTTTATTTTGTAATAAATCTAGTAATAAATATAATATAAACGTTTTATAAATATAACATGAATGCCTGACATCTACAGAATCAAACGATACCACTCATAGACCCAAACACTCAAGGTAAAGTAAAATAAAAACACGTTGAACGTGTGGGACATTCAAATTTTGCCATGTACACTTTTTTTGAAAAACGCTCTAATAACGACTCCATAGTTCTCCATTAGTCCTACTGCGAAAGAAAGTCCGACCCCTGAGTAATACCACAAGTAAATATCGTGTAAATATCTGTCAACATTATTTGGCTAGCTAGCCAGACGAGCCAGCCAGACTCTAGTAAAGTAAAGGTGACAAAAGAACAGTTTTAATTAAGTAGGTCCAATCTCTTTATTTATAACCGCACGAACACTTTAAAAGTTTATACAACAAAAAAATATATTACCTTCTTAATATTATGGTTACATAACGTAAGTAATTAAATTAGATTCAAATTAAGTAGATATAGAAGATATTATGTAGGTATTAAGTAGGTACCTAACCACACAAATGCTCAATTTGAAGCCAGCTCTCGTTTATTCTATACAAGAAAATAAATAATTCCTAATTTCAGATTAAATGTCACCAAAATGTTGTTTTATCGTTAATATTTCTTCGGGGCCGTTGTTTGCGTGCTAATATTTTTGTCAGTTTCCTCCACATCGCTGGCGTCTGTCGCGAACGAATCTTGCATTTTTCTTTTACTCGTGCTGTTCAGCCTCGAGCTTTCATGTCTCGAAGACTCCACGGGCTGCCACCGTCGGACAAAGTCGTTTTCAATCGAGAATCTGCAAAACTAAATATTATCAGCTCACAAATAATCTTCCCTAATTTGCGTTATATTTTTTGTTGGTGGGGTTATTTAAATTACAGTTTTACAGTCCGACCAAAAAGAGTAGAAATTAAAAAGTGCCAATATTGTAGTGTCGTCCCCGTTTTCTTAGATTGATTAGAGAGGGACGACACTACGGTGTTGCCACTTTTTAATTTCTACTCTTTTTGGTCGGACTGTACGCTATGTATGATTTGAGTTAAGACTGTTTGACATACTTCTATTTATTAGAGTGGAGCGAATTTTGTATACTGTGCACGTTATATTTTATTTTCATTTGGGGTTGAAAATAATATTATTATATAGCACGTCAAGTAAAATACTAACAAAGTTCGTAGGTATGTGTCCGTGTTCCCCAATACTCGTTATTCTATGGGTCTATCGGAATTTGCATCAATATTTAAAGTTATATCGAAAACAATTACATCATATATGTTGTATAGTCAACACTAAAAGAACTTTGCAAAATGTAAACCCAAATCCAAACGTACAGTCAACCAATTTGATTTCTAGGCCACTATAGAAACTTGTCACAATGACAATGATATGAGATTTCAAGCGGCTTTCATATTGACGTTCACTGTAACAAGGTATGAAATGGCCTAGGAATCAAATTGGTTGACTGTACAAACTCAGTCCCTTCGGGTATTAATCCTCTGATTTTACAGAACCCGAATGCTATGAGCATGTCGCGTAGACTGTTAGTGAAAGAGTACGTTAATAATAAATAAGTACCTCTTGCACAAAATCACGATAACTCTTCGCTTACAGACGAATATCACGAAGATGAGTACTCCGCTGAGGCAGTTGAGGATGTCCGAGATGTACCAAATTGGCGAGTCGGTGTGGTAGATGGTGCTCACCACTTCCAGGATCCAGTTGATGCCCATGACGAGAGACAGCTTGAGGTAGATATTGAATCTGGTAAATTAGAATACAATTAAAAACCATTATAATGACATAAAGGAGATTAAGATGAGGTCGTCGTCGTAAAACGAAACTAGTTATCTTAACCCGAATTTTATGAAAGCATTTACCCACAAGTGCACCCTTAAACCATGTGCTATCTGATCCGAACGATGAGATCACAGATGCCAATCAACCGATGCCAATTCCAGGAAAGTTTCATCATTCGCGTTTCTCCTCATAGTACGTCTCTCTCTCTTTCTCCCTCCCTTCCTAAGTTAGATCGGCTCGGTACAACCAATCCTACCCTGTACGTGTACACAGTGCATGCATTTACGAATTTGCGTTCCCTTCCCACTTACTCCCTCTGTGGCGTAAATAAATTTCTGTTTATAGGATAATGTTCCCACTAAGTCTAAGTAACTGGAGTAAAGATCTAACTGACTTTGTCCAGTCAAAGTCATTATATAACTGAGTTCAAATGCAGTTCATGATAAGTATATGGAAGTGTACCTGGTTTCATCCTTCTTATTCCTCCTGCTTTCCCCAGAGTGGTGCTGAGAGACGCCTTGCTTGATGCGCCAGATGTTGTAAGCGGTCATCAGAAACAAGATTATGTTGATGCACGTCGTTATGAAGATGGGTCCGTTCAAGTACAACTGCCGCTCATTCTCTACAATAGTCAGAAGTGGGATAACTCAAAATTCAATACTCGGCAAGTAGGCCTCAGAAGTTATTTTACACATCTGATTATATCAGACCTCTTGTTGAAGTATTACGATATACAAATAAAGTGCTCGTCAACTATTTAAGCAGATTTAGAAGACTGGTTGACATCACGGGGGACCGAAGAGCTGGAGGAAATGCTGCCAGCGTCTTCGGGACTATGCCAAAAGGTTCCGATTTTTTAAGTCTTTTTAAATATTAAATTTAATCTGTTTTATCCTTTTATTTTATTTAATTAAGTTCTTAGTTTATGTGTTGCATAATATATAATATTAAATTATGTCTCGTGTCATACATACATACATATAAATATATGTAGAAAATAGGATAATTTGCAACTCTGAATTCGATTTAGCGGCCCAGTAGGTACTACAGGTAAAAATAAATAAAATAAAAAGGTGTGCGAAAAACTGCCCCTTATGGGTATAGGTTAGACAAACTTCAAAGTGACGGGGATCATACGATTAAATGTGTTTTTCTCGAGCTCTTCGTGCAAATGTCCGACTTTAGTGCGGGAAGTAGTGTCACAACGTGCAAGTTTTGGTATCGGATGAATTCACTTGGTGCAGATGTAGTATACGTAAAACTAAGCTAATTTAGCCCGGTAGCCATCCACCACCCCACCCCCTGGCGGGTAGGACCCTTCCTACCCGCCAGGGGGTGGGGTGGTGGAGGGCAGTCAAAGTTACACGCCGCCACGCTTCAGAAAAAAAACATATCAGCTTCTATTTACCCCATAAGGGTTCCGTACAAACAAAGACAGACGGACGGACAGCGGAGTCTTAGTGATAAAGTCCCGTTTTTTACCCATTGGGTACTAACTAAGAGCTGAGATACAAATAAACTAAACAAAAAACCTTTTCAATTTTTCATTAATGAAGAGGAAAACCCTAACGCTTGATTGTCGCGTAGGTATTGCTTTAGCTTATTATACATATATGTACTGTGCCACTGGCAACCCAGAAACGGATTAACGGAACCATATATTTATGTTTTCGACTGAAGAACACTGATTCCATGGTCATGAAAAAAACGGCATCATCCAACCAATCATATCATGATGACTTCAAAAATCTCGCCTGTCATTCCGGAGTCCCATACCCTACCTACAGTCCGACCAAAAAGAGTAGAAATGAAATAGTGGCAATACTGTAGTGTCCTCCCTTTCTAATCAATATAAGAAAACGGGGACGACCTACAGTATTGCCACTTTTTAATTTCTACTCTTTTTGGTCGCACTGTATCCTCTTCTTACCTTTCATAAAACAGTTGACGCCGTCCAACATGTGTGGTTTGACGAAGTTTGGTAGGTGTGTCATGTCCGTGGAATCGACGACGACAATGAACAGGACGAGCAAGAGCGCCGCTCCCCATCCGTAGAGGCTGTACCAACCGAACTTGACCAGGATGCCTCGCCGATGTATCTGACGCAGTTTGCGGAACCCCCTGTATTTTAATTTTTAGCCACTTTGATACAAGTCTCTATTAATACAGTAAAAATAAAGAATAAACGAGGAAAACCTACACTAAAATTATGTGGTCAAAGTACAAGGTGTCCTGGAACATTACGAAGAACCATAGGATTTTGATGATCATGAGCCAGTGACGAAATCAGGGGTTTTCAGATATATAACTCGCTGTATCGGTTTGTAATTTTTCCTCACTATGGTTTTACTCATTTTTTTATTTTTACTTTCGTTATGACAGCTTGCTTTTTTTTTGCTGTAGCCCACACGGTTGTTGTATGAGTTTATACACATTTTACGAAAATTGATAACTATCCTCACATTTGTTGACTAATCTGATTGAATCGATATTAAAAATCAGACACAATGCACAACTTCCCATTACTAAATATACACTGGGAATTCCCAGACGTGAACCAGCAACTTTTAGCTGGGACGAATGCACTCCATTTAAAAAAGTTTATAAATATTTTTGCAACCCCTTAATAATTGACGATGGTCGTAAAGTAATCTATTCTATTGTATACATCTCACCTCATGGACCACCAGATATCGAATGACATGACGTTCATCCAGGTAAAACTCGCCAGTATTGCATAATAGAAAATTAAACCTGCAACAAATTATAAGATTATTTTTTAGTAAATTACCTACAGTAGTAACGTAAACCAAATTATTTTAAAAATGAAGCGAACATTTGGAAAAAAATGAAATGGAACCCCGCCTGAACCATATTTTCTTTAAATTTTTCGCTTTATTTTAAACATTATAAGATTGAACAAATTAGGTTAGCTATGAAGATCATAATATCATTTGATTGTAATATAGATACAAAAGTCTAAATATATGTAGATGCAAAATTTTACACGATACCACCACCTTGCAGAATCAAACTCACGACCTATACCGTGAAGTTACGCATATCTATTTTAGCTTAATGAAATGGACCATTTGGATTATAGGGACATATGATATAGATATAGATAGATGAAGAGAATATGACAGCAAATTGTTATGCGTTTCAAATTTAAAGCCTTATCTTGAAGAAAAAATGATGTCCTAGCAAATATAATCAAATAAGAGAAAGTACGAAAGAAATGGAATAGTTTTTACTAAGCAAGCTGTCCAGCGTCCTGCTCTGAATGTACTGCTCTACTTTACATACCCACGAATAGGCACCCTGTGGTATCCAGCGCCCCAAAGTTGGTGCCAATGATCAGGACGGCCCTGAAGACGAAGGCGGTGGTGAGCGTGGCCACGTAGGCCATCAGCATCATGCCGGCCAGGTTGCGCAGCTGCGGCAGCACCGCGTACACGCCCAGCACCAGCACCAAGAACACGCACGACACCAGCATGCCTGGTCATGTTCAACATAACATTACTTATTAAATTGGATTTGACCCGACACAGTGGGAAAAGCAGGCAGCCAACCGCACAGTGGAGATCCTTTGTGAAAAAAGAGACCTCCAATTTCGAATCCCATCGGTGTAGGTATATATTATATTAATGGTGTGCTCACGTGTTCATTGTGTGCGCGGACCTTTATTAACAAAATTGGTTATGTCAGTCACACAAGAGCATACGAGCGCCAACAACGAGTTGAAGCAGTCACCGTGGCCGAAAACGGCCTAGGAGAGAATAATAATAATACTTATTAAATTTTATCAGACAAAATAAAATGTCGTCATAACGTGCGTTATAACATTCTTCGAAGTATCACGTTTCGGGCGAAACAACTAGAGAGAACGGTAAAGGAATTTCATAAAAAAATCACGGCCTAGTATGTTTTTGTAAGCATGGCGTCCGTGTTCATGAAGAGGCTAAACAGCTGAATTATGTTTTATTTAGTGGGGTTTTTATTCTATTTCATAGCATTTTTTCTGCAAGTCCTCTCCGTTTCGAGTTTTATTCAATTACGAATACCTAGGTACGAAATATTAGAAAGTACCATGTCAAATGCAAAGTGTTTTGTAAGAAATATGAATATTTATTTAAAAATTGCAATGTAAAATAAATTAAAACTATACCAACGTCCATACATTATAAAACTTAATCAAAAGGAGCCCCCCAGTACTGAGGCCGTCTGAGGCATCATCTCCAGCACGCTCGCCGCGTTCCCCCTTTGAATGGCGAGGCTCAGTCTTTGAGCGAAAAAGGAGCCCGCTCTGATGTTACCTGATATCCCGATAAGTTTTTGTGATATTTCTTTTAGCATTTTTGTAAGTAAAGAAAATAATACGCGGTAGAAAGATGCCTGCCTTTTTGGTTTGGCGATATTTTTATATTTGGCGCTTTGGAGTAGGTATAAGAAACTTACCACAAACGGTGAGCATATTCCGGGAATCTGTAGTTCTATCTTCGTCACCTTCTTCGTCACCGGTAGCATCTTCGAAGAAATGCTTAATCGCCAACTGATTTTTCATAGAGCCATCTTCGTTCACAACGAGTTGGTGCTCCACGCAAAAACCGCCTATCGGCAACTTGTGCTCCCATTGATCGTAATAATGTATCTCCCTTATTGCTATACTACCATCCTTAAAAACAAAAGGTATTTGTTAGTCTAACATTTAATACTTTATTAAAGATATAACCATTAAAGGTATGCAAAAACTTTGACACACAAAGAACGTTATTATCATGTAAATATTTATCATGAGAGTAGAGAAGATTTTCATGAAATTACAGGTCTCTAGTATGCAAATAAACCAATTACTGTTACATAGGGTGGGCAGATACAGTTTTTGAAAGACAATGATATGACTCGCGCGCTGTCAAAAAGTTTCCAGATACACAGATCCAACCTTCTGACTCTACACGTCCTAACTCTATAAGGTCTTATTTCACAAACTCTACACCTTAGCCAAATTATGTGTTCAATTCAAAGTACAAGGTCTCCTAGGACATTATTAGTTAGGTACCCTAGAATTTTGATGATCATCAGTAAACCAGTGACGAGATCAGGCTTTTTCAGACACATAATATGACTCGTATAGGTCTTTAATTTTTCTTCACTATTGTCTTACTAAAATATATATTTCTTTACTTTTGTTATGACAGTTTGCTTTTTTTTTTTGATGAAGGGCCAAACTGGATTTCATTGCAGAAATAAGAATTCCTGTTTGAAATAAGAAGAAGAGATAATAAGGAAAACGGTACTAAGCACTACTAACTAACGCATACTTGGACAATATAGGTATAACAAGGACATGCGGACTTTATGTGAAAACAGTATGGATACATCTTCCTAGTGTAAAGTTCGTCAGTCGATATTTCCTTGGTACCAAAAATGCTATAATAACATGAAAATAATAATAATAATATGTGGTAAAGCATTGCTGTCGTCATTATGTTTATTAGGCTTCAGACTTTTCGTTACACGATAGAGAGCTATAGAGCCCATATTAAAAATTATGAAACCATTGCTGCATGTGGGTAATCATTAAACTGTTATTCATACTAATACTTAAACTCATTACTTCAGTAAATCCTAAAGTACCTTTATGGTTATTGTGTTTAAAATTCCAAAGTGTTCAATGACTGACATAATAACTAATTTCAATAAAAAAAATGTAATATTGCACAAACTCGTAGATTGTAGTTGATACATCTATGCTTTTCCGAGTCACAAACTGAATATTCAATCAATATAGAAACCAATTTCTAATTTTTTTTAAAGAGTCAATAATTACAAACGCATTTTATGCTGACGAAAAACACATGTCCTATACAAATCAGTGCTTTGTCGGCTCTATTGATGTGCCGTTTCCGAGTATTACCGAAAATTTTCTTCATTTTGTGTTGGAAATCTTCTCGACAACGTTCTCTCCTCTCCACATATAAATCGGGAAACGTGTTCGTGAACGGCACATCCTCAAGTCAGCTCCATAGCTCTCTAACGTTCTATCGTGTTAAAAATGAAGCCTAATTATAATAATAATAAATATTTATTTCTGGCAAGTCAGTACACCCATATACAAATTAAAAATTAAAAGCAAAAGCAAATGTAAAAAGTAGAATAAAAATAAAATATAAACATAATGCGAGTAATACAATTATTACTTCTTATTTATGTTTAAATATTCTCTTTATGTATTTAATTATTATGTTCTTGCAAAAATTAAACTGATTGATTGATTTGATTAGATAATAGTCCGGTCCGGTCTGTGGCCTGACACTCAGACAGTAATGATTAAGAACTTATTTCAAGTACACTTTAAAACTATGCTCTTTAAATATTAATGTAGCCGGAACGATAGAAAACCGGCCAAGCTCATGTCGCGGCACTTCATTCATCATTTTAAATAAAGTTGTGAAATTTTGCGATAACTCAAAAACGGTTCAACCGATTTTATTCAATATAGTTTTCATTGGAAGTACTTATAAAGCCTCATTTTCATTAATTTTCCCATAATTTTTTGACCCGTGGTTGAAAAGTTACAGGGGGGGACGCTATTTTTTGGATTTTCGGAGCGAATATTTACAAAACTGCTGCCTTTATCAAAAAATAATGTTTGGAGACCCCTATTGTTTTTAAAAAATCTATTCATTGACACACTAATGTTGGAACGAAAAATAAAATTCACCCCCACTTAGGTGTACGGGAGGTAACTACCCGAAAAAACTTTTTTTATTACTTTTTATTTTATCGTTTTGTTGGCGTGATACATACACATACTCATACCAAATTTCAGGTTTCTAGTCCTAATAATAACGGAGCTAAGCCGCGGACGGACGGACAGACGGACATGGCGAAAGTATAAGGGTGACTACGGAACCCTAAAAAAAGGTAATGTGCGAGTTGTACTCGCGTGGGTTATTATACGTGCAGGCGCAAAAATAACAATAAAGAAAATTCGTGCATGGTTCTCGTATCTCCACCTGAGTGGAGAATATTTTTATGACTTTATTTTCAATTAATACGATTTAAAACGAGAGTGAGAATGAATGAATGAATGAAAATCATTTATTTGCGAGAATTCAAGTGTGTACAATTACCTAGGTGACATTTTATCGAATCATGAAACATGTGAATCACAGCGAAGTAGCACACAACAAACTACGTAGGTTACTCTTCAGTCAGAGTAACCCCTCAGCATTGTATTCTAACCCTAAACAGTCTAAGGTTAGCTGCAGTCGGACGGATAGACACACGGACACCGACTTGGCGAAACAGGATCTCTTGTTAGAACTACGGAACCCTAAAAAGCTAGGTGACACATGTGTTAGGTACATCGTGAGCAAGTCACCGTAATATTTCAATCCCTCCCCCTCAACGAAAAAAGCGGGTGATATATTATAATTTACCATATTGAAACTAGTAACAGGATCAACCGATATTAAAGTGAAGAATTCCTATTTTTTTGGTTATGTTAAAAAGTAAAACCAATAGTAATCATATAAGTAGTTTCTACTACTCATATTGCTCATAACTATATGACTATTTGTGTCGGTAATTCAATTATTTTCAATTTTTCTACTTAGACTTACTTACCTCTAAAATGTACCATTTATCCGGCGGTGGAAACACTTCATTAATATCTAAAACACAATTATCATTTGTAAATATTTCACTGTAGATCCGAGTAAATTGTTCGAATTTTTTACTGCTTTTTGATATCTTTTGTATGATATTTTTGTCATATATTTCGACATCTGAATAGTCATGTAGTGGCAAATTTGTAGTATTACAGTATGACCCTGTTGAATTCTTAATAAATATTTGGTTCTCGGGACAGCACTTAACGATACATGGTATTTTTTGACACGCCTCGGTAATGTTAATAGTTGTGTCGGAACCAAGATATTTAAAAGTCTTGTCAGCGCACGGTATTTCCTCTAGGGTCTCATTTTGTGCATGCACCACTTGCACCAGGTATAACACCGAACACATTAAGCTGAAAGCCGTTAACGACATGGCGAAAGGATGGCGGCCCGAGCATTACTGATTGTTATAGGTACATAAGGATAACGGGCATAATGAGCAATATGAATTATTTATTTATTTCCCGTTTGCAATATTTATGTACTACTCTAGTTAATTCATTATAATAAATCAAATATAATTGAAGTTAATCAATTAACACTACTAATTGTGTAATTCTAATCTCTGTTCGATTTGATATCGAATTGATATGAATTCACTTCAAATAAGTTAGCTCTGAAGAATTCCGTGGCCCAGCGATAAAAACATCAAGACAAGAACGAGCAAGCAAGCTCGTGTTACCATTGTTAAAGTGTGACTAATTGGCCGATGTTGTACATATATTTCTTACTAGCTTTTGCCCACGGCTTCGCACGCGTAAACACAATATCATACGTTCACTACACTTAATGCCAGGCCGAAGGCTGAGCTTTGCGTAGCACCAAAGATGCGGAGCGTCCCAAGGAAGCCGCGCACCCACTTAATATAAGTTAAAGTAACTTAATGCGAGGCCGAAGGCCGAGCTCCACCAAACACCGTAGGTGACGAGAGTCCCAAGGAAGCCGCCCATCCACTTAATATAAGTTGTAGTAACTTAATGCGAGGCCGCAGGCCGAGCTCCGCGTAGGGCCGTAGGTGCGGAGCGTCCCAAGGAAGCCGCCCACCCACTTAATATAAGTTGAAGTAACTTAATGCGAGGCCGAAGGCCGAGCTCCGCGTAGCACCGAAGGTGCGAAGCGTCCCAAGGTAGCTGCCCACCCACTTCATATAATGCAGCATCTTGATGCGAGGCCGCAGGCCGAGCTCCGCGTAGCACCGAAGGTGCGGAGCGTCCCAAGGAAGCCGCCCACCTACTTAATATAAGTTGAAGTAACTTTGTGCGAGGCCGAAGGCCGAGCTCCGCGTAGCACCAGAGGTGCGAAGCGTCCCAAGGCACCCGCCCACCGACTTAAAATAAGTTGAAGTAACTTAATGCGAGGCCGACGGCCGAGCTCCGCGTAAGACCGAAGGTGCGGAGTGTCTCAAGGAGGCCGCCCACCCACTTAATGTAAGTCGAAGTAACTTAATGCGAGGCCGAAGGCCGAGCTCCGCGTAGCACCGAAGGTGCGGAGCGTCTCAAGGAAGACGCCCACCCACTTAATATAAGTTGAAGTAGCTTAATGCGAGGCCGAAGGCCGAGCTCCGCGTAGCACCGAAGGTGCGAAGCGTCCCAAGGCAGCCGCCCACCCACTTCATATAAGTTGCAGTATCTTAATGCGAGGCCGCAGGCCGAGCTCCACGTAGCACCGAAGGTGCGGAGCGTCCCAAGGAAGCCGCCCACCTACTTAATATAAGTCGAAGTAACTTAGTGCGAGGCCGAAGGCCGAGCTCCGCGTAGCACCGATGGTGCGAAGCGTCCCAAGGCAGCCGCCCACCCACTTAATATAAGTTGAAGTAACTTAATAAGAGGCCGTAAGCCGAGCTCCGCGTAGGACCGAAGGTGCGGAGCGTCTCAAGGAGGCCGCCTAGCCACTTAATGTAAGTTGAACTAACTTAATGCGAGGCCGAAGGCCGAGCTCCGCGTAGCACTGTAGGTGCGGAGCGGCCAAAGGAAGCCCACCTTCTTAATATAAGTTGAAATAACTTAGTGCGAGGCCGAAGGCTGAGCTCCGCGTAGCACCGAAGGTGCGAAGCGTCCCAAGGCAGCCGCCCACCCACTTAATATAAGTTGAAGTAACTTAATGCGAGGCCGCAGGCCGAGCTTCGCGTAGCACCGAAGGTGCGGAGCGTCTCAAGTTAGCCGCCCACCCACTTCATATAAATTGAAGTAACGTAATGCGAGGCCGAAGGCCGAGCTCCGCGTAGCACCGAAGGTGCGGAGCGTCCCAAGGAAGCCGCCTATTAAGTTACTTAAACATATGTTAAGTGGGTTGGCGACTTCCCTGGGACGCTCCGCACCTTCGGTGCTACGCGGAACTCGGCCTACGGCCTCGCATTAAATTACTAAGGGTTACATTAAGTAACTTAGCAACGAAGGTGCGGAGCGTCCCAGGGAAGACGCCCACCCATTTAATATATGTTCAAATAACTTAATGCGAGGCCGCCTATCCACTTAATATAAGTTTAAATGTGTGAGCAGCTTCCCTGGGACGCTCTGCACCTTCGGTGCTAAGTGAAGCTCGGCCTACGGCCTCACATTAAGTTAATACTTATATTAGTGGGTAGGCGCCTTCCCTAGGACGCTCCGCACTTTCGGTGCTACGCTTGTGAACATGATCTTGGTTTAATTAAAATTGAGGCAAGACTTATGTTTAAAAGATAGTTTTTAATATTTAATGTCTATTATAGATTTCAATAACTTATTGCGAGGCCGCCCACCCACCTAATGTAAGTTTAAATGTGTGAGCGGCTTCCCTGGGACGCTCTGCACCTTCGGTGCTACGTGGAGCTTGGCCTACGGCCGCGCATTAAGAACTTAAATTGGGGCTAGACTTATGTTTAAATATCGTTTTGAATATTTATTGTTTATTGTAGATAACTATTCTAAAAAGCTTGGTGTACTGCACAGAGCGAAGCGGTACTTCACTCCTGGGCAAAGGCTACTGCTGTACAAAGCGCAAGTCCGACTCCACATGGAGTACTGTAGTCACCTCTGGGTAGGAGCCCCCGCATACCAGCTTAGCCCTTTTGACTCGGTACAAAGACGTGCTGTGCGAATTGTAAACAATCTTAAACTCACAGACGGAATCGAGCCTTTAAGTCTGAGGAGAGACTTTGCCTCCTTGTGTGTGTTCTACCGTCTTTATAATGGGATGTGCTCATAGTCCTACCTGAACATATATTAACGACATCTATTAAGATGACAATAAATTAATTTCGTCTACAATGTTACTAATAATATGACCTGTCATAATGATTTCCGTAAGTAACGCCATAAGATTCAGGTGCCAACTTAACTCAATCGAACGTACGTCAATAATGGCGACAGCACCACTGAACGCCTGAACGGATACGTGTGGCCTCAGTGTTTTTCCGTGGTATTATGAATAAAAAAGCAAAGGAAAATGCATGAGATGACACGGTTATTATTACAGTAGTTTCTTAGTGGTTCTAGGTTCAAATCCCGGTTAGGTGAAATCACAGACCATAAGTGGGTGAAATCCTTGTAAATTTAATGATTTAGTCTTGTCGCGAATCATGGTTGTTTTTCATTCAAAACAAAATGCATACATTGTCGAGCAACTCTCAATAACTGATAGTTGATACACTGCTGCTTACGTTAAGTATGCGATCAATATTCAACCACTTCGGTAGTAATTCTCGAAGTCCGGGTTAGCCATCACAGCAGCTACACCCTAGCTTGCGCCGAATCTTGGTCACAGGTGACGGTTCAATGGCTCCAATAAGAAACATGTATGGAGCTGGTGTTATTAACTCAGAAAATCTTAACAGCGCGATGCAGCCGTCGTATGGAGATTTTGTCAAAGTAACAACGCCATCTAGCGGAAAATTGGGTCATCGAGAACAAAATCTCAACACACCGTTAAAAATAAAGAGTGACTGATATTTATTACTTTAAATAAATTTTATATATAAAAAAAACTACATAGATGCAAAATTGTGACTAAATATATCGTATATTTATCGTTTATTATACATTTCGCTACCTTATTAGTAAGTTAGGCCAAACACAAACAATACCAAAATTTGCGCCTAATGTTCTAAATGTTTGTTGGTAAAATGATTTTTTATAAAAAAATTACGTAAATTGATTCGAAATACTTTTATTTCAATGACACTCGATAAAATAGCAAAAAAAATACTGTTTTATTGATTAACATTTTTTAGTGCGTCCGCGGGTTTTTTTATGGTCAATACAAACTACAAAAGAATATAATTGCATATTCGAAAAAAGAGCATTTAGGTAGTTCCTATTGTCGCAAATTGTTTCGTTTTTTCGTTGAGCATGAGCCAATTAAGCCACGAACACTGCACTTATATTACGTCTGTGTTGGTTGATAATAATTGGAGCCATCTATTCTATCTAACTAACACGGTTTCCGTAACTCAACGCCTCAAACAACCTTAACCTTGTTGTTAATGCCGGTGGGCCGCGCGGAGGTATTATGTCGAATTCATACTTTTTAGTTTTTGTACACGTAAGAGCCACGCGGGGGTTGCGTCGTTCTAAATTCAAAATCAAAGACGCTGTCATTGTAAGGTTACACATTGTGAGGAAAATATTTCATGGAATTTATGTTTTCAGAGATAAATATTAAGCATAATAAAAAGTATCCTATAACCATCTTTGGATGTTCAGCTATTCCTGTACCAAAATTGGTAACTTTTTATCAAGCCGTTTCGGCGTGATGCGAGGACAAAGGTTTTTTTGAAAACAGATGGCGCCAGGTTGGCACGGCGACGCGTGTCCATACAAAACAACTATCAAGCTGCATCACGCTATCGAGATTTCACCTGAAATCATGACCTCCCTCCATACAAAATTTATTTTCAATACAAATTTAGGATTTTATAATAGTATAGATGTATTCCGGACCTTCTTACCACTCACTACGTAGTCATAGTCAGTCATAGTCATTTATTGAATAAACAATATAAGTTGTGTTTGAAATAGTGGTACATAATAATAAAACTTAATTTACATCTTAACAATAGAAAAATAAATTAACAATTTGGCACTATACATAAAAATTAAACTACTTATATCACAAAAAAGAATATTAAATAAAAAAATATGACGCAAAATAGGTATATCACAATAAATAAAAAATTAATCACAAATTATTTCGCAAATGAGATAAGTGTAATAATATAATCAATTTCCAATATCATTTACTTAATAAATTAAATTCCAAATCAATAATTATTTAAAACAAATCATAAAAATATAATTACCACCAATCATTAAATATCATAATTAATTAAGTAATTACAGAATTCATCAATCGAGTAGAAGCATTTCTTTAGCAAAAAAGCTTTAAGCTTGTGTTTAAACATGTTTTTCTACTCCAGTACTTTTTTCTGTCATTTATATAGTTACTCGTACTAACTCTAATATAAAGACATAAATTATGAGTCTGTAAAAGTCTATACTCTACTGCCCAAAAACACACTGCTAACCGATGTTATAATGTCGCCAAAAAAGCATCACTTAGTACCACAGATTACAAGATGAACAGCTGCATTCACACAATTTGCAAATTAAAAAAAAAACTTATTGTACTAAGGCATTGCTGCCAACTTAAAAAAAAAGTTTTATCTTCAGTGCATGGATGTTTAGTATAGTGAACGTATACCTTTAGGCATAGATATAGTATAGTAGTTATAGATTTGCCACAGAGCGACCAGGCGTAAGAGAAAGACATATAATGACGTCAAAATGTCGGGTTGCCATGGTCGTAAAAAAAAACCCCATAAAAAGTGGTTAGAGAGAAACGTTCCAAGTACTCGAATTCACATTTTTTTTTACTCATTTTCCAATAACATCAAATAAAGGATAAAAAAAATATGTATATTCCCTTTTTATATTTTTGAAAATATTCCAATTAACGATTAAAAATCTATTTGTTCCTCATTTTAAAAGACCGTAGCCGAAAGGTAATTGGTCACAGCCCAGTAAATCATAAATCGGACTATTACTAAGGCGGATTTAGTATAAAAATTGTAGCGCTGTTCTTTTATAGGCGACTGTCAATTATCCACTAGGTGTCGTCATTTTGAGTGCTGATTGATTTCAGTCTTAGACGACGCTGCTGTCACCTTTATATTTAGTATTTTCAAAACTAGTCCGTATAATCAAATAAAAATAATATACTTGGGTTCTCTGATAATAAAAATAATGAAATTAGTTTAAATTTTAATTAATAAGTATTTACAACAATTGTTTGTAAACAAAATTTTTGATTTGCTCTTGAATACTGTAAAAAAATTCTGGCCAGTACTAAAAAAATAGGATGAAACTTCTTCTTTCTTCTTTTTCTTCTATTCTACTCAGGATAATTTTAATCCATCGTGACAGTCCACGTTCATGGACTTATTCATTCCGCCTTATTGGGACATTCTGTAACAAAGCAAAATTAAATAGTAAAATTGTAAACGACATAAGTAGATAGGATATAACTAATACTAGTAGCTAAAAAATCAAATTTTTCTCAGGCTCAGGCTAGCTATTCATTTTTTACACGGTTCTTTCTCTGTCGGAATCGGAGACCTGAAAATATCAATTTGCTATAGATTCCCCAAATATGGGGGTAATTTTTATTTTATATCTAGGCATCCCCAAATTGGATTATAAACCGACTGATTTATTTAGACGTCTATGTTAGCTGGCTTCTATCGTAGATTTATGCTACGCAATTTGACCGATTTGCAATATTGAGTTGTCAAAATGCTCCGAGTTATTTTGAAAATAATTTACAGATAATTCCTATTTTATCAAGTTTTTTCATGATATAACTAATGGTTTAACTTTGTAACTTGATTCTTGTGAGATTTGAGAAAGAAATAGGTGATCAAAACACAAAGAAACTTGTACTTACGCATGAAATGTAAAATCCGCTTATTTTCGTTAACTGTTGCTTTTCTAACCAAACACTGATCACCCCACCATTTTTGAGGCTACACACAAACACTCCACATCCGTTAATATGTCAATTATCTGGTAATAACAATTATTTAATACACAAAATCTTCTATTTCTATACCGCTTTTGATACTGCCTGATTGTTTTGCTTCGAATTTGAAGTGTGCCAATAACCCGACCATGAAAAAATGCTCGGTCGCTGATAAAGACAAAACATGGCACTCTTTTTTATTTCTTCTTTTAGGAATCGCAATAAGGCTATCTTTATCTATCAAAGCGTGTCAGACCCTTGCCTTTAGGTATAAGTTTATTTTTTTGACAGATGTTTAGTATGGTGATCGTATACCTTTATGTATAAGTTAATATTTTTTACACAGATGGATGTCAATAAAAAAAAAGTTTATCAGAGACAATTTTTCTTTTTAATTTTGTTGATTCCGAGCGGGAACATGTAATTATTTTCTTTGTTGTTTATTTGCTTTTTTTTATGAAATGTCGAGTCGTAGAAAAAGTATTGTATGCAACGTTGTATAAGTAGGTCAAAAAACGCTTGTGGCATCTCTCTTACGATGTTCGCTACGCTCACATCGTAACCTATGCCACTCGCGTTTTTTGCTCCCTCTTATACAACGGTTGCATAAAATACTATTGCATGCCAGTGACTTAAATTCAACAGGCATTTTTTTTTTATTAAGGACCTTTATACTACTAACTGTATACATACCGGTCCTATTAAAACAAAGACTACCTATACTTAGATCGTCAACAAAATGAAAAACCGGTCAAGTGCGAGTCGGACTCGCGCACCGAGGGTTCCGTACAAACACTTGCCATCCTTAAGTGGTTGAGTTAAGTATTTGTTGTTATAGCGGCAATAGAAATACATCATCTGTGAAAATTTCAACAGTCTAGCTATCACCGTTCTTGAGATACAGCCTGGTGACAGACGGACGGACTGACGACGGACGGACGGACGGACGAACGGACGGACGGACGGACGGACGGACAGTGAAGTCTCAGTAATAGGGTCCCGTTTTTACCCTTTGGGTACGGAACCCTAAAAACTATTAACCTACTTAAATCACAGTTTACACAATGTGAGCCAACCTATACAACATATGGGCATAGTCTGACGAAGGATTTGCCAGCAACTGCATAAAAGGCTGTTTGTTGAAAATAATTATAGTCAACGGAATGCTTAACCACTTTAAGTTCGGGGTGTATCCTCTGTGGCAAGTGTTTCTTTCTCGTAGCCAGACGCGTTTGCTTTTCTTCAAGCGTCTCTATATCTGTTAAATGTTTTATCAGGTCAGTGAGAACTATAAGTATGTAAAGGCATGGCACAGTGAGAATTCCCAATGCAGTAAAAATCTCTTTACAAGAAGTTCTTTGGGGTACTCTAGCCATGATTCTAATTGCTTATTTTTGGCTGTGAACGCTGTTCGAATATTGTACTTATAACTATTTCCCCAGAACTTTATACTGTACCTGATCTTTGACTCTACCATTGCATAATATACCATCTTGAGCTGGAACAATTTTATTTCGTCTCGGAGACTACGGAGTGCATAGCAGGCAGAACTCACGGAGTTTGCAGTTGCCTGCAGCTCCTTCTTCCATTTCAGCCATGAGTCAATATGGACACCGAGAAATTTAAACGTTTCCATTTTCGCAACTCCTTAGTAAATATGCAACACGTCTTTACCTACTTTACTTGAGGTTGTTTTAAATAGCAAGGCATTGGTTTTAGCACAGTTAAGTTTCAAAGAGTTTACCGAAAACCAGATGTGAAATGCTCCACGTTCGTATCATCTGCATAAACTACAAGTTGAGTATCCGAGAGTGTTACTAATATACGATATCAAGTCATTCGTGAAGATAATGAAAAATACAGGTCCCAATATGTACCGGTTCCGTACCTAAAGGGTAAAAAACGGGACCCTACTACTAAGACTCCGCTGTCTATCTATCTGTCTGTCTGCCCATCTGTATCTCATGAACCGCGATAGTTAGATAGTTGGAATTTTCACAGAAATCTGTTGCCGACAACAATAAAATAAATATTTAAAAGGGGCATCTTTGTATGCTGCGCCATGCATATCAGGTGCAAACTTAACTTTACCCGGCCAGTTAAGATGGGGAGGTACCTACTTACTAAAAATACTAATAGCCAAAATTACTATTTATTAAAGCAGTAACGTCTGTTTACAATGAAGCGAAAAATTGAAAAATTTAATGGATCAGGCTGGGTTCGAACCCTCGTTTCCAACGGCTTTCCAGGCAAACCAGATGCCAGAGCCATTAAATTTTTCAAACTGTTCCTTCTTGCATGCCTTAGGATTTAAATTTAAATTTTTCGCTTCATTGTAAGCAAATATTCGAAAATATAAATATATAAATACTTGATTGTACGGATACGGATCCCTACGTGGGCAAGTCCAACTCACGTTTGGCCGGTTTAATCACAACGTATATTTTTCATAACGTAGACCAACCTATTTACATAGGTATCGTCTGCGGGTCCATGGTGGTTGTGTTTATCGCTTGATGAATAAATAACAAGGCATAGGTACGTACGCACTTGTCAGAAATTGCATGCGTATTGTCAGAAAATGGTACCATTTTATAAATGTATTATTGAACGACACGACAGTGTCGTCACGACAGAAAATATATCGAAATTTATGAAATTAGTCTCCGGCTGTTTTTCCATTATGGCTTATGGCTCAGTGTCATTGATAACTCGGTCGATATACCGCATGCGGGGAGTCCCCCAAAGACCAGTGAAACTCATAATGGCATACTTACTATGGAAAGGTACCGCACCCCGCATGCGGGCCCTATCGACCAATGAAAACAATTCCCCGCATGCGGGCCCTATGGCATGCGTTCTGGAAATCTCCCGCACCCCGCTGAAACTGAGCCATTATTGTCGATTAAAAAATAAAAGCGATTGCAACTTGAGTACATACAATTTCTTAATTATATTTCGGTTCACTGCGATGTCATGGTCAGTTGCTTTGTAGACGAAATGCGGCGTAAACAGTCAACGGCATAGACGACCAGCTCTGTAGACGAAGTGCTAATTAGAACCCGTGAGACTAACCCATCTTTTTAGGGTTCCGTAGTCAACTAGGAACCCTTATAGTTTCGCCATGTCCGTCTGTCCGTCTGTCCGCCCGCGGCTTAGCTCCGTGATCATTAGTACTAGAAAGCTGAAATTTGGCATGAGTATGTGTATGTATCACGCCGACAAAACGGTACAATAAAAATTTTTTTTTTTTTTTTTTTCGTTTACCTCTCGAACACCTAAAGTGGGGGTGAATTATTTTTTTCGTTTCAACACTAGTGTGTGGGGTGTCGTTGAACAGATCTTTTAGAAATAATTGGGGTCTCCAAACATTATTTTTTGATAAAGTCAGCAGTTTTGTAAATATTCGCTCCGAAAATAAAAAAAATAGCGTCGTCCCCCCTCTAACTTTTCAACCACGGGTCAAAAAATTATGGAAAAATTCACGAAAATTAGGCCTTACAAGTACTTTCAATGAAAACTATATTGAACAAAATCGGTCGAGCCGTTTTTGTTTTATCACAAAATTTCATATTTTCTTAAAACGACGTAAGTTGACTTCCAGAAGGTAATAAGTAACTACAGTTACTTTGGCGTTTACGACCTTTTTATAGAGCTTGAAATCTTTCTCATAACTTAAGTCTATTGTGAAGGATGAGCAACTACGGAACCCTACACTGAGCGTGGCCCGACATGTTCTTGGCCGGTTTTTTTTATTGGTATAAAATGTCCACACTTATGGCTCAGTTTCATTGGTCGATAACTCGGTCGATATACGGCATGCGGGGACTCCCCGCAGATGGTATAACAAACAGTGAAACTCACAAGTCGATAACTCGGTTGACATACGGCATGCGGGACTCCCCGCAGACGGTATAACAACAAGTGAAACTCACAAGTCGATAACTCGGTCGACATACGGCATGCGGGGACTCCCGCAGACGGTATAACAACCAGTGAAACTCACAAGGCGATAACTCGGTTGACATACGGCATGCGGGGACTCCCCGCAGACGGTATAACAACCAGTGAAACTCACAAGTCGAGAACTCGGTTGACATACGGCATGCGGGGACTCCCCGCAGACGGTATAACAACCAGTGAAACTCACAAGTCGATAACTCGGTTGACATACGGCATGCGGGGACTCCCCGCAGACGGTATAACAACCAGTGAAACTCACAAGTCGATAACTCGGTCGATATACGGCATGCGGGGACTCCCCGCAGACGGTATAACAACCAGTGAAACTCACAAGTCGAGAACTCGGTTGACATACGGCATGCGGGGACTCCCCGCAGACGGTATAACAACCAGTGAAACTCACAAGTCGATAACTCGGTTGACATACGGCATGCGGGGACTCCCCGCAGACGGTATAACAACCAGTGAAACTCACAAGTCGATAACTCGGTTGACATATGGCATGCGGGGACACCCCGCAGACGGTATAACAACCAGTGAAACTCACAAGTCGATAACTCGGTTGACATACGGCATGCGGGACTCCCGCAGACGGTATAACGACCCAGTGAAACTCACAAGTCGATAACTCGGTTGACATACGGCATGCGGGACTCCCGCAGACGGTATAACGACCCAGTGAAACTCATAATCGCATGCGTTATGGAAATCTACCGCACCCCACATGCGATCGACCGCATCGACCAATGAAAACAATTCCCCGCATGCGGGCCCTATGGCATGCGTTTTGGAAATCTACCGCACCCCGCATGCCGTATCGACTAATGAAACTGAGCCATTGGACCGCTCTAAAAATCAGAAATTACAGTTATTCCACGTTTCTACGGAATAAAATAATACGTTGATAAGTGATGTGATTTCTTAATATCCTTATTCCTTATTCCTTTGAAATATTTTTTTTTCATAATTATGATAAATACATGTAGTGATAATTTCAATCAACTTTTTGAAGTGAATAATACTTTCCCTCGAATTCTAGGTGGTAACATAGCTATTTCATGTTTTCATCGCGTGCACCCGAAAATAAGTTGAAAAAACTAATTTTCCGCGTGAATTTTTTCAAGTTCGAGTAGTTTTTGGAACAAAAATTATCAA
Source organism: Apotomis turbidana (assembly GCA_905147355.2). NCBI lineage: Eukaryota > Metazoa > Arthropoda > Insecta > Lepidoptera > Tortricidae > Apotomis > Apotomis turbidana. Next base: position 5,560,970 of record LR990293.1, read on the forward strand.
TGAAAAGTTCATACTGTAGGTTTCAAATATATACCAATAAATCTCAATAGCCCTTTTGTAGGTAGTAACAAGGTAGTAACATCAATAATATGTTAAGAAACATGTTTGATCAGAGAGAAAAATGACTAAAACAACCAGCATTTTTAAAGGAATAAGGCCTTTTACGTAACTGATAACGCTCCATTCAAATAGCTACTTACAGATGTGATGCCACTTCTATGTTGGGTAAAATAAGTAATTTGCAATTTAGGTCGTGAAAAAGTGCGATTAAGTACTTATATTGCAATCAATTACTGTTTTGTTGATTTATGACGATTCAGAAAAACAACTTCTGCTTTAAAAAAATCTAATAATCGTATTAGGTACCTACCCTTGAAGTTTCATATTTGAAAATCCCTTTTATTTCTTTTTATGATATTATTGAGCTAATTTTATCCAGTACTAGCTGTGCCCGTGGCTCCGCCCACGTGTAATTCGGTCTGTGTCCGTAAGCTACCTCACCGTTCAAACCTTCCTTGGACTACGACAAACATTTTAAAACCAAAATCAGCTAAATCGGCCCAGCCGAGCCGTTCTCGAGTTTTAGCGAGACAAACGAACGAAATAGATATAAATAATGTAGTGTCTGTCTGTCATAGGGCGATGTCTCGCTTTCTGACGTTGTTCCGGAATTCAGACTGTGTGGCCGGGGTTACATTTTCATTCTGGTCTGATCCTCTAAACAATTTGCTTTTCCGGTCGGATCCTCTGCTACCTACACTGTAGGAGGTAAGGAAAATCGAGGAGTGAGTTTATCCTTATCCCGCGGTATGAGTAAAACCCATGGAATTACTATAGTAAAACTAAACCGATGAATATATTGACGACAACTAGGACACGTTGGAGACGTTGGTTTCTTTTATTGATTGCTCTATGGGGATCGGGGACCATACTGCAGGCAGACCTACTGGACGGCATATTCTTTTTATAGTAAATGTATTGTTTAGGGTTTCGTACCCAAAGGGTAAAAATATTATCACTAAGACTCCGCTGTCCGTCCTTCTGTCTGTCTGTCCGTCCGTCTGCCACCAGGCTGTGATAGTAAGACAGTTGAAATGTTCACAGATGATGTATTTGTATTGCCGCTATAACAACAAATACTACAAAACAGAATAATGTAAATATTTACGAGAGCTCATACGTGATTTTTTTGCCGTTTTTTGCTCGATACTGTCACCAGGCTGTATCTCATGAACCGTGATACTTAGCGTGACAGTTGAAATTTTCACAGATTATGTATTTCTGTTTTCACTATTAAAACAAATACAGAAAACAAAAAAGTTAAAAATGATTTAGTTGTACAGAACCCTCGCTGCGCGAGTCCGACTCGCACTATACCGGTTTTATTATATTCAGCGGTTTTCACTCAAGGGGAATTATCAGGTACGTCCCGACATAACATGTTTCGAACTCCTATGGAATCCTATCGTCGTATCTGTCAGCGGGCTATCAGGGCAGAGCGTCGGTCAAAATCATAATCAGTGACAAAGTTGCCGCGTGACAGTACGGGTAGCAGCCCGATACGATACGAGTTCGAAACATGTCGGGCCGTTCCTGACAATTTCACGTGAAATATGTCTCACGTATTAAACGTAGGTATTTATTTTATTTTTACTGAGCAGGTAATAAGTTATCCTTTCCTTTTTATATTTACCTATATAGTGTTTCGTATTGTAAATACCAATAACAAGGAATTCCCAATTAACATTGTGAAACATATACATATGGTTTACGGAAAATTACTGAAATAATTAAATAATCAGGATTACTTATTTACATGTTTACTTTAGCGTTCGTTTCATATTATCCTCTTTATGGTTTAGGCAATATATTAATCTGTGGTTTAGGGAGAATGGGTTCAGGAGAAGACGTAATGACTTTCTCTACGAAATGGTCATTTATTTTTCTTCACCATGGATTTCCGAAATGTTTTTTTAGGGTTCCGTAGTAAACTAGGAACCATTATAGTTTCGCTATATATGTCCGCCTGTACGTCTGTCCATCTGTCTGTCCGTCCGCGGCTTAGCTCCGTGATCATTAGTACTTGGTATGAGTATGTGTATGTATCACGCCGACACAACGGTAAAATAAAAAGGATCTAAAAAAAACTTTTTTTCGTAGTAGGTGATTTTTTTTTCGTTCCAACACAAGTGTGTAGGGTGTCATTGAATAGGTCTTTTAAAAATAATAAGGTTTTCCACACATTATTTTTTGATAAAGTCAGCAGTTTCGTAAATATTCGCTCCGGAAATCCAAAAAATAGCGCCCCCTATCTAACTTTTCAACCACGGGTCAACAAATTATGAAAAAACTACTTATAGTACTTTCAATGAAAACTATATTGAATAATAAAATCAGTCGAGCCGTTTTTGAGTTAGATATCGCTAAATTTCATACTTTTCTTTAAAATGACGTAAGTGCCGCGCGGTGTCCTTATATTTTGAACGTTATACTATATATTAGTTACGTGCTATACTGCATTAAAACATTCCGCTCCATCTGGCGCGTAGAATCGATAACTTCCAGATGGTGATAAGTAAATACAGTTACTTTGGCGTTTCCGACCTTTTTACAGAGCTTGATATCTTTCTCGTAATTTAAACATCGGGCTAACCGCTGTTTTAAGCCCGTCTATTGTGAAGGATGGACAACTACGGAACCCTACACTGAGCGTGACCCGACATGCTCTTGGCCGGTTTTTAAATTGACAATTTGACAATTCTCAATAATAGTGGCTGAAGGGAAACTCAATGTAATAATAAAGTAATTATATCTATAACTAGCTTTTGCCCGCGGCTTCGCACGCGTAAACACAATATCATACGTTCACTACACTTAATGCGAGGCCGAAGGCTGAGCTCCGCGTAGCACCAAAGATGCGGAGCGTCCCAAGGAAGCCGCGCACCCACTTAATATAAGTTGAAGTAACTTAATGCGAGGCCGAAGGCCGAGCTCCGCCTAAGGCGGTGGTCTGCAACAAACGCCGTAGGTCGCGTCTGGCGTCTGCGGGAAGCCGCGTCGCGGACGCTGCGCTGGACGCGGCTTCCAGCGCAAACTGCCATGGTCGCTCTGAGACGCGGCTTCCAGCGCAAACAGATCAGTTTTTCGCACGCACCCAACGCGAATGGACGTGAAGTTAAAATATGGACGAACAGACAATTTTAAGAGTTCTTCTTGAAGAGGAGGAGGATGATGATTTTGTCATACAATTGTTTTTGAAACAGAAAAGAAGAAAAAGGCTAGGTACTAAAAACTACAAAAAGTATACTGTGTCACCGTTCTTGAGATACAGCCTGGTGACAGACGGACGGACGGACGGACAGCGAAGTCTCAGTAATAGGGTCCCGTTTTTACCCTTTGGGTACGGAACCCTAAAAATAGCAGTAGGTAGCAGCTGCCATATTTTTAATTATTTTTATAGGTATTCAAAGTTCGTCTCAAAACTTATGAACACACGAGGTATTTCTTTAGCCCGCTGTACTTACCAAAGTGAGCATATTTATTTATCACATTGTACCTACGCAAGCCGCTTAGCCACGGCAACCGATTTTTATGAATAATAGGTATCTCGATTAAAATAGCATTCGATTTCAAATCGGTCCAAAGAGCTACGATTTCACAATTAGACAGACTAACAGACGGACAGACAGACACACAGACAGAACACCCCTCGGTACCTAGGCAAGGTATAAAACGGATTCTCACCTGGTAGACCAATAACCAAGCTCATTTCTTCCCAACACGTTAGTGTTTCAACACATTTTTTTTATAATCTTTATCGCTGGCATCAAATAATATTCTGTTAAATTTAACTGTTTCAATCAGTAATTCATCTTGTTCTTTTGTAAATTTCACCATCTTCGATTTTTCAATCGCAAAAACGCGACGTCAGTTCCGCCTGAATGCTCCGAAATGACTGCGTAGGCGGCGTTCGACCTACGGACGCGGCGCACGGCGTTCGTGCGCCGCGTCTGGCGTCTGAGAGAGACCACTATAGTGTATTTCCATAGTAAGCATTCGTACGTCGCGTACAGCGTCACGCCGGACGCGACCTACGGCGTTTGTTGCAGACCACCGCCTAACACCGTAGGTGACGAGCGTCCCAAGGAAGCCGCCCATCCACTTAATATAAGTTGTAGTAACTTAATGCGAGGCCGAAGGTCGAGCTCCGCGTAGGACCGAAGGTGCGAAGCGTCCCAAGGCAGCCGCCCACCCACTTAATATAAGTTGAAGTAACTTAATGTGAGGCCGAAGGTCGAGCTCCGCGTAGGACCGAAGGTGCGGAGCGTCTCAAGGAGGCCGCCTACCCACTTAATGTAAGTTGAAGTAACTTAATGCGAGGCTGAAGGCCGAGCTCCGCGTAGCACCGAAGGTGCGGAGCGTCTCAAGGAAGCCGCCCACCCACTTCATTTAAGTTGAAGTAACTTACATATTATGTACATAAGCCAATTAACCACGAACACTGCACTTATATTACGTCTGTGTTGGTTGATAATAATTGGAGCCATCTATTCTATCTAACTAATACGGTTTCCGTAACTCAACGCCTCAAACAACCTTAACCTTGTTGTTAATGCCGGTGGGCCGCGCGGAGGTATTATCTCGAATTCATACTTTTTAGTTTTTGTACACGTAAGAGCCACGCGGGGGTCTCGTCGTTCTAAATTCAAAATCACAGACGCTGTCATTGTAAGGTTACACATTGTGAGGAAAATATTTCATGGAATTTATGTTTTCAGAGATAAATATTAACCATAGTAAAAAGTATCCTATAACCATCTTTGGATGTTCAGCTATTCCTGTACCAAAATTGGTAACTTTTTATCCAGCCGTTTCGGCGTGATGCGAGGACAAAGGTTTTTTTGAAAACAGATGGCGACAGGTTGGCACGGCGACGCGTGTCCATACAAAACAACTATCAAGCTGCATCACGCTATCGAGATTTCTCCTGAAATCATGACCTCCCTTCATAGAAAATTTATTTTCAATACAAATTTAGGATTTTATAATAGTATAGAATAGATGTATAAGCAAAAATTATTTAGATAACATAATGGAGAAATTAAATAAAAGCATAATATATTTTTTACCATTTATTTAGAGGACATAGATTTTATTATTAGGTACCTAACTATAATGCTATGAATGTTGAACAGACACACAAACAAATATGCTACAATGATACCTAGTAAGTGTAAATAGATTACTTTGTCAAAAAGTTACCAATTGACATTTAAAAAAACATAGTCTCATTGCAATGCTAGGCCTGTAAGTTTGTGCGCAAATATTAATTTATTAATGCACGTCTCGACTCACCGCACCCTAAACATGAGACTACGAAATAAGAAACAAGTAGGTACTCATTTCATTGCACGTTTGATTTTTTTTCTCACACACAGACGAAGGTACACTCCCATGGTGGTTTACTTTTTCATCTGCACATCAAACAATTAAGGGAGTTCACACACGGTGATTTTGTTACAGCGATTCAGTAGCAATGCATTCGCAGAAAAGCCGCAATATGAGATTTAAATATGTATGAGGTTTAAAAAAACTTGAATAGTTGTTCATAGGGAGGACTTAACTCCCTTCATTTTTAGAAAAACGTAGTTACTGTAGCATAATAGTACATAATCATAATACACATATCATAATTATATATTTATTGTAATATTGTGAGTACAAAAAGTAGGTCTTACATTATATTATAGTTCTTCACAATCTACCGATAACCGGCGTACAATTTTTACATTTAACTTAATATAACAAACTACACATAAACTACACTTTTTAATTAAAGTAACTAGGTACATGTCAGATTTATTAGTTATACAATGCCTAATATTATAATCTTAGCTACATACATCATTACATAATCAGACTAGTCTATAGATAATAATCAGATGTTGTAGTTATACTACCTACATAAATTAATTTATTCAAAATGTTCACTTAAATTGTAGTAACCACCATTTGAGAAGCTTATGTTTGTATTCTGGTAGTTCAGACATTTTTAAATAAATAAATATCGGACAACCTCACAGAAATCAATCTAGTACGACAGTAAGCTCTAGTAGGCTTGTGTTATGGACACTAGACGACGATAAACATACTTATATAGATAAATACATACTTAAATACAAATAACATCCATGACCCAGGCACAAATATTCGAGTTCATCACACAAATATTTGCCCTTGCCGGGATTCGAACCCAGGACCGTCGGCTCAGTAGGCAGAATCTTCTGGCAGATTATTGAAAATTTTAATAGAAATGTAGAATGTAGGTACTATTTTTCATGTGCTGTGTTAACATCCTCAGGATAGTATATGTTGAGACCATGGAGTTTGGAACTGCTTCAGAGGGTTGGATGTTTTTATTTTATAAAGGTGCATATTATTCTTGACAGAAATACAAATCTCATACATAGAATACAGAGTCATTCATATAACCTGAAGGGACTTGAATATGGGTTTACAAGAGTCGATTGCACGACCACATATTGCACGTAAACATTTTTTTGCAGACGAAAAACTTTAAGAGTACCTATTCTTAGAGTTGCCCCAAAGAATAATTCCGTACCTCAAGTTCGACATTACATGAGCATGGAAAGCTTGGACTGCCGTTTCTTGAGATGCAATTTGGGTTAGTTTTGGAAGAGAAATCGAGTTGAAGAGATATAAGATATAATGGAGATATAATGAGATTTTAGAGATATAATGGAGATCTCTCCTTTTCATCGCCATCTGTCACTTTTGACGTGTGCCTACTTGACAAGTGGCGATATCGCTAGAACATCGCAACTTCGTCAATTCGGACGCGCAAAATTTTCGTTTCCTTTGTATGTGACGGCATAAATAACAGGCGCATACTTTAAATTGACCGCATAGTACGTGAAATTGGTCCGTTACGTTTCGTTGAAAACAGAAATTTATATACATGAATAACATTTTTGACAATCATTATCGCCTTCGTATTTCCAAAATTGAGATGAGATATGTCACTTTTAAGCTCATCGCATTTAAATGACAGTTCAATGGCGATATAACTGTTATCTAATGGAGATTTGACGTTTGGAGATATCTCAAACGGCATTCTCGAATTGGGCCCCTGACTGGAACATGTAAACCGAGAACCTGTGCCATTGAAGATAAAGACGGGCGTCTACTGACAGATGTGACTCAAGTGTTGGAGCGCTGGAAAAACTATTGCGCGGAGTTATACGACACGAGTGAGTCTACTAGCACTTATGTTACATGGGCGACAGAAGAACCTGATATTCTTCCGTCAGAAATTGAGTATGCCATCAAAAATCTGAAATGCAAGAAATCACCGGGTAAGGATGGTATTATAGCCGAAATCTTAAAAAACTTAGGTCAGAAAGGGACAAAGGCTATCACCGAAATCTTTAATACCATCTGGAGTACTGGGAGATGGCCGAAAGATTGGACAGAATCGGTGTTTATACCTCTACATAAAAAAGGCTCTTCAAAAGTTTGTGACAATTACAGGACTATATCATTAATATCTCACGCAAGTAAGATCCTTCTCCATGTAATTAATAGATGTCTTAACTACTTCCTAAGCCAGCAGATACCCGAAGAGCAGGCAGGCTTCGTTAAGGGCAGAGGAACGCGGGAGCAAATACTAAACGTTCGCCAAATTATCGAAAAGAGCAGAGAATTGAACAGCCCCGTGGTCCTATGCTTCATAGACTATACTAAAGCCTTCGACTGCGTACAATGGGACAAACTGTGGAACGTGCTACTTGAAATGGGAGTTCCTGAACACCTCGTTGCTTTAATCCAGAATCTGTACACTGGGAACCGTTCTTTCATCAAGATAGGCACTGAATGCTCCAATATGTTCCAAACTAAAAAAGGAGTGAGACAAGGATGCATTTTTCCCCTGCACTTTTTAACATATATGGAGAGTATATTGTTCGGAAGACCATTGAAAATTGGGAGAAGCCCTAAGAATCGAAAGAAGCCAGAAGAAACCCTATAGGTGGAAAAAGACTATCAAATCTCCGATATGCCGACGACACCATTCTTCTGACAACATCCATGGTAGACATGACCGAGCTGTTCCATAGACTTGAGGTAGAAAGTGGTAACATTGGTCTCACGGTGAACAGAGCTGAAACCAAAGTTATGATAGTGGATCGAGCTAGAAAGTTGAGTAATGTCACCTGCAGCATTCCGGGCATTAGCATTGTCGAGCGCTATATCTACCTAGGCTCCCAAATCTGCAATGACGGCAGCTGTGTCACCGAGATAAAAAGGCGAATGGGGATGGCAAAGGATGCTATGACCCGTTTGAACAACGTCTGGAAGAAAAGAGGAATTGGTATCAAAACCAAGATCCGATTGATACGTGCTCTGGTATTCCCTATCTTCCTGTACGGAGTGGAAACGTGGACAATCCTGGCCCGAGAAAGGCAAAGGATTGATGCATTCGAGATGTGGTGCTGGAGACGTATGTTAAGAATACCATGGACTGCGAAACGCACCAATGCATCGATCCTGAACCAGCTCCAAACAAGTACTCGCTTGTCCACCACGTGCCAGCAACGCATTCTTTCCTATTTTGGCCACACAATGCGCAGAGACGACGAAAGTCTTGAAAAACTGATCGTGGTTGGGAACACCGAAGGCAAAAGATCGCGCGGCCGTTCACCAACAAGATGGACCGATCAAGTAAAGGACTCATCGAACTCTAAATTCTACTCGGTTGTAAGAGACGCGCTGGACAGAAACCGGTGGAGGCAGATCATCCGCGCCAGATGCAACCCTGAAGCTGACCACGATCCTCAGACATGAGGGACCGACTCCAGAGAGAACATAGTCGCCATGCTTAATAAAAACTTCCCGGCCTAGGCCTTCAATTTTGTATGAAATTCCTTTACAGTTCTCTCTAGTTGTTCCGACCGAAACGTGATACTTCGAAGCCTATAACAGGCTTACGCACGTTATGACTACATTTTATTGCATGTTTGAAAAAAAAATTGTTTATTCCTGACATGACGGGCATCGCTCATGATAGATGGCGCTGCACTGCTGTCATGTAAACATCAGCTCTGTATATATTAATTATTTAAAATTGCTAAGTTAGTCAATTGGTGATAAAAACACTGACATTCAGTGAATAATTATGTGACTTTCATGCTACATCGTTATAAATCTCACAGAACAGTGACTCTGGATAAAACTAAAAATTAATTTACAAATAAAGAGTAAAGTTAGTGAATAATTTGAAAGCAAAAAATCTATAATAATACTAGTGACAAGAAATATTCTAAATTATAAATCATGTGTATTTAAAACTAAAACTACAGTGAAACATAGTTAAATAAAAGAAAAACATTCATCCCAGTGACCGTTTCCAGTTTTAAATTGCATTTGACCTATACTGTGCTACGTGGTGCTACTGTCATAGACTATTTAGGTGAGCCTAAAATAGCCATTACGGGCGCCATCTGTTATAATAATGGCATAACGTTATATGCTGCCATCTAGCGGAATGGATACAAACTATTGAACTCATTTAAGAGTTTTTACATTTAAAATCAACTTATGTTCATATTGAGCTGTTGCTGTAACTCGACGCGAGAGGGCGTTAAACACAAAACTGGATTTATTGATTCTAAATAACATTTATGAAAATGACAAATAAATCTTTATCGACGACCGACAGCCACAAGATTCAAGCGAGTTATCAAAAATATAAGCGAATAGTGGACCCAAGTAAAGGCGCAGTATGCACAAGACAAGACGTAATTTTTGTGCACTCTCGTTGGATACGGAGAAAACCGAGGGGTTGGAATCGTGCGACGAGAAAAACTGTAACAAATCAATGCAAATGGGCTCTAGGCTTAATAGAAGTTGCCCTTAACTAGCTATAAATAGCCACTTATGCTTGAGTCGCTGCAATCTAAGCTCTCCCATCTTTAAGAAAAATACGATTTGACTGAAAACGAAATTGAGTTGTTATTATCCGAAAATCACACTCTAAAAAAGAAAATACAGGAGTATGAATCGAAAATACATAAACTGAGAGACAAAAATTTGCACATCTACAGGTACTATGACCCCTTCGCCAAAAGCTAAAGTATAAAAAGAAAAAGCTAAGGATAAACATCAGGTCCAGGTTTGACGAAACACGGACGGAAGAAAATAAACGTATCAGTAGAACCTCTCACATCACATGCAACATGACGGCGCAGCCTATGATTTCTGTTACTGCTGCTAAATCAAACATGTGTATAAGCAGTGATTATTCCAACATTTTGAGAATTGCTGAACGAGCCTTCGACAAAGCGAACCTGTGTCACTACTGAACACCCGGCGGAGGTATCCATCAGCTTTTTCAAGGACTCGAAGAAAAACTAAAGGATTTCACATACAGGGACTATTGTGTTATATTGATTGGAAAAAGAGACTAAAATCTCAACTAACTGTCATAAATTAATTGTAATTATAAGAGAACGGATACAAAGAGTGCGCACACGAATTTCATCATTTGTTTACGGCATGTATTTAACGCGGCGACAAATTAATCAGATTTAGGGATTTATAAAAAATTAAAGGGGATAGCAAAAATAATAAGTTGGCGACTAATTGCGGAGACTATTAAAGTATAAAGTAGCAGCTAAGTAATCAATTTTCGGCTTTGTTTCAATATAAACTAGCATCGAGTTATTGTTTTGGCGACTGAATTAACTAATTAAGCGGAAACATGACAGCGGATAAAAAGTTGAAAATGGCCTACTCTAATTGTTCAATGGAGATTACATATAAAATAAATCAAGGTCATAAAAAAATACTTTGTGCGACAATTTAAGAGCTTTAATCAAAGTTGAAAATTGCATGTATAAATAATAATTTTGGTCTAAAGTTTTATTTAGTGGCTCTGATTTTGGTCAATTTTTCGTCAGGTGTGATGTCATATTGACACCTATTTTTTATGATTCTATCGTATAGAATACGTTAAAATAAACGTGTTTTGTATGGACAACTTTTTCTAAACTTAATAATTACCGAGATATGGACTCCTAAAACCGACAATATTTTTTTGGATATTGTGTCAGACTCTGCCTTAGCTCCGGCGCTGCGGGAAGTGCAGCCCTTCCGCCCTTGCGTGGCAAAGCACGGTCGCCCGTACTCCGTTCCGCAGCTTCGGCTTGTTGGTCGCCTTCGGCGACCAGCCTCAGCCGCTCCGCTCCGCACGGCTCCCGAGCTTTGTCACGGCGGGCGAGGGCTGCTCTCCCTCCGCGCCTCCGGCTTTTTATATACACTCTAGGGGTAGGGCAGACAAGACCACGTGGAATCGGGGTTGACAGCTTCGGTTCTGAGGCAAGTCTTATGATAATGCAATGCTTATTTTAGCGTAGCGTGTTTTAGCTAGATTCGGACTAAAATAAGCGTGTTTTGTATGGGCAAAACATTTTTACCTAAAAAACGCTTATCGCCGTTTTCATTAAATTATGGTTTCGAAAACTAAAAAAATAACTCCCCATTACTTTTATATAGTACCCATTTTAATATTTAAGCTGCCAGCAAATCAAAGCCCAAAATGCTTTTTTAGATGGAGACCTGTAGTTGCCACTAATATAAAGTTTGTTATCCTTCTGCTAATATTAGTCGCCAAGTCATTATTTATAGTACCTCACCTATGATTTAAGTAATCTTGTTTATTATTTCTGCTACCTTAAAGTAGCTGCCATTATTTGAATTTTAAAATATCCTTAGTTTAAAGCTCATTTAATATAAATGATTGCCAAAATATTTAATCGCTGCCAAGTTATTATTTTAGTTGCAAATAGTTTGCTGCTCTTTAATTTTTCTGTCGCCGCGAAAATAATAAGCCTTTGTTTACCTACATTTGTATTAAATATTTATGCAAATTTTTGTAATAAGAGAATGATATATTCAATAACCTACTAACTTTGACAATCAAACACATGAGTATGCTTACCTCTTGAATTCTAATTTAAATTGGCTTATTATTTTCGCGGCGACAGAAAAATTAAAGAGCAGCAAACTATTTGCAACTAAAATAATAACTTGTCAGCGATTAAATATTTTGGCAATCATTTATATTAAATGAGCTTTAAACTAAGGATATTTTAAAATTCAAATAATGGCAGCTACTTTAAGGTAGCAGAAATAATAAACAAGATTACTGAAATCATAGGCGAGGTACTATAAATAATGACTTGGCAACTAATATTAGCAGAAGATCCGACTCGGCCGGGTTAGGTTAGGTTGGTTTTTTTTTTTATATCCCTAAAAAGCGCTCCTTTTTTTTTATGACCTTGATTTATTTTATATGCAATCTCCATTCAACAATTAGAGTAGGCCATTTTCAACTTTTTATTTACTGTCATGTTTCCGCTTAATTAGTTAATTCAGTCGCCAAACTCGATGCTAGTTTATATTGAAACAAAGCCGAAAATTGATTACTTAGCTGCTACTTTTTACTTTATACTAGTCTCCGCAATTAGTCGCCAACTTATTATTTTTGCTACCCCCTTTAATTTTTTATAAATCCCTAAATCAGATTATTTTGTCGCCGCGTTAAATACATGCCATTTAAATTTATCGTATTCAAGCACGTGTTTTCAATTAGATCTGGAATAATAAACAGCCGAGGTCTTGACGTAATATTTAAGGAGTATCTAATCAAATCAATCATATTCGATAGCGGTATGGATCCCGACATAGAGCAATCGGCTCTTTCTGAGACTTGTTCAGAAACTTTTTTTTTTCGGGAAAACGAATAACTACTATTATGCATCAAAATATACAGGGTGTTCTGAATAAATTAGAAGTGCTCCTAGTGTTTAGTGATAATTTACATGTTAAAGCCTTGTACTTTGTTGGTGTCAATAAAAAAAAAGATAAAAAAAATTTAGATTCTATTGAGGTTGCGTGGGTTGCACTAATGTCCAATGTAAAGAGAGAGCACAACAATTAAATAATACAAGAACAAATACACAGGCAAAAAATAAATCCAGGGCTACTTGGCAAATTATTCATGGATAACGCAATATATTCTGATCCTACTGAAATACCTAACTTTTTAATGACTTTTTATTAACTTGACAAATCAACAAATAATGAATAGAATTGACATTGAAAATCATTTATCAGTACCCTTAAATCCGGAAACAATTTTTTTAATCCATGTGAAGCATCTGAAACTTATAAACTTATTATGTCCCTAAAAGGCAGCAATGCTACTGTAGATAGCTTAAGAGGCCTTATTCCTTTTAATTTTTTTTTTTCATATTTATGACAAATATATTGATAATTTTAACCAACTTATTGAAGTGAATAATACTTTTCCTCGAATTTCATGCTTTCATTGCGTGCAGTCGAAAATAAGTAAAAAAAAAATCCGCTTGAATATTGTCTATTTCGAGTAGTTTTTGAAATAAAAATTAAGTATCAATGAATAGAATAATTCAAACTAGGTTTCAAATATATACCAATAAAATAGCCCAGTTAACCTAGGTAGTAACATCAATAATATATATGTTAAGAAACATGTTTTGTCATAGGGAAAATGTCTAAAACAAAGGCCTCTTAAGTACTAAAGTCATCAAACTTTGTGCAAAAAAATATCAGCATACCTCTTTCTCACTTAATAAACTTATCCTTCGAACAAGACTGTTTTCCTAGATAAAGATCTATTTATTTATTATTATTATACGGGGTATAAAAACAGACATAAGAAATATTTGTATAGAATCTTTTTTATCGATTCTTGTTTTTTATGTGGTAGGTATAGGTAGGTAGTAGTAGGTAGGTAATGACACAAAGGTAAATTAAGAAAGAAAAATTGAATGCGATCTACTACAATCGAAGCGGGGTTTGAACCCGCGACCTCTGCGTTTCCGACGCATTGCTCTCCCAACTGAGCTATCCGATCGCTACGTCAATCACACCAAATCTTTCATCCCTTAATTCTTTACGCCACTGGAGCGCCCTCTGTGTCATATATGTTTTTGAAATGCTTATGCGCATTAGCCATACCCTAGGATGTGCGTTTTACACACACGATCCCCAATCCCCATTGCTTTACAGCAAGTGTGAAGACTGCGAGAGAGATGGCGCTGTTCTAAATATTTGTATAGAATCTTTTTTATCGATTCTTATTTTTTATGTGGTAATACCACAATTTTTTTATTTTATTTAGAACAGCAATGGGGATTGAGGATCATGTGTGTAAAACGCACATCCTAGGGTATGGCTAATGCGCATAAGCATTTCAAAAACATATATGACACAGAGGGCGCTCCAGTGGCGTAAAGAATTAAGGGATGAAAGATTTGGTGTGATTGACGTAGCGATCGGATAGCTCAGTTGGGAGATCAATGCGTCGGAAACGCAGAGGTCGCGGGTTCAAACCCCGCTTCGATTGTAGTAGATCGCATTCAATTTTTCTTTCTTAAATTACCTTTGTGTCATTATTTATAAAAAAATAAAATGTGGTATTACCACATAAAAAATAAGAATCGATAAAAAAGATTCTATACAAATATTTAGAACAGCGCCATCTCTCTCGCAGTCCACACTTGCTGTAAAGCAATGGGGATTGGGGATCGTGTGTGTAAAACGCACATCCTAGGGTATGGCTAATGCGCATAAGCATTTCAAAAACATATATGACGCAGAGGGCGCTCCAGTGGCGTAAAGAATTAAGGGATGAAAGATTTGGTGTGATTGACGTAGCGGCGCATAAGCATTTCAAAAACATATATGACGCAGAGGGCGCTCCAGTGGCGTAAAGAATTAAGTGATGAAAGATTTGGTGTGATTGACGTAGCGATTGGATAGCTCAGTTGGGAGAGCAATGCGCCGGAAACGCAGAGGTCGCGGGTTCAAACCCCGCTTCGATTGTAGTAGATCGCATTCAATTTTTCTTTCTTGATTTACCTTTGTGTCATTATTTATAAAAGACATAAGAAAGTTCCTACATAACTGTATTCACAGTTTGACTGTAGTCTCTGCTTACTATAGATATTTTAATAAAATTACTCTCGCGATTACATGAGTTAGGTAAGTTGGTAGGGTAGGGCGGGGCTTAGTATTCCGCGGGTTAAAAGGTCTATATTTTTTTTCAAAAGGATGACGTCTCCGACTGTCGACGATGGCGCTTTACACACCCAGCAGCGTCCGCTTCTTACACCAGTATCATTAAAATTTACTATACCTTACTTGTTTTTTTAATATGTACAAATGGACCTTTTTACCCGCGGACCTTTAAGCCCCGCCCTACCCTACTTGAATGACACTGCGGGAACATAATGTCACTCAAGTGTTTTGTAGCAAGTATTGTTTTAAAGCCCTTTTAAACTTTGGCTTGCTCGGCTCACGGCTCGGGCCAAGACTCCTCGGGACTCGTTCAAAATGACACACTTTCCACACTTGTATCAAAAACGACTATTTCCTGACTTGTATTACGGGTATCGCAACGGCATCCGCGGAAATCTAACCCAGGTGGTAGTTTTATGGACTTGATAGTGATGCTAACCTTACTCCTTAAATACCTATAAACACCTATAAATAAAATTCAAGATTATTTTTTATTCCATTCATTCGCCATTGTGATACTGATTTTGTTAGTCGTAAACAGTCGCGTGTTTGCAGCGGTGCACTGAGCAGTCTGTTGAATTAAAATACTTTTTCTACTCCAGTACTTTTTTCTGTCATTTATATTTACTAACTCAAATATAAAGACATAAATTATGAAAGTCTTTAAAATTCTATACTCTACTGCCCAAAAAAACACTGCTAAACGATGTTCTAATGTCGCCAAAAAAGCATTACTTAGTACCACATATTACAAAATAAACAGCTGCATTCACACAATTTGCAATATAAAAAAAACTTTTGTACTAAGGCATTGCTGCCAACTTAAAAAAAGATTTATCTTTTGTGCTTAGATGAATAGTATAGTGAACGTATACCTTTTAGGTATAAGTTCACATTTTTTTGACAGATGGACGTCAATAAAAAAAAGTATAACAGACTATTTTTATTTAATTTTTTGATTCCGAGCGGGAACATGTAATTATTTTCTTTGTTGTTTATTTGCATTTTATTTATGAAATGTCGAGTCGTAGAAAAAGTATTGTATGCAACGTTGTACTGTATTAAGTAGGTCAAAAAACGCTCGTGGCATCTTTCTTACGATGCCACTCGCGTTTTTTGCCCCCTCTTATACAACTGTTGCATAAAATACTATTTCGAACTCATTGAGTATTATTTCTACTATTATTTAATCGCGAACTCAGAGTGTGAGTGAGTGGAATTTACGGGCTGCAATATGTCAATAATGGTATTTCCCGTTGAGAACCTGAAAACAAAATTTACCTATTAAAATTATGTGTCACATTTGAAACGGAGTAAAGAGAGGAAACCTTATTTCTCAGGTTAACCAAAAATAAGTATGCCAATTCATGCCAATCTGAATATTTCGACTACTTAATGAAAATCAGTCAAATGAGTAACAAGCGTCGATCCGGCACAGGGATAGTGGCGCTGCAAACAGCTTTCAGACAATAATGTGCATTGTGCATACGTCATATACTTGCATTAACGTCAAATTCAAAACATTGTTTATCGGAATGCTGATTAATACATCGTTCTTCTTGCGAAATAAATACTGAATCTTATTGAGAAACACTTAACTCTCATCAGTCATCACTGTGGATAGTTTTGGCTTCATTATGCAAAAAATACTTGAAATTTGCGGAATATTAAGTCCTAATTCCTCTTTGTTTACATCAGTGACACTCACCGACTTTCAACGCCATTTACCAAAAATTTGTCGTTTCCAGTTAGATAAATTAGTACCACTAAAAATCCGCAACATGGCGTGGGTTGTAATTTTATCGTGCTGATTTTATATTACTATAATTATAACTCAAATATGGCATGTAAGATTACGCGTGAAGTTAAAATTACCTTTTACACAAAAGCACGATGATATGCTTCTTGCAAATGAATATGATGAAGATGAACAGTCCTACGAGGCTGTTGAAGATATCGGGCACGATCCACAAGGGCGAATCTGTCTTGTAGAAAGAGCCCACCACTTCCAGGATCCAGTTGATGCCCATGTAAAGAGATAGTTTTACGTAGACGCAAAACCTGAAAGAACAAATGTATTAAATTGACGACGAGTTTGGCGCAGTTTGTAGAGAGTTTGTTTGCCTACAGACCAGTGTAAATATTTGTGTGAAGAAACTTGAATATTTGTTCCTGGGTCATGGATGTTATCTATACATATATGTATTTATATATATTCACTTTGAATGAATGAATTTCGTTCAAGACCAAGTTTGGCTTTGCAAGTCACATCCGCGCACATGAACGGAGAGTGTAAGAGTCGCCGTTGTCGGATACGACAAGGAGGACTATATATATATATATATATATATATATATATATTATTTATATCGTCGTCTAGTACCTACCCATAGTACAAGCTTTGCTTAGTTTGGGACTAGGTCGATTTGTGTATGATTGTCCCTTAATATTTAATTATTAAATTTAATTTGTGCTTGGCTTGGGTCATGATGGTTGTTCTATGTATTTAAGTATATATTTATCTATATAAGTACGTATATCGCGTTTAGTACCTACCCAAAACATAATTCTTCTTGAGCTTAATTTGGGACTAGATCGTTTTGTGTGAGGTTGTCCGATATAAAAATAAAAGTACTCTCGTAAATCCCAAAGTATTGTAGTGCAATTAAAATCCCTTCGGACACGTTTATAATCAAGTTTTGAAACTAGCTACGAACCAGGGTTTTCTTTTTCTTAATTTGGTACATTACCAATGTAGAATTCGATTTTGATGGTTATGTCTTCCTTCGTAACCGGGTAACAAACTAAGAATTTTCCATCTGTAGGTTAAAAACTAAGAATTTTTAGCTCCTCCTTCGTAACCTAGCTGGGCTCCAAAGAAATAATACTGTGCATATAAATTTACCACCCAAGTGAGTTTCAAAACAGAACCTGGCTCGTCCACGTTTATGCACGAAGGGATTAAAATCAGTTATTGAACCTTTATAAAATTGAAGAAATTCGATTCAGAAACGGCGCGAGTTTATTTTCATGGCCATCTAATTTCCTGGCGCATTATCGTGATTGAAAGCGCCATTTTCAATATTAGGTAGGTTATTATTATTCATTATTTATGATTGTTATTCATACATAAAGTAGGTAACATTTTAGGAATTTTATTTTAGTACCAACTATGAGATTCGGGTTTTAGAATGATACTTCAGCAGGGCTAGTATATCTTGCCGCGACTTCGCTTGTCGCGCGACTAAGCATCATCTGTCCTGCTCGCACGGTATTGAAAGTAAAGTGACAGGTAGTATTTGTTGCGCGACAAAGAGTCGAGTGTCACAGTAATGCTAGATGTGCAGGTAATGACAGTGACACTCGGATGTAATGTTGCTGTTCTGCTTTCAATTACTCAAAAAACTCATTGAATTCACAGTAAAAAGTTAAGTAGGGTAGGGCGGGGCTTAAAGGTCCGCGGGTAAAAAGGTCCATTTGTACATATTAAAAAAACAAGTAAGGTATAGTAATTTTTAATGATACTGGTGTAAGAAGCGGACGCTGCTGGGTGTGTAAATCGCCATCGTCGACAGTCGGAGACGTCACACCTTTTTGAAAAAAAATATAGACCTTTTAACCCGCGGAACACTAAGCCCCGCCCTACCCTAAAGAATTTTACAGAGTTCTGAGAGTTATTAAGAAAATAGGACAGCAGTATTAAAGTACGATTCCCACCGACTTTTAACCCGCGGAACACTAAGCCCCGCCCTACCCTAAAGAATTTAACAGAGTTCTGAGAGTTATTAAGAAAATAGGACAGCAGTATTAAAGTACGATTCCCACCGACCGAGCGGAGTCTGCGCGCGCTCAAGCGCATCTAAATAGTTGCTAAAGGAATGTAGAGCTTCTGTAGAACAGTCATGTCCCATATTCGAATGTTATTGGCGCCGCTGCTGGATCGGGCGCTTGCTGACGCGGACGGAGGTGGTCGGCTGTCGTCGCGCGTAATCGGCTCCGTTCGGTCACCACCACGCGCCGTCGCATGCAGTCACGTCCGATCGAGTCCATTCGGGAACGCTCCGCCGAGCTTGTGCCTGCCAGGTCGCCCTAATAGATTTAATCGCTCGGACGGACGCAGTCGGCTGCCACCGGGTGCTTCAGCGTCCGCTGGAACGTAGCGGCAGCCGAACCCGCCCGACCTGGTCACTGGACGCGGTCGGCCACTGCCGGCTGCCAGAGCGCCCGTTGCAACGCGGCGACAGCCGACCCGGCCCGGCCCGGTCAATGGGAATCGTACATAACGGTCCTGCCACGACAACGCGCGACCAGCGGAGTGGCGAACGGCGGCTTGAGGAGTGAGCGAGACACCGCGCTCAGACTTTCCCCTGTCACTTATGCCGTGCCGCGTCGCGCAATGTGTTCGGGGCGTATAATCGCACGTTATCGCCGTTATACGGAGTTTCCCTCTTGTATTCTAAACTTTCTCAGAGCTCATTCACCTGTTGTCTTCCTTGTTATTAATTCTGCTCTCCCCAGCGCTGCTGTGCTTAAGGACTTCGCTATTGCTTTTCCGGATGTTGTAAGCGGACATCAGGAACAAGGTCATGTTGAAGCACATCATTATCAAAATCGGGCCGTTCATATACAACCGCCGCTCAGCCTCTGTTGGTCATGTCAGAAGTGGGATGCTAGTATATAAATAACCTTACAATAGTTACGCTGTTTGTTAACTGAGATACACAAAAAGAAGTAACTAGATTACTGCGGGGTCCGAGAAAAGAAGCTCAAAGACGAATGAGGTTGAGAAGACATCATGTTGAAGATATTCGGTAATTTAAGAGGCCTTATTCCATTTAAAAAATATATTTTTATATTATGACAAATATATTGATAATTTCAACCAACTTTTTGAAGTGAATAATACTTTTCTCCGAGTTCTAAGTAGTAACATAGCTATTTCATACTTTCATTGCGTGCAGTCGAAAATAAGTTAAAAAACTAATTTTCCGCGTGAATTTTGACGATTTCGAGTAGTTTTTGAAACGAAAATTATCAATGAAAAATTCGAACTGTAGGTTTCAAATATATACCAATAAATCTCAATAGCCCTTTTATAGGTAGTAACATCAATAATACGATAATAATCATGTTTCATCATACAGAAAAGTGTCTAAAACAATCAATCACTTAATAAACTTATCCTTTGAACAAGGCTGTTTTCTAAAAATTCATCTAAAAATCGGCCCTCTACATGACATCATCTTGTGAAAAATTTGACAATCGCAACACACAAAAAGAACAGTGATACTAATTTCCATACTAAATCCGCCTTAGTAATAGTCCGACTGTATGATCTGCGCTGTGACCTGGTCGCGGTTATGCTCTTTTAGAATGAGAAACTTTCCAAATGAATTTTTCAATTACAAATCGGGATTTCTTCGAAAATGTAAAAATGTGTTAATATTTCATTTATTGTCCTGTCACCTTATTATATCGCCGATTAGCAATAGTTATTTGTTATGCAAGGCTGCAAAGTAGTTACTTGACGCGAGTGTTGAAATTGAAAGCTGAGCGCGCGAAGGAATCTAAGATAGAACCATGAGCGAAGCGAATGGTTCAAAGATAGATTCCTGAGCGTAGCGAGGCTTTCAAGACACGAGAAGCTAAATAATTTTGCAGCCATGCGGAACACACAACTTTTCAACTCCCTACAGCGAGGAAAGTGCAAGATTCAAGAGCAAAATTGAAAGTAATATGGCCGTAATTTGTATTATCGTCGTGTATATTTTATCGTTGAGTTTTTCTTAAGAACTGTTATATTAATTATTTGTATTTGAAACTACTTGACACATTCGTTGTGAATGTGGGAGAATGGCATTCTGGGAAGGATTAGTTGGCCACTCGGAAGTATTTTCCATAACACTTGCTTTGGAAGTTATTGGACGATGGGATCCGACCACGATTATTTCGGCTTAACCTTTCAAAACACCAATAGTTAAATTACTTATCGTCTCCAAATATTTATAACAAATCTTTTTAGGGTTCCGTAGTCAACAAGGAACCCTTATAGTTTCGCCATGTCCGTCTGTCCGTCTGTCCGTCCGCGGCTTAGCTCCGTGATCATTATTACTAGAAAGCTGAAATTTGGTATGAGTATGATTATGTATCACGCCAACAAAACGGTAAAATAAAACCTAAAGAAAAAAAAAATCGGTCACCTCTCGAACACCTAAAATTTTCGTTTCAACACTATTGTGTGGGGTGTCGTTGAATAGGTCTTTTGAAAATAATAGGGGTCCCCAACCCAAACATTAGTTTTTGATAAAGTCAGCACTTTCGTAAATATTCGCTCCGAAAATAAAAAAAATAGTGTCCCCCCCTGTAACTTTTCAAACACGGGTCAAAAAATTACGGAAAAATTCATGAACATGAGGCCTTACAGAATTTCATAATTTTCTTAAAAGGACGTAAGTTGACTTCTAGAAGGTAATAAGTAATTACAGTTACTTTGGCGTTTGCGACCTTTTTATAGAGCTTCAAATCTTTCTCGTAACTTAAGTCTATTGTGAAGGATGAGCAACTACGGAACCCTACACTGAGCGTGGCCCGACATGCTCTTGGCCGGTTTTTTCGTTTTAATGCAGGCTTTTAGCATTGAATAAATACTCTAAATTGGGCTTAACTTTTTTGTTTTCGATATTTCTATAAAGTAAGACAACAGTATGTATTCTCCACAGAACAAATTTACGTTGTTTACGTGAATTGTGAAAACTTCCAACTTTTTAATTATTATTTTTTTCTTTGGAGCGTTCAGAAATTAGACTCTTATGTTTCAACTTTTATAACAAATAAATATTAAAATTTGTGTTGTATTTAATATGTTTACTAGTAAAAATATGTAAATGAAACTGAAATACTTACTATTAATATATATAAACATATTCAACATAAAATAAAGCGTAGAAAAAATAAAAACTAAAAAATCTGTAACCACAAACCAGGTTTCTGGACGTGATATTGTAGGTGTATTTTTTTAAAAAGAAGTATTCAAACGTACATATGATTTTAGCCGGCCTGACCAGATCGCCCTTTATTAGCGTGCGTTGATTGGTTATTCGAAGATTTATCGACTGATGAATCAATCACGCGTTGGAGGAGTCTTAAATATAAAAAAATTGGGCAAGTGCGAGCCCGACTCGCGCATGAAGGGTTCCGTACCTATACATATATATAATCTATAAAAAGTTTGTTGTATGGGAGCCCCCCTTAAATATTTATCTTATTTTATTTTTAGTATTTGTTGTTATAGCGGCAATAGAAATACATCATCTGTGAAAATTTCAACTGTCTAGCTATCACCGTTGTTGAGATACAGCCTGGTGACAGACGGACGGACGGACGGACGGACAGCGAAGTCTCAGTAATAGGGTCCCGTTTTTACCCTTTGGGTACGGAACCCTAAAAAGTTACATGCACCACAGAGAATCAAAATCGTCGTGTTCGAAATTCAAATGACTTTTGCACGCTAGCGGATAAAATAGACTTTTGCACGCAGATTTCGCCCTATAAACGGAGGTTTTCCGAGCGAGTGAGGTGAAAAACAATATTAATGAAATTATTATGTTGACCCATTATTTTAATATATTTTAAATCGTTAATACGTCTTTATCTTACTTAGGTCTAGAAAAAATGTATTGTATGTTTGTGAGAGCTAGAAAGCTAATTGCTTTTGCTTTTATTAATTGAACATAGAAGTTTCTTGAATAGACAAAAACGCCGTCCGCCATTTTTGCCTTTAGCTTATCTGTGCAGTGACGTAGAATACCGAATAAATAAACAGAAGGGCTACTCCGATGTTCGAAATTCGACCATCGTATAGAGCCGTCCCGCTCACTCAAATATACTTTGGCAGGAGATCGAGAGGGACGGCACTATTCGGAGTCGTCGGAGTAGCCCTTGTTTTATTTACGGGATATGTGACGTCATTATCATGGGCGAAAATGGCAAACAGCGTTTTAAGCATTTCAAAATACAGAATAAACACCATATTTTTAAAATTAATTTTTACAGCCATCTTCTATTTACTTTAATGAACTGAAAGATATATAAGTATATATCTTTAGGTTTCCTATGCTAAATAATATACAAAATAAACATCAGGTTAATACAACTTAACATGAGTCAACTAGCCTATTATTTGAATCATATCATTACCAATGTTGATGTTAATTTACCTTCCATAAAACATTTGTCTTTGTCCATGATGTGAGGCTTGGTGAAGTTGGGCAGTTCGGTCAAGTCCATGGAGTCGACGATGACGATGAAAAGGACTAGGACGAGCGGCACGCCCCAGCCGTAGAGGCTGTACCATGCGTACTTGACGAGGGCCTCGTGACGGGTCATCTCATGCGTGTTACGGAACGCCCTGTGGCAGGGAATCATGTCAATGATTTTATGTGGGCAATGGATTTCAATCGCCTAAGTTCGATTAAAAATTGGAGACGAATAGAAGTAGAAGGTATTTGCTAGCTTACATAACCCCTCGTATGTTTAAACACGGATCATTTGCGGGACATTTGAACCAAAAGTTAAAATATCAGTTAAATACAATTTGATTAGCAAATGTTTGACATCGCATCATCCGTACATCGTTATTCTCATTGCTCAGGGTCGTGACATCGCATACGAGGGGTTAGGTAAACACACAGACAAGCCCCACTAGACGGAGCACGTAAAGCGACCCGCGCGCACCAACGATATGGTACGGTAGAACATTAAAGTATCAACACGGCGGCCACCGTTTAGTTGCGTCCTTGTTTATGATCCATGCGTACGTCAACGAAAAAAGAAATTAAATAAATAACATGGTAAATTGTAGTATTAAGTGGTGTAGAGAGACCTCATAAACATGGATGCAACTAAACGGTGGTCGCCGTGTTGATATTTTAATGTTCTGCCGTACCATATCGTTGGTGCGCGCGGGTCGCCTTACATGCTCCGTCTAGTGGGGGTTGTCTGTGGGGAAACATCAAAGTTGTACAGGGCGTTAGCTGATAGAATGCGATCCTAGTTTTAAGTCTGTCTCACTCGCTCTTACACGATCCAGATAAGAACCTCTCAGTTTTCACCAGAACGCGAATCGCAATCTGAGAGCTCACAGACTCAATGGATATAGGTGCAGACGCCGAGAAGGATTTTCAATCGGCGCGAACCAGAAAGGATTACTTAAATCGCGGAATACGCCTCAGGCAGGCCCGTACATGGAGGGCCAGGGCTAGGTATTTAGGGCTCCCCTATCTCTAATTAAATAGTAGGTAGTAGTATTTTAAGTGATAAATAAGGAGAACATACATAAGTATGGTGCAAGTCCTACTTCTGAGACTGGGGCTCCTAGACTGGCTGGGTCTCTAGGCGTGTACCTTGTGCGCCTAGGGATAAATACGGCCTCAGGGTCTATTCAATTAATGTGCTATGACCTTGTGCGCCTAGGGATAAATACGGCCTCAGGGTCTATTTAACTAATGTGCTATGGGCTGCACAAATTGAATTCATTCATAAATGGGCTCATTATACGTGTACGTGTACGAGAGGATACCAACCCTCCCGGCATCGGAATCTAGTAAATTGTGTTAGTACAAGTGTTTGATATCGTGTGTAACGTGTTCGAATACGCTACCTCCCGGTAGCGGTACGGTTTTGTTAGAATTGCAGTTCACAGCTAAACTAACCTAGTCACTATTCTGGTCGGCTTCGTTGGGGACCTATTGAGTATATCATTGCTATTATATCTTATAATCTTTATACTTAAAGATTATTTATTCCAAACAATGTATTTTACTAACGTTTTTTTACCATGTGTTATTTTGTTTATTGCCGTGAATAATAAACAAATAATTTGTCAAATTATGTTTTGTAAAATGAAGTTTTATCAAGTAAATAATTTGTATCGTGAACTATATATGTAAAACAATATTTTATGCAACGTATAATTTGGGAATCGTTAATTTGCCTAACGTTGTTTGTAAAATGAATATTTATGAAAAGTTGTTAAACAATTGATTGGATGGATACCACATAATTGTATAAGAATATATAGATAACATCATGATCATGACCCAGGGACAAATATTCGAGTTCGTCTCACAAATATAAGCCCTGGCCAGGATTTGAACCCAGGACCGTAGGCACAGTTAGCAGGTGGCCAAAACACAATTACAAGACACGACATCGTGCCACGATGCGACGTCGTGAGATTGTAAAATGAATTATAATTTTGCATCTTGTCACATGAAGATAAAGTTAATTTTGGATTTATGCATTTCCACGACACGACGTCGCATCGTGGCATGATGTCACGTCGTAAGACGATGCGATGTATGTCGTGTCTTGTAATTGTGTTTTGTCCCTTAGATGGTAAGGAAGGGCATGCAAATGACACTCGATCATCTCACCTCATGGCCAACCAGACGTCGAACGACGTGGCATTCAGCCAACTAAAACTCGCCACTATTGCATAATAAAACGTAAAACCTGTAAAAAAAACATATGACTATGACTCATGAGCAAGTAACACTGCGCCGCGCGGTATCACCCGCTCATCCCACGGGAACACTACATTTATATTTAATTTCAAGGCTTCCATTTTAGTTAAAAACATTTTTTTTTTTGTTAAATACTGTACACAGCCATAAAATATCAATAATTGAATTAAAACCAAACCCTATTAGAATTCTGACACGATGGAAAATTTAGTTTTCACCTCACTCGCTCGGAAAACCTCCGTTTATAGGGCGAAATCTGCGTGCAAAAGTCTATTTTATCCGCTAGCGTGCAAAAGTCATTTGAATTTCGAACACGACGATTTTGATTCTCTGTGGTGCATGTAACTTTTTTATATGTAAGACTCCTTCAACGCGTGACTGATTTCATCAGTCGATAAATCTTCGAATAACCAATCAACGCATGCTAATAAAGGGCGATCTGGTCAGGCCGGCTAAAATCATATGTACGTTGAATCGGGGGGCACGGCAGTGCCCCCGCCAAGTCGAGCGCGAAGCAAACACTGCCGTACCATCCTTTACTGGAACCATTTCGCCGCATTTTCAGGCCCCTATTTGAGCACCTCTGGATAAGACCAGAACGCAGAAATTTTCGTCATCCAGTAAGCTATAATTACATACTTAAAATCCAAAATTTCAAGTCTGTAGGTCATTTAGTTCCGAAGTTAAGCGAAAGCAAAGTTTCGCATTTACGACACTCACTCACTCACTCATGATCATCAGTAAAGAACTAGTACTTCCCATAAATTCAGAGAGCTGAAATTTGGTACAGAGTTAGGGTTTAATGGCCACATAAAGCGAAAACTATAAAAATTGGCCAAGTGCGAGTCCGACTTGCGCATGAAGGGTTCCGTACCATAAAACAAGTTTGTTGTACGGGAGCCCTTAAATATTTATTTTATTTTATTTGTAGTATTTTTTGTTATAGCGGCAATAGAAATAGATCATCTGTGAAAATTTCAACTGTGTAGCTATCACCGTTCTTGATATACAGCCTGGTGACAGACGGACGGACGGACGGACGGACGGACAGCGAAGTCTCAGTAATAGGGTCTCGTTTTTACCCTTTGGGTACGGAACCCTAAAAACTAGGATAATCGAAGACCTGGAGTACTCTGATTAGAAAACACAAGAGCCCAACCAAACTATTAGAGACCGACATACCGCCTTTACAAAAAATATTCAACTTGTTGTGTTCGGTTGGCCGCCGTCGTGACTGATCGTCTCTCCTGATGATGGATCGCGTACCGATTCGAAACATGTCGAGTGTTATTCGATTTCTACGACGTGAGTAAACCCGTTTAAGTATTTTAATATTCAACTTAGTGGGCCGCTTCATTTGATGTCAAAAATCCAAGGTCTGAAGTATTTTGACGACGCGTTTGGCTCGGTTTGTAAACACCTGCCTACTGAGCCGGCGGTCCCGGGTTCGAGTCCCGGCCAGGGCAAATATTTGTGTGATAAACTCGAATATTTGTGCTTGGGTCATGGTTGTTCTATGTATTTAAGTATATATTTATCTATATCGTCGTCTAGTACCCATAACACAAGCCTTCTAGAGCTTAATTTGGGACTAGATCGATTTGTGTGAGGTTGTCCGATATTTATTTATTTATTATTTATTTGATGAAGAACCCTCAGCTGGTCTCAGCTATATTAGAGATATGGTAATGCCCCCTTCTACTATTTACATAAAAAAATCGACTGTCATTGCAAAAATCCAGCGTAGTGGGACACATCTTCTAATTTAATCTAGCCTATAGCGTCCCACAGCTGGGTGGGTTACGTATTACAATCCCGAAAGTTCATAATACCTACAGTTGAAATACCGATGGTCAAAATACCGAAAATCAAAATACCGAAAGTTTAAAAAGCCGGTATTCGATAAACCGAAGCTCAAATTACCTATTTTCAGAAAATCGAAAGTTTAAAATCTCGAAATTTCATAATCCAGAATTTTTTTTAATCTCGAAATTTTATAATCCTGAAAGTCAATGAGCACTTTTAAAGTGTCAGGACACTAAACTAATCTAACTTTTCCGTGGAACCGATCTGCTTCGGTGCTGCGGGATGTTCAGCCCCTCCGCCCTAGCGTAAGAGAGTGCGGCACCTACGCTCGCCTCCGCAGCTTCGGCTTTTTGGTCACCTTCGGCGACCAGCATCAGCCGCTGCGCCTCGCTTGATGCCCGCACTTTCTACGGCGGCCGAGGGCTGCCCTCCCTCCGCGCCTCCGGCCTTTTATATACACTCTAGGGGTAGGGCAGACAAGACCACGTGGAATCGGGGTTGACAGCTTCGGTTCTGTGGCAAGTCGATTAAGAAAAGGAAAGAGTCCGGGAAAGTGGGAAATTAAGAATGACACTAGATATTCGATATTATGATAAAACATTATGTCATGGACTGCCAACCGAACCGAACTTGTCTGGAACCGAAGCTGTCAACGCTCGCCTCCGCAGCTTCGGCTTTTTAGTCACCTTCGGCGACCAGCCTCAGCCGCTGCGACTCGATTGATGCCCGCACTTTCTTACGCTAGGGCCACAGTATAATAAAGAGCACTAACGTACTAGGGCGGAGGGGCTGCACATCCCGCAGCGCCGGAGCAGATCGGTTCCACAGAAGAGTTCACTTATAAATAGTAAGTATAGTAGTAGGTAAGTAGGTTACGTAATTTAGGTTAATGTTCATTGTATAAAATAAACATTAGAATCTGTAAGACTACAGAAATACGAGATAATTCTCGAGAGTTTAAATAATATTCCGGATTACAATCTTCAGGCGGGATCATAGTCTTCGGGATTACAGTCTTCGGGATTACATTCTTCGGGATTACAGTGTTCGGGATTATAATATACTCACTACTACTACACACATATAATTTATACTCACAAGTTTACAAGAAGAAATAGTTGAACGATTAACTTTATTCTACTCGAACATTACACAAATTAAATAAACAAATTACACCAAAATATTAATAACGCTCAAAATTTGGTCTAAATATAAATGCATTGGACTAAGAGTGGCGGTGATACCCGCACACGTCGCTAGATGGCGCTGACTGTATTTTAAAACGCGCCGTCGTTTGTTTTTCCGATAATCTTATATGGCGAAGTGGCAACCGGCCGCGTTAGTCGTTTACGACATTCTTCTACTGCGCTTGGAAACGTTTCCTAGGGATTAGGAGGGATTATTTTCATTTCGTTGATTTCGCTTATTATTTCGTGAGGTTTGCTAAAGTGAATTAGCAGGTTGTTATAAAACAATATGCCCACGTTTCTACAAAAAGAAGTGAAATCCCACCAAAAACATTCTGTAAAAAACTAGCCAAGTCTCGATGGAGCCGCTTGTATATCTCTAAAAAGGAATGAAATCTAGACAAAGTCGTACCAAGTCTACGGTTCCTTACTGCGATTTCTTTATTATTATAGTTAATGTTGTGTGACTTGGCCGTTGAAGGGTACACAAAGGTACAAAACCAGGTGCTCCATGACACGTTTGCACCAATCTGTCGCCAGAACAGCTACAAGTCAATTTTGTTTACACGTAATGTTATATCTTTTGTAACTACCTATGTTTGTTAAGCGAGATAATAGCCCATACTGGTGTACCCTTCAACGGCCTAGTCACACAACATTAACTATAATAATAAAGAAATCGCAGTAAGGAACCGTAGACTTGGTACGACTTTGTCTAGATTTCATTCCTTTTTAGAGATATACAAGCGGCTCCATCGAGACTTGGCTAGTTTTTTACAGAATGTTTTTGGTGGGATACTTCTTTAAAAAAAATACACCTACAATATCACGTCCAGAAACCTGGTTTGTGGTTACAGATTTTTAAGTTTTAATTTTTTCTACACTTTATTTTATGTTGAATATGTTTATATATATTAATAGTAAGTATTTCAGTTTCATTTACATATTTTGACTAGTAAATATATTAAATACAACACTAATTTTAATATTTATTTGTTATAAAAGTTGAAACATAAGAGTCTAATTTCTGAACGCACCAAAGAAAAAAAATAATTAAAAAGTTGGAAGTTTTCACAATTCACGTAAACAACGTAAATTTGTTCTGTGGAGAATACATACTGTTGTCTTACTTTATAGACATATATCGAAAACAAGAAAGTTAAGCCCAATTTGGAGTATTTATTCAATGCTAAAAACCTGCATTAAAACGAAAAAGGATTCGTTATAAATATTTGGAGACGATAAGTAATTTACCGAAACTATGGGCGTTTTTAAAGAAGACAAAGCCGAAATAATCTTGTTCGGATCCCATCGTCCAATAACTTCCAAAGCAAGTGTTATGGAAAATACTTTCGAGTGGCCAACTAATCCTTCCCAGAATGCCATTCTCCCACATTCACAACGAATGTGTCAAGTAATTTCAAATACAAATATAACAGTGCTTAAGAAAAACTCAACGATGAAATATACACGACGATAATACAAATTACGGCCATATTATTTAAAAATTTTAATATGTGTGCTTCTCTCGTATTTATTTGGTTTGGATTTGAGTGTGTTATGTTTTAAATTTGATGTGTTAAATAGAAGGCAAAATTAAATATGATTATTTTTATGTTTTAATTGTTTTTCTTGAATCTTGCATTTTACTCGCTGTAGTGAGGTGAAAAATTAAGTGTTCCGCATGCCTGCAAAATTATTTAGCTGCTCGTGTCTTGAAAGCCTCGCTACGCTCAGCTTTCAATTTCAACACTCGCGCCAAATAATAACTTTGCAGCCTTGCATAACAAATAACTATTGTTTTCTTGGAATAATAATATGTCTTGTCGATGTTGCTTTTTTTTTTTTTAATTCGACTTCTTAAAAATTTGAATGTTACCTATACTTACCTACAATACTAATTCATTTTGAACAAAAGGGTCCAACTTGTAAACTAGGCTTAAAAATCTACTTTTAATTTTATATTTTAATACTTCAAAGATTGGGACAACCTCCATTTTTTTTTTATATATTTTGTCTAAAACAATTCATTTGGGCCAACAGGGTCAAAATGTCTTACTAATGCATACAGGCATTCCCACTGTGGAACGAAAAGCGGCTCTCATAGACATAGAAATCGAAATATGTGTGTGTCTGTGTATATACATATATGTATATATGTACATAAGGAAAGTCCTTCATTCCGATTTACATTATACATTCACACTTCATATCTAATCTATCTATCTATCAGCCATAGACGTCCACTGCAGAACATAGGCCTCCCTCACAGCTCGCCACAAAACACTTTTTTGTAAACAATTCACAAAACTTCAAAACAATAGACATGCCGTACATTCTCTACCAGCCAAGCACTGTATGTTTTTATATTTTATATTTTCTATACTTTTGGCCTGGGGTGTAGATGCGATCTTTTGAAGAGTTATTGACATAAATTTTAATGAGTTTTGGTTGTTACTAAGCGGCCAGCGATCAATCATTCTTCAACGTCTACACCTTACAAAAAATTAGTTCGAATAGAGAACCTCCTCCTTTTTTTGAAGTCGGTTAAAAAAACGTACCAGCGGGAAGTAGACAAACCAACAAGTTTATTCTTAGAGACAAATCCATATTTTTATCCCTTGTGTTCTTTTAATAATTTAAGCAAATAAAAACACTAAACCCACCGTAATTTGATGCACATGTTTGAGATTTATTGATCAGTTTGTTTTTATCGGGAGTTTGGCAACAGTTTGTTTTTTCAATACCACATCACGGCGCTCTTTTTGAGACCTTATTGCGTGGATCAAATGGCAGTAAGTCATGAGTGTAAAATTAGACTGAAAAGGGCTTCTAGGACGCATATCGCACGTGAAATTATAATCATCCCAGCCGACGGCATCTTCCCATTCGTGGTAGACCAGAGTAT
The DNA here is from genome assembly GCA_905147355.2 of Apotomis turbidana. Lineage (NCBI taxonomy): Eukaryota > Metazoa > Arthropoda > Insecta > Lepidoptera > Tortricidae > Apotomis > Apotomis turbidana. The sequence continues at coordinate 5,592,535 of LR990293.1, forward strand.
ATAGTACTAGCTGTGCCCCGCGGTGTTACCCGCTCATCCCACGGGAACACTACATTTATTCGGGATGAAAAGTATCCTATGTCCTTCCCCGGGACTAAAACTATCTATATACCAAATTTCATCTAAATCGGTTCAGCGGTTTAAGCGTGAAGAGGTAACAGACAGACAGACAGACAGACAGACAGACACACTTTCGCATTTATAATATTAGTATGGATTAATTTCAATTTGATACCTCCACGCGTTCCCGAGATAAAGGGTTTTGACAGACGGACGGACGGACAACCACGTGATCCTATAAGGGTTCTGTAATTTCCTTATTATGGTACATTGGTACAGAATGCTAAAAAGTACTTTAGAATTAGCAAAACTTGTCGATATAAATCACGCTCCGCGTATGGATGCAAGCCGGACGCGCAATTTATTTTGTAAATATAGAAAGCTTTTACACAATAACGGTCAATTTGTACTGGGCTACAATAAGAATCTAACCTAACCTAGTAATATGTATTATGTATATTGTGTAAAGTTTCCCAAAGCAAAATAAGTAAATTCTCTTACCCACAAATAGGCACACGTTCTTAGTAAGCGTTCGGTTATCGGTGCCGATGACCAGAACGGCCCATAAGACGAAGCCGACGGTGAGCGTGGCCACGTAGGTCATCAGCATCATGCCGGCCAGGTTCCGCAGCTGCGGCAGCACCGCGTACACGCCCAGCACCAGTAGCAGACACACGCACGACACCAGCATGACTGTGGGTTATTTAACTATTTATTTATTTGAAAAAGGCATACAAGTCACAAACTTAAGCATTTGATATTTGACACACATCCAACTATATAAAAGACCTCGTCATTTCAAACCGCTGATGTGACAAACAAAAGACTTAATATTTATTTAAACTAAAAACTATTTTCACACATTGTTAAAATAACGAAACGAGCCTACAACGAGACTTGATTGCATTCAGTGTTTATTTGTGTGTGTTTAGGAGTCCCTTCGAGACCATGAACCTAACATTACGTTCGTAATGTTGATGTAATGAATTTCATTAGTATTCCATTAATTACCGTATGTTAATGAACCTACCATATTCAGTGTATGTTGTTTTTTTAGCAGTACCAAGTCCTTCAGTATATTTAGCACGGACTCTGAAAGCCCACTCCCTCGGCCTCGAGACATTGCCATCAGCTCGGACAAGGATCCGCTGTTCCAGGCAAAACTCACCCGGCGACAATTGTAATTGCGATTGATTGAAATAATTCAGTTGCTTTAGTTGTAAACTTCCATCCTAGAAAACAACAGGACACTTTAATATAAAATAATGGCGGGCAAGGAAACCATCGCAAGTGTAAACTCTGCCGCGGTAAGGAAAAGGGGCGCATCTAACATTTTTGTCAAAAATTAGTTCTATACATATTCGGAATCAGCAAAGAAAGACGGAATTACCAGTATTTTTAAATTTGACTAAAAATGAACCCTGTGAAACCTACAATCAAAAAGGACGTATCTGCGGGATACCGTGAAGGATGTCGTGTTTCGGCAGTTCCGGGGAAATCTGCTGTATTCTACACCTTCGTTGTGTCGCCTAAATCTAACTAGTTTTAAGTCTTTATATATGTATTTTTGTAGTTCACAGTGCCTTGGTTTTTACTGCAATACTGTGTAACTTATTTGAATAAGAAATGAATTAATAACCTTCATAAAATTGAACGGTTTTTACACGTTATATTGTGCAGATAATATAATGATTAGGTACAAGAATTTATGTTTTTAGTAACGAGGACATATCAATCGTTACTAATACTTTTAGTTTGAAAAAAGTTTGAATAAAATTACACTTAATATGACTTAAAACGTCTTGGGGCAAGATTAAAAAGTTACGGGGAAAGATTGATATAGTTTTCAAAATCGTTTATATGCGCCTTAGATACATTTTATGTAGACAGTCCAACAGTATGTCAACGTAGTAGTTTAAAACTTTTATTCATATTTGAAAAGATCCAATATTTACCGCTAAAATACGATTTTCCTAAAATAATATTTCAATCTTACCCCACTTTGAGGTTAGGTAGACGAGAGTGTTTTTAAAGAATACGAATAACCTTAGGTCTGTCAGACCGCACGTAGGTTGTTAAGGGTTAACCCTTAACAACCTATCTACATTTTGAGAACCAGTTACTATTACTATGAGTTTTGAAAGCAGGTTAAGATGAAAACATCACTATTGCCGTCTTATCGTTTCAAAATTTGCCGGTGGAAGATTGAAATGTATGTAATCTCATAAAATAAGATAGATAATTAAAATCCACATTGGCAGGTAACTAAAATAACAATAACAAGCAATTTTATCAACATAATATGCAATTGTGTCAGTGCAAAAGAAGTTACAAAACATGGGACAAGATGAAAAAACGAGATTTGAGCGTAAAAAGCACACCTTGTCAAAAAATGGTTGCCTGTAAAGTCGGTTTTACGGGCGAAGGAAGATTTTACGTGACAACGTCTTTTTCTCGGTAGAATATTTATTTGTATCATATCCATTTACAATTTCCCTAACAACATTTTAAGTGTTACTTTCTGAACGCACCCATCACATGTGTCATTAATGTCATTATTTTACATGTTTTAAATCTTAATATGCGATAATCAGACTATTATGCATGTATGTTGTCGATTCCAAACCCTTATTTAGTCTAGATCTACATGTAATTATTCTAAAAATACCGAACCGACGGAACAAACGTCATATGTTTGACAGGTAAGTACGAACAGTTTGTATTTGTATGGGAATATAAAATTATCGTTTTTATTATTTTCCACTCATTTATTCTATATTTTCTCACCGTTTAAACCTTCCCTTGACTTCCACGAATATTTCAATACTAAAATTAGCCAAATCGGTTCAGCCGTTCTCGAGTTTTAGCGGGACAACCGGCCCTCCTAACAGACGTAAGCGGGCGTTACACTTTTTCATGAGTGACTCCGAGACGCAACCTAATTTAAGACGTTGTCACGTCAAAATTCACTCAAAAACTCACAATCACACTCACTGAGCAAACGGCAAAAACTGAGGGGCGCTGATCAACAAATTGGCGTTCTCATTAAAGTTAGGTACCGGAGCAAAAAATGTGCACGGAATAGGGAGCTATGAACGGGTTTTTATCTTATCCTGTTTTCCAACTTACCCCAACGCACCTTATAGGCTTGTGTTATGGATACTAAATGAGGATATACCTATGTACTTATATAGATAAATATATAGAAGACATACATAACCCAGGAACATCACACAAATATTTGTGCTTGATGGGATTCGAACCCAGGATCACCGGCACGGTAGGTACATAAGCAGCTGCGGCACCACGGCGCCAATCGCGTCATCAAACAATGTAAGTATAAAATGTTAGATTTTCAAATGATACGTAATAATAGAAAGTACTAACCCAGACCGGTTAGGTGCCATATGCGTAAACTTAATATAAAAATATAAATGAAAAAAAAAATAGCTTTTTTTATTAGCAGAAATAAGTAAAAAGAAATGTAGCTTGGAAATGATAAGATAATAATGTTATTCCCGCCTTTTACGGATACTGGTAGGGATACCTAACCGGTGCTAAAGGAGCCGTAATATAAATTGGATTTAAAAGGCAACTTTTACTGTTCATACAATTCTCCTCAATAATAATAATAATAAATATCAGACAACCTCACAAAAATCGATCTAGTCCCAAATTAAGCTCAAGAAGGCTTGTGTTATGGGTACCAGACGACGATATACATACTTATTTAGTTAAATATATACTTAAATACATAGAACAACCATGACCCAAGCACAAATATTCGAGTTCATCTCACAGATATTTGCCCTGGCCGGGATTCGAACCCGGGACCACCGGCTCAGTAGGCAAGCGCTTACAAACTGAGCCAGCCGCGTCGACAAATTATAGCGAAGAGCACACGGCAGTACCCCTGTTATAAGGGCCCAACGGACCGATTTATATTAAAGCTCCGTAGGCACCGGTTAGGTACCTATCCGTTGGACCCATAAATGGCGCGAAAAAAATTTCATCCTTTTTATATATCCTAATAAGCTACAGAAATAATTGTAACCCTTGTCTAGAAATCACTCCCTTATTCTTACCCATTATTATTCTTATCCATTCATCACTCCATCATTATTCTTATCACATTTCTTCGATCTAATAACGTCCTTTTTTTGACGTTGGTTATTACTACCTCATTTTGTAAATACTTGGGCAATGATTTATTTCATGTTATAAGTTTTATAAGAAGCAAGATTTGAGATCCTGTGCTATGATTATTAATATAAAAATATTGAAACAAGTAATTACCTCAAAAATGTATGTTTTGTGCTCTGATGGCGAAAAAATCGCTTCTAGAGGCATAGTAGATTCATAAAACTGTTCGCTGTAGATACGAGTAAAGTCCTCCAATTTTATTTCAGATTTCATTACGTTTTGCTTGATATTCATGTCATAAATGTCAAGTTTCCAATCGTTAGTTACATTGGTGCTGCTGCACAATAACAATAATGTGTCATTTATTTCCGTGTAAACTAAGATTTGTGTCGGCGGACAGCACTTTACCACACACGTGTTCTTGCATGCCTCCGTGATGTTCGTGATGTTAGTGCCATTCATAAAAGTAAATCCAAAGTCCGCTGCCTTAAAATGGTCGCTAGTATTTTGTGCGTGCACTATACATACCATAGCGTACCAGAAATATAGAACGGTCAAAGACATCGCCGAGTGCTGATTGTGGAAACGCTGAGGATAATTCTAGTACATTACTGCAGAGGCCGTGAAGTAAGGGATTGCTGGACGAGTTTGGGGTAGATGGCCGAGTCGAAGACGAGGCCAGATAGAACGAGTCCTGCAATCCCTGTTCCGGCCGAAGCTTGTATAGTGCTTTTCTCAAACGATGTGAGGAAATATTAAAATTAAAATAACTACTAGATAATCAAGTAAACAAAACAAAATATGCTACGGGAAAAAAGTAACTATTATTCGTTTTTACTTTTTTCCCGTAGCATATTTTGCATGACTAAATTTGCCTCCTCATAAAGTTCCCCGTAATCCTTTGTTCATAAGTTCCCCGTCACTCTCATCACTAGAAGTAATTTTTATGTCTGTTAAAATTATTTTATAATCACTACGAAATACGAATAAGCAGAAAAAAAGATTTTCAATTTGCCACCTTTTTTATTTTTTAAATATGTTATTTGATCCAGCTATTTGAGCACCATGTTTAACCGCACAAAGATTTTTTTTTATGTCGCAATTATGCTTACAGATTGTGGAGGTTGTTGGCTGTATGTAATTTTTCCTTTGCCAATTTAATTTTAGTATAGAAATTTAAAAAAATTAGAGCAGCGGACAAAAATGGATTTTCATACTAACTTTTGTGGCCTAGGCCAAGAAGTAATGTAGGGAGCCATAAACGAGAAACTTCATGTCCTCATATCGGGACATTAACGCATACATTTCCGAGCATGTTTGAGAAAAATATATTTTTCACTTCTGCTCAAAAAGCTTCGCGAAGTGAGGCTAAAATGGTAGTTTTAGCCTCTAGGGTTTAAATGGAAACCATAATAATCAATAATATACATTTCTATGTCAAAATATACATTTCTAGGAAAAAAAACTTATTCACGTGTCCCTGTAAACATGTTTATTGATAATTACGCTTTCCTTTTAAATGCTGTTTGTTTTAGACATTTTTATCTATGATCAAACTTGATTCTTAACATATTCCTTATTGATGACACTACCTTGTACAGGGCTATTGAGATTCATTGGTATATATTGGAACCTACAGTTTCAATTTGTCATTGATAAGTTTTGTTTAAAAAACTACTCGTAATTGACAAAATTGACTCGAAATTTACGGGTAAAAATAGTTTTTGAAATTTATTTTCGACTGCACGCAATGAAAACATGAAATAGCTATATGTTACTACATAGAACTCGGGGAAAAGTATTCACTTAAGAAGTTGGTTGAAATTATCAATACATTTGTCATAATATGAAAAAAATATTTTTTAAAAGGAATAAGGCCTCTTAAGTTATTTTTTTAGAGTACCGAATTTTCAGACTACTGTCTTTTTGAGTGTTTCTTACTCTGCGTAACGTTCAAAGAAATAAAAATAATAATAATACAAAAATGTGTCGATCCGGAATAGAAAACTTTAGAACACTTTGTGGCGTATTTTAGAGCTTCCAGTTTCTTACAAAAAACAGAAAGAGACAGACATATTTATTAAAAATGTTGGGTTAATAATAATAATCATCATCATTTAAGACGAAAAATACTGCTGGAAAAAGGCTTCGACAACGATTGCGCTTGCAATGGGTTTCTGAGATCATAATCAGATCGTTGTTCGCGTAGGTACATGACCAATAATAATGTGACTACTATAATCAATTAATCACTGTTATGCCCTTCATAATAAGTTATTCGTTGCTATTCACTATTTTCTGAACGTACATATATATCTAACTTTGACTTCTTTTTTTCGCACCTATGCACTCTGCACCCGACAAATTTAAAGTAGGTACTTTGTGAGCTGTAGACTAGCGATATTTTTTCAAAATTGCTGAATGACGACTTTTTATGTTTTCAAACCTTCACCATTTTTAAAGATTTCAAAAAAAAATACTCTAACAAAAGAAATTACAAAATACCACGGAGAAATGCGATCTGTAGGCGAACTGACGGAAATCCGCCAAAAAGTACACCTTTACTTATATCCACAGAAATAAAAGTTCAAACTACTAGTCGCGGCGGCGATAGACGAAAGACTAGGAAGTGACTTCACCAGCCAGCAAAAACAGTCAGACTGACTAGAAAGAGGACTTACTTACCCACGAGTAGGGTGCCATCCGTCCGGGTATCCCCGGATTTCTCCTTGTTTAGAGGGCGACCAGGGAGCGTCCGGGCGGGGTTTTATTTGTAGTCCGGGTTTAACATTTTCACGTAAAGTACGTCAAGAGACGTAAATTAGGTCGCTCATGATACGGGACCACGTTTGTTGTTGACGGCGACTTTTATCTTCATGAGACTACCATTTAATTTTATTTATTTATTTGGTTCACCAACAATTGTTTACACTAAATACTTACATCCTTGTAGGTATAACACAATTTCTGCCATTATCTAAGTGTAACAATCACTTATAGGTAAACACCGCATGCGTTTTATTATAAAACTAGTTAAAATTATTACCTACTTAACACTAATTATACTTAAATGTAAGTTATGCTCTTTAATGGCCTAAGCTTTTTATTTATGAAAGGTTTTTCCTAAACATTTATGAATAGTTTTTTTAAATTGCTGCGTCGAGTCAAAGTGCATATCCGTCTCATGACAGCTATTAAGGGTTTTACAAAGCCTTGGTACAGGTGAGTTGCTGCCGAGAACAGTTCGTCTAATTAATGGTAGTTTCATGAGGATAAAAGTCACCGGATCCTATCCTAATTATTGTATGAAATCGGATAATGTGTAGTGTAATTGTTAGGATCTATTACACTACACATTATCCGATTTCCTCCGATAATTAGGATCGGATCGGAAGGTCTGGAACGGGTTTTACACATACAATATCACGTTCAGAAACCTGGTTTGTGGTTACAGATTTCTAAGTTTAAATTTTTTTCTATACTTTATTTTATGTTCAATATGTTTTATTATAACTACCACATAACTACCAACTAATGGTATTTCAGTTTCATTTACATATTTTGACTAGTTAATATACTAAATACAACACAATTTAAACTGACACTTGAGTGATAAAGTTGTCTATACAAAGTGTCACTCAAGTGTTTAGCAATAACTATTGTATAAATATTATATAGAGACTCATACGGGTACGTATTTGAATATCGAAAGCTAATATATCTAACGTTAAAAAGTCGACGGTCAAAATATCGAAAGTTAAAATATCGAACGATCTAAATATTATCTACTATCATTATATCGACGTTGGAATACCTAAAAGTCAAATACCGAATTGCTAAAATATCGAGAGTTCAAAATATCTACAATCAAATTATCGATATATGTTAATATCGAAACCCAAAATATCAACCATCAAAAAGCCAACGTTTAAAATATCGACAATTGAAATAGCGAACGATCTTAATATCTTCTGTCATTATATCGACGGCTGAGATTCCGAAAGCCCAAATGCCGAACGGTAATTAAATTGCACATGGACAAAATAGGAGGGTAGATGCGAAATAATAATGAGCTGTGTGTGAAAGTCCGAATCTAGGGCTCTCGCTGGTTAGGACGCGTGCCGACACAGAGCACCCTAGAGTGTTTTTGTAAAGCCGGAGGCGCGGAGGGAGTGCAGCCCTCGCCCCGCCGTGACAAAGCTCGGGAGCCGTGCGAAGCGGAGCGGCTGAGGCTGGTCGCCGAAGACGACCAACAAGCCGAAGCTACGGAGTGGAGTACAGGCGACCGCGCTTTGCCACGCAAGGGCGGAAGGGCTGCTCTCCCCGCAGCGCCGGAGCTAAGGCTGAGTCAGTTTTGCTTTATATCAAACATTGCACTGGGTCAACCTAGTCTTTAGGTCAACCTCGAGTCTAAATCGAGCAAAACTGACTCTGCCTTAGCTCCGGCGCTGCGGGGAGAGCAGCCCTCGCCCGCCGTGACAAAGCTCGGGAGCCGTGCGAAGCGGAGCGGCTGAGGCTGGTCGCCGAAGACGACCAACAAGCCGAAGCTACGGAGTGGAGTACAGGCGACCGCGCTTTGCCACGCAAGGGCGGAAGGGCTGCTCTCCCCGCAGCGCCGGAGCTAAGGCTGAGTCAGTTTTGCTTTATATCAAACATTGCACTGGGTCAACCTAGTCTTTAGGTCAACCTCGAGTCTAAATCGAGCAAAACTGACTCTGCCTTAGCTCCGGCGCTGCGAGGAGAGCAGCCCTCGCCCGCCGTGACAAAGCTCGGGAGCCGTGCGAAGCGGAGCGGCTGAGGCTGGTCGCCGAAGGCGACCAACAAGCCGAAGTCACGGCGGGCGAGGGCTGCACTGTCTCCGCGCCTCCGGCTTTACAAAAACACTCTAGGGTGCTCTGTGTCTGCACGCGTCCTAACCAGCGAGAGCCCTAGACTCGGATTTTCTCAGCCATTAGGCTGCCATAATATGTAAGGTGATAGCTCTACTATTTTTAAGAACAAATATTATTTAAAAACATCGAAATACTTTCAATATTTTATCATTCGACGTAATAATATTTTGATATTTCACTTGTAGATATTCAGATTTTCGACATTTTAGTGTTCGAATATTGTACCTTTCGGTAATATAGATATTCGATATTTAGAATTTCGACCTTAGAATCGTTCGAAGTCTCAATTTTCGATATTTTATATGTCGATATTCAGATTTTCGAAATTTAAACATTCGATAATGGTACCATTCGATAGTGTATACTTTCGATATTTTGAATTTCGACGTTATGATCCTTCGATATTCTAATTTTCGATATTTTAACCGTCGATATTTAAATTTTCGATATTCAAATACGTACCCACTCATACCTGCAGACAAACAGTACAAACCGTTTTGCAGGAAATTGTATATGTTTTTAGCTTTACACTTTAATTAATAAATAAATAATAAAAAAAAAAAACATTTGTTATAAAAGTTGGGACATAAAAACGCACCCGAAAATAAAATTTAAAAGTTGGAAGTTTTCACAATTCACGTACAACACGTAAAGTTGTTCTGTGGAGAATACATACTGTTACAAGAAAGTCAAGCCCAATTTGGAGTAATGCTAAAAGCCTGCATATAATATATTACACATATTGAAAATTATCCGAGACTATTGGCGTTTTTAAAGAAAATAAAACTGAAAGAATCTTGCTCGGATCCCCACCGTCCATCAACTTCCAAAGCAAGTGCTATGGAAAATACCCAGTTGCCAGACTTCCATTTTCACACATTCACAACTAATGTGTCAAGTAGTTCACAAGTGACAAATATTAATATAACAGTGCTTAAGAAAAACTCATAGATAAATACAAATTACGGCAATATTTATTGAATTTTAAATAAGTGTGCTTTTCTCGTATTTATTTGGTTTGGATTTGAGTGTTATGTTTTAAATTTGATATGTTAAATAGAAGGCAAAATTACATGTATGATTATTTTTATATTTAAATTGTTTTCTTGCATTTTGCATTCTAAACAGAGAATCTAAACCAAACTATATATTACTAATATCCAGTTCCCTGGTTCGAAAACATTCGTCTACATATCCGAGGCATAATTTTTAGGAGACATAATTTACATAATTTTGTAGGGTCGATTGCAAAAAAAATGTACATAGTTAAGGGCTTTACCTAATTAAAACAAAGTTAATAAATTCCTCTGTGTGACGAAAGTTACCCATACATTTTGTATGACTTTTTGATAATAGAGGCTAAGTGCAATTTTTGAAAGATCATAAAATTATATTTTATGTCGATAGTCCTTAAGGATCTACGATTTTACTTTACCATGGTTTTTAGAAATGCTTTTTTTTAAATTGTCATTTTCTTAATAATAGTGGTTGAAGGGAAACTAAATGTAATAATAACGTTATTATATCTGTATGAATAAGTAAAAAAATCTGTAGATAATATAATTAATACTCATGATAGTCTTGGAGAAATAAAATAAAAGCACAATACATTTTTTTACATTTATTTATTGGGCATAGATTTCATTATATTAATTATATAATGCCATAAATGTTGAAAAGATACACAAACAAATATGCTAATGACACCTAGTAGTGTAATTAAATTACTTTGTCAATAAGTTACTAATTGACATTTAAAAAAACAGCCTGTAATTTTGTGTGTAAATATTAATTTATTAATGCATCTCTCGTCTCGCCGCACCCTAAACATGAGACTATGAAATAAGAAACAAGTAAGTACACATTTCATTACAATACATGTTTGATTTTTTTTCTCACACACACCCGAAGGTACACTCTCATGGTGGTTTACTTTTTCATTTGTACATCAAACATTTAAGGGAGTTCACACACGGTGATCTTTAACAGCGATTCAGTAGCAATGCAGTCGCAAAAAACAGGCCGTGATACCAAGGGAATGCATGACATTTAAGAAAAAAACTTGAATTGTTGTTTACCGGTAGGAATAACCCACTTCATTCCTAAAACGTTACAGATTTTACTGTAGCATAAAAAAATAAGTACTTAAATGTTTTTTTCTCAAACATCCAAGGAAATGTCGTTCTTATGATCGTGGTAATAGAACGCGAAATACGTCTTTGTATAGCAATTGTTGAAGGTTCGTTCTAATTTCAAATTAGAGGTCAATAAAGGAATTTCATACAACATTATTGGCCGTGGCCAACAAAGAGATTGTCTTTTGTTTCAGTGGGGTTTATTTCTTTTATTGATAATCTATGGCATACTGCCAATAAAAAAAAACGTAGAATTTGTGCATGTATATTTACGTTTTGTTTCTTATATTTAACTAGATTATTCAATTAGATTAAAATAGATATTTAATAAAATAAACTAGGTATCACGTTAACTGTTAAAAAATATAAAAATATCTAAATAATAAGGTGTTGTAATTTTTTAATCTTAACATTTGGTCGCAAAAACATTAACCCGAACATCTAAAAAAATAAATTTTGAAAAAAGTAAAAATTTGGCGGGAATAGTAAAAATATATGAATATATAAGTTGAACATTTTTTTTTTTACATACAGAAGAATTTTATTATTTCAAACAAATGTAAACTTAATCAAGGAATACATAGTTGAACATTTGTATTATTTCCTTGGATTTATTTGAGAAAAGCACTATACAAGCCTCGGCGCGAACAGGGATTGTCGGCCTCGTATCTCTAGATGGCCTCGTTATCACTCGACCATCTATTACTACTCGGCCGACAATTCCCTATTTCACGGCCTCTGCAGTAATGTACTATTTCTACTCCAGTACTTTTTTCTGTCATTTATATAGTTACTAAGTCTAATATAAAGACATAAATTATGAAAGTCTTTAAAAGTCTATATTCACTGCCCAAAAAAACACTGCTAAACGATGTTCTAATGTCGCCAAAAAAGCATTACTTAGTACCACATATTACAAAATAAACAGCTGCATTCACACAATTTGCAATATAAAAAAAAACTTTTTGTACTAAGGTATTGCTGCCAACTTAAAAAAAGATTTATGTTTTGTGCTTAGATGTATAGTATAGTGAACCTTTAGGTAAAAAAATTTGTTGATTCCGAGCGGGAACATGTAATTATTTTCTTTGTTGTTTATTTGCATTTTATTTATGAAATGTCGAGTCTTAGAAAAAGTATTGTATGCAACTTTGTATTGTATAAGTAGGTCAAAAAACGCTCGTGGCATCTTTCTTACGATGCCACTCGCGTTTTTTTTCCCTCTTATACAACTGTTGCATAAAATACTACTATTTCGAACTCATTGAGTATTATTTCCATTTTTATTTAATCGCGAACTCTGATAGTGAGTGGAATTTACGGGCTGCAATATGCCAATAATGGTATTTCCCGTTGAGAACCTGAAAACAAAATGTACTATTTATAATTATGTGTCACATTTGAAACGGAGTAAAGAGATGAAACCTTATTTCTCAGGTTAACCAAAAATAAGTATGCCAATTCATGCCAATCTGACTATTTCGACTACTTAATGAAAATCAGTCAAATGAGTAACAAGCGTCGATCCGGCACAGGGATACTGGTGCTGCAAACAGCTTTCAGACAATAATGTGCATTGTACATACGTCATATACTTGGTGTCCTATCGTTTGACCAAAAAACGTTTGACCAAACAACGTTTCACCAAAATAACGTTTCACCAAAATAACGTTTCACCAAAATAACGTTTCGCCAAATGATCATTTTACAAATGGTTCATTTCACCAAATAATCATTTGACCAAATGATCATTTAGCAACTGAGTCATTTGACCAAATTTGAGGTGAATCAATCACCTTTCAGAACAGATCCGACCCGGCCGGGTTAGGTTAGGTTAGTTTTTTTTTTATATCCATAGAGGACAGGACAGGACAGGACGGGACGGGACGGGACGGGACGGGACGGGACGGGACGGGACGGGACGGGACGGGACGGGACGGGACGGGACAAGATAAAGATAAGATAAAGATAGGATAAAGATAAGATAAAGATAGGATAAAGATAAGATACAGATAAGATAGAGATACATTTATTTTCATCTTCATCCTCATCCTCATCCTCATCCTCATCCTCATCTTCATCTTGAAATAACGTTTGGTTAAATGATCATTTGGTCAAATGATTATTTGGTGAAACGTTGTTTGGTCAAGTGATCATTTGGTCAAATGATACTTTTGTAAAATGATCATTTGGCGAAACGTTATTTTGGTGAAACGTTGTTTGGTCAAGTGATCATTTGGTCAAACGTTTTTTGGTCAAACATTAGTGAACCCATATACTTGCATTAACGTCAAATTCAAAACTTTGTTTATCGGAATGCTGATTAATCCATCGTTCTTCTTGCGAAATAAATTCTGAATCTTATTAAAAAACACTTAACTTTCATCAGTCATCACTGTGGATAGTTTTGGCTTCATTATGCAAAAAATACTTGAAATTTGCGGAATATTAAGTCCTAATTCCTCTTTGTTTACATCAGTGACACTCACCGACTTTCAACGCCATTTACCAAAAATTTGTCGTTTCCAGTTAGATAAATTAGTACCACTAAAAATCCGCAACATGGCGTGGGTTGTAATTTTATCGTGCTGACTTTATATTACTATAATTATAATTAGTTGTGTTATCTCAAATATGGCATGTAAGATTACGCGTGAAGTTAAAATTACCTTTTACACAAAAGCACGATGATATGCTTCTTGCAAATGAATATGATGAAGATGAACAGTCCTACGAGGCAGTTAAAGATATCGGGCGCGAGCCACAAGGGCGAATCTGTCTTGTAGACAGAGCCCACCACTTCCAGGATCCAGTTGATGCCCATGACAAGAGATAGTTTTAGGTAAATACCAAACCTGAAAGGACAAAGGTATTATAGGTACTCTCGTAAGTCCCAAAGTATGAAACACAATTAAAATCCCTTTGGCCACGTTTACAATCAAGTTTTGAAACTAGCTTGGAACAAGGATTTCTTTTTCTTAATTTGATACCAGGTTAGCAATGTAGAATTTGATGTTGATGATTGTTTTTCTACGTAACTGGGTATCAAACTAACAATTTTAAGTTCTCCGTCCGTAACCGGGTTACAGACCAAGATTTTTTTAATTCTTTCTTCATAACCGGGTAACGAACTAATATTTTTTAGCTCCTCCTTCGTAGCATAGCTGGGTTCCAAACAAAAAACACTGTGCAAAAAACTTTGCGACCCAAGTGAGTTATAAAACAGAACTTGGTTACAAACGTGGCCGAAGGGATTAAAATCGGTTATTGAACCTTTATAAAATTTAAGATGATTAGATTCAGAAACGGCACGAGTTTGTTTTCAGGGCTATCTGTGCCATCATAATCACATTCCTGACGCATTGCTGTGATTGAAAGCGCGATTGTCAATATCCGGTAACAAGGTAGGTAACAACAAGGTAGGTTTCTTTAAGCTTTGATCTTTGTATTTATGGCTTAAATAAAAAAATGTGGTGTACCTACCCACATTAAAAAATGAGACATTACATGTTTCATAAATTTATAAGGTAGGTAACACTTTAGGAATCTTAGTACCAACTGTGAGCATTAATAATGAGATTCGGATATTAGAAAGACATTTCAGGTTACGACAGCGACACCCACTTATGCCGTGCCGCGTCGCGCAATGTCGTGGTCGAGCCGTAACATCGCACGTTACCGCCGTTACACGAAGTTTCCCTCAATATTCTTCACCTGTTCTTTTCCTTGTTAGTTCTCCTGCTCTCCCCAGCGCTGTGCTTAAAGACATTGCTCTTGATTTGCCAGATGTTGTAAGCAGTCATCAGGAACAAGGTTATGTTGATGCACGTCGTTATTAAGATCGGGCCGTTCATATACAACAGCCGCTCAGCCTCTGTTGATCGTGTCAGAAGTGGGACGCTATTTTACATAAAGTATTAAGAACCATGTAACAAACCTTACAATAGTTACTCTATTAATTAACTGAGAAACACAAAAGAAGTATCCAGAATACTGCGGGGTCTGAGAAGAGAAGCTCAAAGAAGAATGAGTTAGAGTTAGAGAGACATTAGGTAATTAATTTATCAAATTGAATGCAAGTTCAGAATCAACTACATTAGTTATTACAAACAGACGGATATTATTGTGTGTACCCCTAAAACATATTATCAAATAACATTATTCTCCGTTGTCGGGCTTCAGCCTTTAGTCCCATTTCGTAGCCGATTTGGTAGCTAGCTACGAAATGGGAGAAATAATCCCGATTCGAAGCTGGCTACGAAATGGGAATATTAAAGTCCCATTTTGTAGCCAGTTTTTAAAGCTGGGTACCAAATGGGAAAAATAATCCCAATTAGAAGCTGGCTACGAAACGGGAATATTAAACTCCCATTTTGTAGCCAACTCCCAATGTTCAGTCAAAATAGTAGTATAAATTTTTGCAAGAAGCAGAAATATGTATATCTTTAAGCGTAATGTTTTTTTTTTTATTTAAATAAAAGTCGAGTTTAGTTGGTTCTATTATACTTATCTTTTATTTATTATTTAAGTGTAACAGCTAAAAAGCTTGTGTGGGAAATCCATAACTCAATCATTGCCAAGACTAAATACAGCTAATTTTATTTTATCAAAAAAAACACACACTGCAAACAAAACACAAAGGTTAAGAATTATATTAAAATATATTCAATACTGTACTTTGCCCGCGGCTTCATACGCGTGTTTTTTTAAACCTAATTAAATGTGCCTACTCTCATATGGTAAAATAGGTATATAGAACTCTGAAACGTGTCGCAGTAAACCCTCAGAATACATTTTTAGTAATTGGTTGCCTACAAGATGGGAAAACATATTTCCCTTTTTGTAGCTTCTACCATAGGTACCTAACTACGAGATGGGACTAAAAGCCCATTTGGTAGCTAGCTACAAGATGGGAAAAAACGTTTCCCATTTCGTTGCTAGCTACCAAATCTGGCTACGAGATGGGATTTTTTTGCCCATTTGGTAGCTAGCTACGAAATGGGAAATGGGATTTCCCATCTTGTACCTAGCTACCAAATCTGGCTACGAAATGGGACTAAAGGGGCTTCCGATGGTGGTGGTTTGTTATATTTATTTGCGTATTTATTTTTCCTCTTGCGGTTGAAAGATGCATGAAAAGATTAGCACTAATTGACTAGCAAGTTATTATATCGCGGATTAATAAAAAAGAAAAGGATTAGCCAAGCAATATTATTGTTTTAATCATATTATTAAAAATGTTGATGTTCATTTACCTTCCATGAAACAGTTGTTTGTGTCCATGATGTGAGGCTTGATGAAGTTGGGCAGTTCGGTCAGGTCCATGGAGTCGACGATGAGGATGAAGAGGACTGGGACGAGCGGCACGCCCCAGCCGTAGAGGCTGTACCATGCGAACTTGACGAGGGCCCCGTGACGGGGCATCTGCTGCATCTTTCGGAACCCCCTGTGGTAGGGAATCAAGTCAATCCTTCATCACCTTCGTTACAATAAAAAGTAAACACATCTATAAGGTTTCCAACCTTAAAAACGTCAAAGTTGTATTAGTGTGTGAGCTGACAGAAGAGTTTCGAGTTTTATACCTGTCTCGCTCGCTCTTACGCGATCCAGATAACCTCTGTTTTCACCCGAACCCGAACCGCAATCAGAGAGCCCACGGACTTCTAATTCAATGGAAATACAGACGCCAAAAGGGATTTTCAATCGGCGGCGGCGCGAACCACAAAGGATTACTTAAATCGCGGAATACGCCTCAGGGTCAATTCTTCTATGTAATATGGGTTGCACAAATGTGTGGCCCATTTATGAATGAATTCATTGCATTTGTTGTAGTTGCAGAAACTGCAATACGACTGCAATAGAACTGCTCATAATTCATTACATGTTCCGCTCCGCCAGTTACTTGTGGATGTGAATAGAGTGCACACGTACCTCTATTTCAATATGGATGACTTGAAAGAGCAGTTGGAATGCAGTTATATTGCTGCTGTGCCAACTGCTATACGACTGCATTACGACCGTACAGCCAGCTCGCAGACGGTGTGCGGTTGACAGGACTGTACGGCAACTGTAAGCGGACTGTACAGTCGGTTTGCAGTTTTGATGCATGTACACCAACTGCACTAGAACAGCCATTTCGCAGCTAGGTTGCAATTCAAATGCTGGCCCTCTGTACCGGTCGTTAGATAGAAAGGGATAGCAAAGGATAATTGATCATCTCACCTCATGGTCCACCAGATGTCGAACGACATGACATTCAGCCAAGTAAAACTCGCCACTATTGCATAATACATCATGAAAGCTGTAAAAAATATATCATTTTAATCATGATGCCTCATGTGGAATTTTACAATATACGTAGGTACGTATATTGGGATGTGATCAAAATGTCACCATGATTTTTTTTAAAGTTATACTTATATCAAACCCGGCAAGTACGAGTCTGACTCGCGCACCGAGGGTTCCGTACAAACCAAACACTTAAGGGTTAAGTTTGCACCTAGTATTTATAGCGTCGTATACAAATGAGGTGCAAAGTTAACGCAACCGATCACGTTTGTTGTATGGTAGCCTCACGTATTTTTTTAGGGTGCCCTTCTAAAATTCTTCTTCTTTCTTCTTCTTCTTCTTTCTTGGTCTAAAATTTTATGTTCTAAAATTGTTTGGCCGAAAATGTTTGGTCTAATATTTAATGGTATACTTATTCTTTAGCATAAAGATTTTATTGCATACATATTTTTTGTCCTAAACCATGTTTGACCTAAAATTGTTTAGTATATTTTTTTATGACTAAAAGGCTAAAAGTATAATATTGTTAGGTATAATTATTCTTTAGACTAACATAAAACCTCCTAAAAACCCATATGCTGAAGCGAGCAAGCGAAAGTATAAGTCGCTCCCAGAACAATAGTTTAGGTTAGAACTGCGTCCCCAACAAAAATAAGGCGCTCCCAGAACAGTTGGTTAGGTTAGGTTAGAACTGCGTCCCTAACAAAAATAAGGCGCTCCCAGAACAGGAGGTTAGGTTAGGTTAGAACTGCGTCCCTAACAAAAATAAGGCGCCTCCAGAACAGTAGGTTAGGTTAGAACTGCGTCCCTGACAAAAATAAGGCGCTCCCAGAACAGTAGGTTAGGTTAGGTTAGAACTGCATCCCTTGCAAAAATAAGTCGCTCCCGGAACACTAGGTAAAAAATAAGACTAAGAGAAAATTTATATAACTTTATACATACATAGCTACACACAAATACACACTACTAATAATATATTAGTACATTATGATACAAGCGTGCTAAGTTGGTCATTACAATCGAGGCGGGTTTGCAGCGTAATAGAGCCGGTGTCGTTGAATAGGTCTTGTAAAAATAATAGGGGTCTTCTAACATTATTTTTTGATAAAGTCAGCAGTTTTGTAAATATTCGCTCCAAAAACAAAAAAATAGTGTCCCGTCCCCCCCCTCTAACTTTTCAACCACGAGTCAAAAAAAAAAATCGCAAAAATTCATGTTAATGAGGCCTTATAAGTACTTTCAATGAAAACAATATTGAACAAAATCGGTCGAGCCGTTTTTGAGTTATCGCCAAATTTCATATTTTTTCTTTACAAGGTCGAAATTGACTTCCAGAAGGTAATAAGTGATTATACAGTTTCTAGGACCTTTTTATAGAGTTAAAATCTTTCTTAACTTAAACCTCGGGCTTAAAACAGCAGTTTATTGTGAAGGATGAGCAACTACGGAACCCTACACTGAGCGTGGCCCGACATGCTCTTGGCCGGTTTTTAGGGATATAAAAAAAAACGGCAGAGTCGGATCTGCTCTGAAAGGTGAATTTAAAGTTTGAAAATAGGTTGAGGTGAATCAATCACCTTTCAGAGCAGATCCGACTCGGCCGGGTTAGGTTAGGTTAGTTTTTTTTTATATCCCTAAAAAATATTTTCCATTTTAGTTGTAGCGAGCTGGACCCGTACATGCAAGTGAAATGATATTACGTGAAGTAAGTTTTATGTAATTTAAAAAGATTTTAAACGATAAATTATGAAACGTACTTCTATGAAATAATACATCTGTGTAATTAATCATCCGCCATTTGAAAATTCGTGATATAAAAATACTCGTAATGAAATTTCGATGAAGTGAGTTGTCGATGAAATGAAAATACTTGAAATCTTTGAAATCTTTGAAGTAAAATCTGACGTAACGAGTGTCGGCGATTCAAGGGTAAACCCTTCAAGAATGCAATCAGATAATGGAAATGGAATGGAATATGTTTTTATGTCAATACCATTTTTGTTCCTAACAGTGCTTTTTAACATGGAGTAGATAGACCACAGCGATGTAGGCTTATATTTATTTGCTAGCTCATGAAAATAAGCTTAAAATACGTTTTCCGAGAACGACTGGGCTTTTTTGCTGGATTCGTCAATTCCACATCTAAATCTTCTTCATTACTTGATCTCGACATTTTTGTAAATGTAATCACAACCTAAGTACAGCTGTGGTACAGCGATAAACTCGAATAAACAAATTTTATGCAAAGCAAAATGGCGCGGATATTTATTTTTTGCGTGCCTTGCATTGGTTGAATTAGTTATGCGCGCGCAGGTGCAAAATGGAAGCAATGACGAAATCGTCAAACAGCCAAATATTAAAAATATAATCATAATATATATATTTAATTATGCCTGATGCAAATTAGTGTCAATTAAATGACAAAATTAAATAATTTGATGAAAATAATAATAATAATAATAACGTTTATTCAATACAAAACCTTATCGCTAATGTTCATCCTCTGCCATACTACAAGGCGGTTTATTGGCAGTTGAGGCTCCATATATTTAACTAATTGTTTAATTATTGCGTTTAATGCATCACAATTACTTTATCCACAAAAATGTTGCTTATTATATAAAAGTAAAAAATATTTGTTGAAATAGAAAAAGAAACGGTAAAGTAAACACACTAGTGCTTAATAGAAAAGTCAAAAGCACGCGTGTTTTATAGGATACCGTACGGCCATACAAACAGTATGGTATGGGCCACTCCACTTTACGAACACGTTTGGGTGTTTCATCTTTGGATGGAAAAAAATAAACTGTATTTTTTATGACTTCGCTTGGGGATCGGGTCTGTATAATAAAGTAAATGTTTGTTCCAAATTTCAAGAAAATTTGAGGACGTTTATAGGTTGCGCAAACTAACCACTTTTACAACAAATGCTAAAATCCGTAATAGTTCTGAAGGTACTGATTTTATATTTTATAATATGTTAAACATAAATATCTCTGTTTGGAAGTAAAGAGTATTTTACCTGTAGAGAAGTTTAGATGTAAATAATTATACTATTGTTTAATTTCTATAAAGTCAGAGCCGAGGAGAAGTTCGAGAGAAACGTGTAATTTTACCATTTATAGAAAAAATACAGCAAACGCTTTCAAGAGCAGATACATCAGCGTTTTCGACATCACTAAGAATATAGAAGAAGTCTATTATTTTTAATCGATCGATCGGAGATAATTTACATCATATTTTACAAAAATATAGAATAAATAACAAAAAAGCAAATCGTAGTTTTGGAGCTCTGAACCTATAGACAAAAAATTAAAAAGTTAAGAAGCCGGAAAATATATGTATTTGTGTAATTTGCTATTGCTTATCAATATGTAATGCATATCAGTATAGCAAGTATGCTATACTGATATGTATAGTAATACAAAAATAACATTTTCACCTCACTCGCTCGGAAAACCTCCGTTTATAGGGCGAAATCTGCGTGCAAAAGTCTATTTTATCCGCTAGCGTGCAAAAGTCATTTGAAATTCGAACACCACGATTTTGATTCTCTGTGGTGCATGTAACTTTTTTTATATTTAAGACTCCTTCAACGCGTGACTGATTCATCAGTCGATAAATCTTCGAATAACCAATCAACGCACGCCAATAAAGGGCGATCTGGTCAGGCCAGCTAAAATCATAATGTACGTGTACGTTTGAATACTTCTTTTAAAAAAAAAATACACCTACAATATCACGTCCAGAAACCTGGTTTATGGTTACAGATTTTTAAGCTTTTATTTCTTCTACACCTTATTTTATGTTGAATATGTTTATATATATTAATAGTAAGTATTTCAGTTTCATTTACATATTTTTACTAGTAAATATATTAAATACAACACAAATTTTAATATTTATTCGTTATAAAAGTTGGAACATGAGAGTGTACCTAATTTTTGAACGCACCCGAGAAAAAAATAACTAATTAAAAAGTTGGAATTTTTCACAATTCACGTAAACAACGTAAATTTGTTCTGTGGAGAATACAAACTGTTGTCTTACTTTATAGAAATATCGAAAACAAGAAAGTTAAGCCCAATTTGGAGTATTTATTCAATGCTAAAAGCCTGCATTAAAACGAAAAAGGATTAGTTATAAATATTTGGAGACGATAAGTAATTACCGAAACTATTGGCGTTTTTAAGGAAGATAAAGCCGAAATAATCTTGTTCGGATCCCATCGTCCATAACTTCCAAAGCAAGTAAAAAAACTAAGAGCGCCCTCTCTCGCTTGCTCGGTCACCACTGTAAAGTGGTGCGGTAAGATGTGAATATTAACGTATTCACATAGAGGTCGCTAAGGTGTAAAAAACCTTTCAAATAAAACCGGCCAAGTGCGAGTCGGACTCACGCACCGAGGGTTCCGTACAAACACTTTCCATCCCTAAGTGGTTAAGTTAAGTTTGCACCTGGTATGTATAGCGCCCCATATAAATTGGGTGCAAAGTTAGGTATTAAAAAAACTACTTACTAGATCTCGTTCAAAACAATTTTCGTTGGTAGTTTTTATAGTAATGTACATCATATGTTTTTTTTAGATTTTTCATTTTCTTATTTTAGAAGTTAGAGGGGGGGGGACCAACTTTTTTCCACCTTGGAAGCGTCTGTCACGCAAACTATTCGGTTTAGAAAAAAAATATTTTAGAAACCTCGATATCATTTTTAAAGACCTATCCATAGATAACCCACACGTATGTGTTTGATGAAAAATATTTTTTTGAGTTTTAGTTCTAAGTATGGGGAGCCCCCAGTATTTATTATTATTTTTTTTATTTTTGCATCAAAATCTTAATGCGGTTCACAGAATACATCTACCTACCAAGTTTCAACAGTATAGCTCTTATAGTTTCGGAAAAAAATGGCTGTGACATACGGACGGACAGACAAACGGACAGACGGACAGACGGACAGACAGACATGACGAATCTATAAGGGTTCCGTTTTTTGCCATTTGGCTACGGAACCCTAAAAACAATGCAAAGATCGACACACAAAGCATAAGGATAAATTCGTTAGATCTTCCTGGAGCTAGGGTAGCGAAATGGTTAACGCGCTGGACCGGCAATCCAGAGGTACCGGGTTCGATTCCCGGTCTCTTCCCCCAGGTAGCTCCTTTTTCAATTTTTCTTTAAGCTTTGATCTTTGTATTTGGCTTAAATAAAAATAAAAAAATTGTGGTGTACCTAACTACCCACATAAAAAAATGAGACATTAGTGTTTCATACATTTATAAAAAACCTAACAGCGCCCTCTCTCGTTTGCTCGGTCACGACTGTAAAGTGGTGCAGTAAGATGTGAATATTAACGTATTCACATAGAGGTCGCTAAGGTGTAAAAAACCTTTCAAATAAAACAATGCAAAGATCGACACACAAAGCATAAGGATAAATTCGTCAGATCTTCCTGGAGCTAGGGTAGCGAAATGGTTAACGCGCTGGACCGGCAATCCAGAGGTACCGGGTTCGATTCCCGGTTTCTCCCCCCAGGTAGCTCCTTTTTAAATTTTTCTTTAAGCTTTGATCTTTGTATTTGGCTTAAATTCGAAAGCAAGTGTTATGGAAAATACTTCCGAGTGGCCAACTAATCCTTCCCAGAATGCCATTCTCCCACATTCACAATGAATGTGTCAAAGTAGTTTCAAATACAAATATAATATAACAGTGCTTAAGAAAAACTCAACGATAAAATATACACGACGATAATACAAATTACGGCCATATACTGATATTTTTTTATATGTGTGCTTCTCTCGTATTTATTTGGTTTGGATTTGAGTGTGTTATGTTTTTTTGATGTGTTAAATAGAAGGCAAAATTAAATATGATTACCTATTTTAATGTTTTAATTGTTTTTTTTTGAATCTTGCACTTTCCTCGCTGTAGTGAGGTGAAACGTTGTGTGTTCCGCATGTCTGCAAAATTATTTAGCTTCTCATGTCTTGAAAGCCTCGCTACGGTCAGGAATCTTTCGCTCATGGTTCAATCTTAGATTCCTTCACTCTCTCAGCTTTCAATTTCAACACTCGCGCCAAATAACAACTTTGCAGCCTTGCATAACAAATAACTATTTCACGACACTGCTCGAAAATGTGGATATAGATTACCTGAATCCTGTACACAAAACCGCTCATATATATTCATTTGTAAACTGTACCTATATATATGTTAGTACCAACACGACAACAATGTAGCACGTTACGGTAACAGTTCGTATCTACACATGAATTTCATAGTAAGATACGGCTGTTTAGAAAATATTTCAGTGTAATTTTCTCGGCCGACTTAAATGACAATTTATCCAATCAACGCTTAATCGTCTGCTGCATTTTAAATTAAATTGAGCAATGAGAATGCGTCATTTATGAGGTGTATTTTTTTCTTAAACTTACAAATACCCGCGAACAAGTTTATTTTCTTAAGTAAGTAAATACGCCTCAGGTTTACTTTTTAATAAGTTTTCGTTAATAAGGTTTTACCCTGAAAATCATGAACATTTACAATTTAAAGTATGCTATGGGCCGTAAAACATTTTCCTAATTTCAGCAATGACTTATTTTTCAACAAATAAACAGTTTTCAACACATGAACACTGAATTTATATATGGAATTGAAAACCATCACTCCATTGCGTGAGATGCGCGCATGCGTTACGGGGTAGGTATAAAATACTCTTATATTAATGGATTTCCTCGCAGTAGTCGTGAAAAGTACTCTGTTCGGTCTTGGCTGAAAGTACAATAAATTAACTCGTATTGTACTCGTATATCAAGACTTGACTTGGCTATTTTTTACTTATTAACCGACTTCAAAAAAGGAGGAGGTTATCAATTCGAACTAATTTTTTTTTTTTTCTATGTATGTTACTCGATATCTCCGAGAATCGTGAACCGATTTTCAATTTTTTTTTTTATCGAAAGGGTATAACTCCGAGTTGGTCCCGTTGGCACTAAGTCGGGATCTGATGATGGAATCTTGGAGAAATCGAGGGAACTCTTCAAATGTTATAGGGACATGTACGGCGCTTTCGGTAATTTATTGATAAAGTCAAGAATTTACATTCAGTAAATAGGATTTGGTGGACTAAAAAGCAAAAAAAAATTTTTTAACAAAAAAAAGAACCGACTTCAGTAAAACTAAAAAGCCAACAATAACCCGTTCAAGTACAGATTACATTTGACTCACCCTTCGAAGTCGGTGTCAAACCTCGCGTAAACTATAATATATAAATATAAGAACTGAGTGGTTTGGGATCGACTTCGAAGGGTGAGTCAAATGTAATCTGTACTTGAACGGGTTATTGTTGGCTTTTTAGTTTTACTGAAGTCGGTTCTTTTTTTTGTTATTTTTTTTTTAAATTTATATTATATTTGTCTAATCATAACCTATTCTCCGAAAAGTAAGTACGCAAGGTAGTGTACGTCCTGTTACTTATACTGTTAGCTTGAAATACGAGTAATACTATGTTACTTTTATAAAATTTAGTCAGTTTGTGAAAACTAGCCAAGTCAAATCTTGATATTGAATTACACCCCAAGTAAAATAAATGCATTGAGTATGTCGTATGTCTCTAATTTTAGGGCAAAGAACTTGGCGCCCATATAGATCTCAATTCTTTTGTCGGCGAAGTGCACGCGATATTGAACTTGGCTCTCATTTAACATTTATGTTTTTGATGGGATATCATTACCTTTTGTACAGAAATTATTATGATGTGTAAATTAGTTAATAATTAATTGTTAATTCCTTGTGTGTGTGCTATTCTAGTTAGAGTTGCAAAGTGACGGACACTTTCAAAATGTCCGTGCGACATTTGTCAATTTGTCCGTCACAATCGACATTTACCTGACAAAAATGGACATCTAAAGACACAAACGACATTTATAAACTGTAGTTAGCCGGACATTATAAATTAAATTATCCAAATAAATTACCGATAAATACTAAACTAAATATAGAAAAATACATTCAGTATTCATGAAGCTACTCGTCTATGGATTCAACTTGTATGGATTCTTCATTAAACTCTAAAGAATCAAAGTATTTGTCGCTAGAGCGGTTCGAGTCTGATCTAGACATGTGCGCCGACGGGTTTTATACCACGCTGCCGGCGCCAATAAAATTATCGCCGTAACCCATAATAATTCAGTGCTTATTTTTATCAGTGCCTATCTCAAATATTTGGCCTCATGTGCTAGGGCTTAACAGTTACATATGTTATGAAATATTGATATTTGGGATATTTGCAGTTGCAACTTCATGCATTGAACACCTGTGCTATATCAGCACCACAGGTGCTAGCATAAAAAAAAACTATATCATCAACGCGGATATGTAAACAATATAAGAAAGTGAAGGACTTAGCACTGTGGACCGTATATGAATGTGAACGCGTTAGAAAAGTAATAAAATGGGAATGTTGACATGTTGAAAACATGTTAAATTAAAAGGAGACGAAACGACAACAAGAGCCAACTTTTTAGAAGTAAACGCACATGTGTCTTTGTAGGGTCAAATTGGACTAAATTAAGTTGACATTCTGAAAATTCTTTTATGAAAGTTTCAATTTCAGACACAAGTTTGTTTCGGATCTCAATGAAGTTTTCCCGAGAGATATCACCACAATCAGTCATCAGTCGTACTATCATCTGCATAACAGTGAATGGTGCAGATTTGCAGCTTATCATTAATATGCAGAAAGAATAGCGTGGGCGTTCATATATCACACAGCCTTGAGACTAGCATTCACAGACATGAGTCTGAACATGCACCGTCAACTAAAACCTTTATGCTTCTGTCTGCTAGAAAGATACTGACTGATTCATATTATTTTTCGGAAAGCCTATAGGATGGATTCTTCGAAAGAAGTGCTTTCTACCAAACCTGATAGAATGCGTGTATGTTGCTTTATACAAAGTAACGGTCAACCCTTTGCCTCGATCGCTTGTACCCAACGATATATCAGGTAAACGTGAAGATCTCCAGCCGAGTAATCCCTATGCTTATTCTTTCTGCTTCTATTATTTCTCTTTCAAATCCTCTCAAAAAAAAAACAGTCATTTCCATCCTCATGGAAGGTTGCGTGTGTCCATATCGTTACAAAGAATGGATGATCACATCATCTAACTTAGTTGGCTGATCGAGATGATTGCAGGTGTGTATTATATTAATTTGTACCTGGTCTGGTGTGATCTCGGTTACTTCATAGAGCTGACTCCGCTTGGATCGCACATCTGATACAGGATCCTTTAGATTTTCCAGTTGTCTATTTTTATGCGGAATACTACTAACAACTTCATAGATTTTCAAAAAGTGCAGTAAATGTAGTCAACACAATACAGCTATACATTTTAGCCCAAAATACTTTTGAAAACTGTCTACATATTCTTTATCAACTAAATATAAATTCTTTATGAAATGAAAAGGCACAAAAAGATATCTACGAAATATTGTATTAGTAGTCTAGTCGTAGAACTTCTTCAATTCACGCCACGAAGATTTACGCCGACCAAATCCGGCGGTGACGGCGTGGCGGCACGGCGCACAGCTCTACTCTTGTTACCATCAAAACGTCAAAAACAATCTTGTTTCTGTATACGTCAATCGGTATAAACGGAACTCTTATAGGACCACCATTTCAGTTTGTATGTCCATCTGTCAATACCTTTTTCCCAAAATGCGTGAAGGCATCAAGCTCTAATTAGTAATTAATATCAAATCAGGCATGCTGGCCTACCCCTTGGAGCCGTGAAAAAATCAAACTTCGAAGTAAAAAAAAAAAATACGAGCGTTTATGTTGCTTTGTTGACGTTGGCGAGGGAATCGAAAATGTATAACGTTTGTGGGTACAAACTTACTTGCTGTCGGTAAACTAACTCCGACTTATGTCGATATATGGAGACAACTGTTTTCCGACGACAAAATTATCGTTAAAAATATTTTCGATAAAGCGAGTCCGACTCGCACTTGACCGATTTTTTTCTAAGTTGTTAAGCAGCTGTGATGTCACAAACAAAGAATCAATGATCATCATCATTGATTCTTTGTATAAAAATGAAAAAACATTTTCAAAAAAATATATGTCCAATATTCCTGTAAATGTCGAAAATGTCCAGACATTTATCGAAAAGTTATGAGATATAGATATCTTTTAAAGTCCAGTCAGGTATTTAAGTAATAATCGATGATCATTTGACTAAAACTGGAAAAACTATTTCATAAAATAAATGTCAATTGTGTCAATATTTGTCGAAAATGTCCGGACATTTATCGAAAATGTCGAGCATTTATTGAAAATGACGGACACTTTGCAACACTAATTCTAGTACATCTTTTAAACAAACACATAATTTTCCAAATCGGTTAGTACGTGTTGGATTCTTGCGTGTGTGTGTGTGTGAGAGAGAGAGAGAGCGTGTGTGCAATGCTAGTACATCTTTAAAACAATCCAAATCGGTTAATAAATGACGCAGTTCTGAAGCATAAATAATAATTATTATTATTATTAAAATAAAAAAAAAAAACACTTTTTTCGTTTTTTTTTATGTGTACACACACAAGTCACCTGGATGTGGGTTAGGTTTTTGATTAGGTACTAAGTCAGTCAGTCAGTGATAAAAATCCCGTTTTTTGGACTTTAATACCTCAATAACTATTTCACCTATATTTATGAAATTTGGGGTTCTAGTTGTTCTAAAGGATCTAAATACATAAGCCAAATTTCATGTTTTTATGTTAAATACATTTGAAGTTATTGAGGGGTCAAAAGTGGCTCCAAACGGTTCGTGTAATATAACACACGGCTGCTGCTCGCCAGTTCCTGGGATGAACTTGGCTAGACACGCTGCCGCGTGTCTAGATTATAATGCTTACCTCTCTTTCCTGCACTGTACATAAATTATACCTATACCTGATTCTGATTATTACTAGCTGGGTCACGATATCCTTGAGTTATAAATAACTCAAGAATATCGTGTCCGAGCTAGTAGTAGTTTTTGTGCAGTCTTAAAAGACTGCACAAAAAGTGACCTAAGTAAATACAGTTTTTAGGGTTCCGTACCCAAAGGGTAAAAAACGGGACCCTATTACAGTTCCACCAAAAAGAGTAGAAATTAAAAGTGGTCCCCGTTTTCTTAAATTGATTAGAAGGGGATGACACTACAGTATTGCCACTTTTTAATTTCTAATCTTTTTGGTCACATTGTACTGACTCCGCTGTCAATCCGTCTGTCCGTCTGTCACCAGGTGTAACTCATAAACCGTGATAGCTAGACAGTTGAAATTTTCACAGGTGATGTATTTCTGTTGCTGCTGCAACAAATACTAAAAACAGCATAAAATAAATATTTAAGTGGGGCTCCCATACAAAAACATGATTTATTTAAGATGGGGTAAGTGTGAGTTCGACTCGCACTTGACCGTTTTTTTTTACAAACGTGTGAAAAGGGTTAACGGAGGAGGAAGATCGATCAATCTCAAGCATGGAATGTCTTTCTATGGCGAGTTTAACAACGGTTTGTTTTTTCATTTTGTATATACCACATCACACCAAAGAGTATGTAATCACTCCGTTTTAAGAGACGGGAGTCCCATACAAAAAGCGTGAACTCGTATTAGTATTAGTATAAAACGTGGGCGAATTGTTTAGACTGCAATGTCAGTCATTCATGACAATGACATGCGACATAATGCCAACATCGAGAACAAAATAGGGATGTCACATGTCACACAAATTATCGAATTATCGATATCGGTTTAAAAAAAAATGGTTCAGGCGGGGCTCGAACCCGCGTCTCCAACGGCTTTCCGGTAATATAAACCATTAAATATTTCGCTTCAATGAACATTTGGTTTTCTTTAGGTTACTGACTTAATAAAAAAAATTAACAAAAGTGTTTGCAAATAATTTTATTTCGTTCAAACTTTGCTTGGCTTGCTGAAACATAGACGAAAAAAGCCGTTCCTTTACTCCAGGCTGTGCTCCAGGTTGGAAGTTCTGCAACACAAATAATACAGGCTAAACAGAAAATTACAGAGTAAAAATGTATCTGTTTGTCGAATTGGAGATTTTTCGTAAAATATTTCTGTGACCATAATCTAACTCAAACTGGCTGAAAAAGTAGTGATAATAATGTATTATCCTCTCATCTGAGGCGGCTTTAACAGCTGTCTTCAAGTGCACACTTTTGTATAAGTACACATACCTAATATAGGCTTTTGCTTGAAGAAAGATATTTCTTATTTACCCAGGTATTTTTCACGTCAAATGAAAACTATCTATAAAACTTACATAGGTACAGCACTATTGTTTACATACGAATAAGGGTAGGTATGTATTATTTTACCCGATAAACCAAGTTTTCAATGAAATTTATGATTAACATCGTTATAACACGCGGTAATAAATTATATTTTTTACTTACCGATCTTCGTCTGGTGGAAATCTTGCCATGAATAAGCTTTTTTAGGGTTCCGTAGTCAACTAGGAACCCTTATAGTTTCGCCATGTCCGTCTGTCCGTCTGTCCGTCCGCGGCTTAGCTCCGTGATCATTA
This sequence comes from Apotomis turbidana, assembly GCA_905147355.2. NCBI lineage: Eukaryota > Metazoa > Arthropoda > Insecta > Lepidoptera > Tortricidae > Apotomis > Apotomis turbidana. The sequence goes on from LR990293.1 coordinate 5,622,650, forward strand.
GTACTAGAAAGCTGAAATTTGGTATGAGTATGTGTATGTATAACGCAGACAGAACGGTAAAATAAAAATTAAAAATAATTTTTTTTCGGGTACCTCTCCAACACCTAAAGTGGGGGTGAATTTTTTTTTCTTTTCAGCACTGGTGGGTGGGGTGTCATTGAATAGGTCTTGTAAAAATAATAGGGGTCTCTTAACATTATTTTTTGATAAAGTCAGCAGTAAATATTCGCTCTGAAAACAAAAAAAATAGTGTCCCCCCTCTAACTTTTCAACCACGGGCCAAAAAAAATTGGAAAAAATCATGTAAATGAGGCCTTATAAGTACTTTCAATGAAAACTATATTGAACAAAATCGGTCGAGCCGTTTTTGAGTTATCACCAAATTTCATATTTTTTCTTTAAAAGGACGTAAGTTGACTTCCAGAAGGTAATAAGTGAATACAGTTTCTAGGGCGTTTACGACCTTTTTATAGAGCTTAAAATCTTTCTTAACTTAAACCTCGGGCTTAAAACAGCAGTTTATTGTGAAGGATACGGAACCCTACACTGAGCGTGGCCCGACATGCTCTTGGCCGGTTTTGACCGTCCATTCGACACGTTTTCATTCTACATAATTTCGGACATTTTCTTGACAGAACCAGACTACACAACAAAAGGGAAACGTCAACTAACATGGCATGGCGGTAAAAATGGCGGGCGAAGTACAACCCGCCTAAATTCGAATGTAGTCAATTATCTAATGCTTTGTAGGTTTCAACGTTCTTTCAAACTTAGATAGGTAAAAAATTCGCCTCCGTTTCATATCGCCGTCGTTGATCGTTTTTAGGGTTCCGTAGCCAAATGGCAAAAAAGGAACCCTTATAGATTCGTCATGTCTGTCTGTCCGTCTATCTGTCTGTCTGTCTGTCCGTCCGTATGTCACAGCCATTTTTTTCCGAAACTATAAGAGCTATACTGTTGAAACTTGGTAGGTAGATGTATTCTGTGAACCGCATTAAGATTTTCATGCAAAAATAAAAAATATTGGGGGCTCCCCATACTTAGAACTGAAACTGAAAAAAAATTTTTTCATCAAACACATACGTGTGGGGTATCTATATGGATAGGTCTTCAAAAATGATATCGTTCGAGTTTGCGTGACAGACGCTTCCAAAGTGGAAAAAAGTTGCCCCCCCCCCTCTAACTTCCAAAATAAGAAAATGAAAAATCTAAAAAAAAACATATGATGTACATTACTATAAAAACTACCAACGAAAATTGTTTTGAACGAGATCTAGTAAGTAGTTTTTTTTTATACCTAACTTTGCACCTAATTTATATGGGGCGCTATACATACCAGGTGCAAACTTAACTTAACCACTTAGGGATGGAAAGTGTTTGTACGGAACCCTCGTGCGTGAGTCCGACTCGCACTTGGCCGGTTTTGTAAATACATGAATAACATTAACATACCTAACTAAATGCACTCACAATCTACAATTTTATGAACTAGGATATCATATTCAGATTTCATTATATGGACGTTTTAAATAATCGTGTTGTTATTTTATGGACAGGAAAGATTGTGTATTTATTTAAACTTTATTAATACAAAGCAAAAGTCAGTACAAATGGCGGATATATACCAAACGGCATCATCTACCAGTCAACCATAAGGCCAAACAGATACCCTGTAATAAAACTAGCTCGACCGTTGTAATCACCATTTATTTCCAACTGCCAATCTACCCACATACCACAATTATCAAAATGTCGGAGTGCCTACATTACACTCCTCCACACTAAATTATACATATACCTAATAGGTAGACACTTACAAAAAGGACACATAAGACCGTTACACAATTTACTTAAATTTTATATTTGTCTGTCGAACGGGGCGAGCTCGGGGTGTAGGTGCCCGCTGCTGAGGCGTAGATGCCCGGGGGGACTCAAACTGCCACTCCGGAGAAGCCGGAGAAGCCGTGCCCTGGCCCGCCGCGCCGCGCGACCCGCCCTTCGCGGTCGACGACGCCTCCGATCGGCCTCTCAACGGTGTTACCGGTTGACTAGCTGGCTCCGGAATATGCGCTTGAGAATCTATATTTGATCGATCTAATATCGAAGTAGAAGTAGTAGCCGCAAGAGACAATCTACTGTTGTCTGCCCGTTTCTTTAATTGATCGATATGCCTGTGTACCGTTTCCCCATCATCACCTAACACTTTGAAATTACTGGGCCCTAAAATGTCTAAGACCCGACCTGGAACCCATTTTTCCCCCTTTAAAAATTTTCTGTACCACACCCGATCTTCCCTTTCTACGCTTCTGTTCACTCCGCCCGCCGCTTCTTGTTGCCGTTCCTGCACTCGGCGCACCTGACCTTCCCTATCCGGTTTTATAATATCTAAGCGAGTACGCAGACGCCTACCTAAAAGAAGCATAGCCGGTGTCTCCCCGGTGGTTGAATGTTCGACATTCCGGTAATATATCAAAAAGGCCCACAGCGCGCGATTTACATCCCGGTTTTCCTGTAACGCTTTCCGTATGACCCGTTTCAAAGTTTTCACAGAATTTTCGGCTAAGCCGTTGGACGCCGGATGGTAAGGTGCAGTAAATATATGTTGAATACCACAACTCGTAGTAAAACTCTCCAGTTCCTTTGACGCAAAGGGCGGCCCATTATCGCTTACTATTTGTTTAGGTAAACCCCATCTACTAAATAATTCACTCAACCTGTCTATTAACGCTCCCGCTGAAGTACTAGGGACATTAAAAACCTCTATCCACTTAGACATAGCATCTACTACAACTAGATATGTTTTACCCGCAATAGGCCCCATATAGTCTAAATGAAGGCGCGACCAGGGGCGATTAGGCCAGGCCCACATGCGCGGTACGTGGCGCGGCGGCGCGTCCGCCTGCGCCGCGCACACCGCACACTCGCGACACACGCGTTCCACGGCCTCATCGATCCCGGCCCACCACACGTAACTACGGGCCAGCGCCTTCGACTTAACAATTCCCATGTGAGGCTCGTGAACCATGTTCAATACTTTTTCTTTACATTTTTCCGGTATCACCAACCTCTGGCCCCACATGACACAACTCAATTCTTCGTACAACTCATTTTTTCTGTTAAAGAAAGGCTGTAAATTAGACATTTCACATTGGGCGGGCCAACCGTCCCTGATATAGCTAAGGACTTTCGACAATAAAGGGTCGCGCGCAGTTTCTCGTTTTATTTCATTATAATCTAATAATAACGCCTGCTCTGCAAAGTGAAGATATGTCTGTTCCGGTACCGATAATTTACCCTGAGCATTATTATTAATCGGTAAGCGCGAAAACCCATCGGCTCCATTTTCATCTGTACGCACATACTCGATGTCGAATGAGTATGCTGATAAGATTATAGCCCATCGCTGCATACGGCTAGCTACCATAGTCGGTATCCCGGTGTTCGGCCCGAAAATGGACACTAGCGCTTTGTGGTCCGTCCGCAGCGTGAAATGCCGGCCATACAAATATTGGTGAAATTTATTCATACAAAAAATTATAGCTAGCGCCTCACGATGTATTTGGGAATAGTTACGTTCGGCGTCGTTTAGTGTGCGCGACACATAGGCGACCGGCCGGTCGCGGCCGTCCGCGCCCGGCTGCGATAGCACCCCCGCCACCCCGCGCGCGCTAGCATCACACGTTACAAACAGTGGTTTTTTGTGATCATAATGCGCCAGAACCTCCGCGCCTGACAATATATTTTTAATTTCCGTGAACGACCGTTCACAATCCGAAGTCCATATCCAATGTTTACCCTTTTTTAGAAGTTCGTATAATGGAGCTAACCTATCGCTCATATTCTTAATAAATTTCCCATAAAAATTAATAATACCTAAGAATGAACGGAGTTCCGTTACATTACGCGGGCTAGGTATGCGAACTATGGCTTCAATTTTCGATGAATCGGTTTTTATGCCGTTTTTACTAATTACGTAACCTAAATATTGCACTTCATCAACTAAAAAGACACATTTGCTACTTTTTAACTTTAGTCCTGCCTTATGCAATCTACCGAACACTGCCTCCAGCGCCGCTAGGTGTTCCTGTTTATTTTTACCCCCGATGATTACGTCATCCAAAAATATTTCAACATTCGGAATCCCTTTGAGCAAATTACACATTATTCGCTGGAATATTCCAGGAGAACGAGACAAGCCATATACCAATCGATTATACCTATATAATCCGCGATGTGTATTTATAACCGTGTATTTCTTTGAATCATCTAATTCTAACTGGTTATACGCTTGTGACAAATCAATTTTCGAGAAATAACAAGCTCCGCTTAGGTTTACCATTAGGTCATCTATTTTAGGCAAGGGATATCGATCAATTAGTAAAACTGGATTTAGAGTGGCCTTATAATCAGCACATATTCTCAAGGAACCGTCTGCTTTATTTACCGGCACGAGCGGTGAGGCCCAATCGGAGTAGTCGACGGCCTCGATGATGTTGTCGCGCAGCATGGCGTCCAGCTCCGCATCCACCCGTTCGCGTTGCGAGTACGCCAGCGGGCGCGCACGGTGGAACACCGGCGGCGCCCCCTCGCGGACGCGCAACGTAGCCTTCCCGCCATTGTACCGCCCGAGCCCGCCGTTAAATAATTCTTTATATCTGCAAAGCAAATTGTTTATTTCTTCAGACATATTCACAATATTATTTTTTACGTGGTGACAATCACTAAAACCAGGAATTTTAATATTTAATTCTGTCAACCACTGTCTACCTACTAGTGACGTTGTGCCGCCATTGATAACAAATAATTCCAAGGGTTTGACACACCCGTTGTAACAAACATTCGGCTTAATAACACCTAAAGGTTTGATTTTGGATCCGTCGTAAAATCTTAACGATAAATCACTGGTTTCTAGGGCCATATGACTTAAATATTTCCGATAGGTTTCACTATTAATACACGATACTGCAGTACCGGTGTCTACTTCCATATTAATAACACAATTGTCTATAGTTATAGGTAAACTCACCGGCCCGTAATCGTTCAAACATAAATGGTGAAAGTCCTCCTCGGCCTCTCCCTCATCTCGGTCAGAGTCATCCGCCGAAACAGCCGCCTGGCCATAGTACAGCCTCCCGGGCGCACTCCCGCCGCGGCCGGTTCCGGTGCGGTCCGGGCACACCCGCCTCAAGTGACCCTTGCGTTGGCACAAACTGCACACGTAGCCTCGGAATCGGCAATTATTGGCATCGTGATCGGTCGCTCCGCAGCCTGCACAGTACCGTCGACCTTCTCCGCCACCCCGCCGGCCGGCGCCCCGCTGGCCCCCAACAGCTCCTCGCGCGGAGCCACTGGCGCTCCTGCTGCGCCAGCCAGTTCGACTGCGAGGTCTCGGCGCCTGGTGCTGGGCCTTGTTTCCCGGTGCGAGCGCGTACATCGCCGCCGAAGCCCCCGGTGTTGCCCCACCGGACCCGGCGCTCGGGACGGGTTCGACTGCCGCCGCGTCCCGTTCTGCTGCCTCCAGAGAAGTCGCGATTTTCACGGCGTTCGTATAGCATAGCGTATCGTCCTCCGCAAATAAACGCTGACGAATCACATCACTCCGTAAACCGCATACAAATTGGTCACGTAGATTTTCGTTCAGTGTGGTATCAAATTTGCAATTCCTGGCTAACTTCTTTAATTCCGCCACGTAACCGGCAATGTTTTCATCATTGTTTTGACGACGCTGCCTAAAACGGTACCTCTCTGCCAATACAGACGGCGTTGGCTGTAGATGATGACGCAATAGATCCACTGCCTCTTTGTACTTAATCTCCGAAGGTTTTTTAGGACTAGCCAAATTCGATAACAACTCGTAAGCCTCGTCCCCCATCGCCGCAATCAAAGTTGGCAATTTTAATTCTTCTTTCACTGCATTAACCAAGAAAAACATCTCCATCCTGTCCACATACGATGACCAAGTCCCGTTAGTGACGTCGAACTCGCTAATTCTCCCGACCGCCATCGCTTCCTTATTTTACGTATTTTGCACGACGTAAACAGCACAACGCACCAATTCACAGCAACACAGAAAACTATTGAATCTTTATTTCATCCTCGTTAGCCACTGTAATAAAACTAGCTCGACCGTTGTAATCACCATTTATTTCCAACTGCCAATCTACCCACATACCACAATTATCAAAATGTCGGAGTGCCTACATTACACTGAAAGCTGTATAATTTGTTGTTGAGGTGTGTGTAGGTACACAAGATTTAAAAATAAACTGGCCTCCTGTACATTAATGTTTACATTATTTATTTAAGACAAAATTCGATTTCGCGGTGGTTCCTAAAGGTCGTAAATAAATAAGTAATATTATGTTACCGTTGATTAATATTTATTTGGTACCTAAACATAAAAGTAATTGAGAAATGGGAAATAGCTCTTCATTTTTAGGGTTTCGTACCCAAATGGTAAAAACGGGACCCTATTACTAAGCCTCCGCTGTCCGTCTGTCTGTCTGTCTATTCGTCTGTCTCCAGGCTGTACCTATCTCATAAACCGTGATAGCTAGACAGCTGAAATTTTCACAGATGATGTACCTATTTCTGTTGCCCAGAACAACAAATACTAAAAAACAGAATGAAATTAATATTTAAGGGGGCTCCCATACAACAAACGTGATCGGTTGCGTTAACTTTTCACCTCATTTGTACCCCGCGCCATACATACCAGGTGCAAACTTTACTTAAGCCGGCCAGTTAAAATGGGATAACTATTTGTACGGAACCCTCGGTGCGCGAGTCAGGCTCACATTGGCCGGTTTTTTATTACCTTGAGTTGCGCGAGGCTGCATCACACCGCTATTTCGAGATATCTTATTGCGTAGATCAATGACAGATTCATGAGGGCTGTGATGAGGGTAAAATTAAACTACGATTTCTAGGACGCATATTGCATGCGAATTTCACAAGATTTCATATTTTTTAAGACTACTAAGAATAAAATGGTTTTTTTTTGTGAATTGACAAAACACGTGTCCATTCTTTTTTTATGTTCTCCAACATATAGTGAAACCAGTTATTAATTATCAATTTGCTTGAACTCATCTCTGTACAGATGTTAGAGGGTTTGACCAATTTTCAGTTCTTTGAAGGACAATTTGTCCTAACAAGTTGAATTTGGGCAGCTAAAAAAAATACGTGTGCTATTTTAGACTACTCTATAACCTATATCAAAATAAATCAAATTGGATTCGGACAGTTGGGTGACCTTCCTTGTTAGTCTCCTACTAGTCATCTACTGTCAATAAAAATCGCAATACATTGCTGCTCGAACTTTTTACGCTCAAAAGTTAATTATGCTCTGGTAGTTAACACTTAATTAAAAATTTGCTTCAATATCGGTTCATAGCACAAAAATCTACGTCTGGTTTCATTTTATGGCTATACATACACAACTTTGGGAAACTTAACACAATAAACGCTGTATTGTGTAAAGTTTCCCAAAGCAAAATAAGTATAGTACTCTTACCCACAAATAGGCACGCGTTCTTAGTAAGTGTTTGGTTATCGGTGCCGATGACCAGGACGGCCCTGAAGACGAAGGCGGTGGTGAGCGTGGCCACGTAGGTCATCAGCATCATGCCGGCCAGGTTGCGCAGCTGCGGCAGCACCGCGTACACGCCCAGCACCAGCACCAGGAACACGCACGACACCAGCATCCCTGGTGGGACCCCACAAATTTCTGATTTTATTTAAGTATTTGATCATTCCCTTGCCCTCATCCTATTTATTCGAGGTCGGCGCAGCATTTTCTTCCTCCATTCTTCCCGATTACTCGTCATCTCGTCGTTTACTTTCTTCTTATTCATATCATCTTTCACACAATCCATCCATCTTTTCATTGGTCTTCCTCTTCGTCTACATTTATACTTAACGCTTATATTCTGGTTACGTGCGCCTAATATTTTATTTAAGTATTTATTTATTTTAAAAGTCACAAACTTAAGAATTTGATATTTGACACAAATCCAACCATATAAAAGACCTCGTCATTCTCAACTGCTGATGTGACAAACAGGACTTAATATTTATTGAAACTAAAAACGATTTTCACACATTATTATAACAAAACGGCTTGTGTTTAAACGCCTACCAAATTTAATATGTTGATAAATAACTTCCAATAAATTCTTAATACTTGCCAAAACGGATGAATGCTCACCAAATAGTGTATCACAAACTATTGTATAAATAAAGCTAATTTATTTCTTTTTCTTACATGCTATAAAACTATGTGAACACCGTTAAAGTTAATTTCAGACCAAATAATCTATATTCGAATTCAATATACTATTTAAAGGTATTTGCAAAACTGTTTTACTGGATATAAAAAAAAAACTAACCTAACCTAACCCGGCCGAGTCGGATCTTAGTGAGCACTGAGCAGTGCGAGGATAATTAGTGCGCAAGTCAGTATTTTTGGTGAAACTTTCAAATATATCCGATGTACGAACCATATTTTTGGTGTGAATTCGGTTAAAAAGGTCATCTCGTTTTGTATGATGTTTAAGTTTTTTTTTGTAGGACATGTTCAGTTAATCAATTGTTTTTTTGCACAGCATTCGTTTTTCTAGTATGCATCCAGTTAATTAGTGGAGTTACCTACCTAGTGTAGGTACTGAAAAATTATACAGATGTGCAATTAAATATATGGGTCGTTCTCAAAATATTTGCACCGCCACCTGTCAACAGGTTTGTCTTAGAAGAAGTTTTTTACATCGCATTATTTTAAATATATACAATTATCAACACATATCTATAGACACTTTTTACATAGAGGCCAAATGCTTTTAATTAAAACTAAAGTATATTAATAGACAAAAAAAACTATTTAAAACTAGGTTTTGTCGGTCACTTGCCGTGTCCCAACGCGAGGTACTCATGTTTCGTTGTAATAAAAACATATACATTACCGACTTAGCTTAAGTTCAGTACTCCATTTTATTTTCATATATGATGAAGATTGAATATACTACCATATCGAATAATAATACTATGCTTATGTTGCGAATTATTTGCAATTTAAGTTTGTCCACGCCATTTTTTGTCGTTCACTTGTCATGGGACCAACATTACAATTGTGTGACTACTATTTCGTTTCCCCTGCCTCACCCCGCATAAATCGAGACCTTCAGTTGCCACCTAACACTGTTCCGAGTGGCACGTCGTCAGTGTGCTGCACTAAAAAAATATGATACATACACTTACGCAAGCGGGAGTTTGTAATGGGTATGTAGTCTATATTCTGCCTTCCATATTTTGGTTGACGTGTGTACTATTGCATACATTTTAATTTATAACGCGTAAAGTATGGTCTACTTTTATGTGTATAAATATGCAGTTCATCAACGAAATACTTTATTTGTTTTGATGACATAACTGTCATTTTGTCCATCACCTGTATGTCGTTCACTTGTCTATATAAAAACAGGTGAACGACACATACGGCAGGCGAACGACAATTATTTAAACACTTATACAAAATTATTTATAAACCAGGTTTTATAGGTCACTCGCCGTGTCTCAACTCATGTTTCGTTGTTATAAAAACATATATGTTACCGCGGTAGCTTAGTTTGAGTATTCCATTTTACTTTCAAGCTGTCTTAGGAATCCTTAGCAGGCGGCGCCCGCACCAGATTTCGAAAGCATCAATCCTCTGCCTGTCAGCGGCTTTGAGCGTCCAGGTCTCTGCCCCATAAAGAAATATGGAGAAGACAAGTGCACAGACGAGGTGCATGTTGTCCGGTTAGGGATGTTTCTATCTTTCCATATTTTGCCGCGTTGGGTCATCACTGTTTCGGGCCATTCCGATTCGCCTGCGAATCTCTGGTTTGCATGTGCCTCTATTTGTGACAATGGAGCCAAGGTACTGGAACTGATCAACAGTATCGAACTCTTGAAGCAGGTTAGTACATTGTCGACTAGTATTGGTCGACTATCATCAGCTCGGTCTTATTTTTATTAATATCGAGACCCATTCTGAGGCTGGTTGTTTTGAGTCATTCCAAAAGTTGGGCCACTTCTGCTTCGGGTGATGCAAAATAGGCGATGGCGATGGCTCCATATTTGTTAAACAGTATTGGGGATATTACGCATCCCTGTCGTACGCCTTTCCGGAACTTAAAGTTCTTGTATGTGACATCTCCTACCGACACCATTCTGTATCCAGACTAGTAAAGGCTTTATAAAGTGTTACCAGATGTGCTGGCAGCTTCAGACAATACCTCCCATAGCTTATCCCACCTAAAGCAGCCGAAGGCTTTCTGGTTATCAGATGTGAAGGAATTCCTTGAAGATGACGAAAACAGCAGTAGGTAACTCAGTGGGTAACAAAGAATATCTCAAAAAAGGCGGCATTAGGATGCAGAAACGTTAATTAAATGATTGGCTGTTGAACTTTCATAAGAAATTTATAAAATCACGTGGGTATGCTTGAGTTTTGCAACTTTTTGCCGGTTATGACCTTGCTGGATTTCAAAGGCTTCAAAAAACCTCCTAAGAAATATCCTATGAGATGAGAATTAAATGCTTGTTCTCTTTATGCAAATTACTAACATAAGGAAAAAATAAAAATAAAAACAATTAAAAAAGCACTAGTTGACTGTTCAACGTAGGTTTTATTTAAAATGTCACTTACCTGCAACCGTCGTCGTTAACCTGCTAACAAATTCAGTTAAGTTGGAACATATTTGTCGCAAACCTGCACTCATTGTCGATAACTTGGTAACAAAATGTCGTTTACCTGACACCGATGTCTTTCACCTGTCGACCTAAAATTTCAAACACCTATATCTTCTAAGATATTCAATTTAACTACTTCCCTCGACGTGATATCAATTGTCTGAATATATTTCTAGCGATCCTATGAAAAATAAAAGAAGAAATCGCAATTAAAAAAAAAAGCAAAATTAACGCAGCGGTGCAAATATTTTGAGAACGACCCATATCCCCTATTTAAATGCTCACCAAAATGGCTTTTATACCCTAAAACTAATAAATATTAATAATAAATTGTGTATTGCAGAGACACTGTCCTTGAGTGCCGTAAATAAAAATTTAAAGTCAGCCTGCCGTCGTCGTACCTAACCTAAGCCAAGTCGGACCTGCCTTAAGGTGAAATAGGTAATGTTAGTAATCGTAAGGCAAGTCGGACCTGCGCGGCTCGCTCGCTTCGCTCGCTCGTTAGGGTCGCAGTTCAACCTAACACTCCTCCTCGCTTCGCTCGTCGTCGTACCTAACCTAAGGCAAGTCGGACCTGCGCGGCTCGCCTGGTAGCAGGCCTACCGGCCTGTGCGTCGCTTGGTGGGAGCGGGGGGCGGGTTGCGGGTAAAGAAATAATGGTTTAAGAACTTTATTCTCAGAAAGAATTTACAAAATTCACTTATAAGAGAATTACAACATTTAGTAAAAAATTAATAACTATCGTGCATACAGTGTTCAGACATATTACAAAAAGTGGGTAGAAGTAGCGTCGGCGACCAACGCATCGAAAATAAAGGGAAGCTATTGTAATTTTAGATTGACAATAATATATTTTGACTAAAGGTTAGATAATTTGATTACACTAAAGCAAATTAGACTGCAGTTTTTGGTATTAATGTTGATGTTTTATGAAAACAATATTTGGTGAGCAAAAAATACATTTTGGGAAGCAAAAAGATATACGGACTCAACGTAAAATTATTTTGGTGTACCTATGTATACTATTGATTTTGGAATACAAAATGATTTAGTTTAGGGAGCTCTGTATAGAGTGGGTTTAATTTATATGGAGGTAATTAATTTTACTTGGAATTTAGTTTTAGGGTATAAAAGCCATTTTGGTGAGCGTTTAAATAATAGCGTAACAAAACAAGCCCACAACGAGACATAATTGAGAGGTAACCTTGAACAATTCCCGACGCGCGGTGACTCACACGACCGCGACACCAGGCGGCGCGGGGAGCTGCGCCCGCCTTGGACACGTCTCGCGAAATCGAAAAAGTGCCTGCACACTCCCTGAGCCCTAAAGTCTATAACAAAATATCCTTAGAAATCAGGAATTCTCCTAGCATGAATTGTTTTGTGAACAAACTTAAGACCAAACTAGCAGTAGACGCGATCTACTCTATTGACGAAAGTAACTGAGTGCACACCCTTAACCGGTTCGCTACCCAAGATAAATAATTAATTTATATATAAACTTAGTACTTATAATTATGTTGACATGTAAAACTATGTTTTATCAAAATAAATGAATGAATGAATGAATAATCGCGTTCTATAGTACATTACTGAAGACGCCGGGAAAGAAGCGCTTGCCGGGCAAGTGTAAGTGGTAAGGATAGTGATACGAAGCCGGCAACCCCTTTTCACGGCTAAGGCATGTATAGTGCTTTTTTTTTTCAAACAATATATGGAATGAAATAAAAAAGTATAGTACGGCTCTTCCCAGGTGAATTTTTCTCTTCGAGCCCTAATCTTTCAAACAAAGGCCATTGTCTCTATTATCGCAAAGCCGCTAGCTACCGAGTTAGCACGTGCCACTACAACATTCATATTGAAAAACAAACGGTATCATCATAGTATTAAGGTTCAAATTTAATGTCACTGATATTGTAGATATTACGTTTTGGTAGTTTAGGACGATAGACCGCCCGAAGCAATATACGGCACGCATATTATTTTGATACTTTAGTGTGGTGTTAAACTTAAGTCCCGTTTTGTTATATTAAGGACTCTCTATAGCCCGGAGGCAACCCAAAGGTAGAGTGGCAACTGGAAACAGCTCGTTAGAGAATCCGTCAAATCTTCGTGCAGGACGGATAGTAGCTACTGATGTATGACCTTCCATAATGAAAAACACAGTACAGAAGTTAAATAATAGTTTTATTTTAGTTACAAATTCCATGCATATTGGTATTGGAAGTCAAAGTTTCACAATTTTGTCACTAGAACACTGACCGATCATATAAATCGTAGTTACTTTTAGCAGTCACTCAAGCTTCATAATTGGTCTCGAACGAGTCCCGTCGTCTGTGAAAGAGTGCGTCATGAAACTAGTGCGGTGAAGGGGGACATTGAGTTTGAGATTCCGTGAGTTGCGAAGATTACCGCCTGGTCGGGCAATTACAAAAGAAAATTTGGATCTGAGGTAGTCGGACGCAGCTGGATCAAATAATATGGAATATAGTATGGACAAGACTCGTAATGACCAAGATGCCCTACGTTCACGAATTGGAAGCCAGTTCAGTTGCCGGCGAAAAGCAGAAATATGGTCATATTTACGAAGTCCGAAAATAAATCTGATGCAGTTGTTAAGAAGACGATCCAGTCTGCTGAATGAAGTCTGAGTAAGATTAGTGGTACACACATCAGCATAGTCGACTATAAGTAAGACGAGGGCCTGTATAAGTAGAGTCTTTTCACGACACTGCTCGAAAATGTGGTTATAGAATACCTGAATCCAGTACACAAAACAGCTCTTATATGTTCATTTGTAAACTGTATATCTATGTTAGCTCCCAACACGACAACAATGTAGCACCTTAGGGTCACAGTTCGTATCTACACATGAATTTCATAGTAAGATACGACTTTTTAGAAAATATTTCGGAGTTATTTTCTCGGCCGGCTCAAACGACAATTTAACCAATCAAAGCTTAATCATCTGCTGCATGTCAAATTAAATTGACCAATGAGAATGCGTCATTTATGAGGTGTATTTTTCTCTTAAACTTATAAATACCCGCAAAGGAGTTTATTTTCTTAAGTAAGATAATACTCCTCAGGTTTACTTTTTAAAACGTTTTCGTTAAAAAGGTTTTACCCCGAAAATCATGAACATTTATATTTTAAAATTAGTAATGGCGTAAAACAATTTCCTAATTTCTGCAATTACTTATTTTTTAACAAATTAACAGTTTTCAACAAATAAACACATAAAATTATATAATTATATATTGAGTTCATAATATTTTTTTAATTCGGCTTAAAAGCCATGACTCCATTACGATGCGCGCATGCGCTACAAGGCAGCCGCCATATTTTAAAAAAGCAAATGTATTGTTTAGTAAATATTAAATATTGGTTTTGTGATGTGCTTAATTTAATAATGTTCTCATTGACTCGCGAAATAAATAATATTAGGAACGTATATTAATATTGACGCCTAACGTTACAATGATCTTTCAGTGTAGAATGTATAGTTGAGTTGTTTAGCTGAGTGTAACCAAGTGTAACCTAGACTAAATGTTTAAATTTTGTTGAAAGTGAGGTAAGTTTTAATATTTTTGTTATTTCTTAATAAATGGGTTTAAAATCGTCGTTGCGTCGTTTGAATCCGGGGGCACAATCAGCTTTACGTATAAAATAGCCCTAATTTTTACAAAAATGAGGCTGCAACAAGGCGCCTAGTTTACATAGTAGTATATAAAATACTCGTATTTTAATGTATTTCCTCGCAGTAGTCGTGAAAAGCACTCTGTTCAGTCTCGGCTGAAAGTACAATAGATGAACTCGTATTATCGAAGGCCTCCCCTGCGGGTCGGCCTTCGAAATTTACTCGTTCGTCTCTTGCTTACTTTACAGCCTCTACAACAATGTACTATAGTACGGATGGGGAGAAAGTGCTTAAACCGGTAAAGCGACCTCAGCGTGTTGGTGACTCTGCGACAAACGTCCGAGACCTGAGGCTCCCACGAGAGACCACTATCCAAGATCAGACCCAGGTTTTTTACTTGCGATACCAATGGTATTTGTACGTCTTCGAACTGGACTGGCGCTAGGCACGTCAGGTCTGCTGTAGAGAGTAATCGGAGACTCCCGAGCACGATGGCCTGACATTTAGACGGGTTCACGGCGATCCCAAAATTGCGTGACCACGCTGAAATCCGGTTCAAGTTTTTATTGATATCCGCGACTGCACGATCCAAATCACTAATTTTAGCTTGAGTGTACAGCTGCAGATCATCAGCATACAAATGGTAAGAGCAGACGATGTGGGACGCAATTAAATTTATAAAAATTAAGAAAAGGAGTGGAGATAGAATGCCGCCTTGTGGAACACCAGAAGTGAGTTCACACCAGTCCGAAAAAGTAGATCGATCAGCGATTTTTAACTGGGTCTTATCGCTTAATTATCGCTTATTGTTATAATAATGTGTGAAAATCGTATACTTAAGTTTAAATCAATAATATTTCATTAGTAATAACCATAACTTACCGTATGTCATTGAACCTACCATATGCAGTGTATGTTGCTTTTGTATCAGAATCAAGTCCTTCATCATCCTCAGCACGAACTTTGATAGCCCACTCCCTCGAGATATTGCCATCAGCTCGGACAAGGAGCCGCTTCTCCAGGCAAAATTCACCCGGCAACGATGGTAATGTCCATTGATTGTAATAATTCAGTCGCCTTACTATGAAACTTCCATCCTAGAAAACAATATGACACTTTAACATAATAAAAATAAATGGCGGGCAAGGCAACCATCGCAAATGCAGATTTCTTGCCGAAGGGTGTGTTTCGGCAGTTCCGGGGCAATCTGCCGTATTCTACGTTGCCGTAGAATAAGTTAAATTTCAATTAAAACGACGCTTTTAATGTTCCAACAATTTTCTTCAATTACATCTAACTTATTATACCTAGCGAAGAGCATAGGACAGCACAGCACCCCCGAAAGGCCTAACGGACCGATTTATATTAAGGCACCGGTTAGGTACCCATCCGAATACGAGCCATAAAAGGCACGAAAAAACATTTTCTTCCTTTTTATATATTTCTGTAAGCTACAGAAAAAACTGTAACTCTTTTCCAGAATTCACTCTAAGAACGTCCTTTCTAAGAAGTTGGTTTTAACTTATTATATCATTTTATAAAGACTATGTTATAAGTTTTATAACTAGCAAGATTTGAGATCCAGTGCTATGAATATTAATATAAACTTGAAACAGTTAATTACCTCTAAAATGTAAATTTTATGCCCTGATGGCGAATAAAAATATTCTACAGGCACAGTAGATTCATTAAACTGCTCGCTGTAGATATGAGTAAATTCTTCCAGTTTTCTTTCAGATTTCATGACGTTTTGCTTGATATTCATGTCATAAATGTCAAGTTTCCAATCGTTAGTTACATTGGTACTGCTGCACGATAATGTGTAATTTGTTTCCGTGTAAACTAAGATTTGTGTCGGCGGACAACACTTTACCACACACGTGTTCTTGCATGCCTCCGTGATGTTCGTGATGTTAGTGCCATTCATAAAAGTATATTCAAAGTCCGCTTCCTTAAATTGGTCTCTAGTATTTTGTGCGTGCACTATATATACCATAGCGCACCAGAAATATAGAACGGTCAAAGACATTACCAAATGCTGATTGTATAAACGCTGAGAATAATTCAATATATTTTTCACTTCTGCTCAAAAAGTGCTACTTTTATCGTCTAGGGTTTACATGGAAACCATATACTGAAAAAGAACTTATCACATGTCCCTGTAACATATTTTTGATGTCATATCGCTTTTCCACATTATGTTATTTTTCAGAGTAACAATTAGGTACCTACTCTTTTTGAGTGTTTCTTACTCTGCGTAACGTTCACAGAAATTAAAAAAATATTCATACAAAAATGTGTTGGTCCGGAATAGAACAATTTTTATGAACACTTTGTGGCGAATTTTAGAGGTTCCACTGATACTTTAATAAAAATGTTGGCATTAATAATAATAATCATCATTCGAAAAATACTGCTGGAAAAAGACCTCGACAACGATTGCTATTGCAATGGTTTCCTGAGATCATAATCAGATCGTTGCTCGCGTGTGTACATACCCAATAATAATGTGACCACTATAATTACTGTTGTTCCCTTCATAATAATTTATTCGTTGCTATTCACTACTTATGTAACGTACACACATATCTATCTTCGGCTGGACTTAGACCACGGCGACCGCTTCGACTCCTGTTTTTGGCACCTATGGCTCGGCACATACCTATAGCACAACTGTGATCCGCGACTCTTTCTCGCGCGAGATATTTATCCATCTCTTTCTGTGCAGTACAGTGAGAGAGTGACAGGTAACGCTATGCCGCGCGGCAAGAGTCGCGAAGCATAGAGTTTACGTTAAACCTCCATATCTCCGCCATATTGAAAGATTTCGAAAAATTACTCATTCAAAAAAACTATATAATTAATAATTATTGAACCCGCTCACAAAACTTCACGAGAATCAGTTGAGTAATATGGTCTGTAGGCGAACTGCTAATCCTGATCCACAGAAATAACCTTCAAACTTTAACTTTAAACTACACGGCGGCGATCGACGAAAAACACGGAGGTGACTACACTAGCCAGCAAAAACAGTCAGACTGAATACTAGAAAGAGGACTTACCCACGAGGGGCGCTTCGTGTCTGGAAACTAATTAATTAAAACTTTAATTTACGAGTCAATTAAAATAACCCAATTGCTGTAAAAATGCCACAATACTTTCCAAATAACATACACCCCACGCCAGTATGGAAACAAGTTTATATTACAATACAAAGCTGTTCATTCTTAACGCAATAGATTCCCAAATTACACAATAAAACAAAACAACAAACTGAAAAATTTCTTGCCTATCAAAACTAAGGTATTGCTTGTAAATGCACTATTACTACCCATAATTGATTATGGTGATGTTTGTTATCCGGACTTAAATGAGGATCTTCTTGATAAGTTGGATCGACTTCTTAATAATTGTATTCGCTTTATTTTCTGTCTCCGTAAATATGATCACGTTTCTTCTTACCGCTCTCAGCTTGGCTGGTTTCCCATCCGTCAACGACGCAATATTCGTATGCTCTGCACTCTCTTTTCAATACTCAATGATCCACAAGCTCCTGAATACCTGAAAACCTTTTTCTGCTATGTTGAATCCACTCGTAACCGTAATTTTCGCTCTTCCGGCAATCTTGCCCTTTCTATTCCTCTTCACCGTACTGGTTTCATGTCTAATTCTTTCTCCTTGCAAGTGGCTCGCCTCTGGAACGGTCTTCCTCTCACAATCAAACAGGCTCCGAGTAAGTTGGCATTTAAAAGGGCCGTGCGAAGTTTCTTTGCTGGCAGAACTGAAGTCTCATAATATATCTGCTTGGTTTGTTTCATCGTCGTATATATTTATGTATGTATCTATTTATATATATGTATATTATATGTATGTATGTACCTAATATGAGTATTTTAATTATATGTAATTATGATGTCTGATGCACCGCCTACAATTTCTCTGCTTTGCCCTAAGGTTGACTGGTAGAGAATGCCTCATGGCATTAAGTCCGCCTTTTGTACGTTAAGTTTTTCTTTTGTGCAATAAAGTTTGAATAAATAAATAAATAAATAAATAAATATGATAATTTATGAAAATTTGCAGTTCAATATTTTGTAGCAAATCAATAAAAAAAGGCGACATACCTTTTTTCCCTGCGTTAGGTAAGTATATATTTTTTTATAGTGGACGTTTTTATGTTGAACAAATAACAATTACTTATAGAAAACGTTAAATATGAAAAGAAAAACTTTGTTTCCATAGGTACCTTTGGCCTGGGGTGTACATCTTTAAAGGGGGGATCTATATCGGAATCCTTAAAAATATATGTCCTATTTTTATTTTCCCTAATATTTTATTTTATTTCCCTAATGATTGTTTGTCCTAATACTTATTTGCCCTAATATTTAATGAACTGATACACATTTTTTCCAACGATTACATATCCTAATTTTATATGACATAAGTATCAAAAGTCATAACACCATTGCCCCAATATTTCATGCACTACGATGGACGTAGATTCTCTTAAAGCCAGGGATAAAATAAAAACCGGCCAAGAGCATGTCGGGCCACGCTCATTGTAGGGTTCCGTAGTTGCCCATCCTTCACAATAGACGAAAATTACGAGATAGATTTAAACCCGTTCCAGAGCTTCCAATCCGATCCGATTTATCGGAAGAAAACATTATCCGATTTCCTAACAATTACACCACACATATTATTCGACTTCATCCGATAAATCGGATCGGATCGGAAGGTCTGGATCGGGTTTTAAATTACGAGAAAGATTTCAAGCTCTATAAAAAGGTCGTAAACGCCAAAGTAATTGTAATTACTCATTACCTTCTGGAAGTTATCGATGATACGCGCCAGATTGAGCGGAATGTTTTAATGCAGTATGGCACTTAACTAATATGTGTAGGGTCGGGTTGCCAACAGTGGCTCGGTCGGGTACACTGACTCGCGGCTATATTTCCTAGATAGAGCAACAATATCTATCTGTCTCCTTCATTAGCCGAGAGCGTTCGACACCCAAACACGTACAAACCAGTTATTCGCCCGCTCCCGCGCAGTTTACATGTGTAGGAAAGTGTTTCGTGTGGCCGAGGGTGCAAAATTAAATTTTAAGGTAAGTTACACTTGTTTTTATGTAGAGAAATTTGAGCATTAAGACAAGTATTGTTGTTTTGATGCAAAGTGACGTTATTATGCTAGGCAATGACATACATTCGCATGTCCTTCGGCAAGCCACGTGATAGTTATGCGCCGGTGAATTCAAAATGGCTGCGGCGTGGTCAGTGGCTCAAATTTAAGAAGTACACAGTGACTCGTGAGTCACTATGTACTTTCTTGAGCCACTGTGTACCTACTTTTATTACAAATGATGGTTGCTTTATTATTATTTCTATTGGATAATGTTATGTTATGCTACTGTTCAATGCCAACTAATTAATAAAATAAAAAATAAAAACATAAAAACGAAACTGTATTTTTTTTATAAGAATAAACCTATATGCATGAAACACTTTTGCACTCGAGTGTAACCTATTCTAGTATAGAACCTACTTTTTTTTGGTTATTTTTCAGGATTTTTTATCCTTTTAATGTATCTTGATAACTGTTATGTTATTTGCTTGGACTAAGAATAAAAATTAAACTCGTTTAAATTTTTTAGATCTCTAACGACAAAGAAACAAAGTCAGAAAAGAGGTTGATCTCAAATATCCTAAGAGATTTGATTTTATAATTTTTATGTGTCTGATATTGATAGATATGAGGCTTAGAGTATATTTCTACTCAAACAAATAAATGAAACTGAATGTAAATTATAGTTTTAGTTAAAATTTTATATACTTGAGCCACTGTATACTGTTAGAGTCTCTGTGTACTACAGGGGCGAGTCACAATAGCCCAGTACCCGTACACAGTGGCTCATTTCCCATTTTTTTTAAAACATTGTCTGACTACTTTATTGTTGCCTTGATTGAAAAACTGATAATTCTGGGAAAAAGTTTAATAACCAAAGCACGTTGAGTGTGAATTTCAGCCCGCTACCACAACTTTTTCTTCACAATTTGAGCGTTCGAAAAAATCCGAGCCACTGTTGGCGACCCGACACGTTCGAAGTATCTATAAGGACACGCGCGGCACTTACGTCATTTTAAAGAGAATTATGAAATTTTGCAATAACTCAAAAACGGCTGGACCGATTTTCTTCAATATCGTTTTCATTTAAATTAGTTATAAAGCCTCATTTTCATGAATTTTTCCATAATTTTTTGACCCGTGGTTGAAAAGTTAGAGGGAGGGGACGCTATTTTTTTTATTTTCGGAGCGAATATTTACAAAACTGCTGACCATATCAAAAAATGGTATTGCAGGACCCCTATTATTTTTAAAACACCTATTCAACGACACCCCACACACTAGTATTGGAACCAAAAAAAATATCACCCCCACTTTAGGTACCCGAAAAAAAGTTTTTTTTTTACCGCTATGTCGGCGTGATACATACATACTCATACCAAACAGCTTTCTAGTACTAATGATCACGGAGCTAAGCCGCGGACGGACAGACAGACGGACAGACGGGCATGGCGAAACTATAAAGGGTTCCTAGTTGACTACGGAACCCTAAAAAACTAAGTTCTGGTGCTTCGCTGGCCGCTGCCACAGCACGCTCGCTCTCGCTCTGCTCGCGTGCGTAGGGTCGCAGTTCTTCCTAACACTCCTCCTTGCTTCGCTCGTCGTCGTACCTAACGAAGCCCTCAAATGATTTTAAGACAAACGTCGAAGGAGACCCATAAAAGCGAAAACACTGAATCCGCCAATGTAGCCGGTACGAAAAATATTTGCAGCGTTTTTTGCATTCGAGTAGGTACCTACATTTGACAGCGTTAACGTATTGTCACCGTTTTTTAAGCAGCGGTGCGGTCGATCCGGGTTCCGCGAAATATTGACACTAAGAAATAAAACAATTTAAACTGATTATATGTCGTATATTAACTTAAAAACAATACATTATAATTACGTATGTATTCGAACAATAACAAGACTCTTCGAGTTCTCGTTATAAAAAAAGCATTGCATGTTAAATGTATATATACAATATATCTTTTCTTCTTGATAAATGTCTATCTCCCTGCGGTACGGTGGAATTCTTTGTTGTCTTATTCGCGTCGGCTGCGCGGGATTCTTCTGATGCATTGTTAATGGCAACCTGATCAGAAATAGTAATTACAAGCTAATACCATAAAAAGTATTAAAAATAAACAAAAAGAAAAAGCTGTCCATAATTTCAACCATGAGACACTAAATATACGTCTAAAAGTCACTAAAATAATTCACTAAAATGATTATACTCGTAGATCGTGGAAATAATTGTATGTGATATAATAATGTATGTCAATAGCGTAGTCTTGAACTGTCGATACACACAACACATAGCGTGCAGTCGAAAATACGTTGAAAAAAAACCAGGGGCCCAATTCGGGAATGCCGTTTGAGATATCTCCAAACGTCAACTCTCCATTAGATAACAGTTATATCGCCATTGAACTGTCATTTAAATGCGATGAGCTTAAAAGTGACATATCTCATCTCAATTTTGGAAATACGAAGGCGATAATGATTGTCAAAAATGTTATTCATGTATATAAATTTCTGTTTTGAACGAAACGTAACGGACCAATTTCACGTACTATGCGGTCAATTTAAAGTATGCGCCTGTTATTTATGCCGTCATCACATACAAAGGAAACGAAAATTTTGCGCGTCCGAATTGACGAAGTTGCGATTTTCTAGCGATATCGCCACTTATCAAGTAGGCACACGTCAAAAGTGACAGATGGCGATGAAAAGGAGAGATCTCCATTATATCTCTAAAATTGGTTGAATACCCCCCCCCAGTTTCCTGCGTAAATTTTGAGTTCGAGTTTCGAGTAATTAGTGAAACAAAAATTATCAATGAAAAATTCAAACTGTAGGTTTCAAATTAATACCAATAAATAGCAATGACGCCAATGACCCTGTTCTAAGTAGTAACGTTGATAATAAGTTTAAAGAAACATGTTTGATCATAAAGAAAAATGAATACCTACCTATCTAAAATAATCAGCATTTTTGAACGGATAAGGAGCCATAAGCATGAATGTGGACAGATATAGAAGAGGAGGAAGACCAAAGAAAAGATGGATGGATTGTGTGAAAGATGATATGAATAAGAAGGTAGTAAACGACGAGAGGACGAGTAATAGGGAAGAATGGAGGAAGAAAACATGCTGCGCGGACCCCAAATAAATGGGATATGGGCAAGGGAATGATGATGAGGCTTACTTTATAAGTCGTCCTCTTTCCTCTTGATCTCTTTGTAGGAAGGGGTCCACTGGGGCTCCACGTCGCTAGTGTCGGTGTTGCTCTTATTTGGCTCGGTTGTGCGGGACTCTGCTGCGCGCTCGCTTACGTAGCGCACCAACTTGTTATCTATCGAGAATCTAAACCAAACTATAGATTACAATCCAGTTCCGTGGTTTGAAGAAATTGTCTACATATCCAAGGCATAATTTTCTGGAGCAATGTATTTGTTTTGCAATCTGACATTATTCTGCGAAGCGATTCATTTCCTTCCAGCATTTACAGAGGACTTCGTCCACGTTACCCACAATTTTGTATGCAATTGCGTGCAAAATTTTTGCGTGACCTGACAACACAGGTGCAATTTGTGTTACCAGACAGCATATTTGCCAAAACACAATTACAAGATACATCGGATCGTACTACGCGACCCACGAATGTGACGTCGTGGGATTGAAAACTGTATTATAATTTTGACCTTTTTTTTAATTAGTCCTGAGTGTCCCACCGCTGGGCAAAGGCCCAGGGCCCCTTGATTTTCACAACCCCCGATTAGATGCCGCCTCCGGCCAGCCGTTGAGGAACGTGACCAGGTCGTCCCGCTATCTCCGCCTAGGCATGCCCCGCCCGCGATGCCCATCCTGTGGCACCCACTAAGTGGCCAAGCCAGGCCATCTTTCCGGGTGCATGCGGCAGACGTGACTGGTCCAGTCCCTCGTTAGCCTGGCGGTAGTTTCTCCAACATCGGAGATTCGTGACATAGAACGCTTGTAGCTTGTCACATGCAAATAAAATTGGTAATACGAAGTCGCGTTGTACCACGAAACGATCAAGCGTGATGAAACATTTACCTTGAGCATAACCGCAAGAATATCTTCTTTTTGCAGACGAATATAAGGAAGATGAAGACTCCAATGAGCGCGTTGTACAGGTCTGAGATTATCCATATGGGCGAGTCGGGAGCCACGACGTTGCCGATCACTTCCAGTATCCAGGGCACACCCATCACCAGGGACAGCTTTAAGTACACCAAGAACCTAGCGAAGAAATCGTATCTAGGATTCAGTCTATTATTTAATGTTAGGTTTTACATGAGACGTCGTACTCCCAGGTTATGATTTACCTACTTATTTTAATTGAATGGTGACTTGATCTAAAGCGTTCTTATTCTTAGCTATTACTTATGAGTAGTGCTGCCATCCGTCCGGGTTTCCCCGGATTTGTCCTAGTTTGGAGGCCGTCCGGGGACCGTCCGGGGGGTTTCCAAAAATTGACCCGGTCACATTTTATGTGAATGAAAAATATAGCGATTGTTTTTTAATAACTATATTTTCAGACACGTCCGGGGAAAAATGTGATTTACGCCTAATATCCGGGTTTATTTAAGTCTTTGTCCAGGTTCGGCGAATTCAGAGATGGCAGCCCTACTTATGAGGCAATAAAAAGGAAATTTAACGCCAGTTGGCGTACCTGGAGTTTTTATTATTATAGCGAAGCGAAAAAACTTAATCTTGCTATATGAGAAAAGCTCATTTAAACAGTTCAACAACAACAACAAAGAGCAAGGTTAATTTATCTACGAAACTGTGTCGTTAACTTGTATTTAATTAATACTGTCGGAAAACATTTCGCATAATGTTGAAAATGGCTGTTATATTTCAGGTACAATCTACGCGGCCCGCGGGCCTATGATGGTTGCGCTTATCACGCGATAAATAAGTGACAAAGTATCCGTCACGTTTTTACAAAATGCGAGTGTGAGTGACAGATGCTTTGCATAAGCCCCGTAGGCAACGACAATGGACCGTCCATTGAAGTCTTCTAGATGAACTCCCTACGAGTTTGAAACATGTCGGGCCATTCCTGACATAAGTGAAAGTGAGTATAACCGCGAGTGAAACCTGTATTCGTCCTTCTTGTTGTTCGAACTGTCCCTGCAGTTGTACCGGTTGACTCCGCGCCTCACTTGCCAGATGTTGAATGTGGTCAGCAGGAACATCACTACGTTGACGCAGATCAGTATGAGGATCGGGATACTGACGTACAGCCAGTGGACGTCACCTGGATATAGATAACGATAATGTGATTTAATTTATATATGCAACTCTGTAAACAGTGTCATGACAAGAAAAAAAACCTGCCAAATGCAAGTCGAATTCGCGCACCGAAGGTTCCGTACGAACACTTTCCATCTTAACTAGCCGTGTTGAATTTAGTTCGCACCTAGTACGGCGCCGCATTTTTATTCATATAACTACACTATGTTGTATAATTCAACATCAGACTCTTCTGACTACAATGAAGCAAATGCTAGTATAATTGAAATTACCCTCAAAGAAGCACGTCCCGTCGAATATATGCGGCTTGACGAAGTCCGGCGTGTCCGTGAGGTCCAGTTGGTCGACGATCACGACGAAGAGCGTGGGCAGCACCGGCACGCCCCATGCGTACGCGCAGTACCACCGGAACTTGGACATCACGCCGCGCCGGTGGATCTGGGATGATTTTCGGATGCCCCTGCGAATGTCGGCATCGCATTTTGTCATGTCGAATTCCTCACACGATAAATAATACGGTGAATAGAGACTAAAGTACTATGTGTGACCTTACAAACGGTCCGGTAGTTTTGAATTTTTGATATGTTGTCTAGGATGGTTAGTCAGTGCTTAAAATGCAAAATGCACAATTCCCCCCCCCCCCCTCCGCGCCCGCCGCCATATTGAAAAAACCGGCCCTTTCTTCATATTTTTGCTCATATCTTCCTTTAGGAGCATTTTAGCTAAAAGAAAGTTTCGACAATATTATAGAGAGTTAAATTTACTACATTCTCCATTTTATATTTTTTTTCTAGGACAGATAGTTACGGAGATATCTACATTTAAAAAAACGTAAAAAATCGCAATTTCCTACTGAAAAACAAACTTCTGGATTATATCTTCGTTTAGGAGCATTTTAGCTACAACAAAGCTTGGGCAATGTTGTAGAGAATTAAATTTACTATAATTTACATTTCTAATTTTGTTTCAAGGACGGTTAGTTACGGAGATATGCACATTTAAAAAACAGGAAAAGTCGAATTTTCCGAAAATTTCTCAAAATTCTTGGTTTAGAACGCTGTCATTCAGTTATGGACTAGTCTAGGACAAATTAAAACATGTAGGAAATATAATTTCTTATGAAACTCATGTCCATTTTTACATACATTTTCGGAAAACGTGACTTTATTTTTTACATATCTCCGTAATTATCTGTCCTAGAAACAAAATTTGAAATGTAAATTATAGTTAATTTAATTCTCTACAAAATTGCTCAAGCACTGTTCTAGCTAAAATGCTCCTAAACGAAGATATAATCCAGAAGTTTGTTTTTGAGTTGGAAATTGCAATTTCTTAAGTTTTTTTAAATGTGCATATCTCCGTAACTATCTGTCCTAGAAACAAAATATAAAATGGAAAATGTAGTAAATTTAACTCTCTATAACATTGTCCAAGCTTTCTTCTAGCTAAAATGCTCCTGAAGGAAGATATGAGCAAAAATATGAAGAGAGTGCTGGTTTTTTCAATATGGCGGCGGGCGCGGAGGGGGGGGAATTGTGCATTTTGCATTTTAAACACTGACTAACCATCCTAGACAACATATCAAAAATTCAAAACTACCGGACCGTTTGTAAGGTCAAAATCCTTTATTCACTGAATTAAAATACAGCACGGCCTCGATAATCCGTACGCGAATTTACAAAAGCTATAAATATTTCAGTCACGATTCAGATTCTAATCGGTGAGCTTTTATTTACAATATAAGTTAACAATATCTATACCGTTACGGTAAAAAGTAGTCACTCAAATGTATTAGCTTTTTGCTTACATATTCTCATGTATTATTCACGACAAAACCTAGTCGAGTTTTGGTAACGTCTATATCGAGCAAGCGTGCCGCGGTAGCGGACAGCGAAGCGTCAGAACCGAACTGCTACCAGTAAACTAGGTTAATGGGTTAGGTTAGGTTAGAACTGCGACCACAACAGCGCGCGAGCCGAGCGAGCGAAGCGAGTGTACCGCGGTAGCGGTCGGCGCTTCGCCAGACCTGATCTGCTTATGCTACCAGTAAAGTAGGTTAGGTTAGAACTGCGACCACAACAGCGCGCTTCCTGATATACATTCAACTATTTTATCACGATTTCACACTAAATATGGCCTAATAAGAAGTACCTATGAATTGAAATAATTTTAAAAGTAAAGAAAGCTCAGGCATTCTTAAGTAATTTGCATGAACGGTAATTTATTTAATACAATCGGAGTCGTTACTAAAATATTATTCAAGTTTTAGATCGCAACAGACTAGCATTTGTAGCAGCAATTCCATATGAATTTAGTTAATAAAGTCGATACGATTTCAGTAAATTTCTGTACTATTCCAGATTAGGGTTTTGTTAAGTTTTGTCCAAACAAAAGCTAATCTGGTTCAGTTCGCATCTGAACCCTATCAGTACAGCCGCAGCCTTTGTAAATACGCAATCCGTACACCTCTATAATCCGAACGACCTCCTCTCCAGTCACGCAACCGCCTTTCGCTCAGTTTCTTTCTTGCAGTGCCTCGAAGTACGTTTTAGGTGTTACAAGTATTGTTTTTGTCGTCCGCCACGCCTCGATTCACCATTTTGTTATGTTTGGCGTTTAGAATTAGAGAATTTATTCATCATGGCTTCGACGTCGCAAAAAAAAATCTTTGAAAATATCTACTTACTAGGTCTAATCAGAACACTCTGTGCAACTGAACAGTATGCACATTTTGGGTGTTCGGATTATAGAGGTCCTGCTGTGTAAGTAAAATAGCCATCACTTTCTGACAAGCACATAAGTGCTCTAGAGTGAGGCATGCTTTGATATTTATTTATCGCATGACAAACGCAACCATCGTAGGCTCACTGAAAATAACTTTGGGACAAATCATTGCATATATGGTACAGACATTACGTTACGAAAAATTATATATCAATCGTTGGACAAAAATATGTTCTGTAGAACTAGAAAGTAATGAGCGTTTCACATGTTTAAGGTTTCTTGGATATTAAAACTTTATGATTAACGTTAACTTTCAAAAACCTTACTTTAACGTTTTCAATAAAAAAAATTACAGCTCCACCCTAATTGTAAGTATAGTCTATCCGGAATTCTAAGATCAAATTATGTCAAACTGGCACAAGTGAAAAACAACCTTAAATTTACGATATACGGTGGTTTGTACCTTGTGCCAAAGTAACTGTATTTGATCTTAGAGATCGGACAGACTATACTTTCACCTGTTTTCCTAACAATGACTTGACTTATATAATAGGTAACGTAGCGTAACCAATTGACTACAATGTACATATTTAACATTCCTTGTAAAGTACTGAAAGTAGTAAAAGTTACCTGAAGGTCCACCAGATGTCAAAGGACATGACGTTCATCCAACAGAACGACGCCAGCATCAAGTAGTAGAACATTATAGCTGAAACGGAAAATATACCTATTCATTCGATGTGAATTATGGTGATGACTATAGAGTCCGCTCTCTTGTCGCGATCATGTGAAAATAGGGTACTTTGTGCAGTAGATAGAATGGGGTTAATTAATCAAATTACACTGGGAATCCGAAATAAAGTAGTTCAACCAAATAAAAAGTAAATTACGTATCTAATTCGCTAGATAGCTTTTTAGCGATAAGATCGCCTATTGTATCACCTAGTTTTATCTGTATTTGTATTTCTTTCTTCTTTTGGTGTGCAATAAAGAGTATTGTATTCTATTCTAATTCAAATATAAAGGTTTAATTCACGATATAAAGTTATTTATACCGTGAATTAACGTTCAAAAGTTAGAAGGACAAGTCACGCCGGAAACGTGCGCAGCACGCATGCGTCAGCGTACGCGTTTTTATACTATGAATCCTCATAAGAGATAACCCACCCCATGCGTCACGTATGCGTGAACGCACGCGCAACACGTGTATGACGTGGTACCTAATGCATACGCAGCCGACGTAGCTTAGTCGTAAAGTCGTATATTTCTCACAGCATTAGTAAGCTTATCACAATTAAGTTACTAGAATATCGTAGTACCTAATCGTTTTAGGAGTCAGCTTTTTGTAGGGGTAATGCGTATATTTGAAGACGAAAACATCACAAAGAGTCATCCAGGAGAAGACGAGTCGCCATATTCTATTTCTGCCCCACTTCAAAAGTCGTAGATACTAGGATGTCGAGATTAACATCAAAGATGCAAACGTGATTGACGCCGAAGAATGATATAGGTACATAGCCGCGTTATCCATAGCAATGTAGACAACTGTCTATGGGTCCAATGCCTCCTACGGGCCACACGGCCTACCTAGAGACTTATCAACCTGAAACCTAAGGAAAGAGGGGGGCTAACGACGACATTGCCTAAAAGACTCTGTAAGCTCTGTATAAAAGTGTGCTCTGTAAGCTCTTAGTCCGGCCCTGATAATATTCCAATATAACATACTTAGAGTAATGCATCCTTCCCAAGTTAATGACTCGTTGTCATTGCTAAACACATGTATGACCCTGATGAGGAAGAAGGCGAAGTAGGTGGCCATGCAGGCCATCAGCATCATGCCGGCCAGGTTGCGTAGCTCCGGCAGAACCGCGTACACGCCCAGCACCAGTAGCAGGAAAAAACAGGAGACCAGTAACCCTGAAAAATAGTTTTTTTTTGACATGATTTGAGCTGTTTAGCCCTCACTACCAGTGAGTCGGACTTTGTGTGGGAGTATAACCCGCCAATGGGATTATCTCCGCGCCACAGGAGTAACTTATAGTAGGTACTTACATATGGAGCATTTGTGATCTGCTTAATTAAAGCGTCAAAGGTTTTTAGCGACGCGTCGTACCTTGAGCACTACGACCAAAATTTTTGACGTAATATCATAATCGGCTGGCTAGGGAGTTCCAACCAACTACACTGAACACTGAAAGCTTTTTAATGTGCTTTTATTAGCTGCACTTGTAACTAAGTTTTTTTTTGTAAGTAACTTACAATGTTATCTAATCTTAAGGAGTAAATTTTAATCTAGTTCGGGGAATTGCACATTAAAAATGCACGCAATATCGGGCTGCGGTACCACTTCAAACTTTTTGGGGTTTGGAAATAATAAATTCTGCCAACTTTTTAAGCAAAATCTGTCATTACTAGAGCACGAGAAGAGGTTCAAGTCCTTGAACCTCTTCTGCTTTTACTTTTTTTTAATGTTTATATTTCTATAACTATCTGTCCTAGAAACAAAATATAAAATGTAAATTATAGAAAATGTTTTTTCTCTACAACATTGCGTAAGCTCTTTTCTAGCTAAAATGCTCCTAAACGAAGATATATAAGCAAGAATCTGAAGAAATTGACGGTTGGACTGCGCCGAGGGGGAATTGTGCATTTTGCATTTTAAATACTCACTAACAACATATCAAAAATTCAAAACTACCGGACCGTAAACCATTTGTAAGGTAAAACCCCTTTATTCACTGAATTAAATAATTGTCACATAAAATTGCAACTTTGCATATAAATGTAGGTACCTAGTACACGTGACAATACAATAATTTGGCATATAGCCGAATATCTTAAGATGGTTATTAAGATATTATTTACCCAACTAGGGTAAAAAATATATCTTTACGCGGACGAACCTTCTGGTCGGTTATAATCTGGCCCAGACCTAAAGGGACAGGGCCCCTAGGCACTTGGCATTTGGGACCCCGTCCATATCGAAACGTTTTCAGCAAATTAAATAGTAGGTAGCAGTATTTTAAGTGATACCTACGAGTACATAAGAACATTTTTATTTTATTAGCTTTATACATCCACAATACATTTCTTTTAAATATATATGAGTTGTTTTGGTTAAGTTAGTTATAGTTGTTTTTTTTTTTTAGAAATAATAACATTCAGTCTTCGGTTTGTGGTCCCTTCCGGGTAAAACCCTCCTCCAGGTTTCTCCATTTTTGCCGGTCGCAGGCAATGGACATCCAGCTTCTTCCTGCTGTATCCATTATATCATCTGCCCATCTTTTCTTTTGTCTCCCTACTCGCCTTTTTCCTGCAGGGCCCAGCCATTTGGTAACTTTATGTGTCCACCTTTTATCTTTGTATCTGGCAACATGTCCTGCCCATCTCCATTTTTGCCGTAAGCTGTACTGTATCTGTTACATTTGTTCTCTTACGAATATCTGTTTCTGGTTTTATGTATTTTTCTCAGCTTCAAAATACTCCTCTCCATGGCGTGTTGGCAAGATAGAATTTTGTTTTTTATTTTATTAGTGTACACCCATGTTTGGCTTGTGTAAGTTAGGCTTGGGAGGATGCAGGTATTCATAATAGTCTTTTTAATCTGTAAGCTGTAGTTACCTTTAAGGATTTCTTTTTAGGCCCAGTAATTTTTCCATGCCCTAGTTATTCTTCTGTCAATTTCATTTTCAATGCTGTTTGCAGCGAAAGATACCAGTTTACCTAAGTATACATATTCACTCACATATTCTATTGTATTTCCTTCTATTTGTATTGTCGTCTCACAGCTGTTTGTCATGATTTTTGTCTTTAATGGGTTCATGTGAAGTCCGACTTTTCGACTCTCTT
This sequence comes from Apotomis turbidana, assembly GCA_905147355.2. Classification (NCBI taxonomy): domain Eukaryota; kingdom Metazoa; phylum Arthropoda; class Insecta; order Lepidoptera; family Tortricidae; genus Apotomis; species Apotomis turbidana. The sequence goes on from LR990293.1 coordinate 5,653,985, forward strand.
TGTCTAGGGTCTGTAGCATATTTTCTAAATCTTTGGCGGATTCGCTGAAGATAGCTAGATCGTCAGCGAACCTTAGATGTGTCAGCCTTTTGTTCAGTACCCATATGCCTTCGGTCTTCCAATGGATGTTTTTGAAGATTTCCTCCAAAACAGCTATGAACAGCTTGGGAGATAGGGGGTCGCCCTGTCGTACTCCTCTTCCAATTTGAACTCTTCACCTTGTCTTTCAAGTTTTACACTACTTAAACTCTTAGAGTAAATGTTCTTTATAGTGTTTATGTATTTCCTGTGTATGTTGTTATTTCTTAATGCATTCCATATTGATGAGTGTGCTATGCAGTCGAACGCTTTAGAATAGTCCACAAATGCAATGTAGAGTGGTTTGTTAAATTCTTTAAATTTTTCAATTATTTGTTCGATGACGTGTATATGGTCGATCGTGGAGTAGTTTGGCCGGAAACCTGCTTGTTCTATAGGTAGGAATCTGTCTATTTCGGGTGCTATTATTAAGGAGAACATTATTATGGTGCAATTCCTGCTTCTGGGACTTGGGCCCCTAGACTGGCTGACCCCTAGGCCCGGGCCTTGCGGACGTAGGGATAAATTCGGCACTGATTATAATCTAAGTAACTTACCGTAGGCACTGGACACCGCTCGTTGGTTTGTAGATGTCGGAGGATCCGAGATCACCCAGAGCACGGTGCTGATGGGACGGATTTCATCTTCCATTCCTTCGGTCAGGATCAAAGTGACCTCGTGCTCGAGGCAAAAACGCTGTGGTTCAATTGTTGTAAATGCGTTCCAGTAGTTCACACGCCGTAGAACCCATTTTCCGTTCTGAAAAGTAACGTATAATGTAGGTAGGTTGTTTTGATTGGGGTGAACAAATTACTGCCACGGTTAGTTTAATTTACTGTTAAATATCTATATTTGAGATACGAGCAGATGAGCTTTTAAGCCATGTACTATTCCAGTCCAGTTAGAGAACAAGTTCAAACACAATGAGATTACGCCCCAAGGTTAAATCAAAAATAAAAATTGCCGCCTTCCGACATCATCACCAGATTATTACTACTAATAAGCCTTCGCTGTCTGTCTGTCCGTCTGTCACAGGGCTCTATCTTTCGAACCGCTTATGTATTTGGTGGTACGGAAACCTACCCCTCGCATTTGCGCGGCTTTTACCCGACTACGGAAAAGCCAAAAGGAAGGATAATAAGATATATAAGTTTAAATTAACAGTCTATGTATGTACATACATGTATATTTATTTAGACAAGACATGTACTGTATTAGATCATGTTAAATCTCACTGATAGGAAGTCGGCCATTGTGGGGAAACACAAACTCACTAACGCGAAATCTCCGTGCCATGGGAGTGAGCAATCATTGTGAGTAATAACAATAACGACATTTACACATACTTTAAATTTAGTTCCTATAGGTAGATAATAATGGGATGAGCTACTTACCTCTAATAGATATGTCTTATACTGAAGTTCATCTAAGCCAGGAAAGTACGTAGCATTACTCGAATTTTTATCGATAAATTTACTGTCATAAATAAATTTAAATTCGTTAGCACTTTTATTCGACGGTACTACTTTACGCTGAATGTCATTTCTATACACTCCAATATCTGAATAATCATCTGGTTTCTTAACACCGTACTTTGCTACCAGAGCAGAACTTAGGATGCATCTTTGTTCATCTTTTGTTTGATCTTCGTAAGACTTGTAGAGCATGATTTCTTTTTCGGGGCAGCATTTTACGACACAGTCACTGTTTTTGCAGTAGTCACTGAGGTTGTGTATTTCGGCGCCGTTTGCTTGTTTGAAATGAAAGTCGTTTATGGTGAAAACGTGAGCACAGCATAGGCCGAGAGCCATGGACCAGAGGAGCCTAGTCGCGAACATGGTCGGATCAGTCCGGCGACAGTGCGGCCTACGCTCGTAGTAGGCAATGAACTATTTATCCGTAACTGAGTGAAGTGTGTTCACTTAACAATAAGCGTGTAGTTAAGGCCAATATCAAATCATTTCAAGTGGCTCTTCATGTAGTGTAGGTATTACGATATTATGTACATGGTTAAAATGGTTGTCAATGTTTTCAGTTGAAACATTACGAAACGTCGTAAAAGAATTTGTTTATAATAGTTTATGCAACTGTTACATAATGACAGATCTTAACACACGAGTGTGATTTTGTGAAACGAGCCTAAGGCGAATTTCATAATAGGATTACACGAGTGTTTTCAGACCTCATTATGTTCAGTTAAGCATACCTACCTTATCTACCCATAATGTATTCATCATCATAGATTTCCTTTTATTTAGATAAGAACTGCCAGTACCTAAGTCTTGCGAAGCGGAGGAATGGCGCCCGCCGGCGGGGTCATCTTAAGAGTATCATATATTATGATCCTTTTAATTCTCTCGCTGGAGATTTCGTAGATTTTGGTTGCTGCCAATTAATGTAAATCTTTACCTATAGTATCTGAACTTATTAAGTATAGTAATATTTTCTTCGGTTTCCGCGACTGTCACACATTTAAATAAAACAATTTATATAACAATATCGCGTATATGAATTATTTGAAATTATTGAATTAGTGAACCGCTATTTTATTTATATTTTATATTATAGATATTTAAAAAAAAAAAAATACCCTTCTGGCACATGTGTAACTGTCGTTACACATTAGGCCCATGTGGCATGTATGAACACCTTTATTTTAAATTAATATTTATAGAGTCTGGCTAGCCAAATAAAGTTGACAGTTATTTCCTTGTGGTATTACTAATTGTCTATGATTTAAACGATTTAGTAGGTAGGTCCTCTATAAATAATTTTGATACTTTATGTATTAGTTCTAACAGTGCGATAGAGTTGAAATTTGGCACAGTAATTATGTTTTTTTTTGGTGACAGATTAATATGGTATTATAGAGCTAGGTCTTCTATACACTACATTAAATTTATAGCGTTGTATATGGCTAGAAAGTTTAAACATATGTGTTTGTCGTTTACTGTACTGTACATTGTGGTAGAAATTATGTGAGCTGACTATGAGTGCACGTCAACATAATATATTTAACTTATTTCCTTAGGTACCTTACCTTACGTGTGCATAGAAAATCAAAAATGTATTCTAGTATCAAAACTATAATTCCTACTACACAAAGCCGCAGATTTTTTAAATTTCCCCGAGTAATATTTCATTAGCCAGACTATAAAATGGGTAGTTTGCACGAATGCAACTTTGACAGAGAAAAATTGTGTTTTTCTCAGTCAACCTTTGACAATGGTATCTATAAAGGCACCGAAACGAAAGCCTCCCTGTCAAATAATTAATATACGCGATATAATCGGTTTAAATTGTTTTATTTAAATTATTATACTAATTTAACAATATGAGTGTAGGTAAAATAATTTATGACTATGATAGTTAAAATAAACACTTAATTTCATAAATCATAGCTCGAAACCCGTCCTTAGTGACTCTTCCTGGCGTTGCGACCCTTGGCTGTTTTGTAAATGTCTTTTATTTTATTTTCCTGATTGACTTCTCCTTAATATATTGGTAATTTGTCACCAATGGAATCATCTCCTTATTACAATATAATATGCAAGCCTAGCACACCCGATTCAATGGATATTTTCCTGGTTTGTATTTACACATCCAGAAGGTTCTATTTTTTATTTGGATCAAACGTGTATATGGGACTAACTCTAATAGGACTCACTACAGTTAGACTGCTCTAAAATCAGAAATGACCGTCAAAGTTTAACATTCCTATGGAGCACTAAAAATGCTCTATACAAATGACCACCTACATGTAATGTCATTTGTGGGTTGGGTATCAATATACAATAAGTAATTTGCCATTTTCACCGTGAAAACTGCGTTTAAGAGGCCTTATTCCTTTTAAAATGCTGATTGCTTAGGCATTTTTCCCTATGATCAAACATGTTTTTAACATACTATTGATGTTACTACCTAGAACAGGGCTATTGGGATTTATTGGTATATATTTGAAAACCACAGTTTGAATTTTTCATTGATAATTTTTGTTTCAAAATCTACTCGAAATTGACAAAATTCACGCGGAAAATTAGTTTTTTCAACTTATTTTCGACTGCACGCAATAAAAGCATGAAATAGCTACGTTACTACCTAGAACCCGGGGAAAAGTATTATTCACTTCAAAATTTTGGTTGAAATTATCAATATATTAGTCATAATATGAAAAAGATATTTTTTAAAAGGAATAAGGCCTGTTAAGTTCATAGTTGTCATACAATTATTGTTTTGTTAAATGAGAATTCTGAAAACAAATTCAAAATTTATTTCGAATATGAAAACATAAAATATGCGTACCTTTGTCACATTAAAAATGTATATATATTTTTCGTTTGGATTTTTTTTCTTTGTTTGATTGTAATATGAAGAGGGGTAATTGGCTAGAAATAATAAACATTACATATGAAATTATTCAATTTATTATCCTTATTTTTATGCAGTGAACATTACCACGACGTCATAACTCATAACTAAATTGTTATTTAAATCCAGTCTGATACAAAATTCATCTACCGTTTTTCACTAAGCACAAATCAATTATTCGAATCTATAGTCACACAAATCCGGCAACTTTCAAGAATTTGAAAACCTTTTTGGTAGTTTCTGAAGATCCCAAATTTACGTATCATGCCCCGCCTCCTTCGTGTTATACAAAATTTGAGTGAGCAAGGCAGAATGATACTTATTTCCAATTAAGCGATTGAGAGTACATGATAGCTTTAGATGGGCTACTCCGAAGTACGCACCGTACTTCCGGTCTTATATGGTTTAACAACGGAGAGAAAAGTTCAGCACGTTAGTACTTTACGTATTTAGAAGTAGCCTGCATAATAAACTGATGTTCGTGCTTGTAACCAAACCCAGATTTTGTCTGGCGATTAAAGACTATTAAAAACAGAACGGCTCAAATTTAGTCTAATGTATCATTCCCGTCCATAATAACCAACAATTATTAAATTTAACACAGTTGATATAACGCAGCGAGTCGATGTCTAAAAGTTGAGCGTTTGAAAAATGTGTGATTGGAGTCACTCGTTTTCAATTTTAAAGTAAGTTAATATACTACCACTACCAAAACCAGTAGTAGTAGTAGTGCCAGTAGTATCAGCGTTACATTCTCAAAAATCTGCTCCGAGTGTCTCTACGCTCATTTTACATTGGATGATTTATGACGATTAAAAGAGCTCGCAATTTTCTAAATACAAAGTTTCTAGTAACCATTGCGGCGCTCAAAAAGTGAACGTTCGTGGATTCAACTCAGTCAAAAACGGCCTCAGGTCTGAACCCGTCGGTAGATGATATAAAGTTTATATTATAAACTATCGAGGCACTCATAAAGTGAACGTTCGTGGATTCAATTCAGTCAAAAACGGCCTCAGGCCCTCAGCCGTCGGTAGGTCCGTGTGTGGTGCGCGACCGCGCCTAGTGTCGGTGGTAGCGCTCAGGCGAAGTGGTCCTCGCGGTCGGCGGCGAGCAGGGGCGCGGCGGCGTCCTCCATGGCGGCGAAGTTCATGAAGTGCGCGGGCCGGTGCACCTCGTGGTAGAACTCGCGCGGGTTGCCCAGCTGCACGCCGTACTTCATGTTCGGCTCGTGACGCACGCCTGCAAACAATAGTACGTTACGATACGATACAACAATACTTTATTGCACACCGACAAGAAAAATATTACATGAGAAATCTTAAATTAAACAATAATCCAGTTGGAGTTTGACCTTACAAACGGTCCGGTAGTTTTGAATTTTTTTCTACTCCAGTACTTTTTTCTGTCATTTATATAGTTACTAACTCTAATATAAAGACATAAATTATGAAAGTCTGTAAAAGTCTATACTCTACTGCTCAAAAACACACTGCTAACCGATGTTATAATGTCGCCAAAAAACCATCACTTAGTACCTCAGATTACATGATGAACAGCTGCATTCAAACAATTTGCAAATTAAAAAAAATAAACTTTTGTACTAAGGCATTGGTGCCAACTTAAAAAAAAAGTTTTATCTTCAGTGCATGGATGTTTAGTATAGTGAACGATACCTTTATGTATAAGTTAAAATTTTTTGACAGATGTTTAGTATGGTGATCGTATACCTTTATGTATAAGTTAATATTATTTTGACAGATGGATGTCAATAAAAAAAAAGTTTATCAGAGACAATTTTTCTTTTTAATTTTGTTGATTCCGAGCGGGAACATGTAATTATTTTCTTTGTTGTTTATTTGCATTTTATTTATGAAATGTCGAGTCGTAGAAAAAGTATTGTATGCAACGTTGTATAAGTAGGTCAAAAAACGCTCGTGGCATCTTTCTTACGATGTTCGCTGCGCTCACATCGTAACCCATGCCACTCGCGTTTTTTGCCCCCTCTTATACAACGGTTGCATAAAATACTATTGATATGTTGTCTAGGATGGTTAGTCAGTGTTTAAAATGCAAAATGCACAATCCCCCACATCCGCGCTCGCCGCCATATTGAAAAAAACCGGCACTTTCTTCATATTTTTGCTCATATCTTCCTTTAGGAGCATTTTAGCTAGAAGAAAGCTTAGACAATGTTATAGAGGGTTAAATTAACTATATTCTTCATTTTCTATTTTGTTCCTAGGACATATAGTTACAGAGATATGCACATATAAGTGTCGGAAATTGCAAAATGTGTTATTTAAAAATCGCTTTATAAACGCTATAACTCACTCACGCACTTGGGTAGTCAATAAGGAAAAACGAGGCTAAAAATATTCTCTAGTATGATATTATACGAGTCACATTTTTGTTGTTCGTGACATTTATTACGTAAACTTTGATTCAATGCTACTCTGTCCTGAATTGTGTAAACGCGAGCAAGTCATTTATTACTAAAGCAAGATGATTCATGATAATTTCCTAATTGTGCGTTTGTTACATAGGTAAGGACCAAAAAGTTGGATGAAATGTATGGCTAACTAAGCCATTCAACGTTTTGTATGAAATAAAAGCGATTGGAATAAATTCCGTTGTGCGACAAAAATTCACGATACAATAAGGAACCTTAAAATCGAACCTTAATATACGTTATTATCATACGTTGTTGTTTTTCAGTACGTATATATAGCTATTAATGAGGATAAATCGAGCATATCAATAAATAATAATGTTAACCAAAAACCTAGTGAATACGAGAATATTTATTTTCATTTAATTGTTTTATGGTTAATTATTACTTAAATGTATCGTTTAGAGGATACGATTTCTGCTAAATTGATAAGAGAAAGCCATCAATATATGTAATAATAGATTTATCCTTATTTTAATTATCCTTAAACAGGGGCTTTAACTACTTTAATAATAGGCTTGCGTTATGTACGAGGGGCGTCTGAAAAGTTCTAAGCCTAAGATAGAAAAAAACAATTTACACAAATGAACTCGTGTTTATTTTTCAATATAGTCTCCTCCTAAATCAATGCATTTTTTACATTTTTTATACAGTGCTTTTAGGCCATTAAAAAAATAATCTTCATTTTGCCCTTCAAAATGCTCCTGTACAGCCGCCTTCATCTCTTCGTCACTTCTAAATCGCTTTCCCCTCAACTCTTTCTTCAAATTATTGAATAGAAAATAATCGCTTGGGGCTAGATCTGGGCTGTAGGGTGGGTGGTCAATTTCGTCAAAACCAACTTCCTTCAGAGCACGCCTCGCAACATTAGCGGTGTGAACGGGTGCGTTGTCTTGCAAAAACAAAATGCCTTTCCTTAGTTTACCCCGCCTTTTCTCAACTATGGCTTGTCGCACCTGTCTTATTAGATTTGCATAATAAGTTCCGTTTATCGTAGAGCCTTTTTCTAAATAATCGATTAAAAGAATGCCATCACAATCCCAAAATACCGTAGCCATTAACTTAGAGGCCGACTTTTGCACTTTAAATTTCTTCGGCGGCCTTTCACCCTTTTCAATCCACTGCATCGACTCAGACTTACACTCCGGATCATACTGTCTGATCCATGTTTCATCAACAGTTACTATTCGGGAACAAACTTCATCTAAATCATCTTCGCACAATTCTAAAAACGCCCGAGAAGTTTCCACACGACGTACTTTATCGAAGGCCGTTAGCATTTTCGGTACCCAACGAGCACTGACTTTACTCATGTACAAATGTTCATGTAAAATTTCTCCGACTCTTTCCTTACTAATACCTAAGACCTCAGCTATTTGCCAAACCTTAATTCTTCTATCTTCTAATACCAGCTTTTTGACTTTTGCTACGTTTTCTTCGGTCACTACCGATATTGGCCGCCCTGAGCGGGGGTCGTCTTCGATCGATTCCCGTCCGAGTTTAAATAAGCGACTCCACTTTTTGACTGTGGCATAAGAAGGCCCAGAATCACCGTAAATAATAGCCATTTCCTCAAAAATACACTGCGGTGATTTGTCACTTTTTGTAAGGAATTTAATTACAGCACGGTGCTCAATTTTCGTAATATTCGTTGGTAATTCACACATGATGTACTTTTCCGTTGAATATCTCGAAACAGAATAATAAAAACGTGACATGTTATTTTTTAATAATTTGTTTTTAAATGGCCTTTCTAGTGGCCAGTATCATAAACGCATATATAACCTCGAAATACCTTAGGCTTAGAACTTTTCAGACGCCCCTCGTAAGAACAAGTCCAATCAAGATGGAACTCGAAAAAATAAGTTTTAATAATCTATACATTTCTTTCCTTTCTGTTTTTTGTTTAGTGTTGCTCAGTTTTTACGAGCGCGAAAGGACGACGCAACACTTCGTTAAAAAGAATATTTATATCACGAGAGCCTTTTTTTATCGATCATTGTTTTGGGTGATTTTTATGCAACGGCTAACATTCATACCATACCATTTAGTTATGCTTAGGCGTCTTTCCCGTGAACATACAAAGTGACACGCTTTAAATTTTAGTTTTCTTACTGGATCCTAATACACTTACACAACGGTATGACTACAAACATATACGTTATTTACCCACGTCATTATGTGTTGTGTTATACACAGGAAAAACTGATATTTTGTATATTTTATATTCTTCAAAGAAATCACCTAGATATCTACAGTGTGGCTCGTGAGGCACGCAAAACATTTTAACAGCGTATTCCAGATGGCATTAGGAATAAAAATGTTACCTACCCAAAAATAGGATTAGAATCAGGCGTTACTTTGCGAAAATCTATATCAATCTAAACAACTTTGCTTTGCACTAACCAAAATCATTTTGTGGATTATGGTTAGTGCGGTCTTTAAAAAACCGCTTAAAAGCGTCAAGTATAAGATTTTCTTAGAACACAGATCAATTTCGTGATTGACATCTATCGATATCGATATCTACGCCCAGACTTGATTACACAGAGGCAACGTATTTACTAGAAGTACATTATGCACTGAGTAACCTGAAATCACACAATTATTTACATACAAATTATTAATCTAAGCCGAACCCAGCCTGCTTTAATGTTTAAATACGATCAGGAATACGTTAAAATCTTTTGGATTCATCGCGAACCACCTTAGATACTTTTATAAAATTGTAAAAATGAAATGTCTGTACATTGACGATACATTTTTTTTTATTAAGATAAATAGGCTTTTTGGAGGCACCGCAGGCACCTTCTAGTTCAGGCATACGGAGATACCGTGTAAGTTTAAATCAGTATATTGTTTTGCACAGCGGCACATCTCACGATCAAACTGTACAGAGAGTTAAACTGCCTGCCTGCCCAAGACTGGACAACTCACCCATGAAGTTGTAATTCCAGCTGCCCTGCGAGGGCACCATGAAGTACCCGAGGAACCGGTCGGACAGCAGCATCTGCACGCGCTCGTAGTGGCTGGGCAGGTATCCCTTGGGGTTGTTCCCTCGGTCCGTGTTCCGCGCGCCCCACTCGTAGCCGCTCGGCGTCAGTTTGTACGCGGTGAGCGAGCACGAGCCGGGCGTGAACGAGCACGTGATGATTATAGTCTTCTCGCCGTCCCAGGACGGGTTCTCCGCCATTACTTTTGCGTGGGTCGTGATGTCCTGTGAATAAACAGTGTTTATAGATTACTTGGAAGACTACTGAGATAAATGATATAATTTTCTAGCAAGTTCATCCACTATTCGTCGAGATGGTTTCGCTAACGGTATCCTGCCTTTTCACCGAACAATTTTTCGTCGAATGTTTCATTTCGCCGAATTTTCACTTCACAGAATTTGTATTTCTCTGTAGTCGTACATTTTTCATAATTGTTGTAAATATCATCCTATAGATTAGGTTAGGTTAGGTTTGTTTTAAAACAATCCTAAATAGTTTACAGGTTCAGTGAAAAATGCTTTCTGCGAAATGAAACATTAGACGAAAAATTGTTCAGCGAAAAGGCAGAGAACCGTCGCGAACTAGATAGCATCACAATATGCAGAATTTACTTCAAACTGTGTTTCCTGAAAAGTTATTTCTTGTGTTCGAAATGAATGAAGATTCACATATTCAAGCTGTGCAAGATAGAGTAAGATGACGTAGCTTGGTGTCGGAGGCCAAGATCCACTTCGGGTCACTGAGTCAGCGTAGTAAGTAACCCATTTTCATTCCAGTACGTACGTAGGTACTCGCATATATGAAGTGTCACGATCAATGAAGTAGTGGGAGTAATAAATAAGGTATTAATTTAACCGTATTTGCAACGGTTTAAAGTATAAATAACTAGTGTTGATAACGGGTGTTATCTAGGGAAAATAAAATAAAATGTTGTTACGTTAAGGAATAGGGATAAACACGCACCGCAAATTTACAATTATGCAACTTGTTTTTATCACATATGCTGCAAAGCTAATACATTAATATTTAATAATAATAAGCGAATAAGTTTTAAATACGCGAATAAATTTATGATTCTGATAGATAGAATCGGAGAGACTTCTAGTTGAGTCTTACATAAAGAGCAGCTAATATGAGCTATCATGAAATACCGTATTATTTTAGTTGGATTTCCGGGGACTTTACCGTAAAGCATAGGCTGGCTTGTATACGATGAATAAGGGAAGAATAAGTTCATATATTTCATCATATGACAAATCAATGCGTGAACAATGAACACCTGAAACATGTCACGTCACATTGGGAAAACTCATGAACGTTGTTAATGTTTGTCGTGTTTTTTTAACTGGTGGGAATTAATATTTGTAATTATTAATGGGGAAAAAATCTTGAAACCATGGAGATTGTTTTCGTTTTTTCGTCACAAGTTGACTTATTTGTGGGTGGACTTAACGGTCCTGAGTGAGTTCTTTTTATAAATATAAATAATAAATAAATATCGGACAACTTCACACAAATCAATCTAGTCCCACAGTGAGCTCTAGTAGGCTTGTGTTATGGACACTAGACGACGATAAACATAAATACCTATATAGATAAATACATACTTAAATACAAATAACATCCGGCACAAATGACCCAGGCACAAATATTCCAGTTCATCACACAAATATTTGCTCTTGCCGGGATTCGAACCCAGGACCGTCGGCTCAGTAGGTAGTTGCTTAACCTTTTGAACGCCACAGTCAGCTGTGGCCGTCAACAAAAAATCGTGCCCCTGACGCCACGTCGGCCACAGCCGTCGAAATTTCAATGATCAAAAACTTTGTAATTCTAACCGCTACAAGTATTTTTCAATCCCTGTTGATTTTGGGGCACATCTTATTTTTTTACTCTGGCGTCAGTGGCACGGTAAATTGCTAGACCGCTTGGCGGTCAATAGGTTAACCATTGCGCAAACCGCGTTCATCATCGTTCATCAAAAATTCAAAGAATTTGACGAATGTTTCATGCACGGTGTGATGTGTGATGTTGTCACTATCTATCTTCACGTACCTGCGGAGACAGCTGCGGCAGCTCGTTGGGCTGCGTGTGCATCCAGCCGAGCGGCTGCAGGTGCGCCAGCTGCGGGTGCTTCGGGAGCTGACGCGGCAAGTGAACCTATCAACACACGCCATACATTATACTAATTACGTCGATACATTTTTTTACGTCACCCTCTATAAATATTTTTTTTAGAAAATCTCACTTCGCCAAGCCTCTACGCCAAGGTAAGACGTAACACTTTAGACAAACCACGGGCGCTAATTCGTAAGGCCCCAGCCCGTCTAGCACAACTATGCTTCGCGACTCTAGTCGCGCGACTTAGCGTCACCCGTCACTCTCTCGCAATAGTGTACAGAAATAAATAGGTAATATTATATCTCAGGTAATAAAAAGTCGTGTCACAGTTGTGCAGAACGCATAATTATGGCCCTCATCTCCAGTCCGGACCACACCTGCCACCTGGGACATTCGCTAATAGGCCATCCGCCCTCGGTATGTAATGTAATATTGTAGTGGAGCATTGAGTGTTGTCAGTTTCTTTACGTCGTCCTAGGCCGTAATTGGGCTTTCTGTAAATCTCACTTCCTGGCCAATGCAAGACGTAAAACTTTAGACAAAACACGGGCGGTAATTCGTAAAGTCCCAGATCGCAAACAATTATATGGGACATTTACGAATTCACCGCCCTATGTATGTAATAGTACTATTTATTCAGAATTTCATGGACTCGCACAACCTATTTGTCGAAGAGACTTAAAATGACGAATGAATGAATGTACCTGCTGATGAGTGCCCCACTGCGGCGGCAGCACGGCGCAGTGCACCTCGCGCACCATGGGGTTGTCGGGCGGCGACGTGCCGTACAGGTAGCACGCAATCTGCGGAGAAACACTACTGTTAAAGGCACGTATTTGCTTAAGTAGCTATAGTTTATCCCCGTGAAGACGTGTCTGCGTTTTAAAACTAGAATTTGGCTTTGTAACATGCGACAACGTATCAATATGACATTTGCTTTACAAAGGTACAGTCGCCATCAGACATATCGTAGCATGTAAGGTATTCATAAATATCTGAACACGACTCTTATTAACTGGGCGTTACAGTACATGTTCACATATTTATGAACGCCTTATATGCTGCGATATATCTGATGGCGACTGTACTAAAACCTAAATATAAAAGTAATATAAGCTTACTATACACACGACGCCATAGAAGAGAGCTAGTGCAAAATAAAACTAATTGCGCCGGTTCAAAGCGAGGTAACGATGGTTTTACTTTTGTTATTATCTGTGACTTCGTACGGGTGATTCTTCGAGCGTTCTAACCGCGCAGTTTTAGCGTCTTTCTTTTTTCACGCTTATTTCCGAAACGGAAGAGCCAGTTGTTTTAATTATGATCTAACTAGGATCGCGCTCGGAAGTGGCTTCGGGATACATAAAAAATCGACGGGCAGATGGGAATGACAAAAAAACATGCCTTACAAACGCTGAATATTCGCCCACTTACGGAAATTACGTATAAACATTAATTATGTAACTTGAACATGTAACTTCTTGACTCATGTGACTCAATTTAACTTGAAAAATAATAGTAGAACCCCTTATCTTTCCGGAACTTTAACAATCTTGTGAGTATCCATCAATGTAATAATTGTATGATTACCTGGGCTCTCAAATCGGAGATAGTAACAAACTTCTTGAGCAAATTCTTGGGAAGGATGTATGTATATCCGCTCTCCTTGATGTCGTCCGAGCTGACGTAGATATGGTTCGTCCGGAGATGCAGATTCGTCGCCGAAATCGCACGGACACGCCATTCCGTCTTTGAGCTGGAAGAGAAATTATATTGAATGCCTCATGTCAACGTTCCTGTTTGGTTTGTTGGAGTCCTCTGAAGTACTATTCATTCAACAAATAAATTATTTAACTCTATACCTGGTATATATTAGGTTACATTTCACTAAATTTAAAAACCAAATTTGTATGTGTCTCTTCGTTCTTATTACCAACGTGTGAAGACCAACTTGAACCTGAGAGTGAAAACCAAGTTCACTGGCAGCGACGGCCATACGAAAGAGCGGGACACTCGTATGGCCGCCGCTCGTCGCTGCCGCTTGCCGACGGAACCGTGGGTGGGCCCTGAGAGTCGACCGGTTGGAGTCCGTCCCGACGTAAACATCAATTTACGAGAACTTTTCTGCCCCAGCGGCCATCGGTTCTACGAGCAACGTGCCCCGCCCACTGCCACTAAGTTTGGCGACTGTCTGAACTATACCTACAACCTTGAGATACGGAAGAGAACCAAGGTTGTAGATATAGTTGATGAGGTACGCAAGAGATCCATCATCCCCCACGGAAACACCGAGCATAGCTCGGACCATTGCCCTTTGTCTAACTGAGCTTTCTAATGAGCGTGTACCGAAAGACGCAGCGTGGGAAGGCCCCCAACAAGATGGACCGATGACCTGGTTAGGATCGCAAGCAGAAATTGGATGAAAACGGCGCAAGACCGATCGTTGTGGAGAACTTTGGGGAAGCCTTCGTCCAGCAGCGGACGTCTATCGGCTGATATGATTATGATGATGATGGCACTCCAAGATACAGGCATAGCCTAGTTTGTGGGCCTCAGTTATTTCGTCTCACAATACACTGTATTGAAGGAACTAAAAAATTTACTTGTACCACTGCAGTACATTTGTCAATTGTTATAAATTTATTACAACTTTACAAGTCACACAATTTTTTATGCGGGCGGCAAGCAAAATTTTTGTCCAATCGTATGTTACATTGCCTGTAAAAGTGTAACTCTGAAAGTTACAAGTTGAAAGTCTGAGCCTGGGTACCTGAACGTCTGCGACTCGTAGTTGCTGGTGGTGGAGGTGATGATCTCGTCGCCGTGCTTGTTGACGGTGCGCGTGGTGGTGGCGGTGAGCTGGCTCTGCTCCTTGCTCTGCTTCTCGATCTCGGCGATCTGCTGCCGCTGGGCTGACGGCGCCGAGATCTCCATGCCGAGGATGATGTCTCGGATCTCGGATTGAGTCAGCGAGGCCACGTTCACGCTGTAATAGGGGAATAGTTGTAGCGGATTGCATGAACACATTTAATGGACCAATGATTTGATTTGATCAACCAGCCCGGTAGCGCAAACATGTGCTCTCTACGCCAGTACACTTCGTCAGTAATTGACGTTTTGGCGTCTGGAGACTTTCAGTAGTGAATACTAAAGCACAAACTTTAAAAAAAATAGACCGAGCGTTCTCAATTGGTGAAACAATGAAGACACAAACATTTTTATCAAAATCATTAATATCGTAAATGTGCATATGAACTCTCTCAAAAGAGTAATTAAATTTAATTAATTGGGCGTAATTTTCAGTTCAAGTTAATGGAGTCACGCAGCGAGTTTAGGTCCCAAGCCGCAATCCACATGCTACATCGATGTCGTAATTTATCGAAGTAACAATGTTGGTTACGAAGTAATGTATGTGTTGAAAGGCCAATAAAACAACCTTATCCCGAAATTTGTCCAAGGCGCGCCCTCGCCTAGACAAATAGGTTTTACCAGTTAGGGTGTGTGGGTGGTGTAGATGGCAATACAAAGCAATATAAGACCTAATGTATATGTATGTATCTAGTTTGGAACTTAATTATTTAGTGTAAACTTTGGTCACTGGGAAAAAGTAGTAACATAAGCAATATGCAAGTTTCGTAATTTAGATTTTATGGCCACTCGATAATCTTTGTAATGAAGTAAGTATAAGGCCCTTTTCACACGTCCCGGTTGCCGGGTAGCCGGCCGGCGGCGAAGTGTATGGCCATGTACGTTAGCTTTCATACGTACCGGCGAAAGCTACGTACATTCGCCGCCAGGTACCCAGCGGCGGCTACCCGGCAAACGGGACGTGTGAAAAGGGCCTTAGGGTGGATCAACTTTTCTTGTCGATATTCTGCCCTGTTACCCAGGAAACGTCTCAGAGAAGTGTTGATAATCTATACATATTTCTAGAACTTACAAACACAGTTTTGGTAAAAACAACCGTCGTAAATCGACATTTTATAAAGTGATCCAGGGGGCATCACCAACAAGCAACAGAAAATAGTTGATAGACCCATAAATTAGGTAAATTTCGAGGCATTTAAGCGTGTTATCAGTCTAGTTGTGATTTAAGCTAACTAAGTAGTACTCACTTGTTTTTCTTGCCGTAGTCGGCGAGGATGAGGTCCTTGAGCTGGACTTCAACCTTGACCCAGTCGTCGTCCGCGAGCGTGGGCCAGATGTGATGCGGTTCAGTCAACGTTGTCTTGTCCGGTTTCAGTAGAACCTTGGTGCGCTCTGTGTTCACGTGCAGCGCGCGCAGAATCAGGATCAGGCGACTGAATGCCTAATGGGATATTATAAGTCAGTTTGTTGAGTGACAAACTGTACACATGAATGGTACATTTTTGTTTATAACAGACTACAGATATATACAATCGTATGCTTGCTATCAGTTCAACAGCAGGCATTTACGACTTCACGGATCACCCGTATTGTATATGTGATTTTCAAAACAATACGGGAAAGCGACTCGTGCTGTAGTTAAAATTGCGATCAAACATAGTACACGTGCTGCGCTGTTAAAATGCCCGTACTAAACCCCACGGGTATAGAAATAAGAAATAAATGTTTATGCATACATATTCCTATGTTCATTTTATTTCTTTCATCATTTCGTTAGGTTTGAACGATTTTAAAATAATACAATTTTATTCAAATAATCATAGATTCAGATCGCCGCATCAAGAACAAGAGGCATGTCCAGCAGTGGACGCATATACGCTGAGAAGAGAAAGCATCACAGATTAAACTAACCGTATAGGAGGAGATGGTCTTGAGCCAGTCGTCGTACAGGTTGAACAGAACCATCTGCGGCTCCGTGGCCTTGAGGATGAGATCTCCGAACTTCTCCACTTTCAGGCAAGCCTGGAACGGCAGCTGCAGCTCCGAGCCCTTGATAACGATGTTGGGGAAATCTAGCAAGTGGACCTAAAGCAAAATATCATCATTAACCATTGGACTTGTACACGGTTAATATTTTGAAACAATATCGCACATGGCGATATGGTAACTCACCTCAAGAGGATCCAACATTCCCTTCCTGGTGACAATGATCTGTTTAGGCTGTTCCTCTACGGGCAGAGAGCGAATCAAGGCCGCTACTTCTTCGGCAGTCTTCCATTTCGCGAGCTACGAACACAAACATTCCTTTGATGACAAATAAGCTCATTAGATCTAACGTCAAAATTTTAACTGGAGTTGAGGGTATCACGCGATCAGTTCGATACTTTTCAACAACTTTAAAGAGTCGCTACTGGCCTAAAACTGTCCACAATTGGTCTAGACCAATGGTGAACCAGGGCAGGCAGTCTCCTTGTCCTTCCGTAGCACTGGCTGAAAGAATGCAATGCTTTTGTACCTAATATGACCACTCCATGTGCCGCTAGGCCTGAGTGCCTAATGTAACTTGAGTCAACTAGCAATGACACTTTGGTTATAAATGTTATAATATACTCAGGAGCTGATTGGCTGAAGCATCTCATAGGGACTTGTGGAAACAGGCCTTGGTTGGGACACAACCTATACGTGAATAAAAAAAATAACTATATAGGCTTAAAGTAGGTTACCTGTCCGAGACGCTTCTGGCCGGCCCACACGCTGGTATGGATGATCTTCAGGAAGAGCTGTCCGGTGCGCGGGTTGAAGATGAAGATGGCGCCGTTGATGGGCTTGGTAGTCAAGTTGCCCTCGAATGTCTTGTGAATGGTTACTCGGTACACGTTAGTATCGTCCACAAACCTGTTGCGAAAATGAAACAATTCCTGTTAGTATTATTATAAATATTATAATGTAATATACTAGTTGACTACTAAAATACTCGTATTTTTTGTCTTCAACAAGCCATGATGGGAAAGACCATCAGCAGAGTCCAAAAGCAAAAGGAAGACGTAACTTATACTGCCCGATATCAACTGAAATCCAACAGAAGTAGGAATAGATTTTGCATGTTGCAGTGGCGAAACATCTGCTAAACGCAGTTCCTGCCTATTTGCTACTGCTCTTGGATAAAAATAAGCTAAATATGCTTTGCCTTACTTTTCGATGTTACTATCGTATAAATTGCTGACTCACCAGATGATTTGGTTAGAGAACAGCTCTCCGTAGTTCTGACTGGAGAGGTACGGCTCAGTTGGCTCCGAGGAGTAGAGCTGAAGCGCCTTTCGGATGCGCTCGCGGAGCACATACAGCGCGGGGTTTGCCTTCATGATCTTGGCCATGGCCTGCTGAATGAGAGGCTTGCAGCCGGGGAACCAGTTGCCGTATGCGCTGTGGAATGAGGGTTACATTAGTATAACAAAGTGAAAAGTGATTGGCAATGAGTAATATCATTCAGAGTAAAATAAAACAGGTGTAACTCCTAAAGAAATGGTCACCTGTGCAGGTTGTAGGCCAAGTCGATGGCGATGAGCAGACCCGTCGGCGAAGGGTAAATGGACATGTTGTCGGTGGTGTAGTCCAAGAACTTAGCGCGCGCGTATCGTTCGATGTCGTGCGAGTCGTAGTCGCCCCATCGAAGTTGAATGTCCAGCCAGTATTTCTGTGTCGTTGTGTTATCCATTGTGTCCCTGTATAAGGCAAAAAAAATATTAAACCAACCGCATATCAATTGTAAAGATAAAGATAGCAAATTCGACATAATAGTAGACATTGTTGCTGGTACAGTAAACCTTCATGATAGTCATCAACCCTCAAATAGAAAAACTGTCTGCCTCTGTGCGCGTTGAATTTCGCAGTGATTTATGTCTGAAAGATGCATAAATATTTGACTCACTTGGTGTCCGCGAGCAGGGAGGGTCGCGACACGTTCCACTTGTAAGCAGAGAACAGCAGAATGTCAGCGCACGACGAGTTCATCTTGTACGACTTTCGAGGATGGATGGTTTCCTTCTGCACCGTTTCAATCTCCAGCGCGTCGAGTTCTTGGTCGAATACCTAATAAAATAACAGATACTTATGTAATGGATATGGGAATTTGACTGAGCACAGGGCTTAGGTTTATAGATAATGAAATAATGATTTATTCTGCAAGTAGGCCACAAGGGCACTTTTACATGTCTGAGTCTTCCTGCAATTCACAAGAGACCACTGTTGAGAAGAAACGCCGAAAGAAACTCGACAGTCAGTCATTTTTTCAGATAGGATAAGTATGTAACTATTACAGTAATATGAATTTATTTGTACCCATCTTAAGAATTACAAGAATGTACAGAAACGTACCTGACACAAATCCATGACAATCGACTCGTGAACTTTCTGCCACAAGTGAGCTCTGAAGATCTGGATCAGCGAAATCTTGAGGGTAGGAATCTTGCCGTGCATGAAAATTCCCGTCAAATCCAGTTGCACCTGACATAAAGATACTCGTTAGTTATGACTTTATATGTGTAAGCGAACGTAATTTTCTGAAGTGATCAGATAGCGTATTGTCAGACGGCCAGAGCGACAGTACGCGCGATCAGCTACGTCCGCCGTCTCGGACCGCCTCCAGAGCACAGGGACTCTCTGGTTTCAGGACCCCTACGCGATTCATCATATTATTAGTTGTATTCGAGCCTGTAGCCGAAGTTTATCCTTTTACAAACACTATTGGAGTTTCACGCAGTGTAGATGATGCATTTTTAACGAAATATCATGTTAATATAGAAGTTCAGACATAGTATCTTTACCTGGAAACCGACGTAGACATTGGCTCGGTTGATGGTGGGCGACCACCAGAGCGTGAACCGACGGTTGGGAATCTGGTTCAAACCGGAACGCTGAGCGTTGGTCAGCTTCTTATATTTCATCGACTCTTCAAAACCTGACGCCTTTTCCCTGTGTAATGACAGCTGAATTAATAAATAGGAAGGAAACGGCAGTAGGGTGTTAAGATCATTGACCAAAAACAAGATTTCCTCTGTTGTTAGTTGATTAAGATACACATTTCTATTACGCTGTAAACAACAAATATAATACGCGCTACAAGTCAGACCATATAAGGCCTATAATTAATGGCAAACCGTTTGGGAAAGGGCACGTTGGCTGCAGACATTTAGCTTCGTAATTTGTCCAGACCTGTTCCAGACGGAATTTATGGAAGTAATTTGTTTTAACAATGAAACTAACCAGAAAAGACCTTCCCACGTAGGGAAGTAGGTGCCCTTGAAGAGCGTGTGCTCTAGGATGCCTTCTACACCACCAAGCGCTTGAATCATGTCCGTGCGGTAGTTGTTCAAGTTCCATAGCTTGCCGTCGTGGCGCTGATGCGTCCACCAGAAAGGATTCTGTTTTAGGACCTGTACCACAAAAAATATGTTAAAATCCAAGGGAGAAGTACCAAAAAGCTATTGTTTCTTCAACTGAATGAATAAGCAGGACGGTACCGCCCGATACCAATTCTCACCTGGTATTGTTTGAATTCCGTACGTATACGCCAGCCCTTGTCGTAGGCGAGCGTGTGGCGATCCTTTTGGAAGAGCGTGTTGATTCTCGGGATACCTCTGTCCCATGAGTCTTCCAGGTCTTCTAAGGTCAGTCGCCTACGAAACAAAATACATAAATTAATGCAAAATTCGAGAAATCTTCGAACATCTATCATAATTAAAAAATATGTGTGACAAATTGACGACATCGTGTGAATGTCTGTCAAGCTGTTTCTATAATAAACGATTTTTATAGTAAGTAATTGTTATTTTAAAACTATCACAATTATAAAAATAGTTTCGCTTTTTTTAGAATAGACACTACTTATAAAAAAAAAAACATTAAAGTAGCTCTTCAACTTGGTTATATCAGTGGAATACAAAATGAATCTTTGGCCAAAGTTATCTATCATAAAGGCATGCTTATCATCATCCTTCCCTTGCCCTTATCCCATTTATTTGGGGTCCGCGCAGCATGTTTTCTTCCTCCATTCTTCCCTATTACTCGTCATCTCGTCGTTTACTTCCTTCTTATTCATATCATCTTTCACACAATCGATCCATCTTTTCTTTGGTCTTCCTCTTCTACATCCGTCCATGCATGCTTAAACGGTTTTCTGGTTACGTGGCTTTCCTCTCTTCGCGTCACGTGTCCATACCATGATACTCGGTTAGCTTGCAGCTTCTCCCTAATGCCTATGTTAAGTTAGTAAATATGTTGGAAACAAACCGGTTCTGAGCGTTGGCTTCCTGTCGCTTGAGCGCGTACTCGGCCCAGACCCGCTGCGAGTCCACAAACTCCGCCTCCCAGGGTTGGATGTAGCGGTACAAGTTGGGGATCAGCTGATCCTCGTCATGCGACATACCCGAGCGGAAGTGGGTGATGCCCACGTCAGTTTGCTTGGACCAGCGGAGGTCAGACTGCGGAACAAAGTAACATTTTAACGCGTATATAGCATTAAACCTCACTATAGAAACAATTAATATCTTTGAGACGATGCAGCCGTAACGAAATGTATTTGCTCATTACAATTAAAATTAGTACTAAGCACCAAGACCCAAATTGTTAACATAGCTCAAGAAGCGGCCAAACTGAAGTCCGGGTTCGTCACATTTGCCGCATCCGGAATGAATTGTAGCCCAAGACCACCAGAATTGAAACCTAAAAATCCGAAACGCGGTTGATCCCGCCGGTGAAGGCGAGGTGATTTAGATCTCTTTTTAATTGAGATCAATAGAAAAACCTTTGCCCAGTAGTGGGACATTTATAACCTTACCCGCTAGTATGACTGCACATCACTACATTATCTTACCTGAGGAATCAAAACGTGTCCCATAGACAACATTCCGAGCCCGCCCAGCTCCTTCGGCGTGTAGAACACGACGGGCGGGAACCGCGAAGGCATTTTGGAGTTGAGTCCGATTTTGATACGGGTCTGAATTTTGTTCTCACACTTGACCAGCAGGTCTAGGAGCTCCTGGGTATTGACCACAGCTTCACGGAAGTACGTCATCAGACCTACGAAATCAAAAAAAAATATTAAATAGAATCTTAGGTCCAATTACAATAACAAGTGACTTGCAAAATGCCAGAGTTTAATCTCAACTATGAATAGTTTTGTTCAATATATTTTGGTGAAGTGAGCATCTGTTAGATTAAATGAGCCTAACTCATCGATGTTGTTGTATTCTCGAAAAATACTAATGGCAAACACAAGATTCCGCCTCACTACGCCTCAATGCAGATCTACTGCATGACAGTCACTCACATGACCGGAAAGGCTTAGGGTCAGCTCACACCGAGAGCGCGCACATTTCAAAAGAGCGACTCAAAATTATACTTTATTTACTACATTAAAAGGGACACATTTCATCGTGAGAATTCAAAATACGTTGCGCCACGCAGCGCTGCGCCTCGAGATGCCTCGCGGCGTAGAGCGACGCATCGCGACGCAGCGGTGCATCGCCGGTACACGCGGCGTGTGAGAGCGGCGCTGTGCCTCGCGAAGCCGCGCGACGCCGCGATGCGTAGCCTAAGGCCGCCGTTCTCATGCGCTTGCAATAGGTATACTGCGGGTCGGTTGGACGCGGCGGGGCGGGTGCACGGCACGCGGTGAGTAGACACGTTCCGCTGCACCGCGCGGCGTCTCGCTGCGCAGCGAGGCGTCGTGCTGCCAACGATTTTACGATGCGCCTCGCTACGTTGCGATGCGTCTCGCGGCGGCGCGCGGCGCAGCGCGAAATCACCGGCCTCTTCCAGTATCGTCGCGTCGCGTCGCGTCTCGGTGTGAGCTGACCCTTAATGACTAACTGGTTGACTAAAAGCTTTTACAAGATTTTTGGGATTTTTATCAAGTTTGATGTGCGGAACCTTACCGATAAGAGCCGTGTTCCACTTGTTGACGATCTTTGTGAACGTAGTGGAGCCAGACGCCATCAGAATCTGCCGGACCCTGTTGTGGAACCGCGCCAACGACTCATCATCGACACGGAGGTAACATTGCGCCGTTCGTTCCTTGGTCACTTCGTTCTGGAGATTCCATACTCCATCACGGTGTGATAATTCCTCGTTTTGACTGCGGCACTGTAAACGAACTACACTTTAGTGATGGTAAAAATAGTAGGTTTACGGACAGTTATGAATATTATGATCAGATAGCGCATTGTCAGACGGCCAGATCGACGGTACGCGCGATCAGCAACGTCCGCCGTCTCGGACCGCCCCCAGAGCACAGGGACTCTCTGGTTTCAGGACCCCTACGCAGTTCATCATGTAAAAAAATTACCGACGTGATAGTGATAGACAAGTGATGTCTATGAAGGATAAGTGACGTTGACAAAGGTGTCACTATTGTTGAGCAGTCTACATAATTATATTCATTGCATTCGGAGCGATCAATGATTGATCTGCCACTACGTGCACTTCAGCTCGTTTGTGGTACATACTTCTGGCCGAATGGTGTCGTGTCGATTCGGTTCCGGGGCAATCTGTCCAATTCTATGCCAGGTCAACGCAACACAATGGAGCCACGCAGTTGCTATATCTAACTAGTTATAAGTTTTTCTATGTTTTTTTTGTAGTCACAGTGCCTTGATTTTATTACTGTAATATAGTATTACTAATTTTAAACAATTAAAACAAAATTAAAATAAATTAATACCGTTCTTCCTCTACACAACATGGTACCTTTATTAGACAGTGTCACTTAACTGAATGCTCTTTGTTCCATATTGCTAACTACATACTTCTTGGATGGCTTAAATTACCTTAGGCAGTATTCTGCACTCGAACCCGGCCATGTTGAACAGCAGATTGGGATTATCCTTGGAATAGACAGACACGAAACTGTTCTCCCATTGAATGGTTGTCACTGAGCGGGGCAGACGATTCTTGATGTCCCAGAATACCGCTCGGCCACTGTTGAGTAAAAACAAGATCAGGGATAGTAATAACGCGACATCGTTATTGCAAAACGGTTGTTATTTGAATCTGTCTCAAAGTCGAGTGAACTGAAGAAACGCAAGAGTGATGGGAAGTCGGATCGCGATCTGGGTGATATTATCGGCCTGATGAAGAACTGTCGCGCTGATGAAATCCCTATTTTTGTCGCGAGAGACCTACACAAACTACCGCCGGTGTTATTTAACCATCTGGACGCCACTAAAATACTAAAAGACCTGACCGAACTACGAACGATTGTAAACGAATCGGCTACGAAGAATGAACTAGATATGGTTAGATGTGAGCTCGAGAACCTTAAAAAGGCATCGTTGGTTAATAATTATACAGAAAATATTAACTTTAAGAGAGGCGCTTGCGTAACTGATAATTTTGACTGTTGCAGTGGACCTATGGGCCTGCAATTTATATCGACGGAAGCCGAAATGTCTTCACATACGGAGAATCAGTCTAAATTAGAAAATTCAAATAATGGTGATCAAAAGAGTAATTCAACTTGTAAAGTGGGTCCTCGAACATTTTGCGCCGCGCCGATCGATGAGGTACCTACATCAGCTGTTAGTGAGCGCGCGGGCAGCAGCGCGGACGTGGGGCCTTCGGCGGCCAGCATGACTCACGCCGAGCCCGAGCAAGTACCTACGCGCGAAGCTACTACGGGCCCGGGACACACCGACACGGTGGTCGACGTGCAGCATAAGTCATACTCTGGTATAGCGCAGGGTGGTACTTTTAAATCTCCAATCCCCAACGATGATTGGGTCACGGTTCAGAGGAAAAGACTCAAGGATAGATTTATAGGCCAACAAGGAAAAGCAATAGTATCTTCAGATGCTAAATTTCGAGCAGCTGACATTAGAGTCCCTCTATACATCTATAATGTTTCCAAGGAGGTGTCCGTGTGTGACATAGTTGGTTACATAAAAAGTCGAACTAATATTATAGTTACGCTGCAGAAAATGACTATGAAAATGGAAAAAGATTACGACGCTTACAAAGTGTTCGTTCCTAAACACAAGATCGGTATGTTTTTGAGAGATGAGTTTTGGCCGGACGGTATTGCATATCGTCGTTTCGTGAATTTTAAGAAAAGTTGAAGCTTATATATAAATATAATCTATATTACACATAATGGCTGACAACACAAATATAATAAGTTTTAACTGTAGGAACATAAAGAGATCTATGGAATGTGTACGTAACTTGTGTCGCGCTGCTGGAATTATCGCACTGCAGGAAACCTGGTTGATGGAGCATGACATCTCTTTTTTAAGCACAATAAGTAATGAATTTGCCTATACGGGAAAATCAGCAATCGACTCGTCAGTGGAGGTGCTTCGAGGCAGAGTTCACGGTGGGGTCGCTTTATTGTGGAACAAGGCGTTGTTTCCGTGTGTCTCGGTCATACAGTGCAACAGTGTGCGGCTAGTGGCTATCAAACTTGTCCTTGAGGATCGGCCGATGATTGTGATGTCTGTGTACATGCCCACCGACGTGGCGGACCATCTGAGTGAGTTCACGGAGTGTTTGGGTGAAATATATTCTATTGTGGAAAGTAACGATGTGGAGTCGGTTTTCGTGCTCGGGGATTTCAACGCCCACCCGGGTGAGTCGTTTTGTTTGGAACTTATGAAGTTTTGCGATGAACAATCTTTAACCTGTGTGGACATGAACCTATTACCGAGTGATACCTACACGTACGTTAGTGACGCCCACGGCTGCAGGCGCTGGCTCGACCACTGTGTGGGGACGAGCGCTGCGAGCGCCACCGTCGTTAGCGCGTCGGTGTTATATAATGTTTATTGGTCCGACCACTATCCATTGTTGTTGGAATGTAATCTTAAATTAGTTAAGGCAAAAGTTACTATGCCGTGTGATAAATATAGCCGTAGTAAAGTAATTTGGGGTGAGCGTGATCCGAGCCAAATAGATAAATATACTGAATTTTGTTCCAGTAAGCTTGGGGAGGTTCACTTTCCATTGGAATTTACTGAGTGTGCGGATCGAATGTGTAGTAACATGGGGCATAAACAAAGGATAAAGGACTTGTATGATAGCTTAATAAATGTTCTCCAAATGGCTGCCGAGGAGTCTCATAGGGAAGTTAGGCGCGGGAGGCATAGGTACATACCGGGTTGGAACATGCACGTAGCCGGCGCACACCGGGAGGCGCGGTTGTGGTTTCAATGGTGGGTATCTTATGGCAGACCTACAACTGGATATATTTATGACAATATGCTAGAATCTAAAAAGATTTTTAAGTCCAAATTAAGATATTGCCAAAACCACGAGCAGACTATTAAAATGGAAATAATTGCTAAAAACCATTCTAGAAAAGACTTTGGAAAATTTTGGAAAAGTACTGCGAAGTTAAATCCTAAGACTAGTTTACCGGTGAGCGTGGGCGAGAGGCATGATCCAGCGGATATCGCAAATGCTTTCCAGCGGCATTTTAAAGTAGAAACTCCACTAGTCCAACGTCTACCGTCGACTGGGGGAATCGGTGCTGAGGCCAAGATTGGGTCCCCATCCATTAGATTTACTGCTAAGCAAGTTGCTAGTAAAATACACGGAATGCAGAGAGGAAAGTCACCGGGACACGATGGCCTGAGTATCGAGCACCTCAAGTATGCGGGCGACCATCTCCCGAGGTTACTATCTTTGTTATTTAACCTATGTATCACTCATAGCTACCTACCCGACGAGCTCATGTTTGCGATAGTGGTGCCTATTTTGAAAAATAAAACGGGGGACTCCTCTGACATGTCCAATTACAGGCCGATCTCGCTAGCCACGGTTGTAGCGAAGGTGCTGGACAGTTTGCTTGATGACATACTAGGCAACAATATTCGGCTTAACGACGCCCAATTCGGCTTCACGTCTGGTTTATCTACCGAGAGCGCAATTCTATGTCTAAAGCAAACTGTTCAATACTATACATCTCGTGAAACGCCGATATTTGCCTGTTTCTTGGACCTGTCAAAGGCTTTCGACATGGTGTCGTATGACCTATTGTGGCAAAAACTCCGTGATGACACATCTGTTCCGCAAGAAATTACCGCTTTATTTAGGCACTGGTATAGTAATCAAAGAAATAGTGTAAGGTGGGCGGGCACTCTCTCTGATTCTTATGTACTGCAATGTGGGGTTAGGCAGGGGGGCCTAAGCTCGCCTAAACTGTTCAATGTGTACATGAACGGCCTCATCGAGGAGCTTAGCAGTTCTCATGTCGGATGTCATATAGAAGGGGTTTGTGTAAACAACTTAAGCTACGCAGACGACATGGTGCTGCTGAGCCCATCGATGGGGGGGTTAATAAAAATGTTACGAATTTGTGAAGCCTACGCGGCAGCACACGGGCTATTGTATAATTCTTCTAAGAGTGAAGTCATGCAATTTAAAGCAGGTAATAAAACCTACCGAATGGAACCGGTCACACTCTGTGGTTCCCCTTTAAAGAGAGTTGACAAGTTCAAGTATCTGGGCCACTGGGTGACTGAAACGATGTCAGACGTCGAGGACATAGAGCGCGAGCGCCGCGCGCTGTGCGTCCGCTGTAACATGTTGGCGCGCAGATTCGCACGCTGTAGTGTAGAAGTAAAGCTAACTTTATTTAAGGCTTTTTGTCAAACCTTCTACACGTGCGCTCTGTGGACTAACTTTACACAGCGGGCGTACAGCGCGCTACGCGTTCAATACAACGATGCGTTCAGGATGATGTTCGGGCTGCCACGGTATTGCAGTGCATCGAAAATGTTCGCAGAGGCGCACACAGACTGCTTTTTTGCCATCATGAGGAAAAGGTGTGCGTCTCTCCTCAATAGAAGTCGTGGCAGCTCGAATAGTATTCTGAGCATGCTTGCCCACCGCTGGGACTCGCCGCTGTGGCAGCGTTATGTGCAGCTGCACGCGCCTGTAATACCGGCGCCCAGGCGCCTTTAATTTGATTTAGTCTTAGTTAGCTTAATTATAGTAATAATACTAACCATAGCCCTAAGTTTGTACCACTAACACTATGGATATAAAGTCCGAAATAAATGATTTGTATTTGTATTTGTAATAACCTAAATTCAAGATTTAAAAAACCGACAATCGTTGATCACCATGAGATTTAATGAGCGGTATAATAATACAGAGTGGTCCAGCGGAATATGAATTAACCATTTCATATTATCCTCATAGCAGTGCCATAGCACAGTGGTTAGAGCACTACTCCGGTAAAGTAGAGGTCGGCGGTTCAGTTCCCACTTGAACTTCAGTAGATTGAATAAAATTTGGGTTTGGGTATTATAGCCAAAACATAATACCAAGCAGAGTATACTCTGCAGCCCCACATAATGCGTCTAATGACAGAACGATGATTTTCTCTTCACATAGGTAAAAAAGGAGATTGTGTGTAGCAGAAAGGACTGATGATAAATATCAGGAAGGTCGGGGCCTCCTTTTTTTATCTAACAAAATGTCAGATTCATCGCCCTATAACTGATATTCATGTATTATAAAGTATAAACCGGTATCTTACAGATTGACGTCGTGTTTCATGAGTCGCATGCGCGCGTCGCGCGGCCAGCACTTCTTGTTGTTGTAGCCGACGATGTTTTCGTTGTTGGGATCCGGGTGTTCTGTCAGGTATCTTTGAATGAGGTCTCTGGCTTCTTCCGCTGTAAACCTGTGTAAAACTTAACCGATTAACAACGTAATTATGGAAATTTAAATAGAATATTGAAAAAAGTCGCAGTTAACAAACCATTTTCAGGTTTGGTTCGCATTCCCGGGAAATTTTACTATGACCCGCAGACCCAAAACCTTAGATCATTGATAAATAAATCTTGGCTACAAACTATAAACTGTTATTGGACATACCATTCAATCATACACACGAATCTAAAGAACATGTCAATCCTATCGGCAGTAGTCTGATTAGATGCACCGTCTCCGTCTGTCGGTCCTGATAGAACAGGCAGTCATGCCCCGGCATCTCACTAGAGCGCTGCAGACCTCTGATACTAGCATGTCCAACGCTACTTAGCCCACTATTTGATAATACCCAGCTATAATACAACAGGATCCAGTATACATACCTGAAGTATATGTGAATCCGGTCGACATATCGGCAGTACAATCTGATCGGATGCGCCGTCTCCGTCTGTCGGTCCTGATACGACAGGAAGTCGTTCGGGAGCTGCGGCGGCCCCGCCATCTCACTAGACCGCTGCAGACCTAGCACCAGCAGGTCCAACACTAGACCGTAATACTGCACGATGAATGACGCGAACTGGAGACCCCGGATAATACCGTAGGAGTTTGTGTGGTTCATGTCCTGAGAAACACAAGTACATTATTCTAAGGGTGAATAATTTAGTTGTGTGTAAGGTGTGTATTGTTTTGTATGATCAGAAAGCGTATTGTCGGACGGCCAGAGCGACGGTACGCGCGATCAGCAGCGTCCGCCGTCTCGGACCGCCTCCAGAGCACAGGGACTCTCTGGTTTCAGGACCCCTACGCGGTTCATCATGAGCATATGAAATATTTCGTTTTGCCTTAGAAGAATTTTCGAACCTCAAATATAGATTTGTTCATCAATATAATTTGCAATATATTTAAAAAATCGTGTCTGTACGCGACACGTATGTTTACATAGCCTCAGCATCCTTCTCACTGCGTCTGTCACTCTTTTTAACTTATGGGACGCAAAATAAAGAGTCGAATTGTATCTGGGTAAATTGCCTACGTATTTCATACCTTATAGTTAATGACTACGTTGTTCTTCGCAGTCATGTAGTCAGCTATGTTGTGGTCCACAATCAACCGTAGCAGTCGATTCAGCAGCGTCAGATCAATCTTTTCGTACAGCTTCTCGAAACGTGACTCCAGTAGGACGTTGCACTCTCCTTCGCCCACTTCCCATACGTCTTGCAAGTTGTTGATGCCTGTAACGTTAAAAAGTTATATTTGGGGTTCGTATAATAAAACAAAACGTGTAACAAATATTAAAATCGCTAACAATACGGTACTAGTGAAAATTGTGTCATTGAAACCACTAAACATACATTAAAAATTACACGGAACCAAATAAACTATCACTAACTTTTAGACAATTTACTATTCTTAATTAGACAAAAGCTAAAAAGAAGACGTGTATTGACTACCGATTTTTATCACGTCACAAGCCAGTATCCTGATAGAAACTTCATACTAACAAATCGCTTTTGACATTTCATAAAGACTAGCTGCTGATTTAAGCTGTCATCAAATACCGTCTTACCACACTAAAAGCAAAGTGCTGCAAAGCTATTATTATTCACATTCATATTTTTACAATAACTACAATAGATAACGATATAAATTCTTCACTCAGCGTCTTATTTCCTGCCACCGAAGAAAGTGCATTCAACCAAAGTGAGGTTTGTAACAAGGGGATGGTACAACCATGATCTCCTTTGCCACAACGCACACTTTGGGCAAACGCTTACGAAGTCTTCTATCTTCACAGACATCTTCTATCTTCAAAGACATCTTCTCTCTTCAAGGGTATAGAATTAGTAAAATCTTGGTGAGTGATGACATTTTTAATTATTGTACACAGTTTCAATTTTTATATGATTAATCGTTGTAAATGTATAATATTTGGCAATAGGCGACAGTTTCCATCCATCAGTTATAATCCGTTACACAATTCAAATGTATCAGTTTTTCTGTGTCAATGTCTTCATATTTTTATGGTTGCTATTCGTAAACATGATTGTAACAACTTGCCTTAAAACATTAGTTGACTACATATGGTATGGTAAGACACAAATCAGCTCATATTCTAATAAATAAAACAATGCTTTTTAACAGACTTCCAAAAAGGAAGAGGTTCTAATGTTTCACTGTATGTATTTTAAATACTTTCTGGATATTCAAGTACTGTATGTGACAAGATGCGCGCCATCTATTGTGGAAGAAACTCGTAACAGCATTCAAATCATGTCTGTTTTAGGCTTGTTCTCCGTATACTAACCTTGGCACCACTTGTAGACTAGCAGCGGCGAGGGCTCGGTGTCGGCAGGCTTCACCCAGGGCGGCAGGAGTCGACGCTTGTCTGCTTCGTACCACAGGTACTGGTCCAGGTACGCGTCCGTGATCTTCTCCAGCGGTTCCACGTCGTATACCGGCACGAGGTGAGAGTATAAGTCCATGAACTCGATGCCAACCTATAGAAATTACATAGGACTTTTAAAGATGTTTAATAGATTGCCAAAAAATATAACAGATATAGAAGATCTATATACATTTAAAAAAGCTTTACATACATTTTTAGTCAGAGAAGCATATTACTCTGTTTGAGAATTTTTAGTCGCACAATTTGTATGCCTTTTGGCGCCTTATAGTGAGACACATGTAAAAGTACCTTTTTGCCTATGTTGGACAAGTAAAATATTCTGATTCTGACTGTAGAAATTGTGTAATTTAGGTTATGAGGATAAAAACAGTAACTACAAGTCACTGTATAGCCAAGTGCCAAGTGGCTAATGATAATTTTTATATTAAACTAGCGACCCGCCCCGGCTTCGCACGGGTGCAATGCTGATAAATCATGCATGTATAAACCTTCCTCTTGAATCACTCTATCTATTAAAAAAAACCGCATCAAAATCCGTTGCGAAGTTTTAAATATTTAAGCATACAAAGGGACATAGGGACAGAGAAAGCGACTTTGTTTTATACTATGTAGTGATACTCAAGTAAACAAAACCAGACCAAAATGGGATCTGGGTGAAAATTTAAAAACGAAGTCATAATGTTTCATGAAATTTGTTCTAAAGAAATTATAGAATTTTCGAATTTTCGAACGCTCATTGCGTCCGAAACTCTATCTATGGCTTTTATTTTACACTGTAGGCCGCTTTAAATCGCTCTAGTACCAGCGGGGCTAGCATTAGCATATCTTGCCGCGACTTCGCTTGTCGCGCGACTCAGCGTCGCCTGTCTTGCTCGCACGATATTGAAAGGAGAGTGACAGGTAGTATTTGTCGCGCGATAAAGAGTCACGTGACATAGTTATGCTAGACGTGCAGGATATCTATTATGTAGCTTACCTCTCTGAAAGTCCTCTGCGTGAGCAAATGACGCTTGATTCTCGAAAGCGCCTCGTGAGGATTGTCGTACGCCTGCTCGATAAGTCCCAGCTCTTCTCTCTGACTCTGGTTGAGCCTGGACTTGACACTGTAGGCCTCCTTGAGTCGCTCGAGGGCCAGGATGAGTAGCTTCGTGTCGTGCTTGTACGATAGCGGCGGGAACGGAATGGGGGCGAAGCGACGGGACTCCAACCAGTGGACAGTCGTCGTGTAGATGGCAACAGCTTCCTCGGGAGAGATGTACGGACCGTCCTGAGATAAAAATAAACAATAATTTCTAGATTTAAAATAACGAGAACGCAAAACCAGAGACAAATATGTGTACGGATTTATGGCAGCCTCAGGTTGAGGCGCGCACGGCTCGCCTGTTTGCTCAAATTCGTACGCACCTCACGCGTCGTGCGCGAGCAGCTCACGGCGAGCCGGCCGGAGTCGGTATTTTGACCGTGCTCCAAGGCGCCTCCAGTAATTTAGACGTATACCTGAGCGTGCCCGCGAACGGTGCGTGCGAATACGTTCTGAATACCACATAAATCATGATTTTTATATACATCCATCCATCACCACACATCTTTTCTTCGATTTACAATAAACGCAGCAGCAGCTGTTGTCGCGTTCGATGCCATTTTGTGCGACGCACAAAGTCGGTTCACCGCGTGCGCTTGCCTCATCCGAGTATAAGTGTGGGCCGAGCCGCTCAAATGCGTACGCACTTTAGCATTACGATCATACAGTATGATTTTACAAAAACTATATAAGTACGAATACCTGGAGTGCGGTGTATAATTATAATTCAATGGAAACTTCTGGATGTATACAAACTTACAGCTTATCAACATATTCAACTCACCTTCAAGTAGTTATGCTGTCTCTCCTGCTCAGCCTTCAGGTACAACCTGGTGAGGCGTCCCAAGTTCTTCTTACAGACGGTCTTGTCGACGGTGGCGCCGCGACGTATACGCTCGCGGTTGTAATGCGCCGTGTTGGTCCACCAGTCGGCCTTCATCTTCACGTAGCGGAGGATCATGTTCTCGATTGGTGTTGGCAATCCGGGAACCTACAGTTACAGAATAAATGTTACATATGTCATGGCGAAATAGAAACTAGGGTGGTGTTTATGGAAATAAAAGGTAATCAGCTTAACTGGTGTTTTATATTATTTTCCTTTAACCGTGAGGGTCCTGGATGACGAATCCCGGTATTTATTTTCACCAGTGCGCCTCTTTGGAGTTAACTGACACTTCTGACATAATTTTTGCGAGGAACGGTTTAACTCATAAATCATTATCTCAGACTCGATCAAATTCGCATTTCTTATTTTATTGGCCTTACATTGGCTAAACACATCTGATGAATTATAACTTACCTTCCACGGAATGTTGGCCTTCCAACACCTCCAAGCCTCGGATAGATGCTGCAGGATGGTCCTGGCCTTGTTCTGCTTGATGCCTTCAGGCATCATATCGACTATGTCGTGCATGACCGACGCTCGCAACTCGAGGTCGAAGTGGGACTCCACTCGCTGCTTGGTCACGGTCTTTGCGACACCTGGAGAGTTAAATTAAGTTAGATATGTTGGTATACTTAGGTATGGATAGTACTACCGGCAGTCGTTAACGTCATGTTCCTGAAAACTACGCACTACACTATACAGACAGATCGTTGAGATCACGACTAGAAATCGTCGACAACATTAATGGTAAGATGATCGCTGGATGTATAGGGAACTAGTTCCACCAAATCGTAGCTCAAAATAAGCATGCGTATTGTATCTTGTAAGGGATTTTATCTACCGCGAACCAGTATAACTGCTAAAAAATATTATTAATCGGCTGTTGCATAAGACTTGAAATACATGGGTATCCCAAACTTCAATTTTGCTGCACTACACGGGGCCTGGATAGCGAAGAATACACTGACACTTTGATAATATGCGTCTTACCTTTGGAATGTCGTCCCTCGAACTGCCTGGAGAGCAAGTTGCCCAGCCATCGCTCGAGCAGCGGCGTGATTCCTCTCATGAAGAACAGCCAGACCCGCCAGCCGGGCGCCCAGATACCGCAACCGGGGCCCTTTGATACCGGTCCCTGAACAATCACATATATTTATATTGCGTATATCAGCTATCGAGTTTTGTTAACTCTATAGAAGGAAATGGGGCATGTGTATCGCATGCAACCATCCCATTTGCCGCGGGGCGTGTTATGCTCGGCGCTATAGCGGAAGCCAAAAGTATCGGTCGCCCGATCCTGTGTTACAAAGACTGCGCCAAGCGAGACATGCACGCATTTAACATCCCTGTCCCTAACTGGGAGGAGTCGGCAGTGGATTGGGACAAATGGCCGAAACTGGTGTTAGATGGGCGTAAGATATTGATGAGGCATGGTTTAGGACTCTCGCAACCAAGTGTGCCGAAGGACATCCGGCACACTTGGTTGCCCTTGCTCACCGCGCGCAGGACAGTCTTACATCTGCCAAGAGCCTGTGGTCGGGCGTGACGTTCTAGTATTGGCTTCCAGAGCCATGAGAAGCGTTGTTTTCCTACATAACACTGTTTTATATAGAATGTAAAAGACTGAAAGGCCATTGATTGATTGATAGAAAGAAAATATAAAAATGAAAGGGATGATGGTTAGTGATGAATCAGAGTTAAGCCTTTAATGTAGCCATAACTTATGTTTACAATAAGAGGCGTGAAAACCAATCTCGAATTCAAATCTTATGAATTTCAAATACACTTACCGTATTGAATCTGTAGTAGATCAGATGTTTCAAATCCTTACACATCCTGATCTGCCTCATCAGTTTGTACTTGTACCGGTACATTCCAGTGAGTTGTCCCACATGGGCAAATATGTACTGCAAGCCATCAGCCAATTGGAACGAGTCCACGTTGTTAAGCCGATATTGCACGTGCGAATCCACAATGAGTTTCGTGAGCCGGAGTATTTCACGGCATAAGTGGAATGCTAGAAAAATGGTGAAAATGAAATGATCATGTAATTGATTTCTTTTGATTTCGCAGTGTCTTCTTCTTTCGTGTCGAGGTTCCTCAAATATGTGATGCCCAAAAGGCAGCATTTCGCAGTGTCCATAACATGTTTACATTGTTCTGCTTTACTTAAGTCTCCGTAAGTTTTCAGCTACGGCTAGATTTTAATTTTGAAAAGAGAATGTAGCAAAGCACATGAATTAAAGAAGCCTACTTTGCTATTTATTTGTTCATTATATCTTTAAAGTATAGGTTTATTGGAGTTTAAATGATTAACACAACCAATCTTATAGTACAGCTGTGTCAATAACAAGAGACAACATGTAACGTAAATTAGTAATAGTAAAATTTTGAACAAAGACATAATATTCTATTATTTAAAAGCGAAAATTAATACATTGCAGATCTGTAATAGAAGCAAGATTATACATATAACATCATAAATGAAAACATACCATTGCCGAAACGTGACTTCTTTCTCTCTTTGGTGGTGAGCGTTTTCACAGGCTTCAAGTTGAAGTTGTAGTCCAAATGCAAGTAGTTCAGGTTCTTGCGATGGATGAGCAAGTTCAGCATGTTGTAACCCTGGCGACAGACCTGCAGGCCGGCTTCCACCCAGTCCAGGGTTGTGGTTTGGAAGAACTTCGTCGATTTGAATGAGCGGAACAAATATCTGTGAAATCATGATTCTCTATTAGACAGGAACGAAAAAGGCATTACAACAAACTATATAAAAAATAAATACTACTATATTAGGTCGTGCAGATGTGAGTTTATTATTAATTCAATAGAAACAGAAAAATTACAAAAGGAGTAAGAATTACAGAAATGTTTAATCCCAAACCTTTCCTACAAAATACCGATTTGATTAATTACGTATAATATAAGTGATTCACCTCTTCTTCTGTGGCTTTGGCGGCCTGTGCTTCAGTGAATTCAGCACATAGTACTTCAGGAGTTTTTGGTATGAGACCCTCACTTTGACAGGCTGGCCAGGCGGACAATGTTCCTTGTACCAAGTCTTTACTATTGGAATGTCGATGGCACGGCGCGTACGACCTGAACGCATGTTAAAAGGCCTGGGAGCCCACAGCAAAGCAATACCATTTGCAGTATTGTCAGTGTACAATGCTGTCTCCTGTAGGAATGGAGCAACCTCCTCAGGCAGTACAAACTCTTCTTCATCAGGAATGGGGTCCAAAGACTTCACTGAGTGCCGGTGAGATATGGGGTTGATCAGAGGATCAAAGTAGAAGGCAGGAAGATCAGGGTCTTCAGTTTTGATGTAGATAACGTTTGGTGTGTGGTACCTAGAAAAAATCCAGAATATAATGCCTGAAATCATTCACTATTAGGTTTAAGAAGTCATCCAGCTATACAACTTAAACTTACCATGACAGCTGTACAAAATGCGGCAGATTATTGTACAGATACGGGAAAGCAATCCTGTATTCTGTTCTTATTGGCTGCCTAATGATGATCTTGTTTATGTCATTGAATTCATTCCAATCTTCATCTCCTGCAGAGTTATCTTTCACTAGGGGCTCAAATTTTGGCCCTCCAGGAATTGCCATGTTTAAGGCTTTCGCTGTGAAGAAACTCTTTGAGTCGAAGAGGTAGAAGTAGTTGTCATCTACCAAATCTGTCAATAATTGATTAGCCAATCTGTACAAAGTGGCCATTTGTGGCAGTGTTAGGTTCCAACGCCTGTATGTTGATCCATTCACATGCTTAGTACCTAAAAGGGGCTTATGATCGTAAAACCAGTTAGCAACAGCCCTATCTTCCTCGGGATCCAGCTCAATTTGAATCGGTTCTAAGGGTTCTACATCAAGTATATTATCAGCATAATCTAGGGGAGGTTCCTCATCATCGAATGGCGGGAACCGCATTCTCTTGAAATGTCTACGGTCGCGTTTCTCTCTTCTCATCATGATCCACATTGTACCCCACTGAGCTATGTACACAGGTTCTATAACCCATGGTATTTCATTCACAAATGTGATAGCACCAGTGATGTGGTACAAGACTTTTACGTCTCTGATTTGTTCCCAAGGCATTGGCATGTTTTCTAGCAGTTTCATGACTGCATGGGGCATGTATTTCAGTGCTCCAAGATAGACACGCTTGTCGTGCCGGTATTTGCGACTAGTCATGTCACCATGGTCTCTGATGATTTTCCTAATGTGCTCAGGTGGCATGTCTTCTTTTTGAGCGTCCACAAAACCAAATTTGCGCTTTTCGGCAAAACGCTTTGACTGGAGTTGAAGCCATTTTTGTGCTAAAAGAAATATATACTAGATTTAACTCAAATATATTAAAAAGGATAATAATAAAGGTTCCGAAAAATAAATTAATGTCCAGCGATCTGTGGTACATTGTGTAATACTAACTAAGCTGCGTTTAAATGAATTACTGAAAAAAAAACTAAACTTCCGAAAAAAATCTAAACTTCCGAAAAAAATCTAAACTTCCGAAAAAAATACTTAACTTCCGAAATAAATACTAGCGCCAGAACCGAATTGCTACCACAAATGTAGTTTAATGGGTTAGGTTAGAACTGCGACCACAACAGCGCGCGAGCCGAGCGAGCGAAGCGAGCGTGCCGCGGCAGCGGTCGGCGAAGCGCCAAAACCGAACTGCTACCAGTTTGTTTCTATATTTTTATTCGTACATAACTTTTCGGAAGTTTAGTAAAAGAAGCAGTAAAAATTGTATTTTAAATGAGCACATTTTTTAATCACTTTTCAGTAGGGAATGCAATAACCGGAAAAATATCGTAACCGGGTTTCCTATCGGTTATGATCGTAAAATAACCGATAACCGGTTATAACCGGTTATTTAAAAAAATATTAAAATAACAAATAATGACGTAAATATTGGGAAAAAAGCGGTATAAATAAAACACGTAAATCTCATTAATATTTTAAATATCTTTAACAAAGGATAATAAGCTTCTATCATTACCTAAATCAAGAGTCAAAATAAAATCACCTCAGACCTCAGACATCTAACACAAAAATCTTTAGTATATTTATATTCATTACAAGCAACGATAAAATATCTCAAATTCTCAATCACAAAAAAATGTTCAAGGCTTGTTTTGTTATTATTTATGCTAAGAGAACAAAAAGGACGACACTTTTAACGTAATTTCTGCGTGTGTTGATGACTATTAGTTACTAGCTACGTAAGTTCATACAATGTAATTATTTTTACTTGACGAGGCACTATACCATACCATTCACACCGTACTCGTATTATTTAATTAAACATCCAGTTAACGTAATTCAGCATGTAATACAGTATTTAGAGGTAAATATACACTGAACGATAAATAAAGAGATTGTGTTTTTGAAAATTTTAAGTAAGCGTATGCTAATTTAGCATTAGAAGAAATAACCGAAAAATAACCCTAACCGGTTCTGTTACTCCCAAAACCCGGTTACACAATTAGACCAACATAACCGGTTAAAACCGGATTTTACGGTTTCGGTTATAACCGGCTTGCATTCCCTACTTTTCAGAGGTTTTATTACTACCCTATTAAAAATAGTAAACAACAATTGTGAACTGAAAATACCATTAAATCATCAGGAATCATAAAATTGTTTCAGGGTATGTAAAATATAGTCTTAGGGCTGGTACAGACATCATTTTAAGTGCAAAAATGGCAGTTCTGATGACGCCCACTGCGGGCGTAAATGTATCACAACTGCATACCAACTGCACAGTCTGCTTGCAGCTTGTAACTATAACCCAACTGCTCACCAGCTATAAGTAAACTGCGCTGTTACTTTGCAGGTATGATACAGTTACGTCAACTGCATCAGAACTACTCTCAAACTGCAATTCTGTAGCAAGGCAAGGTTGCCATTCACAGAAGTTGAAAGAGAGAGTAGGCAAAATGGATTTTCCTACAAAGCAGTATGGAACAACACTATATCTGTATCTATTTCTCAAAAATATCAGATATGGTGTTATTGCTGTACATGTTAGCAACTACAGCATTTTCCATACATTCTGATCTGGAAAATTATATCCATTGCTTGCAAGTACTGTTACCCCATAAGGAAATGGTCTTGGCAAATATCTTGATAGCAAAAACCTTGTCAAAGGGGCAATAAAACAGGGATTTAGGCAACCTGGATCACACATTTTTAATATAATCCAAAACTTGGAAGGTGAACATAATCCGAGCACCTACAATAAAATAAAGAAATCCACAACACAATAGAACTTTAGACTTAATATTGATCAATATTGGTTATAATTAGAAAAAGGCCATTTACTTAATTGAGTTGTATAGCTGCCATCAGACATTCGGGACAGACAGACAGGAGTTAATGAGGTGCCCATAGGTATCTGAACTTGATGAAAATGCTTTTTCAGATATTTTAAGAATGAACCTGTAATGTCGTTAAGAATTGATAGACGACGAACCTAATTGTTTAGGCATTCTAGTTCTTTTGTATAATTTTTTTACCTAATAAAATCCTAATTTTTTTTCCTTAACTATATTACAAATGGGTAAAACATCAGATTTGGCTTACTTCTTCAAGAGGGTACGAAATACTTAGATAAGAACTTAGGTTACAATTTTGATTAACTTGCATTTTGCGCATTCAGGTCATGGCATTTTAAAAAATAACCTAAGAAAATGGGTATGAATTACTCGGGAACATTCGAATTTACCTTTTTCTTTAATTTTCTCCTCCGGAATATGATGTGGCTTTGGGGGCTGCGATGGCGGCACAGGAGGCGCGGCAGCAGCGGCCGCAGCGTGCGCCTGCAGGGCGGCCTGCTGCGCTGCGGCCAGCTGCTGCTGGGCCATCATGGTCGCCCATGGGTTGGGCCCCAGCAAATAAGGCGGCAGCGACATGGCTGACCGCCTTCTACAACAAAAACACAATCTACTCACATGGCGCACAACAAAATGCTACGCATCGCTATAAACAAGCGTGCGCTAAACTAAAACAAAATCAATAACTGTGAAACGTACACTTTATTTCACTTAAACAAGAAACCAAATACTGCGTTCCAGAAGCATTATTTCATTAACTAATAGCGAAACAAAGTTAACGCCGCAAAAGAACATTTGCCCACAGCGGCTTCGGCCATTTGCAAATTGTTTCTTTCTTTTTCTTAATTTTCCGTGTTACCACTGGAGAAAATCGTGACCAATCGATAACAAGAGTGCTCAACTGAAGAACGAAAAAGGGTGCGTCCACACTTGTATCATTTCGCCGATCCGATCCCCGTCGCGTACTTCACCGCGTATCATGAACGGTAAGTGTGGACGTCGCGCCGTCGCGATCATGCAACGCTCGGCGGCACGGCGCGACGTCCACACTTACCGTTCATGATACGCGGTGAAGATACGCGACGGGGATCGGATCGGCGAAATGATACAAGTGTGGACGGAGCTTAAGGCAGCTGGATTATTTTTCCCACCATACTTTTTTTGTTATTTTTTCGGAAACGAATTGAGTAGTCGTTTTTTTTCTATGGCAACAATTTGTTCATTTCTTAAACCCGCTCCAGACCTTCCGATCCGATCCGACGGATCGGAAGCAATCGGATAATGCGTAGTACAGTTGTAAGGAAATTTCTTCCGATAAGTCGGATCGGATCGGAAGGTCTGGAGCGGGTTTAACCAACAATTTTTTAACTAGGATTTATGAACGGTCGTCGTACATTTTTTTTAGTCTGTGGCAGTTACAACTTACAAGTTTGAAAACTAGCTAGTGAATTTCGGCACCTGCGGCAAATCTTTATGCATCTTCAAGTCTTGCGACTTTCAAAAGGTAAGTTGTTATTTTATTAATCTTATTCTCTAATGTATATTGAATTTGAATTCAGTTGAATTATTTATTATGAATTTACGACTTTTTTTTTAAACGCTTTTGTTGTGGTGGTAAATATGTTCCCTCTGCCTGTGTGGTCATTAGGCTCTTCATAGTTTTCTAGAATCCTTTGAAGTTTCGCGGTACTGTACTGAACCTCGTCTTCATCAGATTCCAAACCATCATCAGATACATCGGGGAGACCAAATATTATTAATTTATTCTAAAACGCTGAGTATTCTTCTACTCCTACTCATTTTCCAGATAACCTGTAATAGGCAAAAAAGGAAATATGCACAACATGCCCACACCAAACATGCCCATGGATGGGCTAAGGGAATATTTTTACCGTTTTTTTTAATTTTTTTCATTTTTTTTTGGATTTTGTGAAAACCAATAAAAAACAATCTAGAAACATAGATAGTTTTATTGTATCATCCGTGGATGCTTATGCCTTTTAAGGGTTAACATTTAGCTGATGTATTTACAATAGTTCGCTATTCTCATCTGCATCAGAATACAAAATTATCCTGTTCTAAATTTCAAGCATCTCATAATTAAATAAGTACAGAGTAACTCTAAATAATAGATACTATAATTACATGCATTTAATACCTATTACTTTCATAGTACTTTCTACTTCATTTCAAAACTTGTTTATTTTACAATGTGGTGTGATGAATAATTGTATTGATTGAAGAAATTAATTTGATATACCTACAGGCTAAAAATCAATACACCTATATTACAAACTTAAACCTACATGGATTAATTGCATATAAATATAAATATTTTTAGCTATTATGTTATCTGACTGTTTGTTTTTGTAGGTGACTATGGGTGATTTAACAGCAGTCTTTACTGATGAAATGGTGGCAATGGTATCAACATCAGAAGAGGTAAGTTATCATTTAATTATAATTCATATTAGTCCAAATAATATTGGTAATTGGCAGTAGCATAATTTAAATGTGGACTCCATATCTAGCTTTTTTTACCATGCATGCTTATACAAAAACTGTTGAAATTAGAGATCATATTATAAGAGCATACTGATGCATACGGCTGTAAAAATTTTTGGTCTAGCAAGAAAGTGTCATAGAATCGAATTTCTATGAGTTTTTTTTATGGTTTCTGGTAGTGGTGCGGCATTAAAGAAAATGCCAGGGCAAACGAAGCATTGTGTGAAAATTATCATAAATACATACTTCACGTATGTATAAATGATAAGGCTACAGTTTCGTGGCTCATTTTAATTTAATTCTGGTTTGTCTGCAGTCCTCTTAAGAGGCCTTATTTCTTTTAAAATGTTGATTGTTTTAGACATTTTACTCTATGATCAAACATGTTTCTTAACATATTATTGATGTTACTACCTAGAACAGGGCTATTAGGATTTATTGGTATATATTTGAAACCTACAATTTGAATTTTTCATTGATAATTTTTGTTTCAAAAACTACGTAGGTACTCGAAATTGTCAAAATTCACGCGGAAATTTTGTTTTTCAATTTATTTTCGATGGCACGCAATGAAAGCATGAAATAGCTATTTGCTATCTAGAACTCGGGGAAA
The DNA here is from genome assembly GCA_905147355.2 of Apotomis turbidana. NCBI lineage: Eukaryota > Metazoa > Arthropoda > Insecta > Lepidoptera > Tortricidae > Apotomis > Apotomis turbidana. Next base: position 5,696,410 of record LR990293.1, read on the forward strand.
AGTATTATTCACTTCAAAAAGTTGGTTGAAACTATCAATATATTTGTCATCATAATATGAAAAAAAAATTTTTTTTAAAGGAATAGGGCCTCTTAACCCCAGTTTGTTAAATTATATGTTTGGTTTTCTTAATGTGGCTTAGTACCTGTGTTGAGTTATCAGTATCACCAGAAGTACAATGATTAAAATAAAATAAAAAGTCTTTTATTTCTATATATGGGGAAATTTTATGGAGAAATATTATAATCCGATGTAATAGTGACAAAACCTAGATTCATACAAGCTCTTAACTTTTGACCACCGAAGGGACAAATTTTGTTTTTTGAACTGACAATGACCCAGCTAAGACCTAATAGTATAGACAAGAAGCTGATAATGTATTCATTCCAGGTTCCCAGATGCAGCGGTGCATATGCCGTACGAGGCCGTGCAGTCGTCGATGTGGAGATGGAGGCGATCAGAACAACCTCCCGTACCGGCGACTCTTGCCGAGTACGGCCAAAGCCTGGCACGACATGCAGAGTTCGGGTTTATGCACCTGGGAACCGTTACTGCGGGCGGGGCATGCGCAGTGATTCTGGGCATGCCCGGCTACCGCGAAGAGAGCTGCCTCCACCATTATAGCCGACGGGACCGTCAAGTCTGTGCCCGCTGGCCCCCGTGCACACCAATTCTCACTATACGTGCTGTCTGCGACGGGCAATTTTACCACCCCGTCGCAGCGCTGATGGAGAAATTGGAGAACCGCCGCCGAGACCTCTACGCGGCGGTTTTCGAGGCCTTGTGGAGGCTGGCGAATAATCCGCGCCCCACTACGGTGGTAGCGGATTACGAGCCAGCCCTACAGTCAGCTCTACGAGATACGACCCAGATAATGACGTCTGGATGCTATTTTCATTATTTACAAGTGCGTATCATTTTATTATTCGATGATGCGCTTACCGCAGTTGGTAGTGCACCTGCCTATTGAGTAGAACGGTACTGGGTTCGAATCCCGGCAAGGACTAATATTTTGTTGCGATGAACTGCATCATATCGTACCTGGATCATATCATGGAAATTATCTATATAATAATAAATGCATACCGTTGTCTACCATAGTGCACTAGTTGCTTAGTTCTGTTCTGTACACTGTTGCTTAGTTTTGGACTAGGTCGATTTGTGTAAGATCGTCCCTTAATATTTATTATTCATTTAATGTCAATAATTTATTTATTTTGATATCGATAGAAGCTTGGTTAAGTTTCTCTGTGTTGTTTAATTTAAAGTTAATCCTCAAGAGACGTTTATTAGGTACATTATAGCAGTGACCGCATATATATCCGGTCACTTTATTGTAGTATTTATTTTCAATAAATTTAAATAAAGATATGCATGGTAAATTATAATTTATAATTGACTAGCTTTTGCCCGCGACTACGTCCGCGTGGAACTTGGAAGTATGAAAGCAACCTCGTATTAATAAAAGGGATTATTAGCGCCTAAGCAAAATTTAAGAGCAATTGTGCTTTTGGTCTAATCATTACATTTCCTACAGGGTCATTAATGTCATCATGAATTACTTACTCACTTTTCAATCTTTTTAGGGATGATTTCCAGGATGAAAACTATCCTATGACCTCCCTCGGATCTTAAACTATCTCCATGCCAAATTTCATCAAAATCGATTCAGCGGTTTAAGCGTGAAGAGGTAACAGACAGACAGACACACTTTCGCATTTATAATATTAGTATGGATTAGAATGGATTCGTTGGTCTTGAAAATTATATTATCAAATTGATTTACAGGCACTGTACCGACGAGCCCGGCGTGACGGAATAGATGCCGGCCGCAACTGGGCGGGGAACCGGCTGGTGCGGCTCTACGGAGCGCTCGCGCTGCTGTCGCCCGAGCTGGTGCCGCCCGAGCTGGTGCCGCCCGAGCTGGTGCCGCCCGAGCTGGTGCCGCCCGAGCTGGTGCCGCCCGAGCTGGTGCCGCCCGAGCTGGTGCCGCCCGAGCTGGTGCCGCCCGAGCTGGTGCCGCCCGAGCTGGTGCCGCCCGAGCTGGTGCCGCCCGAGCTGGTGCCGCCCGAGCTGGTGCCGCCCGAGCTGGTGCCGCCCGAGCTGGTGCCGCCCGAGCTGGTGCCGCCCGAGCTGGTGCCGCCCGAGCTGGTGCCGCCCGAGCTGGTGCCGCCCGAGCTGGTGCCGCCCGAGCTGGTGCCGCCCGAGCTGGTGCCGCCCGAGCTGGTGCCGCCCGAGCTGGTGCCGCCCGAGCTGGTGCCGCCCGAGCTGGTGCCGCCCGAGCTGGTGCCGCCCGAGCTGGTGCCGCCCGAGCTGGTTCCGCCCGAGCTGGTGCCGCCCGAGCTGGTGCCGCCCGAGCTGGTGCCGCCCGAGCTGGTGCCGCCCGAGCTGGTGCCGCCCGAGCTGGTGCCGCCCGAGCTGGTGCCGCCCGAGCTGGTGCCGCCCGAGCTGGTGCCGCCCGAGCTGGTGCCGCCCGAGCTGGTGCCGCCCGAGCTGGTTCCGCCCGAGCTGGTGCCGCCCGAGCTGGTGCCGCCCGAGCTGGTGCCGCCCGAGCTGGTGCCGCCCGAGCTGGTGCCGCCCGAGCTGGTGCCGCCCGAGCTGGTGCCGCCCGAGCTGGTGCCAGCCGCAGTGGCCGAACTGCCGCTGGCCGCGCAGGCAGACGGCCTAGCTTTTCACGACTATTTCGTGGGCTTCTGGTTGACTACCGTAAGGTATGAACGTTGCTTTTCTCTAATTACCACGCCTGCAATAAAAGCTTTCCTGACGAAAAAAGATGGATGTTATCATTTTGAGATATGTATCTGTGTGTATGTCGGTGGCGTCAGGCAGCGTACTGTGGCGTAGAAATATGTAGGTACTACCTTTCTCTTTCTGCACAGTAATGGGAGAGAGTGACGGGTGATATTATGTCGCGCGACAAGAGTCGCGAAGCATAGTTGTGGTAGACGGACTGAACCGATTTAAATGTAAATTTACTCACATCTATTAAAGAAAAAGACGAAGAAAATTTCGTCAAATTTTCCGCCAAAGCGATGGCACTTGACGTAGGTATCGTACTTCAACAATTTATGTAGGATGACCATGTATCTAGTGGTTATTAGTTTTAATTATGTTTTAACTTTTAATCAATTAAACAATGAGGTAATTGCGTGAGATTTTTCTACTCCTGATCACACCGATTAGGAATCATAGTGTATACAGGGTGTACTTTTTCAATTGCTTTAACTTTAAGGGGTAATTCTTTACGTCTTATTGAGTCAATTTCTCAAAGAAACCAAGTTCCTAACTCGCACCGTTTTCAAATTATTTAATATTCAAATTTAATCACTAATCTCAGTTTAACCAGTGTAAAATCTTCTTATAACCAAAGACTATTATCTGCTGGTTCGTATGTAAAGAGTTTTCAGTGTTCCTTATGTACGACAAGGTCTAAATCAATAAGTTCTTTTTTATTTTGCTCTCACTTGACTCGCATGTGTCACGTCAAATTGACAATAGTAATTTATTATTGTTGTTATTTACTTAATTTTTAATGAAATAATTGTGTTCACTTGCTTTGTGATGCCACGGATAAATTATACGGCCGAAGAAGAAGCCAATATGCACTTTGTTTACGGTTTCTGCAATGGATATGCGGCGGAAGCAGCAAGGGAGTACCGACGTCGATATCCCAATAAGAACTTGCATAATTTGGATTATTTCGATGATATTCCATTGGAAACACTGCGGACACACTGGATCCAGCATGACGAAGCACCCGCACATTTTGCTGGCCGTTTTAGACAGTATTTGGATGTGCACTTTGCTGGGCGTTGGATTAGACACGCGGCAGTCAAACTCTTGCGTGGCCCGCCATGCAGATCTCCGGACCGAACACCCTTAGACTTTAATGTCTGGGGTACTTTAAAAGAAAAGTCTACTCCAAACCTGTGGCTTCGAGGGAAGACCTACTGCAACGAATTCAGGAAGAAGCCGATGCCATGCGTGCCACTCCTGTCAAACTAAATCGCGAGATACGATTTCGGTTGAATATTTGTTTAGAAAATAATGGCGGGCACTTTGAAAACAAGATGTAGTAAATTATTATTTTGGTTTAAATAAAAAATATTGAGTGTTAAATACTGATGAGGAGATCATTTTATTTTATTAGGCCAATATTGTTTTAGTAATTAAATGTTTATACTTAAACTTAATTAGTTTCATTTGTGACTATACCATTCCATAACCCGAAAGAATTTAAATAAAGTGAATTAAAATTAAAATGGATTAAACGCACCGCAAAAATTGTTCTGAAATAAAAAATAAGCTCAAAAAATTTAACTTTCACTGCCAATGAACAAAAATAAATACAAAAAGAAAATTCTTTACCGGGGTTTGAACCCAAGACCATCCACACGCATTCCACCTAGCTAAAGTTTTTAACGAGCTCTCAATTCTGTCATCGATGAAGTTTTATCAGTGACGTTAAAATGACAACAAGTTGACTCTAACTATTGCCTAACTCAAAAGGACCTTTTACAATAGCCACCAATTAAATAATTAATTACTTTGTATGGGATACCAAAAAAAAATATTTTTCGAATATCATTAAACGGTTTAAGGGATGAGTTTACGTTAATGTTCCAAGCACTATGTCGAAGTTAAAGCAATTGTATAAAAACACGTTGTATATTTATATCGTCAATTTAAAATCAGTTTGTGTTGGATGGAAAAGTTAGATCGAAAATAAAATGTCATATTAAGTTAGCATAGGCATGGTGATTATGATTAAAGAGAAAGCATGTTTTCGGCGATTCGGCTATTTATATCGTCAATTTAAAATCAGTTTGTGTTGGATGGAAAAGTTAGATCGAAAATAAAATGTCATATTAAGTTAGCATGGGCATGGTGATTATGATTAAAGAGAAAGCATGTTTTCGGCGATTGCTGTTTATTTGTATAAAAAGTATTGTATACTTACCTATCGACAATAATTACAGTCTAGCATGAGATTTTAAGATGTGATTGTATGAGAAAAAAAAGGAATAATAATTTTCTCAAACATGCAATGAAATGTTGTCCTAGCGTGCGTTATAAACTTATAATTATAACAGGCTTGGAGTTGGAAGTATCACGTGTCGGGCGGAACAACTCGAAAGAGCTGTAAAGGCCTAGGCCGCGAAATATTTTTTTCTTTAACATGGTTTCTGTGTACATGAACAGGCTTAAACAGCTGAATTACTTATATATTTTTTTAGTGTTTTATTTTTTATTTCATTGCATAATTTTGAGAAAAGCACTACTTATACATGCTTTGGCCGTGAAAAGGGCTTTCATTACTGTAGACGCCGGTACAGTAAAGTATAATAATCTTTCAGATAGGAGCGGACTGTTTCTCTGCACAACAGGGCGCGCCGTACGTCGAACGTGGCGGAGAGCTTTCACGCGAGCCTGGGGCGCCCGCTCGGTGCCGCGCCCAATATTTGGCGGTTCACTCGTAAGTATAACAAGAACAACTTCTTAGAATCTAGTAGCCTAATTAATTAGCGCCGTACAGTAAGTATAGTTTACAAATTACGATACTATATTCGCTAGCGAATGCGTAGCCAATTTATATTGAGAACTCGTACAGCGCCTCTAGCGGTCATTTATGAAACTATCAGAGTAATACTGCACTATAAGTTGTATTTAAACTCGCTAACCCCGAAAATTTCGCCCCGAAAAACGGTCAAGCCATACTTTTGAAACCAAGGTTAGTAAACTCAGGGCTTAGGGGCTTGAAGCCAGTTGATGCCATACTTTTTAAATCAAGGTGGTAGGGTTAGTAAAGTCAGGGCTCCGGGCTTGGCTTTTCCTGGGATCTGATAACTTTTTTACAGCGAGAGTGTTTTATGAGCATGTGAGTCTTGGCCGCCAATTTTACATGAAATGTTTTTGGTGGGATGTAAGTCACCAGAGACCATAGACAATATTAAAAATCCTCTGCCTTTATTTTATTTATTACTAGCTTTTGCCCGCGACTTCGTCCGCGTGGAACTTGGAAGTATGGAAGCAACCTCCTACAAAACGATAGATATCCACCTAATCACCTTAATTAATAAAAGGGATTATTAAAAGCGCCTAAGCAAATGTAAGAGCAATTGTGCTTTCGGTCTAATCATTACCTTTCCTACAGGGTCATCAATGTCATCATGAATTACTTACTCACTTTTCAATCTTTTTAGGGATAATTTCCAGGATGAAAACTATCCTATGTCCTTCCTCGGATCTTAAACTATCTCCCTGCCAAATTTCATCAAAATCGATTCAGCGGTTTAAGCGTGAAGAGGTAACAGACAGACGGACACACTTTCGCATTTATAATATTAGTATGGATATAAATTAAGATTCTTATTATCTGGTTGTGTATAATGGCCCTAATATTCGAACACTACACACGTGGACGACGGTTTATAATTCATAGTACAGAAATATAATTCTCCTATTTACAGAAGTACTTAAAGAAAAAATCAATCACCATGCGGTGCTAGGCGGTTGAGCCAGCTTGCGGAAAACGCGCTGCCGACGAGGCGCAACAGGGAGAGGCAGATGGTGCGGGCGGCCATCGTTGCCAACAACCTTTCATCTCTCTCGGACCATAAATGCGGAGATGGCGGTTTTGGCGGCGGAGGACGTGCCAGAAGTGGCGCGGGAGGTTGTGGTTGGGGAGACAACGTTGCCGACGAAGTGGCCGCTCCCGCTACCGCTCCCGCTGCCGCTCCCGCTGCCGCTGCCGTTCCCGCTGCCGCTGCCGTTCCCGCTCCCGCTGCGGCTCTAAGGTGCAACGTATGTCTAGACCCGGAGGCGCTGCCCACGCGGGCTCTCAGTCCCTGCGGACACACGCTTTGTGCGGATTGTTTGCTGAGAATCGAGAGGGCAGCACCGATGCGGGAAAGGCCGCATCCATTTTGCCGGGCGTATATACGCGACGTATCGGAATTATAATCCTGGATTGGGTTGTCACTAAAATAATTATGAAAACCAACATTTTATGGTAAGTTACGCAAACCGATGTCTACAGCTTTATTGATATAATAATTTGTCTTGGCAATATTTCCGATTTTTAATTCTCAAGTATCCTTTGAGTTTGATCCGGCATTCTATTAAATTTAAATATTTCGTTTCAGGACGAAGCTGTCACACCCATGAAAGCTGATCCACGCGTATTTATTATCATCTATCTGTGTATATGAAAAGTCGAATAATAGGTGGTTTATTCAAATTGTCATGTGGACTAGATCCCCTTACTTTAAATAAATAATGTTGATTTCAGCATGATTTAGTTTTATTTCACCCTACACAATTACAATATACGTTAATGCCACAGCTGTAAGGAAAGAAAGTGACATGACAGTTCGAAATGCGCGGGTATTCGCACTTCCAGATACTTAACTGATGGTAATGATGAAATGGCTACTATTAGAAATGCCAAAATAACAGTTAAGTATTTGGAAGTGCGAATTCCCCGCGCATTTTGAACTATCCATTTCTGTATGATGACATTGATGACAATATTTAAATTTCCGGTTCCGGTTTTGTATTCATTGGGCTGCCGTTGAGGCACTGTAGGGGGTATATACGTGTACGGGTGTGCGTGTGTGGGTTTGTCTCATTTGCTTGTATGCCTGTTAGCGTTTTTTTTAGGGTTCCGTAGTCAACTAGGAACCCTTACAGTTTCGCCATGTCCGTCTGTCCGTCCGTCCGTCCGCGGCTTTGCTCCTTAATCATTAGTACTAGAAAGCTGAAATTTGGTATGAGTATGTGTATGTATAACGCCGACAGACCGGTAATTTTTTTTTTTTCGGTTACCTCGAACACCTAAGGTGGGGGTGATTATTTTTTTCTTTTCAACACTGGTGTGTGGGGTGTCGTTGAATAGGTCTTGTAAAAATAATAGGGGTCTTCTAACATTATTTTTTGATAAAGTCAGCAGTTTTGTAAATATTCTCTCCAAAAACAAAAAAAATATTGTCCCCCCCCCCCCCCCCCCCCTTTCAATGAAAACTGTATTGAACAAAATCGGTCGAGCCGTTTTTGAGTAATTTTTTCTTTAAAAGGTCGTAAGTTGACATCCAGAAGGTAATAAGTGATTACAGTTTCTAGGGCGTTTACGACCTTTTTATAGAGCTTAAAATCTTTCTTAACGTAAACCTCGGGCATAAAACAGCAGTTTATTGTGAAGGATGAGCAACTACGGAACCCTACACTGAGCGTGGCCCGACATGCTCTTGGCCGGTTTTTTATTGAGTACTTACCCCTCCCTCCCCAAACGTGATCTGTCGTGATTTTTTCGTGACCCCCCTCCCCCGTATAGAACCTCGCGTGATTTGTGCACAAGCCCTTATGCACTTAGAGCAAGTGTTAAGTTTAAACTATTTTCATTACTTTATTATCACAGAACCCAAACTATTATTATAGATAAAGATAAAGGAAAGGTGAAAGCAGCGTCGTATAAGAATCAGCATTCAAATGACGTCACCTTGTGGAAAATTACAGCTACCTACAAAAAAAACAGTGGTACAATTTCCATACCAAATCCGTCTTAGTAATAGTCCGACTGTAATATTTTCCGTTGAGACCAATTACTTGTCGCCTACGCTCTTTCAGAACGAGGAACTTTTTTAATGGTGTTTTTTATATATTTTTTTTTACCTTTATTTAATTATTTCGGAAAAAGGCCTCGTTAAAAAAAATAACGTTATCAATGATTGTTCGTTTAACGCAGCAAATTCATGGCATTCGCTTTACAAGCAAACGATTATGTAAGTATATACATACACACACTAGAACTTCAGGCAGGCCGGGGGGTATCAGAGGCGGCCGAAAAGTTAACAATTAATAAGTATAGGAGTCTCGGCCCTGAATATAATTTTGTTCCTTTTGGGGTCGAGACCCTAGGTCCGCGGGGTCTCAGTGCCCCCTCATTGAATCTACTGGTGACCGAAGAGCTGGCAGCTTCTTCGCACAACGCATCAGCATTGCGATTCATCGAGGAAATGCTGCCAGCGTCTTCCGGACCATGCCGCGGGGGCACAATTTTCTAGATATTTATTTTAGCTTTACTGTAATTTATTTTAGATTTTAGTTGTAGTTTTATTTTTTTAGGCTTAATTTTAATTAAATTGTCCAATGTTATTTAATTTCCTAAAACAATAAATTCCAGTAGGTATATAGGTATGGTATATGCCATTCGCTAGGATTCTAGTAAAACAAAACTAAAAGAAAGATAATATTAAAATAATGTATTTCACTAATCATCTAAATTCCGGAGGAGGTGTAAGAATGTCAAAACTAACTCCATTCTCTAATTCTGTATTAATCTCATGCACTGTCTCAGTCATTAGTTCTTCGTCTGTCGATATTTCGCTACCTCCACTTGTCTCATCATCTTGTATAGAACATTCAATTACTTGCGTAATAGCATCAGCAAGTACTGAATCATCAGACACGAAATCATCAACTCTTACATTGTAAAATTCGTTAGTTTTATCGCCATCAGTATCATAGATATAATTACTATTGTCGACTTTATTCGCGTGTTTTTGATTATCGAATTGGTCATCAATTTCTTTTTCTGTTCCGATCCCGTCATCCTCGAAATCTTCTTCGGTTAGATCTGATATTTCGCTAGTATTAGCATAGTTAATCATAGTATTTAGGAGTTCGTTAGAAGATTTTACGCTCGATCTATATGCCTGATTGATATGCATCGTGTCTCCATCGCCGCCCTTCATCGTGCTGTACTCAACAGCATTTGACGCTTCATTTGCTTGTGTTTTGCTATGCTCGATACCATTTCGAGTTGTATTTAGCCGTGATCGATTAGATATGAAATGAGTTGATATTGGCATCGCTACATTGTTAGAAGAATAAGAATTCTTACTAGACGTAGGCTCGTTCGCTGATTCATGTCCAGTATGTGCCGAAGATCTGTTAGCACTGCTATCATTGTTATCGTCTCCTCTAACTTTTTGTAATCTAAGCCTTTCTATCAAGAGGGGATGTTCTTCTCTGAATTTATTCTTGATTTCTCTGATGATATTATCATTATTAGGTTGGCGTCTGGATTGTTTCCTTATTTCAGCATTTAGCTCGTATAAAAGTCTATCATCACTTTTCGTTTGAGAATTTTGGTCTTGTGGCTGAAAATTACAGTTTTATCTTATCATCATTAAATCGATACCAATTATGTTACTTTATGTAATAAGTAATAACTTATCTTCCACCTTACATGCATGTTCTTGTATTTACAAAAGCTAATTGTGATAAGGATATTTAGAAATATTTTCTAAAGCATCACAACTACCCACAATTTATCTGATTTGCCCAATGGTTGACTGATAGAGAATGCTCGATGATAGTAAGTCTTACTATACCTTTTGTACGATTTGTTTTAATGTTTGTGCAATAAAGATTCAATTAATTAATAAACGACAGGGTACTATTTTTTACCTTTCTATTTCTATTGATAAGTTCAGCTAGTTCCCATGCAAGTTTTACAGTTCCTTCCGGCAAGTTGGTTTTCGCAGCCAGGGATAATCCGTAATTCTCCACATTTGTCACTCCAGGAGTTATTTTGTGCTCGTAAATCAATCTTTTCTCTGTTATTTGTGAGCCTATTATTTCTTCTTTTATCTCAGTCTGTAAGCTTAAAAAAATATAGATTAGTTAACTTAATGGAGTACACAATTATCATTGTCCAACACAGCCTAAAAACCAGTGATATGGTATTATTTATTAAATATTCATCTCTTTAGGATTTATAAATGGGTACCTGAAGGAACATTGTTTAGAAAACCTAACGAGTACCTCATTCACATTCACGCTAAAATAACGATATCTGCAAGTACTTCAAACTTACTTGACGACATTGAAGTACAAGTCTTGCAGCCGGGTCATATACATGAAATGGGTCGTGAAGAATGTAAAAGCTTCGCTAACGAGTAATTCTTCGCAAATTGCCCAGGCAATACTGGTCCCTTCCTCCGTCGAAGTTCCTCTGAAAGTCCAGGGTTTAAATATATTCCCAGCAGTTTCCGGTTGCGGTACTAGCGACATTGACCAACTGCCATGTTTACTCGATAAACGCTGTGGCAGGGAAACCAGCCCGAGACCAAACAAAGGCATATTCAGTCAAAAAAAAAAGGTATACACATAAACCCTGCCGTACCAACATGTATATCATATCATTGGGGTGCCTTTTCTCTGTAACTGACTAAACATAGGTAAATACTCATTGGTAGGTAGGTTATACGGCGGCGACTTCAAATATTAAATAGTAGGTAGTGGTAGGTAAAAAAAATCTTGATAGTTAAAGGCTTAATAAAAACAAAACTACGATCGCGCCCTTTAACTTTCACAGAAAATAATCAATCACCTAGGTTTTATTTTAATTTTAGCCCTTAACACGTTCGGTGCCAGTGACACAACATCTGTGATCAAAAAGTTTTAACTCCTATGCCAGTGACACGCTTACGTGATTTTGATTGTGTGTCCTTTTCTCGGCGAATTCGTTGTACTATTTGTACAGTATTATTCGTGCAGTATAATTATACAAATATGAATTCAGATTCACCTTGGTTTCAAATTTGGTAAATTTTTGAAATGTTACTTAAAATGACTCCTGTACAGTGCCGATGACACGCAACCGTGTCATTTTTTGAAACACTTCAGAGATTCTCAACCTTTGATTTACTTTAACACTAGGAAATAAAATTTTACCTTTTTTAGGGTTCCGTAGTAAACTAGGAACCCTTATAGTTTCGCCATGTCCGTCTGTCCGTGCGCGGCTTATAGCTCCGTGATCATTAGTACTAGAAAGCTGAAGTTCGGTATGTGTATGTATCACGCCGACAAAACAGTAAAACAAAAACTAAAAAACCTTTTTTTTCGGGTACCTCTCGAAAACCTAAAGTGGGGGTGATTTATTTTTTCGTTTCAACACTAGTGTGTGGGGTGTCGTTGAATAGGTCTTTTAAAAATACAAGGGGTACCCAAACATTTTTTTTTGATAAAGTCAGCAATTTTGTAAATTCGCTCGGAAAATAAAAAAAATAACGTCCCCCCTTCTAACTTTTCAACCACGGGCAACTATTATATTAATCTGTGCCACGGGTCAAAAAATATGAAACAATTCATGAAAATGATGCCTTATAATTACTTTCAATGAAAACTATATTGAACAAACTCGGTTGAGCCGTTTTTGAGTTATGGCAAAATTTCATAATTTTCTTAAAAGGACGTAAGTTGACTTCCAGAAGGTAATAAGTAATTACAGTTACTTTGGCGTTTACGACCTTTTTATAGAGCTTGAAATCTTTCTCGTAACTTAAGTCTATTGTGAAGGATGACCAACTACGGAACGCTACACTGAGCGTGGCCCGTCATGCTCTTGGCCGGTTTTTGATCAATCAAAATACAAATTAATAACATCATTATATCAGCGGTTAGACGTCCACTGCTGGACAAAGGCCTCCCCAAAGTTCTCCACGACGATCGATCTTGCGCCGCCATCATCCAATTTCTACCCGCGATCTTAACCAGGTCGTCGGTCCACCTTGTTGGAGGTCTTCCAACGCTGCGTCTTCCGGTCTGCGGTCGCCAGTCAAGAACCTTTCTGCCCCAACGGCCATCGATTCTACGAGCAATGTGCCCCGCCCACTGCCACTTAAGTTTGGCGACTGTCTGAGCTATATCTACAACCTCGGTTCTCTTGCGTATCTCATCTTTCGAATTCGATCCCGCAAGGAAATTCCGAGCATAGCTCGCTCCATTGCACTTTGAGTAACTGTGAGCCTTCTTATGAGGCCCATTGTAAGCGACCACGTTTCAGTACCGTATGTCATCACTGGCAACACTCATTGGTTAAAATCCTTCGTCTTAAGACACTGCAGTATTTGAGACGAGAAGACATTCCGCAGCTTCCCGAAAGCTGCCCATCCGAGGCGGATTCGACGAGTGACCTCTTTTTCGAAATTCGACCTACCCAACTGGATCGTTTGTCCAAGGTAGATATTGTCGTCTACAGTTTCGAGCGCAGAGTCTCCAACTTTAATTGGAGTGGGTGCCACATGGGAGTTAAACATAATTTTCGTTTTCTCCATGTTCATTTTAAGATCCACTTGTTGAGAGACCCTACTGAGGTCGATGAGCATTTTGCCGAGGTCTTCCAGGGTCTCAGCCATGACCACGATATCATCGGCAAAGCGGAGGTTGGTGATGTATTCGCCCTTTATGTTGATGCCAAGTCCGTCCCAATCCAGAAGCCTGAATACGTCTTCCAATGCAGCTGTGAACAATTTAGGAGATATGACATCTCCTTGCCTCACACCACGCTGCAATTGGATAGGTTTCGAGTCTTGGTTTTGGACGCTGACTGATATAGTGGTATTCTCATACAAACACCTTAGTACCTCGATATATCTGTAGTCAATTTTGCACCGCATGGCTGGTTATAGTCTTCGGTCTTCTGTATAACCTGCCGCAGCGTATGGTACTAAAAGCTTTACGGAAGCCGGCTTGTTCGGGAGGCTGGAAGTCGTCAAACCTGCGTGCGAGACGGTTCGTGATGACTCTCGAAAACAGCTTAAATTAACATGACTCAGAAGCGAGATGGGTCTGTGGTTGCGCCTTTCTTAAAGAACAGTACCACTACGCTTCTGTGCCATGCCTGTGGCGTTTTTCCCTCGAGTATGACGGAGTTTAATAACTGTTGTAAGGCTTTTAAGACCGGTTTTCCACCAGCTTTTAGAAGCTCTGAGGTAACTCAGTCATCACCCGCCGCCTTATTATTTTTAGGCTGTTTGAGAGCCATACTAATCTCGTACAGGCTGACGTCCGGGATCTCTTCTGTGTAGTGTCGGGTCAACCTAGCTCTTGGATCTTTGGCTAGGTTCATGATCATGACAGGTGTCCGCGTTGTCGTGTATAACTGTCCGTAGAACGCCTCGACCTCCCCCAGGAGCTCAGGCCTAGACGACACGATTCTACCATCCCGTCTTCAGCTTTGTCAGCTGGCTCTGTCCTATTGACAAATCTCGTGCGAACACTTTGGAGCCTTTGTTCCGTTCAATAGCCTCTTCAATACAATTTGTATTGAATTGGCGCAGGTCGCGAGTCAGAGACTTTGAGATCTGTTTGTTAAGCCTTCGGTACCGAGAAGCGTCATCAGGGGAATGCAGAACCATACCGCGCCTCTCCTTCATGAGCTCGAGAGTGTGATCAGACATCTTTTTGGTTCTCTTTGAACGGTGGTTCTTAAAGAACTTAGATCCTACCGTTAGGACATTTTCCACAACCCTGTCGTTAAATTCGTCCACGTCTTCACAATCACCCAGGCATTCGAAGCGATTCTGCAATTCTAGCCGAAAGGGCTCGGGGTTTTGGATTTGTATCGGTGTTGGCCGGAGCATAGACTTCATAAGCCAATAACGTTCAAGCTGAACATTAATGTCTATTGTGCCTATTACCATCCGGTGGTCGCTCCCGGTTTTAACGGCATTGATCACAGAGACATCATTAAACACTTCCCTCCTAGTCGACATTATGAAGTCTATCTCGTTCTTTGTGACACCATCGGGACTAATCCAGGTCCATTTGCGGTGAAGGCGCTTCTTGAAGAAGGAGTTCATCATATAGAGTCCTTCCTTCTCCATGAAGTCCGCAAGCATTTGACCCCGTGCGTTCCGATTCCCAAATCCAAAAGGTCCCAATTTCAGCTCACCATCGCTTCGTCTGCCCAGTTTTGCGTTGAAGTCCCCCATGACAACGGTGGAGTGAGTTTTGGAAGTATGTAGAGCTTTAGAGATATCCTCATACATAACCTCCACCTCATCATCAGGGTGTGTTAATGTTGGTGCGTATACCTGTATGACCTTCAGCGAATACCGTTTGGTGATTCTGAGTATCAAGTACGCTACCCTTGTGGACACACTCGATCTTGACAACGTTGTTCACGAGGGACCTGTGGACTATAAACCCGACACCACTGCTTAATTCTTCCTCGAGTGCAGTGATCTTCTCGTCAGTACACAGTGTGCGCGTATTGTATGTTGCCAGGGCCAGAGGTCGTCGGTAGGAATTAATAACATGACCACTTAATATTTTCAGTTCTCGGCATTTTAATATCACTTTTTGCTTATTGCGTAATTGCACAGAAAATTCGCTGACAATGCTGATGACATTTTGTTTCACAGAGGAAACGTCACTCTATCGTTTGAGCAAAGAGCGTAGTCATTAAATTTCGAGTAAAAAACATTGATATAACGGCGTACCAACATGACGTCAAAAATGATCCAACCTACAAAAAACTTTTTTCTTCAACCATTATTAGCAACCAAGTTCTAATTTTGAATTTAATTTTGCACGGATTTTATCCTTTTCGCTAATCTACGTCCAAGTAATTGCCATGTTAATATTAGCACCAAAGGTTGAGAAACACTGAATGATTCATAAATTACTCACTGCTTTTTTCCACCTATAAACAATGCCAGATGACACGTATATGTGTCCACGAAATTCGTAGTCCTATGCCAGTGACACTCCTTCGTGATTGGGATAATTCCAGCCGGCATAGCGTAATAAGGGCTTAGTGAAACGTTGCCGGTGCCGAACGTGTTAACTGAGTATATGTGAGACCTTTAGACATCGACGCTCTATTCTATTTTACGATATTTAATCTCATATGAATTAGACTCGTAATGAAAGTTTTCTGATTGTAGGTACCTAATCATATAAACAAAAATATCTGACCTACAAAGTTCATCTATTATCACCAAACTCGATGACGTCAAACCTTTCAAGATGTGTTGCGTTTCTTTCATCTGTAAGAAAATAAATGATAAAAATACACAATTTTGTTACTATAGTACACGTCCATTTCAAAACCAGAATGGAATAGCACGATTGATGGGTGAACCAATATTGACAATGTGTAGAGGAACGGTGGTAACCAGAAATGTACTTTAAGAAATACATTAAATAGATGAGTCTGGTACTATAATAGTCTTCTTGAGAAGCCATTCCTGGTTGCCCATAGATATGCGAAATGGTTAGGCACGGATACAGAAACAGGATTTCGTTCAGGAAGTAACTTGCAAATGCCTTTATGAAGAGTCACTCTCCTGGATCGATACGATCACGTCAAAGCACGATTGCATTTCTACGTGTGCACTCCATTCGCTGCGTTCATACATTATGATATGCCTACTTGTTCGGTTAATGGAGCTCTATTACCTCAACAACATAAGTAGATGCGTTTAACTCGACACTGTCATTGAAGCCCATCCGTGAGAAGACCCGATCGCATATTCTAAGCACTGCGTTGGTGGCTGGTAAGAAGCAACCCAGCTGAAAACATTCACCTTTATAAAGAAAGAGGTTGGTTTCTACAAATACCGTTCTCATGAAAAGCAGATTAGGTAATATTTATTCCTTTTTAGGATAGGTACTTAGCTACTAGTTACTACTTACTTATTTCAAGATTTAGGGTTGTTTCACACGTACCACAACCACACGACAACCACAACCACACCACAACCACACCACGTGGTCAGGCGCATATTTTGTATGTTTAATAAATAGTACCTACAATTCACACGTAACCACAACCACAACCACACCACAACCACACCACGTGGTCGGGCGCATATTTTGTATGTTTAATAAATAGTCCAATTCACACGTAACCACAACCACACCACATTTTAACGCTGCGACGTGGTGTGGTTGTGGTACGTGTGAATTGAGCCTAGTCGTACAAGGTGTTGTTGAAGAATAGGTATAGTGGAAGAATTTTACTTCGTAGTGCGAAGTTAGCCTATTTAAAGCTTGTTTAACTATAGAGCTTAGGATTTCTATATAAGAGAACGTAAGTGGAAAAAAAATGCCAAGAAAGACTTCATAGGTACATAAAATACGAACCTGCGCCATAATTTGCAACACAGCAATCTGTTTTATGTAGATGCTTTTGCCGCCCATGTTAGGGCCGGTGATAATCGTGAAATTCTGTTCGGGACTGGCATACTGGAAAAGTATAAGTACGTATAAGATGATCGAACAAAAAATAACAAAATGAATGTAGGTATACAAGATTTACTGAATTTAGCCCGGTTACGTTAAATTTCCCCCTGGTATCTATGGTGTCGCTCACAACTTAAGGCGCCAAGTAGGATAGGTGCATAACCCGTGTATTAAAATTTCTTACGTACCTCTTTTTAAATTTTTAATTGTTTTAACTTAACAAGGTTCAGATTTTCATTTTTATATCTTGACAGACAGACAAGACCGAGTGATCCGAGTGATCCTATACTACTAATACCTACTTATAATAGGGTACCGTTATTCTTTTAAAGGAAAGAAACAATAAAAAATTGAGCTATGAGTAGGTAAGTCCGAAAATTATTAGTTAAATGTAAACATGTCACATAGATACTTAAACATATATATAGGTAAGGAGTTCTTCAGAATGCACCGCTGTAAAGAGTTTGTGTAGAAACATCCTGTAAGAAGAGAGGATGTATTCTGGATGGCTGTGTCCTGTCCTGCCCAGTGACTAAGGATTTAAGCTAGGTATTCCTGTATGGTTTCTTACAATATCGTTGGGGACCGGCATAGTTTGGCTATTGTAATCCAGAAGTGGATGGATACTGTTCCGGATGTCTAGATAATCGCTGAAATCCGGACGGATGTAAGATCCCACTGAGCTTGCCTGGAAAAGGGAGTAAAATCTAATAAATATTGGTGGTCTGTCAATGTTTACATGTCAATTCAACTGCTTATCATTTGCATATCATACTTGAGCCATGGCCAGTAGAATGTCCAACTCAGCAACATTTTCACATAACTTGTAAAGACTGCCCATGAATGGTCGCAGGTCTTTTAAAAGGCTTCCAATAACGCTGTGAACAGAGAGAGGATACCTACTTTATCAATTAGAACTTAATTATAAAAGCAATTTACCTAAAACCGAGACAAAAATGTAATATTAGCAACCAGGCATTGAATAAGCCCTTCCCGGTCCACTACCGTTTCATATTTCTGCAGTTTTGATTGTAGTTGATTTTATATAACAAATGTAATAATGAATAACACATTACATGTTGCTCATTTTCTGTATTTCATTGAGGGACTCCTTAGCCTGCTGGTCAAGAACCACCAACTCTTCCGTAGTCATAGATACTCTTGATCCATTGTTTTGTACCTGCAATTCATTCAGGTGTCACGCTTCTTTTTTGAAGTAAGTACTTAGGACTCGCCTTATCGCAGATGGGCTGATGTTATGACAGGCTAAAAAGCATTTATCAGTGGATTTTATCACTTATCACATACTAGTGCCAAATATCGCACAAAAACAAATTATGGGTTTATTACAGTTCAAGATCATCAAAGCGCGCATAAACAAGCAGCTGGGATTTTTCCCCAAAATCGTAAATACCGCGTATTTAATTTATCTTTCGCGTTCTGAAGTGACAACGTCTTTCAAGATTGCTTCTAGAGGGTACCATGCAAGATCTGGAGATACAGTTTCGTGTTGGATTGGGACTCCCAAGCTAAGCTATGAACTATGATTACAACTATTACCCGTTCAACCTTTGATAAAAGTAAATCACTGAATATCTCAAATTTATTTGCTTACAGTACGAGCCGCTGAGGATTTATGCACAAAAATAACTAGGTACTATGAAAAAATATAAATTGAATGTAGGTATTTGCATTTGTCGATTTTGGGGAATAAATAAAACCTACCAAACAAGCTACACAATAATAAATGTAACACCCCGTAAATTAAAAGAAGATTATTTACTTGAATAAATATCGGAGGTAGATCTTCCACGTTGAAATTGTTCCTATTCTTAGGAGCAATCGTCAGCACTATGTGGAATCCTTTCATCATATTCTGATTGAGTCTTATTGGTAAGTCGTAAGATTCTCCCAACTGTTCAACTATCTTCTGAATATCATCTATAAGTTCGGAATATGTTCTTCGAGCCACATCTAAATGAGTAAATCAATAAATTAAGCAGATATTTTTAAGCTAGGCTTCTTTGGTGCCTCGAACATTACAGTACCTAGGTACATATTATGTGTCCTTTAAATTGATTAATACACTAAACTACTTTCTTGTTTAAACCATTGAGAACAGAAGAGGAAAAATGGTTGGACACCTGCTACGACACGACGATAGCGATAGCATGAAAATTATCATGGGAGGAAAGATTGATTGAAAGATGAAGAGTGGAAGACCTAGGAGATCGTATATACCTAGACCAAGTCAAGAAGGTAAACAGCGTGTCGTATCAAGAAGAAAGATGAAGATGGAGAAACATGGAAGTTGTTCCACCGAAAAGAGCTTAGCTTTTAAGTTCATGATGTATACTATACACATCTTCGTTGACGCAAACAACGATACGTAAAAATGGTAAGTGTTGTGAAATGTTGTACATCTATTGTGAAATTCTGACTTAGGCTGCCTATCCTCAGAAACGGAGCGGAGATGTGGACCAATCAAATTCCTTAGATTTAAATACACTTCTGTTGCGCTTCGCAAAGACGCAGCCTGATTGGCTCATTTACTCTGTTCCGCTCCTGTAAAAGTAAAACGT
Organism: Apotomis turbidana; assembly: GCA_905147355.2. Taxonomy (NCBI): domain Eukaryota; kingdom Metazoa; phylum Arthropoda; class Insecta; order Lepidoptera; family Tortricidae; genus Apotomis; species Apotomis turbidana. The sequence continues at coordinate 5,716,029 of LR990293.1, forward strand.
ACAACGTACAATAAAACGGAAATCATGCCAGCTTGCCAGTGGCTAATTGCCACCCTAGTATGAAATTTTGCACTAAATTGAGCACTAAGAAGAGTAAGAAAGAATCTCTAATTGCATTTTCCTAAGGGCGTTAGAATCCCACAATGTTAATATCAGGAATTTTGGAAGTTATCAAAACTAAAGATAAAATGTTCCAGTGTGAGTTACAGGAGTTCCTAATATATTTGTTTACCTAACAGGCCATTGATATCTGGTTTTACTGCAAAACAGCGTTGAAGACTGCCCATAGCACCTTTCTCCAGATGCGCGTCATCTTGGATTACGTTCTTGATCCTTTCTGATATTTCGTTGTAATGAGGATTTTCAAAATCCTAACAAAAGATTAAAAGCATATTAGACTTCGTCATGCTTGTAAATAGGTATAATGCAGAAACTAAAAAGGGAAAACTCGAGTTAAAAAAATATTTTTAAACTATTGACGAAATAGCATTTCCTCGTGCAGAATATCCTTATACGATGTCGGTAATTAATGAAAAGTAATGGTTATTTTATCTATGACGCTAATAAACGTGAGTATAATACACTTTGGTAGCTAAAAATGTTAGTAAAGCCCCTTTTATATGATGTAGTGGCGACCTGTTCGAATATTATTTGTAGCACAAACCAAATAAATGCCTATTCGAACAGTCTACTACTATACATGCATTAGTAAGACGGTCTTTAGGTAAGTTTTTGACCTAATGGTACATCCTTTGTTATGTTATGAAATATGAATTAATCATCATAATACTTAACTATTAAGTACCAGGCTTCCCTACATCCAGACATTCCTTACCAATTTCATTTTCTTAAGCCTTCCACTACTGGCTGGCTCTAGTGCTTCCACCAGCTTTGGCACCATCTCAATAGTAGTCTTTAATAGCAAAGTCTGATTCAGCTGTGCTTCCCCCATCTTGTCCATATTCTGATTTTGCTGCTCAACGCATAGTAACAATATCCTATCTATATCCGATAATTTCTTGATCACCTCCTACAAAAAAAATCGTTTGTTTTGTGAATCATAAACATAAGATATTTACTACCTATTTAAGCATCAACGTAACGGAAAAGTAGTGATTACACCCATCTAGAAGATACCCGCAACTTCGACCGCGTAAAACGTTTTTCTTTACCGTATAGTCAAGTAAAAAAAATATCGTTGGTTGTGATCCGTTCAGCAGTGATGAGCAGAAAAATACATTTTTATCAACAGATGGCACTGTACGGCTGTCTCTGCGTGCGTTGTTAAGATCTTTCCTGAGATAATGATCCATCTCCATAGAAAACCTATTTCAATAATTAAAACAGATTTCATTATCAATATAATTATTATCAGCTGACTTTAAGTGGAACCCAAAATCCTGGGTTGGGCACTAGACCATACTGGGGTGGGCACTGCCCACCCGGCCAACCCCCTAGATACGCCTATGCTTGGTCGTATAACTTAAAAAGTGTTGCCAAGTTTATAGCTAGTAGTTTTTCTATGACCCCTAATCTCCAAATATAATGCCGCAGCGTCGTTATGTGGAGGCAAATCGTGAATCCTAGAAGCTCTAATATAAGTAATATGTATGTAACTTATCGCTTGCCTACCTGCAGTCCCACCATTAACCCAGCTTCATTTTCCAACAGATCCTGAACAGCGTCCAGCCTGTTCTCAATGACCTCCTTCTTGCACGAAGGTTGGAGTATAGCTGCCCTCAAAGCTCTGATTCCCCCGACCGTATATGTTGGCCCTAGCACGCCCAAGAGGCAGCAAGTTGCTCCCGCAGAAGGCACTAATGGCTGCACTAGTTCCAACTGGGTTGCTGTTCCTACATCTGAGGAAGATATAACTTAAGTTGGTGCTTCCAAACGAAAAAAATCCAATCTTTAGTGACGATATGTTAGAACTTCACAAATAATCGCGTGATTTTAGTATGTCAAAAATTATTGTTCAGGGTTCAATAAGAAATAAATTTTGCTTACAATAGTTATTTGTTATACAAGGGGGGAAAGTTGTATTTTACCCGCGAGTGTTTATTTGAAACACGAGCTAGCGAAAGGATCCTATGATTGACCACGAGCGAAGCGAGTGGTTCAAAATAGAATCCTGAGCGTAGCGAGTGTTTCAATACACGAGACGTAAAATAACTTTTCGCCCGAGTAGGTATAACACAAAACTTTTCACCTCACTACAGCGAGGAAAAAAGAATAAGGGTTTGTACTATATCTTTGAAAAATAACTGCAATAATCAACCAATTTGCCATTTATTAAAACTAAGGTCTAATTAGCTTTCATGTAGGTATTTTAAACGGGATTTTTCAGAAAATAAGCTCATGTCAAATTTTACTTTAGCTGCGTTGAAACGTCAAAACTCTTTCTCCACATGTGGATAAAAAGCGATTTTCTCAATAGATATCAAACAAACAAACTGGGCTTTCCGAGCTAGTGAGGTGAAAAATATATTCTGCTCTTAGTTTGATGAAAATTAAATGGTTTCGAAAATTTCAGGACCAATGTGTTAAAACTTAAAGGAAATTGGGGGATTCACGAAGGGAAAGGATTTGTGGATAAGTAGGTAGGTATAGGTACTTCTTATTTAGTTACAAAATATTTGGTAGACAAATTTGATTGAAGGATAGGCATTACTTCAGCTAGCTTTACAGTGATGAATCAGTAGTGAAATTGGCCTTACCAATAATCATAGTATTTTCCGATGAATGATATTCAATCTTTAGCGATTCTCTCGCAAAAACGAGACACTGGATGTATTCCACATACTTAAGAACTGCTGCCGCCGCTGTCAAAGCGTAGAATCTAAAAACAACAATAACCTGTAAAATGTTGATGTAAGAAAGCGTAGTTAGAAAGCCTGAACTGATAATACTTTGAAGTGTTTTTGCACCTACGTACTGCATAATGAACAGGCTTATCTATTTAACCTTACAAGCTATCTCCATGTTTCATTCTCGCTACTCATTGAATACTCGTTGAATCTTCGCTGGATTGTAGTCAGACTCAACAAAAAGTACTCCAAAATCGGTAATAAACCTCTTGGCACACAACACTCTACACAACGTGGAGCACAGGGGGCCTGGATATATTGGTGACCCGTTGCTACGTTGAAATATCTCATACGCCGTGATTAAGTTTAAGGATATCCTTACCATCATTGACAAACTTACCTATGCAGAATCTCTGATGATACACATGATACTCTGAAGCATAATACCTACATCGTTTAAAAATGTTTGTGGCCAGTTTCTTGAAATTATCTGATAAACTCACTTGTGCAGAACCTGAAGATATACAGCACTATACTCCGGAGCACAAAGGGTCTGGATATGCTGACGGCCAGCGGCATCATTGAAGTGTCTTCGTTGTACCGTAGTCAAGTTTAACAAAGGGTACTGGTCTCTGATCAGCTGATATAGCTGGTTGGGTTGTACGCCCTCGCAGAATGTGTTTGGAACTATTATCTGTAGATTACATATCTTTGTTTAGCCTTGCGGTAGGTGTAGCGGGTGACATTGCTTCGAATATTAGAATTGCCTAGGTAAATTGACACGTAAGTACATTTTTATCTACATATAATTGTAATTATAACATTAGCAAAGGCATCAGGAGTTTGTTATTATTTTAGCGGTCGTGTTATCTTCAACACTACTTTCCGAAAAAATGTGATGCTTTTGTTGTCATATTATGGTGGCCTTTGTAAGTAGCCGAACTTTATAATACAACCTTAACCTTGCGTTGCAATGACAATGATAAAATGCATTACATAGCTAGGGCGGTGAATTGGTCAATGACCCAGACCGCAGGTGTGTGTCCATAAATTTCCGATCTAGGGTTTTACGAATTACCGCCCGCCGTGTGTCTAAAATTTTACGTCTTACCTTGGCCAGCACCTCTAGCGCAACTTTGACACGCGACTCTCTTTTTGCGAGATATGCTACCTATCCCTTTCTGTACAGTATCGCGAGAGACTGACGGGTGATGCTATGTCGCGCGAGATGAGTCGCGAAACAGAGTATTGCTAGACAGGCAGGAAGCGAGATTTTCTCTCCGTGTATACAGCCTAGGGTGGCGTAAATAGTATTACAGAAGACAATCAAGAAAGTTAGCCATGTTCTGTTAGTTAATAACAGCTCAGCTAATCAGTCAATGGTCTACCATTTGACATGCATAATCAGCTACTAATCGCCCATTAATTTATAACAAAGCATGGAGATATTGTCCCTTTGTTCACTTACTTCTATAGGATTGAAGTAGTTAATCTTGGTCATCGTGTGGGTATACAAAAGCGAATCGCTGAACTGGCATAGCACCAGATTCGGGTGTCTCAAGTCAACAGCTGCCATTCCGATTTCACCTCGAGCCATGCCCCTGCCTTCGGATATTGCTGTAAAAATATTATGATATCGTACTCATCATCGCCCAAGACTTGAGTCAACAAGTCATACAATGATTTTAAGTTTAAATACAACACTGACTTGTGTTGCGGATTAGAAATTAAGAACGCTTTTGTTTAAATAAAAAATTTTTACTGAAGTCGGTTCTATTTTTTGTTAAATTTTTTTTTTTGCTTTTTAGTGATTGTTAAAAACACTTATGGCAGGGGTGATCAGGGAGGTCTTGAAGGCATGCATCTCGTTTGAATTATCTCCTAACTCCTAACCGTTGAGGAGTTGTACCTTCCATAATCAGCTCAGCATTGGAAGATGATGACCACCATATGCAAATACTTAAATAATTTTATAAAATATGTGAAAAATATTAAAAGTGCCTATAAAATTTCAGGAATTCCTTCGATTCCTCTTGGATCTCGTCATCCGATCTTCACCAAAATTTTATGGGACCAACCTTGAGATGTCTATTCATGAACCTAAAAAGAATTTTCCAAATCGACTCATAAATGACGGAGTTCTGAGGTAACAAACAAAAAAAATAAAAAAAAAAACATACAACCGAACTGAGAACCCCCTCCTTTTTTTGAAGTCGGTTAAAAATAGTCAAGTTCCATGCTATAGATATTTGCACTTTTTACACAAATAAATCAACACAGAACTCTAATAACACAATTAAAAATTTTTGCTACTCATTTGCCCTTGCCGGACTTGAACCTAAGGCCCCTATCTTCGTCACAACTGTCACAAGATGGTCACAAGTCACATTTTGATTGCGACATGCAGCAAGTGCATGCTGTGAATTCGTCGCTCTTATTATATGTGGTGGGCGGGTCGGTATGATAGGAGAAATATTTGTGATTGGTGAATTAATATCGCGTATCGTCTTAGGAATGATTGGTAGGCCCTAGCTCTTTTATTTGTATATTAAATTGTTTCTATAAGTAACACGTAAATTACCTAATATGACACTAGCCTCTACAGCTGTACTGGACGAGCGAGCTGATCTGGTACCGCTGTATCCACCTGCAACCAAAGTAGGATAGGAATGACTTACTTCAATCGTCAATGGGACCTATAAGGCGCGACCTACAGGCGATATATTCAGGAGGGTAGTAAGTCTTTTAGAGACAAGGATGGGAGGCAGACTGAGTGGCATAAATATACACAAGTACATTAGTACAAATCCAGCATTGCAGTAATATATGTGATAAACAGATTTTCCTAGTAATTGGGCGATTGACCATGACTTTATGTTTCCAAAACTGCTGCACTCCTTTTCCCCAACTGTTTCGTTTCGCCAGCTAAGTTTTTAACACCGTAAACTTACAAAACTTGGATAAAGCAAATCTAGCCTAATGTACTGTGTAATATATATCATGATGTAATATAATTTGGAGAAATTCTGCTTTTAACATGTACTAGTTTGTATGGAAATCGCCTGCCTTCATCTGGCTTACGGTTTTCATTCAGTTTTTCAATAATTTCGGAGAGCCGGCAGTAATCAATAATCTGAGCATAATGAGTACCTAATGACAACATAATTATCGACAATGGTTATATTCCGCACCGGCTTATCACTAGAACACATAATGTATCATAGTGATAACCCATAGATTTGACTATCCGTTATTAAGAGTCGTCACGAAAGATGTAACCTACTGAAATAAATGATATCTGAATAGCCCACAAAAAATTATAATATTAAGTAGGCGGAAAATTATCACTGAAACGGAATCCCCGGTACACCTAGATAGGTAATAGCTAATTGTCACAAGCGCAGTTAATCACAGATTTACTAAGTATTCATCCCAGTTGGCCTGATCTTGAATTTGCGTTGGCTTTATAAAAGGTAAAAGTCGCAAATACGCAATATTAGACTGTCTCACTTTATTGGTGAAGAACAAAGTGTCAACTAATGAGCCAGAATCGAACACCGGGCCATTTATTTATATCATCGACAAATTATATTGTTACATTGAATATGTAGAATCTGTGAATGTTTGAATATTTATTACCGTGTTACATACGTGAAAATAGCATATTCTGAACCTTGCTCGCGCAAGCATTACGTATTTCATAAAAATTGTCCTGCATATAAAAACAAGTGTGTAACAAAGTGCTTATTATTATTATTATTATTATTTGTTTCTCGGCTCATAGTCTCGGGCTCATACGTCCCGGTCTTTTGAATGGCTTGCGTGGGGATATGGATCCAACACGTAGAGGCCTCATTATTATTATTATTAAGAGCCTATATTGTCCCAAGTGCTTAAATGTATTAAAATAGAAAAGTTGAAGATAATTCTTCCAAACGAGATCTTATACCTCTACTATAACTGGTTTTATATGTAGGTATATATGTGAGAACGAGAGAAAGAGTCCTGTGACGCTCGCTTTTTCGCTGAGGATTCGAGCTCTGGAATGAGATTGAGAGCACCTAATGGGAAGAACATCAACGGTTTAGGTCCTCTTGGAGAATTACCGCTATACTGCTGATCTATCTAAGCACTTTCGGTTTCACTTATTTCTTAATTTCCTTAGGGTGCGAAAGTCTGACTCGGCAGCGGCCGTGGCGCTGGCAAGCATTGGCAAAAAATCCGACTCAACCTTATGATGATCGAATTACTCGTAAAAAAAACAAATGATGAATGCATTGTAAATTGACAAAATAGTCTCTGGTTTTGGTTTTCTGGATCGTCTTACCTCTGCTACTACTGCTGATGTATCGAAGCGCTGTCGGTCTATTTCTGGGGGTGCGAAAATCAGAATCGCCGACAGCAGAGTCGCTAGCGAGGACTGTGGCCCTCGCTTTGCCGCTGGAGGAGGATTCGGGCTTCGTGGAACTTGAGGGTGGGAGTAGCCTGAAATGCAACGTGGGTAGAGTTGGTCAAGAAATTATTTTGCCGCTTCAAAACCCTTATAACTAAAAAGTTGGATTACTGAGTTGCTGGATTATCGTAAAAAAATCGCACAATCAAACTTAAAAAATAATTTTTTTTTTGATGTCCACCACGAATTTCGATTAACTTTTCACTTTCCAGCCATTTCGGCGTGACGAGGGAACAAAGAAATTATGAACAACAAATGAGGTCAGACTGGCACCGCGCCGCACTCCCATACAAAACAAAACATCCTGCATCGCGCTATTAATTAAGACTTTTCCTGAAATCTTAACCACTCCATAGAAAACTAATTTTTAGTACAAATCTAGAATTGTATAAATCATGTGATATAGTATGATATACAGTTCTATAATTGTATTAAACATAAGACAGAAAGTCTTAACTAATAGCGCGATGCAGGATCGTCTTTGGTTTTGTATGGGAGCGTGGCGCCATGCCAATCTGGCCCCATTTGCAACTAATAAACTAATTACTTATAATAAAATAGGTAATGATGAAAATGGAGCCCCCGTTTGCTTGTTTGTTTTCTCTGACCCCGCCTCGGCTGCAGCACTAGGCGGGCGAATGATCGGGATGATGTAAGTAACACGCGGCCATTGCCGATAGATAACGCTGTAGGTATAGGTTTATTGACATCGTGGATTCGGATTTCTAATCGAGGAAACTGCATACTAATGCATTACATGTGCTATCATGACATAATGGTCATTAACTAATTATAAATGTCATGCGTTGTTACTCGGTCGCGGTCCTGGGTTCGAAGCCCGGCATGCGAGCAAGACAGGTGACTCCGGCGAGTCGTACGACAAGCGAAGTCGCGATGTTTGAGCGATAGGCTGCTATACAGTAGGAAACTTTCGAGGTTAGTATTTTTTTACAAAAGCAGAATATATGAGTTGGAAAACTTAAAAGATGCACGATTTGGTGATTTATATTTTTTCAAAGATATAGATGTTATACACACAAAGATTCACAGTATCTTACTTGCGTTTTACAGATTTAGGAGGTTCCAGTGGCGGTCCCATGGAAGCTTTTCTTGATGTTGACATGCTTTCCCCATCTTTTCTGGAAAATTGGTACCGTGGAGCACTATTCTGAATAGAAGCTTTAACGGGCAATAACGCAGAACTTCCTCTAATTCCTGTAATAGATTAAATAAATCATTTTAAGCAGTTTGTAAAGATAATCAAGATAGGATATATATGTATAAAACTATAATTAAACTTAACCCCAAGAAAACTCTTTTCGAACTAGCTCATTCTTTCCTCTTGTTTTTTTGTTTACATTTAGATTATTGTCCCTTTGTACGACATTCATTTTAGATGCCTTACGTGAGACATTATTTTTTATCGCAGTAAGAAATTAATATGTCCGTTAACGTATTTTAAAACTTTGAAAAGTTTCTATTTTTTTTAATGTTATTTCGCGCAATTTTCTAGTCCGCATTGCGTATTTGGAAAATCACGTTTCAAGTATATTCTCCTATGTAATTAGAGAAGGTTGAGAGACACCATAAAGACGACAAAAAAATGCATAATTATGCCAATTTTAATTAAGATTATTAATAAATGTAAGTGTTATAAGAGTACGTTTTAGTTTAGTAATCAGGTGAGGAATAAAATTATAATCGTTAGTTTGGACCTTAAAATCATATGATTTGTGAGTGCGTTCATAATATTTTGTTTTTGAAGTTTGGCGTTGTTAAGGGAGATTTAAATATATTTCAAAGTAATAAAACATTTCCTTACGCGTGATACTCTTGAAGTCAGCATAATAAAAATATACCTTCACAGCGAAATATTTTGATTTTAAGTCTCAGGTTATTATTATTAAATCATAACCGATTTAATAATAAAACCCGTTCCAGACCTTCCGATCCTACCCGATCCGATCCTACTTATCGGATAATGTGTAGCGTAATTGTTAGGAAATCGGATAATGTGTAGTGCAATAGTTAGGACCTAAAACACTACACATTATCCGATTTCTTCCAATAAATCGGATCGGATCGGAAGGTCTGGAGCGGGTTTAAAGTCTCAGGTTATAAACGGACCTGGCACCTTATGTCAAACCTGTCTGTCACTGTCAGACTCTCAGACTGTCATTATACTTCAGTCAGCCGCTTGCTAGCTAGTGTTTTTGAATTCCAGTCTAAACCAATTTTATCAAAGAAAAGTGTTAAATATCTCATCTCCGATACTCGCAGCGTTTCATTATACGGTAAGGAAAAGGTACGCTCTCTATTCAAAATTTTACAATCTGATATGGTGTTTAATTTCGTTTGATAACATAACCTTGAACGAATTGCAATTATTTTACTTCTAACATCGTCAAAACTGATAATTCATGAATATTTCGTGACATTTCAAATTAAATTTATTGTTATCTTGCTAAGGCACCTGTATAAAAATACTTTTTTAACTCGTTACATGTATAAAACTACTTATTTAACTCGGCATTATGATTCAGCGAATTAAGTACTGGGGTACAATCGGTCGCAAGGTCGTCATAGAACTCTCTAGCATGATATTGTCCTGTTAATTTGTTGAGTCAACTAGTATTTATTCAAAGCTATGATAATTACTATGTTTTACTGAGTTCTTTTAATAGCAAAATAGGTGAATATGACTCCAATTGTGCATGTATTTTAGTAGTTTTCTTTAAAATATTATGTTTCGTTTTGTAAAGCACCTGCGATTAAAGTTTTCTATTTCTGTGTAAGTACTATCTTTCTATATTGTTATTTGATAAGTATTTGGAGATATGAATTGTTCGCCCTGTGAGCTTTGATAATCAATTGCATGTAATCTGCTTCAAACTAGTTTTGAGATAATTTCCCTTACATATAAAGAAATGTTGAGTAATATTTAAAACTGGTATAAACTGGATTATGATTCTGTTATCTGAATACAATCATTTAAAAATCTATGAAATACCCTGTACCATTTCTAATTTGAAAAAAAAAACACATTTGATTGAACTAATTTTAATTTCTCAATTTTTCTATTGGAAAACATAATATTTGGTTATTTATCCACAAATCCAAATCAGTAAGGAATATTCAGTTTAAAAATCTGTATATTTAAAAAAAAACAGAAAAATTTACAAAACCAGAAAAATTCTAAGAATTTCTATAATGATATATTAATTAAAGACGAAAGGTTCTATAAATCAGAACACAACATACTTTAAAACATTATTATAGTTTTCTCAGGAGTCCCTTATCAGTATTATTGATATGTAAACAATGTAACAGCACTCTCCATCTGCGTGGGAAGTGCTAAGATTACAGTCCATATAAAAAAAGTCTAAGTTTGTCCTGTCTTATAAGGATACAATAATTCCTTTGTCAATTTAAGAAATATGTTTTATAAACCTTAAGTTTTGAGCATTAGGTCAATTTTTTCTCAAATTAAAAAAAGTTTAAGCTCTTTATTTTTAAGCAATTAAATTAGATCTCTTTTGATATAAAGTCTATTACAACCTACATGTGTGTCTATTTAGTCTATGACTATGAGTAAATGTCTTAAATATTATAAAGCACAAGTGAAGCACCATGAAAAAAGTGGTGTTTTTACTTCCAAAGATAATTAAATTACAAAGGTTACATAAGTTTTCTTTATTGCTTTATATATATTTCAAATTTATTCATTCATACAATATTCATATACATTAGTTTTTAATTGAATCAGATTGTTGTTGTAGCTTTAATTCTGAATGAAAAAACATTGCTCTCGAAGTCTTAGAATCATTCAAATTGATAACATTATGTTAATGATATAGGTAATTTGTTTACTTTTTTCTGGGAATCCCTGCAAAATAGTTTAAGGGTATTTCCAGCTGCAAAATGTAAAAAGCAGGAAAATGTTGTTTGCAAGGCATTATGCATGTAAACATATCTCCTGAATATATTGACCCATAATTTTCACTACTTGCATTGTAATTCTAACTAAGTACAAGAAATATTATAGCCAAGTGACTGAGTTTCCATATACTTCATACCAATTATTTTTTTGATATGGTAGCTGTTGTTGCTTTTATAGCATCTTGAAAGAGCACAAGACTTAGCCTTTGCATATGGTAGAGAAAGTAGATTTTTGGTAAATATAGAAGGTAGATTGGTAGTGAAAGAAATTTTTGCTATGTATCTACTCAGTTCTCCTTTTAGTTCCATTAGCTAATTTATATTTCGAGACAGTCATTAAGTAAATTGTCGTACTCCTTTCATCATTCCTTGACCCTGTTATTGAAGCGAATGCGTTTAAATTATATATAACTCATTGATAACACTACCCCCCACTAGCATAGATAGAAAAGGAATTCCTTGATGATTCCTCTTTTACAGAGATTTCTACGTGTAGATTCTCTTATGTTTATTTTGAGCTCTCCTGAACGTTTCCCATACTAATCACACCAAGAGATAAATATTTTATTTATTTTCTCTTAATAAAAAAAACATGCCCGTTTATCATCGACTCACGCGCTTATCGTTTTTGCGCTCGACGCAATTCGCAAAACAAGTGCTGCCACAAATATTCCATACGCTTCTATCGCGAGTGAGCGAGACGGCTGTCGGTTCCGCGCCCTTACTTTCAATGTGTCTCGTGTCTGAGCTATGTCTTTTAAATGAAGTGATGTCCGTGACGTCATTCATAGTACGTAGCTTTCAGAGAGTAGTGGTGTAGCTCGCATCACTGCGTTATCTGAGGAGGCTTGTGGATATAAGGCGATAACGGAAACGCCAGTGCACTGTGTGATATCATACTTGGAGGCGTGTGCTGTGCGCGACCCTCGATCGGTATTTGTATTGCTCTGACCTTTACGGAACTATTTAATTAGCCAACTTTGCAACACCTTCTGTCATTGCGTTTGAAACGAAGACACCATGGCCCTTTACAGGTTTGTCCTTTCTGTAACCGGAATGTTGCATGATTATTACCTGCATGAGCTACATAAATAGTAAATTGATTAAATACTGAAAAAAAGCCTATCATCGGAATTGATTGCTTTGACCGATTGGTCATGGTACTGCTCAATCATGGTTGACCACATTTTGCACACGATCAATAAACATATTAAACAAGGCGTGTGCAAGTGGTGTATAAGTATGAAATACATTGTACGGCGAAGGTACATTTTAATTGAGTGTTTGTCTCGGTCACATTCAGCCTTACCTTAAGTATGGGAAGTTATATGGGAAAGTGAGATTTTATCAATTCTTATTCATGTTTATTTAGAATTTTAAACGGTTTGTATCCAAGAATTTATGTGATATAGGTATACATACACTATATCCAATATTTATTAAGTGACTATTGTTATATATTATGTCGTTACCGTCAAGTGCATTTAAAGTGTTTTATTTATTATTTATGAAATGTTACTTACTAACAATAATCATTTAACGTTGTATTCATTAAAAATGATATCCTTCTTTCCGTGAAGAGATACTTTACAAAGCAGACATTGTAATGTGTATGAAAAGACTATAAAGTTCTAACATTGGGAATAAAATAACCCATATAATGTCGTCAATGACAGAAGGCATGCGCCCAGAAGTCGAACGTTAGATTCGTGATACTCATTCACGTTCCGTTCCCTTAAAATCTCCCTGAATTAATAATCTAGATGGGTCAATCAACTTTTTTCTGTTGCTTGTTGCCATGGTGATGACCCCTGGGTTACCCTTTGAAACTACGATTTCCGGCGGCAATATTCAACAAAAATGTTGTAATTGCAGCAGTTATAGGCCCATTTTTATTTAGAATATCTCTTGAAAATACCATTTTTATACTTATTAACACTTTCTAAGACGTTTAATCACCATTGTCTCCTGAGTGACGGGATAGAATAACAACAAGAAAAAGTTGGTCCTCCCAGATATCATATCATGCGACGCGCCTCTCGCAAAATGTCGACGAGTGTACCTACATACAGCCGTGGTTTCCGAACTCTCATCGTCTCTTAAAAAACGAAACTCTCGTGTTTTTGTCTCGCACTCACACCACAAATCCATTTTTTCATTCAGCAAAACCAGCGCGAGTGAAGCAGGTTGTGATAGTCACCGATATCACGCGACAGTCCAAGCCGCTGATCCGGTTAGAAGGACCATTTATGTTTATTCTAAGCGCTTTCTTCTTCAGCAGCATCAAGAACAACCTTCAGCTGGCGACGCTCAAGACTCTGTCCCTTGTCTCCATCAGCGTAATGTCCCCTCAGCAAAGCGTCCAGGAGTTGTTCCGAACCGCAGACTGTGTTTGCTTCGACGTCGACTCCACTGTCATCAGGGATGAAGGCATTGATGAGCTGGCAAAGTTCTGCGGCAAAGGAGACGAGGTCAAAAGACTGTGAGTTTATTTTGTTTTATATTCATATTTATGGTTCTGTTACTGTATGTTTATTAGAATTCTAAATTAAAAGTCCAGTTGCTAGATGTGTAACGAGTTTTTCTGTCTGCGAGTTAATTTCGTTTTATATGCACAATTGCACATACTTACTTTAGTTTAATAATTATTGGGGATGAAAAGAAAAATTAAAAGTTTATTCCTCGAAATACCTAAGACGGGTACTTTTTAGATCGCGAATCTACTTAAGTTCCGTGGTCCAATAGGTAAAACGCCCGTGATGGCCCGTAAAGCCGTTGGGAACGCGGGTTCGAACCCCGCCTGAACCATTAAATTTTTAGTTTTTTTGTTTTTATGTAAACACTCATGACTGTGTTTTCTATACCTAAACTGATGAGTGGCTTGATTGAAAAAGTGCGCCTAATCTGGCTCATAAAGTTGGGTTTTATTTTTTCAATTCGTTTGTGACGTATATGTCACGAAAACAACTGTTACTACGCACATCGAAGTTTTTATACCACTTTGTTTCGAAAGTGTAGATTGTTACTTTGACCCTCATTACGTACGTAAATATTCTGCAGTTATAAAAATGTACGTATACATATGAATATGACATGGTGGAACATTCTTATTTGCGACACTTTGACCTCTTGTATGTTTATTTTTGTAGGATCTCTATGTTCAAGGTTATACGTTTACATACAAGAAATATTGTGACCTATAGAAATATCTACGTAAAGATAAACCGTTTGATAAACAGGCGATAATCAAGTTCCAATCCTGTTTTGATACTTCTTTTGTCGGTGACAGTTGACAACAACGTCTATTACCCAATGATTTGAATAGATGAAGTAGAGCTTGAAGCGATAAGCTATCTTAAGCTGTTTCGTTTCCCTAGGAACACATTAATTGTTAATAGTACTATGATTGTAACAAATTGTGCAACCTTCTAATTATTTGTCTTCGAACAAATGAGACAATTTATTGGGGTGCCCGACGTTTCATATAACTTCACTTAATCTATTTTGGTTTGATATACCATTGCTTTGTATAATGTAACGAATGGTATAATATTGTTTAAGATAATTTTCAAATGATCTAATGTAACAATTGATATAATGGTTTATAGGTATAATTACTTTTAGTATAATGTACATTTACTATATTTATTACTTGGTATAAAACGTATTTATCATAATGACTTACTTGATATAATTCGTCAATGCTATAAACTACAGAAGATATAAGTTGATTTTACTATAACCAAAAAAAGTGGTTCCGACTAGATATATTAGGCTGTCACCCCCTATATCAACTTAAGGCAGGTCCGACTTGGCTTAGGTTAGGTACGACGACGAGCGAAGCGAGGAGGAGTGTTAGGTTGAACTGCGACCCTAACGAGCGAGCGAAGCGAGCGAGCCGCGCAGGTCCGACTTGGCTTATGATTCCTAACATTACCTATTACACCATAAGGCAGGTCCGACTTGGCTTAGGTTAGGTACGACGACGAGCGAAGCGAGGAGGAGTGTTAGGTTGAACTGCGATCCTAACGAGCGAGCGAAGCGAGCGAGCCGCGCAGGTCTGACTTGGCTTACGATTCCTAACATTACCTATTACACCATAAGGCAGGTCTGACTTGGCTTAGGTTAGGTACGACGACGAGCGAAGCGAGGAGGAGTGTTAGGTTGAACTGCGACCCTATCGAGCGAGCGAAGCGAGCGAGCCGCGCAGGTCCGACTTGGCTTACGATTCCTAACATTACCTATTTCACCTACCTTAAGGCAGTTTTTTTTTTTTTTTTTTTTTTTTTTTTTTTTTTTTTTTTTTTTTTTTTCTGCTCCCGCGGTCGCTTGGTGCGGACGTGTGGGTCTTGCAGTCAAATCTATATTAATTTATTCTAAAACTTAAATTGTGATTGGCGGAAACGTGTAAACTTGCTTCCTTGTTCCTCCTGTGCATCTGTTATGCGTTGCTCCTCCTTGTGGGCGGTCCTAGAAAGAGACGTCAACTTTTTGGAAGTTTCGCCGGAATCGAACCCGAGGTGCGTGATTGCGAAGCCACTGTCGTCGCCGCCGAGCCAAGGTATTGTTCTGCGCCAGCGGCGAAATTAAGTACTGCAACGCACAGTGTGCGCTGACGTCACGGCAACCGCGAGCATCGGCTACGCCAGCGGCGCTACGGAGTGCTACGAAGTGCTACGGGAGTGACGTCATCCTCGAACGTTGCGGCATCGGCTACGCCGCGGTGTGCCAATCTAAGCCCTATTTGAAACGGATCAGAAGGTAGCCTTTGTGGTAACAACAATGTCGGCAATGCAGCGAGGCGATAGTGCGGAGATGTACTGCCACGGCTGCGCGCGGGATCTAGAGGTCGGCGAGGGATATATTCAGTGTATGGTGGCGTCGTGCGGTAAGCTATACCACACACTATGCATTAATAAGACTCCTACTGCCGAGGAACGAGACGCCTGGATGTGCCCGGAGTGCAGGATCACATTTAAAAAAGCAGGAGCTAATTGTGGAACTCCAGTCGGTACGCCACTAACGACCAAGAACATTTGCATCAGAGGTAAAAGCGGAACGCCTGATGCACCTGGGCAAAGTGTGCAGACGTCGACAGCGGGGGAATCTGGGTTCAGGGCCATCAAAGACAAAAGCGGAAAGCCAGTACCACTGGCACGAAACGCTCAAACGTCGGCAACGGGTGGAGCCGGGTCCACGGCCGTCAGGAACAAAGGCGGAGCGCCAGTATCGCGGCTACCAAACACTCAAAAGTCGTCAACGGGTGGAGCGGGGGCCTTGGCCGTCAGGGACGAAAGCGGAACATCAGTACCACGGCCACTTAACACGCAAACGTCGTCAGCAGGTGAGGCTGGGTCCATGTCCGTCAGGAATAAAAGCGGAGCACCAGTAACACAGACACAAAGCACTCAAACGTCGCCGACGAGTGAAACTGGTTCCGTGGCCGTTGAGATAAGCGCTATTCGTGACCAAATGAGCATGTTGTCGGAGCAGCTGGCTGATGCCCTTGCTGCTGTCGCGCAATACCATACTGCGCTCACGGACTGCTCTTCTAAGCTTGAAATGGTTAGCGAGCGGCTACATCAACTTGAACTGAGGTCGGCAAACGACTGTCTCTATGAGAATCCTAGTGCAGCGCCGCCTTCCGCCGATGGATCAGAGCCGAAATCAAGACGAAAACGCAAGCCGCGGAATAGAAAGAAGTCTGCGTCAGTGCCGGAGGGAAATGTCAACGAAACTGCGGCACCAGGAGCGGATGCTCATGACAAAACTGGGGGTGCAGCTTCATCTTCGCTCGAATCGAGTGGCGACAGTCTGGTACGCGGTGGTGATCTTCCTACGGAGGAAGAAACGAACACTGCATTCGTTGACCGTGACCCGGGTAAGGAAGGTACTATTCCAAAGGAGCGTTTCTCTTCACTGCGATGCACAGCTGGGCCTGAAGTTACGTCGCTTAAGGCAGTTGAATCCCTGAAGTACATACACCTTTGGAACATGGTGTCAGGCGCTGACGAAATACGTGCGTATCTGGCGACAATGTGGCCTGAAAGAACTTGCATAGTCGTTGAGCTCAAACCGAAGGGGTCTTACAAGTCATACAAAATCGGCGTCCCGGGCGAGCTGTATGACAAATGTGTATCCGCGGAGATCTGGCCTGAGAATGCCCGAGTAAAGGCATGGTTTTTTCGAGGGCGGCGAAGCAACGGCACATATCCAGAAAAGCCCAAGTCCCAAGACAAAAGTAGGACCGATCTTACACATGGTATACCAAAATGTCAGGGGCTTGAACACGAGGCTGCACTACTTCAAGCAAAACCTGCTAGCTCTTGATTGTGACGTCGTCGCGGTAACGGAGACTTGGCTTACCGAGGCCGTTAACGATGCTGAGTTGGCGTGCGGTGGGTGGACCGTGCTGCGCCGGGACCGTGCTACCGGCGCGCGCGGCGGTGGCGTGCTCTTCGCGGCGCGCCCTGGCATCGAGCTGCAACGCTGTGCCGATTTGGAGACGCCGAACGGCGAGGACTTATGGGTCACATTCACGGTGGGCCAAGTGGTATTCCATGCATGCGTCGTGTACATCCCTCCCAGGGCCTCGGAGGAAACTTATATGCGGTGGTTTCGGAAAGTGGAGTCGGCGATTGACACTCTTAAAGATGTGGTGTTAGTAATCGGCGACTTGAATATAAACCCGATGTATGTGTCCCAGAGTATCCTTAGCTATTATTGTTATTTTTTAAATATTTGTGGTTTGAATGAGATGAACGAAATAATGAATGTACGTGGGAGTAAGCTAGATGTTGTGTTGATGTCGGAGCGCATCACTGGCGCCGTGGTTTCAGAGATAACGAGAGAGGGACTGGTCCCTAGATCTGATATGTACCATCCCCCGTTGGAGATTTCGGTTCCGGTGGGAAACTGTGCGCGTCCTTCAGCTGCGGAGCGTCTAGATCCCAGCAATGTGGATATGCGTCGGGACTGGAACTTTACTAAAGGTAATTTTGAGCTTATGTACAAATTAGTCTCTGAAACAAGTTGGCAGGAAGTTCTCAGTGCTGGCGATGTCGACATTGCTGCGGACACATTCTACAATATTTTGTATGGGATTTTTGACCTCTGCGTACCTAAAAGGAGGCGACCAACCGGCTCAAGTAGACGGTATCCTGTGTGGTTCACGGCTGACCTCATCTATGACATCCAACAAAAGAGTAATCTGCATCGCGAATGGAAGGCTACACGGGATACAGATGTCTACAAAAAGTTTGCGACATTGAGGTCTAAAGTAAAGGGACGTTTAGTGTCTGCTTATGATAGCTACATTGAGACAATCCAAAGCACAGTTAAAGCCAATCCCCGCGCTTTCTGGCAGCACGTTGGTAGTCTACGGACAAATGGTGGTTTTGTTTCTCGAGTGAAGCTTAAAGATAAAGAATTTGTAGGTAGGGACGCGGCGGGCGCTTTTGCTAGCTATTTCTCGGATGTTTTCCTACCTGACATTCCGCTTCTTGATCCGAGCTTGTTAAATAATTCCAATAGGAAACCTAGCGCCAACTTCATTGATATAAAATCAATTACATTGCAGGAAGTCGAAGCGGGGATAAAACGCCTAAAGGCTAATAGCTCCGTTGGACCCGATAACTTGCCAGCGTATATAGTAAAGGGTTGTATGGATTTCCTAACGACCCCATTACTGTATATTTTTAACCTGGCCATCTCTTCTGGGTCATATCCTCGAAGTTGGAAGTTGTCTAGAGTCAAACCGATCCCGAAGGCAGGTGACACTTCCGCTGTAGAGAATTATAGGCCCATAGCCGTTCTTCCTACTCTTGGTAAGCTGTTTGAGGCTATACTTCACCGGACTTTGTCCTCACAGGTTCGGCCCTTCTTGTGCGATGCGCAGCATGGCTTTCGTCCTAGTCGCTCGGTCAACACAAATCTGTTGATATTAACGGACAATATTGCTGTTCATCTCGATAGAGGTATCCAGGTCGATGTGCTCTATTTTGACTTCACGAAGGCTTTCGATCGAGTGGATAACGATGTGTTGCTTAGCAAACTTGACAAAATTGGTTTCTCTGCAAAACTGCTAACCTTTTTCGCCAGCTATCTGCGCGATCGACAGCAGTTCGTCCGACATGGTTGTTTTGTCTCGGCTCCTTACCACACCCGATCTGGTGTTAGCCAAGGCTCCATACTAGGGCCCTTGTTATTCGGGATCATGATTAACGATCTCCAATCGGTTCTTCGGGCGGCTCAATGTCTCTTGTATGCTGATGATCTCAAGTTGATATATGGAGTGGAGCAGGTGGCTGATTGCAAGACATTACAAGGGGACATCGACTTGGTGTTTCGGTGGAGTCTCGAGAACAAACTTCTTTTTAACCCTGCCAAGTGCTGTGTGTGTTCATTTGGCCGCTCTCTCGATCCCATATATGCTCAATATATGTTGGGGACAGAGCCGATAAATCGTGTCTTCTCCGTCAAAGATCTGGGTGTAGTGTTTGACACGCGGCTCACTTTTCACGAGCATATTTCTTCTCTTGCCACTAGCTGCTTTCGGAGACTGGGTTTTGTGATCCGAAACCTTCGCCACTTTCATGATCCGGTGGCCATAAAAATGGTTTACAATGCCTTAGTAAGGAGTAAGCTGGAGACTTCGTCGATCATATGGAACCCCTATGAATCGACGTATGCCTTACTCCTTGAGAAGGTTCAGAAAGCGTTTTTAAGGTTCCTTTATAAAAAAACATCCGGATTTTATCCGTATCTGTACCCAACAAAGTACCTTCTCGGCTCCCTCGGGTACAACTCCTTGGAGGTCAGGCGGAATTGTCATCTGATGATCTCGGCATGTCAGGCCTTGCGTGGTGAGTCGGACTGTCCCGAGGTTGTGGAGCGTCTGGTGCGACTGTATGTCCCTGATGTCCCGAGGATAGCCCTGAGACCTCGACAGCGCGACTTGTTGGCTGTGCCGTCGTCGAGGACCGTGTCGCTCAGGAATTCGCCGTTGCCCCGCGCCCTCTCACTTCTCAATGCGCTCCTGACATCGACACCCGAGTGTGACTTGTTTGCGTGGCGATGGGCGGCAGTGTGTAGTGAATGCCTGAGATTCTGTGAGGCGATGGATACTAGGTGCTCTACTGTTCCAAATTAAGCTGTTTATTTATCTATTATTGTGAACCTTTTATTGTTAATTTAAGTTTTGTGACGCATAGGTTTATAACTGTAATGTCATAAAAATGTTTTTATAAATAAATAAATAAATAAATTATATAAAAAAAAAATTATCAATTTAAAAAGTCGATCCCAAACCACTCAGTTCTTATATTTATATATTATAGTTTACGCGAGGTTTGGCACCGACTTCGAAGGGTGAGTCAAATGTAATCTGTACTGGAACGGGTTATTGTTGGCTTTTTAGTTTTACTGAAGTCGGTTCTTTTTTTTGGTAAAATTTTTTTTTTTTGCTTTTTAGTCCACCAAATCCTATTTACTGAATGTAAATTCTTGACTTTATCAATAAATTACCGAAAGCGCCGTACATGTCCCTATAACATTTGAAGAGTTCCCTCGATTTCTCCAAGATTCCATCATCAGATCCCGACTTAGTGCCAACGGGACCAACTCGGAGTTATACCCTTTCGATAAAAAAAAAAAAATTGAAAATCGGTTCACGATTCTCGGAGATATCGAGTAACATACATAGAAAAATAAAAAAAATAAAAAAATAGTTCGAATTGAGAACCTCCTCCTTTTTTGAAGTCGGTTAAAAACGCTATTATTCTAAATAGTAAGTATGTTAAACAAATTTATGTGATAAATATGTTATACGAAAGTATAATTATGCATATTGTCAATTATGTCATTTAGCCTATTATATCAATCGATAATTAGAGAAAAGCAAAATATAGGAAAAAAACATTATATGAAACGTTACATTATATGAAACAACTTTATATCAATCGATTGTATATCAAGTGTATGTTAGTTTATCTGACATTATATGAAGCATTACGGACCCTATTGGGGTGCCCGACGTTTCATATAACTTCACTTAATCTATTTTGGTTTGATATACCATTGCTTTGTATAATGTAACGAATGGTATAATATTGTTTAAGATAATTTTCAAATGATCTAATGTAACAATTGATATAATGGTTTATAGGTATAATTACTTTTAGTATAATGTACATTTACTATATTTATTACTTGGTATAAAACGTATTTATCATAATGACTTACTTGATATAATTCGTCAATGCTATAAACTACAGAAGATATAAGTTGATTTTACTATAACCAAAAAAAGTGGTTCCAACTAGATATATTAGGCTGTCACCCCCTATATCAACTTAAGGCAGGTCCGACTTGGCTTAGGTTAGGTACGACGACGAGCGAAGCGAGGAGGAGTGTTAGGTTGAACTGCGACCCTAACGAGCGAGCGAAGCGAGCGAGCCGCGCAGGTCCGACTTGGCTTATGATTCCTAACATTACCTATTACACCATAAGGCAGGTCCGACTTGGCTTAGGTTAGGTACGACGACGAGCGAAGCGAGGAGGAGTGTTAGGTTGAACTGCGATCCTAACGAGCGAGCGAAGCGAGCGAGCCGCGCAGGTCTGACTTGGCTTACGATTCCTAACATTACCTATTACACCATAAGGCAGGTCTGACTTGGCTTAGGTTAGGTACGACGACGAGCGAAGCGAGGAGGAGTGTTAGGTTGAACTGCGACCCTATCGAGCGAGCGAAGCGAGCGAGCCGCGCAGGTCCGACTTGGCTTACGATTCCTAACATTACCTATTTCACCTTAAGGCAGTATTTATATAAAAAAAAAAATTATCAATTTAAAAAGTCGATCCCAAACCACTCAGTTCTTATATTTATATATTATAGTTTACGCGAGGTTTGGCACCGACTTCGAAGGGTGAGTCAAATGTAATCTGTACTGGAACGGGTTATTGTTGGCTTTTTAGTTTTACTGAAGTCGGTTCTTTTTTTTGTTAAAATTTTTTTTTTTTGCTTTTTAGTCCACCAAATCCTATTTACTGAATGTAAATTCTTTACTTTATCAATAAATTACCGAAAGCGCCGTACATGTCCCTATAACATTTGAAGAGTTCCCTCGATTTCTCCAAGATTCCATCATCAGATCCCGACTTAGTGCCAACGGGACCAACTCGGAGTTATACCCTTTCGATAAAAAAAAAAAATTGAAAATCGGTTCACGATTCTCGGAGATATCGAGTAACATACATAGAAAAATAAAAAAATTGTTCGAATTGAGAACCTCCTCCTTTTTTGAAGTCGGTTAAAAACGCTATTATTCTAAATAGTAAGTATGTTAAACAAATTTATGTGATAAATATGTTATACGAAAGTATAATTATGCATATTGTCAATTATGTCATTTAGCCTATTATATCAATCGATAATTAGAGAAAAGCAAAATATAGGAAAAAAACATTATATGAAACGTTACATTATATGAAACAACTTTATATCAATCGATTGTATATCAAGTGTATGTTAGTTTATCTGACATTATATGAAGCATTACGGACCCTATTGGGGTGCCCGACGTTTCATATAACTTCACTTAATCTATTTTGGTTTGATATACCATTGCTTTGTATAATGTAACGAATGGTATAATATTGTTTAAGATAATTTTCAAATGATCTAATGTAACAATTGATATAATGGTTTATAGGTATAATTACTTTTAGTATAATGTACATTTACTATATTTATTACTTGGTATAAAACGTATTTATCATAATGACTTACTTGATATAATTCGTCAATGCTATAAACTACAGAAGATATAAGTTGATTTTACTATAACCAAAAAAAGTGGTTCCAACTAGATATATTAGGCTGTCACCCCCTATATCAACTTAAGGCAGGTCCGACTTGGCTTAGGTTAGGTACGACGACGAGCGAAGCGAGGAGGAGTGTTAGGTTGAACTGCGACCCTAACGAGCGAGCGAAGCGAGCGAGCCGCGCAGGTCCGACTTGGCTTATGATTCCTAACATTACCTATTACACCATAAGGCAGGTCCGACTTGGCTTAGGTTAGGTACGACGACGAGCGAAGCGAGGAGGAGTGTTAGGTTGAACTGCGATCCTAACGAGCGAGCGAAGCGAGCGAGCCGCGCAGGTCTGACTTGGCTTACGATTCCTAACATTACCTATTACACCATAAGGCAGGTCTGACTTGGCTTAGGTTAGGTACGACGACGAGCGAAGCGAGGAGGAGTGTTAGGTTGAACTGCGACCCTATCGAGCGAGCGAAGCGAGCGAGCCGCGCAGGTCCGACTTGGCTTACGATTCCTAACATTACCTATTTCACCTTAAGGCAGTATTTATATAAAAAAAAAATTTAACAATTTAAAAAGTCGATCCCAAACCACTCAGTTCTTATATTTATATATTATAGTTTACGCGAGGTTTGGCACCGACTTCGAAGGGTGAGTCAAATGTAATCTGTACTTGAACGGGTTATTGTTGGCTTTTTAGTTTTACTGAAGTCGGTTCTTTTTTTTGTTAATTTTTTTTTTATATGAAACAACTTTATATCAATCGATTGTATATCAAGTGTATGTTAGTTTATCTGACATTATATGAAGCATTACGGACCCAAATTATTGCATAACAAGAAAAAAGCATGATCCTAAGTGTACCTAAACTTTAGAACGACGTTTTTCCAGTTTTTCCAACGTACCTAGTTATTTAGGCTCTATATTTATTTTTACAAATACTGATGTTATTGAGTAACTTCTAATTTGTTTATAATAAGTAAATTTTTGTATAGAATGTTTGAAAAGAAATAGAGTTCACATTTCTATTTATACATCATAATTTGGCCTACAAAGTTTAGTAGTTGGCTAACAACAGAGATATCGCGGTTTATATAAACGCTGATACGAATTTAATATTAACGTTTGACCTGCGATCTTCATGGTCTGACTATCAGTCAACCAATTATAAGTAGTTTATGATAAAAATAGAACCATAACCACAACGATTTGCCTGCATCTTCGCCGTATCTACATAAAGACATCAATCAATCAAAGGCCTTTCAGTCTTTTACAGACTATACAAAACAGAGTTATGCAGGAAAACAACGTTTTTCATGGCTATGCAAGCTAATACGAGAACGGCACACGCCACCACAGGCTTGGCAGATGTGGGACTGGCCTGCGCGCGGTGAGCAAGAGCCGAGCTGATGTCTTTTGGCACGCTTGGTTGCGAGAGTCCTAAACCATGTCCCATCTCATCTTACGCTCATCCAACAACATTTTCTGCAATTTGTCCCCATCCACTGCAGACTCCTCCCAGTTAAAAATACCTTCTTATTGCTACAAATTCCTGCGGACTCAAGTAGGTACATTCTCGATGATGTACTAGTAGCTCGATGGTATAATTTTTGGCAAGATAAAAAGCGAACTGGTTGTACTTTGGACCTGTTTTACGAGATAGACGTCAGGGCCCGAACTTTGAAATTCAAAAATTTAATATAAAATTGCTGTTTATGTTTTTTGGTTAACTTTTATCAACATAATACTTAACATTAGGTACTCGAACTGAGACATAGTCGTTTCTAGAAAACGTCGGAATGTTTCGAGAAAATTAAGTTAGTTAATATAAATTACTGCTATATTATGTTATTCATACTGTATATATTTACAGAACGGCTGAAGCGATGGGCGGTAGCATGACCTTCCAAGAAGCATTAAAGAAGAGATTGGACATCATCAGACCCAGCGTCAGCCAGATCAGAGAGTTCGTCGAAACTTTCCCCGTTCATCTCACTCCTGGAATCTCGTAAGTGTTTTTTTTTTTCATTTGTTTTTAATTTCCTTAGCATTCGAATTAATTTTGGAACGCGCTCCTTCCTCCCAATTTCATGCTGTAAAGTCTTTTACTTACTTTTACTGTACGCCTCACGAATTTGGTATCCTAAAGAAAACTTGGAGGAGTATAATGATCTTTCGTTTAAAGAAAAACCCAGCTAAACACTAAATATTTCTTTACGTTGGTCAACAATGTTTTTAATGTAATAAAATGTTCCAACAGTGTGTTCTAGAAAAAGTTTATATCAACTAGTTGTAGATGGAAATCGGAATTTATTTGTGAAGTGGTTATTTGTCTTACGTCAATTAAATTAAAATTACACAAATGTTTTTTAAACAAAGAACATGTTTTTACTATCGCTTGAGTTTTAGGGTTCATCATAGACACTGTAAAAAACTTCATTTAACCCTGCCAACAGTTAGCTACTGTTTTTAACTTATCCTTAATATAAACTTCGGTAGGTATTATCTCATTTCTTACTAGCTAGGACGCAGAGACAAATTACTTAACCTGTAAGCGCGCTGCAAACCATAAAAAAAAGTTAGTAAATCCTAGGGCTATTAAATAAAGAAACACAGCATCTATTTATTATTCTTGGATGTGCTTCCACGATCTTAAAAGCCTGAAAAAGGCAAATAGAGATATACAAATCGATTTATACTTATTTGTCACGAATTTATCACCCAATACAAAGGCCAATGTAAATAAAGTCTTCTCAGAAACCGGTGTCGTTCACAACATCATCCAGTTAACTCCGCTTTGCCAGTTTATCGGGTTGTTTATCAACCTCATTGTGAGCGGCTGTCTTAAACTTCCTTAGTTTTTTAATCTATGCTCTATTGGCTATCTGGCCTTGTTGTATGAGACTGTGACTGATAACATGTTTAGTTCCTATTTGTATATATAAGGTGATGGATGGATGGGTGAATCAACTTTTTGAACGACACTTAACTGTCGCCGGCGTTACTCAAAATGTCACTGGAGTTACCAGTTGGGGAAATAAGTTTATTTATTTAAAAGAAAAAAAAAAGCCATTGTAACAAGTCACATACTTAAGAACGGCTTACACTATTGAGATATATGTGTCTGTTACTCAATTGCAACTACGCAAAACATTTTAGTGTTTGTAAAGTGCATGCAAATATGAGCCAGCATGCATAAACTAAATCAATTACTAAGGTTACGCCAAAGTTACTACGTGTTTAATGTCCCGCGGGCAGTACAAATAAGAACACAAACTTTAGAAGTAAATGTGTCTAAATCTGGATTTTATTTTAACAAATTATCATAAAAGCATGCCATTCGGGCTATAGGACGAAAACATAAACAAGTTATTATTTAAAGTTGAAATTGTAACTAACTTTAAGTTGTGGATAAAATAGTGTCCGTCAAAAAGTTAATTGGCCCGTAAGTTGTTTGTAAATTATCTTTTGGTCTGTACGACATAGAGCAAACAAATGGGTACGGAAGCTTCCTAGGGTAGAAGTACTCTTACGGCCTGGTCACTAGTTAGCGGAGCGCCGAGCGCCGGTCATAGGAGTGAACGAGACACCGCACTCCGACCTTCCGCTCTCACCTATGGCCGCCGCTCGCGCGAAGTCGTCGAAGGCCGTTAGGGTTGCCAACTCGAAAAAAGGGAAATAAATAGTATAAACATAAGTTGGGATTTTTTACACAAATGAAATTTATTATTTATCTGTATTAATTAAACTGGATGAGCTTTTACACATAAACATAAGTATGACAAATTGGAAATCATGTTTTTAAACCTAAATTCTGGCACATGGACATTTTATCTTATCGTCATGTTATCGATTGAAATAAATGCAGTGTTTTTTTAGATGTTTATCTCACGAACACTAATTAAATAAAAAATAAATAAATAAATATCGGACAACCTCACACAAATCGATCTAGTCCCAAATTAAGCTCAAGAAGACTTGTGTTATAAATGTTATAATTAAAGTGATTCACGTGGAATGTATAGTAGTGTCACCGAATGTATATATATATTTTTTGTAAACTATTTTATTTAAATGATGATTCCTACTATACTTCAGTTAAGCGTCCATAGATTGCCCGACATCTGCCATCACTGCACTTGAGCTAAATAAAATGAAACGGTTCAAATATGTTACATATCTTTCCAGACAACTAGTAAAGACACTTCAAGAACGAGGCGTACCTGTGTACCTCGTATCCGGTGGGTTCCGCAGCCTCATAGAACCAGTGGCCGACCAGCTAAGCATCCCGAAATCCAACATATTCGCCAACAGACTCAAATTCTACTTTAATGGTAAGTTACTTCAGAAATACTCTCCCCTCTCACTCCTCTAACTGTAATGTACGTACTACAGTACCTAAACTAAAATCCACAGACCTACGGACTAAATTGACAAATGACTGACAGGTAAAATGATACCAGGAACAGCAAAATAAAAATAGTGAAGGGTATATGTCGATAACAATATATCGACAAGTTGTAAAGTACAAATAACAGACTAGTTTAGATCAAAAATAAGTATATTAGTTTCAAATAAGAGGTACGAATTTTGGTTTGTTTGATTTTCGAGGGAGTGAATGTATAAAATGCGTTTTTACCCACTAGTTCTAAAGCATAAAAAGGTTTCCGAGTCTGTAGGTAAAAAATAAAACACCTTGTCCGACGATAACTAGTCTTTATTATAAAATATTATTCATTCCCAGGCTCCGTTATTTCGTCATCTTCATAATCATCATCAGTTACAAAATAAAAATTTAGCTATAGTCTGACAATCACAATCTGGTGGTGGAATATTCTTTAAATTTATATTTCGGAGCGAAAAAAAGGGAGTCATATAAATTAAAAAAAATATTCTACTGTCGGACTTGGGTTGTCAGACTATTTTACATATACAACAAACTTAATGAAAATAATTTAAAATTGCAATACAATTTACCTTTGCAACAGTCAGGACCTCGTTTTTTTCAAAACACATATACACTTTTTGTCGTATTGCCGCAAAGGTAAATTCGTCCACCTCATCTTTGAACGTTAATTTTAGACCGGGTTTCAGAGGCCAAGTAAACTTCTCTTGTTTTTTGTATTCCTTCAAAACTTTAAAAACTGAACTTCTCGAAATACCAAGAATTTCGGAGGTTTTCATGACACACTCGTTTTTATTGACATGAATGTCCTCTGGGATATCTTGTTCGCCCTGCAATCTGTCTACCATCTCATTATAAATATAAACGTAAACTCGATGAATCGTCTCTTTTTCAGTTTCACTAATAGATTTTTGTCTCCTTTTTGTCGGAGGCGAACATTTTGATGAACATGGCTCTGGTCCCGAATCTTGCAAATCCATAATAACACGTAACAATTTCAATAAAAACTCGTAATAGCAATGATAACGTATATCGTTAGATACATAAAAGTAGTTTGTAAACTGCGGTCAACTATTTCTGAAGATACCCGCTTTTTTTTTGTTAAAAAGATGGACCACATTTTTGGGGATTTGAAAATAAAGAACAATAATTTTATTAATTCATTTTATTAAATGTATGTATTCAATAAACTATCAATTATCATAAATATATAATTTTCATGTACATTATTGCTGGTTTGACATAAATTTTTATCTCTATCTAATTAGGGGTCTAAAGACCTTTTGACCTGTCAAAATTACTGTTATAAGTTGGTATATAGATTAGCCGATCAAATTGCCAATTTGATTGTCCCGTCTGGGTGGACCTTAAACCTACGATGTAACAATAATTTTAATATCGATGAGAACGATACTGGCCAAACTGTGGCAACATTTGTTCATACTTACTTGTCAATTTGGTCCGTAGGTCTGTGGATTTTACTTTAGAAGAGGTTTGTTTGTTTTGTGAGGTGTGCAGTGGACAGTATAGTAAGAATTATTACTATTAATAGTCCGAATCCATAACCTTTCTTTTATGCAGTGTGGCCACAATCTTCTACTGTAAATTTAAAAGTATGATAATTTCATATACCTACACCTGTTACAACAAATGCATCTTTATCTTCGAATGAAGGTAACATATACCCTTAAATTTAAAGTAGCAGTTTGTGGCCACACCGCATAATGGGATAAAGGCTATATTGTTGTCAGTTACAAAGGCAAGCAGACTCTGCCTACAAAAGTTATTCCTACTATACTTGTATTAACTCGCAATACTCCTGCCACTTATGCAAGTCTCGCATTCTAGCACAACTGTGCCATGCGACTCTTAGTTATGCGTAAAATCTTGCCTGTTCTGTCTCTTTCCTTTTAATAACTTGCGAGCACGACACACAATTCATGCACTGTATGTAAACACTTTATTGTAAGTACATAAAAATATACACGTGTTTTAAAATACGTGAGCTGAGATTTACACGTTTCTTAAGTGCACGCAGTTGTACGTAAGCTCTTGAAATTTATATAATTTGCAACTATACTATCAGATAAATAAGCATTATTGCAATATTTGAAGGTTTTTGATTGATAAAAATATTTCAATGTATGTAAATAAATAAAACATACTTCTATCGCATGCACATGCCAATATGACGAGTGCATGTGTGAAGTAAAGTAAAGCAAAACACAAATTTAGGTCACCGAGATATCAACAGTTGACCTAGTCCAATCAATGAAGCATACCATACCCCATTCCGTTTTCCCAGCAAATATTTATTCACATATGTAGTAAACCTGTATTATAAAATTTCTAAACTGCTAAATTGTCTATCCCAATATTGGATTTCTGCGTTAAATATCATGTCGATTTGTTACTATAAACGTGTTTTGAGATGCGTGTGATTATTAATAATCACTGTTAAAAAAAAAAACAAAATAACAAACAGTACTTTCCAGTCTAGGTACAATAAATGAAAAAAAAAAAAATCGTAGGTACTACTCGTTGAATATGACATTAATCAATCTAGTCCCAAAATAATCGCTTCTTTGGTTTTGTGAGATAAAATATCATATTCCAATACACTGACATAATGAAAATATTGCGCAAATAAATCAGATCACGTTGAAAACACATCCCACATTAAAGGATAAAAACAAGTTGTTTTTATGTGACGATCGCGTTTGGTTATTGCCACAGATAATATATGTTACTACGTAATTGTTGTTGTGATCACGAAGCCATACTTGTTTACAAAGTCTTTAACTTGATTGCGGGTAATTTCTAGTGCCGTTTCACGCTTAAGGAAACTGGAATGGTGGTTCTTTTGCACTTTCTTGACGTTACTAGTAGAATGGTGTTACTAGGTTTATACATTATCACCATCAGCTCTTACACAGTCTATAAAGCATAGATGAGAGCAGAACGAACCATAAAATACGTCACAAGTCACACAAATTGTGAATTGTGATCTGTGTTGTGGCAGTATTTCGCGTGTCTGTTCACCCCTAATGTTACCTACTTAACGATACTATCACTTAATGAATTATTAAATACCTTTATGGTCAAAATTTATTAATATTTTTAATATTACGGATATAGTGTAGGCCGGTCTCCTGGGTTTTCAAGAGATCTGACGATTTTTGGCTATTTATCTACTGCTTTTTGATCAAATAATAAAAAAAAAATATTGGGCTCACCCACCGTAGCAACAACAATACAGCTGTATGCATAGTATACATTATTCCTTCTTTAGGGTTCCGTACCCAAAGGGTAATAACGGGACCCTATTACTGAGACTTCGCTGTCCGTCCGTCCGTCTGTCACCAGGCTGTATCTCAAAAACGTTGATAGCTAGATAGTTGAAATTTTCACAGATGATGTATATCTATTGCCGCTATAACAACAAATACTAAAAATAAAATAAAATAAATATTTAAAGGAGGCTCCCGTACAACCAACTTGTTTTATGGAACGGAACCCTTCATGCGCGAGTCGGACTCGCACTTGCCCAATTTTTTTATTTGCCTGCGGAAATAGAGCGAAGTGGAAAGAGAAAACGAAGACGGCAGACCCCACCATCAGATGGGAATAATAATTGCCAAGGAGAGAGAGAGAGAGAGAGAGCCTGCGGAACTCCAATATAATATAGTATATTGATAGTTATATTGACCTCTAAATGCTTAGATTTGTTTCCTTAGTGATATCTGCTAATAAATATATTAATAAGGCTATTAAGGTCGCGCCTCCGCGAGTTGTTTTTCAATAAAATGCGTCATTATTGAGCTATTTCAATATTGTTGTCAGTTCGCTTTATTAAGATTTATCAGTCATTGGTCCGTGTTAATTTCATCATTTATTTGTTCTTTCTGACTATAATATACACAATTGTGCGTGCTTGCGAGAACAATATCATTATCATAGATAACTGTGACTATGGGTTTCAAACTTGATTTAATTTAATTACCCCCTAAAGAATTGCAGTCTAACTAAACTTGAGCAAATACGCATCTGGAAGTTTTTATTGTTGTGTAAAATGGCTAAGCAGTTGACCGCAAATCCGATATTCAAAATAAAATATACATACGAGTATATCCGGTTTTGTGTTTTTAGTGTGTGCAACTGTATGCTTCTTTACCCGACAGATTTCCTATATTTGTAGGTAAATAGACTGTGGGGTGGAGATAGAGAGTGACGTAAGGTTCCTTATCCGTTCCAAAATGGTGATTGTTTTAGACATTTTTCTCTATTTTTACACTCTATGAAAGCATGAAATAGCTATGTTACAATCTAGAACTTAGGGGAAAAAGTATTATTCACTTCAAAAAGTTGGTTGCATTCCAATTATCAATATAGTTGTCATAATATGAAAAAAATATTTAAAAGGAAGCCTCTACTTTGTACTCATATTTTTTGGCCTCGCGCTGCTCCCGAAAGATTAGCGTTATACGTTTGCCAGGCGGACATTCTCGACTTATCTGTAGAAGTCAGCCTTATTTATTAGACGTGATTGACGTTATTGGTTTCAATTGAACTGTTTTGGCATCTTCGTGTCTCTGTGCTTATTTGATGGTGGGTGTATATGGATATTCCCCGGGTATTCCCGGAAAACGCCTTTTTTGTTGACATAATAAATAACATCGTTTAGCAGTGCGTTTTTGGACAATAGACTATTACAAGGCTTTTGTTAAGTATATCTTTATTAGAGTTGGTGACTAAATAAATGACGGATAAAAGTACAGGCGTAGAAAAACAATATTATTGATGCCTGTATAATATTAATCGGTCGAGCACGTCACGTGTGAGTACCTCGACCCCGAGACGTGTTTACGCCGAAATTGTAAAGCGCCCAGCTGCTCCGAAATCCAGGCTGCCGTCATCTCAGGGGTTGCAGGAACCCGTAAAAAGGGACCTGCCAATGCCGGCTCCAAGAGAGTCCCGATGCGAAGAGGATGGCTTCATGACGGTCGAAAAGAAGAAGAAGAAGCCAGCCTGTCGAAATCAGTGCGGTACCGCACCGACTGGACTGAAACATTTGCTGCGTCCCGCTCTACCTACGACGCTGCTTTATGTGTCCCGGCTACATTACACTACGAAGGCTGAAGATATAGCAGAGTATGTAAGGGTGAAGTCCGGTGTCATCCTGAGGGTCGTGAAATTGGAGTCTCGCCACGACGTGAGTTTCAATTCCTTCGTGCTGAGAGTTCCGACGGACCAACTAGCGACCTTCACAAAGGAAGAGTACTGGCCGAATGGTGTCATGTTCCGGCGTTTCCGTGGACGGCTACCTGACACGTCGAACACGCGTAACACGTCGCTGTTGAAAGTTTTTATTATTTTAATATTTAATATGTATGTTACATTGTAAGGTATTTATCTATGGGCCTTTGATGCCTGAAATAAATAAATTATGATTATTATTAATAAATATCTACCTTTTTATAACTGAGTAATAATTTGAAAGGAAATACATATTTTGTTTTAACTTTACGATGTTGTACCCGGGTTAAGTGACATCCATATTAATATTACGTTACGAAGTCCCGGGAGATTGCACCTCTTAATCCGATCCCTGTTTATGAGACCTTAGACATCGGTTATACGCTCATTTTGGCGTCAGTTGAGTCTATCGTTCTGGACTGACAGTTTACTGTCATCATTCATTTTCATCAGTCCAGACCGTCAGTCCTTCAGTCCGAGGGGACAGGAGTTACACGATCAATCTCTCGTCATTCTGACCAGAATAATGGATTGAATTGACGTAAAAATGAGCGTGTAACTGATGTCTAAGCGATCGTTCTTGTTCCTTAGAGGATTATTATTTTTATTTTTACAAATTAAAAGGTAAAATTTTTAAATATTTTTTTATAGCCCCTCAGGATGTTTTTCAGTCCACCCCATAATTTTTAGTCCTACTAATTTATTTTACTGGTAACTACAATGGGATTAATTATTTATTTCGCAAGAAGACGGAAGGATTGTGCAGCAAAAGGAATGTTCCGGTAAACAATGTTTTGAATTCGTTTAATGACAAATCGCTCGCTAATCACGTTTAATAATGCAAATAACTATATGACGGACACTCATTATTGTAGCGCAACGCAACTATTCCTGGCTGGACCGACAATTGTTAGGCTATCATGTTTGTCATATCCATACCTAGGATAACTCGGGGCACCTATACGAAAGTGACGTAGCAAAATATTTTATCGACAAAAAATATATCGATGTTACTGTCAACATCTAAATGTCATCGACATAAATAAATATTACTTTATTTCTCCACATTTTCAAAAGAAAAAATAAACATATTAAAACGTGTATTTACATGTTTATTTTAAAATAATTTTCATAATGTACGTAAATTGTCATTTTGATTGAAATGACATCCTCATACTTTTATTATCTTAATTTAAGAGGCTCGATATCAGATCAGATATGACCTCGAACCTCTTTATAGTAATCCAGAATGTTCACTGAGCACATATATTAATTTACTTATATCGACATCTTTTTTATCGATATCGTATCCCTAGAACGTGCCCCGAGTTATCCTAGGTCTGGTCATATCTCTGTACAGTAGATGACGTAATATGCCCTTGTGTGATCCAGGAGTCAGTGACAGGGAGCCGGTGTCTGTCAATAGCGTGACTTATATTATAGCTAGTTCATTAAGATTTAGTATACGTTGTTGACGTATTGTTTTGCACTCCCGTGGGTGTGTTTAACCTTTGCTCTGTCGGTTGCGTCAGTAGTCACTAAGGTATTTATTTTTTGTTTGTATGGAAGTGTACGCTTGTGCTATATACATACACATGTGTCATGTGTTTTGTTAGGGTCATCAACTAAACAAAAAGTAGTCGATTTTTTATTTGTTCAAATTAAATATCCACTGAGTTACTTTTTGACTTCAGTCAAAATTTTCTTACAAAGTCCTTAGGTCATGTAGGGGTAGTATGTTTTCTTAAACAAGAGGATGATCATTTAAATAAAACGATTTGAGCTTCCCTGACGTTTTGGTAACTTTCCAGTTAAAATTGGTGACATTCGCGGAAACCGAAGAAAATATTAAGATGATGGTCGTCGAGTAGATGCATTTAATATTTCTCTCAAGTCATTTTCAAAATCGAAACTAAGATTTGTGTATAAACATTTGAATAAAACATTAGCGCAATGATTCGTTAAGAAGTAGGTACAAAGAAAAATCTCATAAAACGTAATCGCTCTCAGGTAAAAGTACTAGAATCTTTATTCGTCGTCTATTCGATTACTGATTCTCTATTCTAACAACTTGAGAATCTAACCTAGCAGACATGATTTGATGCATGGGGTTATCAATTAAGTATGTACCAGTTCAACCGGTAGTGATCACGTTGTCGATGTCCGCTCGTGCGAATGGTTATCTAAACGGAAGTAAGCACATGAAGGGTACAAGGAAAGAACATGTCTACTCACCTTAACATCTTTATGAGTTAATCAAAGCGGGGTATGAACCCGCGACCTCTGCGTTTCCGGCGCATTGCTCTCCCAACTGAGCTATCCGACCGCTACGTCAATCACACCAAATCTTTCATCCCTTAATTCTTTACGCCACTGGAGTGCCCTCTGCGTCATATATGTTTTTGAAATGCTTATGCGCATTAGCCATACCCTAGGATGTGAACAGCGCCATCTCTCTCGCAGTCTTCACACTTGCTGTAAAGCAATGGGGATTGGGGATCGTGTGTGTAAAACGCACATCCTAGGGTATGGCTAATGCGCATAAGCATTTCAAAAACATATATGACGCAGAGGGCGCTCCAGTGGCGTAAAGAATTAAGGGATGAAAGATTTGGTGTGATTGACGTAGCGGTCGGATAGCTCAGTTGGGAGAGCAATGAACTTTATGAGTTATTCCGATTTGAAAGCTTGGAACGATGGATGGATTAACAGTAAGACAAGTTACATTATAGTTGTATCTGTTACTAAGTGGTAAGTATAAATAGTATATTAAGTGCACCGTAAAGATCAAAATCTCGTTTAAAAAAATGTGATTAGACATGTTTTTTCCGTGTACCCTTCATATATGCTCGGCTCTCAATATGTATAAGAAAGAAAGAAACATTTATTGCCACACTAAAAAATAAAATAGGTATAAAGAATAAGCAAGAACAGCAACTTTGTCAGTACATTGTCCACCCGAATTATTCCGTGTGATAAAAGGAGCGGACTCAGCATGTGCTGCGACAGCCAGGCGTCTGCGCAGCGCTGGTTTTCAGGCCGTCCCTTTTCTCACTCTGAACCACATTGTCATATTTGCGGGTGCGACCAAGGTATACAGACAGTAACGATCTCGTTTGAATTGTACTTCTGTATAAAGTTTTATTGGTGTCCAATAAAGTCTTATTATTGTATTGTATAGTATACTATTACCTAATGTATTCACGCCTAACTTAAAAAATCTATTCAAGGATAAAAATATATTAAAATAGATTTACTTAGAAGAGAGAAAGATTCGATGCAAAGTACTACCCAATTACCTTAATGAGATTGCTATTTCTTATGAAAAGTCAATTGTTATAGTTATAGTTGGTAGGTTTTTCTTGCGTACGATCTACCTAAAGCACCCAACGCCATTCTGCCTATTGTCTTGTAGCTTATACGTTCAAAATATTGTCCTTCACATCCGACCCGGCAACAGCGCCGGGCTAAGATGCCACAGATAAAATAGACACTAGATGTATTTCTTTCATCATTCATCAGCTTATACAAACGATAAGGCTGTGTATATTCAGCATGTGTGAGTGTAGTACAATCGTTATCAGTCACGAGACAAGCGCGTGGCCGGCCGCTTAACGATGACACGAGGATCTGACCCTTTCGTTGAGAATGACCTATTGCATTGTTGATTCAGCACGTCACGGATTCAGCAGTGATGATTTACAAAATACACTTGTATTTTATTAAATTACCTAAATGAAGTTCTGTAAAAAGAAATTTTCAGGCTGCGAAAAGTAGAGCTAAGCTTGGTAGCTGTGACGCTCGCTGCAGTTGGCTTTTCAGGTCGATTAATATCGTATATTGCGTAGCTTATACTAGAGTGGAATAACAGCCTAATACTTACTCAAATTACTCGCAAAAACAGAAATTTTTATTAAAGTAATAAATAACTTCTGCTAACGTAAACCAAATGTTTATATTAAAGCGAATAATTGAAAACTTTAATGCTTCGGGCAGGGTTCGAACCTGCGGTTCCAACGGCTCTCCGGACCAGCACGGGCATATTACCTTTTAGACCACCGAAGCCATTAACATTTGTATTAAATTTTAACAATTCTACGATTCAATTCATGTAGATACGATATTATATTTATTTTTATCTGCCTCGACCAACTCTTATACCGCCCTGATAGCGCGTACAATTTCTCATCGTAGACTTATCTACTCAAAGTCTAGACAGACTGTTCTGGACGATACGAAAATATAAAATATACCATGTAACTTACACAAATGTTCATATAAAAAGAAGAGGCGTCTTATCACTTTGTGAATGTGGCATTAGTAGTTTTTGTTTTACAAATCATCATCATAAATTTAAGAGCTACGCTCTTAAAATACTCAAACGGGTTTACTCACGTCGTAGAAGTCGAATAACGCTCGACATGTTGTTGTTGTATGTGAGTAAACCCGTTTGAGTATTTTAATATGTCTGAGACTCACGATAGTTTTCTATGTAAAATAGCTACGCTCTTGTCGGTGGAGCAATTTCCATGCATCTCGTTCTTGCGCCTTCTTGACAGCCTGTTACGATTACGACACGACGTTCACCTGCTCATTCATTCGGTCCATGTAAGCTCTCCTTGGTCTTCCTCTCTTTCTCCTCTCTTCAATCTTTCCTTCACTACATAGTATAAAACAAAGTCGCTTCCGGCTGTCTGTCTGTCCCTATGTATGCTTAGATCTTTAAAACTGCGCAACGGATTTTGATGCGGTTTTTTTAATAGATAGAGGGATTCAAGAGGAAGGTTTATATGTATAATATATGCATAGTATATTTAGTATCATCATTGCACCCGTGCGAAGCCCGGGTGGGTCGCTAGTCTATTATAGTTTTACAAATAATAACGACAAATTTGTTCTTGTTACAGGAGAATACGCGGGCTTCGATGAAAATGAGCCG
The DNA here is from genome assembly GCA_905147355.2 of Apotomis turbidana. Classification (NCBI taxonomy): domain Eukaryota; kingdom Metazoa; phylum Arthropoda; class Insecta; order Lepidoptera; family Tortricidae; genus Apotomis; species Apotomis turbidana. The sequence goes on from LR990293.1 coordinate 5,753,648, forward strand.
ACGTCCCGATCAGGAGGCAAGGGGCTGGTCATCAGACGGCTGAAAGAACAGCACAGCTACCAGAGGGTCATCATGATCGGTGATGGCGCCACTGACGCGGAGGCCAGCCCGCCCGCTGACGGATTCATTGGTGAATGTGATCAACTACCCACTACAGTCCATGAGCTCTGAGATTTCCATTCGGATTTGGGTGAAAACTGAGAGGTTCTTATGTGGATCGTATAAGGCGAGCGAGACAGGTATAAACGCGAATCGCGTTCTGACAGCTCACGCACTGTACGTAAATTAATAGTAATTGTAAATCTATAAAAGCCCTTCAGGATTATCTAACTGTCATGATCTCAACCGATTGAAAATTGTGCCTTGAATTACAAGTAATCACTGAAATGTTTGATAACTAAAGCAAACATTGAAAAACTATATGTCCCAAAAGTAGCTAAGCATAATACCATGCTCACAATGATCTGTACAACCCTTCTATAGATAATAGAGCCTGTGTGCATACCAAAGCATCTGGCGTGTGTAGCAACTTCTGCTGCTAACTGTACCTCCACCAACTACCCCACCGACGCGTTAGTAGACGCTTTTAATTTGGGTTTACCTCCGTTCTGAATCAGAACCAAAAACCTTACAATAATTTAAAAGTAGTAGTAGCAAAATGCTGACTTATTATTTCTTTCTCAGGTTTTGGCGGCAACGTGTTACGTGAAGAAGTGAGAAAGAGGGCTTCCTGGTACGTCACGGACTTCCAAGAGCTGATCACGTCCCTCACGCTGCAGACGAAGTGATCAAACAACATGTAGGCCAATTTGCGCAACTGTAGCTAGCTCTGAATTTGTGGCTTTTAGAATGACATTATAGAATCAAGTTTTCACTAAGTAATGTTGTACTGAACCAGTATTAAAAGTTAGTTTATTTACTTGTAACTAGGATTCAATTTCGGTATCGCATATGGTACCTACGTTTGGGCGGAAATGTCGTTCACTGAATTTAGTACAATCGGGCAAATTTACTTGTTTTTACTGGCCGTAAGAAATGTCTGAACGCTAACATTTACAAACCTATTTTATTATAGATTATGCTACTTCTATTATTGACGCAAACCTATAAAGATTTGAGAAATGACTTCCAAAAATTCAGTAGTGATGCAAAATATCGAAACATGAATAAAAATAGGTATGCGACATCATAACGCCGCTAGTATTATAAAATAATACTAAAATTGTTGACTATATTTCGACATTTATATTTGGCTAAATTACTAGACCATTGGGCAATTGTTGGTTTAGTATGACATTACTGTTACAGTATTTACCGAAAAACATAACATTTTAGTTTTCTCTTAGAGCTGATTTCGTTTGTGCATTTAAAAGAAAGTGATTTTTGAAAAATGTGATGGTACTTTGAGTACAACGTGTTGAATGCTTTATTTTTAGATAAATATACACGGAACTAAGTTCCGATCGTTGTTATGTACCGCCATGTTATTTTAAATTAATTAAAGTTGACGTATTTGTAAATAATTAAATAGGATAACTGTTTGTGGTGCTTCCATAATAGTAACCAATTGTACTGTTAAGTATATCGTTTAGTAATATACGTATTTATAATAGGTAGGGTAATTATTTGTCAATTTTATTTAACTTTTTCCAATTAGGTGAAATCTTAAGTAATCTTTTACTTTAAATTGTACGTTATTGTTGTGTAACTGTTATTTATTAATCAGATCAAATATCTATATAATAAATTAATAATTGTTTATTCATATAGTGACTACTTATATGAATCATCATTGGATAATTTCTTAGTCTATTATTTGACTAATTTTAATATTAATGATAATGGCAAAAATGGCTGTGTACTTCTATGTTTAAGCAATTAAAAAATGTTATATTTACTATTTGTATAGTCTCTGATTTCCTCCCAAACAATCTAAGCAGTAATTTTAAAGCAAGGGAACTGTACGCTTCAAAAAATGCTACACAGAATAACACAAAAGATACAAAGTTGCGTAATAGTGCATTACGTAACAAGGGTGGTAAACGAGGAATTACAAACGAGTGTCTATTAGAAGCCCCAAGCCGACGGCTAGGGCTTTAATGACACGAGTTTGGAATTCCTTTACCACCAGAGTCACGTACGACGTTTTTCATCACACTTTGGAAGAAATAAAACAAAAAGTAATAAATAGTATTCAATACCAAAATTACTTACCGCCCTAGGGCGTAATAAACGATTTACCGCCCGGTTTTCAGGCATGTAAACCCTTAAAGTGTGATAAAAATTACTTACCGCCGTAGGGCGTAATTTACGACTTACCGCCCGCTTTTCTAGCATGTAAACCTTTTTTTACGAGCAGGTGTGATGAAAATATTCTTACAACATGGAACCCTTCAAACGAAGCGTGAAAAAGCATCTCTCGGGCCAGCATGGCAACGTCAACAGGCAAGGCACCATTGGTTTTTTGTCAGTTGCCCTTGCGACTTGGGTCTTTTTGCTTACCATCAGGCGAAGTGGAGCCACTCTGTTGAGCTAAGCATAAAAACTCTATAATCCAAAACTTTATGGAGAAAATTTGATATCTTCGAGACAACGTTTCTTGTTAATACCTACAATATCATTTCTTATGCCGCGTCCACATGCTTGGCAAACAACGGCAAACCTACGGGTCGCAGTTATACGTTATAGTGAGACGGAACTACGTCGTGCTCACTCTAAAATATACCTAACTGCGTCCAGGTTTGCCGTTGTTTGCCAAGCATGTGGAGCCGGCATTCGAGGTAAGAAAGAAAATAATAAATAAATAATAATAAATGGCCAAAAAATAAGTGCAGTGCTTTCGGAGTTGATCATTTTATGTCAATTTTGAACACCCCTAAACGATAAAAAAATACTGCTCCATTGTATTCGTTTATAGTGCCAAAATGGGGATTGTGACTGATGTATCTAATAATAATCGTAACAGACCTAGTGGTAAATGTAAATTTTACGCGAATTATGATTGTTAAATCGACGTTTCTAGTTTTGGAAACATTTACAAAATAATAAGCGACTTTATCTTCTCCAAAGTATAATTTTCATCTTGTGATTTTGCTATGCATTATTTGCAGGCGTTACAACGTAAGTCCTTGTATTTTCTTGATAATCTCGGGAAATAAGGCAATCGCCACGCTGTTTACGTGCCGAACGCGGGGTTTAACATTGATTTAACATTGTATGATTTTTATGCGATATCTCTTCGTATCTTTCTGTATAAAAATACAACTCGTCTAATAATACCTACTGAACCGGTTGACCGCTCAATGTTTTTCATAGTGACCAGGCTTCGTGACGTAGCTCGCTGCCAGTGTGAACGCCGTCTTAGGGTGTTTCAGCCTACTTATTTTACTAGCTGTTGATGAAGATAATTAGGGGGCAGTAACTAAGAGGTGTATGCTAGAGCCTAAATGGTCGAGAACTGTCCGGTTCCAGAGGAATTTCCTACCCCGAACGCTACGCATGTGGAATGAGCTCCCTGCCAAGGTTTTCCCCGGGGGCTACAATACAGTATGCGGTTCTTCAAGAGGGGAGTAAATAGGTTCTTAAAGGGTCGGCAGCGCGCGTGTGATGCGCCTGGCGTTGCAAGCGGCGGTAACTGCTTAACATCATGTTTGCCACCGTCGTAGTATAAAAAAGGGATTTTTATGCCACTTTCCGTTTATTTCTGTTGGCTAGGTAAGGTAAGGGATGACCTGTAACAGACACCACAAGCATTATCATTATCAACATACTACATAATTTAATATATACTTCTGAAATGTGTGTATGTGCCAGTTAATACTATATGCTTCTGTCCACATTGATTTAAGAGGATTTTATCGGTAATTTGTATAAAACACGGTGCTTTGGATGTAGGGCGGGGCGCTGAATCGCCCGCATAAAACCGGAAAGGGGAGCAATGCACCATGGTGCATCGTGAGACGAACGGTTATTGAGACGACACGTCGTGTATACCGTGAAACCGTCCAATTTTGCCTTAGCGGGTAAATCCCCCGGTTTTGAATTTATGTTGAAATAGGTTAGGGATTCACTTGTTAAGCTATATAAATATGTTACGTTCATCTATTTGCTAACGAATTTATTCGAAAAAATAGTACATTACTGCAGAGGCCGCGAAATAGGGGATTATTGGCCGAGTAGTAATAGATGGCCGAGTGATAACGAGGCCATCTAGAGATACGAGGCCGACAATCCCTGTTCGCGCCGAGGCTTGTATATTGCTTTTCTCAAATAAATCCAAGGAAATAATACAAATGTTCAACTTATATATTCATATAAAAACAAATTTATTTCAAACTTAATAAAATTAAAACAAATTTATTTTTTTAAGCTGTTCGGGTCAATGTTTTTGCCACCAAATGTTAAGATGATTCTATTTATTAAAAAATGACAACACCTTATTAATTAGATATTGTTATATTTTTTAACAATAAACGTGATTCCTTGTTTATTTTATTGAATATCTGATTTAATCTAATTGAATAAACTAGTTAAATATAAGAAATAAAACGTAAATATACATGCACAAACTAAGTTTTTTTTTATTGGCAGTATGCCATAGATTATCAATAAAAGAAATAAACCCCACTGAAACAAAAGACAATCTCTGTGTTGGCTACGGCCAATAATGTTGTATGAAATTCCTTTATATCGTTCTAATTTGAAATTAGAACGAATCTTCAACAATTGCTATACAAAGACGTATTTCGCGTTCTAATACCACGATCATAAGAACGACATTTCCTTGGATGTTTGAGAAATAGTACATTACTGCAGAGGCCGCGAAATAGGGGATTATTGGCCGAGTAGTAATAGATGGCCGAGTGATAACGAGGCCATCTAGAGATACGAGGCCGACAATCCCTGTTCGCGCCGAGGCTTGTATAGTGCTTTTCTCAAATAAATTCAAGGAAATAATACAAATGTTCAACTTATATATTCATATAAAAACAAATTTATTTCAAACTTAATAAAAAAAAACAAATTTATTTTTTTAAGCTGTTCGGGTCAATGTTTTTGCCACCAAATGTTAAGATGATTCTATTTATTAAAAAATGACAACACAAACTAAGTTTTTTTTTAGTGGCAGTATGCCATAGATTATCAATAAAAGAAATAAACCCCACTGAAACAAAAGACAATCTCTTTGTTGGCTACGGCCAATAATGTTGTATGAAATTCCTTTATATCGTTCTAATTTCAAATTAGAACGAATCTTCAACAATTGCTATACAAAGACGTATTTCGCGTTCTAATACCACGATCACAAGAACGACATTTCCTTGGATGTTTGAGAAAAAAATATTTTCTTGCTTTAAGACCCAATGGGGACATGTACCAGCTAGGGCATAATTGGACGGTTGCACTGTAGTGAGCCAGTCTTGCCACTGAAAATCATAGATATCTTTTTTATTATAGATATTTTTTTTTATTGGGGAAAAAACAGACATAGACCACAACAGTTACAAAGTTTACATTATCTAACGCTTTCCTTATCGTCAGTTTGTGGCTACCTTTACCATTTTGTTGGCGACCTCACTGCTTCCTCCGGAAATCACTCCTGTAGCGCGGAGAGACAAACCCATTAGTCGATTTATAGTCCCACGCAAAATCCGACTCACAGGTGGCGAGAGCTAACCAGCCCTAGAGGCCCATGATGGTTGCTTTTATCAATAAATGATAAAGCACCCGTCATGTTTTGACAAAATGCGAGTGTGGGTGACAGAAACTTTGTCACTTGTTTATCACGTGATAAAACGCAACCATCATAGGCCCGTGAAACAGTTCAAGTCATGTCTAAAAGAAAAAGCGTCCACCGGTCTACGAGTATAATTCCAATTTGTGAATTTTCTCCGTTTCAGCATTGGGTTTCACGCGTTATTAGGTACAAATTGTTACAACGAATTAGCAAGATTTCATGTATTTTGGTAGCATAGCATAAACAAAGAGATAAACAACACTCACACTCAAAATAATAAACAAAGTAAACACGCTAACGAATAAAACATTTTGCATAAAATATTGTCGCTCCACTTATACCGAAATAGCACCGGTGACCCGCCAGTGCCCTGTGGACGATACCGAAATATACAAATTAGAACGACACCTACTCTTAGTTATATTTAGATTAATAATCAGCCTGTATTGTATTTAAAAAAGCTAAAGGGAGCCGACTACGCCCGACAGAATGGTGGCTAATGGAGAGGGGAAGATCTCCCTAAAAGGCTTAAAAGTCACGACTCGACTCTAACAATTGACATCAGTAGGGTCCGATTATCTTCCTTTGCTTCGGGTTCCTTTTACTTTATCACCCAGCTATGCCACTGAAAAGCCCTAATCTCTATAGTTACATATATCCCCGTACAGATTCCTCGGCGCCAACTAGCAGCGAAACCCGATCACGAGTAGACAGGGAAGTTGTAAAATATCTAAGATTGTATTTTAACAAAGGAATAGCGTATTATAAATTCCGACATAGTCACATAACTTCCACCCCGCTCTGCGAACGCAGTCCTTTCGCCTTCTAGTTTTTTTTAAAGGCTGGCCTCGAATTGACGCCTAAAAGCCTATAAAGCTCTTTGCTCCGAAGCTTAGTTATATTCAGCAGCCTAGACTCTCGTAGCTCCGTGCTCACGCAAACTTAAACCCTACATGTACCAATGAAATAGAATCCGAACTGGACACGCCATTGTGGCGAATTCATGCTCATGTGTGAAACTGTGAATGTGAACTCTGCTCCAACAGTCCCAGGAAGCTGATACTGCTTCGTATCCTGTTCATGGCAAATTTGTAGTACTTAACATAAAAACATTAATTGCCTCGTTGCATAATTACAATAGCCGTGTGAGTTTACTGCAACTGCGTGAAATGCGCTAGTGCTGTGACGTATCAGATAATAGGGATGACGACTGGTGTTAAATTATCTCAGTATGTCATAAAACAAAGAAAAAAATACATATTTTTTTTAAATATGTGACTTCAAAGGTACTTAAATTTAATGTTTTTATTAAACCAAAAGAAAATTTATAATTGTTTTCAGAATCCTCATAATTTAAATAATAATATGTAATTGTATGACAACCATGAACTTATTAGACGCACTTTTTCACGGGGAAAATTGAAGATTATTTATTATCTCCATATAAATATTGGTACTCATAACATATAATGACGTCACGATTAGTTGGCCATTTGTATGGAGCGTTTTTAGCGCTCTGTAGGAATGTTGAGCTTTGACGGTTATTCCTGAATTTTAGAGCAGTCTAAGTGTTAAAATTAGTCCCATATTGACATTAAACCCCAAAAAGGAATAGAATCGATTGAAATCCTCAAAAAAGAAATTATCAACAACCAACAATTTTATTATACTTACCTACTGAGCAACCATATCGTGCGTTTACTGTAAATATATTTCAAAGAACGTGCACACAAGGGTCATTAAATAATATTCATTTTATCAAACCCCGCGCACCTTACACTCTTATTTAAATGTTTTACAATCGAATCCGAAGACAATATTAATAGAAATCTACATTACGACCTTATAAGGCGATGCTTTGAATCATTGCACCGCTGATCTAAATCCTTATCAAACAATCTGATCCAATAAAGACATACCACCGGAAACTACGCACTCGCATGAGCCGTCGTATTTTGAACTTTCAACTCTAAAAATACATCGTTGGTGACCCCGTGCGTCGCGGGCGCAGTCGCGTCGGCTTCTGAAAGGTCAAACCACGCTGAACATGCCGTGCCGTATAAATTACTGTAAATATCGACTTTATTTATCGATATAATTGCTTATCGATTATCGGGCTACCCTTTAAAGTGTCAATGTTGCCGTGAAGTGAGTTGTGCGTTGTGTTTCGTGTATTCGGTGCTTGGATTGGATGATAACGTTATTATAGTTAAGTATTAAGCCCTTTTTTTTCAGAAATCCTTATCATTAATAACCCCTTCTGATAGAGTACAAATTTTATTTTGTATGTTGAGATATTTTAAAATGTTTGCGTATCTTTTCGCGTTTTTGTGGACATTATAGGTAACATATTAACTTTATAATCTACTATTTATATAACTTTATAAACTACAATAACTCGAGGTGATTGTAACCATATTTTAACTCAATAAAAGTTAAGTAGGTAATAAAATTGGTACTTACTTTTTCATAAAAACCATTATAGTTTACGTGTCTTTTCAGTCTGAAAATTACAGCTTTTATGACCGTACACTATGATTTTAAGAGAAAAACTCTTCGAAATCAACAAATTTCCATATATAGATTTTTGTAGCAACGATATAAATGTCTATAAAACAACAGTTTTTAATACTAGTTGATATTTCAATGTTGTTGTTAGTTTCTATAGTTATGTATCGTTGTCCGTTCCTTATGCTACTAGTGTCTTAATATCGGTAGCTCCTTTTCCTCTTCTTGTCTATTTTTAGGGTTCCGCACCCAAAGGGTAAAAACGGGACCCTATTACTAAGCCTCCGCTTCCCGTCTGTCATCAGGCTGACTCTCATGAACCGTGATAGCTAGACAGTTGACATTTTCACAGATGATGTATTTCTATTACCGCTATAACAAAAAAACACTAAAACAGATTAAAAAATATTTAAGTGGGGCTCCAACAAACGTGATCGAGAAGTGTTTGTGCGGAACCGGAGCACATAGGACCGAATAGCCGATTTAGATGCGATAAAGTCAGGTCTATATGAGGGTATTTCGATATATTATTCTGATTGTCAAGACTCTGTGGATCACGGAAATGTTCTCATTATTCACTTAGTTGCATCATTCGGCGAGTAATAAAGTTTCAAAGTTGACCTTGGTTTCAAGCTGTGATTTTAGTGACAATTGTTGTCATTTTACGGTTGTAATTAATATTCATTGTCTCAATTGTATCGTGTCCTATTTAGCTGAAATTAATAGAAGAACAAGACAAAGGTATGGGCTTACTGTTTATCAATTGTTGACCAGAGACCCTGTTCCATATTTTATAGAAAAGACAACCAAAGTTAGCCCCGTCATATAACACAAAAAAAGTCGGCTTCCCAACTTTCAGCAGACAATCTATTTATGAGTATATCAAAGTGTCTCAACCATTTATAGCTTAAACGATAGCCTGTATTCTCTATATTTTGAATATAATAAGGTTTACTTTCGCAACGCATTGCAACGTGTATTTTTTTCATGTTATAGGCAGAAGGTATTTTGTATCGAGACGTGAATATCTTGATGTGTGGCTCAATATATTTGATGAATATGCTGCTGTTGACTTCAGACCCAGTAATAAATTCACATCGCGAGCCGCCTTTAAAAAACATTACAAGCATGTCACCGGAAATAACGAAATTTCTTATAGAACAAGGTGCACCTTCGAAATACTTAATTTAAAGACGGCAATGTAAATAAAACCCCTTAAAAACAGAAAGTATTCTTTAACTTTTATTTATTTAACAAAATAACCCAATTTCACTAAAAATAACCCAATTTATCTCCAAAAATGTGTATGAAAAAAATCGAAATAGTTTTTTGTTACTATTTAAGTGTGAATTTAAGATTTCAGCTAATATTACTTCACAAAGGACCCATATAATCTAAATAGGATCACACAACCGCGAAAAATATTTATTCGCGTCTAACTTGTTCTAAGCGGTCCACTGTGAGGAGTCCGACTCGCACTTGGCCGGTTTTTTGGTAGGTACCACCACTAACAGAAAACTCGTCTAAAATCAATTACAGTCCATGAGTTCTTCGACTGCAATTCGGGTTTTGGTGAAAATTGAGAAGTTCCTATTTGGATAGCGTACAAGCAAGCGAGACAGGTACAAAACGCGAATCGCGTTCTGACAGCTCAGGCACTGTACATTTCACAAAAGTTTACAGTATACAAGTGGAAATTCTGTTTCGGTTACGTGAGTCTTATACATTTAAATCAGTAAATCAATTTAAAACCCGCCGTTTCGAAAGCTTTTCATCTTCATAAAAAGACCGTTCTTAATTTCAGTTAATTAATTAAAAATCATAAATAAAAGTTTCAATTCATTTTTAATAAACAAAAGTACAAAATACTTATTAGACTGCTGTAAAATAACACATCTGTCTTGTTTACACATTCATAGAAAAAAACACTTTAATTAATTACTGATATCATAATATCATTTTTTTTATCTTCCAAACGTTTTCTCAATTTTCATTACTTAAATCCACTTTACTTATCCTAATGAGTTGATATCCTTAACATTTCTTTGCATAATCAACCGATCTAACAATTGATCGTCTATCTCTTCGTAATCCGGTATTTGTCTTCTATAGTTCGATATTTGGTATCTGTCTTCTTTGAGGGGTCTCAAGTTAAAGTGTGGGGATTCCTGCCTGCGGGTGGCCTGCTGCCTTAAGCTTTGCAGTAAATCTAATATTTCATTATCACGTACATCAGACTGTCTTCTGTGAATTTTGTAACGTCTGGTTTCTTCTGATGATGTTGTTGTAGTAATATTTATATTTGGTGGCAAAGGCAACGGGAGTGCCGGAGGAGGTGGCACTACTAAAGGGTACGGATACGGCACAAAAACAAGATTACCATTACCACCACCAAGTTCAGATTCCGAGCTCTCTTCCGACGACGAACCGCATTCATTGCTACAGATTGGTCGACAGCATTTCTGCAGATTCTTGCATTTTTGCCGACAGTCGCATTCGCAATCGTATTTTTTGCTTTTTCTACGAGATCTAAGAAAGGTATGGGATGACTCCTGTGAAGATGAGTGTAGGTTGGTTCTAATGCTATGTTTTTTGTGATTTTTACTATCATCCGTTCGATAAGATGAAGGGGAATGACCAGAATCGTAGCTCACACCATCATCTAGCTCCCCACTGCAGGTGTCACATGGACTGCGTTGAAAACTCAGGACGGGGGCTACTATGATAAACACCTAGAAATAAAAAGCATTCTAAAATACATATACAAATTTAAATACTAAGTCTAAGACTCACGGTAGGTATACTTCGATACTATAAAAAGGTTCGATATCATTTATCTGATAATGTGGATATTTTCATCCAAACCAGTGTTTCCTAACCTGTGGTCCCCAGCCTTATCTATGGACTATTTAACAATCATAAATAAATGCAACCAAAAGTCTCGTGATCGCTACGCACGCCGTGCTATTTATTGCTGTTTTTTAGGGTTCCGTACCTCAAAAGGAAAAAACGGAACCCTTATAGGATCACTTTGTTGTCCGTCTGTCCGTCCGTCCGTCTGTCAAGACCCTTTTTCTCAGGAACGCGTGGAGGTATGAAGCTGAAATTTATATCAATTACTCAGGTCTACTGTCCCTTGAAGCTGTGAAAAAATCAAACTTCTAAGCCAACGCAATCAAAAGATACAGCCGTTTATGCCGCAAATTTTCGACACTTGCAAGGGAATCAAAACCTACAGGGTGCTTCCCGTGAACTCAGAATCTTGAAATTTGGTACGAAGCAACGTCTTATAGCATAGATAAAGGAATAATTACGAAAACCATATTTTTTTTTTTAATACCTAACTTTGCACCTAATTTATATGGGGCGCTATACATATCAGGTGCAAACTTAACTTAACCACTTAGGGATGGAAAGTGTTTGTACGGAACCCTCGGTGCGCGAGTCCGACTCGCACTTGGCCGGTTTTTTTTTATTAAGGGGGTCCTTAAAAGTGTGCTTGATTTCCTAAGGGGTCCGTGGACAAAAAAGGTTAAGAAACGCTGATCTAAACGGCAATCCTTAATACCGACGAATATAGAAAACATATTCATTGCATACTATAAAAAAAAAAAATTAAAATAAACGAGTAAATACACGTTTTAATTTCTTTACCTACTGTTTTTATTTTGAAATGAAGAGAAAAAAATATAATTATGTTGATTAACATTAATTTAGATGTTGACAGTAACATCGATATTTTTTTTCGATAAAATATTTTGCTACATCACTGTTGTAATCTGTGTTAAAGTATTGACGGCAAAAACCATAATCGCTGTAAACGCCAAGGGGATTCATTGGCGTTTACAGCGTTTATGGTTTTTGCCGTCGACACATTCCGCGACTGTGCTTTATTATAGTAATGATTTTTGTATGTGCAATGTCTATTGTTTTTTATATACTTAGTTAATTTCGTGTAATTATAATTTTTAGTTGTAGGTATTTTTCTTTTGCCCGAACCGTATTTTAATTATATTTATTTTTAAAATTATTATTTGAGTTTCAAACACGATGCAAATTGTAAATGTAACTTGTAAGTTTCCCTAAAACATTTACTTACCACAACCACTTTCATGTTGACTTTTATGAGCAGATATACTTTTCGAATTCGACTGGTTTGTAGCAGAACACTGGTCAGTTTGACGTAGACCAAGTGTTTCGGCGTAAGTTGCTCCATTGTTTCATGAGTTACCTAAGCCGAATGAAAAGAAAGAATAGTGCCTAGTACAAGTGATGTTACGACCACCATCATGGTATTGTTCTTTAACTCAAAATAGGGTTGTCATAACATTCGGCAGCAAAGGATAGGGTTGGTAGATCAACATCAGATCCTGGGTATTTTCGTGAATAGTGATGCTCTTAATTGAAATATTGTAACCAACATTTTTAGACTTAGTTTAGATTTAGATAGACTTATTTTTATTGGGTTATTGTTTATTTTGTTGTGTTATTTATACTATGTGAAATAAAGTACGTCACATTTTTATGTTAAGTAGGTACTTAGTAACAAAGTGAAATGATGTTAGGTAATATATGGGCTCAAATTATGTCAAAAATTGTGTACTTAAATCTGTCTATTCTGTCCATTTTGTTACTTTTTCCTATTAGTCTCTTAGAAATTATGTGTATATATAAAAGTGGAATGTTATTGACATTTCTCAATGTATGCCAATTATTTATGTCACAGTTAATTGCATCACCTAATAGCATAGTGCATACGTAGTAGATGTCAGGTATTTCTAATGCTATCGACAGGAGATACCCTTTGTTACATGCATAATATACGTTTTCAATTGCTCCGAAACCTACTAACCAAACATACAGTAGTAGAACTTCGATTATTCGAATCAATTGGGCCCGAGACTATTTTACAAATATAGATACTTGTAATGGAAACGGGCTTTTTGTGACGAAATTTTGGCACATCCGCGCTTTCGTTACAGCTGGTGACGCTATCGTGAACGTCACCTTGATTTTTATTAATGAATCAATTTCATAATCGTCTAAAATTGGTAACTACTTAGGATGATTCGTGTCAATGTTTTACTAAATCCGCGGCAGTGGCGGTGTGCAACAATGTATATCTTTCACGCCAAAATTCAGATAATTGAGCGTTCAGATAAACTAAATAATCATTTGGATAATTGGGGTTCAGAATATCGGGGTACCTCTACGCAATATGCTTTTACTGCCAGATAGCCCCTTTTTCGTTTATACAACTGTGACATAATGAGAGGTCCTAACGACACGCGTGTGGTTTTATAATACGAGCCAGAGGCGAGTTTATTTATTTATTTAAACTTTATTGCACAAAACAAAAAGTGTACTAATGGCGGGCTTAATACCATAAGGCATTCTCTACCAGTGAACCACTGGGCTAAACAGAAACATTTCATAATAGGATCACACGCTTGTTTTATGACACCTATTTATGTACAGTTGCATACACTACTTTATCTACACACAATATGCATCATTTTCATAAAATTTATTTTATAAAGATATGAAACACTCAGTACTCTCAGTCAGCCCGCGGAGCAGAGGAATAAATAAGGTGACCATGCCGGATATACTTATCGTAATGATATGAAATATAATCTCTGATTTCGGTCGCTGCCAAGTAATGTAGGTACCTATAGTATCTGAACTTGTTATAGTAGTTTATCAATATGGGTGTAGTTAAAAATATTAACCGAATAAATTGAGTCATAGGGTTCAGGGGTGCCGGGCCGAAGGTGCCTGGGTCATGACCTCAAGGAGCCGACTCCTAAAATACACTAGACATGGATCCCAGCCAAATCACTACAGATCACGTACAAGTAATACCACAGTTCCAAAACAGCAATGACTTATCCGCCCGTTTATGCCATACTATCATTTGACATTCTTCCAACGAACGTATCCATATTTAGCCTTATAGGTTAAATGTCATAATTGATTATAGGGCATGTTGTTAGATGCCCCAGTATCGCCTTTTGTTTTGTATGGGCGCGCGGCGTCATGCCAGTATAGAGCCAACTGTTGGTCATAATTGACTTGTCCTTTCGTCGTAACAATTTTTTTACTCGACCATGGTAAAGAATAACCTAAATTCAAAATTAAAAAACCCTCGACTCAACTAAATATAGCTAAGAACCATCTCCACAGAAAAAAAATAAGGTTCAAATCGCATAATTGAAACTTATTGAACCGGGTCTATCGCGATATTTTTGATTTACCTTCATTGCCTGACGCGATAGACCCGATTCAATAAATTTTAATTATGCGTACAAGTCGCGACACTATAAAGTGTTATTTAGTTTCAAATTGGGCCAACATGGGATCCACCATGCCACAGACAGACACACATATTTACATACTTGTACCTATACACCGACACACGTGTTAAACTTATAACACCTCTTTTTTGTGGGGGATTAAACGCGGACAAAAGTTGTGGCCACCTTCTAGCTCCTAGAATTCTATAATTTTGGAGTTTAATTTGTTTTGTTTGGTGTTACCAGTGCTTGTCAAATTCAAATTCAAATTCAATTTATTTGACGAACACAATAAATAATTACATTTTCAGTTTTGTGGCTCACACTAGGCGGGGCCTGTCCTGTGACACCACACAATCGCTTAAACACAATTTTGGCATTTAAATGGGAGCATTTGGAAAAACACAAATTAGATCAAATTATTAAATTACATTAGAACCATTTTACATTACATTTTTATTCTTTGGGTAGGTATAGTAGGCATATTAATTAGAGATTAGCTTAGTCATTGAGTCTACACATTTTCTTATTTGGACACGTTTTGAAGGTACGTACAACTGAAATACAAATAACATTATTTTCTCAAACATGCTCGGAAATGCATGCGTTAATGTCCCGATATGAGGACATGAAGTTTCTCGTTTATGGCTCCCTACATTACTTCTTGGCCTTAGGCCACAAAAGTTAGTATGACAATCCATTTTTGTCCGCTGCTCTAATTTTTTAAATTTCTATACTAAAATTAAATTGGCAAAGGAAAAATTACATACAGCCAACCACCTCCACAATCTGTAAGCATAATTGCGACACAAAAAATCCATTTATGTGCGGTTCAACATGGTGCTCAAATAGCTGGATCAAATAACATATTTAAAAAATAAAAAAGGTGGCACATTGAAAATCTTTTTTTCTGCTTATTCGTATTTCGTAGTGATTATAAAATAATTTTAACAGACATAAAAATTACTTCTAGTGATGAGAGTGACGGGGAACTTATGAACAAAGGATGACGGGGAACTTTATGAGGAGGAAAATTTAGACATGCAAAATATGCTACGGGAAAAAAGTAAAAAAGAAAAATAGTTTTTACTTTTTTCCCGTAGCATATTTTGTTTTGTTTACTTGATTATCTAATACTTAGTTATTTTAATTTTAATATTTCCTCACATCGTTTGAGAAAAGCACTATACAAGCTTCGGCCGGAACAGGGATTGCAGGACTCGTTCTATCTGGCCTCGTCTTCGACTCGGCCATCTACCCCAAACTCGTCCAGCAATCCCTTACTTCACGGCCTCTGCAGTAATGTACTATTAACTTAATTAAATTACTGAAGGCACATTATAGGTACATCACATTATCATGTCTTATACGAATTCCGTCACGAGTTGATATAATATATTAAAGAGATTTTTAAATTGTATATAGTCAGAGATTTTTTAATAAGATTAATACAGATTTTCAGTCAATTTTTATTATTATAGATATGAATATATATTATTATTGGATAAAACATTTTCTTAAAACAATAGTACATTACATCAGAGGCCGGGAAAATGAGGATTTCCGGCCAAGTAGGTATATGGATAGTGATACGACGCCGGGAATCCGTTTTCACGACGAGGCATGTATAGTGCTTTTCTCAAACATACAATGAAATAAAAAAAAATATACTTCAAAGAATAACACTTAATATTGTTTGTCCGATATTTTCCGAATTTGACCGAATTTTAAAAATCCGATTTCAGATTCTGACTCAGGAGCCCCAAAAACCCCCGGATACCGAATTTCAGCGTCCTAGGACCAATTTGAAATTTTCTCCATACAAATCGTTTTTTTTTTCGATATTTTCCGAATTTGACCGAATTTTCGGACAAGATTTCAGATTCATATTTTTGAGCCCCGAGAGCCCCCCGATACCGAGTTTTAGCCGCCTAGCACCAATTTGAAATTTTGAAAAAAAAAAGTCGCCATCTTGTTTTTTTTTTTCCACAAGTGTCTAACAACCAACCTTTAAAAACAAAACTTGCTTTTTGTCAAACCAGCCAGCTGTGTGATCTGTGTCTATCGCGTCAGGCAAAGCAATGACCTTGTTGTTGAAACCAAAAAAAAGTTACTTTGCAGGCCTAGGCCTGAAAAGCAGTATGAAATCCCTTTACAGTCCTCTCGAGTTGATGCGCCCAAAAAGCGATACTTCCGAGCCTATTTTAAGGAATGTAAAGACAATATTTCATTGGATGTTTGAGAAAAAACCTTTACGAAGTACTTACTTACCTAAAGTGTCATTCCAGAGTGTGTGTCAAGAGTGGATCCTTACTGCTAAGCCAATAGTTGGTGCTGACGAGGCGGTCTTGTGGAAACAGACGAATTTAGATTTGTCAACATTGAGCGTGAGTAAGTTGCAGTCAAGCCACCCTGAGACCTGAGCTATGCCCGTTTCGACATCCTTCAGTACACTTTCCCAGGAGGTGCCTTTGAAAACTATGGCAGTGTGGTCAGCATAGCATATTTAAGCTCAGCCCTCTTAAAGTCCAAGTCGCAAATATCGTTTAGAGACGAGAAGAGAGTAGGACCGAGTATACTCCCTTGAGGCACACCACAGGGTACATACTTGTACTGGATAACTTTGTTAAAGCCTGATCAGATATATATGAGGATGCGCCATATTGCGGAATTTCACTGGCACTAATTTCTTACACTGGCAATGATTTTATGATGGTTTGTCAACAATGTCAATGTCATTCGTGTTGATTTCTTTAAAAGACAAATATTTAAAACTAGCTTTTGCCCGCGGCTTCGCACGCGTAAACACAATATCATACGTTCACTACACTTAATGCGAGGCCGAAGGCCGAGCTCCGCGTAGCACCAAAGATGCGGAGCGTCCCAAGGAAGCCGCGCACCCACTTAATATAAGTTGAAGTAACTTAATGCCAGGCCGCAGGCCGAGCTCCGCGTAGCACCGAAGGTGCGGAGCGTCTCAAGGAGGCTGCCCATCCACTTAATGTAAGTTGAAGTAACTTAATGTGAGGCCGAAGGCCGAGCTCCGCATAGCACCGAAGGTGCGAAGCGTCCCAAGGCAGCCGTCCACCCACTTCATATAAGTTGCAGCACCTTAATGCGAGGCCGCAGGCCGAGCTCCGCGTAGCACCGAAGGTGCGGAGCGTCCCAAGGAAGCCGCCCACCTACTTAAAATATAAGTTGAAGTAACTTAGTGCGAGGCCGAAGGCCGAGCTCCGCGTAGCACTGAAGGTGCGAAGCGTCCCAAGGCAGCCACCCACCCATTTAATATAAGTTGAAGTAACTTAATGCGAGGCCGAAGGCCGAGCTCCGCGTAGGACCGAAGGTGCGGAGCGTCTCAAGGAGGCCGCCCACCCACTTAATGTAAGTTGAAGTAAATTAATGCGAGGCCGCAGGCCGAGCTCCGCGTAGCACCGAAGGTGCGGAGCGTCTCAAGGAGGCCGCCCACCCACTTCATATAAGTTTCAGCATCTTAATGCGAGGCCGCAGGCCGAACTCCGCGTAGCACCGAAGGTGCGGAGCGTCCCAAGAAAGCCGCCCACCTACTTAATATAAGTTAATGCGAGGCCGAGTTACTTAAACATATGTTAAGTGGGTTGGCGGCTTCCCTAGGACGCTCCGCACCTTCGGTGCTACGCGGAACTCGGCCTACGGCCTCGCATTAAATTACTAAGGGTTATATTAAGTAACTTAGCCCGGAGGTGCGGAGCGTCCCAGGGAAGACGCCCACCCATTTAATATATGTTCAAATAACTTAATGCGAGGCCGCCCATCTACTTAATATAAGTTTAAATGTGTGAGCAGCTTCCCTGGGACGCTCTGCACCTTCAGTGCTACGTGAAGCTCGGCCTACGGCCTCGCATTAACTTAATACTTATATTAGTGGGTGAGCGCCTTCCCTAGGACGCTCCGCACCTTGGGTGCTACGCTCGTGAACATGATCTTGGTTTAATTCAAATTGAGGCAAGACTTATGTTTATAAGATCGTTTTTAATATTTCATCATCATCATCAGCCTGTTTCAGTCCACTGCTGGACATAGGCCTCTCCCATGGCACGCCAGTGAGCTCGATTTTCAGCTCTCGTCCTCCAGTTACTACCCGCTGTCCTACGAAGGTCGTCGCTCCACCTTGTTACAGGGCGCCCTACACTACGTTTACCGATTCGTGGCGTCCACTCCAGAACTCGTTTGCCCCAGTGGTCATCGGCTCTACGGCAGATATGACCAGCCCACTGCCACTTCAGCTTGCTTATCCGCTGTGCTATGTCGGTAACTTTGGTTCTCTGTCGAATTACTTCGTTTCGGATCTGATCCCTAAGAGACACACCAAGCATAGCTCTTTCCATGGCTCGCTGAGCGACTTTGAATTGGTGGACTAGTCGTATGGTGAGTGGCCACGTCTCGGCTCCGTAGGTCATAACAGGTAAGACGCACTGATTAAAAACTTTAGTTTTTAGACTTTGAGGTATGGGTGACGTGAAGACTCGACGCAATTTTCCGAACGCTGCCCAGCCCAGTTGTATTCGCCTCTTAGCCTCCTTGTCGAAGTTGCCTCTACCTAGTTGGAGCATTTGCCCTAGGTATACGTATTCGGAAACAACTTCGATGGAGACTCCATTTACGGCGACCGGTCCCGGATCGATATGTTCATTGAACATAACTTTGGTTTTATCCAAATTCATCCGAAGACCGATACGCTGAGACGAATTTGCCAGGCTGTCTAGCATGTGATTCAGGTCCTGCAACGTCTCGGCCATGATCACGATGTCGTCTGCGAATCGTAGATGAGAGATGTGTTGACCATTTATATTAATGCCACGATTTTTCCAGTCCAGCGTCTTGAACATATCCTCCAGTGCGTTAGTGAACAGTTTCGGTGATATAACGTCACCTTGTCGCACTCCTCGACGCTGGTGGATATGTTCTGTCTGCTGGTTCTGTACTTGCACAGTCATCGTGGCGGCTGAATATAAACATCTCATCACCTCGATGTATCGCCAGTCGGCTTGATATCGTTGCAAGGACTCCAGAACAGACCAAGTTTCGATTGAGTCAAAGGCCTTTTCATAGTCCACAAAGGCCAGACACAGAGGCCGATTATACTCTTCGGTCTTCTGTATAATCTGCCGCACTGTGTGAATGTGGTCTATTATATATTTAAATAACTTATTGCGAGGCCGCCCACCCACCTAATGTAAGTGTGTGAGCGGCTTCCCTGGGACGCTCTGCACCTTCGGTGCTACGTGGAGCTCGGCCTACGGCCTCGCATTAAGAACTTAAATTGGGGCTAGACTTATGTTTAAATATCGTTTTGAATATTTATTGTTTATTGTAGATAACTATTCAAAGCACCTTGAAAAATAATTAGCTAATAGCCCTACCTGAACATATATTAACGACATCTATTAAGATGACAATAAATTAATTTCGTCTACAATGTTACAATAATATGACCTGTCATAATGATTTCCGTAAGTAACGCCATAAGATTCAGGTGCCAACTTAACTCAATCGAACGTACGTCAATAATGGCGACAGCACCACTGAACGCCTGAACGGATACGTGATGGCCTCACTGTTTTTCCGTGGTATTATGAATAAGGAAGCAAAGGAAAATGCATGAGATGACACGGTTATTATTACAGTAGTTTCTTAGTGGTTCTAGGTTCAAATCCCGGTTAGGTGAAATCACAGACCATAAGTGGGTGAAATCCTTTCTAAATTGTAAATTTAATGATTTTGTCTTGTCGCGAATCATGGTTGTTTTTCATTCAAAACAAAATGCACACATTGTCGAGCAACTCTCAATAACTGATAGTTGATACACTGCTGCTTACGTTAAGTATGCGATCAATATTCAACCACTTCGGTAGTAATTCCTGAAGTTCGGGTTAGACATCACAGCAGCTACACCCTAGCTTGCGCCGAATCTTGGTCACAGGTGACGCTTCAATGGCTCCCATAAGAAACACGTATGGAGCTGGTGTTATTAACTCAGGAAAAATCTTAACAGCGCGATGCAGCCGTTGTATGGAGATTTTGTCAAAGTAACAACGCCATCTAGCGGAAAATTGGGTCATCAAGAACAAAATCTCAACACACCGTTAAAAATAAAGAATGACTGATATTTATCACTTTAAATAAATTTTATATATAAAAAAAAACTACATAGATGCCAAATTGTGACTAAATATATCGTATATTTATCGTTTATTGTACATTTTGCTACCTTATTAGTAAGTTAGGCCAAACACAAACAATACCAAAATTTGCGCTTAATGTTCTAAATGTTGTTTGGTAAAACGTATTTTTATAAAAAATTGACGTAAATTGATTCGAAATACTTTTATTTCAATTACACTCGATAAAATAGCAATAAAAAATCTGTTTTATTGATTAACATTTTTTATTGCGTCCGCGGGTTTTTTTATGGTCAATACAAACTACAGAAGAATATAATTGCATATTCGACAAATAGTCTAAGATCCCTTTAAGAACGACCTGCACCGAGATGTTTATTTGATGAAATGTATTTTATATTTAATTTAATATGTCAATAAATATATTGCATATGGGTTGCCTAACAAATTTTAGTCCAGGGTATGTTTAATTACTGATTAAAAAAAATATTTATTTAAACATTTGATTATTAGATAAATTCTATACCAAACGAAAGTATGAAGCCCATAGAATATGCAAACGTTAGGTTGCCTATTCTTTTCCCGTCACAACTATCGGGTAGCCAGGTTTAAACTGGTAAATCTATACTAGCATTTTGCAACGGTCTGATTATTGAATTGAAATTAAATAACATTAAAGATTATTTTATTATGAACACGGTGGTATAGGGTTGTCTGCGAAAAATCTGTCCAGAATTCCGGTTGTCGAATTTTGAAAAGTAAAATATTGCAGCGAGTGAATGTGTGCGACTGAGAGGTCCCAACCAAAACCATCCCATACGATAGAAGAGGACACAGCATAGCAGCTGTTTGAAGTCCGCCCATTTAAAAAAAGAGAGTGCGCATGCTATTTGTGCTTGAAAATGAAAAGCATAGCGATAGACTCGTATATGCTGTACATTATTTTGGAGTAGTTTATTATTAAAATAGAGAAATAGTTATTTAATTTTTTTTTAATCAATTAAATTAATTAATTAATGAAATAATGAACTTTATTCTGCAAGTAGGCCACAAGGGCACTTTTACATGTCTGAGTCTATCGACATTTCACAAGAGGTGACCACTGCCTGTTGAGAAGAAACTCCGAAAGATTAGATACATTACATTTGTTTTATTTTACTACCTATGTTTCTACTTGAATCACTTAAAATTAATGCCGTTTAAACACTTTTCACCGTTGGTTAAAATTCTCCAACATTTAAAAGTATGTGAAACTCTGAACACCATGATGACGTAGGCTTGTGTCAGTCATGTGGTTCGCGAGTCTCGGAAGAGAGTACCAGGCGGAGTATATTATTATACCATGCATTTTATTGTATCTATAGCGACAATCTACTCCAAAATAATGCACAGCATATACGAGTCTATCGCTATCCTTTTCATTTTCAAGCACAAATAGCATGCGCACTCTCTTTTTTTTTATGGGCGGACTTCAAACAGCTGCTATGCTGTGTCCTCTTCTATCGTATGGGATGGTTTTGGTTGGGACCTCTCAGTCGCACACATTCACTCGCTGCAATATTTTACTTTTCAAAATTCGACAACCGGAATTCTGGACAGATTTTTCGCAGGCAACCCTATACCACCGTGTTCATAATAAAATAATCTTTAATGTTATTTAATTTCAATTCAATAATCAGACCGTTGCAAAATGCTAGTATAGATTTACCAGTTTAAACCTGGCTACCCGATAGTTGTGACGGGAAAAGAATAGGCAACCTAACGTTTGCATATTCTATGGGCTTCATACTTTCGATTGGTATAGAATTTATCTAATAATCAAATGTTTAAAAAAAAATTTTTTTTAATCATTAATTAAACATACCCTGGACTAAAATTTGTTAGGCAACCCATACCATATGCAATATATTTATTGACATATTAAATTAAATATAAAATACATTTAATCAAATAAACATCTCGGTGAAGGTCGTTCTTAAAGGGATCCTCTACTAAAAAGAGCATTTAGTTCCTAGTTCCTACTGTCGCAAATTGTGTTTTTAAGGAAATTTATGTTTCGTTTTTTTGTTGAGCATGAGCCAATTTACCACGAGCACTGCACTTATATTTCGTCTGTGTTGGTTGATAATAATTGGAGCCATCTATTCTATCTAACTAACACGGTTTTCGTAACTCAACGCCTCAAACAACCTTAACCTTGTTGTTAATGCCGGTGGCCCGCGCGGAGGTATTGGTAATTTGGTATTATGTCGAATTCATACTTTTTAGTTTTTGTACACGGAAGAGCCACGCGGGGCTCGCGTCGTTCTAAATTCAAAATCACAGACGCTGTCTTTATAAGGTTACACATTGTAAGGAAAATATTTAATGGAATTTATGTTTTCAGAGATAAATATTAATCATATAAAAAGTATCCTATAACCATCTTTGGGTGTTCAGCTATTCCTGTGCCAAAATTAGTAACTTTTTATCCAGCTGTTTCGGCTTGATGCGAGGACAAAGGTTTTTTTTAAAAACAGATGGCGCCAGGTTGGCACGGCGACGCGTGTCCATACAAAACAACTATCAAGCTGCATCAGGCTATCGAGATTTTTCCTGAAATCATGACCTCCCTCCATAGAAAATTTATTTTCAATACAAATTTAGGATAAATATAGGAATAGTATAGATTATCCAAAGAAAATGCCGAAAACCATTCACAATTGTGAACGTAAGATTATAAATAAATTGTACACGTGTTTACTACACGAAAAACAGTCAGGAAAAGAGCGAGGTTAACATAGTGGAACTGACAGGTATTTAAAACAAACGTCATTATAGTGGGTTGCGATTGGTTGCAAAATTATTGCCATGTAAATCTTATAAATTGCGCCCTCTTGACAATCCTCATATATTTCTGGTCAGGCTTTAAGTATTAAGTCCTTTTTAGGGTTTCGTACCAAGAGGGTAAAAACGGGACCCTATTACTAAGATTTCACTGTCCATCCATCTGTCTGTCTGTCACCAGGCTGTATTTCAGGAACTGCCCACCCACTTAAACTTATATTAAGTGGGCGGCCTTATAATTTCAGGTAAATAAATGAAAAGCATAATCGAATTATCATTTTTACTTAAGAATTTGTACACTTTTCATAGCCTACTATAAAAAACACATTTAGGAGAAAGAGTCAAGTATATCGCAAAACTGTATTTTTTCTTGCACATTAAAAAACACTTCACAATCATTCGTTCTATCTTCCAAAAGCTTTTTTCTTTATCTTCACTCATAGATGTGCCGTTCTTCAGAACCCGTTTCCCGTTGTATGGAGACAGATCGTTCTCGAGAACATTTTCCTTACAAAATTAGGAATGTTTCCGGAAATTCTCGGAAACGGGACATCACTACTTCACTACTTAAATAAATACCAAGGCAGGTATCAAGAGTTGATATCTTTAACATTTCTTCGCCTAATCAGCCGATCTAACAATTGATTGTCTATCTCTTCGTACTCCGGTATTTGTCTCCTGTTCACTGGTCTCAAGTTAACGTGCGGGGGTTCCTGTCTGCGTATTAGACTTTCCAGTAAATCTAAAACTGAATCATCTTCTAAATCAGACTGTCTTCTGATGCTGCATCTACTAAGTGACGAGCAATGCTTACGAGTCGGCGCTAAGGTTGTTGGTGGCAAAGGGATCGGCGGCGGCGGTACTACTAAAGGGTACGGATACGGGACAAAAACAAGACTATCACCGCCAACCCCAGGATCAGACTCCACACTGTTCTCTTCTGTCGTATCGCATTCATTACTGCAGACTGGACGACAGCATTTCGACAGTTTCTCGCATTTCTGTCGACAGTCGCAAATGCAATCGTATTTTCTCCTTTTTCTGAGAGATTTAGATTCATGAGCGGCGCTTCTAAGCATATTTCGATCATTGGATAACTCAATTGAAGATGAGGTTGGTTTGGTTTCACTACTGTCTTTACTATCATTCTCACGATAATATACAGGGGAATGCCCAGTACCGGATCCATCTAGTTCATCACTGCAGTGTTTGTGTTGTAGACTCAGGGCAGGGGCTACTATGATGAAAATCTGGAACTAAAAAACAATAGGGCTTTAACGACTGATGTTAAATTCTACAGCATACTGTAGTTATATGACTAATATAAGCTCAGTATGTTATGATACAAAAAACAAATAAACATATTTTTGAACTA
This sequence comes from Apotomis turbidana, assembly GCA_905147355.2. NCBI lineage: Eukaryota > Metazoa > Arthropoda > Insecta > Lepidoptera > Tortricidae > Apotomis > Apotomis turbidana. The sequence continues at coordinate 5,778,548 of LR990293.1, forward strand.
TGTGACTTCAAAGATACCCAATTTTCTTTGTACCCAAAAGAATTCTTGAAGTTGTTTACAGCATTCTTATAATTTAACAAAACAATAATTGTATGACAACCATGAACTTAATCGCACTTCTTCACGGTGAAAATGGCTAATTATTTCTTGTCTCCTTACAAATAACATTTAATGACGCCGCGATTAGGTGGACATTTGTATGAAGCGTTTTTAGCGTAGGAATGTTGATTTTTGACGGTCATTTCGGACTTATAGAGCAGTCTAAGTGTAGTTAGTCCAATATAGACATTTGATCTCAATAAAAATAGAATCGATTGACATCCTCAAATAGTACCTAGTTTATGTGACTGTACATAATGAAGGGTATTAAACACGAGTGTGGGTTTATGAAACGAGCCGAAGGCAAGTTTCATAATAATATCATACGAGTGTTTTAATGCCTTTATGTACAGTTACATACACTACTTTATCTAGCCACATATCATTAAGCCTCCATGATGCATTCAGGAGTCGCACATTATGACAAATATTACCCGGTAATGGCGGTAATGAAGTTTTCTGGCAGCTGTCATAGTTTTTTTTTCAATTCAGAGACAAACTAGAGTCGGCCCCAACTATCATATCGTTCGATATCTTACTTACGTGCGACATTTGTCAAATTTAATTGCAAATTGACAATTCATTTCGAACTAAACGTCATCTCGACTGATATTAGAATAAAGGTCTAATGAAATTTCTTTGTTTTTCAGAGATATTCGAAATTGGAATAAATAATATTATCGAAATCGATGTTATTATTTAGCAATAATAACATTTTTACAGATAAGAAATTTGTTGTAACAAAACAGTCTATTTTTATGGTGGTCATAATGTGCGATTGCATCATGGATAGGGTTTATGATATTTGGATAAAATTTTATTAGTCATTCCTATTTTAAAATAAATGATTGCGAAAGTTTCCTAGTGAGTACGTACATATACTTAGTTATGGTATTTACTATGAGATTAAAATAAGTTGTCGCGCAACAACACGGATAGCTTCCGTATGATGACTTCCATACGATAGCGAGACATGTCGGGCCGTACCTGACAATTTTTACGTGACTTTAAACTATTTATAATTAATTATTAAATATGTCTCACGTTACATTTTTATAAGATTATCAATGTTATGGTTAGAATTCATAATATTTACTTACCACAGCCACTTTCATGTTCATTGTTTACAATTTTTTTTTAAATCGACTGATTTGTAGAACTCTGGTCAGTTTGACATACTTACAGCAAGTGTTACAACGACAGCTGCATCTATTGTTTCATGCGTTACCTAAGTCCATTAAGAAGAAAAAGACGTGCTCACAGTGTACAAGTGTAACGATATAGTAGATTGCTTGACAAGGGGCTAAAATAAGTCATTACAAGCGAGCGTAGTGAGGGAGGCTAACTATATCTGAGTGTCGTAATGGCTATAGGCCACGTGTTAAACTCTCTTTTTATCACTTCGACAGAAAAAAAAAAAGAATTGAACCTGATCAGATCGGCTAGAAGTGCCGGCCGGCCTGATTTATTTTTAATTATCCGTACCTATCGTAACATATTCTTAAAAATTAATATATGGTTTCTATTTAAAAGCTACAGACTAAAATTACCACTTTAGGCCCGCTTCGCAAAGCTAAATAACGTAGCTAAAAAGCTAAAACTGTCTAGAGGAGAAGTAAAAAAATACCTACGTATATTGAAGCTATTTAAAAACAGAAAAAAAACATGTTTTGAATAATCTTTCGTAATGCTAATTGCTACGACAGGAGATAACCTTCTTACACTCATACGTTCCCAAGTGCTCAGAAACCCACTAACCCAACACACACACTCATGATTTTACAGCCAGACATTCTACATTAAAATCGGCTCGGAATCAAGCGGTTGTAACCTAGTGGTTAGGGCATGTAACTTTCAATCCGGAGGTCGCGGGTTCGAACCCGGCCCGTACCAATGAGTTTTTCGGAACTTATGTACGGAATGTCATTTGATATTTACCACTCGCTTTTCGGTGAAGGAAAACATCGTGAGGAAACCACCTAAGCCCAATAAGGTCTAGTTTCCCCTCTGGGTTGGAAGGTCTGATGGCAGTCGCTTGCGTAAAAACTAGTGCCTACGCCACATCTTGGGATTTAGGTTAGCCGACCCCGATTGAAAATTCACTCTCTACAAAGATATGGGACAAAGGCTAGGAGGATGATGACATTCTACATTCAAATATGAAATCAATACATTGGACTCGCATAATAGGGTTCTTCTCATCCCACATCGACGCACGCGCAAGCGGGGGCGCCGGGCCGAAGGTGCCTGGGTCATGACCTCAAGGAGCCGACTCCCGAAATACACTAGACATGGATTCCAGCCAAATCACTTCAGAGCACGTAATACCACAGGCACAAGACAACAATGACTTATCCGCCCGTTTATCTCATACTATCAATTGACTTTCTTCCAATGAGACCATATTTAGTGTTATAGGTTAAATGTCGTATTCGACTATAGGGGCTATGGGTACATGTGACGTTATTGAACCAAAGGATATGTTTAGCCATTTGCGCCAAACTGTATGAAATAGTTATTTTAGGTATAAGACAATGTGATGTAGCGTAGGTGGTCTAGTGAGGAATTGGGAAACGTGTTAATATTGTAGTATAGAATACCTACTTATATGTATAACAATGTTAAATAACATAAACTAAATCAACTAAATTAAAAAATAAAACCACCCCCGACACAAGTAGCTGGACATCATGAAAATTCTACTAAAACCGAACATAACGACACAATTTGGAATTCTTTGCTTCAATAAATAAATAAATAAAATTAAATACACATGACCATGACCAAGGAATAAATATTCGAGTTCCAAAGAGCTTAAAGAGTCACCCCATCCTAGCCAGCATACGATATCATAGTATAGCAAAAACCCTTGAACAATACCTAAGAGACCCGCTTAATCTCTGGATCAAGCGTTAGATAAAGGAGGAGATTCTTAGGAGATTCTGATGTCTTTCTGCAGTTCTCTGCACCGCGCACCGGTAGCTTGGACTCAGCACAAGCCTGCTTTCTTCTTAAAAAAAACCCAGTCCAACAATTAACAGCCAATATAAAATAGTCGCCATAGTCAAGTAAAAAAAAACTATAACCATCCGTATCGACGGATTCTTGGTACAATAAAAGTAAGGCATCGGCCTTACTTTCATTGTACCAAAATGGTCAAATTCTGCCCAGTCGTTTATGCGTGATGAGGCCGCAGAGACACAATATGTTAAAGGCCGGCAACGCACTTGTGACTCTGGTGTTGCAGGCGTCTATGGGCGACGGTAATCGCTTTCCATTAGGCGATCCGTTTGCTCGTTTGCCTCCTATGACATAAAAAAAGAGATATAATTGTGAGTGAGTGAGTCTTAGATCTTTACTTCTGCGCTACAATCCTAAGAAAGTATAGCCAAACCAGCGTCGGTTCGGCCCAGGTATAGTGGCGCTACAAACAGCTTTCATATAGCAACAATGTACATACGTCATATATTTGCATTATTAAACGTCAATATAGCGAATTGTCAAGAATTAGTCATTAGCCAAATTCAGAACAGTGTTTACCGGAATGCTGCTCAATCCTTCGTTCTTCTTGCGAAATAAAAAATGAATCCTATTGAACAAACTTTGACTTTCATCGCTGTGGATAGTTTTTTATTATGCAAACAAAACTTGAAATTTGCGGAATATACACGGATATTAAGACAAAATTATAGTCCTGTTTCCTCTTTCTTTACATCACTGACGTTCACCGATTTTCAACGTCAGTTACCAAAAATTTGTCGTTGGCAATACAATTAATTAGTACCACTAAAAATTCGCAATATGGCGTGGGATGTAAAACCCCCTGTTGGGCAATACGTTATAGGGCGGTGTAAGGCAATTATTCCATTTCCTAGCGATATTCCTTTACTCTCGGCGCATATGGCGGCGCGGGCGCAGGGCGTCGGGTCATGACCTCGCGCCGGATTTAGCTCCAAGCAGGTGCCTGCCAACTGCCCATGCTGTCATCCCAGCCATTCGTCATTATGGCGGGAGTGGAATTTATATTCGGTATTTTAAATAATTGATATATTTCAATGAACGCGTATTTCATGAGGGTTCCGATTTCTCCGACCCTCAACACGGCCGTGTAAATTACATGAATAGTTCCATTTTTGACATTTTAGGTTGGCATTAAGTAAAAACTAAAAAATGTATTCGACATTTTGGCGACAAAAACGCTGATGTATTCGGACGGACCACCCACTTTTAGAGCTCTTCCAAAAACTCTCAAGATGATAGTTTTTGTCCAGTGTGTGTTGCCTGTGATGATGATTATTTACGGCACAGAAAAATTCGTTCACGGTCGTATAAGAGTGCTTCCTTACCCATAAAAGAAAAGAAATGAAAATTTATTGCAAAACAAATACGAGCATTCGCGAAAGTCAATTTTTTATGCAAAACAAACGAACGTTTCATGTGTATCCCCTATTTCGTTCGTATCCCCTTGAAAGATCGACGAATGTTTCGTCGAATTTTCATTTCGTCGACAAATTTTTACTCGTAAGTCATACATTTTTCAGACATTTTGTAAATTATAACCTTTAGATTAGGTTAGGTTTGTGTTATAACATTCAAAAATATTTTATGGTTTCAGAAAAAAATGCTTTCGATGAAATGAAAATTCGATGAAACGTTTATCTATAAAACAAGGGTAAAGCGTTTTTGTTACATTACTGGCGAATGCTCGTGGTGATGTAACTCCCTAAGAATTTAAAGACAGCCAGAAGAGGGCTATACTCGGAATTTCTCTACTTCCATAAATTTGTTAAAAAAATTGGGCAAGTGCGAGTCCGACTCGCGCATGAAGGGTTCCGTACCATAATCTATAATAAGTTTGTTGTATGGGAGCCCCCCTTAAATATTTATTTTATTTTATTTTTAGTATTTGTTGTTATAGCGGCAATAGAAATACATCATCTGTGAAAATTTCAACTGTCTAGCTATCACCGTTCTTGAGATACAGCCTGGTGAGAGACGGACGGACGGACAGCGAAGTCTCAGTAATAGGGTCCCGTTTTTACCCTTTGGGCACGGAACCGAAAAAAATAGCGATTTCACAATAATAATGACGCAAACAACTGAATCGTTCTGTACAGTACAGTTTTCGCGCGTTTTCCTTTGTCCGCCGCTATCCCTGTCTTAATAGAAGAACGCCGTAAAAGCCCTGGTTTACTGTGATCATATTACCTTTTGGTATTTACTGACGATATCGCTGTTATCGCCTTATCAGGAGTCACGACGGCGTGACCGGTCGTGTCTGCGGATACCGTTCATCGAAAAACGAATTAATAACTTCTTATTTGATACTTGTAGTACAAGTAGGGCTCTATAATACTTACAGCAATACAGGGTTCAGTCAGGGAATGTTCTCGAAAAGTTGCAGACTCAGTTCTGGAAGGACACCGTTATTACCGTTAAATATGTTTTGGATTTTCTTTCATTTGGATTTCGATTTGAAAATAATGCAGTTCCAAGGTAACAACGACATAACAAAAAATAAAAAATAATTAAGACCCCCCCCCCCCCCCCCACCTTTTACAGACCCTTGAAAAAAAAAAGATTTTTTGGATTGCCCGTTTGTTTGTATTATATAATGAAACAAAACACCAAGAGATCACGTTTTTTTGCATAGAGAAATAACAGTGATCCAATCTCTTTCCCCTGGAAATATAAACAGAGTTGTTTAATAAACCCAATCTTGGAGATTTGCTTTTGTCGGTAGAGTAGGCGCCTTGCTTTCCTTGTCTGTCTTTTATTTTGTATTTAAAATTCCGCATATTCACCTCATGTATGTATGCCATTTTGCCGATTTGCTAGTCGAAAACGATGAGCATAAAAGCACAGTTCTTCATCTGTATAATATTATAAAATTGTAAGAATGAAATCTTTGTCATTTTATCACGCCTAAATGGCTGGACCGATTCCAAACATATTTGTTATACGAGTAGTTGGGCATTCCCAGATGGTTATAGGATACTTTTTATCTGACTAAAGGCAAGCAAAAAAAATCATCAACCGAATTTTTCTCAGCGCGGATGAGGTTTGCGTGCAACTTCTAGTGTGTAATATTTAGTAATTAGTAGTGAATAAGTAAGAATATACTTAATTCAGAGAAGAACTCGTCGGATAGCATGGTAGTGTCCATTGACAGATTACCGTTGGTATCTTGTCTGTTGCCATTGTAATTTTTGCTCCCCATTTCGCTTACCATCAGGCGAAGGGGCGTCATTATGTTATACCGATAAAAAATGATAGGTACCCACTTAAGAAATTGCAGCAAAATAAGCAAAAATATTTAAAAGATATCACAACGCGCCATTTTCTTAATGGATCGCAATTATGACGACTGCGCCAAATAATATACGCAGCGGCGGGTTTCCCCGTTTTGCCTAAGAATCTACATGATAAAACGTTATAAATATAAACTTTGGCTATACTTTGCCTGTTATGTGCAATATGCCTAAGTTTTTGTCGCTCCCTTGAGTAAGTAGATATCGAAGTTTATTTACATTTAAACTGGTACTTAGTGAGTGCGATAAAAAACAATCAGTTTTAAAACTTCAATATTGTTGATAATATAACGGTTTAACTTACTTGGATAAACGTTTTTATCGAAGTAAGTTTAAACTTTATACTATCGACATAAGTATCCGATAATTATGGATTCAGATTGAAATTATTGAAAATTTTGATATAATTACCAAATCCGTAGGTAAATAATGAAATTACAGGAACATTCCTAGACATTCACATTATACAATATCTTTATGACCTATATGTAGGTTTAGATAAATACTTACTTATCTGTTTTTGTGTATATCTATCGTTGTTTTCTTGATTATCTGTTGGTATCTATTTTGTTTTGACATACAAAACTGCAAAAGCTATTTGGCGGTCAAATTTAATCGAAAAGTATTATATGTGTCTGAAATATGTGCCCATAAAAAATGACTCAGCAGTTTACCCTTGTATTATCGAATGTGTTATTTTCAATATAATCATCGACAAAACTATCTCAGCGGATTGTTACTAAGCTATCCTCACCTAATGACCGTGGCCCTTCCAAAATCATGAAAAGTAATAATTTCAGAGAAAAAAGGTGTCAAATACTTAAATGAAATTAAACATTCCCTGCCGAAAATAAATAATAAGTATAAAGGGACAATCTTACACAAATCGACCTAGTCCCAAACTAAGCAATGCTTGTACTATGGGTATCAGACGACGAAATACATATTATTATATAGATAACATCTATGAGCCAGGAACAAATATTCGGATTCATCACACAAATACTTGCCTTAGCCGTGATTCGAACCCAGGGCTGCCGGCTCAGCAGGTGCACTACAAACTGCGCGAACCGCGTCGAAATGGGGACCACTAATGTACAGCCAAATAATGCTCAACCCAATAATGTACAGCCCAATAATTGGCGTCCATGATGGACGAGGATTATTTGGCTGTACATTATTGGGGTGTACATTCCTGGGTCGAGCATTATCGGTACGGGCCAATAATGTGCGGCCAATAATCGGCGTCTACTAAATGTATTCGAATTATTGGGTCGTGCATTATTGGGATGAGCATTATTTGGCTGTACAAGCTCGGTCCGAGGCAATAATGTGAAGCCACTCTTTGGACAGGGCAATAATGTACATCCCAATAATTGGCGTCCAAAAAAGTGGTCACCAATTATTGGGCTGTACATTATTTGGTCTTACATGAACCGGACTCCGGCCGGGTTAGGTTAGGTTAGTTTTTTTTTTATATCCATAAAAAAACGGGGACCACTAATGTACAGCCAAATAATGCTCAACCCAATAATGTACAGCCCAATAATTGGCGTCCATGATGGACGCGGATTATTGGGCTGTACATTATTGGGGTGTACATTCCTGGGTCGAGCATTATCGGTACGGGCCAATAATGTGCGGCCAATAATCGGCGTCTACTAAATGGATTCGAATTATTGGGTCGTGCATTATTGGGATGGGCATTATTTGGCTGTACAAGCTCGGTCCGAGGCAATAATGTGAAGCCACTATTTGGACAGGGCAATAATGTACATCCCAATAATTAGCGTCCAAAAAAGTGGTCGCCAATTATTGGGCTGTACATTATTTGGTCGTACATTAACCGCACTCGTCGAAATGAAAAGGACCCTGACTCAGCATATTTAAACATTCAGATTGTCCATTGCATAACTTAGTACAGACCTAACTTCTAACGACGTGAAATAAAATCTCTGGGCAAGATTGGCAACATTTTCATGTGCTCGGCTTCTACGGACGCCACGCTAACTTAGGGCTTGTGCACAAATCACGTGAGGTTCAACAGGGGGGAGGGGGGTCATGAAAAAATCACGATATATCACGTTGTGGGAGGGAGGGATAAGGAGACCTCACGTGTATTTTTCTACAGTGTACAAACTAAAAAAAAATCGTTATTTTTTCTCGGTTTCGTATAAAAAAAATCTTGTGTATACATCTCTAAGAAACAGCTTAGTGTAGTATGACACTCAGAGACTTTATACATCTCTGAGGAAATTTAATAATTTTAAATCTTTTTATTGCATGTTATGACGCCTAGAGACCATATACATCTCTAAGAAATTTAGGTTTAATAATTATTTTCTATTGTAAATTATTCACGTTGACGCCTAGAGACCTTATACATCTCTGTGGAATTAAATAATTAAGTTATTTTATTTTATTGCATGTTGTGACACCCAGAGACTTTATACATCTCTGGGTATATTTAATATTTAATATTTTAAATTTATCGTTAAAATTTTATTTTAATGTTCCTACTTAACATTGATTTGGAGTATCTTACATCTCCTTTACGTGTACCAGTGTAATTAGTTATAACACTTCAAATGTATCATGTAATTGTTTTAAGTATTATTTACGAAAAAATGACTTACTGTTGAGTTTCTTTCGGCTTTCTTCTCAACAGCGGTCTCCTCTTGCGAAATGCCGGTAGATTCACAATTTGACTTGTAAAAGTGCCCCTGTGGCCTACTTACTGAATAAATTATTTCATTTCATTTCATTTCATTTCATTTCGTTAAATACTTCAAAATTGCGAGTCTATTTTACGAAATTTTGGCGGAAAAGAAATACACGTGAGGTAGTGAGGGGGGAGGGGGGGGGGGTAGCAAAGAACCTCACCAAATATCACCCGGGGGTGAGGGGGGCGCTTGGGGTCAAAAAATAGCCGAAAAAACCTCACGTGATTTGTGCACAAGGCACCTTACTTACGCCTATAGCATACTGTGAGCGTATGTTACGTCTGATCATTTTAATCATACAGTAATTGACTCGCCGGGCCGGTTCAGCGGTGACATCGTTTCCACTAGTGCCACAGAAGGTTAAGAGCCCCTTATCGACTCTTATCAGCCGCTTGCGCACCCAGGTACCGCCCGCTTGCTCGTTTGACCTGACACCTCAGTTATCAGTTGCTTGCTGTGATAACAACGCGCTGTCACGTACCTGTTGATTTTAACCCTTTTACCTATTTTTTTATTTTAAAATAAGTGAAGTGATCGGTAAGGATTTTTTCGGTTGCATCATGTTGTTGTTTCTATATTCACACTTAATAGAAGTATCGTTTGTCGAACTTTAATTAATTGAATCGATCATTTGTTGTTTTGTACGCCTATCTACTGTATTCTCATTATTGAATTCGTTAACCCCACTTCATCAAATATTCAATTATTCAAAGTGTTGTTTTACCTTTGTCCCATACTTATAGAATAAATTCTACAAGTATGGGACATGCACTCTTTTACATGTCTGGCTCCATCATTACTACTACCTATGAGTATGAGTATATTAAGAGGAAATATCATATTTAATTTTTCCATACAAATTGTGGTTCCGTTGTCATCTGTTTCTTAACCAATCTTCACGAAAGCTTAGGACCTGAATGGGAAAGAAATGTTTTGTCTCGGACCATTTCCATACTATAAAATGGCTACTTACTTACTATAAAATTTGTGTACTACGCGTTTGTTTTGGGCCTAAATTCCGCCGCAAACGACCGCCTAGTACACAAATTCTATAATCAATTGCGCAACAATCGAAACGGTCCTACATAGAATATTTCTTTTCTATTCAGATTTTAAAATTTCGTGATGATTGGTTAAGTTTTGGTGGAGGAAACAGAGGAGAACCAAACCTTGATTTGTATAAGCCGGTTAAGTTAAGTTTGGACCTCATTTGTTTCCAACGCCATAGTTACCAGGTGCAAATTTAACGTAAATTGATAGTCTGGGAAAAAGAGTAAGTAGTGATATATCCTCTTAAAGTCTCACAACATTACTTTTGATCGTGTTTACGTTCCCAACGGTATTTCAAAAAAGTACGTTCCGATTTTATTTCTCTCGAAATCAAACCTATAAAATTCTTTCGTTTCAAGACTCGGTGTTAATGTGATATGCTGTGAGGTATGTTTGTACTTTTATGGTCCAATTGCCAGTCATCTTTAGATCCGCATTCGAGACTATGTTTGTCTTGATTGATAGCTTGTCCCTTCAATATTTCACGACGAATACATAAAAACAGAATGATAAATAGTCAAAACCAACTTACAATTCGCTTCACGTTTCCAAGTAATTGTCACTACAATGGGAGATACATCTTAATACCCTGACCCGAGCGAAGATAGATGGCTGAAGCAATTTCTGTAAAAGCAAATCATTGTTTTATTTGCTTGTCGGTTATCGATCACGGGAATCGTCATTGTGTAGAAAATATCTATCAGGCGTGAGTAATGTTATCAGTTAGTACAACACTTGCGTTGTGAGTTTATGATGGCTCTCTAAACAATGTCTTTTATATTGACATCTACGTAACCTTTAGGTGCAGCTTCGGGAAATAACCCGTGTAATATGTTTATATCATTCACACAGTCGCTATTATACTTTTAGTTAATTTATATTAATAATAAATATATATTGTCACAAGTATTTCAAATATACATTCATCATTGATCTCTTAATTTGATGCTATATTGGGCTTGGAAACAAATAATGCATCAGCAAAAATAAAAGTTAATGAAAGTCCATAAATAATTTGGTATTAATCTTCTAAAGATACCAACTTTCCTTGTTGTGATACGTATGGTATCCACGCCTTAAACCTTTTCTCTAGGTTTCAAAAATATTCTATGTAATAGCAATGTAGTACATATTATCTATGCATATTTACATATACATACGTACCTAATTTACATCAGTTAGACCATGAGATTTTAGGTCTCGCCACCAAATTTAACTATTTCCTAGATAAATTAGAAGAAGTCATGTTTGAACTAATATAAATTAATTGATTGTTACAGATTACAAAGGTGGTTTACGCGATAAAAATTCCAACATCATGTCTGAAAGTGTGTTGAAATCCAATAACAAACAAGAAAGCAGCATTGACACTCAAGAGTATTTCAATACTAGTGTCAATTGTGATAGAATCAGTGATGGTGATGATAAAATAGTGATAAAAGTGGAAAGTGACGAGAGTGACGCGAAGGCTGTCAGTCAGAGGGAGAACAGACTGACGAACATCATCGAGCAGCTGAGGACTCAGAGCGGGATGAAAGGTGAGTGAAATCATACAAATTAAATAACTGATTGAAACATAGTCTTATTCAAACTTTCATGAATGGACTGTTCGCCACGGAGATGGCCAAATAGAAGTCCCTGAAAAAAGCTCATACAATTGCAAAACATGTCACGTATTCAATTACCGTTCTTAATACATAGCCGTGTGTACAGCCGTGATTTTCAATTGAAATAGGTTAACGTATTTGAGTCATCTCATCTTGAACATATTGCAATTATTACAAAACGGTTACTTCGTCGGATACGAATGTTCATGGTTCAGGTCTATGTAATATCAACAGCAATATTTATTGTGTGGTAATATATAATTATATAGCGACTTCTGATAACACGGTAGGACTTCAGAGAGCTATAGAGACGATATGAACATTAACACGTTCGCTGCGGGACCGAAACTGACGTTTTTTCGTATGGTGCGTTAAAAGGCCGATTGGCCTGTTACTTAAACTATCCAGCAGTGCGTTGTAGGGCTCATAGGCCTAGTAAGGTATTGACGGTCAATATCATTAGTAGACGCGTTGGTTATCTTAGTGTTTGCCTCGCCCCGGGTTCCTGCTATTTACTTAAGAGGAATAAATATGTAAAGGTGTAAGGTCTTACAACCCGAAACCGCACTGAATAACAGGAAAAAATAGAGAGTTATTAGTGATGGGCAACAACTTATCGACATATTATTTATAATATCGTTTAATAAGAAATAGATATGGGCCTTATAGAAATATAACAAGTATTAATTATTTCTTACATTCCACACAGAAAGGTTATTTTTTACATTTTTACTTGTTTATCGGCTGGTGAGTGCGCCACGCAGCTTTAACATCGCTAACATAATTTATTTGGTCGAGACATTATTAACGGCTTTAATCCACATCAAAACGTATACAGACACTAGGAGATATTGAATTATGTACTATCGTAATATACGTCCATTCGCGATAATTACGTCACAGTCACAACACTAATCGGAAGTAAACAATGCAATCATCTACAACAGTGCGGGAGGGGGCGGAAAGACCTTGCAATCTATGATGGGCCTTTCGACCCGGTACCCGCAAGGAATCGAAAAATATATCAGCCAGTGCGTTATCGGGCCGAAAAACCTTACCACAATCTTAATGCTTAAGGTCCTAAACTCAAACCTATACTTGTCTCTTTTGTACATGCAGAAATACTCATAGTACAGCCGCCGCATCAGAGGAAATTCACCGTTTCTCACCTCCGCACAGAGTGGGAGCACATGCATCGGGTCTTTTGACCTTATATCGCAGCGAACGTGTTAAAGTACAATTCATACTTATACTCATGAGATTATATTATATTAATTAAATATCCAGTTATCACTAGAAAAAGCACGAAATCTTTAATTAATTTGTTTGTAATATTTTACAATATAACACCGTGTTATCACTGTTATCAGAAGTCCGATGCCGAAAGTTAGGTGCTCAAATTAAAGTATTAATGCCCATTTTGGATCAGGTGAGTTTGATGCCATAAACAAAATCCGACATGGATACAGTAACCAAATAATGATGATACATTGTGCACATTAAAGACTCGGTGTTATATTTACCAGACATATTTTAGGACATGTGGAAAATTATTTAATTAGAGAACAGAAAATCTAACTAATCTGGCCCCATGTTGGGAATGTTTTTACGTGCGATTGAGCGGCCAAATTTGTGTTGAATGTTTGAATTCTGATACCAACAGTTTCAGTCGGATGGTTTCAATATATGTCATGCAGAAAAAATCCTTGAATTCAGTGACACAAGCAGCATGCAAATGACAAATATTTATGCTATTACATTTAGTGACCAGTTAAATTTATTATAATGGGAACTATAACAACAACACTAATTTAAAATCGCTTAAAATAGGGTTAGGTACACTTATCTGGCGGAGTAGGTAATTATTAATTGTCTGAAATATATTTTGCATATCCGTATTGCAGAAACACTTTAAAGTTTAAGTCGAATGTTAATTTTGCATAAAAGTACTTGTAGATCAGCCATCAGAAAAGAAGGCTAGGTTAGGTTAGAACTGCGACGTCTTACGAAAACGAACGGCTGATTGTATACTAAAGCGATATTTCTGCCAAGTAACAATATGTAATACAAAAATGTGTAAAAACATTTCCTGCAACACATTAGAATAACGCCAGACGTTATCATTTCAGCAGTTAGTTTGTTAAACGTCTTTTTCAGATTGCTCATGTGTCAGGCCAGGATTACCTACGACTAAGTAATTCCTAATTATAACTAGGTTAATCTTTCTTCTTGTTGTGTTAGTAGAAGAGGATCTCTGCATCAAAGTCCATCTCTCTTTCGCCTCTCCTCCCGCCCTAAGGGCCAAAACACAATTACATGATGGATGGAGTGATTGTGACGCGGGCGCACTGTGCACATGGACTGCGTCGTGAATGGACTGAAACGGGTCAGCCTTACTTAGGGCCAAAACACAATTACAAAATACGACATCGTATCGTGGTGCGACGCGACAACGTCCCACAATGCGACGTCGTGTCGTGGAAATGCATAAATCCAAAATGAACTTTATCTTCATGTGACAAAATGCAAAATTAAAATTAATTTTACAATCTCACGACGTCGAATCGTGGCACGATGTCGCGTCGCACCACGATACGATGTCGTATATTGTAATTGTGTTTCGGCCCTAAGTCAGGCTGACCCGTTTCAGTCCATTCACGACGCAGTCCATGTGCACAGTGCGCCTGCGTCACAATCACTCCTGTGGCGCGGAGATAATCCCATTAGCGGATTATACTCCCACACAAAGTCCGACTCACTGGTAGTGAAGGCTGATATAGTTCAAGTCATGTTTAAAAAAAGTAGAAGTGGAGTCCTACGAAGAAGGCAACGCGAAAAAATAACAAAAAGCGCCTAATCCCGTTAGCGCCGTCAGTTTATCGGTCAAACAATCATAAATCTCCCGCCAAACCCCGTGAACCGCGTCGTACCCTTTGCTCGATCTTATCACACGCATGCAAATCGTTCAGTAGATTTATAAAAGTAATTACGCCGAGACAAAAGGGCACGCGCGCAATTAGGTGCGCGGGCGCAAACGCCTTAAATCTTCGGTAACAATGGCGCGATCACTGATACACTATCGGGGGATCGCGATGTTTCTGCTCTGAATTAGTTTGTTTAAGAGGAAACGCTTGTTTTTGAACTATTGTCTGGGGCAGGCGTAGATTACTGAGCTTTGAAGTTGATGATTATCATATATCTTTAGTAGGTTTTCGGTGACCCGCAGACCTACGATGGTCGTGTTGGGCACGCGATAGATAAATGACAAAGAACCCGTCTCTTTTTGACTAGCATGTGTCCTAACGAATACATACAACATATTGATATATTTACTCAGTCATCATGACAGTAAATATGACAGTAAAAACTCAAGTATCGATTTAAAAAAGAAAACATTAAAGCTTGGTATACCTAATCTCACGGCGGACAGCGGTGTTAAACTCATTGCGACGTATAAATGACTACCTACTGCACAAAGACTTCCACACCGCTTACTTCCGTGGTATACCTTATTTAAATCTAGAGATAAAAGATCTTTGGTCAGCACAAAACTTTAATAGCTACTTCTTCTCCAATTAATCTACCTTTGAATTTCCAGTCAGTAATTGGAGAATAAGTGGTGCAGGTAATAAACAACGTAGCTAAGAAAAGTATGACATGGCGGGAGCGATGACTGGTGGGATTTAGAATGCGAAATCCACTGAAGCGGAGCGGTACGGAGACGTGTGAATGAATGAATGAATGATATATTTATTTACATAAAATATGGTACAATACAACAGGTGTTACATAATAAAAAGTTTCACATATTATGCCGCTGGTGCGACGTGTAAAATTGTAAATATGCACAGGAGTCAATACTATTTACTATATTACTATCATAAGTATTAAAATAAATAAAACATTGACCAATCACCTGAGTTGAAATCTGTATCTCAGCTCCGCTTCACTTCTGTGATTGGTCGATACCGCACGTTTCAACTCCACGCCGCTACAGAGGAGACGCACCCTTAGATAGCATTGCATTGTCACCGCGGAGGCGCGGACAGATAATCATATTAGACATCTACCCTTCTTTGTCTTTACAAATGTTATTCGCAAAGGCATCGATTGATCAGAGCCATACCTGTTCCAAGTCAGGATTTATGAATTTAATAATTCAAAGAAAAAAATTGATGCCAAATGAATGGTCGAGTTGGATCTGCATGAAATTCAAGTTAGTTTAACTGATAGACAACGGTGTAAGATCTGGACTACGTTAAGGAGGCCAAGACTTGCCTTGGGTCGCGGAGCCATTGAGTACTAGACCAGCAGTGTGTTTGTTGGTATCGCATCGTCCATAAGAAACTTTATTAATGTCATAAGGTCTTTCGGAACCCTATAATTGCATCCCTATCTAACTTGCTTTAATTTATATAAGAAAGAACTAGTTCCACTATACTGGCAGCATATATTTAGATATCTAAGCGAACATAAACACCGAAGAGTGTAGAGGCGTCTCTTTAACGAGCTAGGGTTAATGGGCGGCGCGTGTCGGTTGCAGTTTCTCTGCGCACGCGCACGGAACACTTATACTTGAAAATATACTCTAATTTTATTATACTTAGGGTCACATTAGCTTGGGAGAGAATATAGTTGGATAGAATCCGGTAGTGTGGATTACTGGACTATAAAAATTATATGGAAGTTAAGGAAGAATGGGATACTCACGGAATGTAGAGATGTAGTGCATAAAGAAATGCCGTCGGAAGTATTTTGACCCTTGGCATATACCAGGGTCAATCAAACTTCGTATTGAATGCTCGGCATGTTCTTTAACATAAAAGTGGAGATTATCATTATAACATGCTACGGGCATAACCTGATAATAACAGCCAAATAATGTCCACTGCTGGACAAACAACACCACCTTTTGTTCATGCCAAAATCCAAAAAGCCAATGCCTATGCGTATCTCACCTCTCCTCGACCTTTTCACGAACGTTGGTCCATCTCATGGAGACCTAGCTTAGTATTCGAGAACAACTGGTTTTACGAGCGATTAGTTTCACCCACCGCTTCTTTCATTTGGCGATTCTTCAGGCAATTTCAGTTACTTTGGTCCTCCGTTTGCGTTCCTTATAGGACTGTTAGTAATATCTACATTAAACCGCGCCTATTTCGTCCCTGTGTAGTGTCACAGATAGAAATATACTGACTTTCTTTATAAATCAATTATATTAAAATAATTTAATAGCAATGTTTAATCTGTTGATCACAAGTCGTAAAAGGTCCACTTATAGCAGACACCGAATTATCACAATCACAGATAACGAAAGCTGTTTATTTGCCATTCATTCTATGCGTGCAGTACTTCACTTCCACCTAATGAAGTCATCCATTCGGTGTGACGTTCAGTGTGACATTATTACAAATATAGACGGAAGGAACCACCTGGCATGACGCGTCAGCACAGCCATCAGCACATTTCACGGGTGTGACCAGAGGGGTTTTGGGGGTCAAACTACTCCCAAATCAATCCTCATTCTGGTCAATGTGCAGTGTCCACTAGCTGAGATATATATAAAAAAGCAAGGGAGTTTAAGAATAAGTCCAGCTTTGCACGAGTTTTTGCCTCGTGACAATTGGCTTCATCCTTTTTTCAATGCGTCTATCTCGCCGTCAAACGAAGTTACAGTAGTAGGCTAGCCTGGCTCAATATCAATATCCAGAGATGCTTAGCTTAATATTAAAAGGCCCTGGAGACCTCCTCGCGTTCACCCTGGGGCGATAAAGTCACCGCTTTCCCTGGGGTGGTAAATCGGATGTCAAGGCTCCCACTTACGGAATCGCAACACCGATAACCCCTTTTAGTTGGCTCTTAGGACAACCAGGGAAACCTATTCAGCTTGAGCGTGGCACTGTGGATGTTATTACTGAACTAGCGAGCTATAGCTTCGTCCTGTCATCATTTACCATCAGGTGCCCAGGTGATACTCATCGGTCGTCGCCCGTTAGTCCAATTTTAATAAAAAAATTACAATTAGTAGTAGTTTATTTTTATTACATACAATATACATATAATTACAAGTAGTAAAAGTTAACATCCTTTTCAGGGTTAAGGGTTTAGGATTCCTTTTTCTTTGTTAATATTTTCCCTGCCTTTGTTAGTTTGTTTATATGTAGGGTAAAATCAATTTAAAAAAAAACGCGCCACCAATACGTTTAAATAGTTTTATGCAATATCTGATACCTAAAGATTCTTTATTTAGGAAATACCTACATGTTATCAAGTCAAGTGTGACAAATGAAGGAAAGCAAATCCAAACGTATGTAAGACTAAAAACAAAATCGACGTTAAACATATCCACTTTTTTTAAGTATGTAAGCTGTAAACGGATACGCCTTCACACTCTATTAGGTACTTTATCTCTACAATACTGTTCGCAATGGCATTGCCTACATGCGTTCACTCAATTCTTTATTCGCCGGTGTTTCCCCAACACCGCCCGTCAATCAGTCGATCTAATTAACGTGTCCGGCGCCGTTTCTTTACCACGCCACGGAGTCTTTAACTAATGAATTAATAAATTGACGTCGAGAGGCCGAACTTCCGACGAGATAGCGTTAATCAGTGCGGGAATTTATTCCCGGGCGGCGCTGAAATACGGCAAATGGTAGTCAACTACGACCATCGCATCCTCGAAAAAATACTGATTTCTTTATGCGCGCGCAACCATATCCCTACCTCAAGAGTATAGTTTTGAGAGTTGTGGTTGGATCGGCGCGGGCGCGTCGGATGAGCTGTTTGTTCAGTGGCGTGGTTTAGAGAGCAAGCGCAGTGATCTATAGATGCCGCGCGGAGCACGGTGCAATCTGAACGCGCGGTGTAATGGCGGCATAGACCAGGTTTGTTGCAGAAGTTACAACATGATCACCCGGAAGACCACTGCTAGACAAATGCCTTCCCCAAAGAGCTGGTCTCCCGTACCCAGCGAGCTCATGCAATCTTTACTAGATCAACGTTTCACATTCTGAGAGGCCTACTTCGCTATCGCTGAGTCTTTCGTTGCGCGGTCACTAATGTTGTTATATCGCGCATGATCATCAAACAAAACAGATCCACTGCTGCTGGAGATAGACTTTCCCCATCCTGGCATACTCCCGTAACTCTCATCATCACTCATCATGTCACAAAGAACGCCAATTTAACAGGTTCTGGCCGGCGGACTACTCGTACAGCAGCCTTCACCAACAGATTCATCTGTCCACCTTGCGGCTTACCTACGCTGTGCCAGTTTTTGGTATGGCTGTATTAAACTAAACTTCCGCATTTCAATAAGTAATCTGTGACTGTGACGCTCTCTTGTAATTTCGGGCTGCGTCGTGTATAAAAAAAAGTTCCGGTTCTAGTAATTAATACCTAATAGGATTCCAGGTTCTAAAAATAGGATTGCATAACATTTCACGCTTTCAGCTGTTAATTTCACGCCCAGATATTTATCTCCGAGCCAAAGTCTGAATAAATAAACCTTAGATATCTTGCTGAATTTAGAAATGTATGATTCACGTTCTTATCACTGGTATTGTTTTCGTCTGGGTTTTGGGTGAAATGCTAATTAAATCTAGATAACTCGCCTTCCGTATTCAAAGATTCGTAAATAAAAATTCACTGTGATAGGACGTCATAGAACTCAGTTTAACGGTGCGAGATTATTTCAGCAAGTCCTGAGGTAATCAGTATTTGCACTACACTGTCTTAATTTGGTGTCTATTTACCGCGTACGTCTACTGTAGTTACGAAAATTTTTATTTTTTCATTGTATGACAAAATATAGTGATAATTACAACCAGTGACCTAATTCGAGAATGCCGTTTGAGAGATCGCAAAACGTCAAAACTATATCAGATAACAGTGATATCGCCTTTGAACTGTCATTAAAATGAGATGAGCTTCAAGTGACATATCTCATCTCAATTTTGGAAATACGAAGGCGATAATGTATGTCAATAATGCTATTCATGCTTATGAATTTCTGTTTTGAACGAAACGTAACTGACTAATTTCACGCACTACACGGTTAAGTTAAAGAATGCGCCTGTTATTTATGTCGTCACATACAAAGGAAACGCAAATGAAGCGCGACCAGGTTGACGAAGTTGCGATGTTCTAGGGATAACGCCACTTGTCAAGTAGGGACACGTCAAAAGTGACGGATAGCGATGAAATGGAGAGATCTCCATCATCTCTCTAAAATTGGTCGAATTACCCCCCAGCTTTTTAAAGTGAACAATATTTTTCCCTAGTTCTAGAAAGTAACATAGCTATTATGATTTCAGTTTTCTTTGTGAATTTTGTCAATTTCGAGTAGTTTTTGAAACATTATCAATGAAAAATTCAAACTGTAGGTTTCAAATATACTTATATCAATAAATCGCAATAGTCCTGTTCTAAGAAACATGTTTGTTCACAGAGAAAAATGTCTAAAACTATCAGCATTTTGGAACGGTTAAGGAGCCTGACGGTTTCTTAAACAGCTCAAGTTATCCGTACAGAGTGCAGCGGCCATTTCTTTGTTCTTGATGCCAAATGTGTTCTTTAACAGAACTAATAAGAAACCCTAGAAACTACATGTCAAGTTTATGAACAAAAAGATAAATATATACCTAATTGTGTCTTTTCTACACTCGGGAGGAAAGCGAGATAGTCTTTGCGCGAGGTCGCGTGCGTCGCCGCCGTTAGCGGCTGCTAGAAATTTATAATGATCGATATTCGCCGCGAATGGACCTTGCTCTGGTTATGCGTCCGCGCAGGTCGCCCGATACCGAGTTTTAACCGCCAAGCACCAATTTGAAATTTTACAAAAAAAAAAAATTAAGTTCGGTTCTAACCTAACCTACTTTACTGGCAGCAGTTCGGTTCTGTTGTGGTCGCAGTTCTAACCTAACCTAACCCATTAGGTTCGGTTTTAATAACCTAACCTACTTTACTGGCAGCAGTTCGGCTCTGTTGTGGTCGCAGTTCTAGCCTAACCTAACCCATTAAGTTCGGTTTTAACCTAACCTACTTTACCGCCTAGCACCAATTTGAAATTTTGAATCGTTTTTTTTTCGATATTTTCCGAATTTGACCGAATTTTAAAAATCCGATTTCAGATTCTGACTCAGGAGCCCCAAAAACCCCCGGATACCGAATTTCAGCCTCCTAGAACCAATTTGAAATTTTCTCCATACAAATGGTTTTTTTTCAATATTTTCCAAATTTGACCGAATTTTCGGACAAGATTTCAGATTCATATTTTTGAGCCCCGAGAGCCCCCCGATACCGAGTTTTAGCCGTCTAGCACCAATTTCAAATTTTGCAAAAAAAAAAAAACATTAAGTTCGGTTCTAACCTAACCTACTTTACTGGCAGCAGTTCGGCTCTGTTGTAGTCGCAGTTCTAACCTAACCTAACCCATTTTACTGGTATCAGTTTAGTAAATAAATTCGGCGATATTAATGTTCTGCCATATAAAATTATGAGAAATGAATAGTATGCCAACTGACAATTATGATACTAAATGATTATGAGAAAGAATCATTCGGAGAAAAAATATTCGGTGATAGCTGTTATGAGAAATGAAATTCGGAGAATCGATATTATGCAAGATAAAGCGAACCCGAAAATATAGTCTCAGATTTTCAGTGGTGGGGGTGCTTCTCACTACTAAACTACAAAAAAAAATAGAATAAAATGGATTGACTCGAATAATATACTTACTAATCTACTCGGCTAATTTTTTGGTGTTCAGACACGTTTAGCAACTAAATTACTCGCTACTAGACTAAAATACTAGCCTAGTCCGAACAAGCCTCTTTAGTTACCTGGGGCCTTACCACAATCTTATTAAAAGCTATTCAAATGCAGAGCAGTTCAGATTAGGAACCTAAACTGAATTGCTCAATTTGGTACCATAACAAATTTAAAGCAGAGCTGATTCTCGATCGAATAAAGTGAATGAAAGACCGATATTTGTCTCTGGTCCGCAAGTGAGATGCTACGGAGCGAAAGGGATGCCGCTATGTGAGTTTCGTATATGTTTATCTCTTTCTGACTTCTATCCGTTCGGTAACTAAAATATTATAAATTAATTTCGCAGCACACTTTGTTGGTAATTTTGAAAAGAAAAGACATATATTTAATAGCGGACTTATGTTCTTTTTTTAATTTAATGACAATATTTGCCATACCAAATGCTTTATTGAATGAAATAAAGTTTAAAATGTCTGTATTTCAAAAGAATTGTAGTTAAGTCTCGGAACGTGTGCCGCCTTCTGTCGTTTTTCTTGTCAATCATTGACATGTAAATTTGTTAAATTTCAAATGAATTTTACGTGTTATGCCAGTCTTTGAATTCAGTTTAATCCTCCGCGGATTGAGTGTATTCGTTCAGCGGAAAGAAACTGTGACCACAAAATGCGGTGAAGTAATTTTATCACCCATATAATATCAAGTGTGTCAATGACAATGTTAAGAGCTCCGTGTTTATCGCCAGCTGTCTCCCGCCGAGATTAAGACCTTTGAAATCGGGCTTATATTTTGGACCCCATGATATCAATATTATCCAGCTGCAGTCCCGGCACTACGAGTACTTCAGCTCATTTGTGGTGTGCGTGCCGCGGCCGCTGCAGGACACCATCGCAAGTGCAGACTTCTGGCGGAAGGGTGTTTCGGCGGTTCCGCGGTAATCTGCCGAATTATACACCAGATCAGACAACGCAAAGGACCCACGCGGTTGTGTCGCCTAAATTAACTAGTTTTAAGTCTTGTTTATATGTACTTTTGTAGTTCAGTGCCTTATTGGTTTTATTACTGTAATGTTGTGTAACTTTTGAATAATAAATAAACGTAAATAAATAAATTATCAACTGCTTAAAGATATGTTCAATTATAGTTGTCTATTTTAGGTTCTGTGCAAATGTTTGTAACTCCAGTTCTTTGTTTTACAAAATAGTTTACTTGTTTTTATAATTTAATCTATTAAAAATCATATTGTGGTTTAAGAACTTAACTACCAAATAAAGAAGCATGATGTAAAGCACCCTCGAGCGGCTAATTTAGTTACTACAGTCTGCAATGCTACGGAAAAAAACGTATCTTACTATGAAATCCATACAAAGTTACGAGCTCTTTACCGTAGTATTGCAGTAGTCATAATATTTCGAACCGAAAAACACGAAGTTAGCTATCTACTTATTACCAGTAATGCACTCTTATCTATGCGCATTGTGCATCTTTTTTTTCCGTTGCATTATCCAAGAGATCGTTTTCTAATAACTCGAAAGAAATTAACTCGTCAGACATCTGAAAAACCTGTCAAACACCAGGGCCCAATTGGGGTTGAAAGTTTTTATGGAAATCGTGTGATTTTTGAGTAGGTAAGAGATGTTTGAGTTAGAACTTTGTTTACAGATTCTCCATCAATGTGAAAGTATATGTGTGAGGAAATATTTTCGTGTATGAACTCTGCTCTGCATTTATTTTTGGAATATAATCTTCTAAAAGGATTAAATTTAAGGCAATTAGATGGTAAAACTTTGTATGAAAAACGTTAGATCCTCTACATTAGAGCATTATTGTCTCAGTTAGTAATATAATTGTAATTAACTGAGATTACTGATTTAAACGGTATCCGGAATTCCTATCCTTAAGAGGATTAAACGGAAAGCCAAGGTTTGTATGAGAAATGTATTATTTTTTTAGTAAGACTTGAGTAACAACGCAAATTTCAACGTCTTTAAAAATAAAAAAAAACTCGTGTTATAAGGTTTTAAACTTTCCATGAGGTACGACGATGAACTATTACGAACAAGTGTTAGGTATCTTGCGATCACAACGCACCTAGATTAGTCTCGATAAATAAGTCGCCATTACATAATTAGTCGCCATTGTCAATAAAGTAGGACGATTCAAAGTTTTATTTAGGTAATACGACGACGACAGAAAAATTAAGAACATTTTGATGGGAACAAGGTAAAGGTATGAGTATAGGTTTTAAGAAACAATAAAACGGTAGGAAGTTACACAGATACGTTTCCAGACCTGTGCGAGAGAAGCCGCGGGCAAAAGCTAGGAATTAATAAATATTCAACACAAAACTATCCAGAACAATACATTCAATGAGGAACTTTTTATGAGTCGCAAAATTTGACACTCGTGCGATTCAGTTTCGTCTCAAGTGACACATCGTGGTACGAAAAGTACTTGAAATGAGAGAATGAAATAGTTGAGACGCTCTTACTGAACTGCATCTGAACCGAGTCGTAAATACAATGTCATGGTATGAAATAGCGATACAGTTCAGTTTAGGGCCTAAAGTGAGTCGCATTAAGAGATCGTGGTAAGGCTGGTAAACAATAATATTACTCTCCTTATAATAACAATAATACAACTAAAACTGGGTAAATAGTACAGTTAAATAGCCAAAGTACGTTTAAATTTAAACCTCAGATTTCACTCTTACGACAGCATGCTCGATATGCTGGCAGCCTTGTCTTTCTCTGATCGCCAGATCGCTAGAACAGCCCAAGGGACCAAAGTCAGCATTTCTAAAAGACCATGGGTCTACTTTACCGATATGCTCTATTCGAAGTAATGGTATAGATATTTTATTCCTCAATGAGTCTTAATTTGAATGAATGTTAATAATCCCAAATCTGGATAATGTCCGTTATATTATGTCGCTGTGATAAAGATAAGATTTTCCTAAAGGATAACTGGAAGCCTTTTCGAAGGTTTTTTCTATCTAGCCTTTTTAGCTTTTGGCCAAAAATAATCACGAGGAACACAGGTATACTAACCAAATCTTGATAGACTAATCGCACCTTTTGAATTATAGTGACCTAATTCAAAATCGTTGACACTTCCATTTTAAATTATATATTTAGAATTAAAGATACCTAATTGTAAAACTCCAAGATTTTATAATTAGGTCACTATAGTTCTAAAGGTGCGTAATATTGATCTTAGATCATTCAGATTTATTTAAACTATTTCTATTAGGAAACATCGCAAGCTTGTCTAAACACAAATTTTAGTGTACTATATTTAGGGTGATTCTTGAAAGGGTCAATTTACAGCGTCCAGAAGGATAAAGTACCCGCACAATTGAAATAATTGACCATAGTATTTTTTATATATTACATTAGCACCTAATCTAACTGGAGCATGATATATTTTTTGTTTAAGTTGAGTATAATTAACTGTAAAAAAATATTAAACACATAAAACTTTATTCCCTTGGTGCGTCCATTCGCCATTTTTTTAACAAACTACCCCAAAAAGTACATGTTGTGAATTGAAATCAAGTATAGAATTGAGTTAAATTATTAGAATATAAGTTATTTATTTAGAAGAAAAAATATGGTTGCTGTGTGTATCGTAATTTAAAAAAAAAACTATGTTAAAGGTTTGTCCAGAGCTAAGCTATGATTCCCCTGGTGCCTCATTCAACAGGGCGCACATCCCTACTTAAACGTCATCTGACCAGTTGCAATGGCCGGGCTTGGCAAACGTCAGTAACGCTTCCAGATATGCGGGGAATGGTCGCGACTAGTTGCTGGAATTCTTAGCTATGAAGGCTAATATATGATTCACTTGGCTTTGGTTCACTATGATTTTGATTCCCTTGATTTTTTATATAAAATTTTATATCTGCAATAGGTACTTAGTGTTTAGTAAAAAGAAAACTACATGAATGCCTGCATGTGTTGACTTAATAGTTGTTCTTATAATAATTTAAGTTTCGGCAGAAGCGACAAAAAACATACTTTTTTCTTATTCCTCTGGTTCTAATTTCGAACAAGGGAATCACAGTTTTCTTGTTTTTTCATGAAAAGAAAATAAATTTCCCTTTAATTCGCGCTGCAGATGACTGAATCATTGATTTAGAATTTTATTCCATTTAGGTACATGGTCTCTAATGATTTTGAGCTGAATTCAAGAGAAGATGCTTATGCCCAGCAATTTTTATACCTCGACGGTGGTTCGATTATTAAGAAAATTGCCAATTAATTCGAATAAAACACTGTGAATTTTTGTATCCCTACACTTTGTAAAACTTTTTATTTATGTAAGAAAAACTGATCTGAATATTATTCCCCTGTACTTTTTTTTATGATTCCTTTGGCGTTTTTCTTATTCCCATGTCATCTTTTCTTATTCCCCAGGCGGCGAAAACATAAAGTGGTATATTTCTGTATTAAATTGACTAAAAGTGGTGCCTATTTGATAAATCTGCGTAAAATTAAATACAATTTCATATTTTCTAGCAAATAGGTAAAAAAATATAAAAATAAAAATCGCCAAGGGAATCACATGAAGAATTCGATTCTCAAGAATGACCCATTTATCAGTGTCATTGACACTGCATCCCGTTAACGTAACAGAAGATAAACACTTTCGCTTGAGTAATTAAAGTAACCACCTGACAGCTGACGTCTTTAGCATAATGACTAGCTATTAATATGACCACTCTGCTACTAAAACACGCTTATATACAAAAAGACGTAAGACGTGAACATTTCTAAAATATGTATTGGCTTTTAGTAACTAAGTATGAGAGTTTTTGTGAATCAGTGCAAAGCGTACCTTCTGATATTTGTAATTATAATTTTCTTCTGTGTCTGGTGGACGACGCAGAGGATTGACTGGACAGAAAAACAGATAGACATAGATAAGGAAGTGCGTGGAAGGGTAAAAGAGAAAAGTGATGTTGAGTTGTTGTTGTTAAAAACCACAGAGAAGGGGCAGGATGTTTGGTCACCTGATATGCAGAAGATAAGAGAAGATTGAGGGAAAAGGGAAGAAGGAGATTTAATCATACCCAATTAGGAAATATACTGCGAGTTGTAGCAGGATGACAAAAGAAGTATACTGTTATTGTAGTATTACTTGTTATGGACGGTTTTGGCCTGGAAGCTGCACTTTGTGATGGAAGCAAGCCGTTTTGCACAGTGATAATTTAGACCAAAATAAACGATTTCACTCGAGGCGAAATTAGTTTCACCCCTTAGGATAAGAGATGGCGCCACTTATTCAAAAAAAGTTTAAAAAATTGTAAATCCTGAACGGATACTCCGATTTTGACGAAAGAGGTGCCAAACGGCAGATAATTACCCAATTTAACATAAAAAAAATTGAAAACAGGTAAAAAATTATTTTCGATACCCAAAAAATTATAATTTCTGAAAAAATATTTAAAATTTGTGATTTTTTGAAATTTTACTCGCAAAAATGTATGTACATGGTACTTTTTTTATTTATTTATATTAATATACAACTAATTTTACATTTATGAAAAAAGACCGCATATCATTTGCTCGTATAGTTTCAAAGTTATTGAAGAATACAGACATGGCGCCGCTGGGTCAAAAAATCTTACAAAAATCTAAAACCTCAACGGATATTCCGATTTTGATAATTAAGGTGCTAATCGACAGATAATTACTTAAATTAGTTTTAAAAAATAAAATAAAAATTCAAATAGGCAAAAAGGAAAAAAAAAACACATTTAGCAAAAAAGAATTCATGTTTTTGGGGGCTTTATGTAATTTCATACAAAAAAAATGTATGAATGTATGGCTTTATTTTACTTATGTATATTGTAACACTATTAATTGATCGATTAATAAAAAAACCGCATATCAAGAGCTTGTACAGTTCCAAAGTTATTGAATATTTTAGTATAGGGTGCTGCCGGTGCGATGTTGCCGCCGCACGTGCAACTTATGTACATGTATTTATTAAAGTATTCTCCCGTTTCGAAGGTACTGATTGCTCTGAAAATATAACCACAGTTGAAAGTACAAATAATAATCATCACAAGTAGCACACAACACACTTATATCCCTTAAAACAGCTTAAATTAGAGTTTTAACGGGTGAATAGGCTCTTATACAACCTGTTTGCTAATGTCACAAGTATATTTTACTTACTTTACATTTTATTTTCACTAAACTTTGCATTGTAATGTAACGTGCAAGTTAGGCCGTTGCATCGGCTGCAACAACGCATTTTGCCACAGCCCGATTTGCACCCATAATGACTGTTCTATTGTGATTTGTGGATCGCACCTGCAATCTGCTTCCAACGCCATTCGACTCCCAAAAAGAAAGGACTTGGGACTGAATATATATCCAAATTAGACGTTTTTTTCACATTTGGCTCGCTTAAAACGCTACACGCAGAACATGTTGTTCAATGGCAGCTGAAGTAGTCGGCGAAAGGCTTGTCGCCAGCTCTGTGAAAGCATCGAAGCATTCAAATTGTAGTCGTCAGTGCGACGGTCGTACTAGTAGCAGTTTACAAAACAGTTATTACTTTAATGATGACTGCACTTCAAAGCTTTCATCTGTGAAAGCGTCTAATTTCAATACAATAAGAAAAGAGACCTGTTTTAAAACATGCATGTTATACCCTGAAATAACTACTGCTTTTACAAATACATCGCTATCTATAGAAATTCTCTCTGGATACGTAATGGCTCATGTGAAACGGTTACTTAGGGCCATTTTTGCTTCTTTTTGTTTGGGGTGTGTTTACATAATTAATGTCATTCATTATTACCTATAACAAAAATGTTTATTTACCGCAATTAAGTCCCGTTTTATTATTTTAATATAATGTGTGAAAATCGTGTAAGATTCAATCAAAGTCTATATTAATGTCATTCATTGGTTCTCAATTAATCGTAACGTTGTTGGTCCCAGATTCACATGCAGGCTATACGATGCTCCAACAGAGCATATACTGTTAATGCGATTCGAAAAGATCTGTTTAAACTAAAAAACACTAAACTAAACAAGCTTGTGTCCATTTCAGCTGCCATTGAATACCGTTTCATGCAAACCAAGTGTGGGTTCACGTTTTAATTTGGAAATATCGAGGCCCAAGTCCTTCTTTTTGGGAATGAAACGGCATCAAAGGTAGATGGAATCCACAATAGTTGAAGGTTAGTTCAATTTGAAAACTCCTTGAAGATTATGGATACAAATTGGGCTGTGGCACAAGGACAATGCGTTGTTGTTGCTGATGCGACGGTCTAACTTGCACGTTACAATGCAAAGCCTGCAAAGACCAAAGTGAAAATAAAACGTAAAGTAAGTAAAATATTGATTCAGAAATGCTATTTAGCATCTAATATACTTGTGATATTAGCAAACAGGTTGTATAACAGCCTATAGTCACCCGTTAAAACTCTAATTTAAGCTGTATAAGGGATATAAGTGTGTTGTGTGCTACTTGGGATGATTATTATTTGTACTTTCAATTGTGGTTATATTTTCAGGGTAATCAGTACCTTCGATGCGGGAGAATACTTTTATAAATACATGTACATAAGTTGCACGTGCGGCGGCAACATCGCACCGGCACCCTATAGTAAAATATTCAATAACTTTGGAACTGTACAAGTTCTTGATATGCGGTTTTTTATTAAACGAGCAATTAATAGTGTTATAATAAACATAAGTAAAATTAAGCCATATTCATATATTTTTTTATATGAAATTACATAAAAGTCCAAAAAAAAAATGATTTTATTTTTCAAAATGTGTGTTTTTTTTGTATTTATTATTATTTTTGCCTATTTGAATTTTTATTTAATTTTTTAAAACTAATTTAAGTCATTATCTGTCGATTAGCACCATAATTATCAAAATCGGAATATCCGTTGAGGTTTTAGATTTTTTGTAAGATTTTTTGACCCAGCGGCGCCATGTCTGTATTCTTCAATAACTTTGGAACTATACGAGCTAACGATATGGGGTTTTTTTTTATAAATGTAAAATTAGTTGTATATTAATATAAATAAATAAAAAAAGTACCATGTACATACATTTTTGCGAGTAAAATTTCAAAAAATCACAAATTTTAAATATTTTTTCAGAAATTATAATTTTTTGGGTATCGAAAATAATTTTTTACCTGTTTTCAATTTTTTTATGTTAATTTGGGTAATTATCTGCCGTTTGGCACCTCTTTCGTCTAAATCGGAGTATCCGTTCAGGATTTACAATTTTTTAAACTTTTTTTGAATAAGTGGCGCCATCTCTTATCCTAAGGGGTGAAACTAATTTCGCCTCGAGTGAAATCGTTTATTTTGGTCTATGTTATCACTGTGCAAAACGGCTTGCTTCCATCACAAAGTGCAGCTTTTTTTCATAACAAATAGTACTATTGCTCCGCCCACAAAAAATTACTAGCTCTTATATTTGAAGAAAATATATTCATAGAATACTTTTTGTATTACAACAGTAAAGAATACTGCATAAAAGGTTCCGTACCAATAAATATATATAATATATTTTATTTTTGACTTTTTTATTTATTTTTAGTATTTTGTTGTATAGTGACCATACTCTATGTAAATTTCGGGTGTCTGCCTACTACCATTCGACTGTTACGAAAAAAATTTATATATTTTTTTACTTTTTTAACCAAACTAATACCTGCGGACAGACCGCGGAGGCTTAGTAATATTTATTTTTATTTATAATAGGGTGCTAAATAGGACACTTGGGGTAAGGAGCCCTAAAAAAAAAATTTACACACATGAATTTCCTACCTCGTAGGAAACTAATACAGAGCAGAGTAGACCCAAAATGTACCCTTTTAATGTCAGCCAGTTCGTCGACCCGTTAGCTGTTTGCACAATACACAAGGCCAGAGATAGGCTTAGACTTTTGTCTATTGTCTACGCTCCTATCTAGATCTTGGCATCTTTAATTGTAACGACTATAGTCACGCTTTCTTGATCTACGCACTCGAATTTACACGAGGTGCGAAGCCGTGATAGATGGACGATAGGTTTTTTGTTCATGTTTTATGCTTTAAACTCCGGCGGGCACACGTGATGAACGGTTGTTTTTATTTGCCGCGATATTAAAGGTATACCGACAAGTGTAGATATTTTTTTAAAAACCTTATTTTTTTTAAAGGAAGGATAAACCCCCTCAATCCTGGAAAACAGTTACAGATTTTTCTGTAGCTTTAAAAAAATTAAAGAGATGATACTGTTACGGCTGCTTTGACACCGTCGAGGTTTCCATATAAGACCTGTCTGTGAGAAAAGGCGGGAAACGCATTTTCATCTTATTTTGTGAAACATGTATACACCATATTTTTGTTATTTTTTTATTATTATGGTACCAGTGGTTAATTTTTTTATCTTATTTAAACCATTAATACAAAGATCAAAGCTTAAAGAAAAATTAAAAAAGGAGCTACCTGGTAGAATGGACTGGGAATCGAACCCGGTACCTCTGCATTACCGGTCCAGCGCGTTAGCCACTTCGCTACCCTCGCTCCACGTAGACCTGACGAATTTTTCCTATGCTTTGTGTGTCGATCTTTGCATTGTTTATTTGAAAGGTTTTTACACCTTAGCGACCTCTATATGAATAGTACGTTAAATATTCACATCTTACCGCACCACTTTACAGCGGTGAACGAGCAAGCGAGAGAGGGCGCTGTTAGTTTTTATAAATTTATGAAACATGTAATGTCTCATTTTTTTTAATGTGGGTACACCACAATTTTTATTTAAACCATTAATACAAAGATCAAAGCTTAAAGAAAAATTGAAAAAGGAGCTACCTGGTGGAAGGGACCGGGAATCGAACCCGGTACCTCTGGATTACCGGTCCAGCGCGTTAGCCACTTCTTTATCTTATGTTTTAAGGCTACAGAATATTTCACCGATAATATTTTACCATCAATATTACTTATTAGGTAACCTTTATTGTGATTGTTTCTGAATGACTTTTATGAAAAAACGTTGTGCTATATTTATTAAAGAGCCAAATTGAGACCGAAACTATGCGAGCACTTTCACTCTGCTACAAGTGCGAATTGCAGTCACAACAATTGATACAAAAATCAAAGCTCATAGAAAAAATTAAATGAAATTGAAAAGACCGGGATTCGAACCCGGTACCTTGCCGGTCCAGCGCATCAACCTTTCCGCCACCCTAACTCCCAGCAACCTTTCGAATTTTTCCTTATGCTTTGTGTGTCGATCATTGCATTGTTTTTTGAAAGGCTTTACACCTTAATGGAGGCAGAGGTACCGGGTTCGAATCCCGGTCTCTTCCACCAGGTGACTCATTTAAGTTCTTCATTGAGCTATGATCTTTGTATTAATGAATACCTCAATGATGGTTTAATAATATAAAAATTGTGGTGTACGTGTACCCACATAAAAAAAATGAGACATTACAAGTTTTATAATTATTATAACACTTTTTATTCCAATCCACCCAAAGATCGATCACGCTTAAGATCCGAGCAATTAACTCTTAAGCGGATCTCAGCAAAAAGCACGGTCATCGACTCAGCACGCTCCCATTCCTACATATGACCTACCCCTCATAACCGTACACCCAGTTAGCTGCAGAGATGTAGCGTAACAATTATTAATTGCGAATTAACATACGAGATGGCGTAAAAAGCAAAGATCGATGCACACGACCGCCGCCGGAGCAGCCGGCCACGGAGGAATGTGGATGAAATATGGTCAGGTTTTAATTAATTTTGCTTCGGTGAAAATGCGAATCTGGAGTTAGTTATGGCACTGGAGCGGGGTTAAACAATGATTTAGAACTAATTAGAAATTGTACAATAATGTGTACTTTCCTTATTGCATAATTGCTTTTTCCAAACTGTTCAACTGTTTCATTTACCAACTCATTCATTTCAAGAAAACTGTTATTTCTGAAACCAAGTCGGGGAGAGGGAGATGAAATACTCAGGAAATGAAAAAGTGTCTACATAACTGGCTGGTCACATCTGTCGCAGAACCGATGATCGGTGTAGTAGACGAGTTCTCGAGTGGAGACCACGACTCGGCAAGCGTAGTGTAGGACGCCCTCCGGCCAGATGGACCGACGACCTGAAAAAAGTGGCTGGTGGTGACTGGATGGCGAAAACGGGAGATCGGGCCATGTGGCGAACCCTGGGGGAGGCTTACGTCCAGCAGTGGACTGCAATAGGCTGAAATGATGAATGATGAATGATAACTTGCTAGATTTTTTTGGGTTTCAATCAGTCTCTCTTTAAATACTTATTACAATAAAAAAAACTATTATGATCTATTTGATAATATGCTTTCATATTTATATGTATATATACACCTAAAATACATAATCGTAACAAATGTAAGTATATGCTCCTGTTTAGGTACTCTGATAATGAAAGAAACTTTGTTACAGATAAAAAACCATTAAATTGTGTTTATTTACAATCTACTCTGACAATCAATCTCTTCTCTAGAATCACATGATCTAAACATTGTAAAATCTTTAAAATTCCGATATTTAATACACACATACTTTTACTCCATTAACTTCTGTTTAACTGATCAGTTGTATAATTTCCTATTTATAATAACTTTATAATAGTGTAATTTTCCAAAACTAATATAAATTTTAGCTCTGATTAAATAATCATCCATGTTCCGAGTATGATTAAATATATATTTCCATGAAAGCATTGGATAATTCGAGTTTGGATTAATAAATTTGATATCGGCTGGAGCGCCTGCGCAGTCGGAAGAACTGACAGCAGCAGCGGCGCGGGCGCATGACAGAATACAATTAGACTAGCCGCGATCCGCGATGTAGTAGCTTTCCAGCAATCTATCTATCTATGATCAGCCACAGACGTCTACTGCTGAACATAGGCCTCCCCATAACTCGCCACAAAGTGTGAAACTGCGATCCCGTGCAGCCCGCTTCCATTGATTCCCCGCTACCCTCACGAGGTCATCCGTCCATCTAGTCGAGGACCGACCCACGCTGCGCTTTCCTATACGTGGTCGCTACTCTAGGATTTTCCAGCTATCGTATTCACCAAGTTGCAAAATGTGAAAGACTAGTCACTCATATGACACTTTATACTCTCGCGGTTTGTACTCATAATTAACACAAATTATAACGGGTCTAACGCGATATTTCTTATTTACCTTCATAGTATCAATCAACCATTATAATCATAATACTTCGTTTCTTTGAGTGCATTTGACAATCGCTATTTCCAAATTAAGGGTGTATTAATTTGGAAATGTCCAATATACTGGACAAAACTTATGACCCTCTTTTTGTATTTTTCTCTGAACCGCAATCGTTTGAACTATCGATGTAGTGTTCTTTGCCAAAGTTTAGTGTTCTTTGCCAAATTAAGGGATACCCAGCCTATTGGGCCCTGATTTTGACCGTGAACTGCCTTTATTTGATGCCTCTGACACTAGCGGATTTTCAGAATGCCACTCCAACTCTTGCGTGGTTGTTTTGTTTTATGGTAGAAAGTTACATTGAAATGCTAAATTGCTATGTATCTTTCTGAAAATTAATGGTTCTCGAAAATGAAGGCATTATTTTTTCCAAAGAAAATATGGAGGTTCTAACTCGGAATTAAATACCAAAAGTGTATTTGCTTGTTATAGTCAGTGCCGGAGCTCTGGATCAACGCCATAGGGTAATTTTCTGAAGTCACTATAAATTAATAGACATATAGACACTGAAATACTTACACGAAACGGTCGAGTTGTTTCTTTTTATTCGGTTTACTTATAAATTTTTCGGCTGATTTTCAAATACTCCTACTTACTCAAATGAACAACTGTAGTTTAGTAATTTGTAACTACGTTTTGTAAAAGTGTAAATTGACGTTTTCTCTTTCGTTTTCAAATGTTTTTATCTCCAATATTAACTATCCAATGATAATGATAATGATAATAGGTACATACCTACTTCATAGTCCTTGTTGACCTCAAGCTAAGAACTAAATCGTAACAAGGCTCGGAACCGGACGTGGCAGGTGCTACCAGGGTTCACGCGGGTTCACTCCCCCCTCCCCCTCCCAGCCCGACCCCTCCAACCCCCCAGCATCCGTGCAAACCTGTTCCTCTAATAATATAACGTAGAAATGAAAGATTAATGAGAACAACCAGTGCACGCCTCTTTCACTTGTTTTAGTGGTGGCCGCGAGTGGTTATGAAAAATGCCGATATCGATTTTCTAATTCTTCAGGAAAACGTTTTCTGTCGCGGAAGACATATTCTTCTGTTCTACCAACTTTATAATTTTTTTTAAATTCTCCATTTCATATCTCTTTTCTATTACTTTTTAGGGTTCCGTACCCAAAGGGTAAAAACGGGACCCTATTACTGAGACTTCGCTGTCCGTCCGTCCGTCTATTACCAGGCTGTATCTCAAGAACGGTGATAGCTAGACAGTTGAAATTTTCACAGATGATGTATTTCTATTGCCGCTATAGCAACAAATAAAATAAATATTTAAGGGGGGCTCCCATACAACCAACTTGTTATATATTATGGCACGGAACCCTTCATGCGCGAGTCGGACTCGCACTTGCCCATTTTTTTTATGATTTGGGTATTATATGACTTACAATTACCAACTTCAAAGATATTTCAAACGAAATAGAAGTTAGTTGTTGATTATAGGATGTTTCATATTATAGCGTGGTTTAAGGGTTATATTTACTTTTTAGTCTTTATTGGAATGGTCTAATTACATAAAATAAAATGTATTTAAATACAACAATTTAAACGGATTATATAGCGTATATTAATTATTTGAACCTCCCTGACGTTTCGCTAACTTTCTAGTTACCGTTTTCAAAGGTTGACTGAGAATCACAATTATTTTTTGTCAAAGTTACATGAGAGGGAGGCCTTTGCCCAGCAGTGGGACAATATAGGCTCTTAATAAATACAAATAAATAAAGTTACATTTGCGCAAACTACTCATTTTATAAATGAGTTAAACAAATTAAAAATGTAATCCGTTTAAATTGTTTTATTTAAATGTTAAAAATATTAAAATGCCTTTCGTCATCTAGTACCTATATCGCAAGCGTTCTTGAGCTTAATTTGGGACTAGATCGATTTGTGTGAGGTTGTCTGATATTATTTATTATATTAGGTACCTGTAT
The DNA here is from genome assembly GCA_905147355.2 of Apotomis turbidana. NCBI lineage: Eukaryota > Metazoa > Arthropoda > Insecta > Lepidoptera > Tortricidae > Apotomis > Apotomis turbidana. The sequence continues at coordinate 5,814,314 of LR990293.1, forward strand.
TTTCTAAAAAGTATAAAAATATCGTAAACATCGATATTGCAGCCCTCTCTAGAGGCAATGAAGTCCGCGCAGATAAAATATCGGCGCGCGGCCGGTAGCCGGACAGCCGGACACATCCTCGCTGTGACACCGCTTTAATTACGCGTGCATTCTCTCACTTCAATATAAATAACTAAACCATTGATACAAAGATCAAAGCACAAAGAAAAATTGACGGTAGAGACCGGGAATCGAACCCGGTACTTCGATTTTCTGGATTACCGGTACCCAACGCTAGATAACCAATCCAATTTTTCCTTATGCTTTGTCTGTCGATATTTGCATTGTTTTTTGAAAGGGTTTACACCTTAGCGACCTCTATTGTGAATATGTTAATATTCACATCTTACTGCAGAACTTTACGGCAGTGAACGAGCAAGCGAAAGAGGGCGCTGTTATTTATAAATTTATGAAACATGTAATGTCTGATTATTTTTTAATGTGGGTTACACACCACAATTTTTATATTAAACAATTTATACAAAGAGCAAAGCACAAAGATAAATTGAAATGCTTAACCTGGTGGATGTGTAACCTGGTGGTTTGTGTTTTGATCTTTGTATGAATGGTTTAATATAAAAATTGCGGTGTGTACCCACATTAAAAATTAATGAGACATAATATGTTTCATAAATGTATAAATAATTAGTTTTCCTGCATGACAATCGCATTTTTGGACATCCTTTGGAAACCGTACCTTTTTTTCTTTGTGGCTTTCACTTCCTGCTAATTTTAGTAAGAGATATTTCGCCAATGTCGTTCAGCTTTATTCTTTTATTTTGCATACCGCATCGGATATGTGAAGAGTCAAGTTGCTCAATCACTCTGCTGCCTTATTTCTATATGCAAAACATAGTCTCCATTACAAATGAAATTGGATGATAATATAAATCGGGACAAGTGGCGTACTCTCGTTTCATATCGTGAAATTGGGCTTACCATGGTCAGAAGAAGCAACTTTACCAACACACCAAATTTTATTAAAATCTAAGAAAAAGAACAAATTGACAACAAAATAAAAATTTGCCCATTTGGTACAGGAATGGCTCGATATCCAATGATGTATGTAACTTTTTACTTCACCTGACTATGTAGCGCGATCGAAATATCTTCTAGTAGGTACAGTACGATTAAAATCAGTTAACACTTCGGCTTTTCTCGGGTATCATCGCCTAAATCCGGAGACGAAAATGACACGAAATACATTACCGCGATTTCTTTTAGGTAGCATTCAATTTGAAGTATCATAAACGCAATGCAACGCACCTGCCAAGATGACATTACTAACCGGTAGACCTAAGAAATTTATTATGCAGAAGCGACATGAATTTTAACATTCTTGTAGGTATACAATATATAAAAAACATATATAAGTCAATATTTTACTGTTTGATGTAAGTAGTTACTACGATATTACGTCGAATTAATAATTAATAATAATCACCAATAAAAAATAAAAAAAACTGATTTCAACCGATTTTTGTTGATATTTCAGAAACTGCTTGACCGATTTTGATAAAATTTACATGGGACCATCTCGGAAGTATACCCTATCAAATACGAAAAGAATTTTGTAAATCGGTCATATCTGTAAATTGATAACTCTATGTGAGAGATGAGGGATTCACGACAATTACCGAGGTTGGCCGAAGCGTTAACTGATTTTAATCCTACTGTAAGTACAATACAAAACGATGATTTCTACACCTATGACTTCTTTAACACGGTGTTCGCATGTGTGTCGGTACGTCAACAGTTCACCGTCGCGAGTGAAGACATAAAGGCCGCAATAACCCAGTCGCACAAGAAACCGTGATGCCTTGTACGGTCCGACGCCTATTTACAACGTTTTTCAGCTATGCCACGCTATGTCATTCAAGAATTGTCAATGTTAGTGGGCAAACTCAGCAGTGTTAAATTTGAAGACAATAGGCCACAATAAGCGCAGTGTAGGACGACCACCTGCAAGATGGTCGGACGACCTGGTTAGAGTTGCGGGGACTCGCTGGATGCGGGTCGCTGCTATCCGGCCCATGTGGAAATCTATTGAGGAGGCCTGTGTCCAGCAGTGGACGTGCTATGACTGAAATGATGATGATGATGAGGCCACAAATACCTAGTTGCACAAGAAACCTTGTACGGTCCGATGCCTATTTACAACATTTTTCAGCTATGCCACGCTGTGTCATTCAGAAAGGCAATACTGTGTACTGTTATAATTTGGCTCTAATTAATATCTTGACGACATTAATTTATTAAATGTTTGATATGTGATTATTTGTTTTGTAATGGATTTTGCTGTTCTTGTTGTTGCTGTAAATTATTATTATTTTAACTGACGATCTCGATCATATTATAGATGCATGTAAATTTTATTGACTTAGTGTAATTTAAAATGTCATTTTATTTTATGAAAAAAAAAAAAACTAATCTAATCATTTGCAGGTTGGAAGTCGAAATCAAATGATAACCTGACTTTGTTATGTTGATATACTCGTAGTACAATTATTGGTGAAAACGCAGAATCATCTATTGTAGCTGAAATAATAGCCCAATACGCGAAGGGTTTTGAACTTCAATAACACACAAGTGCGTGGTTTTTTGTAGTCAGTTAGAGTATATTGAGTTGGTACTAATAGGTGTGGACATTTTCTAACGGATCGGGTAGGTGTAAAAAAAGTTTTTGTAACCAACCTCTGTAAATCTTAGAAAAAATTATTCAAATGAATTTCTTTTGCTCAAGGGCATCGCATTTTACATTCTGTTTCATAAACGTGACAAATATGTCCGATTGCGACGGGTAAATAGTTGACAAAATTGTCAGTGTCAATCGCGATTCATAAAGGTCTACAATTGTCAGTTTTAAAATGTCAGTATTTAAGAAAATTGTCAAGACTTTTTTGTCATGGTAATCGACATATTGCCATAAATTGCGACAAATATGTCACAGCATACATTTTTGTTAAAATGATATAGCAGTATGAGAGCAGCAATAAAAATGTTTGTCTTAGATTAGCATTCATCAGATAATTTTGACTAGCATTCTAGGATTTGTTCGGTAACTTGCAACAAGTAAAATGGACTCGAAAATAATAATTTTGGGCCTTATACAAGACAACCGAGAAATATTGTTTGGCCAATTTAGTGAACATTTAACGCACGAAAAAAAAATGGATGGAAATCGCAGAGCAATTGAAGGGATTGGGTATATTTAGCAAATATTGGGCCCGTTAAATCATTGAATTCGTTTGTATATAAATACGCATAAAATTTGCTGAGTGGGAGTAAGTGCGAAATTTCTCGTTGTTGAGTTTTGTAATTCTTGTCCTATTTTAGTTATTAAGTATTCGACGGTAGTTTTACAAACTCGAAATTTTTCTATAAATGTGGGGTCAACCACGTTAAAAGTAAAGTTTGCCCGACGACGCCGACGTATTGGATGAACTAAATATTCTTCATCACTGTTGCTACGTATTAATGTGTCGATGTTAGCACCATTTCACTGGTAATAAGTAATTAGTTAGTGAGAAGTAGCCGCTGACATTGGGTGAGGTCGCCTGTCAGAAATCTTCGACAAGTGTACAAATCTGTCAACTTGTAATTACAATTTTGTGTTTCATAAAACAAATATGTCAAGTTTTTCGCTACAAATTGTCACCTGTCGCCTGTCAAGGGAAAATGTTTATGAAACAGAAATATGTCAAAATGTCGCGACAATTTGACATAATTGTAATTTTTTCACCACAACTTATTTGTCATAGGTAATGTTTATGAAACGAAAGATTGTCAAAATGTCGAATTGTCACCTGTCACCTGTCGCCTGTCATTGTCACGTATATGAAACAGGGCCCTGCAAGGAAAGATACTGTATTTTATTGAGAAATACAGGGGCGCTTGAAAGATACATGTATTTTTCATGTCAGTTTCATCTCTAATCATGGTACAGCGTCGAATTTAGAAAGTGTGAATAACGCCCGAACAGGAGATAAATTTGAAACCAATAGGACTCGCCGATTATGGAGTGGTTGATCGCGGATACATTACAAATTATTTTTAATTAAATCGAGGACTGGAAAGCAGTAAGTACTAAGTGTACTAGAAGTATGTTACGCACGATCTACTAGAGATTGAGAAATATAAGGCACTTATTAGTAATGGGATTGGTAATAGGAAATGTCATTTTGATCCCCATTTCATTTCATTTATTTACTTATTCCTTAACAATTTACATCGTATTGGAAATAATATGTATGTAGGTATGTATGTACTTTATGTAAACACTTTATTGTACACAACAACTGGTTACAAATGCATTGATAACAAATGAAATATGTACAAAGGCGAACTTATCCCTATTAGGGATATCTTCCAGTTAACCTTTGAGCAATTGAAGGAATGGGTATTTGAAGAAAATAAGCACACTACACTGCGTACAAACGAGATATATATATATAATACTTAATAAAACTATGAGCATATAAACTAACTAATAATACACATATTTATACTAATTATAAGATATATATATTATTATACACATAATTCCTAGAAATGATTTATATGATTGATTATGACTATATAGTATATACGTATTAGGCAATTCTAAAGTTGTATTGAAAATCAGTTTCATATAGCAACGGGTCATTATTTGAGGAAAAATATTAACAGCGCGATGCAGGATTTGCATGGACGTGCGGCGCCAGCCTAACAGCGTCAAATTGTTGGCAATCTATTGGTCTGCTCATCTCGTCACACGCGAGAATAAGTCACGCCACAGTTAATATTGCCACACATTTCCATAGAACAATTTGAACGGATTATATCGAAAACATCACTAATTATTTTAAGCCTCCCTGAAAAAATAAATTCTTATTTTAAATAATTTAAATTTTCCCCTTTTTTCTCAGTCAACCTTTGACAATTGACAACGGTAACTGAGAGTTGCCGAAACGTCAGGGGGACTCAAATAATTAATATAGTCCGTTTCAATTGTGAGAGTTTGTTCCTAAAGTAAGTTGTTTCCAAAGAGCGACCAGTACCAGGCTAAAAATTCAAGTTACAAACGAGTCGACACGCGCGCGGTACGCAAGAAGGTTAATATTAACTAGCCTATATATCAAAAAGCCCCGAGTATCTCCTTCCAGCAATCGAAGTAGGAAATTGAATTCTTCCAATAACTGGTAACCCTACAACGTACGTATACCAAAATTCTACGCTTTAAGGTTACGCCGCTAAAGTTGAAAGTAGTGCTGCAGTGCTGTGGGTGGTTGTCTGGGGTTGCTATAAATCAGGTCGGCTAATAATCTGCGCAATTGATTTACTTCATTGTAAACAATTTGCAAGTTGCGTCGAGTATTGTTGGGCACTGGGCATTGTGGTAAGGTGGCAGTAGGGACTCCATGGCCAATAGGAATCGTGGATAAGTCTCCTAAACTGTATAGGAAGTTGCTTATTCTTCGATTGCTTTAAGTCAATCTTAGACGTTTTGGGATCATATCTCATGACACCGGGCAGGATGTCAAGCTAAATTCGAAAAAAAAAACAATTGACGACGCATCAAGCGTGAGCGATGCTGCCAAGTTTAGCTTGAAATGCACTCAATTGCATTAATTTGCGATGATTCTGATGCGTATAAGTACAAGTAATCAAACGCTAAAGTTAAAACGTTTAGATTTTACATCTGCATTAGGTTTGCACATTTACATTTTAAAAGGATATTCATTTTAATTTGCGATGATTCTAATGCATATAAGTACAAGTAATCAAACGCTAAAGTTAAAACGTTTAGATTTTACATCTGAATTAGGTTTGCACATTTACATTTTAAAAGGATATTCATTTCCTTGTCCCCATGAGGTTTGGCAACTGTCTTAACGGGTAAGTTCCACTGGCCCGTGTCTGAGGTCTACAAGGCTGACTAAAAGAGTTAACCACGATCACTCCTGTTTCTGCCGGTGACCTTTGTATTCGGTTAATCACTTTTAACCTCTATGGACTTGCTTCTTATTTCCATTCTTATAAAATATATTCTAGAACATAATGTCAGGTTGTAATATTGTAAAGCACTATTTTATTTTCTTATTTTCTTATTCTTTATTATATACATATGTTTCCGCTTTCCTGTGTATATGTTGGCATGCCTTACTTACTGTCTTCCTCTTCCATCTTTTTCTCTCGTTATTAATAACTATAAAAATGTCTTGTATTATCTGTGCCGTCCATAACACAAACGTTATTTGTTTTAAGTTTAAATCCTGACACCCTTCCACAAAAATCAAAATTATATTACAACCAATCTCCTTACGTGTGATATGTCTATACGTCGTCATTGGCTAAATACCTCTTGCTAAGATCAGCAAGAAGTGAAAGCCAAGAAGGGAAAAAAAGGGTAAGGTTAGAGCACACCAAATCGACCATCACCTAAATTAAGTCCTACAACACATAACACAAAGAGATCTCTCTTAGGTATATTATGAAATCCGGGATCCCTCAACATAAATGAAGAAAATACCTTATTATTCTGCTTCTCCCCGAAAGGGCTACCTGTACCTGTAAGTACCGAAAAGATGAGCGGGTTTTCTCCACTCTTTCTTTGGTTTACGTGGTCACCCTACGCGTAGTGTTGAGTCACCAATTATCGGGTGTGAGGCGTAGGTATTAATTGCATGCATGCTTTATGCGCGACGGGTAGTGGGCTTTGGGTTCGGCCACGGTCAATAATATAACAATATGTTATATTACATCGGTATATAAATAATAAGGTGGTTAATTCAGCTAACAATAACCTATCGAATGTTGAATATAATTTAATTTTATTTTTCGTAAAATATAGCCCCTTATATAATCGTTTTAGGAATTGATAATGGTAGTTGATATACTTACGAGCAGGAATAAATTAGAAGGTTTGTAGCAAAATATCAATTCTATTATGTTTTTTTGTTATTAAGGGAATTCAATTCTAGTAAGTAAAAAGCAAATTGTAGCTAAAAAGGAAGAGCGAGTCCTCCTGACACCAGGTGATATACTTACTAGGAGGGTTCACGTACATATTTGTAACTATTGTTGATTTGTTTTAAAGAAAAAAAGGACAATTCAATTTAATTTGTTATATTTCAAGCATTTATGGTCCATAGATACTGCCTCATACACCTAGGTGATTTTGAATAACACCTTTTTTCAAAAAAATACAGTGTAAATACAGAGTACTTATTTGAGTTTTCCCATTGTGGGATAGAATAAAACACTCGCATCATCGCAAAAGCAATTACGATAGTTGTATTTTATTTGTTGTTTGTGTAAAGTGAGACGTATTTGATCGTGGGGCATGGCGACGACATTGCATGAGTGGATATGAACGCGCGCCCGGTTGTATAAAAGCGGAAGGTAGAGCACCACGACGCGTGCCGGAGCGTGTTAGCGTAAGCACGTTTTTTTAAGGTTTAATAATGTAAAATCATAGATATAGTTACGCTATTGTCTTAGGTTTAAGTTCTGTAAAAATAGCTGTAAGGCTCCTTCTCCGTTCAAAAATGCTGATTGTTTTAGACATTTTTTTTTTACCAACATGTTTCTTAATATATAATCAATGTTACTAGTTAGAACAAGGCTATTGCAATTTATTACTATACAACTGTAGTTTTAATTTTTCATTGATAACTTTTGTTTCAAAAACTAATTGTGATTGTCGAAATTCACACAGAGGTTTATCAACTTATTTTTGACTGCACGCAATGAAATCATGAAATATCTATGTTAAATGTAAATCACCTGAAAAATTTGGTTGAACTTATAAATATATTTGTAATAATATGAAAAAAATATGTATTAAAATTTAACACATAAAATCATTATTAAGTAAGTATAAAAAAAAAAACAATCGTCAGTAACTACTTACTGATCAGTGATCAGTTTTAATATTACCCACTCGTTCAGAATCAATCACCGTTACAAGTAAGTGCAATAAAATGGAAAACCATGTTCTGTGAACACAGTACCGCATAAAATCACCCAGCCGCGGCCGCACGCGCGTCGACAAGAAAAAGTTCAGATAATGTATGAAGATAATACAACACCTGTAAAACAATAGGAAATTAACTTAAAACACACCCCATTTGTATGTAGACCTTCTGTTATGTTTCTTGTTATTCATTTTACGATGGTTTCTAATGTATGTTAGGGTTTTATGGGGTTGGTAATGTGAATGTGACCTCTATGACGGGGAAAAATGGCGCGTGCTAGTAATTATGAGGGATGTTGAGATGGTTATTAATGAAGGAATGTATTGAAGCGAATTATTTAACAATTATGTTTGTTAAGTGTGCGGTTGTACATGTTTTTTTTATGTTTTTCTTGCTTTTGACCCTATAGTGACGTACCTATATTTCATGCTTGCTGGATTTCAGAGAAAAGTACAATATTTGGGACCGCGTAGTATTTTATTATTTGTTTTTTTCATTTATTTCAGTTAAGTAATCACAAATAATTTACAATAAATACGCGTAATAATAAGACGGTTAGAACCTTTAAATAATCACCTTTCATCATCATCATCATCATCATTGACGATGGGTGGCGCAGTTTGTAGTGAACCTGCCTACTGAACCGGCGGTCCTAGTTTCGAATCCCGACAAGGGCATAAATTTGTGTGATGAACTCAAATATTATATCGCCGTCTAAACCTATAGTTAGTACAAGCATTGCTTAGTTTGGGACTAGGTCGATTTGTGTAAGATTGTCCCTTAATATTTATTTACTTATTTATCTATTTATTACATGATACACTTGACTGTCATTGGCCTGCAGGTCATATAAATATAAACAAAAAATCCGCAATTTACTTTATACTGATTTCTTCAGGAAACGGCGATCATACTTCTCACAGCTAGAAATTAGCTATCAAAGAAATACACCATTACCCATCAACAATTTCCACCTCTTCCGGTACACTCGGCTCAGAAAAAACTGCAACAAAAAGTGGATTCATCGCAAACGGAGCGCGTGCGCGGCGCGTGCCGTATCTACAGTCAATTACAGTTCTTCACCTTTATTACACGCGCTCGTTACGATAGAATGCGCAGTCGACTGTATCGCCGGGTCAACGGGGTTCTACTGTCCCTATACTTGTTAGGGGAGGATCGTTGAGACGTTTTTAGGGATCCTTATCCATATAAGGAAGCAGTGAATAATTTGTTTTTCTAATGTATGTATACGAGTATACATTATAAGAGCAAGAGTATAAATTAGAAGCATATGCGTGCTTAGAGAGGCTTCTATTTATGGACGCGGAAGTCTCTCTAAGTAGGTACGAGTATACATTAGAAAAACAAATTATTCACTGCTCTTTGAATTAGGGATTAATTTTGTATCACTAATAAACTCAGGTTTATGTCTTTATATGGAAAATGCGCCTCTTATTCTTGAAACGATTTAGAGATCTAAGGGTAACAGAGGGTTTTCTGAAATATAAAAATTGTCCAAGTGCGAGTGAGACTCACGAACAAAAGATTAGCACCTCGCATCGCATGCGAAAGAATGCGAGGAAATATATGTTTCCTATACAGTCCTTTTGCTATAGAGCTCCATACAAAAAGGTCGCCTTTTAGCTTAGCACGACAGAGTCTGCTTCTGCACCTCCAACATAACTGTGACACGCGAATCTTTATCGCGCGATAAACATTACCCGACTTCTTCTATACAATACCATGCGAGCAATGAAGATAACATTATCTCCCAAAAGGATATCCGATGAATACGACAAGCAAAGACGATAACGAGAGCATGCGTTAACTCACCAAACGATCCTCACCCAATTTCCAACTAACGAGCATACTTCTCAAAACTAGAAATTTGCTATCAAAATACACATTACTATTACCCATCAACGATTTCCACCTCTTTCGGTACACTCGGCTCAGAAAAAATCTGCAACAAAAATGGATAGGTACCCGTCGTCATCTGCTTCCAATGTTGGGTCCAGGCATAATCGGCTGATTGTCGTCGGCCAGTTGTGACTAGCCGGCCTTCCTATCCCATCAAAGAGCGTGTCACTCCTAACAAATCTATAGCCCTAGATGTTTTCGGGTTGTATGGGTCAAGCTCTGTTCATGTTCCCTTGTGTGCACCACACCCTGACTGGGTGTGGGACGACACTACATGAATATAGGCACCAGCCTGGTCCCTATGTTCATCTTCATACCGTGCGAACAGTGATGATTTGAGTCGTGTGAAAAATGATGTCGCGGCAAGGTGTGCTAAGCCTGCAGTACCTCTAGCCTCTCCTGCCTGCGCCTGTGGAGCCGAAGAGCAAACCATCCAGCACATCATCCACGACTGCCCCGTAACGGGCTATGCCGGTGGCCCTCCCGAAGACTCTCTCCCTCAGTGACGAAGCCATTAAGTGGCTATTTGATTTGTAATATTAAGTATTCGAGTTGTCTGTTATCACTGTATCTTCTTCTTGGTCGTATACTTCGTAGCTGAAGGTCGTGTCCCTGAAAGCTTTTCGTTGTATTGTCTACTAGCTGTTTCCATGCAGTTTGTTCGGTTTTCACTATATAAGTATGCCATACGATTAAATAAATAAAGTACATCTAGCATAACTGTCGTACGCGACTATTTCTCGCGCGGAATAATTACTCATCTCTTTCTGCGCAGTAATGTGAGAGAGTGACGGGTAGCACTGTCACGCGACAAGAGTCTCGAAGCATAGTTGTGCGGCGGGCTGGTGCGCGTTGCCGTCATTCACTAAAAGGCAGTCTTACGAGAGAAGGCCTCCTTTTAAAAAATCACGGCTGCGCGGCGCGTGCCATTTAGTCAATTGCTGTTCTTCACCTTTATTACTCGCTAACGTACGTGTTCCGATAGAATGCGCGGTCGACTGTATCGCCAGGTCAACGCGGTTCTACTGCACTTGTTAGGGGTTCGATGAGACGTTTTTTAGGGATGCTTATATGGAAATTGATTGCGGAAGGAATGTTAAGTTGGAGAATTTATGGTTGGTTTTAAATGGAGCTGGTTGTTTGTTTCATCGGGCTTTATATGGTGTATATTAAGTGCACATTATAAAAACAAATGATTCGCTGCTCTGTGAACTATGCAATTCACCTTAACTGACAGACAATCCGACTATGGGTGTTTAAAAGATGGGTATTTAATTACTAGTCTTATTGAAAACTACGAGTTATTGGAATCAGTAGGTATAGGTTGGTTATCCTTGACAAACGTTATAGACAAACGTTACATCGAATTTTCAATTCATAGAAATGTAATTTCAATAAAAGCATACTTTTTCTGCAACCATAAAATATTTTGGAATGTTATAACACCATCCTAACCTAACCTAAGCTAATCTATAGGTTGAATTTTCAAGTCTTCCGAAAAATTTATGACTTCTATGAAAAATTCTGTGAAGAAGTGTTTTTCTATAAAAGAACACCCGATTAGGTTTGTTTCATAGTAAAAAAAATAAACGATCTACATTTATTTCGTGGAAATTATGTGTGATGTTTACAAAATAATGGAGTGATTAATTCTCATGGCATTTTGCAAACGAGACAAATAAAATATGGGCTGGGTACCCCATTATCATATTCAACCGAAGGACGTGTACTGGACAAGGGATTTTGGCATTTCATCTAAGGATAACGGCTATCGTGTGCCACCCTTATCCAACGAATTCCCACCAATTATTTTTATTACAAGTAACGTTTGCTAGCGTAAACCTAATGTTTATATGTACATTGAAGCGAAAAGTGAAAACTTGTATGGTACGATGCCAATCGATACAATGACTTGCGCATCGGTTCGGTTGACTATAATAGGTAAGACGTTCGTATTGGCCCGAAAGCCACTGAAAATGCGGGTTCAAACCTCGCCTAATACGCCACTAAGTTAAATCGCTTGTTTCAATGTAATAAACCGGCCAAGTGCGAGTCAATATTTATCCAATATTGCGCCGGATACAAATGAGGTGCAAAGTTAATACAACTGATCACATTGTTTTAGCCCCCCCCCCCCTTAAATATTATTTTATTCTGTTTGTAGAAATACATCATCTGTGAAAATTTCAACAGTCTAATTATCACGGTTCATGAAATACAGCCTGGTGACAGACGGACGGACAGTCTTAGTCTTAGTAATATATATTACGGGACCGGTCCCGTTTTTTATCCTTTGGGTATGGAATCCTAAAAATTTATTTTCCACTTATCCTCACTTGATCATCTACTCTGTTCCCGCTACACGTCTACTTATCTCTTCCTCTACGATATACGTCGTCGTTGTATACTGACATTGGCGGGTCAAAAAAAGCACGGAACCCTCCAAACTCCTAAAACGGAAACTCGTGCCGTATCGAACACACACTCATTAGACTACACCATGATTAGCGGTTGACAAAAAATGACAGTGTAGCCTGCCCAGCGACCCAGCGGTCGTGCATCCGGTGCCTTACTTGGCTACCGTAATAGTAGGCCTGCGATAGTAATCACGTAGGGTAGATCATGGTCTAATTATAGGTGTGGCGTCTTAAGGAACGGGGGTCAGGTGGGTGACGGGCAGTCGAGGGTGACGTGAGCTTCCCTGTCTTCCAGGGACATTTGTGTTGATTTAGCGACTTAAATTGCTCCATTGCAAGCAGTGCCGTATTTACCTTTAGGCCTACAAGGGCCGGGCCTAGGGGCCCAGCCAGCCTAGGGGTTTACGCAGGACTTATAATGTTCTCCTTATAAGGGAGGAGACCTCAAATGCCAAGTGCCTAGAGGGTCTCTAAGTCCGGGCCTGATTGCAAGTCAGTGACAAATCAAAAAGTTTTGTGGCTAGCCTACTGTAGACTATTAGTATACTGAACATTGGCCCTTCTTCTACGTTCATTTTGTCTTGTTTATTCCTACTTATATTATTTTCGTTTATTACAAGATAACATTTATAACTTCTCTATTGGGTCTACTGTACACCAGATAATCACTGAGGTATGTAAAATCACCTTTTGCCTAATTAACACTTGAAACACTTCATACTCTCCCGGTTTGAACACATTCATTAAAACCCACCCATCCGTTTTATTACTCATTTCGTCGGGTAATGGTACATTTGGCCGACATCTCCAGTAACAACTCGCTGTTTCATCAGTACGCCTGGGACCACGGCACGTGAAACCGTGTTGAAACGTCAGGCAATGAAGGTTAATCAAAATATCGCGATAGACCCGGTTCAATAAGTTTTAATTAACACTTTTACGAACAGTACGTTAAGAGACGGAAAATTAGGATCCTCGTCATTTGGCACTATTTTTTGAAGACGACTTTTATCTTCGCAAAACTCACCCCGTCCACAGCCGAGCATTTCTCATAGCTGTTATATAATTATAATTATATGTGTATGTCTTGCATGCCGTTCTTGGCTAGAACTTTTTGTCCGTGCCGCAGCATGCAATACGGTACTTAGTGCAACTTAATTATGTCATTGAAACACATACATTCAAAAATACACGGAACCTAATAAACTACCCCTAAATTTTGGATATTTTACTATTTTTAATTGGACAAAAACTATTGTTCATCCTCAGATGCTAGAGCCTAAATGGTTGAGAACTGTCCGGTTCCAGAGGAACTTCCTACCGCGAACGCTTCGCATGTGCAATGAGCTCCTTGCCGAGGTTTTCCCCGGGGGCTACAGTATGCGGTTCTTCAAGAGGGGAGTAAATAGGTTCTTAAAGGGTCAGCAGCGCGCGTGTGATGCTCCTGGCGTTGCAAGCGTTCATAGGCGGCGGTAACTGCTTAACATCAGGCGGGCCGCATGCTTGTTTGCCACCGTCGTAGTATAAAAAAAAAAACTAAAAAGAAGACGCGTTTTGATTACTGATTTTTATGACGTCACATGCTAGTATCTTTATAGAAACTTCATACTAACAAATAGTTTTTGACATTTTATAAACAGTAACTCATTTGAGCTGTCATCAAATACCGTATTTTCAAAATGGCTCAAAAAAAAAACTAAAAAGAAGACGCGTTTTGATTACTGATTTTTATGACGTCACAAGCTAGTATCTTTATAGAAACTTCATACTAACAAATAGTTTTTGACATTTTATAAACAGTAACCCATTTGAGCTGTCATCAAATACCGTATTTTCAAAATGGCTCTCTGTCCTTGAACGTGTTAAATAAGTAGATCTCAATTAGCGTACTGTCGCTAACATATCTTCTAGTTAACATGTTTGTTACACAACTTATTATTGGATCAACACGGCTACGTTCATCTAGCAGTTGACAGACGATGACGAATTGTGATAGTTGATGGCGTTTGATTTGATCCATGTTTGTAAACACTTTTTAACGGGCAACATATTTACATAGTTACAAATGAGGAGTGTCTTTTTAAAAGGACTTATTTATCTATGGAAACCATACAAAATAAAGTCCTTTTTGAAAGATTCTGGTGAACTTTCAGTGAGTATTTGAATAAAGCTAATAACGCTATTGCTTCTAGAACCTTTATACCTATTTGATGTTGATGAACTTGTTTCAGTCAAAATCACAATTTCGGACAATAAAATCTTCGGATCCATATACATCTGTTTGATTTGGTAAATCTATTCCTGTTCTTTACGTGTACCAATTAATTATAACAGTATGATCTATGAAAAAAATCTTTAGTGTTGAATTTCTTTTGGCTTTCTTCTCAACAGTGGTCTTCGTTTTGTGGAATGTGGTAGATTCATATTCAGAAATGTGTTACTGCTCTTGTGGCCTATAGACCCTTACGTCAATTCAGATGATTTATGGTGTAAAATGTTCAGGACACCGTTTATGGTAGGTAGCTTAACTAAACCGATACGAGATCGACCATGTTTTACCGCAGGTTTGACAATAAAAGTTTGTTACAAGTGGTAGGAAGTTTTTTTTTTTTTTTTTTTTATTTATCTCATGCAATGCTTACATTTGGTACATTTATTTTACTTTCGCCAAACATACGTTTATTGGCGAATGCTGCGCTCACTTTTATAACTACGTTTGTCTACAAATGTACCTAACGAATTATATAATAATTATAGTGTTCTCTCTCATGTATAGTTTGACCTTAGTAATATTACAAAGGTCAAACTATATACAGATTTTAAAATAACTATATAGTTATGGGGTATTTATTATCAACTGATCCAGTAGAAACTTCTTTAACTTAACTTTAAAAACATTTTGACTGCTACATTCATTCTCTAGAATAATCTTATTAAATATTCGAGGTACCAAATAACTGCGTGTCCGCCGTCCGTAGTAGTTATTGGCTTCGGGCTCCACGTACTGCCGTCGCGTCGAGGCCCTCAGCTCGCGGCTGTATGTTCTGGGAGTTTTAAATTCAGGATTTTTAAATTGTTCAGTTGCTACTAGATACTTAACTTTTTCATGCACTGGTAGAATATTCAGGATTTTAAACAGGACGCCGTTACAAGTTTCTTTTGTTTTACTGTCTACAACATTTTTTAATATTCTAATTTAAGTGCATCGCCTTGTGGCCTACTTGCAGAATAAACTATTAGATTTGATTTGTTACTCGTATTTCTAAAAAAACTGCGTTCATATAAACCATGACCAAGACCGTATGACCGGTGCACGAGTGTATCTACACGACGTATTGTCCCACAGGAAGCCTGCGTTTTCATAAAACACGGTCCTTTAAAGCAATTACGCGCGCAATTTGCGTAAGTGCATATATCACGGGGAACAATGTGTTCTCCATTTGGTTTTTTGTACTAAGCATGTTTGATTTGAAGTAGTGATTTTTTTATGTTTTGCATAACTCTGTCTAAAGTTTTGGTAATATAAACTCTGAGTAGTAAAAACGAAGACCCGCAAATGCATATTCGGCCCAGAGATCAAAGCGTCTTAGTTTCAGTCTCGGCAAAAATTCTTTCGCATGTTAGTTTGTCCGGATTTCCGGCTGTTCTCGCTTACAGGTCGCGTTTATCAGCCGATTCTCGTGAAATTGCGTGAGCAGGTTCGATAGTTATAATTTTATCGTCGATTCAGTTATGAGACTTTTCAATATGTTGGATATTATCTAATACTCGTATACCTATATGTAACGCCATTAGCTTTAAGATGGCAGTACTTAGCATTAAAGTCATGATGATAATAGATTCCTATGACAAGATCAGCGCTCATTTAAGAAATTAAAATCCTTTATTTTTCAAATTGATAACTCACCCATCAATTTAGCTAATGATTGAATGAATTCTGATATCAATCATGAATATAAGGAGTTAGTTACTGCTCATTCCAAAACTAACGAGGCCTTAAGGATGATCAAAATTCGTTTTACATGCGAAGCTTGAAATCGTCAAACCCGCACAACAGTAACAACACTGTAAAATGCATTTACTATACCAAATCTGAATACAAAATCGCGTCCTCTTTGTCACAGGCCTCAATAAAGTCCGCTTCAAACTCCCCGCTATTTTATTACCCTCAGGTTCACCTCTAATCCTCACTCCGACACAACCCGATAGTGAGGACTATCGTTAACAATGTCCGACACGTATTTACGAGTGTGTCGGACCGAATGGGCAACACTCGTGAGAACAGCCCGGTCTGATTTTCTCAAGACTGATTACTGTTTGTTTGCGAATGTTGTTTGGGCAAACGATTGTCTTTCTTTGCGGTATGCTAAACTTTGACTCCTTGGTGGTTTTTGATACAATTTGTTGTTTAGTCTTTTGACGTAGATTCTCTTCTGAGTGAACCTGTCAACGGATGTTACTGACCAATTTCTAAAGAATAAACATGCGTCTTCTTTATGGATGACTCATAAAAGACCCAGTGAAAATCAGCATCGTTGCACTATGTGCCCCGACATGCTGAGTGGAATCCTTTTTGGAAATACCGTCAACACTCACCTCTTTCTTTCTTTGGATTTAAGCGATAACTTGTACCTACACGATGTTGCATGTGATTTCGCAATAAACATTCTTCTTTCTTTCTTACTTCATCAAGTAAGATAGAGCCATAATAATAGATAAAACATTATAATGATCCTATTAAGGTTCATGTGGCAATATTGGTACTTAAATTGGTGTTTGAAATAATATTTTTTTGAGAAAAACAAAGATTACGAGTTGTATTTAAAATAAGGTTAGAATTTATGTCATTCCTTAGATAATTAGCCGCCTTTTTCTGAAACGACTTCGTTAATTTAAGGAGTCCAATTGACTTCCAGAGTTTTCTGAAATGCAGTAATTGGCCAAGTGTGAATTAGACTCTTCAATAAAGGGGTTCTAAATAGATTTGGCTACTGACAATTCAATACACTCTTCTAAGCGGATTGGCCCACATCTCTGCACGAAATCATGTCCCTATTTGTGATGATGGGCACCATTCAAATTTAAATGAATAATCAGCAAGAACTGGCGCATAACCGAGAAAAGTGGCATTATTTCGGAGATTCATTTTGAGTCGCCGAGCCAACGGAGCAAGTAAGGTTCAACCTTTTTTCCATAGACCTATTAGCAGGCCATGTCGTCTGGTGGTTTATGGTTCCATGGCTACGCGCTCTCCCATGACGCCATCTTACTTTGGGCGGGGAAATAATATGGCTATGAAGTCGTTACGACTGACGGGCTTGTACTTGTGTTAAATAAAATCATGGTTTTGTTTTCAATTACGGAACGACTTTATGGTAATGTAATCGCTACTGGGGTGATGTTCAACGGAAATTACTATATAAAAAGTAGCGAAAGATGTTTGATGATTGAAACGTTGAAAGATTGTTCATATGGAAAATTAAGTGGCGCTAGACCGATATAGTTTTTGGAGTAATCCTTACCCCTGAAGTTTATTTGTCACTAGGCTGTATTTGTGGAATCCTAATATGTGAACACTTGAATTTGTAATTATATTTAAAACTTCACCGGTAAATTTCTTAGTGATTACCTATTACCTATATTACCTATATAATATTGTGTTATGTAACCACATTTCCGTTACTTTAGGACAAGATAAATATCTGTCATCCAAATATTGTCTTGATCTTGAAACCCAGGGTACACCACTTGTCCCGATACTGTACAGTGTCGCAACACAAGATAACCAATATCATCGCATTTTACACAACTAACTAATTACATACCTACAGTTCTCAGGGTAGTGGAAGCGTGCTGGGCCCATAACCTCGAATGAAACGACCGTTTAGCAGTTAACAAAGAACTAACTTTATTTTTAATAAGTGCACAGATAAATGCAATTATATATAGTTCCCAAGTACGATAATAGCTGGCGCTAGTAGTACCATATTTTGATATAAGTAGACCACAAATTACAGGCACTGTTTAATAAACATTACAAATTGTAAATTGTAACTTGTAAATACAAGTGACAAGTCTACAACTTTCTGTTTACTAAAAATTACAAGTTAAAAGTTTACTATGGTGGAAAATCTACAAAATTGTAGAATTGTAGCTACAATTCTACATATTTCTGTTTAATAAAGATTTTCGCTTTATAAGTGTCAATTTACATATTTGTAGGAAAAACTGTTTTATTAAACACACAATTGTAATTACAAGTTTACATATAATGTGAATTGTAGAACAATTTCGACAGGTGCCGCGTGGCCTGTCAAACCATTACAATTTTCGACCTCTGCCTAATACTGAAACAAGAAAAAAATATTTCTACACAAAAATGGTACTGACAAGTAGCGATAGTAGTGAAAGTAGTTATGATGGATATGTGATTGAACGACGACCACGACTTTTTCGTATAAGGGTAATCTTCACGTAAAATGTAACTGATTTAATATTTAAAGAAAAAAATCGTGTGAGTAAAACTACCGTCGAATACTAGAATGTGGTGGCAGATGCACATGGTGTCACTGCAGGTATGGTACATAACTGCATAAACAATATATCTAGACTTGTGGTCAGTACATTGTTTGGAGGAGAGGTTCGCTACAACTTAATGTAAATTATGATCTACAACTACAAATTTGTCAGAATTCTACAGGCGTATTTAACATGTAAGCGTTTATTAAACAACATCTACAATTACATAAATTGTAGGGTTTTTACCTGTAAATTTCTTACATATTAGTAACGTTTATTAAACGACACTTGTAGCACAAACTGACAAATTTGACACCTTTTTACAAAATTGTGGACTTGTAACGTTTATTAAACAGGGCCCAGAGATGAAAAGAGAGGTCATTCTGCAGTATCTTAATATGTCTCGTGCATACGAATGTAGATTGTAGAGTCAGCGCCAAATAGAGTATCTCAGTCCACAAAGTATTGACCATACGTTTATGAGTGCCATTCACCATTAGTAGGAGTCAAGCTACTCGCACGTCACGGGTCGCGTGCCGCAAGTAGCTCGACGACTTTTCTCCGTCATTCACACTGTTTCCACTGCCCCACTATGGAAAATCTACGCTGCCGCTGTACAGCCGGCAAATAAAGTATTAAATAAAACTGCACGCTCAAGAGAATAAAGCTTGCAGCTGTACAGATCGTGTGAGTGCGTTCTGCATAGCTATTTTTGTTGTTGACTGGACACATGATTTAAATTCGGGATTTAGAAATAAGCTAGTAGTTAGAAATGAAATAGATACGTGACACAAATTACTATGATAAAGCAGAGGCATTGCTTAATTAAAGAATTTGCAAATCTCTATCGAATAAGCGCTCTCAGCTAAAGGTAAAACTATGGGGAGGTGCAATGGCGAATTGTCGTGATCATGAAGCAATCGAAATGTGCCGACTGGTAGGGAAGTCGGCCGGCACAAACGGCGGGAGCGTGAGACGCGGGCGTGGACGCCGTCATTTACGTCTCGCGGACACGTGCCAATGGCAAATAAATACCTACGTAGACGCTTACGTTAGGACAGGGCCAAATAGAAATGTCTGCTAGACGGAACGACTTTAAGCACGCCTTAACCTTTAACTTCTTGTCTTGAAGTTCCCATACCTAACACAAGCTTAATTTAAGACTAGGTCTCCATGGTATCTAGGTGTACGTGATCAAGTTAAAATATTATAAGAACTCTATTTATTGCTTTTAACTTGTACGAATAGTAGTATAGATAGTGTAAAGTTGGTGTACTTTACACTAAACTACTAAATCATAAACTACTCAATCTCTCAATAACCCCGACAAGGCAGTTGAAATATCGTAAATAACCAACGCAATATAATTCAATATTACACGCTACGCGTACGTGTTTTTGCAGTGGTAATATGTATAACCCTATTTCGCAACGCTTTTGAAAATTTAATATAATTCTTAATATATTTCCGTTGAAGTGTGAAAAATGCTCGTACGCAGCCCGCAGTGCATCTAATTTCAATTTCAAATCAGCGAACTACCGCAGAGCGTTATCTACTTACCTACAGCAAAATTAAATGACTTATGTGTATAAGTACACATGTGCACTTACTCCATTTTCGAATAGAGCACGTTTCTCCGTAAATGGATAGATACGTTATGCGTTTAGTAGCGTACCGTGTTTCATGTTGTGTAATAGATAAACATTATCTATCGCCGAGATAATTATCTTTGGACTTAATCTTATTACGAGGAAGTTATGATGTTTTCAGCGGTCCAATGGTTGGAAATTACGATTAGTGTTTATGTTATGTATGACATGTGACATGAAATCTGGCCTATAAAAAGTAATATGATGCTCGAGCCTGCAGAAATTGATGTAGGATTCGATTCTTATTCGAGCGAATGTCCTGGAAAGAGTTGCTATTCAAATAAAATAAAAATAGACATGTAGAGATCTTTTAAGTTTCAATAAAGACATATTTGATTTTTATTATATTTTCTGTGTTTGAATATAGCAATCCTCGTAGTTTGAGGGTCGAACCTACTGGAATTTAATGATCCTCGTGGTTCGACCATCGGACCAAGTGCAATATTTAAAATCCTCGTGGTTTGCGGATCTAAGCAAGTGGAATTTTAAATATCCTATTGGTCTGATGGTCGAACTAAGTGGAATACAGAAATCCTGATAGTCCGACATGTCGGACAACGTTGTCGAACCACGCGGCCGGAAGAGGCAAAGCTTGATGACTTACACTCAAACACTCTTGTTTTTTTTTTAAGTATATTTTTTGTTAGGTTGTTGTGGAGACTGCACAATATGCGACCAGAATGAGGGTTGATCGCTGCATATATCGGGATGGGCTTGAAACCCCAAGCCCGCATCTGCTGACCCCCGTGCACAGACAACCCCCACTAGACGGAGCATGTAAGGCGACCCGCGCGCACCAACGATATGGTACGGCAGAACATTAAAGTATCAACACGGCGGCCACCGTTTAGTTGCGTCCTTGTTTATGATCCATGCGTACGTCAACGAAAAAAGAAATTAAATAAATAACATGGTAAATTGTAGTGTTAAGTGGTGTAGAGAGACCTCATATAAACATGAACGCAACTAAACGGTGGCCGCCGTGTTGATACTTTAATGTTCTGCCGTACCATATCGTTGGTGCGCGCGGGTCGCCTTACATGCTCCGTCTAGTGGGGGTGGTCTGTGCCCCCGTGGTATCTGATATCGGCCATACGACATCGGTCGAGTAGAGGGCAAGCGACCGCGCGGACCCCCCGCAAGATGGCTAGACCTTATTAAATCTGTCATACAATGTCCTACGACGGAATATTCACGAAATGACACCAACAGAGACTCCTACTTGTCTGAGCATCACCCGTCATTCTCTCACGATACTGTACAGAGAGGGATAGGTAGCATATCTCGCGCGAGAAAGAGTCGAGTGTCAAATTTGTGCTAGAGGCGGTAAGTACTGTGAGAGAGTGACAGGTAACGCTATGTCGCGCGACAAGAGTCACGAACCATAATTAATTAATTAATATATTGCACCGTTAATAATTTAAAAAAACCTAACTTTTTTTCCAGATAAAATAATTCAGCACGCAATGTATTTTTTTGTTGTTGTTTGTTGACACTTATCATCGTGATGTGACAACTGTCACTAGTAATAACTACGCCATACATTTCTGCTCAGAAAATTTTCAAAAATTAATTACGCTATAGCAGTTAACGCTAAATAATAATTGTTATAAATATCAGATTATAGCACTAAAATCTCCGTCTGGCTTCAATTTGCGGTTACTTATATCAAATATACCTACACGTATTTGTGTTTGAATTAATTTGTTTCTTTGTAACTTTGATCCTGCACCGACTACATATTTCTGTTTAACCCAGTGGTTGACTGGTAGAGAATGCCGTAAGGCATTAAGTCCACCATTTGTACTTTTTTGTATTGTGCAATAAAGTTTAAATAAATAAATAAAAAACCATACTTGTGCTAGACGGGCTGCTCTTAGACATTTTTTTATAGTAACGGTCACGAATATATGCATTCCAGAAAGCTAAGAAACTATTAGACTTGTAAATTTCTCTTCCTTACATGGAGAAAACGAGACGATAGCAAAATACCAATTTGGTTTCCTGCCTTAAATATTTGTGCTTCAATTTAGTATCATATTTTTTTACGATAGAAGACTACCGAAATTAAATTGTTTTATACCTACGTAATATATTATAGGTACCCTAAGCAGGCACTAACAGGGTCATTGTCAGTTCAAAAAACAAAATTTGTCCCTTCGGTGGTCAAAAGTTAAGAGCTTGTATGAATCTAGGTTATGTTGTTATTACATCGGATTATAGAAGAGGGAACGTTCTTTATTCTCACATGCATTAAACCAGAAAATTAGGCCCTGGAATCGTTAATTTCGCAAATGTCCACCGAAAAGACGCGCACCTAAATCTGACAATGACCCAACGCTAAACTTTGACTTTTGTTGGGTTCTATTTAATTTTACAAACAAAATATTTCAAATCGATATTTTCAACGTTACTGAATCTAAAATATGAAAAAAAAACTTTTTTTTTTTTTACTTAAACCCCTTTTTTGTTTCACTATAGTCTATAAACTAATTTTAGTACAAGGATAGGTGCTCATCCAAATATGGTTCGAGAATATTTTTTACCCGACCATGGTAAAGAAAGAAATACGCAGATAAAGTTGCCTATCTTCTAGTCTTTAATATAGTTTTTGAAATTACTGTACAAAAGTTAAATATGAGGATGTGGCCTTTTCCTAGCTGGCCTGGGCTCAGGGCCTGGGTGTGGACTTAACCGTGTGTGTATCCGTCATTTTCAAAATTACTATATAGATAAGATACATATATATGTCTCACGAAAATTGAGATGAATTTCATCTCATTGCTAAGCAGCTAACCGACAAATTAGCCCTACACAAAGTATGTGGTCCGCAAAAGTAGCATTGTTTTTACCATAACTTGGCATCAATCCACGCCGCTCTAATGGCGGCCACGATAAATATTCATCGGCGCAAAAACCGGCGCACGCGCCGACGCCCAGCTCTGCGCTTTCTTCTCCCGGAGCTACGATGAGATCTAGCTATGGAGTCAGCACTTTTTTTTTTTGGTTTAGTACTATATAAGTAGTTTGCAGTGGCAGGGAATCAAAGAAATACCTGGGAATCCGGAGTAAAACAGACCTACTGCTTGTCTAAAAGAAATGGGAAAGGTGCTCAGCATACGCCCTAAAATAGGTAAGTCCATAATGTAAAGTACAAATAAAAAGGACATGTTTAAACAGTGGTTGCACTATCTCAATTAAAGTGCTTCTCTCCAGTATTCGAGGTTTGCACTCAAATACCGATTCAGTCCATCGCCACCTGATAAAGCGCAGCTTCCTAAGCGAAGACAATAATGGGGGTGTAGACTGATTTTGAATAATACAACATAGGGCCTGATAGTACTGTAGTTATATGAATAAAATAAGCTAATTTTTTTTTGATATATGTGACTTTTACTCGCTCACTTACTGAGACCAAATTAATGGTTTGCCAGCGAGCCATGGAACGCAGCATTCTAGGTTTTAAAAGGACCAACCACGTCCGGAACATCACGCTGCGTTCTATAACACGAATCTCCGATGTTGGAGAAACTACCGCCAGGCTAAAGTGGGACTGGGCCGGCCACGTCTGCCGCATGCACCCGGAAAGGGCTGGCTTGGCCACAGAGTGGGTGCCACAAGATGGACAGTGCACGCGGGGCAGGCCTAGGCGGAGATGGCCGGACGACCTGGATACGTTCCTCAACGGCTAGCAGGAGGAGGCATCTGATCGGGAGTCGTGGAAATCAAGGGGAGATGCCTTTGTCCAGCAGTGGGCCACTCAAACAGGCTAGTAAAAAAAAAGTTACTTTTATACCAAAATAAATTGTGAAATTGCTTGTATACATTGATTGTTTTCAGATTACTTCATTTTACAAAACAATAAACATTTCAGTTTGGCGAGAAATTACTTAAATTTGTATTTTATGTATGTTTTTGTTGGTAAATAAATTAAATAATGTTGTTGAACTTTGACAGTCATTTTTGACTTTTCGAGCAGTCAAAGTGTTGATAGTCCCATATAGAATCGAAACCAAAAAAAATCTACTCGCCTATTGCTTAGCAAACATTTTAGCAGCTCCGTTCGCTAGGCGCAGATCGCGGAATGCTCTGCGCAGTCCGCGTCAGGTCAGCGCGGGAAAAACTAGAGTCCGACACGCGCCGCGCTGACCGCTCTTTACACCGCGCACACTGGCCAAATTCGACGTGAAATAATCGTATGATATACATCCAAGCTTCAGGGGTGGCATTGGGTGCTACAATAGGTACAAAACTAAACTATGCACTCAATAGGGATGACTGATCATAGTATAATCTATGCATGTAAATTGTCTTAGCGTAATTTATACTGACATTTTATATTATGAAATAAATAAATCTAAATCTAAATCTGAAGGTAAATTCTACAGCATATTGCAGTTACATTAATAAAAGTAGCTCAATATGTCATAAGGCAAAGAAAAAAAAAATAATTTGTGACTAAAAAGGGTACACAAATTTTATTGTTTTTTTTTTCTAATCCAAATAAGTTTTAAAGACATTTGGTCCAAATAAAAAATAGAATCGGTTGAAATCCTCAAAAAAAAAATTAACACGCCTATTGCTTGGCAAACATTTTATCAGCTCCGTTCGCTAGGCGCAGCTCGCGGAATGCTCTGCGCAGTCCGCGTCAGGTCAGCGCGGGAAAAACTAGAGTCCGACACGCGCCGCGCTGACCGCTAGATACACTGCGCACACTGGCCAAATGCGACGTGACATATAGCACACAGGCTGCATAAGCACTTATACAGCTCAAATTAGATTTATAATTACTGTACAAGTTCCTTTTCAGCCTGTTTGCTACCTGGTTTTTTTTTATATATCTTTGCTTGCGGGCCCGAGGGGCCCTTTGCACTGCTTTGTTCACGTGGCTCATCCTTTAGAACGAGCCACCGAATTTGACTTAACCTACTTAAAACTAAAAACTAACCTAGCAACCGGATTCAATGGGAATCACGGCTTTTGTCTGTGCTGGGCCTCG
This sequence comes from Apotomis turbidana, assembly GCA_905147355.2. NCBI lineage: Eukaryota > Metazoa > Arthropoda > Insecta > Lepidoptera > Tortricidae > Apotomis > Apotomis turbidana. The sequence continues at coordinate 5,839,815 of LR990293.1, forward strand.
TCAGGAGCCGCGTCGGCGATTGCCGCCTACCTGGAACTGGAATACTAGTATGATATACACCGTGACCGTTAATAACCCGAAAGATTTAAGCTAACGATACTAGCCTAATTAGAGTATATAAACTTATGTAACATATAGTCCAAAAACTCATAATTAAGGAGATATAAATTATTTGAAAAAAACCAAAAGTTAAAAAATCTCCCGTCTAACGCACCCTAATTCATGTCATTATGCCAATGTTCAAATTTGAACTCGTCAAAAGTGAAACATAGAACCCTGTAATATTGAGACAGCGATAAGTTGACACTTCTTGTCATAGAACAAAAGTCACGGCATTCGCCGTCCGTCGTATGATTTCGGAGCGATTCGTGATGCTCGCTCACTCTTCTTCAACTAAAGACTTGTTCACAAAGAAGCGGGCAGTTAATATGATTTACTTTGTACTGAAATAGTAATTTAATTAAGACACATAATTAGACCCATGTTGATATAACATTATTTACTCGTTTTGTCTTCAAAAATACGTGGTTTAAATCTTTCGGTTATTAACGGCCACGGTGTATATCCAAGCTTCAGGGGTGGCTTTGGGTGCTATACTAAAACAAAATGTTTTATTACACACCAGAATAACTTTGTAAATGAAACAGAAATACAATAACTATTGCATATATGGTATTGCAAGGCTTCAGCGATAGATCTTTGAGAGTCACCTGCTCATTGAGGAATTTATCTGAAATTAATAAACTTACGTAAGAGGATAAGAGGCTCCTACAAGAGTATGTTAAATACTGGCGTAGCGTCCATACATTTTCACCACATCACAATGCTCTTGATCAACTTTATATTGATTGCTCTTGAAGAAACGAAGACTCTTTCTCGCGCGAGAAATGTTACCTATCTCTTTCTTTACTGTACTCTAAGAAAGGGACGGGCGGTACTAAGTATTTCGCGCGATAAGAGTCGCGAGCGTACTTGTGGTAGACGGGCTGGTCACACACTATGTGAACTGTATGTTTTCTTCTCACAACCAGATAAAAATACTACCTATTTATAAATGTATGACTTCGTCGTATCTACAAGCACGCTTTTTTTTTAACTGGGTACTCATTAATTTAATATATTGCATATGGCAGGTAAGCAGAATCTCCCAACAGAATACTCTAACAAATATTTCATTACACTCAACATGCCCCAAGCATTTATTCGATGCTAAATGAAACGATTGTTCCAACCGTGCATATAAAACGGCAACCGAACGACTATCAATGAATATTGAACCCGTACTCAAACGAAAACACCTAATCTATTCAAGTGGCTAGTTGTAGGGGTCGCGACACGAGCGACAAGGACAAACGCATTATTAAAAACTGCTGATAAAAAAGGACAGAGCATCGAGGTTAGAAGTCGAGCGATATGTCATAACCTGTTCGAATGAAACAACAATAGGTGAACGACACGGGATCGAAAGGGAGCGATTGATAATGACGTGAAGGGTTAAAAGTCAAGCAAAGTGTCGTGGCCTGTGTGAGCGGGATGAGATATATGGTTTGTTGTGCGTTGGTAAAGGACGACGCATGGGGGTCAAAAGACGAGCGGCGGCAACCCTGACCTCAAGACACGCCGTGGGCCGTACTTGGGTTCTTAAATGTAAGTATAATGTTAATGTTGTTTCTAATCCTGTAATTTTAAACTAAATGCACTGCTGCCAGCTTAGGAAAACCCGTTTTTATTATTTTATATCATAACTGACAATTGGAGGTTTGTTAAAAAACAAAGTGAACCATAAATATTCATTTTCGTGTCTTAGAGAGGGAAACATGGTTTTTTATTGTGTAATTGCATTTTATTAACCCTCGTCGAAAAAAGGAGGGGTGTTATAAGTTTAACATGTGTATCTGTATGTCTGTCTGTGGCATCATAGGTCCCAAACGGATGGACCAATTTGAGTGCGGTATTTTTAATCGAAATTCAGGTCCGTCGAGAATTCGAGGTGGTTCTTAGCTATGTTTGGTGGAATCAGGACCAGTACTTTCCAAGATATTCAGCTTTAATTGGAACAAGTAAGAAGCTCTCAGCCAATATTGTAGCTAAGAATTCAAAATTTTGGAGTTTTGTTACATTTTTGTAGCATTTTCTATATCACTCATTGAATGAAGGTCTCATGACGGCTAGTTACTTGTGTCGGGGCTGTTCTAATTTTTTTTAATGTATTGTTTTATTTAAGTTAATTGAATATACAGTCGTAGAAAAAGTATTCCATGCAACGTTGTATAACAGACAAAAATGCTCGTGGGCCTTCCCTTGCGAATTTCATATACGGCTCACATCGTTACGCATTCGATTTTTTTTGACTTAACTATGTTATACAAATGTAAATAAAATATTTGAAATGCACACATGTAATATAGAGAGGATTGTTCGTGGTTTTCAATGGGATAGCTTGGCCACGTTCGTTCCTAGGCTGTTAAATACATGGTGTATTGTTTCATTTCTTACGGGCTATGCTATGGCCCTAAGTTATTCTGACGTCAGACCGCGAGTCTGAAATGGCTTTACATTGGATGCATGGAGTTATTGAACTTTATGTCTTAACTATTGGTTCCGTCGAGAACTATTTATGATGTAACCTTTTATTTTAGTAACATTTGCTCTCTATACAATTATATAAAGTACTAGCTGACCCGGCGAACTTCGTACCGCCTGAAAGTCGATAAATGTGGGTAGAGATAGCTAAATTCAGACTACCACCACTGATAATGTACAACATTTCATATTTTTATGACTATAATTTTATTATTTTTCTGAATTCTGCATCGAAAGATGTAATGCCTGTTTTTATAGCTAAGATAAGGGATTTCAGTGCATGAAATTAAGTTTATAAGTTTATATATTTTTCTGAGATAACTATATACTTATTTTATTATTAATTTATAAAAACTTACTCATTATAAAATGTGGCAACACCAAAACCACAGTATACTTTATAGTACAGTAGCCGGCAAACAACTTGAGCGTGACCTTGACTGCGCAGTAGCCGATTTACGTACAAATTTACATGCGCAGATCCGCCATTTTGGTTCAAGTTGTTTGCCGGCTACTGTACTACATACAGAATCACCCCGCAAGGGCACCGAGCCGGAATCGAGTTTGCTGCGTAGAAAATTTTGAAAGGGTTGTGTATCTAACTGTGTATATGGGTTATAGGTGGGCATTGACTCGTATAAATAGTGATGGTGTTGGTGATGGTAATAATGACGATGGTGGAGACTGGTGGTGATGATGATAAAGGTGGCGACTGGTGGTGGTGATGATGATGAATATGGTGGTGACTGGTGATGATGATGATGATGAATATGGTGGTGACTGGTGATGATGATGAATATGGTGGTGACTGGTGATGATGATGATGATGATTAGGTATGATGATGGCGGTGTTGATTCTGATGATGATGGTCATGGTGGTGATGATGATGACGATGATGATTGTAATGGCGGTGCCGATGGTGATGGCTAATGATATAAAGCATCACCACAATCATCATCAACATCATCATTATCGCCACTATCACCACCGACACCATCCCCACCACCATCACCATCATCACTTCCACCACATTCACCATCACCACCACCACTATCACCACCATCATCATCTCCACTATCACCACCACCACCACCACATTCACCATCACCACCAGCATGACCACCACGGACTACCACCATCACCACCGTCACCACCATCATCATCACCACTATCACCATCAACACCACTACCGTTGTCGTGTGGTGGTGATAATTTTCTAGCTTATGTCATTTTTATGTGCAATTAAAGTTGTTGCAATGCGTCTGAGGCAGCCCTGTGCTTCTACACGCACACAATGACACTGACATTCAAGTTCAGTTTTTAGTAGGCAGTGTCCGCCCTGCGCCAAAACTCTGACTCAATGGAACGATTACTTTAGTCCGATTTAGTAATAAAATAAACGGAATGTCGTTGAGGTTGACATGACATTATCAAAATTAAAAATTGTTGGTTTGGTTTGATTCATATTACTGATCCATTACTGATTCTGGAAACAGTAACTATTGAACTTACATCAAGATGGTCTTCGCAGATTAATAATGGTATCTTTGGCAGAACCAATTTCCCCACTGCTAGACACCAATCTCCTTTATTCTTATGTGGCACATGAAAGAAACGTTTATCGGGGGTTTTCGTCGAATCATTCTTCCAATCGGGCACAAAAACATTACTTGGTGTATTTTGGAGGAGTATATTCCTCATCAACCCACACACGTGCGAATCTATCAATTTTTGTAAATTAATCCCAGCAAATACGTAATTAATTAAGTAACACGGTTAGATTTTATTATTAATCCGAAAATGGCGGCTCGAAGCTTGTGCCAGTATCAGTTTTTTTGGTTTATAACCAATGCATGACTTCCGTGTTAAAAAACTTATCAAAAAAATAAAAAATAAATTATTAAAACATGAGATGAAATGAACATGAACAAAGATGGCCGATGAATCCCACCACAAATCGGTTAGATTTTCATTTGATCTCGTTAGTAAAATTCGGCATCTGTCATCTGACAACGTCAAATTAAAAAAAAAAATTTTTTTTTCGCTGTTTGGTCTAAAACGACAACCCTAAATCTCTCAGCACTAAATTGTCTTAGATTGCGGTAATTTTATAGCCTAGCAAGCGTCAGTCCCGCCCAGGGATAGTGGCGCTACAAACAGCTTTCCTATGGCAATAATCTGCATACGTCATATTTTCATTATTAAACGTCAATCAAGGATTTATCATTATCAAATTTCAAAACACTGTGTACCGGAATGCTGCTCAATCATTCGTTCTTCTTGCGAAATAAATACTGAATCCTATTGAAAAAAACTTGACTTTCATCACTGTGGATTGCTTTATTATGTTGTTTATTATGCAAAAAATACTTGAAATACGCGGAATATTTGTTTACATCAGTGACGTTCACCAACTTTCAACGTCAGTTACCAAAAAATTATCATTGCCAGTAAAATAATTTAGTTGGTACCACTGAAAATCCGCAATATGGCGTGGGTAGTAAAACCCCTTGCAGGGCTAAATATATATTCTTATATTTCTTTAAATACAGCAGAATAAATTCTAAGATTTCTATATTAATTTCCAACTGTTAGAAATATGATGTTGTCCATTATGATAGACACAATCACAACAAACACAAAATAAAAAAGTCCAGACAACGTTTGGGTTTATTTGAAAATGGTAACTTACAAACTCGGCTACCGGCGTTTATTTATTGATCTTGAACAGACTCGTCGTGCCAATGTTACGAATGCGTCAATTCAATTTCATAATGTTGGCCGCATTGGACCATGGCGGACTATTTAACTCGTAATTTAAAAATTGCAACTGTGGGGTCTTTTTTGTGTATCTTTTCCTTTTTTTTGGCAAATTATTAAAGTTTTGGCCGAGACGATCACAACAAACCCGAAATCGTGCAAATCGGTTCAGCCGTTCTCGAGTTATAAGTGCCGGAACTAACTCAACTTTATTTTATTGATATAGTATAGATCTCAGCACAATAAGCTAATAGAAACTCGAAACAAACACATCAACCGGTCAACTTCAATTAACTATAGACTACATTACGTTTAGCTGTAATTAGCGTTTTGTTTTGTTATACCATTTTTGACACAATATAACAAACACATCAACCGGTCAACTACAAAATTCTACTATAATTAACCATAGACTACATTACGTTTAGCTGTCAGTTGGGTTTTGTTTTGTAATACCCTTTTTTAACAAATGAACGGGTAGACTGTTTTTTTTACTGATAAATTGCTTTCAGTTGCGTTTTGTTATTCCATATCAGTTGCGTTTTGTCACGTTTATGACGTTTTATATCACGTCCCACGGCAACGTGATAAAAAGTATCCTATGTCCTTCTCCTGGTTCTAAGCTACCTCCCCATCAATTTTCAGCCAAATCAGATAAGCCGTTCTTGAGTTATAAATAGTGTAACTAACACGACTTTCTTTTATATATATAGATTGCACAGATACAATAGGCATTTTTGAGTCACAAGCACGTTGAAATCAATATAAACTAGTTTTTACCTAATTTAATAATCAAATAGTTAAGATCTCGTAAAGTTTCAAAGCTTATCGTATAAATATAATTATGTTTAAATATATTTTAAGTTTAGTTAGCATTGCTTTCAGATGTTCATAATTTCACATGCATAATTTTAAGAAATGTTTATCTCTACCGAGAATATGAGCGAAATCGATTTTGATTGAGCGAAAATAATCTATGAAAACCGGATCGATTAAATTTAATATAATATGAAGCCAAATTTTTAAACAAAAAAAAACAACTTCGTCACGCCGTCCCTGATCCCGCTGCACTAATGAATCGGGACAAGCACAATTAAACAGTTCGCGACATGCTCGTCGTATGTTTCTGAACTGAACGCGGCCATCGCGCTACGAAAACGCGTCACCCGCGCCTCCGGCAATAATTAAAAAGTTTATTTAGAATTTCGAACGCCGGGAACAGGCGAGGAAGAAGAGATTTTGAATTTCGAACGCGCGCGTTTTGAAAGAGTGACGTGACGGCCAGTGTTGCCAGAGTGAATTGTTTCGTTTTTAAAGTGCTGAGTGATATTGTGGTTTGGGTTTATGTGCATAATGTTTCATTCAGAATATCATTTTTCTAGCAAACTTCTGGAGCTTTTGACTAAAGGTAATATTATTATTGTATAATATCTAGAACAAAAAATTGTTAAATTATTACAGTGCCCTATTATAATTTAAACAACTATGTAGTTCTTTGGCAAGTCATTTAGTTACCAAACCAAATATTGGCACATACATACTTACGGTTTGCAGAATTTGGATGAGTAGAAAGATGAAGATAAATATGTTTTTTTTATATACCCTAATTAGTACCGTACCGATGACTAATTAACTTCAGTTCATTAAAGTTTAATAAGGCGTTTAACTAGCGCTTAACGTAGTGCATTAAAGACCATCATAGTAATGGAATCAGTGTTTATTTTGGAGTTTATGCAAAAAAAAAAAACACTACTCTATCGTAGAAGAAGTAACGTGACTATCATCACCAATCAATATAGCTGTGCAAAACGTCATATTGTTGACATATCGAAAATAGATCCTAGTTCAGTGATGGCGTAATGGCGGTTGCCTATCATTTCCTTTGTTTTCACCGACGACAATAGGCTATTTTGTGGATACTGAATTGAAATACATGCCTCTGCAGTGTCTCTGCGGCCTCATAATTTCAAAACGGCTGTATGTAAGGCAACTATTTTAATACACGGGTACAGAATATAGTGCATAATGTTTATCCATCGTTCTTAGTCGGAAAAAATAGTTTTAGCATTCTTTATAAATAAATACCATTGAACAACATTATGCACCGTATCTGTGGGTATGCGCAGTTATATCTATGGGATACTTTTAACCGACTATAGATCAAACAAGAAAAGGAATATGAGTTTTCTATTCCCCGCGTGATTGAAGTTGCGGCCGCTTCCTAGTGTGATAACCTGATAACGTATTTGTATCACACGGTTATTACAATGTTCGAAATTCGAACATCTCGCTCATTCAAATATTAAATAGACACGGTATAGAAAGGTCTGGCACGGTACAAACTCCGAATAACGATCATCGGTACGACGCTTTACGAAATCGAATATATACAATCATAGTCGACTCACATTCGATCAATTGTCAACCTTTCGAATTGTCATATAGTGTTCAGTTTAAACTAATTTCATTTATTTACTATCACAGAACCAAAAACTATTATTTTTAGCAGCGTTATCTAGAATCGGCCATCTACATGACTTCACCTTGTGGAAAATTTTACAGTTACAGCACACAAAAAGAACAGTGGTACATTTTCCATACTAAATCCGCCTTAGTAATAGACCGATTGTATGATTTTCTGCGATAAGACCAATTACTGGTCGCTTACGCTCTTTTAAATGAGGAACTTTTCTAATGAAATTTTCTATCACAAATTGTCAACATTTCATATTTACAAGACTACAATTTTATTACTTTTCTGAATTCTGCTTAGAAAGATAAAGTAATCAATGTTTTTTTTTCTGAGATAACTATTTGTTTTATTATTAATTTATAAAAACTTGATCATTTTTAATTGTGGCAACACCAAAACTATGAGTGAATGGAACGGTTACTTTAGTCCGATTTCTAATAAAAAAAACGCAATGACGTTGAGCATCACATGACATTGTCAAAACATTTTTTTTTTTAGCAGTTGTGTCTAAGACAACAACCGTATTCAGGCCTAATTGTCTTAGATTGCGGTAATTTTATGTATTTTCTTATATTTCTTTAAATACAGAAGAATAAATTCAAAGATTTTTTTGCGCGTACATGACACAAAGCCCTGTCGATCTCTATATTAATTTCCACCTGTTAGAAATATAAAATGTTGTCAATTGGGATATTTCCGAAAATGTAAAAATGTGCTAATATTTAAATTTTTATCCTTTATTCGACAATATCGATAAAAAACCTGGTTAAAAAAATGAAAAGTTGACAATTCGACGACGCGGTTGGCGCAGTTTGCAGACACCTGCCTACTGAGCCGGCGGTCCCGAGTTCGTATCCCGGCCGGGGCAAACATTTGTGTGATGAACTCGAATAGGTATTTTGTTCTTGGGTCATGAATGTTATCTATATATTATTTATATCATCGTCTAGCACCCATAGTACAAGCTTTGCTTAGTTTGGGACTAGGTCGATTTGTGTATGGTTGTCCCATAATAACATTTATTTTATTTATAATGATATATGTGTCAGTGCATCTGGAAAGGTACCTTGTCTCAGGTATTGAGTTATGCATAGTTCCAAAAAGTAGATTAAATTTGCTATCAATACAAAAAAGAATAATGACTGTAGGTGGAACCACTATTTTTATATAAATTTTTGAATTTTCGACTTCCGAAATGCACAAGTTGAGAAAATTGCATTTAAAGTTTATAGTGGCAAAAAACACACTTCTACTTCGAAGTTACATAGTGAAGGGTATAATCATAATCTTTGAATGCTAAAGAATTATAATAAAGGTGAATTGTCTAAAAATACATGTTAATTATTTTGATTTCTTAGGTAGAACATGCCAGGGTGGAAGAAACACGAAAGTGTTAATTATACCCAATTCATAAAATAAAGAGATTAAAACTGTTAGTTTCTCATCATAGTTACATATTCTATGGCATTTTGGGACAATTGAATGAAAGAAAACTCCATAATCATGAAGAAATTTAATAATTACCGCATTTTTAACAGTTACAAAAAACATCACTTATAATATTAAAAACCAACAAAATAATTTGTATATTCATGCTATATCACAAGATCAAATGGTATTTAGCGTGGTGTACCACAATGGTATAATAGAAATGGTGTTAAAGCAGTTTTTTCCAACAATAAAGTTTAGTGACTCGGTCGAAACTTTTGTATGGAAACGTAACTAGGGTACCTTGTCACGACATTTACTAAACTTTAGTAACTTAAACTCGAAGATCACTATTTTAGTACCTATAATGCAAGAAATATCTGTAACAAAATGTTATTTAGGATAATTATAGCGCAAATCAATGTATTCTTATTTATAAAAACTTCTGTTTTAGTCGTGTAAGACAAGTTTAGCATTTTACTAAACTGGGTACCTTGTCACGCTAAGTCATTATCTTACATAAATGGAGTAACTAGAAAAAATAACTCAATTGTGTATATAACTGCACCTAATTTATGATTTATCAGTCTTTAAATTAAAATAAATAGTTATTTCATACAAGAGTCATGCAAGCTGAATGATTTTTTTTATAAAAAACATGAAGTATTTTTTTTTGTTCAAAAAATTATTTTGCTATAGACCGATCCTATACCTTATCTTAGAAAGAGGTAGTTGACTACCCGCGATGGAAATATTGACAAAATTATTCAAAATTTAAAGGCTTTTAAGACATGGCGTGACAAGGTACCCTGACTACTAAACTTTATAGTCGGAGAAATATACTAAAAAAACATAATTTTACTGATATTCTTGTACACACGTGTTCCTTAGGATGTAAATAACCCAATTATAACACAAACCCATTTTGGCACTTTTTCACCAGCTTCCACAAAAACTCATGTAACTCGGTAACTAAATGTGACTAGGTACCTTTCCAGATGCACTGACACATATTATGGTGTATCGAGTGTAAATGGGCAGTAAGTATCAGGTTCAATTACACATAGTCAGTGAAGACCACCGCGCACCGACCTTTAGCAAAGATCACAACAATTATTTCAGCGTATCAACGCGTTTCGAGATCTCGTCTGATAAGATAATGATGTGATGACAGATGGAATCATTTCATCTTTGCCGTCTGTAAATGCATGTCGTATGAGTAATATTTTATATGCTGTGCCCGAATTCGGTGAGACATTGCGATTGAAGCGAGGACGATTGAGTAATTTCTTGGCCTTTTCACGGCCATTTAAAGGCATGCATTTAAATCGATATCTGTATATTCCCTTTTTTCGATCAAAATATTTGAAAGTCTCACCAAAAATACTGACTTCCACACTAATTATGCACACTAAATAATGCGAATTCTATTGAATTATTTAAAGGTATTTGGAAAACTGTTTTACTGGATATAAAAAAAAAACTAACCTAACCTAACCCGGCCGAGTCGGATCTTAGTGTGCAGTGCGAGGATAATTATTAGTGTGCAAGTCAGTAATTTTGGTGAAACTTTCAAATATATCTGATGTACGAACCATATTTTTGGTGTGAATTCGGTTAAAAAGGTCATCTCGTTTTGTATGATGTTTAAGTTTTTTTTGTAGGACATGTTCAGTTAGTTAATCAATTGTTTTTTTTGCACACCATTCGTTTTTAGGGTTCCGTACCCAAAGGGTAAAAACGGGACCCTATTACTGAGACTTCGCTGTCCGTCCGTCCGTCTGTCACCTGGCTGTATCTCAACAACGGTGATAGCTAGACAGTTGAAATTTTCACAGATGATGTATTTCTATTACCGCTATAACAACAAATGCTAAAAATAAAATAAAATAAATATTTAAGGGGAGCTCGCATACAACAAACTTGTTATAGATTATATATATATATATATATATATATAGGTACGGAACCCTTCATGCGCGAGTCGGGCTCGCACTTGCCCAATTATTCTGGTATGCATTCAGTTAATTAGTGGAGTTACCTAGTGTACTGAAAAATTCTACAGATGTGCATTTAAATATATCCCCATATTAAATTCCATTTCATTTTTCCAATATTTTATTTTAGGTATTAGTTGCAGAAAGTTTCCATATTGCAAAGTTTCTTATAGGATTTTTTTGAACACTTAACACCGAGCATAAATTGACGCCATTTCAAATTTTCAAATAGTGTTAAGATTAAACTAATTTCATTTAATCACAAACCCAAATACTATTTTTCATATGATTGTACGGACTGGTTTTGAACTCATTAAAAAAAGGCGATTATTTCGAAATTGGTAAAATATGTGGATTTTTTTTATCCTTTATTTGTCTATAGGTACGGGAAAAGGCCTGGTCAAAAAAAATGTTGTCAATTGATTAGGTACCTACACGCAGATTTTCTGAATCTCACCGAAGGCCTCCGTTAACTTTATTGTTTTATTTTCAGGTAGCGGTCAGCAGTCACCTATCGTCCCTAGTAACGGTGAGTTAGTATGTTGTACTTGTGCACGTAGTATGTACACTAAATTTTTTTTTAGACATGACTTGAACTGTATCGGGCCTGTTTCATTACCAGTGAGTCGGACTTTGTGTGGGAGTATAACCCGCTAATGGGATTATCTCCACTCCAAAAGAGTGTTATTCAGCTTTAAAAAGATATAGGTAGGTAGGTAGGTACCTACACGATTAATGCGTCCAAAAAACATTATAGTTTCTACATTTGCGGAGCAATAACGGGGTAGGTATATATATAATAGAAAGCCAATGCGATTGTGTTTAATGTGCAAAAAAAAAGATAGAAACGTCTGATATTTTAGGAAACTTTATGTGACTGTGGAGCACTCCATCGGGGGCGCGTAGTAAGGCGCCTTTTCGCATTTTTTACAGGTACATACTCTGCTATACGGCGTAAATGAGGTCTGAACTCCCGACTCGCGACTACCGATTCCTAGGGGGACTCGCGGCTCCTAGACGGTTTTCCACAGGTGGATACAAATCTAAGAGCTAGAGATATTTTCATTACACCTAGGGATTGTTACCTCTAAAGAATATTTTCTAAGTTTATATACTTCCGTCATCTAACTGACATAAATAATTAGATGCTACAGCTTCTTAGACGAAAAATTACACAAGAATGTTCCGTACCGAAGTAGTCATGCAGAATTCAGGCAATCATATGCTTGTATTTTTATGTCATAGGAGGCAAACGAGCAAACGGATCGCCTGATGGAAAGCGATTTACCGTCGCCCATAGACACCTGCAACACCAGAGGAGTCACAAGTGCGTTGCCGGGCGTTCAGGTGGGAGAACGCTCTTTTCCTCTCGCCTGTATTTAGTGTGTATATGTATATTATAAATAGGGATATATAAACCCGTCGATGCTCACAATAGCGTCCAGTTCAGTGAGACACCACAATGAGACCTTTCACCCGCCGCACCCGCTTCTCCAAACGAATGAATATTTATTTATAATGCTGCCTTTCTCGCAGAAAAGGATATAATTTAATACTAAAACATGTGACTTACGCCCTTTGAGACAATGAATTGCTTTGGCTTCTTTAAAACGGGTCAGAGTTTGCAAAAGCGAAGCGATTATTTAAAATGATACTGCTGGGTGCAATTTGAGAAGGTACTTATTATATACGAAATCCCTTCGCTTAAAACTTACTAACTAAACGTAAACGCCTTACTTTAAACGTACCGAAATAAAAGCGGCGCTCTCGATAAACCAAATGTAGCCACTGACCAGTCGCCGTGGCTGAAATTGGTCAGGATATAATGCCAAAACTAATAAGGCTCTAAGAAAATGTGAGAATTTTGTCATGTGGACAGTCTGATATCGAGGTCCCAATCGCAAATACGACTAAATAACAACAGATAATTCCCATGTTTGTCTTCAAATTATGTTCTTTCCGTTTTCTACCTTTATCTTATAGTGAAGGAAATCTAGAAGAGCATTTTAACCTTTATAAATATAATATAAATAAAATTTGCAAAACATTACAACTGTAACGTATTTACTATACAATTGTCCATCTGCTACACTATCCAAAATATAGAGCACAGCGGACTCGCAATCAGCAATCACTCGCTTTTCATCTCGAGAAAGGCGCCGGCGGGTCCTTTCTTTTTGCGCCGGCGCACTTAAATGACAGATCATTTAACGCATTTATAAACTATTTATTTCATTTCGCGCAAATTTAACTGGATCAAAATTATGAGTGCAGCGGCTTGGCTTTTTAAATACAATGAATATTTTTAGCGCTATTTCGTAGGAGTTTTGTGATATCTTTTATTGGAGCGAAGCTCCCATGGATCGACTCGAATGGACTTTGTGACAATGCTCAGATCTCAGCGAGTTCTCAACCGATTTTAGAAGTTTTTGTTTTAAAATGCAAAAATTAAATTTCGCTAGGTCGTGACGAAGAGAATATTTCGAAAAAAAAAAGCTTGCAAGCTTAGCCGGTGGCTGACTCTGCATCGACCTAGTTTAGCAATAGGCATGAGTATTTCGGTATTATCCGAGGTTGCGTCAATCGACGATGACTACATATAAAACCAGGTGAAAGTACTAACTGCCATTTCACGTACCCAAAAAATATTTATTTTCCTCTTCCTCTCGTAATTTTAAAAATATTATAAGGGCACTTTCGTCCTAAAGGAAAAATATACAATATTCATACATACACTGAAACATATAACGACATATAACACATTATACCCTCGCGGTTTGAACACATAATTAAAACTTACTGGACCGGGTCTATCGCGATATTTTGATTTACATTCATTGCCTGACGTTTCAACACGGTTTCACGTGCCGTGGGGTCAGACAGTACGCTTAAAATTCATAATATCGCGATAGACCCGGTTCAGTAAGTTTTAATATAAGAACAGTCATTGTCAGTATAATATATTTTTAACTAGTGTAAATCACAGAATTTATTTGCATTATTTACAGTATTGATTATAGTATCGGATCAATAACTCACAGCACTTTACGGTAGATGGCGCCACAAGTTTCTTAAATCGGTATAAGGAATAAAGCAGGTGGTCGAAATATGCGATACATGATAGAGGTATCCTGGTTGGTAAGTCGCTCGTGCAGGTATCCCTGAAGAGGGTTTTAAATTGAAATGAAACATGCTCGAAATATAGTAATAATATTTTCCGCTTTAGTATGTACTAACATGTTGATTTCACTTACTGATGCTTTGCTTACTTTACTTGCTTGAAAAATCATCAAAAAATCTGTTCATACGGAACCTCAGAATTTAATAAACTGCCGAGTAAAGCATAAACAAGTTTGGCGGCCACAAAAACTGCTCTGATTTTTGAACTCTGCAGTTCCGAGTTCAAAACCGGATCGAATGTGTTTCATACTCGAAACGCCTGACTGGGTTCATACGAAAAGACGTGTCGTATTGAGAAAGACTTATGCGTTATGTAGTTTTGAATATACTTAAGCCGTTTTTGATACGCGATGTTGCGGTCGGGGCGTTTTGTCCCGGCTACTGGCGCTTCGAAGAAACTCTTTGAATTATGATCCGAGATCTAGTACTACGGTATTTTTTCACCGTGTTATTGTTTATTGCGATGCTATAGCTCAACGGCTCGAATTTGATCGTGGCCTTCGACACTAAGTATCGCCTTGCATTCGCATTGGTACACGTAAAAGAGATGTATATATTCTCTAAGTCAATGTTATTGTTTATTGTTGTTTATTGTTTATTAAATTACACACACAAGCTCACAGTTACACACCAAAACGCTTACATGCTACACAAATACATATTATTATTAATTAGACTAAGGAAATACATAATTTTACTTTATCACTATTTACATATCATTATAATTACTTAAAAACATACATACAGCTCTGCAAAAAGAGCTAGGTGAGTCGTAAAGACGTCGACCTCAGGGCTTTGGATGGCCTGTTGATTCAAGAGCGACAGTGCCCGATTGGTGGGAGCGTTTTTAGCCTGACGCGTGCGCATCCAGCTGCTGGCGAAAATGCCGCGGCGGCGCCGCAGCGTCAGCGCGCCGCCCTGACTCGCACCCGGGACGCACGTCCTCGCTGCCGGCGCGAGCAACCCTATCCGATCTAGAACCGTAACGTTATTGATTTTGTTTCGCAACAGGTCATAATAATGCATGAGTAAAATCATTTTACGCCGCAGCTCCAAGGTGTCAAAACCTACCGTACCCGCAACAAACATTGATGGAAAAAGTAAAGGATAATACCCGTATTTCCTCTTGTACAAGTACTTGTACAAACAAAAGAACTAAGGAACTTTCTTTGTATTTTCTCAACCATGAGAACGTACTTTGCCTCATGGGGTTATATATAATATACCTACAATTTAAACCAACAATTTTCCTAGAGATGTATAAGGTGCTTTAGGCGTGTGTGTGTCGTTTATACTGTTTAAAAAAAATAACAAAATGGCGGTTTGAATTCGTAAAGATAGTAAATATTTTATCCATTTGCAAAGAACCTGCAAGGTCCATGGCTCAAAGAGCCGTTAGTCTCAGCTGTCGCTAGTATTTATAATGACGTCGACATGAACAAAAGTGTTACGAGTTAGTACTTAATGTTGCTGGATCTCGGACTAAATCAGCCCTACCGGTCACACAGGTCACTTCTCGTTCCATCTGATAGGGTTGAATGATGTGTACTTGTTTTATTTATAAAAAGCTGTACAATAATGATACGTTTGCTGGAGAAAAGATATTGAGCACTTTTGTTCGATCGCTGCCACAGACAACCCCCACTAGACGGAGCATGTAAGGCGACCCGCGCGCACCAACGATATGGTACGGCAGAACATTAAAGTATGAACACGGCGGCCACCGTTTAGTTGCGTCCTTGTTTATGATCCATGCGTACGTCAACGAAAAAAGAAATTAAATAAATAACATGGTAAATTGTAGTGTTGAGTGGTGTAGAGCGACCTCATAAACATGGACGCAACAAAACGGTGGCCGCCATGTTGATACTTTAATGTTTTGCCGTACCATATCGTTGGTGCGCGCGGGTCGCCTACGGGTCGCCTTACATGCTCCGTCTAGTGGGGGTGGTCTGTGATCGCTGCATAGCGATTTGGTAGACAAAGTATTAACTAATCGTAAGTATAAATCTGTAACTCAGCTCGTTGTTGCAACAAGATCATACCTGTAGTTAAAACCTTATCTTTATACAAATTCTGAAGGCTGTTTGTTCGGGGTCCCTATTGACTGGCATAAAATTTATTGGCATAATTTTAGTATTTTAATCTTGTTATAAAAACAAACCTAATCTAAAACTCTTGTAAAGTTAACAATTACAGAACTATGGCTAACCATTTTATGCCAAACAATACGATATGACTTTCAATGTGTACCTATGTGAGTAGGAATTCGTTGTAAAAAATGGTTACGTCAAGCACATGCTTTTAGTAATCACGTGCTAGTTCTCTCATTTAACTTAAAAAAGATATTCCAGACATCATGGTCAAATTGGTAGTTTGATATTCTGAACAGAAGTACAGCTAGTTTGAGGCTTAATATATGTATATATTTATTATGTAATAAATATGTTTGACACATTACATTTTTCTTTCCTTACCTAAACTTGTGGTGCATTACAGCTTAGTCTTAAGTGTAAATCAACGCAACAAAACATGTCGTTTCTGTATAACTAACATAGCTACAAACGCATTAGAGACGGTTTTGCGATAAAAGCAAACGTATACTTGAACCTCCTGTCTATGCACAAACATACGGGCATCTATTGACAAAGATAAAACCATGACCTCTCAGAAATATTTAATACTCTTTTAAAGTCCCCTGAAAATCTAGGTCCAATTCCCACATTAGCCTAATACACGCTCCGCAATGCTATCTCCCTTCCCCATCGTCCACGGAACCCATTTAAGCGGTTCTCACACCATTGACACGATGAATCGCCCCCATTACTGGACAGGAACATTGTACAAGTAAACTATAAGGTTAACTATGCCCAAAAGTAGTAGTAGATATGCCATACAATTTGTATGGAGCGGCCGGCAGGCAGCAGTTACCAGCTCTCTGATCAAGATAACGCCACCGCTGCCGCGGCGCGAGTGCCTCGATTTTATCTTACGCACAAATATATACCCTCGCGGAGGCTACAGCGCATGCGCCGATTGATGGACCAATGAGAACAATGAGAATTAGGGAATTACTGGCCGCTGTTTGAATTGTATGAGCCCAGCGAGATGACTATCGTCTCAGCTTAGGAGGTCTTATGTCTTTGATAGCGAATAAAGTCTGGGTGTAAGATAATACCTCTCACGATCAGCTCCTAAGAAGTTCTTTAGATATTAGATGATACTGCAGCATTAAATTAAAGTTACTTTCCTATTCATTTATAATAAGATCGTATGAAATTCATGGTAATTCTGTAATTTTTCGGACACTTTAAATTTACTACGGCATTTTTGGTATGATAGACTGCCGGAACTTCATTCCAACATCCTATCGTCGTGTGAAACTGACCTGCTGAATGATATGATCGCAAAACATCTCTCCAATATCAGTCTGTCTTCCAATGTGATACTCGTACCTACAGTTCTTAATTTCAAAATTATATAAGTACCCGACATAATTTTTATACCCAAGGTTTATCTTCGCAATCTTGTACTTAAAATCGGACCGTTACATTATGACGTTAATCTGGAATATTGTTTTGCAGCCCTTGCCGCTGTACTGTTAATTTTAGTTATAAATCATGGCCTTTCCCCGAAGTTGCGCGGGCGGCGCGACCGGTTCGAACCCGCAGCCTCATTTAAACTGTAGCACATTCCAGCGGCGACCCCGTATGAGTAGTCAAGGCGTTTATATTTCTGGACAAAAGCATACGGGATTACCTAAGGTAACCATTTACGTCTGAGTCGCCATCTAAAACTTAGGTAAGTACTACAGTTTAATACAAGCGTTTGGAACGTTAGAATAGAGAAGTGCTGTTACATACATTTCCCGTACAAATCGGGAAACTTTCTCGAGAACGGCACATCTTTACATGATACCATGTACGTATTGCCCTCTATTTAAAAATCCCACGTACTGCGGGCCTTTGATGGTTGCTTTTATCGCGCGATAAATAAGAGACAAAGCATCCGTCACATTAAAAAAAATGTGACTGTAAGTGACAGATGCTTTGACACTTATTTATCACGCAACTATCATAGGTCCCATGGACTCTTTCAGCAGTCCATTCCATATAGCTCCTGATCGAGAGCACATACGAAGCGTTCGCGGTAGACATTTCCTCTGGTATCGCGTATATTCATCATTTGAGCCTTCCTGATATACAGTTACCGTTGCAAAAGGAAAAGGGCCATCCTTTTGACAATCACGACAACATATTATGTCAAAAATGGACTAAACTTGAATTAATATGAATTGTGTCACTTAATACTTCGCAACCTCTAACGCTGGTCTCGATCATTTTGGGCTGTTAACGCACACTATTAAACGCTTGAGTGGCCAATATTTTTGAATAAATGTAAAATATTTACATTTAAATTAATAATAAAGTAGAATAGTGAAATATTTAATAGGCCAATATTTTTGAATAAATAAAAAATATTTACATTTTAATTAATAATAACGTAAAATAGTGAAATATTTACATTAGTGAAAAAATACAGTAGTGGAGTTACAGAATTATCTGCCACAGGGCTAATAGATAGAGATAATATAGTGAAATATTATACTTTTTGGAGGATCGACTCGAATGGACTTTGTAACAATGCGCAGATCTCAGCGAGTTCTCGACAGATTTTAGAAATTTTTGTTTTAAAATGCAAAAAATTTAATTTCGTGGCGAAGAGAAAATTTCGAAAAAAAAAAAAAAAACCGCTCCAATCTATGGTGCAAGCTTAGCCGGTGGCTGAATCTGCATCGACCTAGTATATAAGCACGTTTGTTTTAAAATAAATAGATAATAAATGTCTTTAGATAATTTTGCAGGCGCGCACTATAGATGCGTGGAGAGCGCGTAAGTGCAGGTCCCCTTTTATCTCCGCCCGATACCGCGCGTGTCATTCCGTGCGCCTGCGATCGGAGTCCTTTTGGAGAAATTGACAGTTCGCACGAAGTCATCAAAACCGTAATTGTCATCAAAACTTCATCTATATAATAAAATTTATATGATTTTGCGCGATATGAACTAAAAATGATTTTATTTATGTTCTGGTAGGCCTAAGTTCTCTTTTATATGTTCAAGATTCTATCGACGCTTTGGAATAATGGCAATGAAAATTGCAGCAATAAGGCAATCCCTGGATATCCAAATACAATTATCTAAAATTAAGCTTCAATATTCCATCCTAGACAATGCATTTAACGTATTATTTAGTCATTAATTTCAGCGGACGTGGTCAAAATCAAAGAAGTTGGCTTATCGAAGAGAAAGTAGGCATATAAATAATAATGAACAACTTTTATTACTTTTATTGTTTTCAGTAATTCATTTGATGATTGAGGGGTTAGTGAAATAATTCTTGGGACAAAAAGAACATTAATTTCATATTATAAAACGAATAAGTACTTTTATTATTTACAGTTTCGTTAATAAATACATAAGCGTGCTTTACGGTTGTATCTTAATTACATTGAACTTTTGCATTACCGATAGCGTTAAATATTACCTTAATTAAAGGTATACTTAGCGGGCCGCTGCCCCTGTTCAGTTTAGGGTTCCGTAAGATTTCACATTAACCCTCGAACGCTCGTTGATAATAAATGAATATTAAGGGACAATCTTAGACAAATCGACCTATCAGTCCCAATCTAAGCAATGCTTGAACCATGGGTAGTATATATAGATAACATCCATGACCCAGGAGCGAATTCGATTTCATCACACAAATA
The DNA here is from genome assembly GCA_905147355.2 of Apotomis turbidana. Taxonomy (NCBI): domain Eukaryota; kingdom Metazoa; phylum Arthropoda; class Insecta; order Lepidoptera; family Tortricidae; genus Apotomis; species Apotomis turbidana. The sequence goes on from LR990293.1 coordinate 5,860,004, forward strand.
TTTGCCCTTGCCGGGATTCGAACTCAGGACTGTCGGCTCAGTAGGCAACTGCACTACAAACTGCGTCAACCGCGTCAAAATGGGTAACTGAGATGCTACTGAGTAAAAATACCACCATGCTTTAATTCAAATTCAAATTCAAATTCAAATTCAAATCTTTATTTCGAATTATTGCAATCCATATAGCTTTAAGCTTTGTATGGAAAGAGAACGCTCTCGAGAACATTTGCCATACAACATGAAAAAAGTTTCCGGAGAATCTCGTAAAAGCATCATGTATTCTTACTACCTGTATGCCAACAATCTTCTACTTGTAAGGTGCAGAAATTACAGAATTACTATATATTATGACCTTTGTATAAGGACTTTAATTGCATTTTAAACTGGATACATAGCTTTGGTAAGGGAGTAAATCTAACTAAGACCCGTGCTATTTTAATTCATAGTTATAAACTTATTTCTAGGGTCAATTTTGATAATCCCGCCTATATATTAAAATTCGACCTTTTCACCACAAGTCAGGAACGTAGATATATTAGTGGTTACGTAAATAAGTAAGCTAGATTCCTAAATTAATTAGCAAATTTGTAAACTTGGCAACGCGGTGAGCGTGACGGATACCCTTTGCATCGGGAGGCTATTTTTTGTTTTTAGGAATGTTAATCTTTTAAGGTATCTACCGTATTTGTTACACTGAAAATAGCTCATCTAGTTTAACGACTTGAGAAATAGCCAAATTGTGCTTAGTAACCAAAATTATGCTCATTTTACAAAACTTATTTTGGTTACTAGTGCCCTCAGTTTGTCTGTCCTCCGATTTATGTAAAATAACAGCTAACATTTGGGCTATTGTTAACAAATCTTTTTTCCAGCGAATAAATATATTGGAATAGTTACAATTAGAGTCTGGCTAGCCAAATGTTGACAGATATTTCCTTGTGGTATCACAAATTGTATAGGTACCTATATGATTTAAACAAATTATTAGGTGGGTCCTCTATAAATATATTATATTTTGTAGTTCACAGTGCCTTGGTTTATACTGTAATACTGTGTAACTAATTTGAATAAATAAATAAATAATTAAATAATTTTGATACTTTATGTACTAGTTCTAACATTTCGAATCAGTTGAAATATGGCATAGTAGGTACTACTTGTAATTTTTTTGGTGATGGATGGGACAACAGTTTATTTATAGATAAACAAAAAAACATTTACAATATTAAAGTTGATAAATACTAAATATACTACTAATACTAAATTAAAAATAAACGGATTATAAAAAGAACACCCCCTCCAGCAGGTCAGCCTGTGGCAAGGTCCCCATTACACTGGCGGCGTTACCTCTCTGAACTGCAAGGCCGATCCTTTGTGAGAGGTAAGCGCCAGATTTTGGATCCCCCGTGGCGTCGACCAACCGCGACGACAGGGCCTTCACGAAGCTTTTCATATCGGCTGACCAAGGCCCTAAAGTCTCAACTGCCACTGCCGCAAACACATGATCGTTTAAAAGGGATGAGTATTTGCGGCGCTTCAGGATCTGGGCCTGGTCAGCCGCCGCACCAGCCTGAGTGCGAGTCACCTGAATGTGCGATGCGGCAAACGTGTCGACGCATGTCGCATCCCACACTAAGGTTTTCCCAAGCTTCCATGGCACCAACGTTGCTCCATCCGGACGCTTGCCGTCGTCTCTCGCCATCCCAACGGTGGATTAATATTATGTATTATATTAATTTAATATTATTAATATTATGTTATGGTATTATCGAGCTAGGTCTTATTTACACTACATTTAATTTTTCGTCTTGTATATGGTTAGAAAGTGTTAACATATGTGTTTGTCGTTGACTGTACTGTACATAGTGGTAGAAATTTTGTGAGCTGACTATGAACGCACGTCAACATAATTATATTTAACTTATTTCCTTAGGTACTACCTTACGTGTGCATAGAAAACAAATAAAAAATCTAGTATCAAAACACGTAGTAGTAAATCTAGTAGTAAAACTATAATTCCTACTACGCAAAGTATGACCAGCCGCAGATTTTTTAAATTTCCCGTCATAACTTTGAGTAATATTTCATTAGCCAGACTATAGTTAACAAAATATTAAAGTTTTGTTAAATAGAAAAGAAATATACCTAAATAGTGAACGCTTTTTTGTTGCAAGTTAAACGAAAGCGCAAAAGAATCGATACCATATCAGCACACATTACATACAGAACCGCTCCTGTTCGATATCATAGTCATATTTATCCCTGGAACAATGGTCGGCGCGGGCGCAAGTCGTTCCGGTTGACGTTTCACGCTGCACCAGACTTATGCGGCTTGCCGATCGTAACGTCAATATTTATTCATACGAATATGATAAATAAATAAATATTAAGGAACAATCTTACACAAATCCACTTAGTCCCAAACTAAGTAATGTACTATGGCTACTAGACGACGAGATATATACCTAATATATAAATAAATTATATAGATAACACCCATGACCCAGGAACAAATATTCAAGTTGATCACACAAATATTTTCCCCGGTCGAGGTTCGAACCCAGGAGCGCCGACTCAGCAAACATATAACATGCGACCCTTCAAACGAAGCTTGGAGAAGCATCTCTCGGGTCATTATGGCAGTGTCAACTGACATGGCTCTGTTGGTTTCTTGTCAGTTGCCATTGCGACTTAGGCTCCACTTTTTGCTTACCAAGGCGAAGTGGAGCTACTATGTTGTGCGATTATAAAAAAGTCAGGTGTACTACAAACTGTATAGTAGTATATTATATAACTATCTTGATCTTGAACTCCTAACGGACCCAGATCCCTGCAGTTATCAGTCCTTATAACGGACAAAGAGTTATTTATTCCCAAAAACCATGAGAAAAATCAGCGGCATCCTTGCAATAAATTTCGAATTTAATCGCTCAAAAATAACAGAGAATTTCCCACACATTACTTGAAAAGGAAGGAACATGTCAATTGGTACCTTATCGATCTAAAGACGAAATCAGTAATATAATGCCGTACGATAATAGCTTTATAGTTATATCTGATAGGGTTCAATGTCAAATGTTGAAAATTTGCGGTGAAAGGCTAACTATGTTGCGGGCACTAAGTATACCTTCCTTTGTGCGTGCGTAATTATCAGAGCCTGTACTCTAGAGCACTTCGATTCTCCTATTCGAAGTTCGCATTTTATATTGGCAAATATAAAGTAAAATAAAACTGGCAGACAACACATACCAATAAAGACACCGAAATCAATCAAACTGGAAAAATATAATTTCAAAGATATTTAATTTCGTGCTCTTCTTATATTAAAAAAAAATAAGCGGATTAGGTATTTAAAGGAATATAATACAATCTGCTTTAATTATTTCAGTTAAATAACGAACAAATCTCAAATTGAGAGTCCATTTTTGAATTAAACTCCAAAGGAAATGAAAGGGAAAAGGAACGAATGAATATATAGTTAAAACTGAAACCTGTGCGTTATGGGAGAGCCTAACGGACGGGCAAGCAAGTTTTAAATCAAATTTGCAGCTCGGAAGTAGAGCCCCCGCTCGAATTAAGCTGTCTCCCGCAATATTAACTCTCACGTAACCTTATGAACTTATTTTGATCGGTTTCGAAAGTCACTACCCACTTTTTGCCAAGTTGGCGAACCGCGTAATTTAATGGTGCAAAGATACCGTATTCATTCTAATACGGGCAACACTACAAAATGCGTGAAGATCAATGACAAAAGGGTTTTTTTTAAATAGTTCTTTAAATAGTGCCTAATTTTATTCTTCTTCTTTAATTTAAGAACTGCGGTCCTGTCGGTGTAGCAATTGCCAGCCATTTCTTTCTTGGGTTTTCTTTCACTTCAAGAATTAATTGGTCTTAGTTATTAGTTTTATTGATCAGGTTGATTAGATAATGTTTTGATAATCATTTTATTTTGTTTATTTATTTTATTATTCAAGTAAATTACACAGCATTACAATAATGTAACGAAAGCACTGTAAACTAAAAATCAACATAATTATACATATATAGAAAAACTTAAAACTAGTTAGATTCAGGCAACGTAACTACACGATAATTTGAGAGTTTATACCCGGGAACCGAATCAATTAATTAATAAATTACTCAATTAATCATTATTAATTCACTAAGAAAGCAGACTGTTGGATCTACAATGTATTTATATTTATATGTATACATATTTATATTACATTATATATATGTATGTATGTATATATGTATGTATGTATTAATAGTTTATATGTGTAATTATTAGTAGTCTTATTATTGTTAATACCTTTTTGTACACGGTGTTAGTTTGTCTATCTTCTTCTCGTACTCACTCAACTGCTCAAAGGTTAACTGGAAGAGATCCCTTATAGGGATAAGTTCGCCTTTGTACCTATATGTTAATTGTAATAGATGTATTTTTAACTGTTTTTGTGTACAATAAAGCGTTTACTTACTTACTTACTTATACTTACTTACTGTTATTTGAAATATCGAACCAAGAAACGCATGTTATGACTTTTCATTTCATATCATTAAAAGGGCTGTTGAAATCACATTTAAGCCAAACAATTACCTTTATAAGGATGATTCAGTGCCAATCACTTTTCAATATAAGCAGCAAACTCGGGATACCCCTTCTTTGGTATATGCAACACATTGAAATCCCGATAAAGCGACGGTTACGAAGCATTGTATTTCGCTCCCATTACGGCCCAGGTCGGTTACGGCGGAACAGTGACGGTGCATGTCAATTACCCAATAGCTCATAATAACAGTTTTCTTGCTTTCTAACCAGGGCTTTCACCTCTTTCTCCATATAAAATAAATGCTCCCATATGCATATTCCTCTCTGATATCTCGGGGAAACCTCCAAAACCGACATACCTAGGATATCGTCACTTCGCCAATCCGGTCGCGTTAAGATTGCTACTCATTTATAAGCGGTGCCATAGATATCAAGTGCAAACTTAACTTAACCGGGTAGTAAAGTGACTTTTCAACTTTATGCAACTCGAATCGTGAACATCGCGTTTTAAAAACTGTTCGTTTCGTATCGTTTATAAGGCGGATATGTATATATTAGACATTGCAAATACTGTAGTTTTCATAAAATTTACGACTCCAAATAGAATTAAACTTAGTTTTTTAGGGTTCCGTAGTCAACTAGGAACCCTTATAATTTCGCCATGTCCGCCATGCAGCCTCCCCTCCTCTAACTTTTCAACCACGGGTCAAAAAATTATGGAAAAATTCATGAAAATGAGGCCTTATAAGTACTTTCAATTATATTGAACAAAATCGGCTGAGCCGTTTTTGAGTTATCGCAAAATTTCATAATTATCTTTAAAAGGACGTAAGTTGACTTCCAGAAGGTAATAATTAATTACAGTTACTTTGGCGTTTACGACCTTTTTATAGAGCTTGAAATCTTAGTCGTAACTTAAACCTCGGGCTTAAAATTGTGAAGGATGAGCAACTACGGAACCCTACACTGAGCGTGGCCCGACATGATCTTGGCCGGTTTTTTCTGTTAGTTCCGTATAGATGGAGTAAAACGTTTTGGCTGTGAACCGTTTCGTTTCTCGTATGATACAAAAAATTATTTATTTTTACGTATTTACTTATACTTTATGTCTAATTTCTAATGTTTTGACGACGCGTTTGGCTCGGTTTGTAGACACCTGCCTACTGAGCCGGCGGTCCCGGGTTTGAATCCCGGCCGGGGCAAATATTTGGGTGATGAACTCGAATATCTGTGCTTGGGTCATGGTTTTTCTATGTGTTTAAGTATATATTTACCTATATAAGTATGTAGGCATATCGTCATCTAGTACCCATAAGACAAGCCTTCTTGAGCTTAATTTGGGACTAGATCGATTTGTGTGAGGTTGTCCGATATTTATTTATTTATTTAATATCACCACGCTTTGTTAGTAACAGCTGATCGATAACATTTCCTTTCGCATAGAATAATTTGCGTATTCCGCCAACCCTACCGTCCAAGCTTTACCCGTGGGCGACGAGCGACAAACCACTGTCGAAATTATTACCAATCCCAGTACAGGCGGTACCGGTACCCCGGGGAATAAGGTAGCTTGTCCCGACGGAGATTTAAGGACCTTTAAAATTATTTATTGGCCGCATTTCGCTGTATCGCGGTTTCTAACAGTGGGTTTGACTTTGAATTGTTTTTATCGTTTACGCAGTGCAGATTGTTTATGGTTGTAGATTATGTAACGAAATTTATATATAAGGTTTTCGACATTTATATAATGGTGTGCTTAGGTAATAAATATGTTATACTTTTAGCCCCGATGTCACTGTGTTAGTTTGTTATACACCGGCTGGGTTCTCTGTCTTTTCGCCGAAGTGTTATTTCATAGAAAACATTCTCTGAAACCCTAAACTATTTGGGATTATTATAAAACCAAGGTTAGGTTTGCTTCCAATACATACGATATTTTCAATAATGATGAAATTTTGATGAAATGAAAATTTTATGTTACTGCCCACGCATTCAAGTAAAGTTTGCGTCTAATTTCTATGGCGTCGCATATAAATTGCCATACAAACTTAGCACGTAATTCGACCAATTTTAGAGAGATGATGGAGATCTCTCCATTTCATCGCCATCCGTCACTTTTGAAGTGTCCCTACTTGACAAGTGACGTTATCCCTAGAAAATCACAACTTCGTCAATCCGGTAGCGCTTAATTTGCGTTTAAATAAATAAAATAAATAAATAAATATTAAGGGACAATCATACACAAATCGACCTAGTCCCAAACTAAGCAAAGCTTGTACTATGGGTACTAGACGACGATATACATAATATATAAATACATATATAGATAACATCCATGACCCAAGAACAAATATTTTGCACAAATATTTGCCCCGGCCGGGATTCGAACCCGGGACCGCCGACTCAGTAGGCAGGTGTCTACCATACGAGCCAAACGCGTCGTCAACTTTGCATGTAACGGCATATAAATAACAGGCGCATACTTTAACTTGACCGTGTAGTGCGTGAAATTAGTCAGTTATGTTTCGTTCAAAACAGAAATTCATATGCATGAATAGCATTTTTGACAATCATTATCGCCTTCGTATTTACAAAATTGAGATGAGATATGTCACATTGAAGCTCATCGAATTTTAATGACAGTTCAAAGGCGATATCACTGTTATTTAATATAGTTTTGACGTTTTGCAATCTCTCAAACGGCATTCTCGAATTAGGTCCCAGGTCACGGAAGTGGCGATATAATAGTTATATCGCTACTTCGGGGATCTCTCCGATATCAGAGGGTTGTAAATGGAATTATGGCCCTGGCTAAGATGGCAGAGTTTGTCACGTGATATAAAATTGAGAAAGCATCCGGCATTTTCGTACTCGCATATATTATTTATTTATTAATAAGTAACAGATGCTTTGTTACATACCTGTTATATGATAAACGCTACAATAGGGCCATAGGATTCCGCAGCCGAACTGAACCAACGAAGATTTCCTTCGCAGCTTAGATTGCATAGTGACCTTTGTTGTTTATTTTATACCGCGCCTTTTTTAGACAAGGGTATAATTACCGCTACCGATTGGGGCCGGATAGGTATTTTATTGGCGACGTATAATTTTTCAATTAACCTTGTGTTGTGTTGGGAGGTTCAATTAGGCAGGCATGCGCGCGCGCTGGCGATTGGGCGGCGGCGGTGGCCAGGTGCAACCGCGGTTGGTACGGCTAGCGGAAAGTTTGGGACTTCTATTATACTGAACAAAATAGACTCAAATAGTTTTAACTGCTTGAGAAATAAACAAATTGTAGTAACCATAATTATGCTAATTTTACAAAATTATTTTGGTTACTGGTAGCCCTCCGATATGTAACTAGCAGCTAACATTTGGGCTACTGTTAACAAATCTTTTTTTTTTTAGTGCAGAAAGAGAATTTTCGTTTTTGTAGTTCTCGATATGAAACACAAACACAGACAACATATAAGATTATATATAGCTATAATATAAGATAGACAGCTAAACTGAAAACGAATCGTTTATACGTTGAATTTGTTTTGTAAAAATGCGAAGAAATTTGGAAAAATCAAATATTTTGTTTATTTGTATCTTGGCCAAATGACAGAGGTAAAATGTTTTTGATACTTACACAGTTAAATCGTAGTTGCTACTCGTATTGAATTTTTTTGTTATTTTTTTTTAATAATAAATGAATAAATAAATATCGGACAACCTCACACAAATCGATATAGTCCCAAATTAAGCTCAAGAAGGCTTGTGTTATGGGTACTAGACGACGATATACATACTTAAGTATATAGATAAATATATACTTAAATACATAGAACAACCATGACCCAAGCACAAATATTCGAGTTCATCACACAAATATTTGCCCTGGCTATAATTGGTTAACGTTTGACAGCTATTTTTACTTATACATAAAAAAAGCAAGCACGGGATCTTTTTTCGTGTGATGGATTCAAAACAGTAATAATCAACATAATCTTTTTTTATATGGGAATCACATCTGACATGGCTAAATTTAAACTAACGATACATCAGTTTTCCCGGATCTAGGTAAATATAGTTCAATCTATCCACACTTTCGCCTACCCGCACCTTCCGACCCACACAGAAGCGGCAAGATTAGATTTTCTAATGGTCAACCAAGTTCACCGCTCTCAGGTCGGCCAACCCTACCGAATCTAGAGCACACCCACCTCTCCACCTAACTAGGGTGCCGGGAGCTCCTTCATTTAACCAGGTTACACTAAGTTGCGGATACGCTGCGGTCACTGATAGCCGGACGACTTAAAAAGTCAGCCATTTTCTTGATGGCAAAGAGTACCATGCTCCAGTTAAGACGCCTTGCACATTTAAAGCGCTTATAAATCTAGGTTATTCCCCATAAGATTTAATATGCAGCTTGCAGTTTTTACTAATTCCTTTATAAAGACTAGAGTGGTGTATACGTGTACGCTTTTTTCACAAATATTTTTAGAGGCATTTGCCTCCTAGAAACTTATTTCGTCGAATGTTTAATTTCACCGAAAAATCATTTCGCAGAATTCTTATTCCTTTGTAGTCATAAGTACATTTTTCATAATTCTTGCAAATCATCCAATTGAATAGGTTAGGTTTGTTTTATAACAATCTCAAATAGTTTACGGTCGCAAAGAAAAATGCTTTCCACGAAATGATTTTTCGGCGAAATTAAACATTCATCGAAAATATATTTTAGGAGTAAATATAAACCCGGTTATCACACTGCCGCCGCATCCCGCTGCAAAGTGCGAACATAAGTTTTTTTTATTTGTACTGTAGAATCCTGTTCTATAGAAACCGCATGGTACAACACACTGATGCGGCATCTCCGTGCGGACGATTTTCTATTGCCGTCCGCACTTCGCAGCGAGATGCGGCGTCAGTGCGATAACCTCTTTAAACAGAACAACATAATTGTGTAGAAATTATAATTGCGAATGCCATAGTTAAGGTGTAATGTTTCATTCAAATCATATAAGTGAAAGTGGTTGAAAAATTGATCGCGTAGTTCGGATCATACGGAACATTACCTTAAGTAAAACAAGTACGTAGTTAAAATTGGACAGGTGATGGATCAGGATGATTTGCAATAAATACCTATATAAGTAGAAAGCTTTACGCAATGGAGTAATAGGAAAGAGGATTCATGATAATAAATGAGGAATGTTTTTAAACTCTATGAAACTCATACAAAAATAAGCCTTTTTGAAAAGGCACTCCTCAAATACCGATTAAATAAGTACTAGTGGTTCTGTAAACTGTAGGTATTAGACCACGCCAGCATTTTATAAAAGGCCGAAATGTGAAATATTTTACGCTATATCTATTATCTATGTACCTCTAGCGTTTTAAAAAAATTCAAAAAACTGAATCGAAAATTAAATTTATAACATTAACGAACCTGTTCACAAATTTTCACGTAAATCGGTTCAGATATTCGACCCGTAGACAACCAGAAGTCTGGATGTGTATCCGAACATTCGGAATTCGAACATACGGAAGCATTTTTGGCCAAGTTGAATCGAAGGCTCGCTCGATCAATTAAAACAATTATGTGACCATTCTGTAGATAAAATTACTATTAATCTATGATTTTAAGGAAAACAAAGAGCATAGTTATGTAATCAAAAGTAACTGTGCTTCAAGAATGACTGTACTTAGCATTCCTTACCCCGTGTCTATGTCAACTAGATGATAGACCAGGTCATTTCCTTAGGATTCCAGCTACAAGCCATAAAACCATCTAGGAGGCTCACAGCTATCCTAACGTGTTTCTTCCTCCAAACAAGGGTTCCTGTCGCCGCGGAATAAGGTGATCTCGGTTAATCTATGGTTAAGATATGAAATGACAAAACTTGTCGAGAAAACTGATACAAATAATTTACACTTTGTGTAATAAGTATTGGCTTGGGTGAGGCGGTGTAACGTAAATGCAAAGTTAAAATAACGCATAGTTTCATGTACTTATTTGAATGTTTAAATATTAATATTAAACAATCACACTAGACATAAAGGCGAAAGTTTGTGATTGTGTTTACTTCACGCTCAAACAGCGATACCAATTGTGATAAATTTTGGTATGAAGCTAGAAAACATATAGGCTACTTTTTACCCCGAAAAAATATAGTGTTTCCGTGGGATGAGCGGGTAACATCACATGACGCAGCTAGTAAAAAACAATATTATTAATGATAGTGATAGTCCGTGGTCCAACAATTTTCAATGAACAAGAAAACTATGGGGTTTTCGGGATAGTTTTGGTATATTAATTACCAATGCTTTTAAATTAGCTTAAGGCTTTACTCGCCTAAGTAAGGTTTTTTTTCAGAATAAAATTGATATCAGTTCTTGGCGCATATCTAATTGTATGCATAAAATAAAACCGACTAGCAGGGACAAACTAACAAACAAAGTTTCCGGGACTGCAAACGAACGTTGAATCGGATGCTGTGTAAGCGCTCTAAAGCTACTCAAATTATTTACAAAAACACAATGCAGCCTACAATTTACAAAAGTACAAGAACCCCCTAGCTACTTGAACTTTCTTTCCGCGCGTCATTATCGACAATTACAACCAAACCTCATAACGACTCGTAATAGCCCTCAATTAACACCCGGACAGAGCGATGTTCATCTCTTCATAAACAACTGACGATAGGGCCGAGGTACAAGTAATACTAGCAGTATTGTGACTGTACGATAATCAAAGGGTATTGGGACAGGTTGTCAGGTTAGTTGAAATGTTTCGATTCAATGTTGATCAAGATTAGCCAAGTATTTTTTTGAACCGGGACAAAAACTTGATGTGGCAGCCGCATGTTGTTGTTTTTTTTTTTCATCAAATATATTGTTTTCGACACCTCCCTAAATTGGCGCTTTCCATTCACTCAGTACTCGTATTTACAACCAAGGCTACATATATTAGTAACGACAGTGTTGTAATGTCATTAGGAGCAGCAGAAATTGATTTACGTGGGATAAGTGCAGACTTGAGAAGTGTTGATAAATACATGAAGTGTTAAATACAATTTCAAATGATTATTTTTCAATGAGATTATAACAACAAGACTTAAGGATTTATTAAATCATTTCAAAGAAAATCTTTTAGCCAAAATAGACAGCAGACGACGATTACTTCAGTGTACATCGCGTTTTTAGGGTTCCGTACCCAAATGGTAAAAACGGGACCATATTACTGAGACTTCGCTGTCCGTCCGTCCGTCCGTCTCTCACCAGGCTGTATCTCAAGAACGGTGGTAGCTACGTAGACAGTTGAAATTTTCACAGATGATGTATTTCTGTTTGCCGCTATAGTTTGTTGCCGGTATTCGTTCAACGGGCATTTTCTCATGAACCGTTATAGGTATACAGTTGAAATTTTCACAGAATGTATATTTTTGTTACCGCTATAACAACAAATAATAAAAATAAAAAATAAGTAAAAATTAAAGGAGGACCACATACAAAGAGCGTGTTTTTTGTTCAATATTGGTACCGAACCCTTCGTGCGCGAGTCCGACTCGCACCTGGCCGGTTTTTTTTTCAATCAAGGCGGTGTAGAAGCGCGAACGGATTTTTTAAAGTCGGTAGCACATTGACTACTTTCGTTCCGTTCCGACCAACTAGCATTGAACTCCCTTGGGTGCCCCGGCATAACGCTTGCTAAGAGAGACATCACTCTATTTCTGTCTAATACTTACCACACTCCTGTCGCGACGTAATATGGGCTGCACAAATTCTGCAGATGAACTTGAACTTGATTTTTGATTTGGTCAGTTCCCGTAAGTTGGTGCAGTCATGTTACTGTGTCAAATAGTATTGTGATCGGGTCCCGATCCGCTACCGATCGCAATTACCGATAGTACGGCAATTTCGTGAGATAATAAGCCGATGTCGAACGACTCTTATGTATTGACGTGGTAAAATTGTGGTTTTTGAATAGGACCCGAATCCGATAGATAATGATTAAAAAGTGTGAGGAAATCTCGTGGGAGTTGAAATATTTAGTAGGTTACTGCTAATTACGTCCCGTGTCTTTGGTTAGTTTTCATGAATTTTGGATGTTGATTTTATTTTAATTTCATTGGAAATAAGCAGACCTTTCTGTAGTTTCACCTGCCCGGTGACTCTCATTTTGTCTGTATTCAGATCTTACTAGTGTAATGCACTTCGCTGATTCCGATTGAGCTGAAATTTGGCCTAGATAAGTAAATCGGATGATAATTCAATACTACTATACATGGAGCTAATACGGTGGATACGGAATGTTAGATAAGTATAGGAACTCTGTAATGAACTGACGCAATCGCACCGAATAATAGTCATAAGTCCAATGTGGGTACAAAAAGTCAGCAATAAAAGCAGTTTTATTTAGAAAAAAAATACGTTTACACTTATTTCGAACATGTGTTTAATTTTTTTTTTCAAGAAGGATTTGTTATGTGTATTATATACACACACACATGTATAAAAATAAAATAAAATAAATCGAAAACTCGCAGTTAAAGGACCTGAAAATGTTTATTTAATTACCATGCGTAAGACAAAACATCCCAATTATCAACAACTTCTTTATGTTTTGTGTAATAACCGTAAAAAAGCTTTTTCAAGCTCGCATCCATTCCTTCACAACTTCCAACCACGCCGAAGCTTTCATTACTAGCTTACGTTTGTTCCATTTCCAATAAGTCATGTTTTTTGTTCGTGTCTTGTTGCTCGGCTACCGGAAATTGCTATGTGCTTTTATTTTATTTACATACTGATGTTCAGATAAGTAATTATTGGCATATATTGTTATATAGAGATTGCTATTATGAGATGTGGGGTATGACAAAAGCGGAAATGGTTTGAATGGAGAAATTTGACTTGCAGTCTTATGACTGAGCTCTTTTTCTTTTTTGAAGTTAATGTGATTGTGAAAAGATATAACTTAGGCACTTATTAATAAATTCTTTCCCACGATAGGTACTTTTGGATATAATTGCGATGGTTGATTTGTGATATCGATTTGAAATAAACAAGAATTAATAAAATAAATATCATGGGACAATCATACAAAAGTGAAGTATTCGTCTCGGGATTTATTAAAATAATCAATTCAATTGGGGTAACTGGCCCTTCCGTAAGACATAAGACCGTTCTTACACACTACCAGTTTTCATTGTTTTGCTTCTACTGTGAATCGATAGTTTTTTTACAATTTGAAATACGTTATCTCTGTTCACGACAAAGTTACCCCGATTGACTGTACCTAGTTATTATTTATTATTAATTTTAGTAAGACTCGAAACTAATGCATCATTTATTTTACTACGAAATAGATACTTATAGCGTATATGGGTCATACACCTATTGATTTATAAATATAGCCGTATTTCCTGTTGACAATATACTAATACCTAGATAACGACTTGGGTATGGTTACATTATCACTTAAGTACATTATTTCTAACAGGTCTTACGTAAAATATACCTAGAGTGTTTGTAACAAAAAAATATAATTATAAATAACCCCATCCATACTTTTAGTAATCCATTACATTCCTGATTCCAGAACTACAATATCCTTAGATCTATAGACGATACTATTCATTCACGAAACCATTCATCATGTCCGTCTGAACTCTGGCCTGAGTAATTTAGTTTAAATTAAAAATATCACGTTCTAAACCGTTATTCAATATAAACTGCAGGTTGTATGCTCCGGATTTAACCGCTTCCATAGAAAACGCAGCTTGAGTCTGTTTGTTTTCTTCGCTGGAAGGTGCAACGTCGCCTGCTTAGCCTTCCTTTTTGTCTTTGACGTAGTCGGATAAAAAGTGTCGTATAACCATTTTAGATTTACAACGATCCATGTAACGAAATAGGTTAAAATGAAGCCTGCTGTTTAAAACAACGTCTTGGCTTGATGAGGCCGCAAATTAAAAATTAATAAATATCGGACAACCCCACACTAATGGGGGAAGAACGTTCTCGAGAACATTTCCCATACGAATCTTGAAACTTTCCCGGGAACAAAAATCTCTGTACCTCGCACAAGTCGATCCAGGCCTCTTGAGTAAGTATTCACTGTGCTCTACTAGGCATGTTAGGGGCGCTAGACTACGATATCCTATCTACCTATAAACTATCCATGATCTAGGAAGAAATATTCAATTTCATTACATGAACATTTGCCCTTTACTTGCCAGGATTCGAATCCAGGACAGTCGGTTCAGTAGGCAGGTACTACGACTGCGCCAACCGCGTTGACAAATAAATAAATACATTATAATAAGAAGATAAAGAGTTTGGGTGGTAATCGATGCTCCTACGAAACAAAAGAAAATGTGCATTGCATTTGGTACCTTTTCGGATCATCCCTCCCCACATTGAAATCAATACAATCTTATGATATTCTACTTTAAGTTCTACGAGTGAAATTATAACTAACTGGTTAAGGCTGTGCGTTATTCTTGCCATATGCCGATGTTAGATTCTTCAATTCGATTTTGAAAAGCAACGCCGCAAGGAAAGCTTGTATCTTATAAACTGCGAGTTGTATGTCTACAAAATTCATAAAAGTATCGCAATAGCGCTCGTGCCGTAGTATCGTAGTATTAAAAGCACATTTATTACCGGGGCTTAGAGCTAAATCAGGGGGTTTAAAATGGCGCTTAAGTAATTACGGTTTTATGCAGGAGCTCTAATGTTATGGTACTTACTTATATGTAATATTATTGTGCTTATTGTAGTTCATGTAGAAAAAAATGGCGTAGTGCGAGTCGGACTGGCGGCGCATGAAATTAGGTATTTTTTATTATATTTGTCATATACATTTTTTATTTTTATCATTTGATAATACAGTGGCTATAGTAATACATCTATGCAAATTACAAGTGCATATCTATTATTATTCAGACTTTACGAAATAAAACGTAGAAAACTTAAAAAAACACGTTTTTATTAAAGGACCCCCTTTAGTTTTGACAGTTAAATTTTTTTTGGCGCCATTCCGTATTATTATTTTGCGAAAAGTCTTTACCCTATTCTATTTTTTTAAAAGATGGCAACCGGCCACGGTTAAGCAACCATTACTGCCAATTTCTCGTTGCCAATACACGGCGACAAGATAGAGGATTGATAGATACCACGTTGTACGCGGTGAGTTGAGAAAGTCGTGCTTTTTGTAATGTGATAGCGATTTACAAAAAACCACACGGACAATCGGGCCTTGACCCAGGAAGGGCTATGTACGCTTCAAGTTGAATTCTTCATTAGCTATTCACTCATTCGTTTGATCACTGCACAATACGCCATCAATACTACACATTGAACAACAAAAATGATAGTTGCAAAGACGTTGTGTCAGACGGACAGACAACAGAGGGTTAGGTACAGGGTTCCGTTGGCACGCTTTGGGTTTGGAACCATAAAAAAGGGAATATGGAAGCAGCACAAGGAGATTGCCTGTCATACATATATGTAGATAACTATCCAGCTAGCAGAGGACCAATCTGCCTGGAAGGCAAAATAAACACCAAGAAGAAAAATATTGTTTAGCATTCGCATTGTGTCTTCTCCGAGAAAAACCTAGATTGAGGAATGGACCGGACCACAGAATACCTGCCTTCGATTAATACTAAATATTATTAGAAACGCATATAGGTAGGTATATATTAAAAATCTACGAATATAAGTAGATAAGTACGAAACAAAGTAAAGAAATATAATTAAGTTATAGATTTTCCTGCTCTCTAACGACTCGTTTAACAGCTTATATTTGCGTTAACTATATTTATGACTCAATAGATCAACGTTAAGAAAACAGAACGGAACATAATCGAGTAAAAACGTGTTCTTATTATTCAGGTATCATAAACCGTACGTAAATAAATCAAGTCGACATAAAAAGTGGCATATTAGCGCTCATAGGCACCGGGGCCGGCGCACGCGCCGCTGCCGCCATCTTGTTTAATCTAGTGCCGTTGATCGCGGAAAAGCGCGCCAACCTTCAACGACCTTCGCTCTCCGACCGCTCGAACAGACCCGAAACGACCTACACCGACACGCCGTACCCAACCCTATAAACGCTACAACTGTACAATTCAACAAATTATTGTTTAAATTTCTCAAGCCACTTAAGGCGTTTAGTATCAATTTTAGTAACCTGCCCCGTATGTTCATAGACTAGATATTCTAAATTCAAATACTTGATCTATAAATCCTTCGTCGGTTAGTTTATTGTGCTGCTTTGTCATTAAAGTCAGTAATCATTTTTGTTGGCGATCATTCGGACTGTGGGCGCGGTCGCAGGATCGCAGGCTCGCAACTGCGAGCTTGGACGAAAGGCCGTCATATGGGGTCCCTGTGCTAGCGAGAAAATTGCGCCAAGGTGGAGGACTGGTGGTCGTTCAAGTATTTACAGGGGGAGGTCTCTTTGCGAGCCCCCGAGGGCGCCTTAGAGTAGCGAGATCACTCGTAGGCGGTCGTGGTGGGAGTTGTTCGCACGGTCTAACATAGATATACAGCACGAGATGACTAAGGAACTGCTCCAGGGTAAAACAGTTGAAATCGAGCTAGGTGATGTCGTTGAGTAGGTAGATATCGCGAATTACGTTTAAGGCGGGCAACACACTTGTTTGACTCCTCTGGTGTTGCAGGTGTCTATGGGCATCGCCATCAGGCGATCCGTTTGCTCGTTTGACATAAAAAAGTACCCATGATGGTACGTAACGAGCTAGTCTCATGAGACCGCATTTTCTTCGTGCTGGTCAGGGCTGCTGGGACATACACCGGTGTGGTCTGCAAACAAAGGTTTGATGAGCTTTGAGCTGATTTAGGTACCTATGTGTCATTGATTTGTTCCCATTTCAAGGTAAAAGAGAGTACATCGCTAGGTAAATAACACATATAGTGGTGATATCTCAAACTAATGTCATTGGAAACGTCGAACGTTGCCTCTGTTCTGGCACTGCCTGTCTCCGCGCCAATCGAGGGCGGTACGGCGGCTGGCTGCGAATTTCCGTGACAATTTTATAATGACAATAACTAATAGGTTTAGCATGTCATTAGCACAGTATAACTATTTGTTTTGAATTCTGATAAGATATTTAATGAAACAAGCAATTAAGTGGTATTTCCATTTAATTTAATCTAGACATGGGGAAAAGCGTTACTTTTTGATATCAGTGACTGGCGATCCCGTTCCAAAAATGTCACAGTGAAAAGTCATCGTGACTTTGTCACGCCTGTTACTCGTTTCACTGTATGATATTTATAACTGGTCACGGTCAGTCACGGTGCTGTAATTCACGTTATTTTTTTCACACTGTTATTTCAACGTGACTATGTCACGCCTGTTACTCATATCACCTTATGATATTGTCGCGGTGCTCTAGCTGGTTTTTAACTATAAGAAATGAGGTTGGAAGCAGTTAGAGGACATTCTATTTTTTAGTCAATACGTACACTTTGGCTAATTAATATCAAACATTCCCGTACCGAAAACCCCGAGGTATGAATACTTATTACATTTATGACCGTGTTTTTGTCACACTGTTATCACTATCATACAAGTAATTGATCCAAAATAACCTTCACACTTTTTTTACATGCCTGTCGACATTTTGGACTGTCGAAAGATGTACTTATGGGAACATTATTTAGGAATATGCGGCGTGTTATTATTTTGGATCAACTTTATACAACGATTTGTATGTACATTATTAACATGGAACCTATTTACACATTGATACCTTTCACGCTATTTCACTCGCTCTCAGGCAGCAGGCGTCATCCGATTTTCGCTATTTCCGAACACTCCCGACTGAGCCCGATTAGAGCCGAGTTGAGTCACAGTCACAGTACTCCCGCGCCACGCCACGCTCACGGCGTTTGTCGTGATCGTGATTTGAGTAACAGACTGCGCTAGGAACAGTAGGAACGTATGTGATTTTGTCACGTTGTTACTTTGTGAAAAGTCACAGTGACAACTTTTGACGGCGACTCACTGTGACTTTGTCATCGTGACGTTATTTTTCCCCCATCTCTAATTTAATCAGAATAGCTTATGATTTATCGCCGCTACCAGCATTCTACAAAACGTTTAAATTTGCCAAATGTTACTTTTGCCAGCCCTAACTCCCGCTTCCTTATATTAAATCCAAGGTCATGCACAATCTCGTTACTTATTGCCGGGGAGTAGTGCATCTATGCGCGGCTATTATAATAACCTCCAACCCACTATCTCCCGCCTCCCATAAATCGCCAGCGGCCGTACGTATCATCACGACCGAACGGGAGCTTGCCGGTACATTTTTCATCGCTACGTCCTACTAGAGGATTTACTGGCCTTTAGATAAAACATCTGCACCAATATTAAACTGTGGCATCTGAAACTGTATCGAAAGGGACGCACGTATCGCGCTCGTAGTGTGTCTCTGTCGTTTAATTTAAAGCTAACTGTGGGGTTAAATGTCGGTAGTTGGTCGGTTTCGTCGCTGTTGGACGCTAATTGTTCACGGAGACTTATCTTTGTTGTATTAGACATTAGACAATGTTGAGTTAACAGGCTTAGGAAAGGAGTTGAAATAGGCTAGCTAGCGATTTTAATTGAATTAGCCCATTTTTCACGCGGTACTTTAGCTTGTTTTTCGACTGAATGTGGGAGTTATCCAGCGATTGACCATCCGATTTGCAGGTGTTTGGCCTTGACAAGCTATTTTAGTTAGTTGTAAATTCTTTAGTTACCTATATTTATTTTTATTTTTAATCTTTATATATAATCATTAATTATATAGATTTAGTTAGGATATTATATTATATGTATTCTGAATATATCTAGTGTCTAGTTATTCATAATAAATACATATTACAAGCTGGATGTATGCGTAAATGAAAATACTTAGTACTCTATTGAATTGCGTATTTTGCCCAAAGATATTTTGTTTTTATTTCATCTGTAGCTTTTATGCTAGAATTGGTGGTTAGGTTAAGGAGTTCCCAACAAACAAAATACTAGATATTTTTATTGGAAAGCAAATTTATTGAGAAATAAACTGGAAAAAAACCCTCAAAGAAATACGTTTGCTTTTGATCTTGTGTTTTTTTTCTCGCTGCTATTGATTTCAAGTTAAATTTTCTATAAAGTTTATGTAAATGTAAATAGTTCAATACAAAAACTGCAAAAGTCCATCGTTAAATTCCCCAGAAAGGTAGTTCCTGTGTTCGAAAATTGTCAATCGTATATTGCCCTCTCAATCTCCTGACTAACAATATTTGGGCAAGCGGGATGGCAGTATACACCGGTCGAATTTCTATACAAACGATCGTCTCGTGAGAGCCTTTCTGTATCATCCAGCTTTAGACATTTTGTTTTTAATACAGTAGTTCGCAGATGGGACAAATAAACGTAGGTATATATTCCAGATATTAAAAAAAAAATAAGTGAAATGGAGTACCAGTGGAGTATCACTTAATTGTAAGTTGTATATGTGGTTTGCTTGTCCATCACACCAATGGCTGGATGGATTTCACCTATTTTACGGATTGTATAACGGATTTTAACTACTGGGACGTGGGATATGGGTTTATTTTTACCCGATTACGGTGATACTAAAAAGACGATTATTACTGTTTGAATAAACGTCATTACGTCTATATTGTTTTATCTAAAAGAGTGTGCCTACTGTAGTTACCTACCTACCTATGTCATTAATATTATTATAACATAGAGTATGGTTCTCTGCCTTTTCGCCGAATTACGTTTCGTCAAACTTTTCATTTCGCAAAAGTTTCATTTCGCCAAGAGCATTTTTCACTGAAACTGTAAACTATTTCGAATTGTTATAAAACAAACCTAACCTAACCTAACCTAATCTAAAGGATGATATTTACAACAATCTGAAATAGTTTACAGTTTCAGTGAAAAATGCTTTTGGCGAAATGAAACTTTTGCGAAATGAAAAGTTTGACGAAACGTAATTCGACAAATACAAAATATATCTATCTATCTACATATCTGTTGAGTCTCTTTCGGCTGTCTTCTCCATTGATCTCCATTTAAGAAATTCCCGTTGACACATACGTTTACTCTTATAGCGTACTTATAGAATAACCGTAATCATTTAATTGTTCTTTAGGTGCCCAGCTAGATACGTTTTGTTTGTAATACAGCAGGTCGCAGATGGCAGATAGCCCGCGCCTGCGCAATTGTCGCATCGGCCTGCGCGCCCATTGTGCCAGAACACGGCCTTAATTGCGAACCTGAATAAATTAAAACCAGAATGCTATCCTGTACGGCGTGTGAAGGAGTTACGAAACTGTGAATAGGGAAATATATCTACCTATACTAATATAAAATTCGGAAATGTTCAACAGTTTTCTATGAAGTCATTATTGCAATGAAACTTCTAATGCGACTTCCAACAAGGTTGCGTTAAACGTTTAACGCTACCGTGGAGGGGATAGGAAAGCACTGTTGCGTTAAACGTTCAACGCTCCTGGGGAGGGGGAATAGAAAGAGACAGCGAGAGTGAAGAAGTTTGTCTTAAAGAAACAGTATGAGTTCACTAAAAATACATTTCTACCCCTTCCTATTTTCATTTCCACATTACGAAGTTTCATTTCTTCCGCGCGGAGGGCCTCCACGCACTTTTTTTTAAGAAAAATTCAACAGCCCTATACCGTTTTGTATGGACTCGCGGTGATAGCGAACAACAAATATATATATTTGGGTATGTTATTTCACTCTTGAATGAAAACAGATCTTGAGCTAATTTTGAGTTGCGTTTATTAATATAATTTATATTTTACGTTGAAACCCAAAATTGGCCACAATTTTGTGCGTATTTCCATATTTTTTTCTTAATTCTTGTTTTGCTATGCTATTCTTATAAGCTCTGGGTTTACCTACCAAGCAAATGTACTGCACTATAGTCAACTTTGGTATTAGCTCTCCATCGTCTCTTGCGCACCATACTTGCGCTTGTTTCGGAGGTTGTTGGTTCATTGAAATGCGTGTAAATATTCGCAGGGGTTATGAAACAGCCTTATTATCCGACGTTAACTTCGTAGACCATTAAATGCACATACTTGTAGTAAAAAATAATAAATAAATAATAAATTTATTCAAAAAAAAACATATTACAGCTGTGATGACTACGGACTAAACAGACTTATAACTAGACGATAATACTACGCGCCTGAACTAGGATAATCCTGTGTTTCAGGCTGAGAAAAGGACAAACAATGACAACTTATTCATATGCAAAAATTTAAACACTATTGAATGGTTATGTTAATGGTTAGTAAGACAACGTATACCTACCCAATATTTGTGTTGTGTGCATGCAAAACGGTACAAACAGTCCAAAGACCGTAACACAGATTTTCAGCCTAAACTTTGTTGATAATAAACGAATATCCATAGAAAACATATGATTAAGACTTTAAGAGGCCTTATTCCTTTTAAAATGCCGATTGTTTAGACATTTTTCTCTATGATCAAATATGTTTCTTAACATATTATTGGTGTTACTACCTAGAACAGGGCTATTGGAATGTATTGGTATATATTAGGAACCTAGAGTGAATTTTTCATTGATAATTTTTGTTTGAAAAACTACTCGAAATTGACAAAATTCACCTGGAAAATTCGTTTTGTCAACTTATTTTCGACTGCACGCAATGAAAGCATGAAATAGCTACGTTACTACCTAGAACTCGGGAAAAAGTATTATTCACTTCAAAAAGTTGGTTGAAATTATCAATATATTCGTCACAATATGAAAAAAATAAATTTTAAAAGGAATAAGGCCTCTTAAGGAACATTATTCCACTGTTCTTGAAGAAAATAAAATCAAAACATATCGTGCCACGGCACTGTAGTAACACAACTAACTTTTCGTAGCTCCCCGTCGTCTCTTGCGCTTGCGCACCATACTTGCGCTTGTTCCGGAGGTTGTTTGTTAATTGAAATGCGTGTAAATATTCGCAGGGGTTATGAAATGGCCTTATTACCCGACGTTAACTCCGCAGACCATTAAATGCACATTGTAAGATAATGCAAAGCTCGTGTTGCAATCTATTCATTACATTATCTGGTCTAACCCCTTTGTGTATACCTAATAACTGAATGAAAATGCTATTGTTCGTTTATATGTTTATTTTGATAACTCGATTGAGAATTTGTGGCGATTTTTGTTTTTATTGCTCTCACATCTTGCATAGTTCTTAAGCCAAATAAAAACGATTTGACCATTTATGGCATCTATACCTTGAGCACTTAATAAAAGTAAATAATTAGGAATAAATTTGTTTTTATTTTCAGTCTAGCTTACTATGCCTCCCATCCTCCTCGAGCACCACATCTCAAACGCCACTCTCACTGACATACAATGCTTCACTCCATACATTTTTTTGTTGTTGAATGCGCGTTTGCCAAAAGTCATGTCTTACCAAGAAGTGAAGGAAAAAGGTCAAATTGAAGAAGAAATTTATTGGCACTCTTCTAGAGGAATCATAGAAAATACCTATATAAATAAATTAAAAGTTATACACCAAAAAGCTAAACATAATACGTACTGGGTCAACTGACTCAACTACACTTAATGGCCTGTTTATTGATAATGTTTATGTTTTCCTGATCGAGTGTAGTGCCCCGATTTATGACATTGTGACATTTGCCTGTAGTTTCCCAGATATGAGAGGTACGCAGATAGGCCATAATTATTATGTCAAAATGTGCGTCTGCTAAAGGGCTTCAAAGTGCAGTTTAAAATTCCAAAATCAGTCGGTGACTTTTTGAGATTTTCTAAAATTGAAATTTAGCTATAACTTCGATCAATGGACTAATCGGGGGGAACGGCATCGAGCGCGATTACTTTTATTGAGCTCACTATTCAAGAAAAAAAAAATCTTTGGATTGAATTAAGATATATTAGTTTAAGCCATCTTAAAAAATGTAGGCGGTAGCGGGTCCCTTACGCGCGAGGTCATGCAGAATAAAGCATATTTGACAAATTCAAACTTTATAATGTTATTTCTAAATTAATGCTTAAATTTTCAATGCCTTTGAAAGTTGCGCGTAGTGTGAGATCTGTAGATTTTTGATTTATGATTAGTGCGAGTTCATTTGCTGCTAAACGCAAAGTAGGAATTGTATAAACTCGAAACTTATCAAAATATAAACATCAGGCCCTAAGCCGTAGCTACTTTTTACCCGTATATCTATTATTAGCACAAGAGTATCGTATACAAATACAATAATACATATACATGTATCATGATAATCGTCTCAAGATAACTAAATCGAATTCTTTTGATTCCACTTGCATCGAGTTTAAATGGACCGCTGTTCCAGTAATGACTAGAAACTCCGCAATCGCTCTTGTCTCTAAAACATCAAAAGAACAAAAGAGAATCAACTCACGAGCACGGCGAGGAGCTGATAATCAATCTAGTTTTACGTCTGATTAGGTGCAAATTACAATACAAATAGACGAGTCACGACCTAAGCTCCCTTACGGAAAACTGCCCTAACGATCTTTAACACAACACTTACAGATCAACACAATGACTTGCTTTTAAAGTTCCTTTTCAATCGGCGTATATCAAGTTACGCCCTTATTCATGGGGATCGGTATTTTCCTTAAAAGGTCGTAGATGATGTTTAACGCGCGAGTGACTGAGGTTTTTACCGCGCACATGTTAGGGTTTAATTGGCTTTTCCGACTATGACTGATACGACTCACTCGTACGTGATATTAAGACGTATTTGCACTTACGTCAAGGTGACAGAACGTTAATACGTATTGTAACAATGCTAAACATCCGTGACCTTAGGCCGTACAAAGTTCACAATGGCAGATGGCATGATCTGGGCCGTGTCCGTTCCAGCTTGGCCAAATTTTCTTTCGTATGTTGGGATGGGCTGTTTTCGCACAGGTCGAATTTATCAAGTGATTCTCGTGACTAGGTTTGTTCATTGTATAGATTTTTTTTATCGGCTCAGTTTTCGATTTCTTTTACAGAACGGTGTATATAAGGGGGTTCAAAACGTTAAAAAAATCTGGCATTTCGAAACAAACTCGAGAGTTCTACAGCTCACAGAGCCATTAGTCTAGTTTAAAACGTTGTCAGGGATAGAATTGCATATATAAGGGCGTAAAGTTCAGTAAAATACGTTGTAGGTATAGTATATTGCGAAAAGTAGGTTATTAATAAAGAATTTCTCTTAATACCTACCTACTTAGAGATGGTACCCATTGCGAATTGATGTACAAATGCAACTCACCTACAGTATGGTAATCGGCGTCGTTGCGTTTTCGTTCCTTTGAAATCTCAAGGTCAAGATATCCTTTACACATAATTGCTACAGCTTCCGATCGCAAACTTTATAAAACATTTAACAAAAGAAACGAATGTCTTAAAGGATAATACATCTTCCAGTGCAGCCCTAAAAGAAGTACAAAACTAATAAGTTGCGGGGGCACAACAGGTAGGCAGCACACGAGAACGCGTGACATGTGACCGCACGTACACACATTCGCACACGCACACACACACACACACACACACACACACACACACACACACACACAAATACCGGTAATAATAAATCTGTCCAACACGAATAAAATGGTTCACCCACACAGCGGCGCCGGTTCATGGGTACCTAACCTCCACACGAGTTCAGGTCGTATACGAGTTCACTTGACACCAACACAGAGAAGTTTTCACCTGTTGTGCGGCACGGTGTGCGTGTGATGTGACTCAGTGTTGCTCGTGTTCAGTCGGCTTGTCAGTTTGGCGCGCTGAGGTTGTGTTGCTGTGTTTTCAGCCGCTCTGTCCGACCCACGTGTGTGCTGTGTATGCTACTGCGTCTGATAAGTGACTTTTGACTACCGATAACGTTGTACGCGACGATACGCCCAAGAAAAGAAAAAAACTCACGACTTTTTTTACGCTCTGACATTGATTGATAACGGACAGGACAGTGTATGTGGACAGTGGAAAGTGATCTATTGGTGGCTAAGGGACGATTTTGTTTTACCGACAAACTGAGGAATATTACTGCAGCGGAGGAAACGCTCTGGAAATACCTAAAAGGTGAGTTTTCACGAGCTGTTTCTCCAATAAGAATTCGGTCCAAGTACCTATAATAAAAAACGCGAACTAATAATCAATGAAACACATCAAAGTGCAGATACGGCCTTATACATTTTGGATTTAACCTATTGACCGCCAAGCGGTCTAGCAATTTACCGTGCCACAGACGCCAGAGTAAAAAAAAAAAGATGTGCCCCAAAATCAACAGGGATTGAAAAATACTTGTAGCGGTTAGAATTACAAAGTTTTTGATCATTGAAATTTGGACGGCTGTGGCCGACGTGGCGTCAGGGGCACGATTTTTTGCTGACGGCCACAGCCGACTGTGGCGCTCAAAAGGTTAATGAGACATTTCCTTGAATTTTCCTACATGAATGCTTTTGTCCAATTAACAATAACATTTCTTGGTAGGTACTTACCTACATTCAGGTTAAGTTTCACATTTGCATTATTGATTCCCATAAATAATAAGGATGTTTTGATAAAATATTATGCATGCAACTGGATCGCAATTAAATTACCGCCATAAATAATACGATATTTACGATGGTTGTTATAATATCGGGGTTACACTCGCATTTATTGTTGAAGGGCCTGGAATTATTTACGGCTGATGCTTACTGGGATGATTAGATGGTAGAATCAGCGAAAGACATGATCGTGAATTCAGCAAAAAGGAGAAGAAAACCTTTAATTTTTCACTCAATCAAAATATATCACAGAACATTGTCCTCAGCTGACTTGTCACTGACACACTGATACCAAAATACAGCAAAGATGGCACTGAAATAGAGAATACTATAAGAACTGTACAATAGGTAGAACAACATTTATAATGAAAACTATGTAGGTACCGCGTAACACCAGTAACGTGGTGAAAATATGGTGCCCATAATCAATCAAAATAGCTGCGCGTGTTTTCGAGGTAGTTTTCATTTATAGCTTAATACCTACCTATATAACACTACTGTAACAGTAGTAGATATAGCAGTGTAGAGGTCAAACATATAGATGGTGGTTTTATATTTATTCACACGAGTTAAGTTAGCCAAGGGATATTTGGCTCAATAATGGTATCGTAATCATGATTTGATTAAGCTACCAGCATTTGAAGTCATCTATTTATTCAATTTCTAGCAATTGGGATACACGCGTGTATTAAGTATGTAGTTAGAGTGTCTTAATGGACGACATGACAGTTAAACAGAAATTAGTTGCAAATATCAACCAATATTTTTTTCTATCTATGGAGAGAAGGTAATATTTGAAAATATATATACATATATCTTCAATGATTTTGAATTGGATTATGGTCATCTGCTTATTCACGTGGCTTTGTCAATATTGTGGTTTACGAATAAACGCCTGGAGTGTTAGGATAGACAGTTATATTCTAAATACTTGTGAATTGTGATCCTATTTGATTAGATTTTCTTTTATTTTCATCTAAAACTTAATATCACATGTCAGACATGAGTAATCACATCTATTTAAAGATTTAAACCCTATGTACTCTTAATAATAAAACCCATTTTCCTATCACTTACACCTTCGGCCACAAAATAGGTAATACCAATACCGATTAAATTAATAGATATTAATTGGCTATATTAGACTATTAGTTATAAGTGTTTATAAACCGCTATGACGTCTTCGTGTGAACTATTGTAATGAGTTTTTTATTTGTTAAGCAAACAATATAAAGGGAACAGACGTGACTTATGAAACTTACAGGGTCTACGCCGTTGCTGAAGAAACTTGGAAGGAGTACTCCGAAATTAGAAATTTGGAGTTACTCCTGTCAAAGAATATCTGAATAGCAGGCCAACGTGATCCAAATTTCGTACGTCGGAGTAACCATCCTGTCCTGTCTACCACATGGCTGCCATCTTTAAATTCGCCGAACCCGGACGAAGTCATAAAAAACCCCGGACATTTGGCGTAAATCGCATTTATTCCCCGGACGTGTCCGAAAAGAACAATCGCTTTATTTTTCATTTACATAAAAAATGTCCGGGGTTTCCCCGGTCATTAAATAATCCGACCCCCGGACGGCCTCCAAACTAGGGCAAATCCGGGGAGACCCGGACGGATGCCAGCCCTATGCACTCAACACGTCTATAAGTCAACTTTAGTGATAGTGATATGCTTCATTTACCTTTTAATTGACAGCTAAAGGAGCGCCAAAGTTTTACACACTTATTGAAATAACGCGAATTTGCGGTAGAA
Organism: Apotomis turbidana; assembly: GCA_905147355.2. Classification (NCBI taxonomy): domain Eukaryota; kingdom Metazoa; phylum Arthropoda; class Insecta; order Lepidoptera; family Tortricidae; genus Apotomis; species Apotomis turbidana. The sequence continues at coordinate 5,887,911 of LR990293.1, forward strand.
GAATGCGCACTTTATTTTGGATTCAGATATATTTATGGATGACACTTTTATTAGCTCGCTTCACTTTATAAAGCCTGTCGAATGTTTGATTTTGCAGAACTGTCATTTCGTGGAAAACATTTTTCTCCGAAATAGTAAACTATTTGGGATTGCTATGAAACAAATCTAATGTAATATTTTCTTCGGTTTCCGCGACTGTCACACATTTAAAACAATAGTACATTACATCAGAGGCCGGGAAAATGAGGATTTCCGGCCAAGTAGGTATATACCGGATAGTGATACGAGGCCAGCAATCCGTTTTCACGACGAGGCATGTATAGTGCTTTTCTCAAACATACAATGAAATAAAATAAAACCGGCCAAGAGCATGTCGGGCCACGCTCAGTGTAGGGTTCCGTAGTTGCTCATCCTTCACAATAAACTGCTGTTTTAAGCCCGAGGTTTAAGTTAAGACAGATTTTAAGCTCTATAAAAAGGTCGTAAACGCCCTAGAAACTGTAATCACTTATTACCTTCTGGAAGTCAACTTACGACCTTTTAAAGAAAAAATATGAAATTTGGCGATAACTCAAAAACGGCTTGACCGATTTTGTTCAATATAGTTTTCATTGAAAGTACTTATAAGGCCGCATTAACATGAATTTTTCCATATTTTTTTGACTTGTGGTTCAAAAGTTAGAGGGGGGGGGACACAATTTTTTTTATTTTCGGAGCGAATATTTACAAAACTACTGACTTTATCAAAAAGTAATGTTTGAAAACCCCTATTATTTTCAAGAGACCTATTCAACGACACCCCACACACTAGGGTTGAAACGAAAAAAAAAAATCACCCCCACTTTAGGTGTTCGAGAGGTACCCGAAAAAAAATTTTTTTTTTAGTTTTTATTTTACCGTTTTGTCGGCGTGATACATACACATACTCATACCAAATTTCAGCTTTCTAGTACTAATGATCACGGAGCTAAGCCGCGGACGGACGGACAGACGGACAGACGGACAGACGGACAGACGGACATGGCGAAACTATAAGGGTTCCTAGTTGACTACGGAACCCTAAAAATATACTTCAAAGAACAACATTTTATTAATTGACAAATATGACATTTTAGTCTAACAACCAACCTTTAAAAACAAAACCTGCTTTTTGACAAACCAGCCAGCTGTTTGAATGACCTTGTTGTTGAAACAAAAAAAAAGTTACTTTGCAGGCCTAGGCCTGAAAAGCAGTATGAAATCCCTTTACAGTCCTCTCGAGTTGTTGCGCCCAAAAAGCGATACTTCTGAGCCTATTATAAGGAACGTAAAGACAATATTTTATTGCATGTTTGAGAAAAACAATTTAAACGGATTATATGCATCAACCTTTTAAAGCGGTATCTGTAAAGGTACCAAAACGTCAGGGAGGCTCAAATAATTAATATACGCTATATAATCCGTTTAAATTGTTTTATTTAAATCTAACCTAACCTAACCCAGTCCATAAGTTGATATTTGCAAGAATTATGAAAAATGTATGACTACAGAGGAACAGAAATTCTGCGAAGTGAAAATTAGGCGAAATGAAACATTCCACGAAAAATGATTCTGCAAAAAGGCAGAACACCACGATTTATCTTTTCGGTTGTCCTAAGACACATTAAATATGATGAACGGAACCTCTAAAATTAAAAACAATAGTGTAAGGCCTGTAATGACGGAAGTGGCTCATTGGGAGGCAGTCAGCGCTGCGCTGGACTAGGGAAGCCATAATTATCACAGAAGTCAGGATAAATTCCATCTATACAGGGTGACTCGGTAAAATGCATCAAATGAATAGTTTTAATTTCTACTTCTTTCTTTAGAATCAGAAAAAATACGAATTAATAATTCGTACTAGGTTTCATAATGGTGTTACGGATGGTTATTTTTTTAAATAAAGTTCTTGTAGAACGCAAAAGCCATACACAGACAGGTCCTGATACCTTTATAAGTGAACTACATATATTATGTATAGTAATCTACTAAACTGAGTTAGCTAGCTTCATCATACCTTGCACCAATGCAGACGTGATTGTAGGCAAGAACAACCCTATATTCAAGTAAAAAAATAGGACGATTACATTTTCATTCGTTGTTGAAAATGCAAAAGTAAACACAGTGCCACTTTAAATCGTACGAGAGAAGTATGAGAGAAACGCGTACATATACATAGGTAGCGGTAGGCATTAGATCTGGCCATACTATAAATTAGGACATACCGTTTACAAAGACCCGGTGGTAGCTATAAACATTGATTAGTAAGGTGCCCTTAAGGCATGTCGTTAAAGGTGTCAACGCGCCAGGATGTCATAAATTTCTGTAGTGTAGATGAAGTTAAGTAAGTGTTATGGCTAATCTAGGAAAATTTAAGGGCTAGTTGTCAATATATCAATTATTTATATTATAGTGAATTCTTATTAAGTAATCTGTAATTAATTAACTATAATGCTTCTTATGTAAAACTTAATTTTAATTTTCAGACTATTTTGTTTGTGATTTCGGAAAATACTAATTAGCTGCCTTCGTTAAACTGTTTTCTTTATAAAACAAAATATAATTAAAAATATAGAATTAAACATTTAGAAAACATCGATATTGCAAGAAAAACGGAAATATGGCTTTAGAATGTGTATTTTAGTAATTATAATACCTACCCTCATGGCAAGAAGTGTAGTTATAGTCAACGCTTCAATAATAATAGTTGTTTATGATATAATAAACCTGGAATTATTGTACATATATATGAAATATAATAGTAAAATTCAAACCAGTTTAACCTATCAGCACTGAAACCTCATGCCTATACCATAATGGATTTATTGCAAAGATATAATTATTATTTAAGTATTATTATCTCCTGTTAAAAACACACACTGTATCGAAGTCTACAACTGTACAGAGTCGTATGAAGGTAAAGACTTGGTGACGCAGTCGTGAACATACTCACGTAAAAATGACGTCACAGCAACGGCAAAATAACGTGACAGTTAACGTAGTTTTTGCCGTCGATTTTCGTGACACCCTCACGTGAATCCTACGTCAAATATGACTTCAAAAAGACGTGATTTTTTACGTGTCTTGCTACTTGCTTATGAATGTGGCCCACTGCTGGGCAAAGAAGGCCTCGTTTCTCTTGTGCCACTTCTCTTTTGGCTACATGCTCCCTCCACTCGTTACTGAATGCATCCAAGTCGTGCCGCCAAAATATTTAAAAATCATTGTCCCTGCCAAAGACCACACACTGCAGACATGGCGACCCTACCCAGCCCCTGATAAATATTCAGTGACATGGCGGGTCACCGAATTCTATTCTATCGGATGTGGGATGGCCGTAGGCGTTACAGGGACACGCTCGTGTCCTGAATGGATGTATGTCTTGCGTCGAGCTGCGAACATAACTGGTCTGTTTGAGGCGTCGTAACTTCTAAAGGCTATTGCTATCACAAGTTATATTGGATGATTCGGTCAAGTGAATACGTCACTTTGACAGCTTAGTGAAATATGCGATTTGACAGTTACTATTGGCAACTCGAATACCTACGATATAGGAAACTATAGTAATGTGAATGTGAATGTTATTCTCAAGTACTGATAAGGCGAAAGATTCAGATTAGCAGCACAAGTTGGCAGCACCTTCATTGTGTACTTTCCCTATAGAATAAAACGGCAATCGGATGTTATGTTTAGCAAGAAAACAGTAATTCAAATGTTAGACATGGATAAGTTGAATACCAATACCAACATCTTTTATTATTGTGGCCTAATTATTGCCCCGCTTCGAAGTCGAATCGAGGCCTCGAATGTATGTATGATGTATGTCTCTGAAGCTAAGAACTTAACTGGTCTATTTGATCGAGACGTCGAACCTTAGAAAGGTTATTGCAACCACAGGTATGGCGTTACAAGATTATGGTACATGCTTTTGAAAGGATGGTATATCGAGTTTCATATCTCTCCATGTTTGTTTCTTCTGAGATTTAAAAAAAAAAGTTGAATATAGTTTTTCGTTTTCTTCCTCCTAACCCATTTGGATTGATCACCCTGTATACCATATTTTTTTTTATGACCTATGTTAATTCCGAATCCAATTCCAGGAAGAGGGATCTTTTACCGAAAAAACAATTGGATTGTGACAATATGACACCTGTGAACTTTTTCACTCGTCCTTGCCGTTTTGTAGTACTAGTCAAGTCGATCGTAACGTCATCACAAAATGCTTACTCTGGAGAAAAATACTTTTTCTCAAAAATTGCATGTAATGTTGCCTTACCATCGCTAGATAGACTACAGTAAGTGGAACATACCGAAGACTTTTTAGAAGTGTCCAGTAAACAGCGAGATTTTAAATTTGGAATCAATATTTGTCCAGTAAGTAAGTATGTAATTCCTATTACGTATCAAGATATTTGAATATCGAAACACGATTTACATGGTCACCGACCTATAAAGAAACTAAGGATGTGAAGGCTATGAGGTCGTATATAAATGTAAAAAAGATGCATTCCACAAATTGTTTTAATTATAAGTACAGTGCGACAGCAAATTGTAGAAATTAAAAAGTGGTGTCCCTTTTTCATAGATTAAATAGAAAGAGACGACATTGCAGTATACCTACACTTGCAATTTACACTAAGAGCAAATGTAAAATAAAAAGAGGTTAGCACTATTGGCAGTATAAACGTAGGTAACTCAAGATGAATATAAAAAAAAAAGTAGCGACAAGGTTTAGTGCGGAAGTTTGTATGCAGCGTTTAGTTCATAATTGTGCTGTGTAAAATGACAATGATATTTCGGAATTCCTTCCTTTTTGTGTCGTTTAGAAAAAACCTCGGAGTTAATATTGAAGGTAAGCTTTATGATATGAAAATTAGTTACAAAATACAACAATGTATCAATAATTAAATTTTATCTTTAAGACTTAGATTTGTAAGACAGTGCAAATAATTAAACGCAGTATTTATAAAAAAAGAAATTAAGGCGGGATTTAAATTAAAAGACAAAAATTTCAAATTTGTTTGTGTGATCTATTACAATAATTCAGCAAAAATGAGTTCAGACGAGTCTGATTCCGAATAGACGGCACTCCTCGATACTTAAAAGCGGAGGCAGAGTTAGCTAAAATAATTTACTTCCGACTAAATCCAAGGGGATATAAAAAAATACAAGAGATTCATTAAATGGAAGGAAGAAAATCAAGTTAATAATTGGTCAGATGATGTGTGATAAGGTCAGAATATTTCAACAATCTTTCTGAGACAATCGGATGGCTACAAAGGAAAGAAATCACAAATATTCAGCAGCAGAATATAGAAAAGTTCTTAAATCAAGCTCTAGATGATAACCATTTTGGCGATGAAGGTAAATAAATGCTGCCACTATTTGATAACGATATAACTATATCTTTTATCCAAGTATAAACTCATAATTATTTTTGTTATAGGTTGTTATCATGGGAGTTAATGGTGCCTGCGACGACGAATATCACAATGGGTAATAATAAAAATGGGATATAACAAAAATATTCATTGGAAAATGGCCGAATATGAATGTCACCTACAAAATATAATTTTAATCTAATTTTCTTGTTTAATTTTTGAGAAAAGCACTATACTTGCTTCGACCGTAAGAGCCATCCTGGCCTCGTATTATATCCGGACCTCGCCTACGGCTCGGTCCGTCTAATTCCTACTCGGCCAGTATGGCTTACTTACTGGTCTCTGCCGTAATGTACTAAAACGTATCTAATTTACAAACGGATGAAGTTGGTACCTTAAATTGGCCTTTATTTTACGATTATAACAAAGAAATGGGGTGTTTATTTTTTAGTATATCCCGATTTGTAAATCTATCTATCGTCCCCCTTGACGATTCCGTCAATGGTGAAACCTGGCTCCATGACCTTCACAAGCGACGGTCATGTGGACGATAGGGGATATGCAATGATCAAATAAGAGCCCAAAACAGTTCACCTATCTCATCTTAGTTGTGTAATCAAACCGCATCTTGCGTCACTCTGGATTCTGTAACAATGCAAACATAATATTTTAATTCCTCGCGCATTGTATACAGTGTCAACACAAACAGTGAATGGGTCACCGCGGTGTAAGGTTTCAACCGCAGGGCACTGGTGTTACGGGTCTGACTGTACTTTAGTTTTAATATGTAGTATGACACAAAGATGTTCGTAGAGATATAGGACATTTTGAAATGGTAATGTGGAATGTATAGCCTTTGGAACTCATTCGATAATGTATTTGTGATCTTAGTCGGGAGTCAGAAGAGATGGCGTTGCAATGAACTGCGATCTCACTCATGATCGCTAAAAGAGACTTTTTCAAAGAACATGTACTTAGTTAAGGGCTAACGGTAATTAAAACAAAACATAATTGATTCTTTTGCGCAACGAAAGTTACCCATATCTTTTGTACTAAATTTCGCTACACAAACAACACGATCGTAGTTTTCTTTTTCTAAGCCTTTAACTATGTACAATTTTATCGAAAACGACCCAAATGTTAGTTAAAGATAATAAAGGTCGCAATAACATCGTTGCAATTGAGGTTTAAGAATTTAGGCTAAATATCGAATGATCATCATTTCATCTTTGTATTTTATGAACACGAGGCATCTACAAATAATACTTGCTAGGTAAGTATATTTATCGCTGCATATACGCTTGTGCAACCGAAACTTTTAATTTGGTTGCTGTTTGATTGTCATGCATGATTCCAAGAAAAATCTTAAGGGTATACATACAGAGAAGTTACCTGTTGTCTTGATGTCGGTACCGATTTTCATTTGACCTTCGCAGGCAGCAGCAGCAGACACGTGTCGCTGTGCCACTAAAAGTTTCTATGTATTTCTTTACAAATACGAAATTATTTATTGTTTGAATGTGAGTGGTTATAAATGGTGGTAGGGTTAGTGTTTGGTACGTCACAATCAGCCAGAATTTGGCGCACAATATTTTGTCTTTAAATATGCATGTCACTAAAACCTATGAAGAGTATGTATTTAATAATGTCAGATTAAAAATAAGTTATGAGGAGAATAAAAGTATTTAGATAATAAATTAATGTCATGCATATAGAAAAGTGGTAAACAGCAAATTACAATACTTAATACATCATTTTTGAATATCAATGTAAAAAAACGAATAATAATAAAATAAAACAAATATTGATTAGGTATTGGTGGTCATAAAATGTTCACTAACAGAGTAGTACATTCCTTGTAGGCACCACTTAAACAATTTGGGTTTGAAACCTTGGCAATCCAAGGATTTCAAGTCATTAGGCAAATTATTAAAGTTTGTAATATCATGCGTAGTTAGCGAATTTAAAGCGACGTGTCGGCAGGCGGTAGACGACACAGTTGCCTGACGTACCTTTACCATGAGTTAACGTGACCGTACTCGCTAGCGACAGCGTATTTGTAAAGACAAATATTGCACAGTTTGCACGACTACACGTCAAAGGCAAACAGCTTCGTTCTACTGGGCGCCTTAGAACGGTGCCTCGCCGCATGCCACTTTCAGCAAAGAACCCACGTGTCATAGGTCCGACTTACTTCGGTCACTTACCTGCTGATTTAAGGAACGAACCATGTGACAACACATTCAAGCGCCGGCTGAGAAACCTTTTGTTGGAAAACCCTCTGTACTCGGTCAACGAGAGAATGGAACTCAAACTATAATAAAAATTTGCACGTGTATTACTGTAAACTGACATTTTGTTTATTGCTATTTTTATTTTATTTTATTTTTTGTATCGGAAATCTGATATATTTTGACATTGTGTAAGTTATTTTTGTTCTATTTTTTATCTTATTCTTAGTGTTATTAATTTGATTTCATATTATGTTAAGTTTGTGATGACGATCCTTATTGGGAGATACTAGATTCATTTATTTATATTTTATTTCCCTGTTGACTTCCCCTTTTATTTTAAACTTATTTTGACATTGTGAACAATATTTTCTCTTATTATTAATCTTGCCTTATTTTTGACGATCATGATTATTAACTCGTATAATTTTGACATTAAGCAAATTTGTAATGTATTTTTTACCGTGAAATAAATAATCTAATCTAATCTAATCTAATCTAATCTATGTGTATGGAGAATAGTACAACGCCCCTAGCGGTTACTTTGTAGTACTACAATTCTCCATGCAAATTGTTTACGCAGTCGCTAGGGTGTACGGTTACTGTATAGGTAGGTACTGATGGTAAGGATGGCACATAAATAAACTGGTAAAACAGACAGGGAAAGGTACACAGGTTTCTAATTTACCAATTCTTAGCAAACCGCATTGCTGGCTCATTAAGACAAACGTTTAGCCTTGTTAGCTTCTTTCTAGAAATTACTGCAATTATTGTCAGTCTTCCTTCCGTTTGGTTAACCGATCCTATCTCTTGGTTTACATTTGAGGAGGAACGTGGTTAATTTCGAAAGTTTCGCAATCATTGGTGTTTTCCTTGTATAATTAGTATGTTAACGAAATATCTCTATTAATTACCATATCACTTATTCAATAGGGACTTGTAGGTATCCTGTCTCAACTCCGAATCATTGTTTCCCATCTGTAACGTTTCGTCAAATTTTCATTTGTACGAAAGTATTTTTTTCCTGAAACCCGTAATATAATCAGGATTTTATGAACATTGGGTTAGGTTAGGTTTGTTTTATAATTATTCTGAACAATTAAGTTCTCGAAAAAAATGGCTTTCAGTTAAACGAAAATTCGGCGAAACGTTACAGATGGGAAACAAATATTAGTGTTTCAGATAGGTAACCGGGCTTATACAATAAAAAAAGCTTAAACTAAGTTATAAATCAAATAAAAACATTTTTTTTTGACGCAGAGGGCGCTCCAGTAGCGTAAAAAATTATGGAATGAAAGATTGGGTGTGATTGACGTAGCGATCTAATAGCTCAGCTGCGAGAGCAATGCGCCGGAAACGCAGAGGTCGCAGGTTCGAGTGTTGCTTAGATTGTAGTGGATCGCATTCAATTTTTCTTTCTTAATTTATCTTTGTGTCATTATTTATAAAAAGTAAAAAAATATTTATTAAATGACAAAAACTAAGCAAAATACATATTATAAAAATAAATACATACCTAAAATAAATTAAAAAAGAAAACTCTGTTTTAGATCTTGATAGTATATTACCTAGTTTATTGACCGAGCGAGTGAAGCGTCTCCGTTTCAGCTTGGCCATAAATGCTATTGTATGTCCGAATTCCGGATATTCAGATGACCGGTTGTTCACGCCTATAGCTCGCATTTCTCAACCGATTTCTCGTAAAATTTTATGAATGAATATGAACTGAATAGCCAAAAAAAACAATATTACCGTCGAAAGTAGCATTGTTTTTTTTTGCCATTCAGTTTTTCGGATGTTTATAAAATAGCGAAAATATGGGCGTTGTTAATGTAATAAAATCCATAAATTTCAGCCATTACAAAAAAAAGATCACGAAATCTCCAGCTCGACAGAACCACTAGTATTACTTAATAACAAAAAATCAAAATTAACAGTGTATGAAGCGAAGCGCATAAGATACCTTAGTTTCACACTCCTACGGCGAACGATGATTCCTATGACACCTGCCATCTCAGTACATTTTATAACCTATAATCGAAAAATGTACTGAGATGACAGGTGGCATAAGGATCATCGTTCGCCGCGTGGGGTATAATTAGAATTATTTTGCCAATTATATTTAAACCACATAGAGTGCACTAACGTCCTAATTGCTACTACTTTTTCCGAAAAGTTAGTACGATTGTGCCCTAAGAATATATATAGAATAATATGAAGAATATATATATATATATATATATAGAATCCCTCTACAAGCTTTTGCATCTATCACCGCTACTGCCCCTGAAACGCTATAGCTATGTTTTGTTTTTCAAATCGTCTAAGTCTGGTGATCTTTTGTCTCAGAGCAAAAAGGGTTGTCTGAAAGGAACGGGTAATTTGATATGACCGATCAGTTTTTTGCCGATCGTTCCGCGCGGTCGGACGCCGGCGGTCGCTGGCAGGGTTGTCAACATATCAATAGAAAATCCACTTTGTCGTCTGATCACTGGTCAGCAGTGCACAGTGCAACTGGATACGAACCTGCCGTCGGCAGTCGGGTACGAGATCATAACAAGACGTGACGCCACTTTGTCTTTCCAAAAATTGCATGTAGAAAAGAAGTACATTATATAACTTAATATCTGTATTAAACACGATTAGTATTAATCTTGCGGCCTCTATTCTATTAATCTTACGGTATGGTGACGTTTCTATATTAAATAAACACTTCTAATGAAATAGATCGCGTATAATAACTCAAATGAATTATGATTGTTTTAATGAGTTCGTGGAAACCGAGGCAAATGTTGAGTACCATAAACCAGAATCCTAAATGAGACAGGAATTATATTTTCTAAATATTGACACAACGCTTAATTATAAAAGAAAAAAACATGATCCACTGCAACGTAAGCCGGACTCAAACCTGCAACTCTGCGTTTCCGATCCTCGGCATACAATATTACAAACGTATATTTGCATATTTCTAAACAAAAAACAGAATCGATAAAAGGATTCAATTAAAAACAGTTGTAATAGGATATAATATTCTTTATTTCACACCTCAAGGAATGAACACAAACACAGATTACACGTAAAATTCAATAAAGGTAAAAAACAGGCGATTTTATCGCTAAAAAGCGATTTTTTCCCGATAACCTATTTGTAATATTAATGACAAATTATACAAAACAATAAACAACACTTTATCACACCGATAAAAGTTTACAAAAGGGAAACAAAACAAATACAATTTATGAACAACGGTAGACGACTTGCGGTCTTATCGCTAAAAAGCGATCTCTTCCAGACAATCTTTGGAGGTGAAATTCTAATGTTGTTCATCATAAGATTAGCGGTGTAGGCAGCCCTGCGGAGGTCGCGACCGGCGCGCGACCGCGACACCTCACGGCGCGACGTGCTTCATCGGTGAGAACGCACTCCGAGTGTAGGTAGGTACTCGCGGTTTCCTGATCTCGACAATTTAGTGGCCTTCAGTAGACTTTATATCCGTGAGAGGTGACAAATTGTGATTAAGGGCTTCGAAATCCACAACTAAACAAATGTTAAAACGCGGTAAAGAAGTAATTATTAGGCAAACAGCTAAAAAGTAAATTTACATGCCATGTCTTTGAACTAAATCGCGGAAATACAGAACACAAAACTTTATGATACTTACACGATACTTTATGATTATGATAGACTCACTGATTTCACAATCCACAGTCAAACCGTGAAAACAGTTTTGACATTTAAATATGTAGAAATAAATTTCTAATGTAATTTTTGTACATCTTCGACTAAACTCTATGAATAAATGTCGATATCCAATGAAGCATTGACAATCATGTGGCACGATAAACACACGACATGAAAACATTAGGTTTAAACTAACATTTGGCTATACAACTGAAGATTCTTCAAATAAACCATGATAATATCAGGGTTTGCAAAATGCGAGCAAAATGAATTGAAGTGTGGTCGTCACTGGTAGTCATACTACGTCAATTCAATCGCATTTTGCGATCCCTGTTACTATGGTTTTTAAGATGAACTATTGGTCTGAAATTTTCACTAGGTACATGAATTTATATGTAATCTATTATAATTAGGTATTTGTGTAAATTTAAGTATGTGTAATAGGTGTACCTATATTATATTATTCTAAATTTATTTGTTAAAATTGTCGCCAAACGTTATAGACCCTGTACCAACTATATGAGAATGCCTTGAGGCATTAAGACCGCCATTTATTGGACAAATTTTATTTATTTATTTATACATTTATTTAGGAGAACCAACACCTTTAACAATTTTGAGTAAACTTAAATATAATACACTCGGGTGCAAAGAAATCGGACCACCCAGCATTTTTAGCAGTTTTCCATTTTCTATTAAAACTGTAAGCTCGACCGTAACAATTTAAATACCACGTGATAGATAATTTTCTGCCCTATCAAATGACACCAATATTCAAGGGCGGGAATGGATATTGTGCAAAATGTGGGCGTGGAAATCACCCCCCTCCAACTGCCTCGTTAACGCATGCACTAATTGGCCACGTACCATTAGGCATAAAACCAGTAATTATCATTGTTTATGCATCATTTGTAATTGATACGTCTTCCTGAACACTGCTCTCATCGACTCGACCCTGAAAAACTGAAGAAACATGGATACTACCCCAAATGAAGCCGCCCAAGCAGTTGCCCTGTTGCAGAGTGGGCTTAGTCAACGTGAAGTGGCTCGACAACTGAACCTATCGAAGTCATCAGTTCAACGTGTGTACCAGAGGTTCCGCAAAGATCAGACGTTCTCCAGAAGACCCGGAACAGGCAGAACTCGCAGTACTTCAGAGAGAGATGACCGTTTTATCGCTGTTTCCTCGCTACGAAATCGTAGATTGAATGCTCTTCAGCTTCAGCAGAAGCTCCGAGAGACCCGGAATGTGTCTATCAGCCGATGGACTGTCAGAAGAAGACTGAAGGAGAAGGAATTGACAGCTCACAGGGCTGCCAATGGCCCAAAACTTACCCCAGGACACCGCGGTGCACGACGTGTCTTCGCTCGCGAACATGAAGATTGGACCCTTCAGCAATGGAGGTCCGTACTTTTCTCCGACGAGTGCAGGATAACTTTGTTCGGTAATGATGGACGAGCACGAGTTTACCGGAGGCCTGGGGAGCGGTTTTCTCAATGGTGCATCGAGGAACGTGTTGCCTATTGTGGCGGGTCAATCATGATCTGGGCTGGCATTTCTCTGGAAGCGAAGACGGACATTGTGTTCATCACAGGGCCAGGTACAAGGCGAAATGCGGGCGGTTTGACTGCTCCTCGATACGTAGAGGAAATCCTGTCTGATCATGTGGTTCCATTTAAGGGTTTTATCGGCGATGACTTCATCCTCATGCAAGATAACGCACGGCCGCATACAGCCCAGACCACTACGGACTACCTGGAGGAGGTGGGCATCAGCGTTATGGAGTGGCCAGCACGAAGTTCTGACCTGAACCCGATCGAGCACATTTAGGACGAGCTGAAAAGAAGAATCTGAGCCAGAGATCCCGCCCCTGAAACTTTATTGGAGCTTAGGTATGCGATCGAAGAAGAATGGGCGGGCATCCCTCAAGATACCGTAAGAAAATTAATAAGGTCGATGAAAAACCGTATGACTGCCTGTCGTAGGGCTAGAGGAGGCAATACACGATATTAAATTGCTGAAATTTGTTTTAATTTTGCCTCCATTTCCTTAGAACCACAGTTTTCCCCTTAGGCAAAAGTTTTACTCCAGTACGCATTTTTAGGGCGGTAGCGTTCTAAGCCCTGAAAATCAGAACGTATTGGCCGCACACCTTCGGAAATCAGATGAATTTATAGAGGAAAAGCTTACCATTCATATGGTATATAATATGTTATGGTCACCCTTACAGTTTTTACAGAAATTGGAAAATTGTTAAAAATGCTGGGGTGGTCCGATTTCTTTGCACCCGAGTGTAGAAAGCAGGGAAGCCAATTACAGGATCTCAGGGTTAGAAAATTATGTGTGCAATAAAGCTCAAATAATTAAATGAAATCAATTGATTATCAAATCTTTATGCAGTGAAATAAGGATAACTGCATCAAAACATTCCACTTGGCCGAAGTGTATCCGGAACGACCTTTACAACAACATAGGAAGAATATCATCAATCCAGTACGCGTAGAACACAATAAATTGCACCACAGATGCACTAGGTTTTTCCTCTTAGTTTTTCAGTTGACATTTGTATTAAAGTACGAGTAAGAACTGGCGATTCCTCCATTGAAGCAGCTTCATATAAACTTCGTTACCAATATGAAATCCTTATTGAGAAATAAATTATCATTGTTAAATTTTTATTTTATTCTTAACATTAATTTGATTTCATATTATTTTAAGCTTGTGATGACGATATTTTATCTGATTACTTCCCTTATTATTTTAAACTTATTTTGACATGGTAAACAATATTTTTTCTTATTAATATTTTTTGCCTTATTTTTGACAGTCATGATATTACTTCGTATAATTTTGACGTTAAGCTAATTTGTAATGTAATTTTTATCGTGAAATAAAATAATTGAATCTAATCTAATACGATCGAAGGAAACCTAATCAAAGACAATAAATCCCACCACATTAAGACATTTAGTTTTTTCTTCGCTTTTCCGTTGACATATAGCTAGACCCAGCTTGCGCACTAAGGTTATGCGGATGCCCCGCGCGTGTGCAGACTGCAGAGCAGGGCCCGAGGTCGCGCGACCGACCTGAGGAATGTAGGTATATGTATACGTGATAATGTATTCTGTCTGTGTATATAGGAACGGTCTGGTACTTAGTGTAATAAAACTTTAACTTGAGAATTCAATAGGCAGTAGCATCGATAGAACCCGATTCCCAGCTTAACCGATTGCAAAAAAATTTGCCAATTGTTTTTAGAAAAAGGTATGCTAAAT